>JAXCHB010000235.1:10230000-11672500 GCA_036926305.1 Uropetala carovei
TGCTCTCCTGTGGAACAGATTTCGAGTGTTAAAAGTCGCCGCCATAATTTGATTAAATAAATTCCTTACAAAAATAATCTGTATGTTTTATTAATTTATGTATACATAAGGGGGCGGCCAAAATAATTACTGCTTCCGGGCGATTAAAGGTCCTGCAAGTTTGTATGGATATTTTAAACAAATTTTTATTCAGCTACTAGTGTATACAAGACCGGCTTAAGACATTTTGGTGTCCCAAGCAGATTTCAATTATGGCACCCCATCGATACATAAATTTTACATTAAAATTCGATAGTTTAGTAGTTTTATATTTTTATAATTATTTTGATGTTTTGTGTATTTTTATGATTAAACAGTTTAATAAAAATAATTCGCAGAAAAATAAATTTGAAAAGAACCCGGCATGTAACACAACAACAAAATGTTGAGAAAACCACATCCAGTCATTTGTAGTCAGTAGTATTCTCGGAAGTCGCTTTCAGAAATACCATTTTACCGTTCGGAGCCCAGTTATTGCCCCTGAACATTCATTTGAACTCACATTTTCACATATATTCGCCAGCTGCAAACAGTAAACATATCAACAGAAAACCAAATGAAAAAACTAAATTAAGGTATTTTCCAAAAATTTTTCCCAAGAAAATTTGGCGTTCCTAAAAATTTGGCACCCTAAAAATTCGGCGCCCTAAAAATTCGGCGCCCTAAAAATTTGGCGTCCCAAGCGGTCGCTTGGTCTGCTTGTGTTGTTGAGCTGGCCCTGAGTGTATATCCCATCAAAAAATACGGGAGTAAAGATTCAATCGTTGAAGATATTTATGGAGATCAAATCGACATCACTAACATCAATTTCCGTGAATATCATTTCCCTCTCCTTCATTCTCCCCCTATCTCCCCTATCTCCCCTCTCTCTACCTCCCTCACTATGCCTCCTTCTTTCTCAATCCCACTCCCACCCTTCCCATCTCTCTCACTCCTACTCCCTCCCTCCCACTCCCTCCCCCTCCACCCTCTCTCCCTCGCATTAAAAGCATTCGAAGCATGCTTGCACCCATAAGGATTGAAATAACAATAGGATTTTGAGGTCTAACAATGTAATTCATAGGCAAGGCTACATCCTGTTAAAATGGCAAGATTTCCTAAATTTTGTTAATTAAATGTTTGACATGATCAATTTCAAACTGTAGGCAGAAAAAAATGAGCAGAATAAGAAACTTTATAATTTTTTCCTTATTATGGTTTATATCCGAAGATTGTAGGTTGATTCCTTTTAATTTTAATCTCAAAAGGAATCAAGCCTGCATGTCTAAAAGTTGATATTTACGTGTTATTTTATGTGAAATGAAAATGCCTTCCTTGGAGTCATACCCAGAACTTTTTTCTCATCATCACCTTAAAACAGTGGTTTCCAAACTTCACAAAGCCTTCAACTAACAAAAATGTCCTTGTGCCCCCTTATATGTCAGATATATGGCAAATGATATGCCCTAGCCACTTGACAGCTACAATTTGGTGACTGCATATCGTAGGACTCACGATTGTGACAGTTAAAATTACAGTAAATACAATTTGAAGTGTATTTGTGCCCCATTGATGTGCCCACTGTGTCCCCCCAGGTGGGCACACAACACAGTTTGGAAACCACTGCCTTAACTGTGTAAACCTTTCCTTAACTATAAATGTTGTCCAAGAAAGTAAAGGTTGTTAAGTAAATTCACTCTTATTTTCGTGACCAGCTTCACTATTTCACCAGGAAGTGCAGAAAAGAACCTAAAGATTTTGCTAAGATTGTCTTCACTACTGCCACTTAGTGAATTATCTCATAACTTCTTTCAGAAAAGTATATGAAATCTTCACTACTGCCCCCTTCTGTACAAAGTCATAATTTCTTTGTTTCAGAAAAGTATGATATCTTCATCATTGCCATCTGGTGAACAAAGTCATAACTTCTACATCTCGGTAGATCATGACACACAAAGGGACATTAGCTTCTTATATTAAGGTGACTAGACAAAATGCCCGTTAAAAACGGGCTTAAATTTCTCTAAAATAAAACTATGTTTTTGAAATTGATATACTTTTATTTTTAAATTTCTTATTGTACCTTGAAGTAATTCTTTTATAACCACATTTCTTGTAAAAACTGTTATCATTATCAATCAGTCTTTCTTGATTCTCTCTGTTGCACAAATGTAGTTTTAAATTTCTTTTATCTGTAACTCTCATCACAGCCACATACAATTGGCTCTGTCCAAATACAGGTTCAGGCAGATATACCCCAACTCAGCCGAAGGTTTGCCCCTGGGACTTATTAAAGTCGTTTCACCATCTGAAGGCTCTTGGACTACTTACAATTAGAGCAAGTAGCCAATCACGAACGTTTCCCCTTCCATCGCCCCTCTCAACTTTCGTGCGGGAGAGCAGATATCGGTGCGCGTTGCCAGCTCTTGCGGATTTTCGCCTTCATCTGATATACTACGCAATTTCTGATGGCAACGCATCCCGATGTGATCTCTTCGAGAGCAGGAGTGAGACTGGTTTCCTCCCCCTTACCTTCCCAAACAAACCGTCTCCTATTGGCTGCTGCTAACTGGCGTACATCCCGTTTTCAAGGCCAAGAGACTTTAGCTGGTGGAGCGACTATAACAGTTATGATGAAAGCCATTATCACAGGAAATTGTCTTCTCTTAAGTTCAAATGGCAATTCCGTTTCACTTGGTGCTAATTCTATTCTTGGTATTAACGCTCTCTCTCCTCTATGACTTCTAGTTAAATTTCACAATCTAAAAAGTACTGATGTAAGCTTCTTATAATCAATCTCGTTCCATTTAAAAGTCCTTTCTTTAGATTTAAATTTCTTAGCAGCATAACTATAGCGCCAACTTTTAACGTCAATCTATGAGGTAGCATTCCTGATGGTGTTTGTGAATTCAAAAACTCAACTGGGAAGTTATTTCTCATAACTACTTTGTCAGTAACTACTGCATCTGCACTTCGATATTCTCTTACTTCTCCATTGACTAACTTTAACAGTTGATTATTAAAATCTAAGGTATCTTTATTCTTTGGTGTGAGGATAACCTTTTTTGACAATGCCGTTATCGCTTCATCATTGCTCACATCAATAGTTTCACCGTAAATTGCGCTAATCAAATTGTTCCTCTCAGTTAATCCTGTTGGTATTTCAATTATTTCTTCTGGCAAACTAACATCATTTGATATTGTTCCATTACCAATGCCAAGTGTCCATTCATTAAACTCTTCTTGTACGGGAGATCTCATATTGGTATTTAAAGTAATAATCTGTACAAATCCCCACAATGCTGAACTTTTAATGCATGCTTCAATCACATTTGCAGTTGAACCTCTAGGTATTACATTAGCTGTCTGTCTGAAATCTCCACTCAGTAACATAACTTTACCTCCAAAAGGTCTATCATTATTCATTATTTCTTTAAAAAGTATATCAACAACTCTTAAGCTAATGCTCGATAACATGGAGGCTTCATCTACAATTACTAGACTTGCTTCTCTAATTCTTTGTGCTTCTTGGGAAATAATTCTCATCGTCGACAGAGATGTTTGAAAAAGCAGAATTGGAAGTTTAAAACCACTATGTGCAGATCTTTCTCCTCTTAACAAATCAGCAGCTATACCAGTTGTAGCAAATGGTAAAACAGTTTGTCCTCTCCTTCTCAAGTACCATATATCTTCAAGTATAAGGCAATTTGAGTATAAGTCAAAGTGTACTTTTTAGCCTAAAAAGCATCTAAAATCCAAGACTCGTGTATAAGTCGAAGCAAAGAAAACGAAAACAAGATAATTTTGAAATTTACAAAAAAATTTATACACGCACACACACGCAGAGTTGAACCTCTACTGACGAACATGTAAGAAATGAACAATTCGTATTTACGAACATTCCACATACCAATGAATTGCGCATCACACTTCATTAATGAACACACCCTCACACACGAACATCAGTCACAGTAAGAACACATAAACTTGTCAACAATTGTCATTTGCTGTTTGTATTCGAAACTATATGGGCACGTGTTTATATACGTATTTTTTTTTATTACCCTTGAAATATGGAAAACAATCATAAACGCAGTGTTTGTGAAAGTGCTATGAGTGGTAAAAAAACGTCGAGTGCTTTTGATGGAAACTAAAATGGACATAATACACAGATTAAAAAAAAGGGGAGTCGCTTGCTTGATTGGTTGTTTTTATGATCTCAGTTGTTCAACAAAAATTTAAAAGACAGAGGAAAAATTGGTGATCATATTCGTAATGCAGGCTCTGTTCAGTCCGTGATTATAATTAAAAAAACAAAATGCCACCATTGAAGAAATGGAACGGTGTTTAACAATTTGAATTCAGGATCAAAATAAAAACCAATGCTTGAGTATTGAATTGATTCTTCTCTTCAATCCACTCATTTGGGCAAGCTTTTTAAATATAAAATATAAATTTTCTATTCCTTTCAAACTACGTAAGTACGGCGATGCTGTATAATTTTATCATTAGCCTTCACATTTTCCACTAGTTAGCATGAATTTTTCATACTAATGTGCTTAAAGTCAGTTAAATGTCGTTTTTCACCAGTCATGTTTAATTATTGACCCAGAAAAATGTCCAGCTAGTTTGCGACTCGAATATAAGTCGAAAGTAGGGATTGATCGGCCTAAAAAACGAAGAAATTTCTCAACTTATACTCGAATATATATGGTAACTCATTAGAGTGCTGTACAAATAAGTTTTTCCAGATCTTCCAGGTCTGTCCAAAAAGGAGAATCTAGTATTAGCATTTTCATCTTCAATGGCAGCTGCTATTCGATTAAATGCTTCTGTTTGTAATGGATTCAAATTCTGCCTCCTCTCAATCACTATTTGTGCTTCATTTTCAACATCAAACTCATCTTCATAGTTAATAAAATCACCTGTATCAGGTAATCCAAATGTAGTACATCTAAACTCATGCAACCTCAACGTGTCTTCTATTTCAAGTAATGCTCTGTTTTGAATGATCATTTCATTTTCAAAATGTCTCCTAATGTCTTCAGTCATATGCTCATAGAAATACTCCCATGAATTAATCGGATCTCTTGGTTTATTGCAAATGAAAATCAAGGCAAATGTTTGTATTAATTGAACTGACATTTGAACAGTTACTGCTTCATCCAAACATCTAAGCCATTCAGAATCGTCATCTAGTAAATTCCTTCTGCTTTTGGCTTCTTCAAATGTTTCACAAATTTCTCCATTAACTTTTCTAACATCTTCAAAACCTTCAGCGCCTCTAACATGCAACATTAACAATCTTAAATGGAATCTCTATCTGTCCTGAGGGATAACTGAATACATTCTCGTTATTATCTACTCCTCTTAGTCTATTGTTTCATATTGCTTGTGCAGAAAATACATAGTGATACGGTATTTCTGTGTAAAGATATTGTCTTTCTCGTTCATCTGCTTTATTTAGTCCAAACCATGCAGTCAAATGAGTATTTCTGTTTTCAGCTCTTCTCAATGCTTCTCTTTCCTCACCTTCTCAAAATAAACCATCTGTTCTCTTGGTAAATGTACAGCCATCTTAGAATGTTACTGTTGTGAACAACATCACACTATTTATCTACCTATTGGATAGTCTTAACTTCTACGTTTTTACTGTTCCGTGTTGCGTTGTACTGCCACCTAATGCAGAAATTGTTAACTTCTATGCACAAGAAGAGCCTCCTGCACAAAGGGAGATTAAGTTTTTTATATTGGGGGGATTGCCTTTATGTTGTAAAGTTATGATATATTACTCTGGAGTTGTTATATAACCATTAGGAATGTTCAAAATTTCATTATATGAAATTTTACAAGTTTATAAATTGATTCTGTTGCAAATGACTTCATTTGACAGATTTTTACTATTGTTATAATGAAACTTAAGCATGCCCACTGAATCCATCATCCTTGAGACTAGGAATTTTCCTGTTTTCCAAATGTCCTGGATCTCATTAACCATCTCCAAGCAAATAGATTTGGAAAACATCAAATAATTTCTTATGAAGTTGAGTCAATAGTATGAAAATGAAACTTAATGGAATAATGAAATATAAAATATTAATGGGCAAATGGAGAATAAATAGGATCATCACTCATTGCACTTATCAGAGTATCATTCCCTTTTTATTTTCCAAATTGACAAGCATTTGGCAGAATAATGCAGTAACTTTGCATTGGGGAGGATGAGTGTAAGATGACAAGTGGGATGTCTTTGCTGGCAGAGGTGAAAGGCTGAGATTTATTTTTGAGAAGATGGCTACAAGAAGAAGAAATGTATTTCATCCATATTTTTTAAATGGTTGCGTTTTATAACCTCATTTTGAAAGACAAATCTAAGAGGTTATGCCTAAAACATTCATAATTTTATACCTGCTTCTTGATGATGCTTGTAAATTATTTTCTTTTAGTTATGAATCCTTACCTCAGTTTAAGATTACAATTCTGATTTCTTGATATGATAAATGGTTTTTGATCCATTAGATTGGTTTTATTGACTAGGAACAGTGCCATAACTAGTATATGGAGACGATGGCATTTGTGATAGGGCGCCACTTGCAAAAAGTGCCAAATATTCCCGGAATAAATGTGAAAAGTTCATTTTCCTATAATAATTATTTTGTTACTCAAACATTAATTTATATATAATAAAAAAGCTATTATCCTTATTAAAATGCAGAAAATGTGATATCTTACAAACCAAGGTATTTCTTAAAATTCTGCCATAGATGCCATATCGAAGGGAGGATGGAAACAGAATCAGCCTTCTCTTACAAAGAGCACCATGGGGGCTAATGGAGTGCTGATTTGTTTTATCTGCTAATTTTTGTTTCCTCATTTTCTCATTCTTCTAGTTTGTACATACACAAATAGGGGCTGGGCAACAACAGAAAAAAATTCTACTATCTCAGGAAAGCAGTAAGCACTCTAACCCCTTATACAACCTGCAAAAATTATACAGACAGATGGACAAACTGAGAAAACCTGCACAACAAGACAGAATAATGAATTTATTGGCAAAAAATAGAATTTATTGCTGCTTTTGTTTAGGAGTTAGATTGTCAGGCAGAAAGACAGACAGACAAACACCCACAAGAAAACTTACACAATGAGACAAAATACTAAATCGAATGACAAAAAAATCTCTATCTGAATTCGTTAAGGAGGAGTTAGAATGTCAAATGAAAAACTAAATGCATAAGTGGATTTTTTTTAAACCACTAAAAATAAATTACTAGCCAGTGTTCATTTAACTTACTTCATTGATGCTGATTATATGGAACCCAAATAGTACTAAAAATACCAAGAAAGCCACGTTCATTCCTTTTTCTTAGAATCAGGATTCAATGAACTACTGTGGGACATATGTGTTTTTTTTTCAAAATTTCATGGCAATACCAGTCCCCTGTGTCCTGGGTTCCTCAAAAGCTTGATGTGGTTCTGTGAGGAGAATCAGAGGGAGAGGTCTGATATGTACTGCCCTGTTTGTTAGGGCTTCAGTAAACCTATTTGAAATACAAGGGTCCTGTGGCTTCAGAAAGTTTGAAAACTCCTGGTCTACGTCATTTGCCATTGCAAGTATGACACAGTTATTGTATTTTGAATATCCGATTGCAGCCATATTTTAGCAGGTTTTTACTGAGCAATAAATACCTGGTCTCATAATTGGAAACCAAACAAGATATTTTCAATTTAAAAAAATATTTCTGAAACTAAAATATGACACTCCAAAAAATTCTGTTACTCAACAGTTTTCTTAGGCTGCTTGGGTGGTTAAGCCAGCCCTGGTTGTAACTTTAATAACTGGGTGTATTTTTTAATGGATCCTTTCATATAATATTGATCATCCAAGATTTTACTCTGTTTATTCTTGCAAACCCATATTTTCCTTACTTCTGGTTTACACTCATTGTTAAAAGAAACATCTGAAATATTGTTTCTTACTATGCTGCATCCAATTTTAATTTTAGCATAAAATGAACATTTTCTATGGAACTACTACACACATTTTAAGGGTATAGTGTAATAAAGAGGTGATAAAATATGCTGTACTGTTATGAATTGAATACAGTTTATCCCCAAGGGCCCATGATGAATCTGAGCATCTTATTTTTATTTGTGGATTCACAAAATTATCAATGCTATATATAAAAATTTTCATTGCATAATGCTTTAAGAAATGATTTAGGTATATTTTTCTTTCCAGAAAACTTGCTGATTTTGAAAGTGTAATCTGAATAATTCAAAAGAGAATTGTCAAGCTTGCCCAATGGCTGGAATTCAGTTGATAATCTAGTTTCAGTAACCAAAAAAAGGTTTAAAAACCATATGCACATTTTGATATAAAAGACATCTTATTGTCAGCCATTAACCATTTGTAAACTCTTAAAATGAAACTTTAATCAGCCACTCAAAATGCAAATTTGGTTATCCAGAACTCTCATATGGTTATTGGAGCTATAAGGTAATAAGAATTGAAATGAATAATTAGCAATATAAAAGCCATCCTCAATGTATATTTATTTTGAAAAAGTTAGGTCATTATACAGACAGTGACCTATCTGTGACAATCTTGTTAATGCTGTAAGATTAATAATTTAATTTTGATTATTAAAGATAAAGTATAAAATATCACATTCATGAAAGAAAGAAATTCAGCAGGTTGTCATCATTTCCTGTCAATAATAATCATAAAGATTATTGCTAAATATATCTCAGCAGAGGAAATGTATAAGTACTCTGGAAGAAAACAAGAAAACACGTATTTAAATTATGGCTTAAACTTTATTTTATGAAACTGTACATGTGATGTATTCTAGAATGCCTTCTACAAAGTTTTAAATTTTGGGAATATTTCTAAAACAAATAAAATTTTACTTGTATTTACATAAAAAAATTTTAACTTGTGAAACACTTCTTTCATGAACTTATAAATTTAAGGAATAAGTCACTGAAAATTGATGGATTCGTTATGCCCTAAATAATAAAAATTAATCTCCTGTTCCAATTGGAATATATGAGAGGGGTCCTAGGAATTTCTCTAACGAATGCTGTTTTACACTTCCCTATGAGTTTTTATGGGCTACATACTTTTAAATTTACAGTAAAACATATAAACTCTGCCCAGAATTAAAATATTTAATTAAGCAGGTCTCCTTTAAAACTATTGTTTGCAGTCATTAACTTGATAAATCCAAATCCTGAAGATGATAAAAGTTAATGCAATTAATACATATTAAACTTTAATATTATTTTATTTACAATACTTATTTGTGTTTATCGTTCCAATATATGCATTTTAGAACTTCACCATGTTTATATGAGGAAACTAATGTTCTAAAGGAGATCATGCCTATTTACATTTCTGCCATGTAATAATTCTGAATTTACTCCATAGTATTCTTTGATGTTTTATAAATCCATATTGGCAAATCATTACTTTTTATGAGCTAAATAATTAAAGCTTCTACTTAGTCTCACTGTAAAAATTAGTGCATATATACATACACATTCTATATGGAAATGAGCTCTCAAATTTCATTCATGTATGGATGACTAACCCTATTCAAGGATAATTGTTTAGCAATTTTGATTTGTTCCTGTACATAAAATATTGCAATCTATCTTTACGTTCATAATGAAATTCATAGAGAACTGTTCATTAAAAGGAAAAAATTCTTTTTTGAAGGATTTGTGGGTTTTTCTCTCGAATTGATTTTTCAGCTTTACGTGGCGGTCCTAGTCGTCATCATGACGAATATTGTCTCCTCGATTTAGGAACCGCATTCCGGATGTTGCTTTTGGCTCACAGATCACACTAGCTCAGGCATGTCTAACTCGATGATGCGCCAGGGCCGCATTAAAGCGATGAGTGTTATAGAAGGGTCGCAGTTGTTTATTGAGTGCCAGAGATGGAGCAATAAACTTTATCTAGGAGATAGGATGCATGTTTTGCCATTATAAACAATAAATTAGAAAACGCGTTCAATTGTAATTTAGTAAGTATGAAATAATCCTGCCGTCTTTTCACAAAAATAAAGTATTTATATACAACATCTCAAACGATTTAGCCAAGACAAAATTTTGCATTCGGGCAGCAGTAAGGTGCAGAAAGGGCCGCATGCGGCCCGCCAGTTTGACATGCCTGCACTAGATAGTTACGATGAAATTTTCGATTGACCTAGTGCCCTGACGTTGTTTTTAACCGAGGTAATCCGTGACGTTGGTGGAGCGGGAGTAAATGTTATGGTAAGGTCCTATCAGGTTATCAAAGGGTGCGAGGGCGGCGCCTTGGTAGAGCACTTCTCGGGGGATGCGTATCACGCGGAGGTTGATCTCATTCAAGTCAATCGTGTTCCTGAAATATTTTTGGAATCTGGTGGACAGGAGCCAGAGCGAACCGTCGCTGTTGTCGATCCTCAACTCGGCAGCGAACTGCAACCTATCGTTGTCGACTGCTATGATGTTCTGCTTTCCTGTCGCCGGAGTGTAAGAGGCAACCGCGTTTTCCTGGACAGGACTGAAGTAGAGAGTTCCTTGATCGTCCATCGCCAGTCCGGCTCCGGCTGAAGATTTCCTACCCACGAGAGTCACCGGCAGCTCTTGGCTGTCGCCGGCGGAGAAGTCCTTGAGGGCGGAGGTGGGCACGGAGAAGACCTTGTTGGTTGCGAGGGGTTGGTAGTAGAGGATGCGGTCTCCTGGGGCACCAGCCGGTGACAGGGCCATGCCGATGATGCCGTCCATTAAGGAGAATGTCTCTCCGGCGATGGTGTATGTTCCGAAGTCGGGGTCTGGGTACATGCTGAGATCGGAGACGCGACGGACCATATCGCGGCCCATGTCGTAGACGACCAAACCGGCGACGGCGGTGTCGGTGAGGTAGAAGACGAGACGGTCGCAGTAAGGGTCAGCGATGGGACCTTCGTCGTCGATGACGAGGTTGGTGAGGAGGGTACTGGGGCGGAGGGCGGCGCGAGGGAAGGTGACTCTGCGGACTGCTTGGTCGGTGCTGAGGTCGAAGGCGACCAGTTTGGGGGTGCAGACAGGGATGTAGCCGGAAAGGGAATTACTGAGACCGCTATCGAGAACCCAAAGTCTGTTACAGCGATCGACTCGGATGCGGTACACAGACACGAACCCTGAACAGTTGGCGCCGTGGCCTATAAGAGAGCGAAGAGAGAACATTTACTGCAATTAGTTCCGTACAATTTTGTTTGCATTAGATTACACATCAAAATGAATCATTAAAAATATAGGTATAATTTATTTACCCGTGAGTTTGGGAAAAGTGGTTTGCTTTCGGCGGGAAAACGTTGCCCGAATATCTTCATTATAATTTTTTATGAACACATTCTTTGAAAATATTAGAATAGCGTAAAGAGTCCTGATTTTAGTGTTCAGTTCAGCACATTAATTTTGTTTCTCAAACTTTCGATTTATGTGGTAGGCACTGGGTGAAACGGAAAAGTGAAAATTTCAACAAATTACAGGCCTTTATCCACCAATTTCGGAGAAATACACCGCGCAATTAATGTTGATGCGTTGACACATTTTACCACAATAATATTTTCAGGTAAACGCACACAGAGCAACGGGGTGAATATCACAACAATAGGCCATAAAAACAAATTAAAAGTTATAAATATTAAATGGGGGAATAAAAATGAAAATATAAATAAAATTCTGACGCGACTTTGTTTACGGAGTTTACGATCGCTTTCACGTTAAAAGCACTTTACTTTTAGTTATGATAACGGCTTACTTAGTCGGCATATATTCCCAAAAACTTTTTATGATTTATCTGCGTCTTTTTCATTTTTCTTGTTAATCCAATTTCAAATATTTATACATTTTCTGAAAATTATTTTCATGTTGAAGAGACCTCGTAAGGTTGTTAGAGCTTGCTGTTCATATTTTTTACACTGGAGGCGCTGGTCGTGGGAACATTCACTTTTGAGGTCATTTTTGACGAATACTAGAGGGCTCTGTTTTTCTGAGGCGGTGAAGCTTAACAGATCGAAGCAGTTGACGGTATTCTTGATCCTCTTCTTTGGCAAAAGGTAAGCAGTAAAAACTATTGTTTTTAGACATTTCTCAAAAACATTTTGAATAGAATATGCAAATATTTGAGAAATACTAGTTTCTTTAAGCTAGATTACTCGAGATAATTCACAGAGAAAAGAATGCTACCACCAGCATCAGTGATGATGGCTTTTATTTGTTATTGTCCATCATCGACTCAGCGTTATATTTTTATCAGAGAATTTTAAAGTTCGTGCATTCCTCGAAGAAACGTAAAATAGCGAACTTAAATTTCAATCGGTGAGGTGAAATTATGATCAAAATGTAAGGTGCTGACTCCCAGATCGCTACTGTTTTTATGACTATTTATTCACTAGAGCTATATCTACAATTGGAGATTTCATTATAAGAAACAACCTAACATTCGCTTCATATCCGTAAAATATGAACTAGCTCTCAGTAGCGGGGTAATTTGACATTATACGTAACATAGGTGGTATCTTACAGACTGCACCTCAGTAGTTCAAGGTCAAATCCAATGTTTTTGCGTTTTGAATGTTTACATCAGCTCTTCGATACCTACCTCCGATTCCATTCGGCGACTGCCATTCCCAGCCAGGGAAGGGCTCTAGGGGTGGATTGGGTACTATGCCGGCAGCGGCGCGTGACACGTAGGAGACGGTTGCGGGGACGCCGGGATAGAGGCGAGGGACGGCGAAGAAGATACGGTTCGGGGTGATCTCCAGTCCGGTGAAAACATTTCTCGATGGGTCAAAGGCTCCGTTTTCCAATTGGGCGCCGATTGGAATGTTGTACTCGAGGTAACGATATTCGAAGACGACCTGGAGGAGAGACGACCCTTGCAGACCGTTGCGAGAGAAGCCGGCCTGAATGGGCGTTCCTTGTCGAAAGGAAGGAGCGCCGTACACAGGCCTCTGGTTACGAGAGGCGTGGAAAGCAGGGGCAGACGCTCCATTGCCGAATGAGGGGAAGGATAGGCTGTAGGATGGCGTGGCGAAAGCCGCCAAACAGAACGCCGCCAGCAGAAGGGCCATTCGCTTCATCACGACGTCGATACCTGCGGAGAATTTGAATGGAAAAATTTTAGGCGACAGACAAACAAGTGAACAACCTGAATTTTTTATTTAAAACAAAAAAGGCACTCATCATTACATTTAACACGGCAGAATAATACGGTTTCTTTACGTTCAACTTTAATTTCGAAAATATTGGAAAAATCGTTACTTGTTTTCATCTTATTAACCTAATTACAGCGGAAGAAACGATCGCTCATATGATCGGTTTTTGCGCGAGAGGGAAATAATGACGGAATGTTTCGCTGATCTTATTCCACCTAAATGGTTCTATTTATGGGGGAGTGTGTCAGAGGTTTTGAATGGCGTTGTCAATACTATTTATCGTTTTCGCGGCTGTAAACGCTTACGACAGAAGATGCGCCCGATTTAATAGCCCGATGAACTGAACGACGATAAATCAGTAATAATATCTTTATTTCCTCGTAAAATTTTGAAATTATCATGCAAGCACCAACTCGTAAAATGATAGTAACAATGTTATGGGAAAGAGAATATTTCACGGTCCTTGGAAGTTACGAACATTCGCAGAATAGTCGTATGAAATCAAATCATAGGTGTTTCGTATTTTTGCTAAAAAGCAAAAAGGCAAGGAATAGTTAACTTGGTCCGCTAATAGTATGAAAAAATAATCTAGGCCTTATAAACTCAAGCTTTGACGACTGCATCAAATGATTCAGGGTATTAAACTTCTTTCATCTTCAAATTAGTTTTTACATCGCCGTTCCGATGGCTTACCGATAATCGATGAAGAAACTTTTGAATCTCAGCAAAGTTGTAATGTGCTCGGGATTGGATTTCTGGAAATTGCATCAAAAGCAAATTTCTCTGAAATAGGTCGAGGAATGGCTGCTCCATGTTGTTATGTATTGCTTCTGTTGAGCGTTCACGCTTCGCACGGAAATGTACATACATGCGTACAGTTTTCATCCATATATGTGAGGACATGCTTTTTAGAAGATGATAATTGATTAGGATTTCTTTTTTTCGGCGTCCACATTATGATATATGACGATATAGTGTCTTAAATTCTAGTTGGGGAGAAATGGCATATTTTAATAAGTCGATTTTAATTCCAACAACGCGGTTTACTTCGGCTTCAAACTCAGTCTTCTTTTTGAAGTTATAATCGGCAAGTTAAAACGCTAAAATTCAAAGCTTGAGCTTGAGCAAAATGAGAATCACCTTTGTTGCAGCTAGAAGTTATTATAGGAGCTAATAATATAATTATTAACGTGGAAAATATCCATTTAAAGGCTTAAATATAATAGGCTTTAATGTACTTAAAAACAGTTACTTTGGAATTATTAAAATTTATCAAAACATCGAATCAAGTTTTTTTATTTTCCAATAAATAATCATCTAACGGGGAACTTAAGAGATAAGCGTAAGATTTTATTACGTTTAATCTGAAAACTTCCTAAACCTATCACAATACGACTTTTTCGGTAATATCTTATATAAAGATAAACAATCGCCGAGAGACAGGCAAAATAAAATGCTAATGGGATAAACGTATTCTAACAAAAGCATTGCTAATTTGAACGAACCTACTTTTAATGGAGCGCACTTTTTCAGCATAAAAGATCACCGAAATAAATTTCGAGTAAGACGATGAATTTATGGATTGGATGGAACGTTTCAAGATAACAAAGATTATAAGGATGCGCGCAAATAAATTTTCTGCCGAAGCAGGATAGACAATTTATCGATCACAGGAATGGATGGCGTCAGTAGTGGTAAGGAAGAGAGCACTGTTATTATTAGAGAGTTAAGGAGAAAAGTGCATTCTATGACAAAGGAAGGAAGAAGTTGGAAATTCAGAAAAACGGAAAAGCTTTTCAGAAAGCGTAGATTGAGAGAATGAAATGATTATAATTGCTCATCCAATATCTTCAGTGGTATGCCTACAGCTAGATTGTTACAATGGGGCATCTTTAAGTTATTTTTAAAACATTGACGGAAACCAACTTTTTCACACCATCATTAAATTTTTAATGCACAAATGTTAACAATTGTAAATGGAGAATTTTCATCGATATTATTTTTACTTTCTCCATACGTGGTAAGAGAAAGTATTGTGATCGTGAAAAATATCGACTTTGAGATTTCAACGGAAATACACGTTTTGAGTTCCCTAGAACACGTTTAGACTATTTACGGAATGATGTCTGCGTGTGTGTGTATGTGATTGTGGTCTATTTACCAAACGAAGTTTTTTCTCGCCACTCCTAAAAATTAGCTGCGGCACTCAGTTTAAGAGCAGCTGCTCTATGGTTCGCATTAAAAACTTTGTAATCAAAGTGAATAAATGTATACAATGAGAACATTTTCAAAATCTATCGCTGACTCTGAAATTTTGTTTATTATAATAAATTCTACCTTATTTTCCGTGGTATACCAAGCGAAAGTATATTAAACATAGGTCAAAAATGTCCTTATGTTGTCAATTGAAATATATATAATTTCAAGATGTTAGATGTATGGCACACACCTCCAATACTGATGCACGCTTGCGATTCAAACGAATAAATTTTTATCGTAATAGCACGTCTAGATTATGTTGGCAGTAAATTACAGTGTCAATCATCAAATTTAAGTGTTTACGCGATGTCACGCTACGTGAATCGTCATTGCGAACTCGTGTTTGTCATAATGTTGAGTAATGGTTCATGGCACAAAGTTTCACCAACCGTGAACGAGAGAGAGAGAGAGAAAGGAAGAGAAATAAACTGCCTTCGCTGGTCGTAGATGGCGATGAAATTTAGATGGAAAACTTTTAATATGAACTCCGACATATGAACACTGCAACATATCAAAAAAGCATTTCACAACTCGACGCAACGTAAATGCAAAAAGAAAATGTTGCTACAGCTGGAACCTTTTGAAAGCTATCACATGCGAGATTTTATGCTTTGTTAAATCCTTGATTTTCATCGGAGTTAAGATTTATTGACATTTCTAAGGAGACTGAACAAGTTTCCGATAAAAGGCTGAAAAAGGGACGGTCGCTTTTGAAAAGGACTTCTGTTACGCTCTCTAAAGTAAGTTCCCTGAACTTTACAGAACTGTTAAGCAAATAAATAGGCTTGGACGGCATATAAAATGGCTTCACTACTTTGGCATTTAAATTTGTTTTACTACTCTTGTTTGGTCAAAATTCTTATCGATTTTCCCGTAGTGCATTATAAATTAATCTTAATTATAAAATATTATAATAATTAACTTAATCTACTTAAACATCGTTTAATGTCATAAGGCCTATTTTCTACATTTCTAATTTAGTATTTTCTCATTAAAGCCGTTAAAGCGAATAGCGTGTTTATCAGCACCCAGGAGACTTTCGAATTCGTTTCGAGGTTATGAATATTTTTAGCGTTTAAAAAAAAAACTGTTTATGTGCTTGGTTTATCCGTATGCCTTGTCTGGCGCACTAAATCCTCCTAAACGAAATTAAATAGAGGTTTAGGTTTTTCGCCAATCGTTTCAGTATTCAGTACCGCCATCCACTGTCTGCTTCAGTAGTTCTTGCTTTACTTGGTAGCTTATGCCGTCATCTCTACATAAATTAAAAAACTAAACATTTTGATGAATTACTTTTCCAAAATCCGCCATCATCTATCCCATTTGTTTATCAATGCATTCTTGCCACCACCATCAACTACATATTCAACAATTATTGCAGTCAATTTGATTTCATTTATCCTAAACACAGTTTGGACGATATCTCTTGATTTATGTGCATTTTTGAACATAACTTTTTGAAAGCTGCGAAGGCATTCGCGACCGGGACGATTTTAGTGTGTAACAATCGATGCGCTCGCTCCATTTTATCGGAGTCGTCGATTCCTTTTGCGAAGGTGGGTTGAATTTTCCTTGAGAGCTTTCGCGACGTGATTTGGAACGGATGGAGAGAGGAGAGGGAGGAAGGAAGGAAGGAAGGAAGGAAGGAAGGAAGGGAGAGGGAGGAAGGAAGGGAGAGGGAGATCACTCGTTCGATTTGTCGAAATCGTTTTGAAGTCCTCGGTCCTTTGGGTCGGAAGGGTTGTGGCGTCGGACAGGGGAAGAAGGCGCTTGCGCATTCTGCTTCCGTCACGTCATTTGTATTGCCTCAACGTCCGTTGAAGAAAGATAGGTCGCGGAAGTTCCTCTTTTTTTTTTTACTCGCTCGCATTCAGGTTGCCTGGCAACGCTATCGAGTTGTCCGAGGCGCATTCCGTGTTGAAGAGTTGGAAGGGAGACAGTTAACATCTTCCTCGTTCCAAGGAGCTGAGTCAAGCGAGCCAAAATCTTCACGTTCCTTTCATTTCAGCACGAAGTCTCTTACCTCTTTTTATCTCTCTCCATCTCTCTCTCTCTCTCTCTCTCACCCAATTTTTTCACTCCCTCTTTTTTTTAAATAATAGTAGTTCAAATGTTAAAAGGTTCTCGTGCTGGAAATCTGACTTTTACTATCGTCTGCTCGTCATTTCTTTTATAAACTGGAATCAATGTGGTTGATATATCCAATGATTTGGAATGTAATTCGTGTTTAAATTCCAGCCCAAGATGTGTAAAATAACTACCAACAACAGTTTAAATTTCTTCCGTTTTAACTGTGTGAACTATTATTTTTTATAAATAATCATAGGTTGGCTTTAAAGTCGAAATAATTGAAATGCCCTTGGCACAGCGGATTTTAACTGTTCGTTGAAATTTATTTTTATTTTAGTTGACAAAGAGAATTTAAAAAAACGGCGATAAAAATCTCTTATTTCGTCTTCGTCAGAAATTATTTGCGAAAATATTGCAATACGAGAACATTTACGTGTTTTACCTAATTCAGTATAATTTAAGTAATTTTTTAAATGAAGATCAAGTGTAAGTTGAGCACACATTTTTCAAAGAATTCGTTATGATAAAACATTTTACCTTTTCAAAAGTTCTCAAAAGGAATCATATGCAAATCAGAGCAAATAATATTATTAGCAATTTGTATTACGTACATAGAAGGGTGCCTCATTAGCGCCGGTTTGACTCTTACTTTCTGAAACTAATTGTAAGTCTGGATATTTCGAATGTTGAGTACTGCGAGGGTGGCCGCGTACATTCTAAGTGACACAAAGGCTGCTCCTGTGCTCGTCCATATTAACCTCACAAGGACCTTTACCTAAGCGGGTTAAGAATTATTTACCTCTGTCACATGCCAAATAAATACTTGGCCTTTCGTAAAGTTTTCCAGGTGCGTTTGAGAATGGCTTTGTCTCACGATTTGAAAGCGAACGTTTATAACTTGAGTAATAACGTATTATAAAATAAATTCAACCGGCATGTTAAAAGCTGCGACTCGAGGAAACTTCGGCCACGCTTTAATTTTCGTTTGGCTTGCAGGAATTTCCATAGTAATATTGAAGTTCATTTTTTTAAATTACAAGACCTACTTACTTTAAAAACATGCGGAAATAAGACATATTGAATTCAGTGCCAAAATGGCATCGAGAATTTTAAAACTAATATTACAAATTAATTGTAAAAAATAGGTTACATATTGGCATGCCGCCTTTCTCGCGATAAAAATATCGTTATTCATTTTTTAAACTGAAGGAGTTTCTCTACAAAGAATTAAACTAGTGGGAGTAATTCAGTCAATAAGGGTTTCGTAATACTGTCACGGCACTACGGAACTGAAATTTCGATATTTTATTTACTCCAAGTGAGATGGCAGTCATTTTTAGAGCAACAAGCGTCAAATTTGGTACTGCCTTACTACATTTTAAGATTTTCTATATATCCGATTTAATAAATTTCCATGATAGTATTGCGAAGTTCATATTTCAAATTTAGTTCTCCATAAGATTGCAACCCTGGTTGAACGATATGACTCCAGCATTTAATTTTCGCCCTGTATTTTTAAAATACCAAAATTAGAAAGTCTGATAGAGTTATATGGCCCACGAATGCCTCTTTTTTTCTTGCATTTAAACATTAGCCTTAAAATAAATGACGAGTGCATGTGATACAGATATAAATTTGAGATTTTCTAAGGTAAACTACTATTTTGTTTTACTCCGTAATTTCCAAAACGAAATTATTTTTATGTTGAATATTTCAAGTGAAGTACCTATCACTTTGAGTTTATGTTTCGAGTAAAGTGGCTGGCCTAAATTGGCGATATAATCCGAATATATCATCAAAATCCATCAGCGGTATAACCCCTGTTGTGTTCTTAAAGACTTAAGGAGGACAAATCAAAGAGGTGCTGTTTTCTTTAAAAAAAAACAAGCGCACATAAAGAGAGAGAGAGAGAGAGGAAGCATTAACAGATAAAAAATCTAAGCGTTAGCAACAGCTTGTCGAATGAACTTCGGCCAACTTCCATCTTGGCCAATACCATATCGCCAGCTGAACGCAATCCAAGCACAGTTTATCCTGAGATAATATTTCAAACCTTTCTCCAACAACACGATGTGTTGATCGCACAACAGTTTTCTCTTACTGACCCAAATATTTTTCGACGATAGATTTATTTGAATAACCATTGTTTTTTTTAAAAATAAAAGTGCCTTTTATTAAATTTTTAGCCATAAAAAATAGAATGAATACGACATGACCCGGCCGAATCATGCACCATGAGTAGAATGGATATTCTTTCCTATTTTAATTAATATTTTCTGATAATATTCACGAGTAATATGTACGCGTAAATCGATCGTTCATAATATCTCCTTCTCATTTTCGTGAAGGTGATGAAAAACGAATCTTTCTTCGTAATCAACGATATTTCTCATTTCCTGAAACATATCTCTTGTCTCTAGATAGAGCCATAACATCACTCATTTGTCGCAGGATTATGTCAGTAATGGTTTGATTGTTTCCTTTTTAAGTGATCGATTGAAACGTCCTTATTGGATCATAGGCGAACGCGTTCGTGGAAGGCTTAATGCATAAAAAAGATACTTAGAAAAGAAATCAATCGTGCTGCCGGTGCTAATAAAATAAACCGACACCCACACGATACAGCCATTATACTTATACCTCGCTAACGCGCGCCGTGACCGGCACTCAACACGGCAATATTTTTTTGCGTCGTGTAGGCGGTCGGTCCGTTAAAACGAAATAAAAATCGCGCGGGAAGTTCTCGAGTGATTAAATTTTTTGTCACCCTCGCCATTTTCAGTCAAAGCCTATCTCATTTCCAATCTTATCCAGAGATCTAGAGACACATTGGCAGCGTTCTCGGACCGGAAACGTTTACGACACTCCGAGAAACATGGCGAGAAAAAGAGACTCCTCGATTGGCTGCTTAATAGCTCGGTCCATGTCGTGATAGTCGGTTGGGCAAGAGAACTTAAACCCTTTCATTAGCGTCGATTCTTTTTCTTTCGGAAGGCGAGTGCCCCACAGAGAGAGAGAGAGAGAGAGAGAGAGAGAGAGAGAGAAACGAAACATTTTAAGAGCAAGGAAGGGAAACTATCCTGGAAAGGATGTCCATTTTAGGAACAGAAGAGAAATAAATTCGTCGCCGGGAGCAGGAAGAACAGGACGAAGGACACCCCTCCGTGACAAAGCCTTTCTTTTTCGAGACTTTCTCCGCAAAAGGAAAAAAACAGGTTGCGACACTTCCTCCCGTCTTTCGCGTCATTTTGTTTTGTCGTTAGGCGTACGGCGGGACTCCCGTTTCCCAAGGCGTGTGTAAAGCACGTGCTGTTTTTTTTCCTGCCGCACCAGATAAAAAAAGATTCTATTTTTTTAATGTCTTTGTTCTCGCGGGCGAGGTTTATTTACGCCGTATCTGTTCATGAATATGCGACCTCTCTAGGAGATTTGTAGGGGGGGGGGGGTAAGGATTTTTTTCCTCTACGGGCGTGACGTTGCGGCATGGGTTTTGATTCAGGAGAGGGGAAGACGTTTCCTTTGCGGAAATGGGACTCGCTTCCCGCAGATATCCGAAGCCGTAAAAAGACTTCGCTATTAAGGTATGGCGTGCGCATTGTTCCCGATAACAAAAATGAAACGAGAAAATTCTGTTGATTCGTTTCGTTCGAGCCGTATTCGTGCGCGTTCATAACCCGATGACGAATGTCGCTGGCTTTCATTAGATACAGTGTCGCTACTTAAATTAAGCGTCTTTTGATCTATATAGAAACTTTCAAATGGCTTTTAATTAGGTAGATTAGAGTAAATTCGAGCGGTTGTGTACGCAGGTCCCTTAATATAGGAAAAAAATCGTCGTGACATCTTAAGTATTTTGTGAAATCGTCGTTCTTGATAAAAGTGTTAATGAAGAGTTCCATTCTACTCTTCGTTAATCATCAACGTTTAGAAAACGTTATCTTTTAGGGTCGTCGAAAAAATTTCGCACACAGTCACTGGAAGTCGTCGGCGTGACTCTGGCTTCAAGCATCTCTCATTTCATTTACAATTCATTAACACCTAATGGTCACTCTAGGTAACAGCCACGCAGTGGACCTTTTCTCGGTCAAATATCTCAAACAAAAAAAACACAAGGACGCATTCACCGAGCACAACGGACAAAAGACGAGAATTAATTAACTTCCTTTGTCCTATTTTGCATTTAATCTAAGAAAACAAAGGTTCATTCTCCGACCGCTCCAAAGCGGGTGAATTTTTACCCTTATTCCTCATTCCACGCTAACGAGCGCACGGCCACTCCGACCTGCCTCGGAATTTTTTTGCTCACAATATCCGCGGGCCTTAAGTGCTTTTTCTCAAGATAGTATACGATCAAACGCAAATGGTTTACGCAATCCCGTCTTAAGGGTGGTGGGCAGACAGGTGGAGGTTGGTTATGCTGGTAGCCGGGGAAGGTCCTCCCTCCCCTCTCTTCGTGAGGCTGGCGCGAGCGCGTTTCTTCTGTCTTCACGCGTGCGTCTCTTGTTCTGATCATTCTATCCGCCTTTCGCGTAGATTCAAATGGGTCTGACCGTCAGGTTGTGATAATTGATCGAGGACAAACGGAGAAAGCTCGTTTCATTCGGAGCACGCGCGGAGTCTCCGCGTCGCCGCCAATAGGCTATTTAAGAAGTGGAGTGAGGATCTCTCCTCTGGCCGTCTCCTCCTCACGTTCCGAACTGACGAGTGAGCATGAGAGAGAAAGAAACGGGGAGAACGAGAGAGAGAGAGAGAGAGAGAAAAAAAACTGTCGAATAAAAAGGATGTAATCGCTAGTTACGCAATGCCGCCATTTCGGATCGCGCCACTGTTAAATCGCAACGATTTCCAACTGACTTTTTTTCTTTCAGTTTGTTTTTGCTACATAAAACCTCATACAGGGTACGGAGAGGAAAATAACCGCCAAATGGATTGGGAGCAGAATTTAGTGAAAGCGGTCCAAACACGTGAAAGCGTATTCATATGATTTTTTTTTGGGACAACGATCGGTTGTGCGTGGAATGTTCGGAGAACTAGTTCGAGATAGAAACTTTTTTCGGACAAGTCCGGACAGGTTTTTGTAGTTGTGGACTTAAAATTATTATTAAGGCCGCTTCAGTTTTTTTTATAGTGTTGACTGTTGAGACCCACGCTTTCAGCTGATTTCCCGAAAGTTCTGTTTCTATATTCGCACCTGCCATAGATGCTTCCTCGCATTTCACTCAATTACGTTGTTACATTTGCGCGAGAAAATTGAAATGAAAAACAATGAAAATTTTCATACAGGGCATCTATCTGGAGCCTCATAGATGGGAAACGTCTCATTGTGCCACATTCATAAAATAATTTATTTTGAAAGGTGGCGAAACTTCAGCCAGTATACGACGACTACCTAATTCATCCTCTTATTTATCCGAATAGCGAATGTACCTAGAAGTACATTTATTAATAGAGAAATAAAAATCTGCCATGATCGGGAATCGAACCAGTGCTTTCCTCTTTCCGGGCGGGTGTTCTATTAAAATTTCCCATTTCCCAGATTATGCCTGTCAGCATAATGATCTTCCATCGCGGGGTGGAATGTAAGGAAATGTAACTTTTATGTCTGAGCGCATAAGACTAATCACAAATGTGGAGTTGGAGGAGGGGAAAAATTCTGCACTTGACAGGGAGCTGAACACGGGTCTCCCACTCGCGGGGTATGTGCTTTTCTGAGAATGGAGAATCAGAGAGAATTGATAGCTTAGTTGGTTAAAGCAACTCCCTGGCAATTGAGAGACCTGTGTTCGACTCCCGCTCAAGTTCAGAATTTTTCTCATTCTCCAACTTCACGGTTCTGATCAATTCACTCCATCAAAAGAGAAGCAGTTAGGAAGTTGTTTTTGGGTGATAATCGACATGTGTCCTCATAATAATTCCAAAATCAAATACGTTGCAACGCTAAACACATCTCGTGTGATCCTGATTAATGCAGCCGGAGCCGCCATGATGCCGTTGGGAGACCCTATGCAAGCACGATTTCGGGGGCCCCTATTTTTTTTCTGCAAGGCGTTCCGACCACGGCCGTAACGTGACTAGGGCTACTGAGGTGACGGCGACAGGCGGTACTTTATCTATACTTGGTTGATTGGGTTTATTTCTTCTAGGAGGAATTTTCTATAAATGCCTCAGACGGTGAATTTTTCCACGCCCGTGCCTTGAGGATGCGCGAGCTATCAGGACCCCTCCATTCATCGCTTCATCAGCCATACCCTCTTCCCCGTTTTTGTAAAACCGTAGAAAGTTATACGGAGTTTCGTATCCGCGACGTATAAATAAGATTTAAGCATATATTTTAACTAAATAAAAATCGTAAGCGAATGGCGCAAAATTCATTTATGTAGCTAAAATATTTTTCAGGACCTCGGTGGAAGAAATTTGCGACGTCATGCAAGCCTCAGGATTTCAAATAAACGTAGTGCTGTATCTATTTGTAGTAGTATTTCTTTGGTAAAACCTGTAACCAGTGACGGATTCAGGGGAGGGGGATGGGGGCGATCGCCCTCCTTGGATGTCCCCATCGCCCTCTGTTCGTTGCTTTCATACACCTTTTCACGCCAAATTCCTCGATTATGCACCGAAGATTAGGTCCGCAGTGCAGGGGTAAGAAATGTTCTGACGAGGTTAGGAATTGCCAGAATAAGGGTCGAGGGCAGTGGCGGATTCAAGAGGAGGAAGGAGCGATGGAAAGTTTCTGAATGCGACCATGCACGTCATTAACGGCGAACAAAGGTAATAAATTGACACGAAGTATGGAGTTGATAGAACGCTATTGGCCTAATGAATCTTATTTTACGAATGAAACCACCAACCTGATAAATACTTGTTAGCTAGACGCTGAATGCACGAAGCAGTACCAGAATACTATCGATGCTTCTTCGATGGCAGGCCAAGCAAAACAAAGGACAAGGAAGTTTTAACCTTCTGCTGTCTCAGAACATCCGAAACTAGACGCTCCAAATGAAGCGTCGCTTGACAAAGGTTGGCCGTTGCCCAATTCAAACATAGACGTCACATATTTGCTACCTTTCCCAACACCAGAGAATTTAGTTTGTGGCCATCGGATAGTGATTTTCGGATTCGCATGTGACATTTAAACGCAGTCCATTAATCTGTATCGATATGTATAAATATACTGTGGCAGTTATCCATGACGATAAGTTACAGTACAATTAAATTTTGAGGGGCTCATGCGTAGCATACTCTGCATACCCCAGGCACGCCTGCCTTGAATGCAGCCGTCACAGACAAAAGTTTTCTAGTTTATATGATATTCACGCCGGTAGTCATCAAGGTCGTTCATGTCACGTATACGCCCAAATGATTCAATTATTACCAAAGAAAGAAAGGCAAGAAATAAAAAACCACACAGGCTCTTTTCAAGGTTTTGGAATAATCAAGGAATAGGAATGACATTCAAATTAGAGCCGGCAAATTTCTTTTAAAAACGCTCCCTGCGATGCGTTGATCTGGCAATGTCGTCGTTTATGACAAAATTTCATGTTTATTATTTTGTTATTCGTATTGAGATTATAATATTTTCCAACTTATTTATATAAATTTTTGTTTTAGCAAAATTTTTTTATAGCGTGTGCATGAAATCCTCTTGTTTAAAATTCCAATATCTATGGCTTCACATTTCTCATAAAAATATTCATTGCAACTTTAGCAATCTTAAATAAACTAACTGAACGACATTGTTGAGAGAAAATTACAAATCAATCATATGATAGAACTCGTAATGACGCTTAATATTTGAAAATTCCAATTTGTAGTAATTACGTATTGGCAGCGAATGGGCCGTAATATATTTCAATCGATTTAAAAACAAGTATGCGAAATTTAATCATCGTTAAGTTTTTCAACAGAAATTCAGCTGCGAAAATTTTAATATTTTTTATATCATTTCGCTGACATTATACCCGTTTTTATGCGTGGACGAGATTTTGCGTGTCCGATTTATAAACACGTTCAAGTTTTTTCTTTAACTGGCCTTTGAAACAGTATTTTATCTGGAAACAACGCGCTCTCATAGCTTACGGCCCAGTTAATAGACTTTAATTTCGAAATAATCGATCGAACGTGCTAGGTCGCGCGGGAAAATGTGCCTTTCACGTGGAACCTTATTTTTTTTTTATTTCCCGTCGCTCTCACGCAATCACCGCCTTTAGCGAGCGTGATCGTGCACGGGGCCGGATCCGGAATCGCTGCAACGGGGATGACACTCCCGACGACGGCAGTGCACGCCAACCGCCGCCACGCCCTTAAGAGCACCGACCACGCCATCTCTCTCTTTCCTTCTCCCACCACGGTTTTGCTTACTTAACTTTGCCTCGGAATCCACATTTTCTTCCCTTTGTTCTCCTCTCCCTATTTTTCCTCCATTTTAACCCTTTCTCATCTCCCATTCTCTGAACCCGTTCATTCCATATCTCCCATTTAATTTCAATAAAATTTTCTAAGCATTTTCAATTTTATGTCCTGATGATTATACTCACCTATGTACTTTTGATTCCATTTGAATTTCCAATTTACCCTGTAAATATGTATCGATATTCTTTATGGAAAATTGTAAATATTTGACAATTGGGTTTGGGTGTAAGAGGGGGGTCTAACAAGCCTCAACCCCGCCCAAATAAATTTGTCTGTCTGTCGCTCATTTCTTTTCCTTCCTCTTCCGTGTGTTTACAGGTAAAAACGTTTTTCCATCCGCTTAACCCTCTTCCTTGCCCCTTCTATACATTTCCCATCATCTTCCATTTCTGCCTCTCATCTCTCTTATGCATAACTAAATATCTGTACTTTTCCTCCTCGTCCCTTATTCCTTATTTTCTTGTATTGAAATTACAAACTATATCTCTCCAACGGGCATGAAAATGTTGGGAAAACCATATACAAAGCAGGCGTCAACAGTGACCATTCACTGATACATTTTTTCTTTTTTTAAACTCTAACATCGAAGAACCTCCACTGATGACGGCTTCTTTGTATCCGAAATGGGCTTCTTATTTTTTGTACAATTCAAATGGCTATACTATAAGGGACAAGTTGCTGATTTGATTTTAGTCATAAGACGTGCTATCGTAATTCTCTTTCGAATCCCTCTCTCCCTTTACCTTCTCTCTGCCTCCACTCAATTCTTCCCCCTCCATCTCTCTCCCTCAAACCTCTCTCGAGACAGTCCTTGAAAGGCCGACAACGATTTCAAACCGACATACTTTTATTTTTTCGAATTGTGTAAAATTTCTTCTAACGTCCGCCGTCCGGTTCGAGTCCCGCCCTTGGCCGTCGCGTCCGCACGTCAGCCACCCACTAAACAAGTCGTCATTTTAACTCCCGCTAGACGCGACGGATTGCCCCTCCGCTTCCCCGTCTATTGTGCTGATTATGAGCATCCATAGGAATGCGTTGGAGCGTGAGGGGAAAACGCACCGAGCACGCATTCTAGCAGCCCTATGACGGCGATTTTAACGCAAAAACGCATACTCAGCATCCGAGCTCTTTATTTTGTATAAGGGAACTGATTTCCGTGTCCGCCATTTTGCGAACGACAGGCGGAACATCGGGTTCCGAAAAGGCCTCCGAAAACTTGCGATTTTTCGCATCCGCGTTTTATTATTCAATGTTTAGCACACGACGGGCACAATGGTTTTTGAACTTTCTCTTAAGTAAAATATTCTCTTCAAGCTGGCTATTCGGAGAAAAACTGTGATTCTTCATTCGCTTAATTTCTCCGAAGTATTTGCGTTATCTGAAGCGAGAATTTAAAAGAAACCCCAACTCAATTTCAAATGTTTTAGGTCTAATTAAAAAAAGAAAACTATGCCATGGAATTTATATAAAAAATTTTATGAAAGAGTTTAATTATTTTTTCGATTAAAGATGTTTATTGTAACTTGAGTATCAAATTTGTAAAAAAACTTTTTAGATTTAATTTGATTGGCTATAGAGTTCTTTCAAATATATGTTGTTGTATTTATTTGAGCATAAAATTTATGTGATTATCATTATATTTGTTTACTTGTGATCATACATTTCTAAAATATCGCCGAATCCGTCCATGCACTGTCTCCAGAAAAGCGTTAGTTTAAATTGCCAAGTTCCTGTCTACGATGAGACAAATGTAAAAGTGATTCGAATCGTCTACAGTGATCGAAACCCAGACACCCATATATTTTCCATGCCGCGTGAGCGTTTCACGAAACACGATTTTTAACGCCTTATTTCCTATCTCACAGATAAGACCTTTCTCTTGCAGGTCGCACTTGTATGCACGTTCTACGATCGTTAAAGAAGTTACAGATGAAAACATAATACCTCTCGTTAACACTAAACCTCTAAGACAGAAAAACCCAGCTCTGTTAAATATACGAATTTTTATAACAAGTGGAATTTTAAGTGTTATTTTTTTTCACGAACAAATTCAGTTGAGTTTCGCCTTCAAGAATTGATTATAGTGTCATAGTATTTGCAGAAGAAAGGAAATATTAATTTAAGCACTTTCCAATGGTCAAGTATCGGTATCAGAACCGTGATTATTTTGTGTTCCAGTTTCCTGCATTACATGATTATATGAAACGTTAGACCAAACTGCTCTCAAAATATTATATCTTATAATAATACGTAAGTTTATATATATGCCATAGAAAACTTCTATACGAATCCTGAAATATCCATTGCAATGTCTTTTGCTACTATCAATATTTTAAAACCTACGAAAATAAAATAAACCTGTAAATAAGTTTAGGCACTGTTTAATTTCTAAATTAAAAGTTGAATTGATTTTTTCATAAATAAAACAAAAAATTTAATAATGTTGGCAAAATTCCGCGAAAATATTACTTTGCCATTTAAAAATTTTAATTGCTTGCATATTCAAGTTCTAATATTTATATGGAACAGAAATCTCTCTTATTTACTTTTACTACAGAATACCTACTTTTCATTTTCAAAAACAGGATATTTTTTTACAGTTTAACAAAAGTCCTTTTTTTAATTGTTCAATTCCTTTGCGTATTAGAGTAGAAACGAATCCATGTTAATTCGTCTTATATCTTTCCTGCTTTCGGAAGAAGGAATTATGAAAATTTTGCACGTCCATTGGCAGAATTTATGCACCTTTCTAGTATGCTGGAATCTTTACTTCCTACAAACATTACTATTCTTGTTGCCAAAACGGGAGCGAGAAAAAGTTAATGTAAATAAATTCTAAACTATTTTAAATTTAACAATATTTTATTTAGTAAATAGAATAATCACATCAACGTGCTATGAGAATTATATAATAGTACAATCGGAAAATATCTATTTTTTCTTTTAGTTAAATTAAACTAATACAGTTTTAATTTAACGAGCTGACGCAAGGAGATATTTCGTAATTTGGAATATATTCTTCATCATATGACTAATAAGGCCATCAGCGGGAGTTTCTAGCCGTATTTAGACAATTCTTGCTCTTAGAGATCTCCCTTGGACACTTGTCAATGCTTTCTTTGTTCCACTGGGAGAAAATTAACATACCAAGAAATTTTTTTGCCTTCTTCCTTCATGTTCCCCCATGCATTCCATAGCCGCTCCACTTTCTCCTCGCCCGAAAAACACGTGAAAATTTCTTTGTTCTCTGTTTCAATGCCACAGTCAAGAACTGCTTCGTATTACATGCTCACGTCAGTCCAAACCACAATAATGCATTGAGGCTGGCAACCAATTAATTTATTTTCCATCGAGACCGATTACTTTTACATCCACACGGCTTTTATGATTTCATATTAGAATCATCTGAATTTGATTTGTTAGAATCTTCCCGTAGCGGAGGCAAATCATGGCTGGGATAATCGAGTCAGAGATATTAACAGAACATGTATAAGAAAGAAAGTAACCGGAAAATCGGATTACATGCCGTGGTTCACTTAATCCTACGAATGTATCGTGATGTGAATGTTTATTTCTAACTAAACCCCAAAAACTAATGAGCCTTTCAAATATGTTTTCAAGCATTACGTAAGAATAATAAATCCTTACAAAAGTAAGAGGCGGTAGTTTTTCTTCTCATAAATCAAGATAACATTTCACCCGATTTCCTGACCAGTTGATTGCAGTGGATATGAATTTTTTTTGTCGTAAAGTTAAGGTCCAGTTTTGCCTTCCGAATGAAAGGAGCCTTTCACAAAAGGTAAACGAAATTACGGCATTTCTTCGTCAAAGAAATGGCAGCAGGGAAAATGATATAAGAAAGGCAGCGTTTCGTTTTTGGGGAAACAGAAGCGACCGAAATTTAATTCGGGAGTCTGCATGTTTTTACCGGGCTATCCTTTAATGTACCCCCGGAAGAAAATAACGAAGCGCTACAATTAGAAAAGGCAAAGGTCAATGCACCGGATTAAAAAAAAGGGAAAAATAGGTCTATGTAGATTATTCCAGTTTTCTGCCTTCTTATACTACCTGCTTCATTTCCATTGGCAGACTAAGCGTAATTTTTTCCCTTCTTAGCTTTCCTCGCAGCATTAATTATCTTTAACCCTCTTATGTCTCCTTTTGTTAAAAAAAGAAAGGCATGCATAGGCTAGGTTCTCGTTCGTTTTTTATAGCATAAACCTGTACTAGGGATTATAAAAACTGGTTTCATTTCGAATAATGAGTTCCTGCATTTTTAGCGCCTTAATTGACTATCAAGATGCCGTCGCTTCAGACACTTTATTATCATCTAAATATAAAAAATCGGTACAACATACATTGTACAAACTTTCTCATATATGGGTACTAATGCGTCGTTTAGTTATCTTTAGAAAATGAAAATCGTATGAGCCTGTTTTTAGAAAATCCAATTTTTGTTAAAGTTGCCCAACAATAAACTAGCCTTATATTCATTCATTGAGAAAAATGAAATACGTAGTATTATTGTAGATGTATACTCAAGTAACTGTACGAAATTTGATCAAAATCGTTAAAGCCCTTTTTGAGAAAATCGGATTGTTGTTAAAAATGCGTAGAATAAACTACTGTTAATTATTGATCAATGTCAACCATTTCTATGTATACTCTGCTCAGTATGGTAAAATGCCTAAGTACGGGATTTCATTCATTTTCGCTCAACCGTCTAGGCTCCATAGCCAGTGACAGGCAGACAGACGGCATTGCGAAAACCACTTTTTCCGTAAAAATCTCGAGGTCGAATTTTTTCGCGAAAACAATACTTTCTCGATACTTCGTATGAGAAAGTAAAAAACAACAGGTGGTTAAGACGGATTCCAGTCGTACGCAAATCTCGAGCTGATTTCAGTGGCGCCGCAAGAGTAATTACATGAATCGCTCTCGTTTATCCTCTGCCAATTCCGGATGGGAAACCCCTATAAATTGCTCGATATATATATATATATATATATATAATGGGGAATTACGTTATTGGAGAACAATGCAGATTATCTTTCTTTATTCCTAACCCTTGAACTTTTATGTTGATATCGACTTTTTCTTGGAAACATTTGCTCGCCTTCGAATTCCTATTAAAATTCCTTCTTTCTTTCTTTCCTCTCTGATGATTGGGCTCTCAGCTACTCGGAAATTGTTCCGCTGCATAGAGCTTGCGGTCTTTCCTGCTATTAACTACGATGTTCAACTCTCTGAGGGACAGTTTGTCTTTGATACACACTTCCGCGAAAATTTTTGAAATTTCATTCGGAAATCGATAAAAGTAACGAAAGAGACGGTGAAATATATCGTCGCCTCAGTTATCGACTTTCCATTTAGAATGTGCTACATTCTTTTAGATAGATAGAGAGAGAGAGAAAATGTCGCGAGTTATGTTTTTTTTTGCTTTTATGTCAAACATTAAACCGCGAAAGACGTGACTATTATGTCCGTCATCTCGAGGTTTTTTATATTCCTCGAACGGACGTAAAAGTCGAAAATAATTAGTCAATTTGCGAAACTTTACATCGGAAACGGGAGCGAAATGCGCTAATTACCTGCGCGCAAACATTTCGGTGCAGTCATCAGCCGTTATTAAGGGAAAGCAGTTTATAAAAAAAATATGCGGAAGAGTAAGATGCATTTATTTATATGTATCTCTTTTCCATTTCCTTATGCTCCCCTAGTAAATGCTCTTAGGACCCAGTTTTGAAAAGTTGAACCTAGCATTTCACTCTTGGAAAAGTCAATTTGAAACGCTTTCTCGATGCGTGAAGGCCTTCACATCCCGATTACGCCACTTTCTTTGCTATTTTTTTTTAAATTCTACAAAGTGCCGAAATGAGTTACAAACGAAAACATTCTCGTATAAATGGGTCCTAATCCAATGTCACCAGAGCCCTTTTGCTGTCAGGTAACTACCGAGTTATCATTGTGAACAAGCGAGTAAATAACTGATTTGCAAGATGTTATAGGCACTTGCTGTTGTCATAGCTTCATTGATTCACTGGAGCAGTGATGATGAACCTATAGCACGCAAGACGATTTTGATTGGCACGCCAACGAAAGGCGAAAACCAATAAAAGCATTTATCGTACTGGTTTAGTGCCGCAAAAACATTTGTGTTATTTAGATAACTCTTGTTAACATTGTTTTTATAGTTACAAATTTCTCTCTTATGTCATGATCACGAATTTAATTTAGTTGGCAAGCAAAAAAATCAAGGACTTTTTTGTGGCACGCGAATCAGAAAAGATTCGACAATCTCAGTAATATTGGCACGCGGGCAATAGAAGATTCGCCATCGCTGCACTAGAGACTAGACCAGGGGTGCACAACTCAGAAGTTGACACGGGCCAAAATCGACCTTGATTGGACCTAAGCGGGCCACATCCTGAAAATGTTGTCCATAATAAAAACTTAAGTACACTATTGTCGATTTATTAGTTACCATAACAGATTTTACATGCAATTTTTGTGACAAAAAATGAAGTTGCAAATAAATATAATTTACTTACAAATTTTAATTGTATTTTTGATATAAAAGGAATTAACCAGCTGTGGTTACTCCCAGCTTCAATCGGGCCAAACAAAATGTGTCAGCGGGCCACATTTGGTTCGCTGGCCATATGTTGTGAATCCCTGGGCTAGATAATCATAGAGCTCGTTTAATGGCTGAAAACATATTAAAGAATAAGCACTTTAATATGAAAAAATTGAAAGAGTAAATACTTCACACAGAGCCGCGACAAGGGCTAGGCCAGGGGTCGGCAACCTGCGACTCCGGAGCCACGTGTCTCCTTGAGTACATATTTATGGCTCCTTATAAGTTACCTGACCTCCATAACATTTATCAAACACGAAAACACGCTTACTGCAATCCGCCCTCCTCTTTCGAAATCCCTCCCCTCGGTTCAAAATTTCTTTCTTTTTATATCGTATATCGAGGATATACAGATTTCCAGTTTGTGACTGTCAAAGTTTTTTGGAATGGAGCAAAAAGCAACAAAATGGCTCTTTTACTTTGAAAGGTTGTCGACCCCTGGACTAGGCGAACGAGGCACTCGGCTAGGAGGCAACACAGTTATGGGCGCGACAAAGGACAATTTGAACTTTTAAGTGCGATATTTTATGCTTTAAAATATATTCAATATATTTATTTAACTCTAAATTGTAAATAAACTACTGTTTTGAGAAATATAATTGTCCACTGTGTTCTTTTATTAGGAGGATGACATAACTTTCAAACCTTGCCTAGATCGCAAAGATGTCTTGTCCCGTCTCTGTCTTCAGGTATCTACAATACCATTACAAGGTAATGAAAAACTTTTATGGTTGTTGGAGATAATTAAGGCAAGTACTTACTTTTTCAATGATTTTTTTATCGAAGAGCTAATTGTACGATTATGGATGAATAAGTATTTTTGTCGAAGAGAGCTAAAAATTACGCGTTTAGTATTTAGTATTTACGAAATGGAATTCCCTTATCTGTTGAGAGTGCTATGAGATGTGTAAATACTTATCCTAACCTAAATTTTTCATTTTAAACCACATTTACCGCCGTTTTCCTCCATCCTTCCAGCAAAAATGCACTTGGATTCCATCGCTCGATCTTCCAAAGCGCACTTTTTGCGCCCTCACCGCAGTTGAAAAATGAACCAATTTCCCTTTCACGGTAGTGATTTGTCTCTCTCTTTCTCTATACGTATACATATATGCAAATTCCTTTGTGGAGCAAGGGAAAAGGTGTTTATCAGGCGTTTCTTGACGTTTTCCAGTTACGGACGAACATCCAAGTGTAAAAGAAAAAAATCTGATGTGGCCAACATGACTTTCTCCATATTTGGGGTATAGATATTTAAATTATTATGAGTAGCATTATAAGGCAAAATTATTATTTCGTATCATAAAAGAAGACACGTCGTTGCCGTAAATTACGTATATTTTGAATGTTTACAGAATTCACCGCTACATGGTGTTGGCGCTGTAGGCTGGTATTAAGAAAAAGCGAAATATATCCGAAATGGATGGTTCTACGAAAATTAGTTTCAAACAAAACTTGGAAGAAATATTATTCTCTACAACTTTGGTCCTTACGAAGATTACCAATAACGATGTTGTTAAGGAGATATTTAACGGAAACCGAAAAACCGGTTATTTATAAATAACTCCTAAACAATAACTCCTATAGAAAATTGTTTCAAATGAAATTTGTAGGAAATTACATTCTCTATAACTTTAGTATAGAATTGTATATACAATAATGATGTTTTAACAAAGAAATATCGCAAAAACCGAATCGGGTTTCGAATAAACCGCGACTTCCGATTATCCGTTATTGTCCAAAAACTAATCAGTTCTTTGTGCTCATGTTAAAGTGTTATATATGAAGTTTGGTAACGATATGGCCCGTACTTTTTGAGTTAGAGCGCCCACACTAACATACACACACACACACACAGACATCATTCCGAAAATAGTCTAAACGTGTTCTAGGGACCTCAAAACATGTATTTCCGTTGAAATCTCGAAGTCGATTTTTTTCATGAATACAATACTTTCCCATTACTACGTATGGAGAAAGTAATAACCCTTTTATCTTCAGATGCGTAAGGTTTTCACTACCAGCTTCCCTTAAATGTCTGTCGAAGAGAGCCTTTTTTTTTCTCTATGCCCTAAGGACTTAAAACAGCTATACACGCACGCTCATCGCCTCCTGCATTTTTACCTCTATTACGGGACGAAGACACTTGGGAAAGCGTGGAGGCAGGTCTTCAGTGGATCTCGGCCAACGCCTTGCAGATGTCTCGCGAAAGATACCTCCTCGTCGTAAACGGAAACGGCGAAGCGGCTGCGCCAGGTCTGTATTTACGGATAGGCACTTTAGGAATTGTCTAGGGCGGCAAATTTCTAGGGGCGGCATTTAAAAAAAATCGGTACAACATACACTGTACAAACTTTCTCATAGACTAATGCGTCGTTTAGTTATCTTTAGAAAATGAAAATCGTATGGGCCTGTTTTTAGGAAATCCAATTTTTGTTAAAGTTGCCCAACAATAAACTAGCCTTATATTCATTCGTTGAGAAAAATTAAATACGTAATATTATTGTAGATTTATTCTTAAGTAACTTTACGAAATTTGATCAAAAACGGTATAGCCATTTTTGAGAAAATTAAATTGTTGTTAAAGTTGCCTAGAATAAACTAGCCTTATATTAATTTTGAGAAATATGAAGACGTAAACTCAAGTAACTGTACGAAATTTGATCAAAATCGTTAGAGCCGTTTTTGAGAAAATCGGATTGTTGTTAAAAATGCGTAGAATAAACTACTCTTAATTATTAATCAATGTCAACCATTTCTATATATACTCTGCTCAGTATGATAAAATGCCTAATTACGAGATTTCATTCATTTTCGCTCTACCGTCTAGGCTCCAGTAACAGACAGACAGACAGACGGCATTGCGAAAACCACTTTTTCGGAGTCAGCGACACCTAAAACGTATATTTCCGTAAAAATCTCGAGGTCGAATTTTTTCGCGAAAACAATAATTTCTCGATACTTCGTATGAGAAAGTAAAAATATAACTTAATACTTAATAATGATACATAATTATTATACTAAACTATCTTGAATTGCAAATAAATTATAATTATATAATAATAATTGTAGAAGGTAAATGGACTCAAAAATGTTTTATTTAATATATTTTTTTAAATGTCATATACGTAGGTACAGGGTCGGCAAATTTTATAGTGCCAAATGGCAGCAAATTTGTTAATCCGTTCTTGGACTGCGCGTATCTTTTTGGGATGCTGTTAACGAGCCCCTTACCTTCGTCCTCCGGTCCCATTACCCATGCGAGCGACCCGAGGAGGAGGACGCACGAGCTTATTTTCCCTTTTCCATTCATTCGACTTCTTTTGAGTCCCGGTATTTCTTACTTTCTCTCGTCCTTCGGAATTCGGGGCAGAACTCGGATGACGTCAAATTGTTTTTTAAAATTATTTTAAAGAAGTGGAGGGCCGCCAAAAAAAGAACGAAATAATCGAGCGACTTTTAGCGAGTTTCGATTATGACCGGCGGCGTCGATTGCGCGAACAGTGTTAGAGGAGATTTTTTTCCGGGTTGGCGGGTCGTAGCTTTCATTTTTTCACGTTATTCCTCGCTGTCTCATTGAGGAGACAGATGCAGGAAATGAGCTGTTTTAGCGGTATAAGATGAGCGCATCTGCTTCTTTGCAGAACATTCAAATTAAATTTATGGGTTTAGCAAATTATATTATTTGCAAAATTATATACCATGACTGGGAATATCCACTTTCCGGGTGGATATTATACCACCGAACTATCGTAGCACAGTTATTTTCCCGTTTCAGAACGCGGATGTTTTCTTAGTTGGACCTGGGCTATAGCCAATCAACTAGCCCCAACGGATATCCTCTTAAGACAGGGGTTCCCAACCTGGGGTACATGTACCCCCAAGGGGTACGTGAAGCCAAATCAAGGGGTACGTGAGATATTTGATAAATAAAAAATATTACATGTTCAAAAATACAAAAGAGCTCCCACGATGTCTTTGAAAATCGCCTACCTTTATTCCTCACCAAAACTTATTAAATTCAATATTATTTTCCTTTCAGGCATTTGGATTTGTTTTTGGCCTTTTAAAACATGTTTATAGTTATAAACCGTCTGAGCTGATTTTTATTGAAATAACGGGCACAGAGATAAGCAGTCGTCGTTTTTTCCACATTCAAATTTGGGTCGGAGATATTTTTTAAGAATTTAGACGGGCCTCTATCCGACCCTGTATGTTTTCATCACTCAAATCTAAAGGAAGAATGTAAATGGCAGCAGTATATAAATCTACCCTCCAAGTTTCAGATTTTCATCATTTACGGTTTCGTCACAATTTTAATTTAAGCAAGTGCACAGACAAGCAGACGCCAACATGATACAATAATCGCATTAAAAAAACCACGTTAATTTTATCTATGAGCGTGGATCACACTTTACTTGGATTTTTTTGATTTTAGACTGAAAGATCCATGAAATCGTTATTCGTCAACATTTTCTCGTACGAATCATAAAGTTTGTCTCGTGATTGCGACATTTCTTTAGAGCAGTATTAGTGTTTGTTGCTTCCGATAAGATTAATCTTTCATCCTGCTGACAATGAATAAAAGTTATTTTGAAGGGGACAACATTGTAAAGGAAAATGCTTCTGTTGCTGTTGACGTCCCAATTTCCCCGAAACATTCGGCGAGGGGTTCGAAATCTCATCCTGCAGCCGGCGAGACGCTTATTTGGTAAAAGTGGTTTTAAAGTTCATCGTGACGTCGAAGTGAAAGCGCTTTTCAGGACAAGATGATTTTATATGCCATGGTCCTTTCGGTGCAATATTAAGAATTCCCGGTGATATTACGGTGAAAATGTTTATTAGATGATTCTCTCACGAATTTTATTAATCGCCCAGTAAATTCCTTATTTCTTTATCGAATTTAAATATGAATTATACAATGCTATTTTACATTGTATTGTTATTATAAATTACTATATTTTAAAATCTATATCGTTTTCCTGATAATTATAATTGCCTGGAAAATATTTTAGATTTATTGGATGCGTTTTGAGTTCAGATGGTGTTGTTCTCTTTTTTCTCTTGACCATCAAAAACCCTGTACAGTTCTTGTGCAATCCACTATATCACGTTCGAAGCTGTTTTTTTTTCAATTTAAAATGTCTAGTTGAATTTCTGCAATAATTTTTAATTGGAATTGTTGGTAATAGATATCATTTTCTAAGAAAGGCCGTTTCCAATTAAGTTGGCAAAAGATTTGAACTCATTGAAGCTGACTATATTCATTATACCATCTTTCCTTTAATTGAAGTTGAGAACTACCCTGAAGTATTTTTATAATATAATATCTATTATAAATTATACCAGTTTAGTTAAACTTATTAAACTAGTATCGAAAACAAATTTAGGCAGAGGTTCATTCATCATTCTAAGGATTTCTTATGGAAATCTATCATTCATTTTTTTAGGTAAACGTGAGTTATTATTCGGAGATTATCACGAAGTCTGAGCGTTTCCATCAATCAATATGCCAGCCGTAAAATTTTACATTGATTCGTTTAACTTGGCCGTCGAAAACGTTGAGTGAGAAATTTTAAATGTACAATTTATTCAATAAGTTTAAGCGTTGAAGTTACCTTGATATTATCAATAGGAAAGAATGTTTAAGATTTTTCTGTATGTCAATTCCGAATAAAAACAACGCTGCCATAGTCCATTGCGCTAATTGTTAAAAGGAACTAATCACAGGTCGCATGGAATAATACGATAATATCCAGGATACCTCGTAATTTCCGTTTGCAATTGTACAGTCGCAAACGTTCATATAATTCCGATCACGCCATGCCTGGCAGTGATTGCTAAAGTAGTTCCAATTACCTATCTCGGCCCATTTTTTTTTTAAATACGTGGTTGTTGCTCACGTTGGAAACGACGTGGGAAACCTTGCAATCCGTTATTAAACTTTAACATCCTGGGCACGTTTACAAAGCTCCTTTTGATCCCCCTTTTGCATCTTATTTCGAAGCGTTCTTACTCAGCTCGGCGATTCTTTCTTTTAACAGTGAATGGGAGAGGGAGCGGCTGTAGGGCAGAATCGTGTGAACGTTTAAAGAAAGCCGCGGTCACGATATAAAGACCCGGGGAATTCTCACTCGTTTTTTTTCGAGATACAGAATGCCGATACAGAATAGTCCATTATTTTATCACGACTCTTTTCCTACGAAAGTTCTTCCTCTCTGTCTCTCCGCCAAAATGTGAGAGAGATTTCGTCATCTTTCCTTCAGGGTGGAAAATATTTCATCCCCCTGATATAATTTAGAGCCGGGAACCTCTCCGAAGAACGTTTTCGGGCAAATTAAATCGTTCAGAAATATAATATAACATTAAATTCAGCACAAAATGTTTATTGCTTCTTTTTCTGTTTTGAATAAATCTTATGGTATGGTGGATATGAGTTTCCTCTTGGTCTATCGCAGGGGCGGATCCAAAAACTTCTCGGGGGGGGTGGGAGCGATCGCCCCTCCATCGATCAAATCCGCCCATGAAAATTTTTGAAAATCTCTGCTCTTATCAGAATCTTTCTTTCCCTTGCTATACAGACCTAATCTGCGGCGTATAATTGAGAAATTCTGCGCGGAATGAATTTAAGAATATACCCAGTGGAGTGAAATGGGGTTATCCAAGGAGGGGGCGACCGCCCCCATCGCCATCCCCCTCCCCGTGGGTCCGCCACTGGTCCATCGGCATGTATCTTGATAGGGTGAATGTTACTTATTGATTCGGCATTTTATCAGCAACCTTCCCTCTGAAAATAATTCTGTTTGTGGGTATAAACGAACTGGGACAGCTTAAACTTAAGTACACACATTCTTTATTGTCTCAAATCATATTTAAAAATCCAGTCTTTCAGTAATGTAAGAGGATTACGCTAATCCGTTTACATTACGTAACAATTGTTTCAAACCGCCAATTGCTTATTCCATAAAGAATTATCGAGCTCACGTTTTAAATCCACTATCCATGAATCACCAGTGATGACGGCCACCATTTGAAACCAACATGCCCATCTGGTTTCCCAACATTTTTACGGCCATTAGTGCTACTTTTTATACCTGAACTCTCTTAATGATTTTCATATTTTCCCAAAAATATCGCATTTTCATGTACTTTAAAGTTACGAAACGTAAGGACTTCGGTTATTTATAAATATTTTGAGATATAAATTGCGCTAGCGAGTTTCTAACGCATCAATACAATCAGGTCTTGGGACACATCGCCTAAAATTCGTCCCTAAACACATCCAGATTACCAGTTTATTAATCGCTATTCCCTTCGTCAAACAAAACGACACCTATTCTCGTTTTTCTTTCGCTTTGAATTTCGGAGTTGTAATGCGTACCAAAAGTGTTTCAGTCTATGACGCATTCTTAAATCGTAAAACCTAAGAGACCGATTTTTGGAGGCGGAGGTTAGGAGGAGGTTCTGAGGCCTGAAGCCTGCTACACCCCTGGGATTTAAGAGAGCGAAAGAGAAAGGAGGAAAGTCTTATGCGTGTGCCGATGGAATGGGAGAGAGCGGATGGAAAAATAGAGAGTAGGAGGGAGTGACTTTCGAGAGTGATAAATTTTGAGAGGCTGTTGGGACCAAATGGCAATTTTATGGGAGGGAGAACTTTGGCGGGGGTGTGAGAGCCAAGGCCGGATGAAAAATTAGAGAAAGGGGTAAACGAGGCCGAAATGAGATAATAATCTCCGGTTTGACAGTACGTATCACATTACTCGTGGTGGGCGTAATGAGATTACGTGTAAATTTCAAGTTCATGCAATGCATGACGATTTTTATTGAAACACACTCAAGTCAATCTTTGAAAGCGTTTTTTCACTAAAGAGAAACATTTTTTAAAAATCTCCTCGCCTAGGTAAGTAAACTTGGATTGGTAGAAACGGCAGTAATAAAATTTATTTGTATTAACAAAGAAAATAATAATAAATTTGTTAAATTCCACAATTTAACAAAGTTATTATTAGTTTTTCGTTATTATGATTATCAATTAACAAAAAGTTCAGCCAAATTCTTTGGATTTTATTTAAAAATTTATTTGATAAATGCCAGGATTTCTTAATCGCTTAATTGGTTTATTGCCTTCTAAGACTGTGTAATTCTGTTTTTTTTAAACCATAAAGTGGGTGCTGGTTTAAAATTTAATAGCAATAACATGTATGCTATCCATCATAAAAATGTGTAAGTGCATTCACGAAACACTTTATGCCTAAAGGACAAAATTAAAAGTTGGGCATACAATAGCCCGTAAATCAGGAACTTGTAAGAGTACAGATTTTCCTGAAATTTCTTTCTCAGATACGGTTATGTTTTTGCAATGCTCACAGTTTTTGTAACTTAAGATTGGAAATTTTTCTGCAATGCTCAATACACGGACAAATACGAAAGATGTTTGATTCGTGACAAATCTTATAATATCGGCCGTCGTCATGCGAGTAATATTCGAGATTCTAGTGAGACAGCCGATTTATTTGCAGCTACACAACATTCCCATTTCGCACTTTAAAAACATGAAAACATGCACGTTCTTTCTACTCATCGTGACCGGTATTATTCGCTAAAATTGCCAGATCAACAGAGGCTCACGGATACTACTGCTATTTTAATCACCTATATTTTTTGCGCGAGTGCCCCATGGGAAAAGTTCTCTCAATGCCAATTGTTTGGGTGTCGGTTGAAGAAGAGAAAGCGCGTACATAATAAAGTATTCAATCAAAATCACTGTTTAAAAAAGAGAGAGTGAATATCGGCCTTCGAACTGTTTTTTTTTTTCGTCGTGACGACCACGGAGATTGTCCGTTTATACACGCAGAGGTCATTTTTGGGGAATTAATCAACAATGAAAAATATCTTCGACCTCTTAATTAACCAATTTTTTTAATGATTTATATTTAGTTTTAATAATATCTGCGCCTTTGGGGTCAGAGATGTAGGTATAATTTGAGAGAGTTAAACACCCTTGAGATTTAATGAAGGAATAATTAACTTTGCGAAGGAAATGAGTCGCTGCCTCGTATTTCGAGATCACTTTTTATCGCGTCCAAAAAAAATTATCCCTAAGCAGCCGACTGTTGCATTGCATGAGAAAAACTCTATTTTTTGAAAATTAAACTTTTGGGGGAAAAAATTTGAGTTCCTTTTCCAAAAAACTTTATTTAGAAAATCGACATATTTGTTAAATGTGATGGTTAAAAAGTAAAGAAATCTTATCTTCTATTTTGAATATTTTTATTAAATATTCAACATTTCGTAAGAATTTTTTTTAAATCATTCATTATTTTATTTGCCAGTTCCCCAAGCGTGGATCAGAAAGCGTGTTAAAAATAACCCAGATATTTCTTGGCCTGACGCAATACACTCTCTGCATAATCAATTCCCACGGAAAAATATTTTATTTTCGGCAACATTTTTCACCAAACGCGATGCGAAAAGAAACAAGCGTCTCGTATACTACCGCAAAAAACTCCAAGGAACCGATTAAGGCCATTTAGTTTTTGCGCACACACATTCCACTCCCTTCGGTAGCGGAAATGCGACACTGCGCACGCGCTTTCTACACGACTCCTCTCTGGCGTCCGTCCCTCTCAACTCCATCATAGCGCCTTTTAATCGTGATTCACCCGCAATATTTAAAAAACTTTTATTTCGACCCTTCGACCTCTTTTTACTGATGCATCTTCTTTCCTTTTTTTATTCCTTCTCGCCTTAACAGATGTGGGACAAGTGATCCGTGAGAGCGAAGAGACTTCTCCGGATGAAAAAATAAATTAAGTGAAGATAGCGAAGCGAAATGCGCGTGCGACCCGCCAGCTCGCGGTGAAACTCTTAATTTGAAAGTGTATTGCGAGGCGGGGGAAATCCGTTGCCGGGTGAAATCACGCAAGGCAGAGAGAAAGAATTCAAGTTCCCGCTCGTTTGACCTAAAGGGCCGATTCTTTTTATGCATGTATAAATTTGGTTCCCTGGCGTGAGTGTTCGAAATACGTGAAAGGAAGGAATTCGAAAAAATGGCGATATTTTTGTGAATGGGAGTCGCACGACTCATAAAATGTCCTTGATATAGGCGATATGCGAAAGAAATTAACTTGTTAGCGTTTCGGGAAATGAAGCAGTCTCAAGGGCGTAGGGATGACGAGGGCGCGAAATCGACCTTTTTCGCTAAACGACGAAGTACGCAAAGCAATATATCAGGATTTTCGCCTGAATATATAATTTACGCATTTTTTCGAGAAGAAAAATGTGCACCGCGGAAAAATGAATCGGAAATAGCCTTTGAATACAGAATTTTATCGTTCTTGCGATTATGTCCAAATAGCTTTTACATAATGAACCCTCCATTTAAAACATGGTAAAATAACTGATTGGATGATTTTACGTTATGAAAAGAAAGAAATATTCCAGAAACGCATAATATATTCTAATAATTTATCCACATTCATGGCCTCGGTATAAAGGAGTGGTTAGTGAATCTGGCTCCCAACGCGGGCTCGAATGTTGCCCAGGGAATGACTCTATGAAGAGTATTTAGTCTAATTAATGTGTTCGACAACACCATGATTTTATACGAAGCTGGAGAATTTAAAATTAACATACTTTAAAAGGAAATTGGATTCCATGGATGGAGGATTAAAATTCCTGTTACGACGAAGAGCGCTCGAAAAAAAATGTTTGTTGGATTTAGCTTTATAATTTTCCCATTTTCTTTCGAAAGTAAACACACAAGGAGTGTAACAACTTATATTAAATTTCCTCAATGTGCTATCTACGAGTGTTCGAGCTAGAGAGCCTGTCATCGTATAAAACTTGAGGATGAGTTATGAGACTTCAAAAGCGTCTCGATTCGTTGGCGAGGTAAAAAAGAGAATGCTGCCTTTAACCTAAACTAATGAACGTCATCTCATGTGATATATGTTCTTTTAAAATTCAACGCGAGGAAGTCCATCCGCACCCGATCCGTTTCATACTGAACGGATGCTGCGTTCCCTCTCGTCCGCCCTCGAGGAAGAAATGATTCATCTGTAAAAAAAAGTGAAAATCCGCCCGTGTAAAAAAAATGCGTTTTGAGTACGACCGTTAGCCATGTCGGAGACGGAAAGACGCCTCAGACGGAACTGGTATAAGAAGTCGCTTTCTCTTGGAAGCGCGTAACTTTTTTTTCTACCCTCCAATCTGTTAAAACGGAGGTCTGTATATTGCTTGCTGCCATCGCTTCATTAAGTAGACTCGGGGAGCCATCTTCGATGAAAAAAAATTTTCACAGGTTCCATTTCGGAGACCCGACCTCGTTTCATTCCACGTTTATAGATGATGCGTTAATTGTTACTGTAGAAAGTATAAATAATAATAAAGAGATTGTGTATATTTTTATTTGCATAACGATTTCGCGAATGTTTCTAGTATAACGTATGGGCCACATTCAACATAGTCTCGCTTTTATTTCGTAGTGCATTTAATTGCATAAATCCTAGCTTTATTATAAGCCAACTCCCGATCCTACGAAAGAATACTAGTGGTGGATAAATTACGTGATCAACTTAACGTAACTGGAGCGCAACGGTCTCAAGACCTCGGTTCGATACAGGATCATTCCGTCCTTCGAAAAAGCCCTCACCAATTGCTCTAGTCGCTGCACCGAAAACTATTTCACATCTTGCCTTACTAACGTAATGTATTCAGTGTTACCCGCGGCGTTTGGCTGCTAAATGTGCTGCGACCATATAGTTATACGAGCGAGTCCTGCGATTTCTATACATATCCTCTTGTTCTAATAACTGGTTATTTTAATAAAACGCTAAAATTCAAAAACTAAATTCAACTTTTGGAAGGCTAGGATTTATTGTTATATCAGCCGATCGATTTTATCAATTTAACCGAACCCCATGTTATCACATTAAGCGGCATCTTCAGTAAATACACTGAAAAACTTAATTAATATTCACTCCAAAAGTTAAACCATTTTCTGTAATGATTTTTTGTGTGTTCTAAAAAAAAGAGCGAAATTGACCTCAGTAGATTATATGCGACAATAGTAAATTTAAATGCTATGTCATTACAACTTTTCATCCTAGTATCTTGATTGTATGAGTTGATGGCACAAAAAAGATAATACATACTTAATAATTCATTGCTCTTGGTACGAAGCAATTAATTTTTTGACTTACTAGGCGAACTGAAGCAAGCACTATAACCGGATGAAGAACCGTGTCGGATGGTCCAAATGCATTTCCGACCTAACAATGATTTTTTTTTATGGATCGCGTGGAATTCGAACTTGTCTTGACCCATTCCCGCCGAAGTTAATTACCTGACGGTTCGTATAATACAAAGAGGATAAGGGAAAACTTGCTACTCTGTAAGAACGCATGTTTAAAATGGGTGAGATTAAGTTAAAAAGGTGGTGTATTTCCATAAAATGGTAATCTGACTGCATAGAAAAACAAAGAGGTAATTAGTATAGGTCACAGTGTGAGATCGAGAGGAAGAATGTGTCGGTAAGTATAATTCGGTCGTAAGGCTCGGGAGATTTTTAGGCTGAATAAATATTTCCTTTCCCAGTTAATGCAAACACGTACTCGCTGGTGGGCAAATGGGAAAATTTATTTTTGATTTAAATTTCAATTCATTAATGTAAAAATTTGCCAAAATCTTACGCGTTATGAGAAAAAATGGTATAAATTCACGAAAAATATTACATATACAGTAAAACTCGTTTATAACGATCACGCCTAAAACGAAATCTCGGCTATAACGAAGAAATGTCTCGGTCCCTTATACTTCTCCATAAGGGCATTGGTTAAATTTCTCGTATGTAACGAACACGCATTTTACGAATTCTCGGCTGTAACGAACAAATGTTTGGTCCCGTGGCAAAAAATTCCCCATATATAACGAATTTTGGCGAGCAGAGCGATAAGTAATGAATAGTTTCCGCCCGTTTACCGCGCACTTGTTCGTAGAGATCCCCTTCCCCCATCTACCCCTTCCATACGAATTTCCATGCCCTTTTGCTTTGAAATTAATATTAAAAATGTGAAATGTTTATGTAAATTAATGACCGTAATAATAATATTAATTGACCATTTAAGAAATCGTATGTAATAGCAGTCGAACATTTTACATTCCGTGAAGTTGATAAGCATCTCTTTGCATATGTAAGTACGGCATTGAAGTCGACTCACTGCAAATACAGTAAAAGCTGTGTTAGCCGACTTTCTTGGGGATTGTGGAAAGCCGATTAGGAGAAATGGCCGGTTAGGGGAGCGATTTTCGATTTTGACATCGCAAATTTAGCAATAACCAAACAAAATTGGGCTTAGGTTCACTATCGTACTACCCAAACATAACTAGGCATAGGGTTTGCATTTTCCATTTTAATTCTTCCACACATAATTAGATATAGACACTATTTACCCATTCTTATTTAATACGTTGCTACGCTTACATGCAAAACAAAAAGATTTTTGAAAAGTTTAGGGCGTCCGGGAAGTTTGGGGATTACGGCAGTGAACCTGTTCCCAAAATTGAATTTATTGGATTATATCTTTCTTATTTATCTTTATTTACTCTATTAGAAAAGGAGAAATTATTTAATTCTTCTGAACATTTCTGTGAAAACCAGTAATATAATATTTTATCCAGTTCCTCAATTTTTGGCTTATGAAGCGTATGATGTTTATTAATTGATTTACTCGTCTCAGAAGATTACTCAAATGTTATTAATTTAGCCTTATGAGCCTTGATATCGTAGAGCGTGGAAGATCCGATGTTGAATTCTTTTGCTATGGCTGCTCTATTTTCTCCTTTTTCAATTCGTTTGATCAGCTCCAGCTTTTGTGTTAGCTTTAAAACAACCTTTTCTCTCCTGTCCCTTGCTTTTAGGTATTTATTTTTATGATATATTAAATGGATGGGTAATTTTTTAAATAATAAAAATCAATAAAACTGGAAATTGTAGAAGTACACCAAAACATCTAGACAATGCAAATGGCTTACGTAACCAAAAACGCCATGCTTACTCGGCAGCCACAGAAGTATACGGAGTAAATACGTAATATATACATCTTATATTTTAAGAAATTTTAAAGTGGAAGTTGTGGTATTACACATATACAATTCACACAAAAATTCATAAAAAAAGAAAAAGAAATACAAAATGGATTGTATTTGTGTAATTGCCGGTATCTAAGGGTGGCCGATTCTAAATAGTCGGATAACACAGCTTTTACTGTATGTGTATACGTGTTATATGGGATGTATAGGCCAAAAACCATGTTTCTCGTATATAACGTAGTCACGCTTATAACGAAGTAATGAGTCGGTCCCCTCAAATACGTATTAAACGATTTTTACTGTACACACGCGGTATTCGGTAAAACCTAATTTAAGAATAATATCACTTGGATACGAAATAGGTGGGCAGACGGAATACAAACTGAAACGAAAAAACTTTGAATTGTGGTGACAAACGTAACAATCGAAAGAATTTACGGACGCGATTACGTGCAAAAAGTTCATTACGGTTCGCATGGAGCTTTTTAGTCTCCCATTAGCCCGACGGTGAGGCGTAAAGATGGAGGATAAAAGCTCGAACGGATAGCGTGCGTATTGCCGTGTGGCAGGCACGGCTGGCGCACACTCGATAGCGGCATTGGGAAACCTCATTTCAAAGATTGCGACCGAGGCGAAAAGGAAAAAATAAGAGAGAAATGAGAAAAAATCGGATCTCCTCGGCCTGGTAAACAATCGTCCGGACAAAATTGCGTTCTTCTTATTTTTCCCCTGATACGGTTTTTCTCTTCGTTCTTTATTTTTCCGAAACAGAAATTTCTGCATTCTGCATACGGAGTTTTCTAAGTGTCGACGCTTTGTCGAGCGAAACGGTTCTTCCGTGTATCGGTGTCTCTGAGGGCGCATGGACAATGGGGGAGGGGAAAGCGCGAACGACACGGTGCAGCAGCAAGTGGAAAGGGAGCTTGGCGGTGGCGGATGGAAAAGTTGGCAGAGGAGGAAAAAGGGGGTGGTGGAGGGGGTGAGATGGGAGGAAATAAGTTGGGAGTAGGCTGGTGGGCGGGAAGGGAACGCCTGGACGATGCGTGTCTTTCTTGTAACTAGATTCCACTGCGTTTGCTATCTACCTCTCTATCACTCTTTATCTCCCACGCTCCTTCGTGTTTCCATTCTGTAACTCTTATATTCATCGATTCAGTTCGCGAGTTGCCAAACAATTACGCAAAATTGAAAAGTCTTTAGAACGCTATCTGCGTAACAAATTAATAACGATTCAATGTTGCAGAAAGAGTTTCGAATTATAAAACAATCAGCTTTTCCTTGTTTGGGACATTTTGAAATCCATCGTCGAAGGTCATTTTCACTTTAATGGAATTCTTTCATTTACAATCAATTAAAAGCATCTTAAGTTCCAGTAAATTTTCTTTTTTATTAGCGATATAAGCCAACCTAAAATCATATGCAGTCGACCAAGTCTGATTATTATCTTTTTTTAAATCATTTACTTGATGGGATAATATTTTTTTCAGGGAATTAAAGGAAACTTGTCTACAAATATTTCAATGTTGGAATTCATACGATTTAACTTTAGAATATCTGAGCCTCCATATGTTTATCCTGGAGAACGTATTGAAAGCAACATCACGCCTATATGCACCGCGATCAAAATGTGTCCTCAGGTAGTAAGGGATAGCTTACATTGTTCATATGGCAAAGACTCTACTTGGCAGTTGCTCTATAGGGGTTACGGAGGGACTAGGTGTGGCACAAGTAGGTAAGTGGAGGCGGTTTGACCGTGGATAAATTGCTGTTACGCTGGATATGACTAAGGCACGGACGGAAAACCTGCTTTGCAAATGGATTCGTTTGCTTCGAGGAGTTTAAAATTGGCTCGTTCAAAGTCGAACTTCTCGTGTAGGAGGATTTAGATTCATTGCCACGGGTTCCCTTATTGTCAGATTATGGTATAATGCTCTAGGATCACGTGCCGATTAAAAGATTGTTCGGTGAGATTGTGTTGGAAGACATCGATTTTTGCGGCATCGTAAATGTCATTACGCGCGCTAGAATTAAATGAGTTTGCCAAATTTCTATCGCTACAAGATCATTAACATTTGAAGCCAGGTTATTTTTAATTTCCCCATCTCGCTTCTTACATAATTCTTCCGCGTTCGTTAAGGTGCGGTTCTATTATCCGGCATTTTTTGAAATGGAACCAAAATCAGAAAATACAGTTGTCCTCTCTTACATGACGAAACAAAAATAATTACTGAGTGTATTTTTAGGATGTCTTTGTTTTACGAACATTTTCTTGTAGGATTCGATAAAAAACGCGCTTTGCCTAATACACGTGCTAGTTAAAGGGCAAAACAAGTATTAGTAATATTAATAATCCCCCTTCAATGAGTTGTCTTCTATTAAGAGATCGAGATCTAATGTAAAATTTTATTTTTTTTTATTTATAGATATAATGCATGCAAGATACCGAACATTTAAAACTATCCCTTGATAAAAGTATCAAACTTGAGTAATCTCGCATCAGAGAATGTAAAACTCTCCCGCAGAATTTGGAACAAAATTAATCTCGTCAGATTATTCAAACTTTTCGATTAACCGGACTTAAATCCATCTATCTACAAGCAAACCAATTATTTATTACCAAAATTACCTCCAAGGCCGGAATTCATAGCACAGCCAGCCAGTTAGAAAGTCAACCACTCACCGAGGAAACACCCAACTCCCGTAGGTAATATTGGCAAAAAGTTTCGAAAGAGAGCTGAAATAATGGGTTCCTACGCCAGTTGGAAATGGCGAGCGAGACAATTGTTTCCTTTTCTTCGCAACGCGGGATATAAGACGCAAAGAGATTGAGAGAGAGAAAGCGTACGTGATTAATGCAGGTTCGTATTTCCTACGAGGTAGCGCTTGCGACAAAGTCCCACGAGGATGGTAAGAAGGAATCCTTAAGGTAGAATGAGATAGCCATGAGGAGAATTACGCACGGAGGGAAGGGGCTCAGGGTGGGGCCCAGGACCTTCAAAAGAACGCGCGGGCTTAAATTGAAAGGATTTCGACAGGCTGACGGAGAGAAAGGATCTTTTTTTAAAGAGGGAGGGCTCCCTCAGAACAAACTTACCGCCCAAGGTGATCCAAATTGCAGCTCTACGGAGGCATTGTTATTTTTGTGGATGTTTTTTTTTTTGATCGGGAATTTTTCACTTTCACTCCGCGACGGATTGAGTCTGACAAGTACAAGGCTCAGCGGTGGATGGAGGTTCGAACGGCTGAGAGGCTCAAAGTAAATTTATAGGACCTTGATGAGGTTATGGACCGAAGTTAACATGAAAAAAAAATCCCATAAAAATTACAAGTATCACAATTTTAACACTACTTTGCCTCGTCTCACATAAGTTTGAATTTGACCCTTTTAAAATAAAACGCGTTCGTATCCTGGGAGCCAATAATAAATTTCAGACGAACCAGACTCTTATACAATAAATTCCTGCCAATTCACATGTACTCTGGTTGTTTATTCATAAAATAAATTGAAACCTCACGCAAAATCAACATGAATACCCATTTACCAACCTCTGTGGTACTTACAGTTCAGGTAAATCACCGATAAATATTGTACTATAACTGTCGAGTATATGTATTGCAGATGTTATTATATGGAGTAATTCAAAAACCTGCAAGTCACATGTTGAGCGACGTGCTCTCGTGAAAGCATTTACCACTCTCCGTAATTTCAGTCTCAATTCAATTTCATTGGTCCATCAGCTTCTTTACGGCTTGACTTAAATTTTATGAATCAATTTCTGTTCCTCTGCGAGTTCCCGAATTTAGAGCGTTGTAATCATTCCAATACTCGTATTAGAGAGACCAATTTATGATTTGGAAAGGTGATGGCCATGATAAAACGCAGAATTTATTTTGGTACATATAATAATGCACATTCTAATTAGCCGTTAAAATCATTTGCTCGCCTTGCGTTTCATGCCTTTAAGGTGCCACACCTAATGATTATCGTTGGAAAATAAAAATGGTTAATTCAAAGTAATGAGTTCTCAATGTTGATTATACCGAATTAATATTGTTTGATTACAATATAATCTACGCATATAAAGCCCTATAAATTGGATATCTAGAGGTAAACATTAACATAAGTTGAAAATAGCTCATGTTCCCTTCATTTAGGATATACGTATAGAGAGAAAGGGAAGGTCGTCCATTCTTGGTGCGCTCATTTGCCTTGATCATTATTTTTACGATTCATGCTGTTAGCCTCTTGATTCTTATCCGCATGGTATATAACTATAATGCTGTCAATTAAAAAAATAACATATGCGTAGGGAAAGCGTACTATAAAAGCTTAATAAATTCGTACGTTGGAAAAAAATCTATATAGAAGAAACATTTATAGTGTGTGAGCTTTTTGTCAAGATCCATCACAAAGAGAATTAATTCCGTAAAAGTGGAGGAGTGAAAACAAAGAGGAACTCGTAAAATTAAAATTAGCGAGAGAGAGAGAGAGAGAGAGAGAGAAAGCGCGTATAGTGTGCACTTGTCGGTGTGCACTTTGTGCATCCATAACACACGCCCTGACCGAATGAGAGAGGAGTAGAATGGTGACGTAAAGACAGGGAGAGACCGATCGAAAATTCATGGACGAAACGAGCTCTTAAGTCTCGTGAATATTTGACACCCCATAAAGGCCTCAAGAAGGTACAATGGAAGGAATGTCTTGTGGGATTTTAGAAGCGGACGCGTAGTCAATTGCTACAGAGCTGTCTACATTAATGAGATGCGGAGGGTGAAGGAGAAAGAGAGAGGGAAAGTAAAGAGGGAGAGAGGGCGGAAGGAAAAAATGGAGGGAGAAAGAGAGGGAGTTTGGGGGGGGGGGGAAGTGGGAGCTTGTTATTGACCTGAGCACACGGAACTGAGAGAGTGATACAGGTAGGTGGAGAAGAGAGAGAGGGAGAGAGAAAGAGAGAGAGAGAGAGAGAAGGGGAAATATAAAGAAGGTTTATAGTGAATCGAGAGAGGAAGAGAGAGAGAGAGATGTTGGCAGACAGGTAGGAGTGGCAGGAAGAGGAGATCGAGTGGGGCGGTTTAGGTCACCTTTCAAAGGCCACGGAGAGAAAGGACCCGCGGAGGGTGTGAGAGAGAGAGATAGAGAGGGAGGGAGGAGAAGAAGGAGGTCGGGAGAGAGAGGGAGGCTGCGGTCTTTCACACAGACACACACACACACCGGATAAGGCGAGTCTGTATCGAATAGGAAGGAAGGGAGGGAAAAGGAGGGGCGGTTGCGGCCGAGAGAAAGGGTTTCGTGTGAGGGGGCGGTTTGATTTAGTGCGGGGTGGGGGGGATTCGTTCGCCGTGAATTTCCCTTCATCTCTCGAGAGTGTAAGGGGAGGAGTGCGGTTTAGAATATTTCCTAGGCGACGGGAGGAGGAAGTGAAAAGGTCCTTAAAGGGGATTTATCCGGCTCACGATCAAAGCACGAACCTCCCCAATGGTCATGACGGGATATCCGATTACGGCGTCTTTTTTTTTCTCAAAAAGTTCAAAAGATGTATGGAGGAGGGCACGTGACCCATATATACCGCTTAGGTTGGCACGCAAAGGTATTTGGATATTTTTTTTTCGATTGTCATTTTTTTATTTTGATCGGTGGAAGGAAAAGAAGGGGGAACCGGTTTTCGAAGTGGCAGGAATAGGGGACAGGGAAAAAAATATGAAGCTTTTATTTTGAAGTGGTCGGAATTCCGTTAATGTTTTTAATGACCGTCTGGTTACAAGATTTGTACGTAAGAAATGAATGATAAAATCATACACCCAAGCCCGCTTTCACGATTTGAGAGTGCTTTATGCTTTGAGATTTTTTATTTATGATGTACTAACTTCTTTGCGTTAAATTACAATAAATCACTTTCGTGGTTTTGAAAATAATATTAATTTTTCCCACAATAATGAATAATGTTGATAAAATCGTAAATTTTAAGTGATTACATGTTATTTTCAAGCTCATGTGCGATGATACATTACGATTATGTACGTTACTCTCAACGAACGAACTGCGCGTACGAGAAGGTGGAACGTAAATTTTTATTTTTATTTTATATCCGGTTTGCCATCGTAAAAATTATTTTTTGCTGTTTCGTCGGACTTGAAGCGTTTATTATTGAAAACGTCTTTCCGTGTCTGTCATTTTACGCGAAATCATATCACCAAACCAACCCAACCTAACAATTTCGCCCCGGCTTTTTGCATTCCATCCCGAGTTTCGAGACAGGTGTCAAACAACGCAATCATATTTCCATCCATTTAAGAACCACGTTCGAACTCCGCTTTTATCTTATCGGCAAGGCATTGAATTATGGATGCGAAATGGACTCGCGGATGAGTCATTACACTTCGACCTTTTCATTCACGACAAGTTAACGCATCCTTTTTTTTTATTTCTTTCATTTTTTTCCACTTCTTAGATAAATTGACCCGTCGCGACGATCTGTCAACAGGCAAGTAACACGTGTTGAACACGATATCAGGAATCGCGGCACTTTGATCTCCATCTAATTGTTACGCGCGCGGGGATTTTATTTATTTTTTCAATCTCGAAATCGCTAACTTAGATAGGCGTCCTTCGGTGCGACGAGTTGTCGTATCACGACCCGATGCAATTTTACAACCGCGTTATAAGGTCCCGATAAAAACCAACATTATGTCGGTTTCTTGATTCCAAGATTTAAGTTTTCCTTTTTGAATATGTATATATATATCTCGTCGCCAGCAGGAGCTAGACAGCAATCGACTTGGAAACGAATCGTCGATTAAAATCTCATTAAGATTTCCCGAGATAAACGAGAAAAACTGTTTCCAACGTTCGAATGCATACAAATCGACTCGTGATTGTTTTTCGAATTCTTTTGAGTGTCTCAACCGTCTCTTTTAGTATTCGTAACGTTGGGTAATCATGATCAATTCGCTTTATTTTATATTTCCATTTAAAGCCCGGCAATCCGTGATCGCACGCCAGATGGTCCACCAAAAAGGGATCCTCGTAAAATTGCTTTATGACTCATTCCCGGATGTCATGCAACCTATCAGCGAAGCCCTCAAACATCGATATTTTTATATTAAATTTATTTTAAGCTGATATCGCTCATTAATCAGTGAGCATGTGTGTTTATTAGTTTGTTCAACACGATAAATGTAAAAAAGTAGAATTATAAAGGAGTTAGGATTGACATAACAGCTTGACGCGTAAACACGTATTATATGATGAGTACCGAGAGAATTTCATTGGGGAAATTCCCGATTTCCACTAGCCTCATGAGTAGAAGGCGGAGTAATAATTTTAGGTTCGTGGGAAGTGATGTATAGCATCCAGCGTGAAAGTTCCTCGAAATGCATTTCAATGAAAATCCGGTATGCTCTGTGTTGTTGTTGTTAACAGAAATATCTAGGGCATTATTTTCTCGACCTCGACGCGATAAGGCGTCGAATTTAATGAATGCTTAACCGTCTCATTAACTCATGGAAGTTGTCCAAATTTATTCAGCAAGTACAATATATAACATCATTTTAGATGAACAGTAAGCATTCCACTGTCAAAAAAACGCAGTTTACTGGAATATATGTTTTTTTGTATTTTCTGGCTATATAAACAGTCGATACCTTCTAATTTTATCCAACATTGGCCTTGGAACACATGAGCGTAGGGAAAGGATTAATTGCGTGCGTGTTGCGTAGTAGCCTTTTTAAGCCTCGCCCTACATGCCCCTGCAAGGAAAAGCTCATAGATATAAATAAGTATAGTAATACAGGGTATTAGCTCTCTGGCCTAAGGCCAATTCCGTAAGAGTTTTTCCTAAAACTCTTAGACATAAAGTGTTTTATTACACGCCCATTCTTTCTGATCAGCGTTTTGATATGGAGTGTGAACGAAGAACCAGTTCAATATAGTCTATATTAATTTCAAAGCATTACATAAATACAGGTGCAAAACATATATTTCCTCTCTCTCCCTCTTCTGTAGGCCAATAGGTTGAAGTGCATTGAAATAGAATGGATTTTTCATCAGATCCGTTTCGTGCAAAATAATCCTCACGCCGACTAAAATTGCACTCGGGTGCAGCAAGAAAACCTTAACATTTTCGAAGTGATCTTTCCTCCTCCTGATGTTATCGTCCCGATATCGCCATCCAGTCTTCTCCACCGCTCACGTGTACTTATTTTTCCTAGCTTCGAGGCATAAGGCGTGAAAACCTTTTACGGAAACATTTTTCTCTCCCTCTCCCTCTCTCTCTCTCGTCTCGCTTTCACGGCGACGAAAGTCGAAAACACGAAGCCTCGCTTTATTGCCTAGGATTTTTTTCCCACGAAGAGGCGAATGGATTTTTTCCTCGTCCTTTGCTCGTTCGTTATGAAATGCCATTGCAATTCGCCCCCCGTTCGTCATAGGCCAGAGGGAGTGGCCGGGAGAGAGAGAGGAGAGAGAGAGAGAGAGAGAGAGAGAGAGAGAGAGAGAGAGAGAGAGAGAGAGAGAGAGAGAGAGAGAGAGAGAGAGAGAGAGAGTGCTGGGGGAGGAGACGCGATCGTAATTGCCCGTCCTTCACGACAACGCCTCCCTCAGACGTTTCCCGACCTGCCTCACCTTTTCTTTACGGTCTTTCTTCCTTATTACTTCGCCCGCGTTTCGCGAGCAGAGTTCTCGAATCGCAGAAGATGGAGGTATTTTTGCGAAAGCCGTCGATTATTCGCGAGACTTGTGATTGATAAGTGCATTTCATCATCATCATCATCCCTTGAGATGGATGTCTGGAATTCGAACATTAATTACGGCAGGAGTGTGCATGTTCCAATGAACGCCTCCGACGGCGATGTCAAAAACAAATTCGCTCGCCTTCCTTAAGGTTCAGGCAACCAATCAATCAATCGCGAACAATGGAGAGCCGCTGATTTATTGATTAATAGGTGGTTTTTACGGCATTCGGAGAAAATATTTTCCTCCCTTTAAAGACAGTTGTTTATACGTTTCAACGCAAAATATATCTCTATTCAATTAGGAGTTATATTTCTTGAATACTCAGGTTTGGATTTAAATAACAAAGAATTCTCCTTTAAGGTCGGATTATGTTGCTTGTCGTTGAAAATCATTGTCATTTTTCCATCAGAAAACTATTGCCATTATTTAAAAGAACTGATAAAAAGTATAACTGCATAAATGGATGAAAAAATTATTAGTAGAAAAATACGAAGGTTACTTTACGTATCCATGCTTTATATAATTTTTCCAGGAATCTAAATTGGAATTTTTTTATGTAAGTTGATCGCGTTATAATGAAACTAGATCGTATAGAAGTATATCTAGGAACTGCATCGTCCTCGTGCGACCAAATAAATGCATACTTGCGGTATCGTCGTTCGGAAAAACGTTAATACTTTCACGCCAAGAGCAACGGAAAATGGAGTAGAATTTCATTGGAAAAGAAAACGGAAATTCGGATTTTTGTTCGTTCCTATTAAATCGGTCATGTGAGAATTTTTAATATTCAGGCCGGATATTAAAACGTGTTTCCCTATGGTAACTCAACGTTTGGTGCATACTAAGCTAGGGGTGTTCAACCTGCGCCTCGCGGGCTGCATGCGGCCCGCGAAGCTATGATGAAAATGCAAATTGAGAAATGAAACAAACAAATTCCTACATTTTTATGAACATCTTGTTATTAAAACTTTTAACACTGAAATTTTAATCATAAAAACCTTATTTAGACTTGGTTTTCATTTATATCTCAGAATGTATTGGTAACTTCCGATTCAAGCTCTAACTCGGCCTATCGAAGAATTTGCAACTTCCCATGCGGCCCATTATGTAGACAATGTTGGGCACCACTGTACTAGACCATGCGTTATGAAATTATATGCAAAACTTTTATGAAAATCCATGTTCTCATTAATATTTTCACTTTTTCTCGCAATACAATCTAAGCCTCTTTTGTCAGGATTAAATATATGACAGGCAATCTTGAATATGCAATTTAAGTATCAAGACCATTAGGAAAAATGCCACACATTTTATCACCCTAAGGAGTTTAATCGATGAACGTTACAGTGAATGATTCACGGATCGGGTTCACACACTCTTGATAGCGGTTCATTTATAAGATTGCAAACTCTCGGATGACATCACGTTCATAGCATGCTTTCTTATGATCGTTATGGTAATATTTGTCTTAAGCTTATACAAGAGTGAAACGTGCCGCCGATATTAGAAGCCAACGTATCGCATTTCTAATTCACGTTACATCTAAGAATTAGTCGTCTTAAGAGTTTATTTGCCAATAAGTTACGTCAATTCTTTTTAAATCGGTGATCGAGTAACTGAGGACAGCTACTTTGCAACTGAAATACGTATAATTTATTAAATAGTTTCATGTCTGGAATTCTGTTTCTCAACGGGTATCCTTTTTTATATCGATTGGTTATATGTTTCACTTTACTCCCTCACGTAAGTAAGAAACAATGATTTGGGAAGGCCAAAGTATTCACGTTCTTACAATTAGTTGGAGGATGGGGGGGAGGAAAGAGCGAACGATTCCATGAGAGAGATCACGCGCTCTCCAACGTGTTATGCCGCGCAACATAGGCTTTACTGTTTTTGTATCTCTTAGCAATTATCGGGAAAATGCAATCTTATAATAATTTATAGGACTTTAATCGTTATCTAATGGCAACCTGCTGACATTAAATATAATTCTTTGAAAATTGAGGCAGAAAATAATTTGATAATAAGCCTGGTATTTGCCTTTATCTCACAGCTTGGCATTTTGTTTAACGATCATAGATTAGTCAGCACGTACTTTAGGCATGTATCAAGTCATTGGAGGAAAAACTATCAGTGTACGATGCAGAAAAATTCAGAAGTAATGTATCGCTCAAATTGGCTCGGTGAAATACTTTCTTATGAGAGATTTCTTGGCAGTTTATATTCATAGGGAATATTACAGAGTAGACGTTGCTTAAGGTGATCGCATTCAGTTCAGTTTAATTGATAACATTAAGCATATGATTACAATAGAACTATCCTTAAACAATATTAGGTTTTGGAATTTCACCTGTGATTACGATAACCGACTAATAATGGAAACCATTGATAATAACAAGCGGAAACTACGGCATTTATGTACTATGAGTTTCTGCTCCTTCAAATTATTTGTAAAATTTTGAATGTTAAGCCGAAGTATTTCTGAAAAGTATTCGGGACAAGGCATAACCCCTTAAATCCCCTTAAAGGTAATTTGGAATGTGGAGAACATTCATTCGAAGTGATTTGTACTTCACTCGCATTATTTCCAGACTTTATCAATGTATAAAATTGTATCTGCATTGTACACTTGATATTAAAATATATAGGTGTCTACGCGGAATTTTTGCCACATTTTTCATAAAAAATCGAAAACACTCTTCTGTATTATCCAATTCCAACTACAGAGCTATGAATAGTCATGTGATTTATTTTTTCACAAGTAATTCCAATTCCGTTCTTCTCGTTAGGTTATTTTTTGCATACGTTCTATCACACATTTGATTAGGATACCCGTGGTCATTTTAACATAAGACTATTTTAATGAAGTTAAACTTTAATTTCTCAAAAAGTCTGCAGTCTGATACCCCTGTGCTAGTTTTTCAGACAGGAGCTTCCTACTTCACGTAGACGTAATATTGACTGAAAACATCAAGTCTGATCCTGGCCGCTCAGTATTCTGTCAAAATATTTATCAAAATCGTTATATCTGATAACATCCTCGAACGACATGATAACACACGGCATACCACTATTAGCACACATCTAATAGTTTTAAACTATCCGTAATGTAGTATCGGAAAGATATTTAAGAAAATTGTTTAATCTGAGCTTCGATCTCAATTACTTATTTCTGTCAAATGCAACGATAAAGTCTCATATCACAATTATATTACACCCACAGTAATCTAAAATATGAAATGCATTTGTTTCGTTAGCTGAAACTGCAATCCATTTTACTCTCGAACCTGAAGTGTATTGTTATCACGAGGCTCTTTTCTATCGTTAAAGCGCTTGTGATTTATGAAAGGCAGTAATTCTTTAGAATCGCGTTTATGAAAAAGAGGGAGAGAACCCCTTATCTTAAACGCTTCTGTTGACAAGAAATCCCTTTGTTTTCGTGAGCTGCATACACGCGACTGTATCTCACCTACTTCCCACTGTTCTCCGGAGACACGGCGTTATAAATCTCACGAAATCCCTTTGTATTGATAGATCCAAAATGAGACAGTGGTAAGAAAGAAATCGACTTTCTTAGTTAATGCGGACGCATCATTTCTCGACTAATGCGCGCACGCCCAGGAGACCCATTTAAAGATCACCTTGAATTTTAAAGTTTTTTCTTACGAAACTGGCTCGCTCTATCTCTTCATCGATTCTATTTATAGGTGAAAATTTTTAGGGGAAGCACGTATGAAAAATATATTAATTTCAACGTTACTCATCCGCTACGAAGCGAGTAAATTTTCCATTTGCATATTTCGAAACTAGCTATTGCCAGACATCCTTTGTGACCACATCTTCCTTTCCACATCCTCCGGCGTGAGAGAATTTCTCTTTCGCCGCTTCCCTCCTCAATTTCAGACACTTTAAGATGCAATTTTCTCACACCTCACAGAAGTCGCAGACGGCGGATTGAGACCCTTCGTCAAAGCCCTAGGACAGGGGTCGGCAACCTTTCAAAGTAAAAGCCTCTATGGCTTTTTTTTGGAGATTTGAGTGAGGATTCCCGATGTACGATATAAAACGAAAGAAATTTTGGACCGAGAGGGAGTGTTTTCGAAAGACGGGGGCGGACTGCAATAAGCGTGTTTTTATGACTGATAAACGTTAGGGAGTTTAACTAACTTCTAAGGAGCCACATATATGTACTCAAGGAGCCACAGATTGCCGACCCCTGACCTAGGATATTACGTTCAGGGATATGATTTAGAAATAAAAAAACGCTACAATGCGCAATAGGCTCCTTCCGCATTCCTAAAATCGCACATATTTTATTCTCATTTATTATATTCTATTTTCAAATGAATATTTTCTATCGAATCGGCAGGGATATCGTAAAAATAAATTCGAGCAAAAATTTTAATCTGGCAATAAAATGCTTGTCTAGATGGAAAAGTTCAATCGCGTATGTAATGTATGTAAAATCTCTCTCCGAAGCAGCGATGTAAGTAAATATTTTTAGCTACGCTTATTAAATATTTAATTATTTACTTTCAAAACTTGTTTTCAGATATCTGTTGCATTTTACAGCCAAACTATGCTATATAAGCTCTATTTTAAAATAAAACTATTTTCACACATCAGAAGGAGGCAAGTTGTACACTTTCATTACATTTAATAATTCACTGAGTAGTTACTCCATTTATTTTAATGGACAGTCACCCATTGGATTTTATTTGGAAACCTGAATCTGTATTATGAAATAGTCCGTATTGCGAAGTTATGTAGCTAAAGAAACTTGCAGTATGGCAAAACCTTAATAAAGCGAGTCTCAGTGGCCAAAATTTTTAAAGCAAAGTGAAAGCTGCAAATGAACATGAGCGAAATGAAACCCCCGACGAGTATTGACAAATTAACAGATCCGGATACCCAAAAACAGGTTTAAATGGAACAATACTTAAATGATTTTATTTTTAAAATTCCAGGACAACGAAATGCGCTAATTTCACTTTCTTCACAACGAGTACACTTTCCGGCAACATTACGCGCTGCGCGTCGTATCAAGGCCATTTAAAGTGGCTATTTGTTGGCAGCTTCAGTATAGCCTACATAGTCTATTTCTTATTAATGCAGTGACCCCCTCTGTTTCCGGCGTTGTACCCACACACTCAAGTATTTTACTGAAAGTTATATGCGCGGAAAATACTTAATATCCTACCAACGTATATTAATTATTTCTCAAACTTCTGCCCTAAATTTAATATCAATGCATTTTTTTTTTGGCTCTCTTGGCATTTATTTGTGTTCTTGTTTTGTTGGTTTTACAGGAATTAACTCTCACATAATTACTCAGTCGTGATGCAATTATAATAATGGCGATACACCAGCCAGGTTATAATACAGGAAATGGGCAATTATCAACACAGGTAAGAAAAACAATAATAAGAATGTAAAATTACTGTGTAACGAAGGAAACGCATAGTCACAGTCTATCATCAAAATATATTTTTTTTTCCGCCAAATTCGAGATTGCAAAAGTGTATTTCATAAACTGTACCGAAATTCCTCTTCCGCCAGTTGGGTTTGCTCGTTATTGTGAAAAATAAGAGATTTTAAGAACTTTTCCCAGCCTACGTGAATCTGCTTAAAGGGAAATTAAACCGATTCAGCTCTAAAAATAAGCAAAATTAAGGTAATTGGACATTAATTCCTCTAGGAACTTCTTAGAAAAGTCTTAATTGAAGAAATGTTCCATAATACCGAGTTTTTAATTACAGATCACATTACAGTTCGTTTACAGCCACAGGAAACGTCTTGGTCTTCCTTTAGTACTTCATTACAGTTCTCTCTTTATACGAAAAACATATGCGGTGAAAATGTTATATAAATGCATGTTAGAACATGGTATTATAATATGCCAATCGTCTAGGAAATAGAATCTAAATTACTGATATATGTTAATGCTCCGATGAGCGAAAGAAATTCCTTCGTGCTTTGATCTATTCACATGCCACAAAAGTATTTCCATTAATCACTTATTTTGCTCAAATACATTCAAAATATTTCGTGAGCATCGTATGATTGCACGGAATTCATTGAATTTACACATAATAGAAAAACAACCGGGGACAGATTCTCCCGGACTCTTGGCGAAATGGTGCCTGAATGTGCACATAAATATTATAGAAAAAAATAGCCAAGAGCTCGATGTCTCTCAAACGTTACACATACTTGAGGTTACAAATTTTTACACTTCATCGTCGTAATTACCTAATCCCGACCCACCAAACAAACAAGCGAAATATATTAATAACAATTACGAATACGGCTGGGATACGGAGAAGAAAAAAACATCCCGGGAATAATAACAGCGCATGGGGCGTGCTTTCCGTTATTATATAAAAAGTTCCCTTTCTCTTGTCCTCGCCACGGCGTTAAGAGCCCTCCGGTCCGTAAGAGCGCCTTTTGCTCACGCACCCGCTAACGGCGACACGCCCATGGACACGCCTTTCACCCCCTCCGCCTTCAATCCACCGCTACTTCCCTTTCTCAGCGGATACCCCTCAACCTATCCACCAACTATTTAACCGCATCCCTCCATCTCCTTTCTCCTCCATTTCCCTCCTCTCTCTCTCTCTCCATCCTTTCTCCCCCTTTCCGGTTTTTCTCCACAATCCTTATTCGTTTTTTTACTTCTCGCGAGCCTGATAAAAAGGGGAAAAAAGCACCCTTCACTTTTCTAGACAAACGTCTAAAGGGAAGCGGAGGGATTCGTCCTTAACCTCTTCGGGCGTGAGCACCATCGGTAAAAAAAAACGTGCTCTTCCCGGCGTGCATCGCGAGGGACCTCGCTGCAGCCGATACGCTTTGAAGTGGAAGGAAAAGTTTCATAACGTCCCTTTCGCCATGCAAATATGGCCACATTCGATGAAATATTTTTTTCGTAATTCATCGACTCCGTTCTCCAATTTTTAATCCGAGATAAGAGTTCTTTTTTGTTTTCGAATATCACAAACGGGGTTATGTAAACGGGGTCGGAATTTCGTCCAATCCGGATTGGCCATCGCTCTTTCCGTAATTTCTCAAGAGTCATTCGGAAGCAAACGTGCGATATAACGGGTTGTTATATCTCTCTACGTGCAGTAAATATAGTTCGCCGTCTTATCGTTTAAAAAATTTTAATCTCGGAATCGAATTATCGGGGTTCGATTAATGTATGTAGTTGTTGGGACAAAAAGTCGTGAAAGCATTCTAAACCACGCTGCGGGTTGCGTGTGGTCAGAAACCGTCCTTGGCAGTTTGAACGACAACGTAAATGAGTGTCGATTTTAATCGGAACTAACGTCTACGATTACATGTACCGCTCGCAGGCGTACAGATATAGCGTTAGTTTAAGACAGTGGTATGTTTTTTGCGGGAAAATAGCGTGATCCCGATTGCATTTCCGATTTCCGGTCCGTGTCAGGTTGTGACTCTTTAGATTGCGCGGTTAGTCCTGCGTTGTGGTCATTTTGAACTCCGATTGATTTTGCAGCAAAGATTTAAGCGGCCTTATTCTCCTTAGGCTAAGCAGTGGTCTTCAAGGTGGGCGATAGCGCCCACCTGTGGGCGTTTTTGGATTTTTGGTGGTCGTTAAAGAACTCACCAAATGCTATTCTAATTTTTACACTGAAAAATAAAATTCTAAAAAAAAGCTTAATGATACGCACACATATTCTGTACAATTATTTTATGTTACAGTTCATTTGTCGTTAACTATAGTATCATATCATACTACACTAGCGGCAATGTATCCATGCTGCGGTAAAATCGAAAGGCCGATGAGGGTGGTCGGATTCTCTCGCAGAAGCAGCAAAGCATTTAAGTTTAATTTTATCAAATATATAAAATCATAAATTTTTAAACACTGTTATTACCACTGAGACCGTATTCGGTAATCTCATCTAACGTCAATCCCACTAGTATTAGGGTTACCATAACCCCGTAAATCGCTTTGCTACTGGGGGCGCAAAATTATTTTTTGCCGCGGGCGCCAGAAACCCTCACTACGCCACTTTCAAAGGACAACATGTGGTAAAAGTGGGCGGTGACTCAAAAAAGGTTGAAGACCACTGGGCTAAAGGTACTTCCATTTCAGCGTTTTTCACAACATTTCAAAAATTTTATTCTTAAATAATGGTAATTTTTACCATAAGAAATATCGTTGAATGAATCGAATGACGATGACAATATTTTTTTTAAATCGCCGATTAATTATGACGATAAAGCAGAAATCGCATTGTTATTATTCGGCAAATGAAATGACAAAGAAAAAACTCCTATATATGTAGTGTCGAAATATTGACACAATATCGTTGAAATGCCTGCGTTTTCCTGTGTGTTTGGTTCACGGACGAGTGAAGCGATATTTTCCCTGCTTTAGCATTGGAGGGAGATGCCAAAGCGAAAGAAAAACGAATTTTTAATTTATGCACTTTCATATGACTAAACCATTCGAATGTTCTTTATATGGATATATAAATAATTGGTATTGGAAGAAAAGTGAACTGTCTCGGATGACTACACATCAAATCGCGTGATCTGACGTCGAAAAGAGATTTTAATGAGCTCCTAGGCCACTCAAAGAGCACATAATTTATTCGATCTTGAGCTAAAGGTGGATGTCAGGTAGTTATGTAGTGAAAAGTGTTTGTTTTAACGTGAATGTTTACAGGCAGGGAAAGTAATTTCGTTTAAATGGGCAGCAGGAACTCACTGCTGAAGTCTTTTAACCTTTTTAGAAGGTAAATTCTTCATTTACGATTATTTTTGGCAGGTTGATATCATATTTTATTTTATTACTCGCCAATCTATCCATAAATATCCACTGTAGTTTAAAACTATATTTATTCCAATTAAAGTTTAATGTTTTTAAAAAACTTTTTCAAATTGCTATTCACCATTTACATAAAATGATAAATATTACTTCAGCCGATTCAATCAGAGCGATTTAAATATTTTAGGCTCGATATAGTCTTAAGATTTAGAGTAATTTTAAGATTTTACTGAGTCTTTAGTGCTCATGTTTCAATTACCCTTCCCTTTCTTATTGGCATTATAATTTCGATAAGTTGATTAAATTAAAAGAAGAATATAAAAATTTTGGTGCACAAGGATTGCCCGTACAACTCGATAAGGAGCTAATCGTACATAAAACCTGACTCTTGAAACTGCAAGAATAGACGTTAACTGCTCGTCCCCGCTAACAAAATTTATTTGTTAATGGCGCGCGAGAAATATTCGATACGCAAGAGAGGGAGAAGCGTGTTTATATATTCTTCAGGCGTTTCGTGTTTTGGGGCCTTTCCAGGGAAAACTATGCCAAATATTTGTCCTCTATAAGAAGAACTAGATTAAAACGTGATACAACGGAAGGATATATATTTTCGTGAGACCTCCCACGCATACAGGAGCCGTGATCAGAAAACACGATTCTGCCACGAGTCATTCTATCCTTTAAAAATAACACTCCTGAAAACTGGATCAATCTACCTGCATGATAATGCCTGTTGCGATTACTATCTAAAGAATGCTGATATGCGGCTAACGGGGACGTGTTGTTTTATTTCCCTTTCTAAATTCAACTCTGTTTGAATTTACGAAGTACGGCGAAGTATATAACCACTCTGCATCGATGCCAATGTGGGCGAATTAAGTTTTCCTGAAAAGTCAAACGGATTTTTGAAGTCTTCAATTTAAGGGTGAAACAAGTCATTACGTTCGTGATAATGAATGGAGAAACCTAGTAACCGTAAAAATACGTTCATGGCTCGCCTATATAAACTCCATTTCTATACAAACAAGTGCATTTTATCAAAAAGAATTCATTGGGCATTCTTTCAATACGTGATCGTTGTGTTTAGTTCTCAATACCTAATTTTAACTTCGCCTGATCGTTATATGTAATAGGATAAATAGCTTCCTTATAAATCTAATGTTTATTTTTTTAGCTTGCGGAAATGCGCCAAGTAGAATTACCGCTATCACAAAGCTAAATAGATGGCGGAAATACCGTTTAATATGTGGCAGCGATTGCTTTCCGCTATTATATCATACTTCCTAAAACCTGTTATTTATCGATGGAAATCTAATCGAGCTTAGAGGTGTCGTGTAACGCGTTAGTCTCTTGTAGGAAGTGACTTTGCATATAAAAGTTAGGATATTTTTTCTCCGTTCTCGTTGCTGATGGAATTCAGTTCCAGCCTGTTTATAACACGCTTCCGGATTTTGTATAGATAAATATGTTAAGCGACGGGAATTAAACAGTTGTTGATCTGGAATTTTTCTTGGGATGAAACACTGAACAGTGTCTATAGCGAACGTAATGCAGCAGCAGTTACGTAGACATACACGAGATAAACACCCTTTCTTTATGACATAATCACTCGTTTTCACCACATCTAAAAAAAGCCTAGCAAAAGAGGTGACTAAGATATTTTTAACATGACTGCTTAAAACTCGAAGAGTCGGATGTGAAAATCCTCCGCACAATTAGCTCTCTTAGGCGGAACAATGGGCGAGTTCTCTCAAGGAGACTAGCAGGAGCAAGGTCGTCGTTTGGGGTCGAGAAAAGCGAGTAGCACGGGAAAGCGATTTTTTTTTGTTCGAAGAGAAAATTTCCACTCGTGCACCTCCGCCTCTCACGGCTGACCCGAAAAACATCACCGGACTTAACATCCGAAATATCTCTGTAAATTTCGACTATGCTTCTGAAACAGATATTCCCGCACGAAAATCCACCTACTATAGTGCGTTTCAACAGATCGTGCAACTGGGTCTTGCAGTATTCCGCCCGCATTCGGGTTATTTCGCTTAGCCTACGATGCAATGTTGCCAAGTTTCCAATTTTGCTCATTTCAACAGTAGCTGTGGACGAGTGAAGTTCTATGCACCGATAGATCCGAATGAAGCGCGTTCATGCTTTCTGCCGCCGCCTAGAAAAGTGTGAGCAATCGTGTCAACAGCACCTGTCAAGAAATTTTGAAGGGTGAGGGAAATTTAAGATCTCTTATTGGCTGACACTTTCTTCCCCTCGCCCTACTGATCTAACCGTTGACACGCCCCAGGTGTTGAAATGCTGAAACGCACTATAGTTACTTTCTTTCCGGGAGAGCTGGTTAGTCCCAAAAGTTGATTTCGCTTGGTGATACAGCACCTCGCCTTTCAGGTATACCCACTTGGTTAGAGAGCGGACCAGAGGGAGGAGCGAGTAAATTGATGAGCGCCCGAAAAATACCCAAAAGAATCGGGTTGTTTAGAAAGTTTACTCTCTCCCCTCTGGGATGATTCGGCAGTCTATATCGCGGTTTCGCTTTTTATTATTTATTACCTCTCGGTTGGTATCGTGTGGGAGTTTTTCTGTGTTATCCTCCTGGCGACTCCATCATTTGATGCACAAGTTTTTTTAACATAAGATGACGACTTTTTCCATCAGGGTTTCTTTAAATCCTTAATGATTATCTGTTTATTTTCGAGCCCTGCTACGTGAAAAATATAATAGTTCTATTCCAAGGTAACTAAACTATAGTCCCAATATTTTAAATGATATGAGAGTGATTTTTTCCCATCATTCCGATAGCCATTTTAATATAAAACGTTTCGTAAATGAATACGAACTGTGAAAACGTTTCTCGTGTATCTTAATAAGATCGTTTGGTGCAAAATTAAGTTGTTTTAATTAAAAATGCATGAAGCTCGATGCTACGGTAATGGCGACACACAATTAAAAAATAAATCTTAAAATGGAAAATATATTGTTTGTAGATTTTAATGATAATAAATTGTTGTGATGTCACATTAACATGAAAAATAGCTAAGATGATTTCCGTCTCACACTTTGACATGATGCTAATTACAGGTGTTGGAAAAAGTCAATTGAATTTTTAACTCTTTTCCAGTCGAAAACATTGGTGTTCTATCTGCATGAAAAAATGCTGGTTTTCGCCGAATGATCAGGCTCTCCTTCTTTAAATAGCTTCATCCCGAATGTCGTTTGATTTAACTGATAATATCCTTTAGAAAACCTGCTCTAACAAAAGTTTCACGCTTCCTTGGATGCCACGGTAGTTATGGGAAAAGCATAACAATCCTATAGTAAAAAAATCGTAACGCAACTCTCGTCACAAATGACGAAACAGCAACTTCAGCCGTCGTTATCCGCATTTTTCTCCTCCAAAATTACGAATGTGTGAAGAAAAACATTCCTTTCTTATCCTAAGAATAAATTTCACGCCCTCCCAAGCGTATCTATCATGATGGATCCTAGGAAAATGATAACGAGAGAAGACGCCCTTCTAAAAGAATGAACAGCCTTGATAATTCGACAAGGTCGGTTTCTTCAGCTTTTTTTCATTTAGGCCGTCCTCTTAAGCGATTAATCCACGCATAAGGAAATACAAATGCTTTTCCGATGTTATTTCGCACTCCCGCCAGATCTCGTAAAGTGCGGGACACAAATCTTTCATAAATTTTCGAATTTTTTTGCAATGACCGCGGGAATGTTTCTCGCCTACTCATGCGTGACAATGAGGGAAAAAAACTTTCAGTCCGTCGCCGATATGGAGCAAAAAGTTCAAAAATGGCGATTCCAAGGTCGATCGTAAAGTTTCTCTGGAGTCAAACATACTTAACTCTTCTAAACTTTGCAGAATATCCCATCTATAAATTCCCGCTTATCGAATTCCGTAAGGATGTTTCTGGGGATGCGTTAGATGGAGTAGTTATTACTCGTAAAACGCTTATCTTCGACAATGCTTTTAAGCCTCGCTGTCAAACATGAAATATCGATTTCGTGATAGGTAAATTAGAGCATCGATTTATTTTGTTCCATATTCAGTCTTGGATTTATTCAGAATCTATGCATGGGCGGCTTCAATGGGGTAATTACTCCCCCTAGAATTTCTGAACACTCGAAAAATCACCCTTTAAATCTCGTCCTTCGCGCTGAGCAGTTCATAATTTAAGTTCTTTCACTCGCTTCACTATAATAGACTGTACCGTTTCACTGTATGTATTCGCATTTTGCTATTAAGTTCTACATTTCCTTTTCTGATTTAAATATGTATTAAATAAGATACTTTATTAAATAACTTTTATATTAATCTCGCTTGATATCTTATATCTATTTTATATATATATTTATATATATATCTGAAAGTAATTTTTATTTCACTTTGAGTTTATACCCGCAAAGGGGTACTTAAAATTCAGTGGAAAGTCGAACTCCCTACACGTACACTAATTTTAATTAAGCAGGATAATTGAAAGTGTAATATGAAGCGCCATGTAACTTTTATAAATGTTCTTAATAAACCTTAGTCAATCAGAATTGTTGTATAAGAAGAAACATTCTATTGAAACTGTCGCGAATTTTGGTCTTCCTTACCTACAGAACTCACAATTGCAGTAAATCAAAATTTATTTTATTCTTTTTATTGCATAATACAAAAGTTATTTTTAAAAAAACATTTTTTTTATTAATTTATTTTTTCACTCCTAAATTATCCCCCCTTGTATGAAGCCTGGGTCCGCCCATAAATCTATGAAGGTTTTCTATGCAATCTGATTGGATGTATATACTTTCATGTGCATACTTGATGTTTTAGTTTAATTGTTAAAATTTTTTAAAAAATTCTCCGAAATGTTGCCATCAAAAATAAAAGAAAATGTCCATACCAATCTAAAGGTTGGAATAAAACAAACAGTTTCAGCTTAAGTTAATAGAACTTCAAGAAAATATGAAAATATTAAACAAATCACGTCAGCTATCTGTCAAGTCGAAACCTAGTCTAACACAGAACTTCTAAAAGGAATTTATTAGCCAAAAATCGTCATTCATAACGTCTAATCAATGTAGACTTCAACGCTCTTGTTTGCCAAATCCGGCCCACGCAATTGTAAAAATTGTAATTAATAAAAACATTTTTGTCAGGTTTAAACGCATAAATAAACACAGTAACACACCGTTTTGATGATTTTGGCAAGAAGGTTCATTGATAACTCTTTAAAACTTTGTATTAAAAACTTTAAATAAAAACTTTCAAAAATTCACGTTGCACTTTTGTATTTAAAATACAATTAAACAGGATTATTGATAAACTCTCAGTTAAAAATTTCGTTAAACCCTAGCACAAATAATCTTAGTGTAAGTAAAATACCATTTAAACGATCTTTTACTAGATGTAAATGAATACATAACTTTTTCCGAATTTGAATTTCTCATGGCTTATCGCGTGCACACGACACAAAATACACCACATAGCCACATCGAAATAAAATATTGCAAAGGCCTATTCCCTCAGTTGATACACATAATTGGTATCCCACAAAATTCATTCATAGATAATCTACGTAGTATTCGCAATCCAGGATTTTCTACAACCCGTTCTCCCATACTTAAGTTGTAACAGGCGTTGAAGTCTCCGAACCGAGAAAAAGCAACCAAAAAAATGATTCACCTCGCAGACTTTTGAAATGTACAATGAATTATTTTTGGTGGCTGCTTACTCGTCAATAAAAACTCAGTTCCTCTTGCCTATTCAAATATCACCGTTCCTTAAAACTCAGGAATAACACATCGGAAAATGTATCCTCCGGAGAATTGAGTGACACTCACCGAAACAACGAATCCTTCGGAAAAAAATCAGTCTTATCCAGCACTGAACTCTCCCGCTTGCGTCTCTCTCGTCTGGAGGCCCGCGACTGACAGTGGTGGAAAACGCACCAACCAACAACTCCCTCTCTCTTACAATTAGTCTCTCTTTAGAAACCACGTGGTCTCTCTCTTTACCAAGAGGAGATCTGGCGAAGACTGTGGGGGCCTCGTGGTGTTTCACTGCTATATGTGAGATTGTTCGGTCATGGTGGGGGTTGGGCGAAAGGAGTATGGTGGGGATGGAAAGCTTTGGTGTGTCCGTCCGAGTGGGGATGTGGTAGGGGATCAAAAAGGGAAAGGGAATCTCGTTTTTCTGCCCCCCTCCCCCCCTCACCTTCGTAAATGAGTCCGCGCTCTAGAAGTTGGAACGTTCAAAATCTTTTGTTGATTTTCTCTTATTTATACACTATGCATATTCGATTAATATGTTGCTTTAAAATTTATATCGATCTGAATAACGAATCTAATGAAAGAAAGCGTATAAGTATGAATTTAAAATAAAGACTATCGTCTGAATCCAATTATGAGAGCTTCAGTTCTAAGTCACTGCGCGCTCATTTACTTTCCTTCGTTTTATCGCCTTTTTGCGTAGTTTTTTGAGTTATTTTATAGAAAACTGACAAATAATTGTATGCCTTTAAAATATGACCTCATTAAATTATAGAAAAATTAATATCAAATTGTAAGGATTTGAGGTTATAGATTTTTTAAAGAATGGTCAAGAATAATATGACGGAAATCGGGATTTATTTATTTTTTTAAGTTTTTCCAGTTGTCATTTCATCCAGGGTATCGACTTTGATTTTCAAAATCGATGTGCACTTTTTATTTTTATTAACGAAATGCGCTTTATAGAGCGCATTCCCATGCATATCAGGATGTTTTTCAGTTTTTATTCGTATTGAATTACGGAAATGAATTCTTGCAACCACACCGTCCACGGTTTTAGGTTAGGCATTCTTCACTTTCGCGAGAGCAAGCGCCAAACTACTTACCTCCAAAAATGTAGGCCGAATCTTTTTTGCGGAGGTGATAATCATCTTTATGTCCTTTCATTTATTATCCAATCGATCTGTCAATCTTCGAAATGACGTGGGATGCGTTCGTGTCGTTTATTCTCTAATATGGATTACGTAATTAATTTTGACAAACGAAGTTTAATGATTTCCATAATTTTCGAAAGAACTGTATTTGGAAAAGCGACTCGTGCTTTAAGAATTAACCTCCTGACCTGCCGACCCAATTCCTAAGTTTTCATAAAACAAAATAATCAAAAAAGGTTATCAGGTGGCGCGCAATGGATCTCTGTTATATTAAAAAAATAGAATCTACAAAAATAAGTATATAACTTTTAAGAAATTGTGTTCCGGCGAATGTTGTAAAAATTGTATCCACCTGGATTCTAGCCTATTTTCAACGATTTACGATAAACAAGTAGATATAGAATATTTTATAGCACCTTTTCGAAACAGTCGCGATAATTACTTGCAGATGAAGCTGTTAATAAACTAGTATCATGCACTGAGAATTTGATCACACCTACAGTATTTTAAAAGAATATTGCCACTTCTATTCAATTTTTTGTTAAGTTTGCGAACTAAATTTATGCATAAATTATTTGTGTGTATATAAAATGTATATATAAATACACATATGTATAACGATGAGGTCAAACTATTTAAATTTCTTAGTGGACTATCATTCATTTTTGGTAGAGAAATGCTCCGAATTAGCAGTTATCCTTCGGAGAATAAGGCTCGTCGTGAGCGAATAAGCTATAACAGTGAAGATGCCCCACTCAGCGTAAACCAGTTGGCCCACATTATCTGTAGATGTTGAAATATGCCCATTATTCTTTGAAAATCTTAAAACTTGTTGAATCTTCTCCTACTAATTCTACTTAATCTCTAATTTTTAAGCTTGAAGTATAATGGTAGAGAGATAGCTACATGTTCATGATCAGAAATATTTACTGTCTCTTGTTGTACATTCTTTGAGAGAAATGGCGAATTAAATATTTCATTCGTCTGTAGTTGCGAATAAATACAGTTTTGGGACATATCTTACGAAATTATTTTATCAAATTTAATAGAACTATTGTTAAATTATTAAATTTCCTTTTAGTAAAAGTAATTAATAATTGTAGTATATATTTTATTATAGTAATTAAGATTTCATATTTGTATTTTGTTACCTGTTTCACATTAACTTATAACTGCAATTAAAATGCACCGGAATTAACGTCTAAGCAAAGAAGTCTGAGAGCATTTCCATAGGAGTGTCTCAAATTCCACGCAGTCTTAAGAAACTTTTACTTACTTTTATGCGTTAAATCTGTGACGTTGTTTCTTCACTCATTTCCTATACGAGAGTGACTAAGATCGGGAAATTGTGAAATGAAGGTTTTATTTTTTATTATTGTTTCAACATATACCAACAGAAGTACACCAACCTATTAATTTACATAATTGTTTTTTTGTGAACTTTCCATTACGTATTAAATGAAAGTGTTAAAATATCTAAGATAAAGTTCCATGCAACTTTGTTTCCCACGAAGGAAAACGAGCTCCAATTTGATGTTTCCGCTCTCTTATTCGCAAAAAAATTTGAATCCCTAAATTCCTTGCAGAAATCTATTCGAAGTTTTATATATTTCCAAAGTTTTGAGCGCAGTTGAAATATTTCTACTTGTCAATGCTTTAATGTTGTTCATTTAATTGAGTAACTATGAAGTTTTTTAAATAGGCCATATTTAGGTATATTTTTGTTTTGCTGGTTATAAACATTTCTGTTATTCGTAGTTTTATATCTCAATAAATTTATCAAGTACACTATCAAAGGAAAAACAATAAAGAACGGCATGCGTAAGAAACCATCCGCAATTAGAAATACAAGACGAAGCTAATGATTTCAAAGTCATTAGGTAATTCAAAATTTCTTGTGACATATTACGCAGAACAAGTACTAACAAATCATTTAATTTTCCAATGGAGCTACAGGTTTTCACTCAAAGCTCGAAATGACCAGTGAAAGTTTAATGGCGTGTCCTCGAGTGGCATCACGAATGCAAACAGCCCACGCCACTCTAAAAATTTGAATGGAAAAATTATCACAGAGAATTTTGGAAGAATTAAAAGATTAGCTCATGTCCAAAATAATTTCATCGTGGATAAAATATGATCAATTCAGTTGTTTTATGAACATATATATTGAGGATTCTATCGTAGACATTGTCCTCGGAAGTCAATTTAGTGGCGCATGGTAAGTCGATGAACTGTTAGTTATTCCTAACCGGAAGCGGAAACATCGAAATAGAACTCTATTTTTAAGTACCTATGTAGCGGTATAACTATAATGTGGCGTGAGTAGCCAAATGCCACAGGTGAGACAGTCCGGAGAGAGACGACTTTTTCCGAAAATAGAAGAAATAAATATTTTGTACCGCTTTTACAATTTTACCCTAATTTCTGACTGACTTTCCAGTAAATCGTTATTTTTTTGGATAGAATAATTTAAAAGGCAAAATCTTTTTAACATATTCCTGATAATTGATTATGGAGTGCAACTTTATAGGTTTTGCGATTGGGTTTCATTCTTAATTGAACATATGTATTTGTTGGGTGAGAGCGGGGTCGCTTTATCCAATTGGGAAAAGTGGGCAACTGCCCCAGGGTCCCCTGATTTTTAGGAGCCCACGTCGTGTGATCGTCGATACTGAGTGCTTAACCCTTATACCGCGAAACAAAGATTTTATACCGCTCACTCGTACTTGGCGCATTTTTTACCTAAACAAATTACGTTTTAAATCGTGCTTTTTTATAATAAAATGTTATCTAATTTTACTTGTTTATACTCTTCAGGTATTCTAGTTTCAATAAACAAACAATTAAGATCAAAATATGACATAGGTAACATAAACCAACATAAGTAAATATGAATTACGCAAAAGACATTAGATTTATGGCGTGCTACATGTGTGTGTAGAAGTTACGTACCGTGTGATTAAAATCGTTTTATAAATTAAACAAGGAAATAGTTCCTTTTTACTTTCTCCATACGTAGTAATGGGAAAGTATTGTATTCATGAAAAAAATCGACTTCGAGATTTCAACGGAAATACATGTTTTGAGGTCCCTAGAACACGTTTAGACTTTTCGGAATGATGTGTGTGTGTGTATGTTAGTGTGGGCGCTCTAACTCAAAAAGTACGTGCCATATCGTTACCAAACTTCATATATAACAATTTAACATGAGTATAAAGAACTGATTAGTTTTTCGACAATAACGGGAAACCGGAAGTCGAGGATTATTCGAAACCCGATTCAGTTTTTGCGTTATTTCTTCGTTAAAATATCATTATTGTATTTACAATTCTAAACAAAAGTTATAGAGAATGTAATTTTCTACAACTTTCATTTGAAACAATTTTCTGTTGTAGTGATTGTTTAGGAGTTATTTATAAATAACCGGTTTTTCGGTTTACTCCTTAAAAACATCGTTATTGGTAATCTTCGTGAGGACCAAAGTTGTAGAGAATAATATTTCTTCCAAGTTTTGTTTGAAACAAATTTCTGTAGAACCATCCATTTCGGAGATATTTTGCTTTTTCTTAATTTGCAGTATACAGCGGCACAACCATGTAAACATATTCAAAATTTACATAATTGACGGCAATAAGGACGACTCTATACTTTTACGATACGAAATAATAATTTTGCCTGATAAAGCTATTCATAAAAAGAATTTAAATATCTATACCCCAAATATGGATTTACGTATAAAAAATAAAGCATGTAAGTCGATGGAATCTAATTCGAATCAAAGATAGCAAAAGTGGATTGAATGTAAGTCGCACCCGTCACCTCTTTCCAACGACCTCATCTGGTTTGTAAGCAACCTCTCCTCTCTCTCTCTCTAGCCAACTCGTAACATCTTTCCGTCGGCAACCTCACTATTCTTCTCTCGATTCACCGTAGACAAATAGTAGCCGCATCCAATAGAGAAGTTACTTATGTGACATGGCGATCCCTCCTTTTAACTCCCTTACACGCCCTCCTCACTCCATCTCCCGTTGGAAACGCTCCAATCCGCTCCCTTAATCATCCGATTTCTCCCCCTGACCCGTTATTCCGTTATCTTCCGTGCGTGTTCTCAGGTGGGATGCGTGGGTGCCTTCCAAAGGAGGGGGAGAATGTGGGTGCGGAGGGTAAGAATGGAGATGTGGGCGAGTGGGGAGGCGGAGGAGCAGGAGGAGGATGTGACGAGGTGCGATGGGGCAAAAGTGAGGAGGGAGGGGGCGTCACCTTCTCCTCCTCCGCCTTCTACTGAGAGCAGAGGCTTAAGGAGTGGTCCTGGAAAGTGGCTCGAGAGTGAAGTATGAGGATGAAAAAGAAGGATGTTTAGAACCGTTGGGTTCTCTGAAGGTCACGGAAGGCTTGGAGAAAACACCGGGATGAAGTTGATCGCCTCGTGGAATACAGCTGCAGGGAAGCTTGGCGTGTCTTCAATGTCACGCTCTCCCGAGGAGGAAGAGGAGGTGGTGGTGGTTGTGTTTTAATGTTGCGGAAATTGACCCTTTGGAAGAGGAGATACATCCGGAGATTTAAAAAAAAAACAGAGCAGTTCTTTTATTTTGAAAGAAGAGAAATCGCAAAAAGTAATCAGTTGAAGGATACTTGCTGTGTGTGGTTTTTTTTTAGGTCGGCAGCACAAAAGTTTCCGAAGGACATTCCAGAGTTGGAATTTTTCCTTGAGCAAATATTTGAAATGTGAGACGTCACTGCCGCTATTTTCTTTTTACATTGAACGTCTTTATCGGTCGGGACAAGCGGATCCACTGTCTTATTTTCCGCAGACACTTCGGTTGTCAAATTTAGAAAATAATCGGAGAGAATTAAACGAAATAATTGTCATTGTTTGACATTATAAAATTCTTTCATTGCTTATGGTCCTCTTTGCATTTTCTTATTAAAGTAACTTCAAAGGATTGATATTGTATGGTTCTTCCGTATATACAAATATCGGTTATAACCAGTGCTGAGCTGGGGCCGGTTCGCACTGGTTCACAGGAACCGGTTGATAATTTTTGAAACAAGTTTTATAAACGTTTTGTTAACTATGTTGCAATAGCTTCTGAACTGCTGTTTAAAAATTTAAGTAGTCTTCAGAGTTAAACTCTGTTATGAAAACCAAGAATTAAATATTATTTTTTAAATAAATTAGTTACTTAATTACTTGTGTAAGTTGCCTGTTATTGAGCAATAAATAACTTATCTTAAATAAATTATAATAAAAGCCTTATTTTTTCAAGAGAATGTTAAAAAGTACGTATAAATAAGTACACTTTGACTGAAATAAGTGTTAGTTTTTACATATTCATTCTTTTTGTTTTTCAAAATAGTTTATTTTTTTAAGAGAACCGGTTGCTAAAATTTGGGCAGCTCACAACTGGTTATACCTATTCATATGTTTTTGGTCTTAAAATACCTCTCACACGAATCTGTACCGGTAAGAACGTGAAACTCAATCCGTCGAATGTGCTCTTGACTCCTTCAAAACATGTCAAGTTTTGCAGTCATATAATTTTCAATTGACTCTATTATTTATATTTAAAAAGTAAATCTATCGCGTATTATACAGTACTCATAATTATTACGGGGCCATGTAGAACAATAATGACAGTTTTTTGTTCAGAGTTTATGAAAAATAATTACAAATACATATATGTCTAAGTTATTTTTCGTATAGTTTCCAAACGACCCAATACTAAAGGGATAAGTACCCATCGAAAAAAATTAGTGACATCCCAGGCGTAGCTAATACTGCGCATTATGCCCCTGCAGAATTATCAGAATCGTGTGTTTTTTTTATTTGATCGTTTCCTGTACTGCTAAGGATGCGTTTCGTTTGCCACTCTTTCGATTGGAAGAGCTATGTCGAAAAAATGAAAGCATTCCGGCTTGATGGATTTCGCTGGTATGTAGCGAAAGGGATGCCGGAAACGCGGTACGCCATTATTTTGGATTCGCTCATTCAAATGGGCGGACATCTTCAATCGTAATGCAGCTGTCGGGTTTCCTGAAGGATTCGCATTTCCCGTCGTTGCGTGATCCAAATTGTGAAAGCTGAGTCAAGCATTGTGCCGCACGACGTGCTCTCCTCTCGTCTCGTTAAACGGACGGAATTCTGACGTCGTCTTCCTTCCTTCTTAAGCTCGACGAACCGAGACGACCTTCTTGCAGGAGCCATTGTGGTGCAAGACACGCAGGTCCATGAATTTATCTTCAATGGACCACTTTTACTCCACTCCGAGCGATTTCTATAAAAATCAACCTTGTAAACAGTTTCATGGGTATTCAGACGTGAAGAAAATAGTTGGTTCTTGGTCAAGGTAAGGAAACATCGAAGCAAATGAAATTGCATTGGCCAAGCCTACTCGTTGCATAAAGATCCACTGATGGAGAGACCTCTACCAAGAAACACTAAAATTATTAATTTTTATCTACGTGTGTTTACGGAGATAAACTCAAAATAATATTTTATATTTATTTATGAAATTAAATTATGGATTAAAAAACTGATTTCTTATAGACGTTAAATTTTATTATTTGCGTAAAATCTTTATTTATAACTCAGTTCCCCCCACCGAGTAGTATGTATGTACTGCGACACCGCGAGATTGCGTAGAACTTATTCAAGTTTTCCGGAAAATTGTTTGAACTATTTTAAAACAGGTGGATGGATGAAATATAAATGTTGTTGGTTAATAACGTAACATTAAATCGACCCGTGATTAGCATTAATATTTTTACTTATTCATACGTCATTAACCGTATTTATTCGACTGTCACACGTCCCGGAATGCGGCACATACCTCTTTGATTTTTAATTTTAAATTAAAAAATAAATTCTATTACATTTCCTATTTCACGAGCTTTATTATTATTGTTTTCGTTCATTAAAGTATTTTTTGTCAAACGATCTCTTGGATTTTCAAAACTTTTACATATTGGATAGGATTTCACCTGGTTTTGTTGGAGACGTGAAAATGTCGGCAGTTTTTACAGCAACAACATTCTATTTTTATTTACGAAATATCTTCACCGTGCATTGATGGTAAGTACTCTAAAGCCTGAGGTCAATAATAACTTCTGATAAATTTTAAAGTGTATTTATTTATTACATTTATTTTTTCTTTTATTAAAAACTTGGAGAAGATGAGATAAAAGGCGGGTGACCGCGACGCCCGTGCTATCCTAAATGTTTACTGAACATTTGATGCTTTAAAAATAATGGAGCCAAGCACAAATTCTTTCACAGATGAATATAAAAGTTAATTTAAAACTTAACGCGCTTGAATCCAGCAATAAGACGCTTAGAAAGCGTTTTATAAAAACACTGGAATTCCAGATAATAAAAATTAAGTTCAATGTCCGTATACATTTGGCTCAAGTGTGTAGATATTCAGTTATGTATATATTTTCCACGAATCGGCTAAAATGTCCATGTAGTATTAGAAAAGCATACCAATCGCTTTTATTATATAATATTGTTTGTTTTATTATGCAATAATATTTATTACATAATTTTAGAAATCACGGAACAAAAATTTCTAATAATTTGCAAAAATCATTACGTTTTACTAGTTGCATAACATAACCTTTTAGTTTGATACGAACTAGTATAAGAAGTGAAGGACTTATCTAGGTTTCCTTGAGGCTCGTTAAGAGTAATATTAGGAAGGGAATGTGAAGGGGGTCATATACCCTCAAGTCTAAAATTGCATAAGTGGCTAAAGTATATATTTTTTAAATTTAAACACGGCGCTGTTAGATCTTAGTTCGAAACTCGCACCGACATCCCGAGAGTTGAAGCCACGGGTTTCGGCCCATATCTTCCTCAAATTTATCATCTCGCGCGAAGTTAACTTTGACGAAACACAAAAGTACAATCGAATCGTCGGTGCGGCGTCTTACAGCCACTTTCAGATTTTCATTTAACCGGTTTTGAAACTCAAGGCCCGAAAGTCTGATACCGAGTAGGATTTCTTCGACGGATACCGTTTCTCGTTTGTCTTTCATTCCAAATCATTAAGACGTATGAAAAAAATCACTCTCGATCGTCAGACCGATGAAGCCAGTTAAAACCATATCCCAGTGCTTTCCACTCCAATAACTTCACCTTCCCCAACCCTTCCGTATACTTCCCATTTTCCGCAGCCGACATAAAAAATAGAATCCTTTCTCTCTCCCTTTGACCTCATAATAACACCCGATGCATTTTACCGGCACGCTCGCTACGAAAAAAACTAGCCTTTCGCTTCCCCCCAAAAAAAATGTCTTTCACGTATAAGTTCCCAACTTCCTGTCTCCACATATACATACACATGAACGACAACATGCACAAACACACGTTAAACATCCTCTCTCCTTTTAATTTCGATCCCCTTCCATTCTGCCAAATCCGTAGTTCCCATTCGGTGAAGGCATCATTGGGGGGAACTTCCTGGACCTTTGAGGAGGGTCAATGCTCTATTGCAGCGGCTCTCAACCTTTTGTAGTTGAAGGACCCCTTTTCAACCTCAAAATAATTCACGGATCCCTGCCGGTTCCGTAAGGGTCCGGGGGTAAAATTTTGAACAATATCATACAAAAAGGCACGTATGAAATAATGAATATTTTTTATTTTCATTTAATTTATTATAATTACTTATTTTTTCTGTTTTTATACAATAATTTATTATATGTATTAAATACATTAAAAATATGGCAAACAATTATTTTTAATTAATGCGCAGGTTGATGTTGTTTTGCTGAAATAAGGTCAGAAATGTTTGGCTCAATTGTGCTAAGCTGTATTCTGAAATCTGGTTCCACATTTAATCGGTTTCTGTATTTTGATTTTGTATATAAAAGTGCAGAGAAAGTCCGTTCGGCATTAAATGTTTCAGCGCTTTATTTGATAGTTCTGCATATTCAGGCCTCACATGTAACAAAAAATCAGTCAAAATATAGTTATTGAAAATTAACTTCAATGAACTGTCACAAGAAATTTCCAGCAAGCTATTAGATGATCATGATCGCTGCCCATTTCATGGCAAGTAGTATTGAAGATACGAGAATTTAATGGTCGACCTTTAATGTAGTTATCCACTTTTACAACTTCATCTAATATTGTTTTCAATTTTCCACATAGAACTTCTTATGAAGGAATAATTAGTTCAATATATTATTGCGGACCCCTTGGTATATCATCGCGGACCTCAGGTTGAGAACCGCTGCTCTATTGTTTTCTTCAAAAAAAAGTAAAATATTAATATTATGGTTTCACGTTTGCAAACATTGACGGTCTCAAAGAAATTTTATTTTTATTTTTGTATGATGTTTTGCTTAAAAAATATATATACAAATTATTCGAGTTCATTTGATTTCATTCGCATTCTTTGTTTTTTTGTTCAGATTCAGACGACGAAAGTTCTTTCCTTGATTTTTGATTTATAAATTAAATTCACAATTTGCTATGTATTTCATATTGATTTTGACTCAGTGCACACATGAAACCTCTTTGAACAATTGTTTGCCCCTCAGAAATGTTTATATTTCATTTTGCGTCTCAGGGATTCCGTATGAAATAGATTGTTCGCTTAAACGTTTCCGTTCGTACGCGCTTTTTGCGTCAGAAATCTCCTCATATGGCACGCGGTAGGTTTCCAGCTTCTTATTTCGTCCGTGTTTCCTTTCGATGGACTAGTATTCTGGATAACAAGCGAAAACCACTTTAGAATAAGTGAAAACGTTTGAAAGCGCGTGAGAAAATTGATTGTGTGAAAGAAATACTTACCAATACAACGATCATCATCTGTATGAAGAACCAAGATGCCACAATAAGAATATTGTAATAATTTAAATCTTTTCCTTCAATTAAACCGATTTTTCCCTCACTTATTGTCTTTTTATTTTCATTCATACCTTGAAATTAACTCCGAAATTACGCGGGTCGTCTAAAAACTTTCGTCTTGCCCGCATTTTTCATATATCGTAATAAAAATTACAAAAAATATACATTACACCTCACCTGTTCGTTACATAAAATATTATGGCGTCACAATTTTTAAACAAGTTAGGAAAGTGTACAACGTATCACAAATGGGCGCGTTTCGTGCAATGGAGTATTAGAAAGCAATTATATACCTGTACGTAAGGGAAATAGCGTTTTAAAGTCCTCTTCATCATAAATAATCCATTTTCTTCCTATTTAATAGTATTACATGCTGTTACATGCACACGTAAGGAAATTAAACGTTTGTTTGGGAGATTGTTTATGATAGCAACAATGAAGAAGTAACCATGCAAGAAATGTCTAAGTTCAACTCGATTTAAGACGTTTTTGTTTGATTTTCTCAATAAAGGCTACTTCTACGATAAAAATGTATAGGGAAGAAACTACTCTTCTTTACCAGTTCTACAACTTTTATTTGAAAAATATTTTGATATGAGCAATATTTTACGAGATATGACGAAAATTTAATTTTTTGTCACCAGTAAAGTGGTACCCCTGATTGGCGTACGTGATTCGTTTGTGCGATTTTCTTATTATATTTGATAGAAAGTCCTTAATATCAAATTTCATAAAAATCCGTTCAGTAGAAGCCGAGAACGAACATGCGGACGGACGGACGGACGGACCGACCGACGATAATAGGCGCTCACGCTGTAAGCGAAACGCGCCTAAAAATTGCTGTAGTTTTGGTTTGGATGATTTACTCGAGTAAAAAATCGGCGAAGTCCACTTGTTATAAATCTATCCACTTGCTGGTGTTGCACGGTCTTTTATAAAATTTGAAATAAATTGGAATAATCATTCATCCGTAAATATAAAAGAACAACAAACTGGTGATGAATATCTTAACGCATCCATCACGGCAACTTTAATCAAATAATAAATCAGTCGGAGTGTTTCGAGGAAAAATAAATTAATTTTAAAAAATTCCTCGATATTTGAAAAGACATTAAGCAAACGCCCTAACCACGACCCCAAATTTAATCGGTTCGAGCACCTTGTGGAAATTCTGTGAACACACCTTACTATCCGACTCGATGAGCAGATTTCTTTTAAGCTGTGTTCGATTAAACGTACAATTGAATGTTTTGACAAACTCGGGCCTCAGGTATGCGCTCGTTTACACACGCGATGAGACATTTTTTCCTCTTATGTTAGTAACTTTGCCGTCAGCGAGAATTTAAAAATTCAACACTTTGGCTTTGGGCGAGGTGTGATTTTTCGGTTCCTGTCGTTCACTCGCCTTATCGTCACACTAGAAGCTACCTTAAATAACACCGTAAAAAATCGGCACAATATACAATGTAAAAAATTTCTCATGTATGAATGTGTCGTTCAGTTATCTTTCGAAAAATATGAAGGATGTAAAATCATCATAAACGTCAACTTAAATAATTATACGAATTTTGATGAAAATCGTATATTCCGTATTTTTCAAAATCCAATTGTTATTAAAGTTACCCAAGAATAAACTGCCCTTACATTCATTCTTTGAGAAACATGAACTGTGTAGTATTATTGAAGACGTAAACGTAAGAAATTGTAAGAAATTTGATCAAAATCATTGTAGCCGTTTTGAAGAAAATCAAACTGTTGTTAAAGTTGCCTAGAATAAACTAGCCTTATATTCATTTTTTCAGAAATGTGTACTGTTTTGTATTATTGAAGGCGTAAACTCAAGCAACTGAACGAAATTTGATCAAGATCGTTGAAGCCGTTTTTGAGAAAATCAAATTGTTGTTAAAAATGCGTAGAATAAACTTCCCTTAATTATTTCTTCATGGGTTCTATTCTGTAGGATAAAATGCCTAAGTGCGAGATTTCATTCATTTCCGCTTTACCGTTTAGGCTCTAGAGCCGCGAACAGAGACCCACAGGCAGACAGACAGACAGACGGCATTGCGAAAACGTATATTTCCATCAAAATCTCGAGATCGAATTTTTTCGTGATTACAATACTTTCTCAATATACTTTGTATATGAGAAAGTAAAAAGTGAAGTGTGGACAGGAAAATAATGTCATAAACGGCGATTCGATGAGTTTTTGATAATTATTCGCCTGCGAGGTGAATGTACCTTACTCGGATCTCCCGCGTTTTATTAGTCTTATTTCTCCCACTCTTCTATCCAATGCCGTGCCGGTTTTCAAGTCAGACAAGGAGAGAGAGAGAGAGAGAGGAAGGATCTGAAAAATGTACTTTCTCTCCACCGGCTTGCGACCGAAGTGACTCGTTCGTCTTTCCTTTTAAAGCCGGTCGAGTTGCGAAAAAGAAACAAACGATCAAACGATAAAAGTTATGTTTCCCGCAAAGTAGATTGCTCGGAAACTACACGAAGCTTTTTATATGTTCGAAAACGGCTCGCGGACCTACGTCCACTTCCATCGTCCGTTCTGCGAAGACTGAAAAAACAACATAGGAATATACGAATAAACGTACTTCCACGGTTCGCCCCGTATCGCTGTCAAAATAATCATATTTTTATGCGAAATATGCCAACCTAAAGGAAAACAATGACTTGGTTTGCCTCGATGCGCTCGGCCGAAGATGGTAATGAGAAGGTAAAACGTCACACGGTTAAACACAGCTCACCTAAGGGAGAGAAATAACAACCTTAAAGACAAGCATCGCCATTCAGTTTAATTGGCGAGTGTAGCTCGTAATCAAAGTAGAAGATTGCAGGGTTTGTACGTTTCCTTTCGTGATATAATATCTCTTCCTTCGTACTCTCGAAATCGGATGCCTCATTCTTATCGGCTTCATCGGTTAAAATAAACAAGTCATTTTAAATTGCATTAAAAACAGAAATATTTGCAATGAAAAACATTTTCCTCTTTTAATTCATGGAATATCAAGGCAAAAATGAATAATGAATGAGGAAATAAGAGAGACTAACTATAGAAGGTCCTACTGATTCTTACAATGGCATTGACTCGTGAAGAGGTTGAAAGAAGAAAGGGTACCTACTTGGATGGTCTTCACCAGGAAATAAGAAAAGAGTATGACCCCCCAAAAGTCGTGAAGAGCTGGAGCTAATGGAAGAGAGAGATAGAGAGGACTGAAATATAAAGAAAGAAAGTTGAGGACAAACACTCTACATTAGAATCAGAAATGCTGGATGGATTGAGAGGTAGAATTCATTAACGGCACAAAGACAAGCGGTGATAAAAATGTGCTTGGGAATATCTAATCTTAGAAAAATAATTTTAGTACATCATAAGTAAATAAAAGGAGTCGCACGTTTAAATTTGGCTTTATGCTAGATGTTGTTCAACGCAAATTTGGAGTTTTTATTTTATTTTAACCTTCTGGAACATCTCATTTAATTCGTTTTCTCGAGTTGCTTATCACCTGCGAAATGTAAATAAAAATACATCAGTGATTGATTAATTAATTAATGCATTTAAAAGGTTACGGAGGATAATAAGATAGGATACGCCATAATCACCAACCTGTCATTAAAACCAGATTACTAAAGAAGACTACGGAGAGTTATACAGAGAAATTAGTCATGGCGCAATGGGACCCTTGCCGTACGCTATTTGAGGCTTTCGGGGTAATAATGTCCATGTAAATGTACAGTCATAGTAATATATTCATATCCTATGTATAAGTATAGCAGCTGTTGATGAATTGGCCTAATTTTCCAATGTTTAGATTTCATTTAAAAAACCTGGGTAATGGTCTTATTGTTAGATACAACGGTGGATAGTGCGATTCAATACAGTGCATGTTTTCCCTTACCAGTCTTCCGTTTACCATCCATTGTGGTTATTTCTTTAATAGACAGTCAAGTGTACAATGTAATTATCAAGATAATTCCCGTTTCCATTAAATTTCGTTTCGGAATAAACCACAAGTTAATTGCCGCTGAGCTCCTATTCTTGCAGCTGATACACGCATAGGGATTATTCAAGAATTTGTGGCGACATGGTATATCTATATAATTATTATCTACATAATGTGATATTTTCAAGCCGTAAGATGAGTTCAATAATTTGTATTTGAAAAATCTAATGTATTAGTAGTTGTGGATTAAATAATTCCATCTTCTTCCTTTGCCGACAACACATCGATATTGTCAAAACGATGTCTTCTAAGGTTTGAAAATCACAATGTGTGTATAATCTACGTCTAATTATTTAAGTTACTTACGTAGTTTTAAAAACAGTTTGCTTTGGAGAATTCTATGGTGCATGAATATATCATTAACAACCGTTTATTAGTAATATTTCATGATGAACTCTTCTCGGGTAATATTTCAATTAAAATCAACAAATATTTGGTTGCCATGTAAACAAAGCAAAACCGTACGCAGAAATTTAAAAAGGATATTACGTTAAATATTTTCGCATATAAATGCATTGGACTCTCAACTTCGGCGACAATGGGAGTTGTCATGGTAGCTTATAATTGGCATTATCATAAAACTGATAAAATCACGTATTTCTATGATTATAAACTCATTTTAACGCTAATTCGATTCGGATTCGGATTCTGTCTTCAATAAAAATAAACTTTACTCTTTCCTTCATAGAAACATCCAAGTAATTTTGAAATTCAAATGAAAAATAAGCTGCACTCATCCCTATGTTATTCAAATGGAGAAAATGAAAAAAGAAAATACTTTTTAAAATTAGAAAGGTTAATCAAATCGGTATAAAACCCAGAATACACCACTTAGCACTTCATTCCGATGAAAATGACACCTTCCTCTTGTTTCTACATGTTGTAGTTGTTGAGTTATAAAAAGCATACATATATACATATAGTATACATATATACATACAGTGCCGTGCCCAGACATTTTGCCGCCTTAGGCGAGATATGATATGGCCCCCCCTGGCCTCGCTGACCTTATGAGTTTATTTTGATAGGTTTTCATTTTTGTCAAATTTTGGCGCCCCCCTTCGAGAGGCGCCTGAGGCGGTTGCCTCGCCGCCTCACCCATCGGCACGGCCCTGCATACATACATACATACATACAAACACTTTATACCATCTAATATAGATTACAGCAGGCATTTCTTGTATCTACCGACTAACGAATTCTCCATATACATACATACATACTTTTATATATATATATATATATATAAATACTTAAGGAAAAGGAAAGGTAATAATAAAGGTAGCAACAAGGTGTTGGAGGAAGCCCAGTGGACACTTACCTAGAATGAAGAGCCACTGGGGGTGCTGAGGACACACGAAAAACACAAAAGAACAAAAACTACACAAAAATGGAGCTTTCGGGCTAATGCCCTTCTTCAGCGACGGAGAAACATATATATATATATGTTTCTCCGTCCCTGAAGAAGGGCATCAGCCCGAAAGCTCCATTTTTGTGTAGTTTTTGTTCTTTTGTGTTTTTCGTGTGTCCTCAGCACCCCCAGTGGCTCTTCATTCTAGGTAAGTGTCCACTGGGCTTCCTCCAACACCTTGTTGCTACCTTTATATATATATATATATATATATATACCTATAAGGAGTGCATACAAATTGTCGATGACTTCTCGTTTCTCAAAGCGAAAGTTTCTCTTCAATGCCGACTGGTTGGGTTACGAAGCAACCTGCCACATGCAACAAAGGCAAAAAAGTCTGTCTCTCCCAAATAGCGACCACACGCGAAGAGGAATGAGAAAGGCCGAATGCTGCATCGAAATTCCATCTGCATGGAATCGTCTCGATTCAAACCCCTTTCCAAAATGAAAGCTCTCACAGTACCCATCGGTGCAGTGCTGTGAGTTGAGTCTATCTTCCAAAATCAGAAATGGCAGCGTTTAATTTATTCTGCCCAAATTTGAGGAGCGACGCTTAATGATTTTTCGAATGTAAACTTTCCGTTGTTCAATTTATATGTTATATGGACGGTTCACTCCAACCGAAAAGGTAGGATCCCTGCGCAATTGGTCATCAAAATTTCATGAGACGGAATGCCATTTTTACCGAATACATATTGTATTTCATGGAATTAAATCACCCAAAAATTGAGTACATGAAAATATTTATTTGAAATGTACAATAGACCAAACCAGCGACTGAGAGGGTAAAATTATTAGAACCTATAATTGTTGTATCTAAGTATTTGAGGACTGACAATACTATAGGCTTTCCTTCTCTACCTTGAAATTTATGTTCAGCATAATTTGCTCCTACATAAGATCTTCATTTGCCTATATTCCATTTGGTCTCAAATAATATATATATATACACACACACACTAGTAGAATTTCCCGTTGAATTCAACGGATTTAGTGAAGCCACTACAGCACAGCATACAAACTCTTTAAAATATATAGTAGATACTTTTTAAATTACAATTAGATTTTCTTAACAATTAATCATATTTGCTTGTAACAATCCGTTTGGAGCCTATTGCATTCAAATATAATGATAATTGTATTTCCTATCATATATATCACTTTCGTCAAATTCAGCTTCATTTCTTGTGTAATTATGCCTCGCTGAAATATTTACTTTTATGGGTTGAAAAAGCACCGTACAGTTGTCCATGATTGAACACTGACTGGTAAATGTACACCAGATACGTGAGCTTATTTACGTTAATCAACATTATAATGTTGAATATAATGATTTTACTTACAAAAAATATAAGATTCCAGTATTCAATAGACGAAAGAAGGTTCAATTACTTTAATCAATAAACGCTTCCTGAATAATAATCAGTATCTATTTACGTTGCTATCCATAAACAAAGATCGTTTCGTTGCTTAAACAAAAGTGCGAATCGAATAACGCTAAACTTTCGTCTATTTGTCAGCTTCATTGAAGCTAAGTGAATCGGAGGTAACAATGACGGCCGCCTTGGCAACGCCCGGAAAGAGTACGACAAATCCACAAAATATCGAAACAAATAAGGTATTTCTGAAAACTTCGACCGTCTAACATGTAAACTTCGCAGGAATAAGATAGTATTTGTCGAATAAAGCAAAAACGAAAAAAATCAGTCCATATTTACGTATTTTAATGCTTGAAGTAGGAATACCTTGAAGTCAAGAAATTGATTCGTACGTGTTATCTTATGGAAAAGTGTTAATCCCCTGTATTGGCAAGACTGATTAATCCCGGTTGATCAAACCTTGACCATTAACTAACTTAGGATGTGAGGAAGAATCGTACCAAATTTGGTTATTCTAGCTTTTACCGTTTAGGAGGAGTTCCATGAACAAACACAAAAACCAACAAACACAGAAACACACCCTTCAAAATATATTATAGTGTGTATATATATATATATGTATATGTATATATATATCCCCAATTCTTACTTCCACCTCCCACCAATCCCCCTTCACTAATTCTCCCATTCTTTCCTTCCGCCGGCCTCCCAATTTGGGAAATATCCTGTGGAAGAAAGAACTACCCACACCCAACATTCCATCCGCTGCAGGATCTCAACCCTGCGGCAAACCTCGTTGCCTAACATGCCCCATCCACCCACCCTCATTTTCTTTCACCAGCCCCTCCTCCAACATCACCTACCCCATCCCCTCCAGAAGTAATTGCACCACGAGGAATGTCATTTACCACCTCATCTGCACCCTGTGTCCAGCTTTTTATGTTGACCTCACCAGTAACCCCCTTAACATCAGAATTAACGGCCACCGGAACAACGTAAATAGCAACCGTCCACTTCCGGTGGTTTCTCACGCTAATTCACACAAGGCAACTTTTAATAACTGCTTTAAGGTAAGGATTATCCGCGCCCTACCGGACGACAGCTCCGCCCCACTACTTCGACAGTGGGAGTTAGCCCACATCTTTCTCCTTGACTCTTTCTCCCTCCGGTCTCAACCTCCGATAACCATATTCGGCCTCCCCCCTCCCCGCCTCCTTTCCTCGAACTCCTCTCATATCCCCCCCCCCCCAATATCCTCCCCATTGTGTCACTTCAAACAGTACATGTCTCACCGTCGCTGAAGAAGGGCGTCAGCCCGAAACCTCCATATTTGTGTTGTTTTTTCTGTTTTTCTTATTTCCTCAGCACCCCCAGCGGCTCTCTAATCTAGGTAAGTGTCCACTGGGTTCCTCCAACATCTTGTTGCTACCTTTATTATTACCTTTCCTTTTCTTTAAGCTTATATATATATATATATATATATATATCACCATATGTAGTCTGTCCGTAGGCAGGTCCGTGATTATTCAGGGTAAAATTTGGCCCTCCATATACTCCTATTTTCCACAGTCTTCTTCATGTTTTGATAGCTCTCTTTCCCTTTCAAGTCTCTATCAGCTGAAATCTTTTCCTTCCTCTCTCTATTTTTCCATCCAGTTTTCCTTCTATTATTTCTTCAATCATGCTCTCTCTCTCCTCAGCTAATGTCTAATCCAGTTCGCCTTCCTATTTTTGATAGTCTGTATAATCGTTCGCTTCTCTCCTATTCTTCGTAGTACTTCCTCGTTTTTCTCCCTATCTGTCCATTTTATCTTCAGCATTCTTATACATGTCCCCATTTCGAAGCTTCCCAAGTATTTAATGTAATTTCCATGTTTCTGCCCCATACAAAGCTATACTTCATACATAGCATTTTATCAACTTCTTTTGGATATCCTCCTTTATAAATAAAATAAGAATAAATCACTTGATATTCCATCACTGCCTGTAGCTTTTCGTCTCTTCAGTTCCAGTATTGCCTCTTCTACTTCGCTTTTCATAATACTTGGCCCCAAATTGTCTTCTTCAATGTTATTCTCTTCTTCCAGTTCTATTTGTGCCGATCCTGGCTGCTTGTTGTATAGATCCTTAATGTATTCTTCCCATAACTGTGCTATATCCTTTGGTTCTGCGACTATTTTTCCATCTGTATTCATAATTCCTTTACCACGAATCCCATTAGGTTTCTTATCTTCTAACTCCAGTGCCCTAGCGTACATTATATCGTACCGTCCTAACTTCTCGATCTGCTGTATTTCCTCACATTTTTCTTTTATCCATATTTCCCTAGCGTTATCTGTTACCCTTCTCAACTCATTGTTTCTGCGTCTGTAGTTGGCTCTACCTTCTTCACTGTTAACGTTTTTGCATTTTCTTCTCTCCTGCATTTTCTCCAGCATTTCCTGAGTGATCCATCGTGTCTTGATTTTTTTCTCTTGTTTTCCAATCTATTTATTCTAGGTACTTTTGATACTGTTTTTAATTTCCTCCCATTCTGTATTCACGGTCTTTGGTTTGTTTTCCAATTTTCTAAGACGATCTTCCAACTTCGTGCTGCATGCATCTTTCTTTTCTTTCATTTTTTCTAGTTCCTAAGACTGTCTTTTATACACACACACACACAGACACAGTTAAACCTCGAGTTAGGGCCACCAATTGTTCAGCGCTTACATGGGCACTAAGACGAGGGTGGCACTAAATCGAGTCACCCTCATGAACCAGACATTGAATATAAAATTTTCAAATAAAAATAATTTTATAGGAAAAATATCAAAGATTTATATGATTTGCTTGTCTAGAAAAAAGAAGAGAGTAAAAGCCAGATATTGTTACACAGCAGTTGCTTATTGTTCCTGCTGAAACTTCATCCTATGACAGTTTTATCATGTACAAAGCGCCTTCCAAGGATAACTCGATTGAACAATTATTGTTAATGCTCTCTACTATCTTTTCAGTTGATGTCTCCTATAGTGTGCCTTAAAGCTCTTAATAATGATTGCATCAAATCTGAAGAAAGTCAGTGCAATTAGGCGGTTGGAACTCAAGTCTCCCATTACTGTGGTCCAAGGCTTTAAGACAACGTGCGTTGTATAGAAGCATAACCACATTACACTTCTTAATTTTCTTCTCCTTGTCGAAATTTTGTATCCACTCACAGAATTCAATAGTAGTCATCAGGGCCACCGAGAGGGCGGGGATTCCGGGGCAAAATCTCCGGGGCCCAGCGCTAGGATCTGTCATAAGGTTTTCCTATCGCAATACCCGAGTGTGGAGGTCTGCATATCCGCAATTTATCCGACCAAACCCGCGGATATACGCACGAAAAGCTGCGGTTCTGGTCGGATAATGCGTAACTTTTTGCGGATGCGGGTTGGAATCGGATATATAGTCTGCGGATGTGTTTCTGGTGCGCATTCCAAAATTAGTATCGGTGCTGAACTCATAATTCAGTGTCATGAGTATGAGAAAAAATAATAACGTTGGTTGCACTCTTCTCCTAACCCGTCCAAGCCGATAACCCTAAAGTCAAAGTGACTTCCGGCGTGCCTCAGGGAAGTGTAATCGGACCTCTGTTATTCTTGATATATATAAATGATTTAACGGATAATACAAAGTGTAAAGTTAGACTCTTCGCGGATTACACACTTGTGTATGGAGAAATCAACACAATACACGATAAGGAGAATTTGCAAAAGGACCTTCAAGCTATTACGAAATGGTGTAAAGATTGGCAACTCGAAAGAAATGCGCCTCAATGAATTTCACGCGCTCCATGAATTTCAACCGTTACCCGTACCAAATATCTTAACTAAAGCTAAAATACGTCAATAGCTACAAATACCTAGGAGTAACCCTCAGTAACAATTTGTCTAGTAGAGAGTATATCAAAACCGTTATAGCATCGGCAAACAGAATTCAAGGGCTTTCCTCTAGAGTTCTGCGGGGATGCCCCTCGAATGTGAAGGAAATCGCATACTTTTCCCTAATACGTCCCGTCGTGGAATACTGTTGCGCCGTCTGGGACCCTTTCGAGGAGGGCCTAACTAGAGAGCTCGAAATGGTTCAGCGTAGAGCGGCTAGATTTGTAAAAGGAGAATATCGGTATGATGCGAGTGTATCAGAGATATTGAGGGATCTGAAATGGCAGACGTTGAAGAGGAGAAGAATTGAATACAAAAGGAAACTATTTGAAAAATTCGAAAGCTCCGAATTTGTTGAAGACGTACGCGGCATAGTCGTCCCCATCGGTGTTAGTGAACGCAATGTTAGATCAGAGTACAGGAGAAAATATGTCGAAACAATCGCTAGAACAGAGAAATACTACAGATCCTTTTTCCCAAACGCGATAAGACAGTCCAACAGAGGAATAAGTTAGAGTTCACTTGGTGTTGTGACACCCCCTGCCAAACTCTTCTAGCAGCTTGCAGGGTATTGATGTAAATGTAAATGAAGGCTTTGGGTCTTTTTTGACCCCCCCTTGCCTTTCGAGGGAGCTATTAATGGGATTTTCCAAAACCTTCTATGCATTAAGAGAGGGTCATTGATATGTTCTGATGGGAGGTTTTATTTAAAATTTTTGGGTTTTGGTCCATAGATGCCGATTCAGATAATTTTTGCCTGCGGATACGACGTATGCTTGCGGGTCGGGTTGGACAATTTATTTGCGCGGGTCGGATCGGGTCGGGTGATTTAGAAATTTTTGCTGTTACGGTTCCGATACGGATATGTAGCCTGCGGGTACGGGTCGGGTGCGGAAATCTGTATCCGTGCAGATCTCTACCCGGGTGCAAGGCACACAGGCAACAGACACCAAAGGGCGGCGTTTTCTCCCTTTCCCATTTCCTTTTCTCAGATTTCGATTTTTGTATTCCCACCTCAACCCACTGATTTTTATCATCCCTTAGCACCCTGAAACTTCTCCCACACACTCATTTTTCTCTCCTTAGGGCGCAGGCACCCAAGCACTCGGAGTGTCGTCGTACGGTCAGTTCTACAGAAGATATGGTATCTATGGAGATATGGTAGATGTTCTTTCTTTATTGGCTATATTTTATAATATTGAGCTTAGCGTAACCTTACGAAATAGCGAACATTAAATGATTAATTTAATCCCATTATAATATACAATCACATTTATACGTAAATACAATGAAGGAAAAGATTGTCTTGCTGGCAAAAAATCAGGAGGAATTGTGCTATAGGTAATGACTAAAGGGCGGATCCATAGGCACTAAAAACCCTTTAAAAAGGCAGGCAAATAGGCACTAAAATAGGAAAAAATATGCGCTTAAGAAGGCAAAATAAGCTACAATAGGCACCAAAATAGGTAGTGGAAGTATCGTTTTATTTCCATTTCGGTAATCAGTCACAGTCGGGATTTATGTTACAATTAATTACCAAATATTTTCCAGGTTTTCGATATAGAACGTTGTTCTTTTGTCAGTTAAAATGTTCTTATACTGGGAAAAACTTCTTTCAACTTCACAGGAAGTAACTGGGGAAAATTTCGGGGAGCCAAGTTCACTTGCACTTATTTTGGCTTCATTTGCGACTGTACTGCCCCCTTCTAAAACATATGCAACCTCTGATATCGCTTTCCACCCAGGGTTTCGCTGGAATACCCGCTGCAATTTAGCGAAAACTGCTTGACCATCTGCACCGGGGACTTGCTCCAGATTTTTTGTTCCTATCGATTCCACTAGGGGGCGACATTACTGCATTTGATGCAACAATGTTGCTGCAAATTCTTTGCGCTATTCGATACGTGATCACAGGACGAAATAAATTCCGATTTTATTTGGCCGGTTTGGAATGTCTCTACCACAGCTCCATAAATCTTGTCCGCGTACGAAATTATACTGTTGACATGGCGTACATTTACGAAAGACAAACTCTAAAAGCCTTCTAATGCAATGTTTACTTCTTAGATAACTGCATGTCCGCTATTAGCAGTTAAACCGATACGTTCTTAAAACGTGTTTTCTCTGAAAGCAGAGAAATATCGGTCAAAAATGCATTTATAGGCTCTTATCCATGAAATACGCACTAACCAACGAAAAAAGCAATTATAGGCACTATAAAATTAGCATATTGTCACCGTAATGACCTAAAATGGTCATAAGCCTAAACTTCTGAGCATGGGAAAAGAAAAGGCATTTAGGGCAAAATCCGCCCTTTGGTAATGACACTTAATTCCCTCCAGCGGGCCGGAATAATAGTTGGCGAACCGCGCTCATAGAGGGCGTCAGACTATTCGTGACCTGGCGATTTTCGTGTTTCTTTTTTTTGTGGGTGACTGACAGCGACAGCGTGCGTAAGGGAAGTTCGAGAAGTGTTGTGTCCCCGATGAAGAAATTTTTTTTGTTGGATACATGTGTGTAAGACGGTGGGGAGCGTTGTGGAGAGAAACTATCATTACCAGAGAGGGACTTTAGGACCCTGTTCGTCTCACATGAACCAAGACTTGATATGGACGCGAAATGACATCACGCTGAGTATTGCTTTTTCAAAATCTTTCAGACTTCTTGTGTTATGGTGAAATTATTTAATTTTCTTATGCTAATCTGTATATGCTACTCAAGTTGGATGTGTATATATTGTATATACAATATATAATTATTTACGATTCAGAATATATAAAAAAGCCTATAACGCAAACACAACGATTATTCTTCGAGATCAAGTCAAGAGAATAGAGAACTCTCATTCGGAGGATAAAGTATCGGTATGGCTCCTAGAAATGTAAATTTTAGGAGAATTTATTAGTGAAAGTACAATAGAGACATCTGGCGATCCGTTCTCATTCATACTAAGATCTACTCTCCTGTAAACGTACTTTTGGACTCTGTTGCAGCGCAAGATAGTTTCTTCAAAATGTCACGAGGGACCTAACGATGCAAAGTGTAGCAAATCCCGATCCAAATGTGGTTGTCTGTTATTATAATAATAATAATTTATTAAATGCGTACAGGTAAACCCCATTTATATGCATTATAATACAAACAATAAATACAAAATAAAAACATATATCTCATAAGTACACAAAATACATTCACAGAGATTTAATTAAAAGAGTTTTATAAATTTTGTTTCTAAAACAACCAAAGGAATCATTGAATACATCAATTTCGTCATTAATTTTCATCAGCATGTACCGATTTTCTTTTGCGCTTTGCTTTTTTGTACTAAAATACATTAAGTGTTAATTTGAAACCACAAATTAAAAAAACCGTTATATAATTTCGCAAAACATTAAGTGATAAAAAAATCGACACTTATCAACGGAAATAATACTGCAAACCAAGACCGTAGAGAAGGGGGGAGGGCCCCGGCGAGGATATTTTTCCAAGGGCCCGCTCTGGCTCTCGGCGGCCCGGGTAGTCATTCATGCTTTACTATTGTGTCTGTAATTCACGTAAAGTGTTGGATTGAAATTCTTAAAGCATCGAGGCTTTGCAGCCCTTCCAATCACACTAACAATCCCTTTGTCACTCCCATCAGCATTTGTACAGAATGCAAGAGTCATTCTGGCATTTGCTTTTATACATCCTTTCACAGACCTACTTGAGATTGTTTTTCCTGGTTACATTCTATAAAGAGAGCGGTCTCATCCATATTGTAAACATCTCTGAGATAATATGTTTTTAAAATGTCAAAAATCCCTTTTCGACTTCTTTCAACTGCTTCTTTGTCAACCTTGGCTGTTTCTCCGTGCTTCCTTTGTTGCATCACTTCCCAGCGCTGCTTAAAACGATGCAAATACCCACTGCTGTACACGAAATCTGTGATGCCCATCTGATCTCCCATTAATTTTGCATGCTCCTTAATCACTTCATCAGTTACATTTTTTCCATTCACTTGCCCTATCCAAATAACTAACGCATCCACCAAATTTTCATGTTTTGCGCCACTAAGCCGTTTCACATTTACTCTAGTTTGATTCACCCACTTATCTTTTTCACCCAGGATGTCTCCAACTTATAGGTTCTATACTTATACGTTTTGTTTAAAGCTTTGTCTAAGTAGCCATGGCGTTAAAACGAACTCAATTTTGACGCAAAACCATATATTTGTGGGTTCACAGATGTGGCGTTCCAGAAGCATTTTTGATGACTCTCACCTCTCTTGAATCTTAAACCGCTAGGATAGTACGGTAATATCCTTTTAAGTTTTGGGTTTCAATTTTGGTCATTCATTAGAACAGACACTCGATAATGTGAGAGTTTTATTTATAGAAAAATGAATACAAATGTATACTTACTTCAAAGCAGAAAAACTGAAAAACTCAAAATTGACTAAGGGTTTAGAATATTATTTTTTGAAGCCCTGAAAATTCTTGTTTTTTTCTTCATCATTCCCGGTTCCTACAGCAATCGAATTAGGAATCAATTGAATAATTTTAAAAAATATTGGTTGTAAACTATAAAAAATGGCTATGTTTTCCTATCATATACCCACACACGTATTTCAGTTGATTTCACTTTCATGATAAAAACTCGATTGTGGCACTTGCTCTTCTTCTTCGATGTCACTTGCACGGTTCAAGTACTCACTTAAATAGGTTTTTAAACGTCGCAATGAAGAAAAGCGTCTCTCGGCAGACGCAACGCTTATTGGCAACGTCAAAAGAATTTTTAAGAGTTGGTTCACTAAAAAATATATGTCCTGATCACAATTTTTAAGAGATTCTTCAACGGATAAAGGAATTTCCATATATCCTGCTGATAAAACCCACTTTTCTCTCCAGATCTTGCTGAGAATAAGTGCAGGTGGCCACCAGTATTTCCAGAATCTATTGCATTCTCTACCTCAAGCTTCAAAAAAATCCCAACACCACCTACATAAGGTGGTCATATAGTTAAGACAAAAAATTAAAACATTATTGTAAAAAAAAGTTTTTTTAGTGATTTTTCACCTCAGGTGGAACGAAAATAGCCTATGTATTTGGTTCTACTGTTAGTAGTTTTCTATTGTTTTGGAATTTTTAACATTTATTAACGTGATTCAGTGGTAAAAATAATATTTTCATTAGTAGTTAAAAAGAGAAAAAAGAACATGAAAAAGACCCGAACAAAAAAGATAATATCTTCTCTATAAGAGAGACCTTCTGGCCACCCGACTTCTACATTTTACATCTGCACACGTAATAATACTTCATAGCCCAGCGGTGTCAAACTAATTGCGGTTCAAACCGGACCTCAGTATGCTTCATGCGTACCAAACAATAATAATCCAAGTGCGCAAACAATACAGAGTAAGTTTACAAAATTATTTCAGGAACGACAAATAGTGATAGTAACATCATTAATACAAGTAATAAAACGATAAGAATTGATTGTTATGAAATGCATCTGCAATTACTTACTTTATTAACTGCTACTGCTGATTCCTGGTGTCACCAAAAATCACCTACCAACTCTCACTCACAGTTCTTTACTGAATGGCTGCCTACTATACTCCTTTTCTACTCTTATGAAGCTTGACCTTGAAAATCCTAGTTGTATGCTTACTGCTGCAGCCAATGAAAGCTCGAGAGACTGTCGATGGAGGGGGGAGGAATTCAGTCTCTCTCTCGCCATCGTGCTGTTCGCATCGCTCCGAGTTCGACTGTGTTGCCAGATCTATCGCGTTTACGCTACGAGGTGGATCTGTTTCTATTTCCGTTTTATTCCTTTTTTTATGTGCGATTGCTATTGTAATTATAATCTGCAATGGCAAACAGGAAGGAAGTGATAGGCAGGCAGGGACGCAAAATAATTAACGATATTTACCAGTATTTTAAAAGGGAGGCAATGAACAACGCACCGCTAATAAACGTAGCGGAAGTACAGAAAAGTGTAGCAGAGTCTTGCTTAGTGAGTAGAAGTACTGTGCAGCGGATTATAAAAGAAGGACGCGATAGCCGCGAAACCTCAGGATCCACGGTTTTCAGTTCACCCCGTAAACAGATGAAGAGGAAAAATGTCGTTGAGGCAATTGACGACTTCGATAAAGACATTATTCGATGAAAGGTGTTGAGTTACTATGTAAAGGGAGAATATCCTACCATAAAAACACTTCTTCGAGATTTGAAAGACGAAATGAACTTTCAGTGGAAAACTACATCGCTGTGGAGGATCCTGAAGTCAATGGGTTTCAGATATAGGAAAGGTAATGACGGTGCCGCACAGTGGTCGGAAGACCCTACTTTCTCGGACAAAAGTCCATTTTGCGAACTTCACACATGCGGCTCAAAATGGAGTGAAAAGTGTACGTAAATGTCCAGCCCAACTAAAACAGGCCTATTTAATCTTCGTTCTTCGTCCGTTCCGACTCCACAGGTCTGAGCATATAGGGGTCGTTATTTGCCTTTTTTCAGGTACATACATTCGCATTGTTTCAATGGCACTTTTCTGCCATTAAATGTGATTCCCCAGAATGATATAGTGCGCAATTTATTCTTTGGAACTTAAGGATTCTATTGATGGGGTCACATGTGGTTTCAGAGTGGAAGTAAACTATACAACAGTGCTTCATCTGTACTATTGCAAAAATTGGATATGTTCAAAAATGAATTTGTGCTACAAAATTTCCACTACGTTCTGCTTTTGTGATATCAGTAGCTTAATGTCTCCTCTATTAAATCCTGAAAGAATAAGCTGCGCTTTTTTGAATGAGGGGGTTAAATGTAAGTTTGTTACACATAGTCGGAATGACATTGTAGAGAGTAGGATTGACGTACGGAATGGCGTGTCTCTACAGAACACGACAAAAAGGTGTTGCTGCGAGGAAACTGGAAATACAGAAGGCTTTCAGAGAAAAAATGGGCCTTATAGTAGATCAACCAAAGCAAGGCAGCGGAACTACTAGTGATGGGAACTCTGCACGGCGCTTCTTTGAGCAGCATGCACTTTCCGCAGAAATTACCGGAGTTGATGCCAATCTAATTCAGCGCTTGTCAAATATCTTACATGCCTTGGGAAGCTCTTACGAGATAAATGTTGAGGCTTTCCGGTACTACACTAGGGACACAGCCCAGCTCTATGTTGATTTGTATGGTTGGTATGAGATGCCAGCCTCGCTTCAAAATCTCCTTATCCATGGGGCTGATATCATACAAGTTACTCCATTGCCTATAGGACTGTTTTCCGAGGAGGCCCAAGAGGCCAGAAATAAGGACACCAAGAAATACAGAGAAACGAATACTCGGAAGATGTCAAGGGTGGAATGCAACGAAGACTTATTCCACATTCTGCTAGTATCATCCGACCCATTGATCTCCAGCATTAGAAGAAAGCTAAGATGGAAGAACACGATGTTTTCGAATGATCTCCTACAGCTGCTAAGACAACCTCATGAGAAGTCGGACTTTCCTCTGCCAATTGACTCCGATGAAGAAGAAATCTGATAACATGTCACCTCTTTTTATTTTTTTGGCGCATATTTGTCACGCCTTTTTATTTTTTAACAAGGTTTTACTATAACCCATTTCTTTACTACACCTAATTGTAAGTGAAGCTAATAACAACACTCATGTCGTCAGCGTCCCAAAAATTTGCACCAAACAATTTTTAAACACTGTTTTTTGCGAGAAAAATATTATTTTCATGAAAGACACATTCGACACTGTGTCCGGCGATTTCAAATCGCGTACTCACATCATATCAGCGAGAATTTAGATTCATAATGTTAGAAACCGGCAAAAAACAGATGTTTTGGAATGTATGTTGGCTCGTACAGGTAAACAGACATCAAAATCGCACTCAGCGAGTATCAAACCCCCCATATACCAATTTTGGATTCAATCAGACGATTTTCGGACTTTTGTCCGGGAAACGAGGGTCTTCCGACCACTGTGTGCCGGTCCAAAGCCCGGATCAAAAAGAAGGACGGCAAATATTTTCACACAATAGAAAATGACTGATAGTAATGAATACCGTATGCTTTTTGGCACCATATCGCATTAGCATTCGCATGCGACTTCCTTCAGGAGCGGATATCTGGCAAGAGTGTACTACTTTCCCGCGCCTCTCGAAAACTTCAAATGGTGACGGAAGGGGAAAACGCTCTGATTGTCTATTCCCTGCGCCAAGGCCAGGCTTCATAAGAGTAAAAAACGGGTATAAGTCGCTGATCAGTCCAGGAGAATCAAAGGGATATTTCCCTTGCATCCCAAGTCGTAAGGCTTTTTTAGAAAATATTACAGATGATTTTGAGCCTAATCAGGGAGGTTGGCCGCCGCTGTCATAGAGGGGTTTCCCCAGCTTCCAGTATTCACATGTCCCCCATTCTTGAGTAGGAATTGACGTCAGTTTTTTGTTTCTAGAGTATGTTTACAGAACTCAAGAGTATACTCATTTCTGCTGGCGAAAACAGAAAATTCTCAAGGAGGAGGAGAAGGTTTGCTTACAAACGGCATACCACATAAATCAAAGAAAAAATGTCATATTCCTGAGATGATGGGAGCCTTTTAGCTGACTCATGTTTATCGTTTCTTTTCCTCGTTCATCGGTTACAATAACAGGCAGTCTCACGACAGCATCCTCAATCATCTCAGCCGTTTTCCCAGCTGAGTGCAGTCGTCGGAAGAAAAGATATTTTTCCGGCACTCAGCATATTGGTACGTGAAGAGAAGGTTTGCATACAAATGATATACCACCACAATCATCGAATAAACCTCATATTTCCGAGATGATGATAACCTTTTAGTTGGATCATGTATATTGTTTCGTTGCTTCGTTCGTCGATTGCAATAACAGACTGCGATTAGAAATTATTTTTTCGGAGTGTCTATAGGAGAAGGAAATGAATACGTGAGACATAATAAATGCATACAGGGAGAAGAAACAGACCCAACGCAAATAAGTCATTCATAACACACCAGTAGAGAAATAAAAAATCTTGTTATCAGCGTGGGCTTTCGAGCGCCTCGTGCCGTAAGGTCAGTTTAGGTTCGAACGCTTCATGCCGTAAACTTTACGGCGTAAATGGTTAATCCGCTAGGATACTATGTTACTCCATGCCTCCTAGCGAATCTGCTTTCACCGATAAAAATCTGTCCTTGATTTTGCGCCCCTTAAGCCCTGCGCCCGGGGGCAACTGCCCCCTCCCCCTCTGCCCGCCCCCCTCCCCTTGCTACGCCCCTGCCCACAGACGGCTAATTTTCGATGGCAAGGATCTTCACTGTCCACACTCTTGCTCACTAACGCCCTCCTTTCATTATATTCTGCAATATGAATCAAATTCCACCCGTCTTTATTTAAGCCTGTTATATAAATCCGATGTAATTCAATTTTGAAATAGTAATTTTCGACCTCACCACAATACAATTTACCGTGGACATTTTACAAAAATCTAGTATTTAATTCCTACCAGTCCCCAAGTCACCTCGCCGAAACGAGAGACCAACCGTGGGACCAGTACAAATGAACCATAACAACAACCTTCCTATAGAGCGTTCCATCTTAAAGTGTCAGTACGGTTTCAAACGGCATCGTTTCTCCCCTCTCCTGCAGACTTAAAAATCCGATCGCCCCCTCCTTCTCTACGACACCGGGATTGCCAAATCTCACTAATAATTTAAAGTTGCATTAAAATAAAAATTCAAAATTTCTAATTGCGCTATTTTTAACGAAGAATCTGATGATATACATTTAAATGAAAACTAAAAATTATATTCTATACAAATTGCTATAAACCATATTTGACCTGTAGTGGACAAATTTACGGTCACGTTTGTTTCAATCGATGATATATATATTCTGTTTTAAAATAATGTAATGCAGTTTTTTGCATTAGTTTTAGGAATTTTTAAGGATCGTAATGGTGCTACTGAAAGTTTAATAAATTGATTTAAAATTTTTTTTTCTGCATTTAATTATAAAAGTTCCTTTTGCGTGTTCCAGCCTGACTTGAAAAAGTTTGTCCACGACAAACTTTTTTATTTATAAAGATACTTTCATAATCTAAGCGAGAAAGTTGTAGATAAATGTTGGAAGTTATTTTTGATGCACCCAGATGTGGGGTTGGGTGGCCAAAGGGAGGGTGAACAATGCGAAAGTTTATTTGCGGTCTGGACAAAGGTAGGCAGTTCACCCTCGCCCGTTTCTTCTCTCAGTTACGACTCAGCATTTGGACTATCTTGTGCTTTCGTCGTTTTATCTGCTCATAATTTTGCAGGAAAGTACTTACAAATTTTGCCAGTTTTATTGTGTATTGCAAATTAGTTGTTTTAAAAATTCTTCAAAATTTTTTCAAACTGAAGTGTGTAATACGGTTAAAATGTAGAGATACGTTGTGTTTGCAGGTTTTATGTCTGTAGTGTCCCCTTTTTGAAAATGTTGTGTATGTATATCACACGTTGATTATCCTCGAACGTATTTTCATATTGATATTGTGGTTTTTATGAGAAAATGGACGTCTCAACGAGGAAAAGAAAGCAAGGTGAGTTCGGAAAAACAAACAATATTGAATGTTCTTAGTAGTTGCCTCAATGAGTCTAATAAAAGCCTGTCATCTGCTGTTAGTAGGACGAGCAAGCTATGTGGTGTGTCTCAGGGGAAAATTTACAAGATTAAAAAATCTGATGTGGCCAACACATGACTTTCTTCATATTTGGGGTATAAATATTTAAAGTATTATGAATAGCATTATGAAGCAAAATTATCATTTCGTATCGTAAAAGAATACAGTCGTCCTTACAGCCGTAAATTAGGCGTATTTTGAATATGTTTACAGAGTTCACCGCTAAATGGTGGTGGCGCTGTATACTGGTATTAAGAAAAAGCAAAATATCTTCGAAATGGATGGTTCTACGAAAATTTGTTTCAAACAAAACTTGGAAGAAATATTATTCTCTACAACTTTGGTCCTCACGAAGATTACCAATAACGACGTTCGAATGTTGCCGAGGGCACTGTCGTATGAGGTCGTCTTTTTTATCATCGTTGCGCTCATTGTTAAAGACCGCTTAGTGGTGTTGGTGATCTAATTGAACACGTGTAAATAAATGTTTTTCTATAATTCCTCTAGTTTATTTCCATCAATGATATGTATAACGCAGAGGCTGAAATAAATGCATATTAAATAATGCGTTACCACTGGAAACGGGTGCGCTTTTACATCACCTGATGCGTTACATCCACACCTGAGACTGGTGATTGTTTCAAGATAAGATTTAAGCGGGAGAGAAACGGGAAGAGAGATGGAGAGGTGAGTTTCGCTGGATAAAATGTATACGGCCCAAGAATAGGAATGCGAGCAAAACTTGCTCAACTGGTTGGCTGGCTGTCTCTGCAGACATTGAAACAAGGTCAAGAACGCAGCGGCAGTAGGAAGAAGTATACTAAGAGATGCACAGATCCTATTAAAGCGTAGATTTCCGATTGAATAATTTCATTAGACCTCTGTTGCTCAACGTTAGAGAATTTCGCATAACTGTATATCAGTCGATAGTGAATCAATTCATTTTATTATTTATTTCTACGGAAATATGCATTAAGGTTTCGATTTGCTAGACAAGATTCTGCATGCTAAGAATTTACTTTTTGGATACCAGAACTCATTTTTCTCTAAAACTGGGATATAAAATTGCATATATAGGATATAATTTTCTTAAAAATAACTTCCTTTGGGTAAATGATAACCCTAGTGGGAAATTAGGCCAAATTTTAAACTTTGTTAAAAAAATCATGTAAAATCATTGCATACTTGGACTACTCTGAAAATTCTTTCATAAAAAATTGGCTAAGGCATTTAGCAATCATTACGAGATTAATTTGTTGTTAAATTTTATTTGGCATATCGTTGCAGCAACTTTTGCAGGTTTAGTTTCTAACCTCGAGAAATTAAAAAATTGCTAGATAGATTGCACTTTTTAATTGGCGGACCTGATTATTTTAAGCTCTCAGGTAGGAGAATTCTGAGTAAATATTACATCAAGGAACGGCCCAACGTTTCTTAATGACTACTTAACATTTCAACGGACATTAAAAAGCGGAAGTACAATATTTTTGGGGATTAAATTAACTTCAAAAATTCCGAAACCGGGTTCGCAGAACCAGGGATAGCGAGAAAAATGGAAATATTTCTATCGTATCACGCGAGGACGTCACCAAGGACTACGACTTCTGAATTCAAGCCGGCCTGTTTGTTTGGTTCAACGTGTGACGGATACGGATGGCGGGGAACGGCGGCGGAAAATAAAATCTCAAAGTCGGAATACGACATTTCGGAATTTTTTTGCAATGGGTGGTATATATACGTGCGCTCGTGAGTGATCACGCAACTCTTTAACGGTACCGAAATTTCTTCCTTTCACCGGGGGACGTGCATGTTTTAGATCTTATGCCGCCACCCATGATATTCCACGCGTCCTTCGATTTTTTTTTTGCGTCTTATAAGAGTACGTGGTAGCAAAGCGACTGACCCGCTTGCTTCAGTAATCGCCGCTATATTTAAGGCTCCCGAAAATACGCTTATTCATCATTCGTTTCCAGTCTTGTCGTTTCGACAGTCGTTTGCGTAACGCACTGCATCAGATATCTCATTTACGTTTACACGCACGGGACATTTAATACCCTGATTCGGTTTGATGTCTTGTCCATTGGTTTTTGCCTTCGTCTATGGGCAGTTGTGAGGAACCTGCGGTCCGCGGGTCTCATGCGGCCCTCGAGAACGTTTTATGCGACGCACGAAGTCATGATTAAAAGCAAATTCATATAACGTGAATTCAAATTAACGACGGTAAAACATTTTATATCGAAATGTTTACCCTAAAAACCTACTTTAGACTTGATTTTCACTGATACGATACCTCAATCTCTAGTTAACGACCGATTTACAATCTAATCTGGCCCGCAGGATCATTGACGACTCTCAATGCGGCCTGCCACGTAGAATTAGTTTCCCCACTACTGCTCTAAGGGGTAATATAAATAAAATAATTGTAACATAACAAGAGGAAATGAGCCTTCAAGTAAAATATATTGTTATATCCAATTAAGTAATGATTTTCATTTGTCCTTTTCTGCATCGAACGCTGGAATAAGTCTACTGAGAATCCGCACACGCGCGCGCATTCTTCGCGTCCACTCTCTCCTTGCGGAATTCTTGGAACGGAGTACATAATTATTGTTTGTAACTTTAAAACCACATTTTACGGCGACATTTGTAATAGTTAAAATAATTTTATCGGTTATTTAATCACTTACTGTTAAGTTCAAGGAAACATTTATTAATTTCATGTTTAATGGCATTTAAAAGCGTAGTACAGAAGAAAAAACAAATTTAACTTATAAATAGATTAATATTGTCGAGTAATAATAGCAGTTAACGTAAGAGAGCACTTAAAAGAAATTTCTTTGCTAAAGCTGAACTAATTGCCCCAAAACGGCACATAAGCACATTATATGATGTAATCATATTACATAATGTAGAAATAACATAATTCCGTAATGCAGAGCCGTAGTGAGAGTGGGGCAACTGGGGCACGTGCCCAGGGCGCAGCTTCGTAAGGAAGCGGCAAATGGAAAGTCTTGTTAAACACCTGATAAAATGGTGTTCCAGATTTGTTTTTTTTTTTTAATCTCTTCGCAACGGCTAGACTGAGGTTCAGCTGAAGAGCCATGACTGTACCAAGTCATAAGTTAACGCAGCGGTTTCCAAACTTTACAAAGCCGCGCAACACTTCAACTAAAACTGTCCCTGCGCCCCCTTATAGTCGTACGTCGTGTTCAATCAAAGTCCATAAACAACACCAATTGGATCTACAATTGCGATTAATATAGCCACTTTAAGAAAAATATGGACGCAAATGATACTTCCTAGCCGCTTGAGAACTAGAATTCGGCGACGGCATATTGTAGGTATCACGATTATAGCAGTTAAATCAGGGATCGGCAACCTGCGGCTCCTGAGCCGCAAGTGGCTATTTAAGGACTTGCGTGCAGCTCCAGAAAGCAACTCTCCCTTACAAAACCTCCAAAACAAATTGGCTTCGTAAATTATTTATATAATAATAGCAGTCATCCGTTGGTTGGTTGATCACGCTATGCAAACGCTAATAACTCGAGAAATAAGAATGATAGAAACTCGAAATTTGGTAGAGATCCTTGATTAACACTTTTTCAGGTGATGACGAATTTAAATCCCGAAAAAATTACTTGGTTCGTCTCCAAGAGAGGCATTTCCTTTTTCCCATTACTTAACACGTAAAACGCGATTTTTCCAGGTGCAGGCTTTTATTCATTTGGAAATTAAAATTAGAAGAAATTAACAGACAACCTTCGGATTTGAACCATTTTGAAGAAAAAGTTATGACGTTTCTTATTCCGTTCGTCTTTCTTCGCCCACAGTTCGAAATATTCCATGTTAAACGTTTAATTTGCATATTTTGTGGAAATCCCGCCATTTTAACGTGATGTTGCTATGTCGACCATTATCATTGTTAGCTTCAGTACGAGAGAGAGAGTGAGGAAGGAAGGGGAGAGATTGGCGTGTTTTGTGGAAAATAAGTATATTAACGTAAATATAAAAAATTTTAAGTATCAACAGTGTCATTTTATAAAAATTGGAAATAAAAAGCATTCTTAAATTAAATTCTTTGTAAACCATACGTGCTTACGAATTTATATTCTTATTCCTCGAATTAATTTCGTATAATTGGCCGAAGTTAGGAAACGAATATAAATTAAAATTCATTAAAATTAAAAGGACATTTAAAACTGTTAACAGGCAATTTTCGAAGAAACCACAGTGGATCTTTTAATGAATTGATTTGATTTTATAAAAGGAATTCTGGTGCTTACTTAATACAGAGTAAGTTCTAAGACTTATAATCCATTTAAATCTAATAACAGTGACTATTATAGTTTAAAGAAAGAACTTTATTTATTCACTTTACAGAATGAATTAATTTTATGCTAGCATTGTCTATTATAAAAGGAGTTACTTTGGAATTTACAGTATGTAAAGTGGAAGTTGTACTGAATTGACTCAAGTATTTTGGGTACTTTCCTGTTAACGGGAATACCTCAAAAAATAAACACGTATTGTTGTGATATGTTACGGTGTATTTGTTTGTTAACAATGCGCAACAACGGGGGAATTACTTAAAAATCACACTTTTTTTGAAACTTATTTATTAATAAAAGCAACATAATTACTAATACAATCTAAATTTATGGTACGAGGGGGTCAATATGTCTTTATGGCATTTAAAATAGCTGGAAATATGTCGATTTCTTTGTTATGTTGTCGCCACATGAATACTTCTGCTGACAGGCTTTCGCCTTGCATTTCCAAAATATTCTGTCGCAGAAGTAAAGTTTCATAATATGATCCTTCTTGCACATTCGCCCTTTAGATTAAATATCATGGTCTTGAAGCAAAGATACAGCTTCTTCTTCACTCCTCGGCAAGCTCCACAAATTCATCATTAAGGGATCAACGTAAATATCTTAACGACATTTATTACGCATTGTTAACAAACAAAATATCACAACATATCACAACAATACGTGTTTATTTTTTGAGGTATTCCCGTTAACATGAAAGTACCATTTCAAAGCAAAAATCAATTTAAAACTATTGAAAGTTGTTGTTTCGGAAACTGAGAAGTCCATAGTGGTGAGCGGACTCTAAACGATATTAAGGTACATTTTATTCCAAAATCTAATTAAAGTATTATCAGAGGCAATTGAAGATTGAACAAATTTTTTTGTTACCGGGATTCTGCTTATTTCATGAAATTGAGATGCTAATGCATTAATCCATTAAAATCTGTTAAGAGTGGTTATTTTAGTTGAAAGAAATATATGTACCTACATGGTACTTTTATTCACTTTTCAGAATGAATGAATTCTAGGTTAACATTGCATATCATAAAAGGATTTTCTTTGTAATAAGAAGTTTGTTATGTGGTTATTTTAACTGAATTGAATCAAGTGCTCTTCTAAGTTTGACCTCCATTTAAAACTGGTGAAAGTGGTTGTTTCGGAAAATGAGAAGGCAAGAGTGCTGAGCAGACGATAAACGATATTGAGGTACATACATTATAGTCCGAAATCTATTTAAAGTATTATCAGAGGCAATTGAAGATTGAACCAAGTTTTTGGAACCGGAATTCTGGTTATTTAATGAAATTGAAATCCTAATGCTATAATCAATTTAAAACTAATAACAATGGTTATTTTAGTAGAAAGAAAGGTACTATTTTATTCACAAGGAATTTCTGTGAGATTTTAGTTAATCAATTAAAACAGACTTATAATATAGAAATATTCGATGGTTAAAAGAGTGCACAATTTTATTCTTGCGATTTTTACATGTTGCATTGAGGAAAATTTAGATTCATTAAACCCGTTGAAATTCAACGGGCACTTATGCTAGTTTAATAGAAATCGCATAAAACTTAAAAGGTATGGACACATTACGTAAAATAAACGTTTGTTTAATTAACAGAGATAACAGGAAAAAGTAAAATGGTAAGGTTAAGGGGGTATAGCCTCCCATAGATCCGTCAATGACTGCGACTCTTCTTATGTTGCGTCTTATACATTGAAAAAGTGGCTCTTCTTAGGAAAAAGGTTGACGATCCCTGTGTTAAACCAACAGTAAATACAATGTCGTCCCCAGGGGGGCGCCCCCCACATTTTGGAAACCAGTAGGTTAACGTGTGCAAACTTAATTGGCGGCTTTTCGGCTGCTTTTACTCTTTACGCTCTGAATATAATTTCTTTTATTTACATTCGTCCCCAAAACTGTGTGAGCCATATCGCATTGCATTAGTCAAGCAGAATTTTCATCCAAGTCGTCGCGACGCGTCGACAAAAAGTCATAATTGAGGAAGTATTTACCGATTTTATTGCTGTCAAATCGAAATAGTGAGACGAAATGGCGTCAGAAATAATAATTAACAATAAAAATTGGAACAGGATGGACTCTATTTACAAAACATAAGAGCTCAGTCGTATGAAAATGCTCCTAATATGACCGGTAAATTAAGCGGTTCCGAGGAAATAATTTTAAAACATAGCCCTCTTGCACATTTCATACCAAGTACAGAGCATTCGCTTAATTTTGCTTGTTATCATTCCACTGAAAAAACTAACCGTCAAATTAGGGAATTTTTTGCAAAAGCAGAGAAACTGTTCCTTTATTTCGCTGATTCTACATCGAGATGGGTTTCATTTATGGAGGTCCTTAAGGTGACGTTGAAAAAACATGGTACAGCACGATGATCATCAAGAGCATATGCTGTGAATTCTATGAGGTTAGTTACAATTGAAGCAAGTTTATAGGGTGTTAATAAAATTAAAGAATGAACATAAATGCTGAAGGTTTGTTAAAACAGATCGACGTGCAATTTATATTTCTTTGTTATTTTGGGACGATTGCCTCCAGAAGATCAACCATCTCACTAAATGCCGATGTAACTGAAGATAGAGCCGTTGACATGATGCGCAATTTGGCACCAGACATAAAAAAGTTCAGAGTCACGACTGGAAGAGTATATGGAATAGACAAAGAAATTTTGCGACGAAGAAGGAAAACCTGCTGTGCTCCCGAACATAAGAGGAAGAAAAAGGAAATTTCATGACACGATGGCAACTGAAGCACCCTCAATACCTGGAACAACAGAAAATACTATCTACGATGCAGTACATCTGCCTATAAATTCTCTTCAAAGGCAACTGTCGGCGATTTACATCTCTATACGAAATTGATCATGATTAAATTTTTTAAATATTAAGCTTCATTTTAGCACTGGATCGATTTCGCGAAGTTAAACCTAGCATCATAAGTGCAATTTCATAGTTTTGCCATGGAATTTATCACCTCTCTCAATGCTACACGTGACGAAAACACTGTCACTACCTATTTATATTATCATAAATGTTTCCGCAGAGAATTCTTTCGTGTTTATCTCATAAACTTTACAAAAACTATTGTCTGTTGGTGAAATTTTTAAATAATTGCTTATTTGCCGTTTTTTCCTGGATTACGAAGCGTTCCCATTTAATCATTCATTGCCACATGTGCCACTGGCGGTTTTCGATCGCTTTTACTACGTCTTGAATGCGTTGGGGAAAACATTATTTGGGTCGTTCACCAGGAAGTGGTATACGCACTTCGCACCCGAAATCCTGTCTTTTTTCTTTCCCATTGAGGCTCGGGGTACGTTGCCCTATTACACAATGGAGGGCGTGCGTACCATATTATGAATCGCGGGCAACTTCGTACAGGAATGAAAGCTATCTTTCCAAAGTCTCAAACTAGTTATATTAATGCATTTCATTTCAATCTAAGTAATGAATGAAATCATACTGAAACCGCAACGGTATTCAAGGCCAAGCATGCATATGAAATAAGTAATTAGAAAGGTTGTCTACCAGTTGTTGAGTTGTGTTATATTAATGAAATTACATTATGTGCGAACAAGTAAGCATTTGAATATGTCTCCAAATATACAGTATAATAACCCCTGAATTATTTGTGGCGTCTTTCGAGATTCGGAGAGATCCCGGAAATTCCCGCCCTCTCAAAACGGCGCCAATTTGTTTCTCTCGCAACGGTTCTTCGTCTCGGAGGCCGTCGTGACCTCATCGCCCACTCTGCCGAATATGTCGAGAGCACACACTCGGCCTCCCAAATCCACTTTCCCTGATTCGCCCTTCCACAATCTCTCGTTCCACTTTCTCCCTCTCCTTCAATCTCACTTTCCTCCTCCTCCGAGTTATACGATCTCCGCCGCCAACCCCGAAAGTCGGAAAAGCATCCGTCCTAATTCCCGGGAGAAAGAGGAATTGTGCGTCGGAAGTATACGGGTGGCCAGAGGCCGTAAACACTTGATCGCACAGAGTGTCCACGGACATCGACAGGTAAAAAGCAATTATTGACTTGAAAATAAAATGCTGAATTTTCTTACGCGGTAGCAACCTGGTCTCGTTTCATATTATTGCACTTTGTCGTGAAAAGACCTATGTGACTGTGGCCGTAAAACTTGATCAAACTTGGATCGCGCAAACGTTTTTGCAACCTGAAAGTAGCTAAGTTACCTATTTGGATAATTTAGTATTTGAAATTTTGAGGCCCTAAATTCTCTTTTTATAAACCTGGAATGCGTAAAAAAATTCTAGATGGTGTTAATATAACGCGCGTTGTTTTTGCATTAACGAAAGCTCCACGAATTCTCTATAATAAAAACATTGTCCTGTAAGGAACGCAAGATGGCCGACAACGAAATGTAGTTCTCATTCTGCCCGATAGGTCGGCGCCACATGTACGTCAACAACTCACCTTTCTTTCGGCGAAAACGACGGGAATATATAATAAACAATTAGTTTATTTTTTTGTCAATAAGGATCTCCAGTACAATGATCCATTCAATCGTCAACAGAACAGTTTACAATGTTGAAATAAATTGGTGATTTGTTTTTGTTCAGATATTATTCAAAGAATTTATTCCGCTGATTGATTAATTAGTTAGTTTTTAATTTAAATCTTTTAAAGAGTTTTATTTACATAACGACGGAGAACATTATTGAGGATTCGGGTAAGCTTTCTTTCTCCTTAAGTACGGAGTACAATTTAAAAATAATCATAACGTTAAGTACACGAAATTTAATTATTTTCCCTACGTTATATATGTATGTATACATATAATTATTTGCATGTCTTTGTGCACCGAGAATTATATGTAGCATTGACGAGAACAAGGTGGGAGAAGAACATCAGAATTTTATATCCGAAAATAAAAACCAAAGGCATTTACTAAACGACGACAGAATATTCACCAGAAATGTAATATATATGACGAAATATTTCATATGTAATGGTGTGCTATTAATTATTTTTTTAATGCAAATATTATTAATCGATCTAATATCTATAATTCTTCCGTTGATATTTCAACGGGAATTACACTAGTTTTATAATAATGCTCGAAAATTGTCTCATCTGCGATAGAACGCGTCACTTTTTCAACCGACACGTAGACAATCCCCTCGACAGCCTTAACCTTCAGAATTTCCGCAGTCCACTGAGCGTATCATGAGTTAAGTTCCCGGGTGTGTTTAACGAAGACCGGATGGTATGGACAAGGAAAATGAAATCGGGCTAATTCGTTCCGAGATACGGCCGTAAGAAATTGTGTGCTATTCGCTCGTTTTTGAAACCGCTCGCGAGCCACGCTTCGCTGGAACCGTCCTTGCTCCATCATTCACTTCATTTCCTTCCCCAAAAAGTTGTTGAAATTGTTTCGTAGCCATTTATCATCATCATTTATTCGGTCGTCATATGCTTATCCATCATTAAAATTTTATGAATTATAATTTTTAATATTTGTTCTCATAATTATACTCAAGGTTTTTCTTATATTTGACGAAGAAACATATGCCAGACGATCCGTGATTGTTTTCAAATTTACTTTCATTGCGACCTTATATTAATCTGTTTGTAAATTGTTATTATAGATAGATTTATTTTTTGTCTTCTATTATCACGTTACCATTCGGTATTATGTAATTTACTTACCTAAATTAATAAATAATTAAGTGGGAGCAATTAACACGATTTTGGTCTCGTCTTACACCTTCCGGCTCTGCAGTTTTCTCCGCTCTTCCTTTATTGCTTTTTATTGAGGATTTTCTTTTGTATGTCATCCCCTTCCACTCTCTCTAGGGCAGGGGTCGCCAACCTTTATATTACCAGGTGCGCATCGAAATCTCTGTACTTCATCGCGGGCGCACCCTCAAATACATAATACGCATATTGTACGAGTAGGTATAAAAATGAAAAAAAAAACATTTTATCTCACAATTATCATTTTATTCAATCAAAAGGTCTTATATAACAATTGTTTAATATTTATTAATTAACTATAAGGCATATAAACATTAGTTCGACCTTAGTTTATCTATTTATGAATTTCGGTAAAAGTTTCAATGAGATGGTTGAAATTGCATTTCACTTATCATCTTTTTAAAGTCAGGATCATAATTTGACACTGCAGTTCTCGAACAGTCACTAATTGTAAGATTGTCATCGGAAAGACGAGATCTATACTTCGTTTTCACAATTTTCGTTGTCGAGAACGTTGATTCACACAGATAAGTTGATCCAAAATATGACTTAATCTTCACTGCAGAATTTTTCAACAATGGGAACTTTGTGTGGTTTACTAATTTCCAGAAATTTTTGTCTACATGGCAAGCCTTGAGGGATATGTTGTTCTGTAGTTCCAAAATTTCTAATTCTAACTCTTCAACATTAGCTTCGTAAATTTTATTAATACCTTTGGCAACGATACTGATGTCAAGTGTATTAAATGGATTTTCATAAAAAAGTATGATGGGCTCTATGTCACGAAACTGCGAGTCTTTTATTAAATTCATCACTCAGTTTTTTCATATGTCCAATGTACAATTTGGAATCAAGGTGGATTTTTTAAAAACATTTTTGCCATATTCGGAAAATGAGTTAATGAATTTTCTTCGAGATGTGATTTCCAAAGAATTAGTTTGCCTTTAAATGCATTTATGGCACTAATCATGTGCACCACCTCTTTATTACTGCCCTGAAGCTCAAGATTTAAATTATTTAACTTCTGAGTAATATCAGCCAGAAAGACCAAATCAGTTAACCAAGAAGGTTCACTCAGGAGATCAAAAACTTCATTCTTTGATTGGAGAAATTTTTTTACTTCATCAATCAGGTTTATAAAACGCTCAATTACTTTGCCTTTACTGAGCCACCTTACTTCGGTATATGTGTTATCAAATCAGAGTACTCGACATCATCATTCTCCAAAAGCTGTTTGAAAAGCCTATGTTGTAATGGCGCTGCTCATATAGAATTTACGATTTTTGTCACAAGATCCAGAACATGTTTAAATGGAAGAACTTTAGAGCAGAGAACTTCCTGGTGTATAACACAATGATATGAAATAAATTCAGGAAATGATTTATCGTTCTTACATAATGCAATAAATCCGTTTTTGCTGTAAACCATAGTTGGAGCTCCATCGGTAGTAATCGAGGACAACTTATTTAAAGGTATATCTGTCACCTAAACAAAATTCTTAAATACTTGGTCAATATCCTACCTTCTTGTCATTTCCTTCAATTGTAGAATTGTTAACATTTTCTCTTTGGCCGTGTAGTCTTCGAAAACCATTCTTATTACCATTACCAACTGAGATGTGCCTGTTATGTCCATCGATTCATCAATTTGAAGTGAATACCAAGTATTGTAAATCACCAGAAATGTCTTGTACTCTTCTTTTCACTTTATTTGATGATAGCTGCAAGTCATTTATAGCAGACAATATTCTCGTTTGTTCGAAAAGCCGTCGAAGAGAGATTCGGCACCAGAAATAAGGGCTTCTTTCACGAATTCACCCTCTATGAATGACTTTTTCCTTTTAGCAAGATTATGAGCTCTTTTAATGAAGCAATGGTTACATTTTTAGATTTTTCCTGCGGTTTCTTGAAAGCTCACTGTTGCGCAACTAGCTTCGCTTTTATGCCACTAATTTTCTGTTTTCTTAGTTCGCTATGAAGCATATACTTTTTGTCAAAGTCATTGTATTCTGTTCGAAAATGTCTTTCAATATTGTATTTTTTAAGAGTAACACTGCAACTGCACAAAGACACACAGCACTCCCCTTCACTTCAATGAAACAATACTCGGTCCCGTTCCACTCATTTTAATGGGGCTCTGGGGGCCCATAAGAGAAAAGAGAAAATTAATTATTTTTTCTTTTTTTAATATATGTATTTGTAATTCAAGCAATATTTTAAAATTCATATACAGCAAGTCCTCGATTTACGCGAATTCGGAATAATTAGAAGCAGTTACTCCCTACCAGGAAATCCTCCGTGAAAAACGAAAACTGAAGACTCAATCAACTCTGGATTCCTTCTTCGGGAGGAAACCAGATCCTGAACGACTTGATGAAGGCGAAGAGGCGTCGCGAGCGCATTGAATAGGGCTGACGGGCGCGGGGTTGCCGACCCCTGCTCTAGCGGATCAATCCATTTCTTTCTACATTCATAAAATGCCCTTTTTATGTTTTTTTATGTCTTGTTGTTTCATTTTGTACTTTCTCATACACGAAATATATTGAGAAAGTATTGTAATCACGAAAAAATTGGATCTCGACATTTTTACGGAAATATACGTTTTAGGTGTCGCTGAGTCCGAAAAAGTGGTTTTTGCAATGCCGTCTGTCTGTCTGTTACTAACTTTAGAGCATAAACGGTTGAGCGAAAATGAATGAAATCTCGTACTTGGCATTTTATCATGCAGAATAAAAACTATGGAGAAACGGTTGATATTACTCAATAATTAAGGGAAGTTTATTCTGCGCATTTTTAACAACAAAAACGGCTCTAACGATTTTGATCAAATTTCGTACACTTACTTGAGGTTACGTCTTCAATAATACCAAATCTACTATAATATATTTTGAAGCGTGTGCTTGTGTGTCTGTTCATGGAACTCCTCCTAAACGATGAAAGCTAGAATAACCAAATTTGCTACGATTGTTCCTTCCATCTTAACTTAGTGAATGGTCAAGGTTTTGTTTCTGTCCGTGACTTTGATTCGAAATGGCGATCGATTTAATTATCGAATTTCACGTATTTTGCCGCGTCCTGCAATTGAAATACAGGGTTGAGTGTAGACTACTTTGAATTTTCACTTTAAAATTACTTAAAATAACGGTACAAATTTGAGACTTGGATACTTTTTTGCAGGAAAGAATAGTTTATTTTTCAGATTCCGAATTCTGGTCGAATTCGCTTAGAAATGCGGTTAGAATCAATAAAATACGTGATTTTATCAGTTTTATTACAATACCCATTATAAGCTACCATGACAATTCCCATTGTCGCCGAAATTGAGAGTTCAATGCATTTATATGGGAGAGAGGGGAGGGTGGGGGAAAGTACCTAATTTTATTTACGTTTTCATTATAATTAATTAAATAAGCAAAATTTGAACAACAATATCAGTACATAACAACGTATTATTTATCGTTCTAGAATATTGATTAATACGAAATTGTTGAAGGTATGTAATCTCGTCTTACTTATTAATATAAAAACTTTAAATTAACAAATTGTTATGCGAAAATTTACAATTCTTTACGTTTTTGTTTTAATTAGTTAAATAAAATTTGAACAACAAAAGTAGTAAATGAGAACATAGTATTTATCGTTCTGGAATATTGATTATTACAAAAGTGTTGAAGGGATGTAATCTCTTCTTACTTATTAATATAAAATCTTTAAATTAACAAATTATTATACGAAACTTTACAATAAAATTCTTTACAATTTTATTATAATAAGTCAAATAATATCTTTAGTATAATTTTAAATTTATTCATCTTTTATTATTAAGAAAAATCCTATTTTTAATCTATCTACTATAATATATTTTGAAGTGTGTTTTTGTGTATTTGTGTGTTTGTTCATGGAACTACTAAACCGTAAAAGTTAGAATAACCAACTTTGGTACGATTCTTCATTACATCCGAGCTTAGTGAATGGTCATGGTTTGGTCAACCGGGATTAGTCAGTGCTGCCAATATAGGGGATTAACACTTTTCCATAAGATAACACGTATGAATCCATTTCTTGACTTCAAGGTATTCTTACTTAAAGCATTAAAATACGTAAATATGGACCGATTTTTTTCGTTTTTGCTTTATTTGACAAATAAAACTCTGTACTATCTTATTCCTGCGAAGTTTACATGTTATGCAGTCGAAGTTTTCAGAAATACGATATTGGTTTCGAAATTTTGTGGATTTTTCGTACTCTTTCCGGGCGTTGCCAAGGCGGCCGTCATTGTTACCTCCGATTCACTTAGCTTCAATGAAGCTGACAAATAGACGAAAGTTTAGCGTTATTCGATTCGCACTTTTGTTTAAGCAACGAAACGATCTTTGTTTATGGATAGCAAAGTAAATAGATACTGATTATTATTCAGGAAGCGTTTATTGATGAAAGTAATTGAACATTCTTTCGTCTATTGAATACTGGAATCTTACATTTTTGTAAGTAAAATCATTATATTCAACATTATAATGTTTATTAACGTAAATAAGCTCACGTATCTGGTGTACATTTACCGGAGTCAGTGTTCAATCGTTGCTTTTTGAAGCCATAAAAGTAAATATTTCAGCGAGGCATAATTACACAAGAAATGAAGCTGGATTTGGCGAAAGTGATATATATGATAGGAAATACAATTATCGTTATATTTGAATGCAATAGGCTCGGAAACGGATTGTTACAAGCAAATATGATTAATTGTTAAGAAAATCTAATTGTAATTTAAAATGTGTCTACTGTATAGGTATTTTAAAGAATTTGTATGTTGTGCTGTAGTAGCTTCATTAAATCCGTTGAAATTCAACGGGAAATTCTGCTAGTAGTTCATATTTCTCATAAAATTAATATAAGGCTAGTTTATTCTAGGCAACTTTAACAATAATTTGATTTTCTCAATATCGGCTCTAACGATTTTCATAAAATTTCGTAAGTTACTTGAGTATGCGTCTGCAATAATACTAGATATTTATTCATTTTTCTCATTGAATGAATATAAGGCTAGTTTATTCTGGGCAACTTTAACAAAAATTGGATTTTCTAAAAACCGGCTGATACGATTTTCATTTTCTAAAGAGAACTAAACGACGCATTAGTATATGAGAAAGTTAGTACAATGTATGTTGCACCGATTATTATCTTACCTCTCATGGTTGTTTCAGCCCATTAAAAAAATTGCATATCTTCGGTCTGAATCCTGTTTATTTTATTGTCCGTAACAACCCAAGTTTCACCGCCATGAAGAAGTTATAGCTGTCATTTTACTAAGTTTTAATTGGTTCTCTATTCTTTCTTTATTTTTTAACGAGTAACACAAATTTATTGATATAGATATAATTTCTTACCGATATCGTGATCGCACCCACGTGAGATGTCATATCCTAGTAAATCATTAAAGCTTGTTCTAGTACTTTCTCTTTTAAAACTATTTTTGATAGGGCTTGTTCTTTTTTCCCAAAAGTCTATCAATTTTGTTTTTAATGCAAACATTTTACAATTATATTCCCTAGTTATTTCATTCAGCTAATACAGACACAATTTTAATTAATTTTCCTTTTCTGAAAGAATTATTTGATAACCCGGGAATAAAAGGGTATTCACATCAAAATCTCGTCCTAACTCATCAGTGAGTAGTGCTTCACATTTATTTATACACTAACGTAATTGCCCGTCAAACATGACGGGTAGGCGTGAATTAAGTATTACGTTAAAATAAAATAAAAATTAATGACACCAACTTTTATGTGCACTAAAACGTAAAAAAATAATATAAAATCCACATAATCGAATGTTCCAGAAAGTAATAATAGTCATGAACATATAAAATGATGTTTGAACACGATTTTATCACAATTTTTGTACATTTCTTACGCATTAGAATCGAGCCAACTTTAACAATTGCAGTTGCTATGGCGATGAATTGAATAAATGCATAAAAATCACGAAAAAATAGTCATTAAACCTAATTTTCGGAGTTTTTCGAATTAGATTTGAATTTCTACGATAGGAAAATTCATTTCCATAGTTTTCTCGGCCTAAATGTGAAAATCCCGTGTCGATATCTCATTTTTAAGATATTTTAAAATGCTAAAGAAAAAAGATTTTCTTTTCGTTTCAGCTCTGCACATGTTATTCAAATGGAGAAAATATATGCTCCTGGAGCCAAACAAAGGACTACTATGTACACGAAGTGCAGTTTCCAACTGAAAACTTGAATAGTCAAGTGATTCCTGATATTTTGATCGAAAAAGGTTGGTAAGCTTTTTAGTTATGAGTGGTTTTCCTTTTCTCCCTCTAACACCATACAGCAACCAAGCGTTACACCGTCCGCACACACACACACACACCAAGAGGGTTATGTATGTCGATTCAACAATGTTGTTGATAAATAGGCTTGCCATTTATACTGATTAAGGAAGTACAGTACTGATTTTCTATTTCCTTGTTTGACATGTACTTCTTTTCAATAATTTTTAAAGAATTTGTCAAAAATGAATAATTCTCTGACAAAGGCGTTTATTAAAATCCACTAGAAAGAAACAGAAATCAAATACAATGTTAATTAATTAAGGTAGTACAGTTGAATAATTACATTTAATTGACTTAAATCCAATCGATAAGACCGCAATTCGTTTATTCTTTCATTAAATAATCTTTATTGGCTATATAAATTAAAAAGAAGACATCTTCACTAAAATTGGAATAAAATACCACGGGTCTGGTAAATCTAATTGATTGGTTGATTGATTGTAAAGTGTGTGTAGTACGATCGTGCTGATTGCTGCGTTAATTTATCTTTTTCCATCTTCAACCGGCTTCGCAGGCTGTCGTTTTCACCGTATGAAAATGGAGGTCCCTTTTTTTTAATGGAACAAGGTAAGAAATCCGATATTTTATCCTTTTTTGTTAATGTTTTACGTTGTTTTTTAGTTTTGTTCTTTTTGTTAGTGATTTTATGAAAGTTTTTTTATTTAAATTTTTAATTAAATTAATTATTTTATTATGCTGATTTTGGAAATTGTATAACTGATTAGTTTTTAAAGAAAAAATTGAAGTGAAAATCTATTTTAAATTTAAAGGGTTAAAGAGTTAAAAATGGAAACAACACCAGCAGTATAAAATCTTTCTGAAGAATACAGAAGACGAGCACAACAGTCGAAATCAAAATTCGGGATGTGCGAAAAGAAATAGAGGAACTAATCATTTCAACGAAGAATGGAATGAAATATATTCTTGGATTGTAGCCGGGAAGGATGGATATGCAAAATGTATTTATTGTAGCTCCGAATTCATTATTACAAAAGTTGGAATAGCAACAGATTCATCGAACAAAGGAAACATAAAAATGTTTCCATTAGTATTGCGATATTTTTTGAACGATGGAGTGCAAACAAAAATTTTTAATTTTTTGAATGTTCAGCAGAAACATCTCAAGATATTGCTAATTTTTTAATTTCTAAAATTGAAAAAGCTGGCTTAGATTTGAAAAACATTATTAGTTATTGCGGAGATAACGCAAACGTAAATTTTGGATGTCATCAAAGTGTATTCATTGAATTAAAGAAAGTAAGCCCCGATATTATACATATCGGACGCCTCTGCCACATGATTCCATTAAAAAGGCTTCCAATTGCTTAAAGTTCGATCTAGAATGTCGTAAAAATATTTAATGAATTTAGCTCCCATACAAAAAGGAAACGAACTATGATAGAATTTTATGAATACTGTGATGTGGAGTTTTCCGAAATGTTGTGGCATGTTTCTACTAGGTGGCTCTCTCTGCTACCGGCTATAGACCGTTTGTACAAAAACAAGAATGAGATAGTATAGAGTTTTAACCGTCGAATAAAGTAAAAATAAAGAAAGTCGGTCCATATTTACGTATTTTAATGTATGAAGGAATAAAACCTTGCACTCTGAAAAATCGAAAATCCCGTGTAAACTTATGGGAACATATAATTGTCTCCTGGATTCGAACCCGGGGCTTTATGAAAATGAAAATAGTTTTTTAGGGACATCCTAGGTTGTAGAAACAAATCACTGTTTACCGCATATCTCTACGACAAACGGCTTTCGAGGAAGGGGGACACTTCCAAAATTATATATAGGATTTTAATTCAAAGATTTCTGCACGGGCTTTATTGTTAGATTTTTTAAATAATGAACTAGCTGAGGCTTATTTAGGTTTAGTTTCAAATGTAGGGTTGATTTTACAAAATGTAATTTTAAAGTTGGAGGAAGAAGGTCCTATTGTTATTGAAATGTTTGACTTACTAAAAAATCTCCGAGTTGCACTAGAATCTCGACTAGGAGGAAAATTTTATGTTATGATTGCAAAACAAAAACTGGATAACTGTGATAAAATACCAAAAAAAACTTATTTATTAAAAGATCCACTATGTTTTTAGAAAAAAAAACACTTGACTACATTGAATCTAGATTTATTTTTTCTAAAAATAAATATGAGAGTCTTAGTTTTTTAAAATTAAAAGTAACTCCACATTTTGAAGAATTCTTAAATGTAGTAAAATTATTTCCAATGTCGAATCTTGATACTGGCTTAGATGTTTCGTTTGACGAATTTACTCATTTAAAAGAAATGGTGCCATCGTTAAAAAAATTTCATATGAAGAAAGATGGACAACTTTTTTAAATACATGCAATGCTCGAAACATGCAAAAAATAGTCCAATTTATTTTTGCTCCTTCTCACTCAAATGCAATGAGTGAAAGAATGTATAACTTGATGTTTCATTCCTGGAGAAAAGAAAGAAGTCGCTTAACGTTAAAAAACGTAAAGCAGAAATTTTAATAAAACGTAATTTCAATAACACTTTACAAAGAATTTCACTAATTAGTTTTACAGAATGATAATTTATTAAAACAAATTAAATCAAGTGAAAAGCACAAATAAGAATGTAATTCAATTAATTGCGATGAGTTGCCCGACTAAATTTGTTTCTAGTTTTATCACCTACTTATTATTAATAATATAATTTGCCAAAAGTGGTTGAATGTAAAGTCATGCAGCTTACATACATTTCCCTACATTCTCCATTTTAACTGCACCAAACTGTAAGTTAGAATCCATTGAAATTATTTAGTATTAAGAAATGTAATGTTATTGTCAAAAATTACAGTCAAATATTTAATAATACAAACATTGTCAATTTTCAATATTTATGTATATTAGATGGAATTTTATAGTATTCTTTAATTTGTGTAAAAATCTTAATGAGTTTTTCGTCGTTGTTTTCAAAAAGACTGGTTGGTTTTCATCTCATCTCTGTTATTTAAGTAGTATCTCTTTTAAATAAAGTATTTTTCTGTAAATAAAAACGAATGCATTTTTAAAAGAATTAATATTTTTTTTACAGAACCCATTTCACCCCTATATAGGTACTGATTTTTAAACAAATCTTCACCTCACAAGCCAGGTATGTATGTACTGATTTTTAGAAATTTTCATCTGGCAAGCCTAGTGATAAACTTCATCAATGTCTACCTCCATCACTAACTTCTGTACATTCATTTCCGTTTCATGTTTTGATTTTTATGCCTGAATATAAGATTTTGATTGCTTTTATAAGATAACTCGGATAGCCTTTAGTTTCCATAATTTTCCGAAGTTTATTCCATTCTTCATGACCATATTCTTTATTCAAGTTTATAAAAGCTATGCGAATTTCTAGGACTTATTCTTCCTGTTTTTTCATCAACGCAAAATTATTATCGATACAGGAACGTCTTCTATGGAATACGCTTTGCCCTAAAGACTTCTAAAATAGTTTGAACTCTAATAGATATTGTTTAGAATATATTTTTTAATTATTTTAATATATTAATTCCTCTATTATTTTCACATTTAGTGCCGCTTAATTTCATAACTATGGTTGCAGAGAGAGCAGTTTAACCCAAGTTCTTTAATTTCGTATCCATCCCAACAGATGTCCATAAGACGTCAACAATTGAAGCTTCAATTAAAGCTCTCCTTAATTTTCCGTTGATAACATCAGGGATAGGATATCTTATATTTTAACTCGAGAAATAAAAGATTTAGAAACTCGAAATTTTGCGGGAATACTCGATTTACATATAATAATATGATGACGAAAGAAATCTAAAAAAGTCCTGGGTTTGACTCCAAGGAAGACATTTTCATTTCCCATAAAATAACACGTAAAAATCTAATTCTTGAAATGCAGGCTTTCATTCGTTTTTATATTAAAATTAAAAAGCGTTGACTTACAATTTTCAGATATAAACCATTTTGAAGAAAACATTACAAAGTTTCTTATTCTGTTCATCTTTTTCCGCCTACAGTTCGAAATCCTTCATGTAAAACGTTTAATTCACAGTTTGAGGAAATATTTCCATTTTAACGGGATGTTACCTTGCCTACCAATTCCATTGTTAGACCTCGATATCATATTGTTATTTCAATCCTTATAGGTGTAAACGTGCTTTGAATGCTTTTAATACGAGAGAGAGAGAAGGAAGGCGAGGGAAATTAATTTCATAGCAATTAAAGTAAACAACATTCGTAAATTATTATATTGAATATACATTCATTCTCTCTTTCGTGGTAGAATATACGCAACTGTTTTAAGTTTAAGTTATAATTGTTCTCACCTTAGAAATTTCGGTATAATAAAATGATTTTGAATTTTGAGTTCCATATTCTCACGTCGTCTGAAGTTTTTTTAAATCCAAAATATTATTCAGTGAAAAGTTCATCAGTCTGATAAAACGTAAATTTTTCGTTACGCATTTGTCCTGCATTGCAACAATTATTCCAGATTTATTAAATTCTATATTCCATAATTATTTCTCATGCATGTAAAAAACGCATTATTAATAAATGTTATAAGACGAAAAATATAAAAATAAAATTAAGTAAAAAACAGTTTTAGTGTATACACACTTAAAACAAAGGTAGAAAATACTTTTTCCCGATAAAAAAAATATTATTTAAAAATTTGTATGCTTCGTAAAAGTGGGTGGCTTTTATCTCTTCTAATTCTTATATTTCATCGTCCTCATAAATTAGTTCTTATTGTTGGCCACTTAACATATACTCATATTAATTCCACCTACTTTTACGAAGCATATAAATTTTTAAATAATATTTTTTGATCAGGGAAAAATTATTTTATACCTTTGAATGCAGTTTTAAGTAAAAGTTTGTGTACACTAAAAATGTTTTTTACTTAATTTTATTTCTTTTAATTTCAATTTTAAAGTCAATAACTTTGTACGGCCTCTATATTCTTCCATCATGGGTCTGTCTTTACCATTTCTTTACATTCTCGTTTACGGAGTATATGATTAAAGTATTGAAATAGCAAAAAAATTCGAGATAAATATTTTGACAGAAATACGCGTTCTATATATCTCTCAGTCCAAAAAGTTGTTTTCGTCATGCCGCGTGTCTGTGTGCGGCTCCAGAGCCTAAGCGGTTATACGAAATCGAATTATATATCGTATTTAAACATATCATTATCCAGAATAGAAACGTGATGAACGCTATAGCGCAACAATTTATTACGGTTAGTTTATTTCTTTCAATTTTCATAAAATGTATATTTTTTCAAAAATGGCCCCAATGATTTTGATTAAAATTCATTGAGTAATAGGACATCAGAAACAGTTCTAATTGTAAGACAAATAACTAGATAATGTCCAGCGACTTTGTAACATATCGAGTATCACGCCCAGTTACCAACCACCTCTCCTGACTCTTGTTACGTCACTCAACAATCACTCGTGCATCTCGAAGCAATTTCGCGCATTTCACATTTGTTATGACAGTAATATGAAACAGATATACTAATGACGTCCACATTCAAAGCTATTAAAACTCCCGTCATTAAATCGCCAACGTTTTAATAAAATGAAAACTTGACCATTGGAAAAACATATCTTTTGGTGAAGGCGGAAACTTTCTGACCTACTGAAAACGACCTGATAAATGAACCTGTTCGCGCGGCAAAACGAAATCTGAATTGACCTACAATTTCATTGCTCTGCAATAGAAAGGCAACCAAGATAGTCGATTTAATGGCTATCTTTGGGAGAGCAAAACCTTTTCTCATTTCGGGTTGATACAGCCCTGTGCTTAACATCGTTTACAGTAATCGAAACATGGGAATCGAAAATGTATTTGCGATCGAAAGCCTCATTTTGACGCCATGCGGTATTCGATCAAAGGAAATAGACCAGGGGTTGTTGTAAATATTGGTGGGAAGTGTGGCACCTCCATGGTTTGAACATGTTAATTCAATGTATGATAAAGATATATTACGGGAACTTTCGATTGCAAAACTTTAAAAGTGACGACGTTTTTCTTAATTGATCGCCCAACACGCATTTCAAGAGCACGAGAGGTGAATAGAGATCGTGCTGGAGCGTAAGTCGAACAAAAACACAATGAGTGCGATATAAGTCGTAAATAACCCTCTGGGCGATTTGATTAGTAGTGCGCTGCGTGCGGTGGATTCTGATCAGTGCTTTCGAAATAAAATCGGAATTTTTCCTCTTAAATACCATAACCAATACGAAATATAATAATGATATCGCACTTTTTGTTCGTATTGTGAGGTGGGTTTTATTTTTTCTTGCAATTTTTCCGTGCTTTGTTAAAAAATTTCCGTTGATACATGACCTATATTTTTTATATGTGTGTGTGTGTGTGTGCGCGCGCGCGTGCGCGTGCGTGCGTGTGTGTGTGTGTATATATATTTACGGAATGTCAAGTTGACTTGATGATTATTTGCTTCATCAATATTATGAGACAAAACACATTGTTTCTAACTAAAGTAATTATATGACTTGTACACGAGAGCTCTTAATGTGTCATAAAATACTTCTTGACTCAATGTAACTGGAATTTTGAAAGCTATTATAAAGTCGTATCTCAAGCTATCTAACGATAAATGACCAATTCCGTGACACATTTGCCGTTAGGGTGGGTAAATTAAATGCAGATTTTCGGCCCAATAAATTAAGAACCTGCATTACAGGAGGTCAAAGTATCTGAAAAAAATGGAAACAATACTCTTTGATACGCTTCCATGTGTCAATTCCAACTTAATGATGCCACTCTGTAAGATATTTGCATTTCAGTGATCTTCTGGATAATATAACGTATAAAACAGAGCATTTGGTGCGATAATGGCACCACAATGTCTCTCTAAGGTTATGACGAGGCAAACACTTATTTTTTTTATATTTGATCTATATTTCAATAAATTAAACGACCTCATAAAATTTTTTAATTTTCTAATCTTTTCAAAATATACTTTGATTTTTTCACGAACATCCTTCCAAATCGTATAACATTTATAAATAACTAGCATAAGTGCCCGTTGAATTTCAACGGGTTTAATGAATCTAAATTTTCCTCAATGCAACGTAAAAATCGCAAGAATAAAATTGTGCACTGTTTTAACCAACGAAGATTTCTATATTATAAGTCTGTTTTAATTAATTAACTAAAATCTCACAGAAATTCCTTGTGAATAAAATAGTACCTTTCTTTCTACTAAAATAGCCATTGTTATTAGTTTTAAATTGATTATAGCATTAGGATTTCAATTTCATTAAATAATCAGAATTCCGGTTCCAAAAACTTGGTTCAATCTTCAATTGCCTCTGATAATACTTTAAATAGATTTTGGAATATAATGTATGTACCTCAATATCGTTTATCGTCTGCTCAACACTCTTGCCTTCTCATTTTCCGAAACAAACACTTTCACCAGTTTTAAATGGATTTCAAACTTAGAAGAGAACTTGATTCAATTCAGTTAAAATAACCACATAACAAACTTCTTATTCCAAAGAAAATCCTTTTATAATATGCAATGTTAACCTAGAATTCATTCATTCTGAAAAGTGAATAAAAGCACCATGTAGTATATATATTTCTTTCAACTAAAATAGCCACACTTAACAGATTTTAATGGATTAATGCATTAGCATTTCAATTTCATGAAATAAGCAGAATTCCGGTAAAAAAAAAATTTGTTCAATTTTCAATTGCCTCTGATAATACTCTAAATAGTTTTTGGAATAAAATATACCTTAACATCGTTTAGAGTCCGCTCACCACTCTGGGCTTCTCAGTTTCCGAAACAACGACTTTAAATAGTTTTAAATTGATTTTTTCTTTGAATTGGTACTTTCATGTTAACGGGAATACCTCAAAAAATAAACACGTATTGTTGTGATATGTTGTGATATTTTGTTTGTTAACAATGCGTGACAAATCTCGTTAAGATATTTACGTTGATCCCTTATGATGAATTTGTGGAGCTTGCCGAGGAGTGAAGAAGAAGCTGTATCTTTGCTTCAAGACCATGGTATTTTATCTAAAGGGCGAATGTGTAAAAAGGGCCATATTCAAATGATTTTTCTTGGCGGAACCATAAGTAAGAGATGGTAAGCCTAATCGCTATAAATTGACTTTAAAATGATTATTTATGTAGCTTATGCGTCTTACAGTTTACAAGTGAGGCTAATGGTTCTGCTGTCAATAAGAGAAAGAAGAACGTATCGGCTCTCTATTACGGAACCCCATTTAACTTCTGCGGAACCCTTAGATTCCGCGGAACACAGTTTGGGAAACCCTATCCTAGACTACGTATGGAGGAATTAAAATAGTATCGTAGGTACCACTCGTTTCCATAGCTTTCAAAAATTTTCGGAATACTTTATGTTAATGCAATTACGAACGATCTACCAGAGCGTAACGTGTGCAATCGCACTGTGAAATAAGATAAATATCTTTAACACGAAATTTCGTAGTTGCTAAAACGTTATTTACATCGCAAGGAAAAATTTTTACGACAAAACTTCAGTTTCACTTAAGTTGCCGATGAAAAAGCGTTAATTTATATAAAATTTCCTCTCCGAAGAAATCGTCGCATATCTGCCGATCATTATTTATGCTCAGTCGGTTCAAAGCTTGGTTCCGCGAAGCAAATATACATTTTTATTTCTTCTTATTTATACGCGCATCTGAACAATAATATACAGGGTGTCCCAAAATGACCCTATAAGAGCGTAATCGCGGGAATCCTCGAGAAATTTTAAAACGAAAATTTTCTGTCCAAATGTCGGCAGACTCCTTGTTTCCTCAGAAAACGCGATTTAATTGAAAGCGATGTGGGAACACTGCATGTGGAAAATTGTGGGTTTCATACTAATAAGAGCATATTGTTCCAAAATAAGTGTTAGCACGGCCTGTTGTAGATAAACGACCGAGTATTAATTAGTATTACAGGCAGTCCCCGCTTTTTTTCGGTCCCCGCTTTTCGTCGCAGTTTTCAGGAAGGTAACCTCCCTTAAGGGGAAAAGGAGCTGCATGACGTTGCCGCTTGCAAGCGTCGCCAACCTAATGAAGTACTGGCAGTCCCCGCTAATTCGTCAGGTTACTTTCCTGAAAACTGCGACGAAAAGCGGACCGACAAACAGCGGGGACTGCCTGTAATACTAATTAATACTCGGTCGTTTATCTACAACAGGTCGTGCTAACACTTATTTTGGAACAATATGCTCTTATTCGTATGAAACCCACAATTTCCCACATGCAGTGTTGCCACATCGCGTTTTCTGAGGAAACAGGGAGTCTGCCGACATTTGGACAAAGAAAATTTTCGTTTTAAAATTTCGCGAGGATTCCCGTGATTACGTTCTTATACGGTCATTTTGGGACACCCTGTATAATAATATATCCTATTTCTACGTTATTTCCAAACCATAATAGATAAAATCGCGTGTTTTATTACGAAAATCAATTTTAATTTTATTTTCTAATTAATTATCCTTTTACTGACCAAGATGATGGCGGCCATTACATGTCGCAACTACGCACACGTAATCATAGCTACGCCACTACTATGGACATATGTATATCGAGAGAACTTAAATTACCTAATACAATAACCAGAGTTTCTTTAAAACAGTAAACAATATTGTCGGAAAAAGTCACGAATTTTCTATCACTCCACATGAAATATATTTTTCCACGTAATTCACCTATGGAAATGGCTGTCTAACAAAAAACCAATATGGCGGCTCGAACGTCGGATTAATGAACGTCCGATTTGCACAGCAAATACGAATTTCCGCGTATTTCATGCCTTAACTTATGCATCAAAACGTAAAAACAGTACTCACATCGCTATTCCGTTGACTCGTTCTTGGAGGAGCGGAAGGGTCGCTTGTCTCGGCACCTGTGAACTTGTCGGCCGGCGTCTTCTTCCCGACCTGATTCGAACTCAGCTCTAGGCATAACCGCGCTCTGTGTATCACTCCCACCTCAATTTTAAACTTAACACACGAATAAACATTGACGTAAACGAGTCAATAATAATACTTGGAAACGAAGAAAAATATATAATTACACCGTGAATCGCGTATTCTTCCGATTAATAACGGCGGATTCAAGCATCCAAACCGAATCGAGGCTGAACAGCAACTAACCCTCTAGATCACTCCACTTGTTTTCGACCAATCACGTCGCGACGTGTCCTTAGCGTAAGCAATACCCAGAACGATTATCTCGACTAATCAGACACCCTTAAAAAGATTCTCTCCACAGCGAACAGTGAAAAACAGAAGCTAATATTACGGAAGATACCAATTTCTTGAAGCGACTTGTGCATTGTGTCCAAGAAGAAACGGTACACCCGTGACAGATGGCGGTTCATATTAAGTTTCGCGAGGTTGCTAGTATTTTTCGGTAAGGAATTGCGGAAGGGGGGGTGAGAAAGGGTTTGGGACGGAGAGGGGGAGAAGGAGGGGGGAGGAGGAGGGGGGGAGACTTGTTTGACGATGACTGGCAAAAATCGGTGATCGTTTCCAAATTCTCCCTTTCCGGAAGTATCACAGTAGTCTTCACGCTTCGGAAGCGACTGGACGCGTGTTGTCAATCGACTTAATGTTTCGTTGCCGTCGAGGAAGGAGTGGTGAACTTTATTAGTGAGGAAACGGGATGTGTGAAAGCTTCTTTCCGCTTGCAGAGCCGAAGTGGAGGACTTTGAGAGCCCCGTACAGGATCAACTCTTGCTTGCTCGGAAGATGACGTCGGAATGGCGCGGTGAGTCATTACATAATTTCTTCGCATAACTATTCGTGCGGAAACGATATTGGAGAAAAAATTTTCGAAGACAGTAAGTACTTCGTCGGACTTCTTCCCCAAAAACGTTTCGTTAAGCGATACGGTTCGATTCGGTCCTATAGTCACTTTCTTAAGTAGCCAATCACGAACGTTTCCCCTTCCATCGCCCCTCACAACTTTCGCGCGGGAGGACAGATACCGGTGCGCGTTGCCAGCTCTAGCGGATTTTCGCATTCAGCTGATATACTACACAATTTCTAAATAACATAACTTCCCTCATGTTAGCCATTGCAGATCACGAACTCAGCAGGGTAACAAAAACAACGAAACTAATAACAAAACTAATAGCAAAAATAATAACAAAAATAACAGCAACAATAACTTACAATTAGAACTCCACAGCAACAGCAAGGAAACGGCGCAGCGGTAGAAATGGCAACGCAGACCGATGTGAACGCTTCGAGAGCAAGAGTAAGACTGAGTTCCTTCCCACTATCTTCCCAAACGAACCGTCTCCTATTGGCTACTGGTAAGTGGCGTACTCCCCGTATTCAAGGTCAAGAGACTTTAGATAGTGAACAGAGTGTAAGGGCGCAAAATAATGGCGGGAACGTATGCATTTCTTTTGCAGCCGCGGCTAAGAAACCTTTCTCTGCCATCTTGTTTGCGTCACGCACCTGTTGCTATGCGCCATGAAGCGGAAGCGTAGTTCGAGTTATGAATTAAGGAGATATTTGAAAACAAAATCTGATGTGGCCAACACGTGACTTTCTCCATCATTGGGGTATAGATATTTAAAATATTATGAATAACATTATAAGGCAAAATTATTATTTCGTATCGTAAAAGAATACAGTCGTCCTTATTGCCGTAAATTGTATTTTGAATATGTTTACACAATTCACCGCTACATAGTGGTGGCGCTGTAAACTGGAAAAGGTTAAATATCACCAAAATGTATGGTTCTACGAAAATTTGTTTCAAACAAAACTTGGAAGAAATATTACTCTCTACGACGAAGATGCCCAATTACGACGTTTTTAAGGAGATATTTGACGGAAACCGATTATTTATAAATAATTCCTAAACAATAACTGCTATGGGAAATTGTTTCAAATGAAAGTTGTATCAAAGTACATTCTCTATAATTTTTGTATAGAATTGTATATACAATAATGATGTTTTAACGGAGTAATATCGCAAAAACCGAATCGGGTTTCGAATAAACCTCTACTTCCGGTTAACCGTTATTGTCCAAAAACTAATCAGTTCTTTGTGCTCATACTAAATTGTTATATATGAAGTTTGGTAACGATATGGCAAGTAATTTTTGAGTTAGAGCACCCCCAATCACATGCACACACACACACAGACATCATTCCGAAACTAGTCTAAACGTGTTATAGGGACCTCAAAACGTGTATTTCCGTTGAAATCTCGAAGTCGATTTTTTCGTGAAGGCAATACTTTCCCATTATGTACTACGTATGGAGTAAGTAAAAAGAGTGGTCGAAGATGACATTGAAATCTGGGTTGTTATCGGCAATGTCGTACTTCTGCTAACTGATGTGAAATGTGTGAAATAGTCGAAATTGTGCACATGGTTTTGAAACATGAGCATGAAAAAGATGAAGAAAATGAAAGTGACGATGATCAAGGACAAACCTTCACTAGATCGCTCTATACAGTTGGTCACAGATACAATATCTGTTTTAGAACAACGCTCCTGCATTGATTTTCAAGAGATTACGTGTTTGTATCGAATACATGATAAACTTATGAAGGAAAAATCAAAACGCATGAAGCAAGCTAGTTTGCCCGGTCTGTTTAAAAGAAATTCTCAGAATAATGTGTAATGAAAATAATGTTGTAAGTGCCTGTTAAATATACGCTTTATTTCACGTTCGTTATTTACTTTTTAATTGTTCTTTTATAATTTCTCGTTTTAGTGCATGTATAAGCAATAGTCTTTATTGATATTGGGTTCCCTTTTAATTGCTATTCATCATTTGAATTACCAAAAATGTACATTACTTAAGATTTTTTTATAAATTTTCAAAAACCCGACAAATGCTAGGTCCCGAGGTTGCCGGGTTTATGAGGTCCTACTGTATTTCGCAATCTTTCAAAAGAGGAGGTTGTATGACCTGTGCGTTTTACCTGTTATGGCCTACGGATGAGAAACACAAACAATGAATCCCAGAATAGTCCAGTGACTACAAACAACGCGTAGGATCGTGGAGAGATGTATCCTAGGGATAACCCGAAGAGACATATGGTTAATAATGAAAGTATAATTGGGGAATAAAGGCGTTAAAATGGCAGCGGGCCGGGGTCATATTGCAAGAATAAACGACATCATGATATATCAAGAGACCGAAAATATGACAAATGTCAAATGCGATAGAGATATTGTGAAGTTCTTAGGGCCAACTTGGAGGAGGGAGGCAGGAGATAGGAAAACTGGAGGAGTCTTTGGGAGAGACCTTCATCCATAAATGAATTGAAAAAGGCCGATGTTGCTGATTAGATATATTAAGTCGGTTTTTTTAAATGTTATCTTCAACGCGAAACCGGAAACGCGCAACAAAATACGAACAGAAATTAACTCGCGGCCTCTCAACTTTACCGCTAGAATGTAATGTAATTGGAAACACTCTTCGTATGAAAAAGGGCAAAGGAACAAGTATGCCAGACACGCCCTTAACTCCCTAGAGATCGTAATTTGCATGACTCTTAAGTACCAACCACGACCTAGATGTAACTCTCAAAAGCGACATCGACACGGGTCCTGGTGAATAAAACGAGCTTACCCTTAAAAGCATTTAATCTAGATTGTGATAATAGTTAGTAGTTTTCGTGGATATGCCATTCTTAATTTAACTTTGAGAATTTGTTCATATTAAATCTCCAAATGTTCTGAGCAGACCAAAAGAAATGGTTAAAATATTGGTTGATTATTATAACGGCCAGTTACATACAATAAGTAATGGCTAATGGAATTTTAAGAAAATTTAGAAAAAAACGAAATATCTTCTTTTAAAATATTTTTTTAAAATCTTAATAAACAGATAAGTACGAATATAGTGTTATCGGGGTAATGTCGATCAAATTTTTCGATTCACAGAGAAAGTTAAGCATTTTCATTTTTTTAACTAGAATCTGCGGATAAAAACTCGGATAAAAAATTCACTTCCGAACAACTCATGAGCGAGAAGAAATTACTATTGCTAAAAGTAAGAGTATCAACTTTCTTAGCTAGAAGTTCTTACTAAGTCTAGTTCCAGCCTAGAAGTGTACTAGTATTAGTTTTTAAGAATTTTGTCCAATTAAAATTCTATCAATGTAAATTATAATATAAATATAGGTGTACAAAAAATATGGCTTATAACCGCAACAGAAATAGAACCGCAAAATGAGCTCAGTCACTGCATTAATACAAACCACAACAGAAAAAATTCTAATATTCAAAAGCCGTGCATTACTGAATAAATCGATCAATTTAATTGGTTATTGGAATCGATTTTATGTGGGATGAATTGATAGAAATAAATATCCTCTGGAAATACCAGTGCGTAATTTTTATATTACACAGGCCTGCGAATTAGAGCTTTCGAAAAGTTGTTTTATATCTAATAGCTGATTTTACACAATTCAACTACTCTAATTTCAAAAATGGAATCCATTTTTCACCATCACGTAAGGATTTTTGGCAATGTGGGAATAAAGAAACAAAAAAATTAAGAAAACCCTTATTTATTTTGGTTTACAACTACATATTTTGCTTTGCTATAGTAGTTGAAAAATAAAAACAAACGTAAGAAGAATGAAGCATATTAACGTAAATAGTTTATTTTAGTTTATGTTATTCATTTAGGTTATGTAAATATATATTATGTTCATCATCATTCAGTTTGATTCTTCAAGTGACACCGCTTCCTTTTTGTCCCGAAAGAACGCCTTGTTCCTTTTCTTTTATGTGCAAATTCTGGTGTCTCCCTTATCAACGTCCAAAAATAGACTTCCAGCATGTTTACGTTCCACCTTCCCTGGTATCTTCTCTCCATTTCTTTTGCACCTTGGTGAAACCGTTCTTCTTGTTCTTCGCTTACTGCTCCGAGATTTTCCGGGAACTAATCCAGATGTGAATGTAAGAAATGTAATTTTAGACTCACGTTGCAACCCAATGCTTTGAATGTTTTCAGCATGTTATTCACAATATTTTGGTAATTTAGGTCCTTGTTATTCCCAAAGGAATTTGTTGATAACATCCTAAAAGCTGCCCATGCTTCTTTTTCAGAATTGTTCATAGTTCTTTCGAATTGCTCATGCAAAGTAAGTTTCCTAATCTGAGGACCAATAAAGATTCCTTCTTTCAATTTTGCTTCGGAAAGAGCTGGGAATTTACCACAAAGATACTTGAAACAGTCACCCTCCTTTTCCAAAGCCTTAACAAATTCCTTCATCAATCCCAGTTTTATGTGAAGTGGAGGCAAGAGTACTTTCGATAGGTCAACCAGATTTTGACGTGCAATGTTTTTAGAACCTGGTGTCAGATGGACTCTGCGTGGCCATTCCTTCTTTATCCAACGCTGAGATCTTGCTCTGCTATCCCATTCACGCAAAAAACATGGAAACTTCGTGTAACCGGATTGTTGACCCAACAACATACAAAGAACTTTTAAGTCTGCACAAAGCAGCCAACCGTGTTCCCCGTATTTAACCTTAGCCAGAAGAGTTTCGAGATTTTCATATATTTCCTTCAGGTGCACTGAATGGGCACAAGTTACCGTTGTGAAGAAGGACGCCTTTTAGACTTCGTTTGCAAGCATCAATGAACAACCTCCACTCATTTGAGTCGTACGTTATAGCGCCTAGCTTACATATTAATTCAGAAATATTGTTGCAATAAACCAGTGATCCTTCTTGAGATGAATTCTTCTTCACGCTTACCGTACCAGTAAAATGATGTCCCGGGACAAAGCAAGTTCTTGACACGAAGTCCATGAAGTTTCTCGTAATTTCTGGATCAACTGAGAACAGGGAAGTGCAATCACCACGGACGGTCTGCTATAGAAATGTCTCCTGGCCTGTCAATCACTACACGGCGCTCTCTGATTGGCTGTGAAGTCACAGGGGCGGTGTTTAAGATTTCATAACTGCGCTCCCGATCTCCTGACCTGTCAATCACTTATACGTAGGCAATGCGCTTCTCGTACGATCTAGAACAACAGAGAATACGCTATCGCGTCACTCCTAATCGGGAAACTTCTATAGGGAGTGGCTTTAAAAAAATTCATCTATAATATATGGATCCACTTTTAATGAAAATTACCTACACATGCAAAATGCAATATGACATTTTGTGAAAAATCTGTACGTGATAGAGAAGAACCGTTATTATTTTCGGATTCGGCGTACACAAATTACTAAAGAAAGGGTAAAACATTTCAAACAACAGAATCATCGCAGCCCTGCGTTATTAATTTCATTCTAAAGAAAAGAGAACTGCTAAAATTCCTCTTTGGATTCATCTAGTCCAGGGGTGGGCAACCTTTTCTGCATGTTGGGCCGCATTGGTGGTGGCACATTGAAAATTGCCAATGATTTGACGGACTGGATTAATGGTAAATCCAATGTTACCTAGAGATTCTTAGGCACAATATGACTGAAGATCAAGTTAAAATGATGCTCTTCGTGTTAACATTTCGATATTGAAAATCTAGATAGAATTTAATATTATCAATACTTAAGAGAAAAGTTTTTAAAAATTTAAAAACTTATTAGAATTGAGAAATATTTACTAAAGGGTCTCGATTTAACGGTAGATATTTTAACAGATTTTGCTGCGTAATAAATTATATTTGGTAGGTAAATCAACAGAAAAATGAAAAAAGTTTGAAAACTATGAAACACTGGCGATGGGCCACATAAACTTGCCCAGTGGGCCGCAGGTTTGGCACCCCTGATCTATTGCATAAAAAAAATCGAAAGATATACATGTCCTTATAACCGAATATTTGAATCAGATGCTGTGTGTTACATAACTACCACACGACTGATTTCTCTTTTAATTAAATCAGTCGCGGCCACTCTCTAAAAGTTTGAACTTTAAGATTAGTTCGATGTTGTTATCTAATATCCCTATCGATTTTTTCTTTTTTCCTCACCGAATGGATAAGGATTGTTTAGTGCTATTAACCTCGCCAACGGGTCGACGGTCTGGTTAGAAATGGCGAATGAGCGAACCCCAAGTCGTTAAAAAAACTAGTGAACGTCTTTGCTCATAATTGCTCGTCAAAAAAATTGCAGGAAAGACGTAAAAAGCCGCAGGATTTCTAACGATCATAAAAAACGCTAAATTGTGTGTTTGCGTACGTATAAATCGTTCATCTGATACACCCGTCCCGTTAAATCGACCACATATCTAACAACTTGCAACAAAGTATTGAATTTTACGACTCTTTCTTTTTAATAGAAGAAAAACTTCTCAACAGGCATAAGTGAACTCGAAAAAATACGACCTAAAATCGTTACGGACTTGGTAATAAATTAAGAGTAGCAGAAACCATAAGCTTTCGAGTGCACTAAAAAATCATTTCATCATGCTATCAATCCGCATAATATGAAGAACTTATTAATCGATTAATAACAAAACAAGTGAAAATTCGGCGTTTGATTACTACCCATTTTTTCTGAAGGAATAAAGTATATGCTTATTTCAAGTAGTATTGTAAAACTTTAAGGTGGCAAATATATTATAAAATAAAATATGCAAAGTATGTTTTAAGAACAACATAAATTGACAACTGTATTACCTTAGTGCAGTGAGCGGTAATAGATTCAACAACCTTAGGTACGCGGATGACACACTTAATAATTGCATCCACTAAAGATGAACTGGAAATCATAATGAACAGACTAAATGAAGAAAGTAAATTACACGGATTGGAAATAAATCAATTATATACTCAAGTAATGATCGTAGACCGTGCAAACAACAGCCATTCACATGTATAAAATGTGACTGCCTTCGAAGTGGTAGACAGCTTCCAATATCTGGGATACATTGTTACCAACAAGGGTGAATGCGAACCTGAAATCAGGAAACGCATTGCGATAGCTGGGACGGCAATGGTAAAACTCAATAGGATATGGAGAAATCGAAAGATAACAAAAGCGTTGGAAATGTGGTGCTATAGCCCAGTGTTTCTCAACCTTTAGTAGACCGTGTAGCACCTAGAGGTATTCATTCGAACTTAGGAGGAGTACCAGAACAAACTTTTCCGTAAACCATTTGTTACCTACCACCTGGAATGTCTATCATAGTACAGTTGTCAGTATAAAAACGATCTAGGAAAAAAATGAATGAATTAACTCAAGAAATCGAAATGAAATAAAAGACGATCTCACACACATTATATATTGTTTATTTAACTTTAAAAATAAATCTATACAGAATGATGAAGGACGCAAAGCTTGCGGATCACCTACCTAATAGTTACAGAGCACCAGTTCAGAAACGCTGCTTATAGCCAGTGTTTCTCAACCGGTGTGCCGCAGCACAGTGGTGTGCCGTCAGAGATGAACTGGTGCCCCGCGGAATTTTGGGAGAAGCGGAAAAAAGGAGGCAGTGTGCCGCCAATATTTTTTTATTTGTGTAAGTGTCCCATGGAATGAAAAAGTTTGAGAAACACTGCTATAGACGAATGCTAAGCATACCGTGGACTGTACATAGCACCGTCGACTCAATACTAAACAAATTGGTTGTCCACAAGAGGCTGCTAACGAAAATTAGACAACCGTTTTCTAAGTTCTTCGGGCATATAGCCAGAAAGACAGACGGAATAGAAAGTTGAATGGTTGAAGGGAAAGTGAACGGCAACCGCCCATGTGGACGAGCATTAGCACGATGGGTGGACCAAACCAAAAATCTAATAGGCCAAGGACTAAATGATTCAAAACAACTAGCCCCGGACCGAAAAACTAGACATAAACAGTGGGATCCATAACACGATGCCGCTACACTCTTTTGCAAAATTTAGGAATGAGGAGAGATTACCTGAGCGGAATCAGTGCTAACTTCCCCATCTTATGTCCAGAGTCAATCCATCTTCTAAAACAATTCGCATTAAGAAAATATAATTTTTCAGCAAAAAATGTACAATTACATACTGGCTCTAACAAATAAATGAAATTTTTTGTTTTATGTTTTAAATATAAGTTAACAGTTCATTTGGTTTCTATTTTTCTGGTCATTTGAGAAGCAATCAACGTTACCGATTAACAAACATTCCACCATCATTAAGCAGCATATTTTATTTTTAGACTCTTCTCAGAAATGCACTTTGTAATTTACTTCAAAATTTAAATAATATAAGTTTTTAAATGATAAAAAAATGAGTTATAAATTACATAATGAATGTCAATTTTTTACATTGTTAGCAAATTATTGTTAAAGTAACAGAAAGTATCACAATTATAATTGATATAATAATGAAACTTGAGGACATTATAATTACGATCTCTTTTCATTAAGTAATTAAGTTATTTAATCAAAGAATGTAATCTAAACCCTCATTGTTAAAGATTCACAAATGAGTGGTGACGATGTGCACATACGCCATTGTAAGTTTAAGCGTGGAAATAATGCTACTGTTGCGACTAAAAACATTTTCGAAGTTTACGGTGAAGTTCCCAATGTTCACACGTGCGAGCATTGGTTTCGTAAGTTTCGATCAGGTGATTTCAACCTTAGTGATCGCATCCGATCCGGACGTGCAGTCAACTTCAACATCGATGCTCTCCGAGTTCTTGTTGAAGTTGATCCACTTCAAACTACTCGTGAAATGACCGAGAAGCTCAAGTGTTCCCAAATGACCTTTTACAGACACCTTCGGACGAAATCTTTGTTGACGATAAGGATGAACAACATGCACTGTCAAATTTATTCCGCCAAAATGCACTCCACTCTGCCAACCTTTTGATGTGTACTTTTATAGGCAGGTTAAAAACTTCATTAAGCGGATACAGAGTTGCTCATTTTTAATAGAACAAAACCGCGAAATATCATCACGTGAGGATGCAATCAAATTATATTCGTTGCTTCATCACCAATTAAGTGTGCCAGTATTTCGTGATATGATTAGGTACGCGTTGTATGCCTCGAAACTGACAAGCGAAAGGAGGATTTTTGCCCAGGAGATAGATTACATCCTAGTAAAACAAAGATTCAGGAACAGCATAAAAAATGCTAAGACATTACCAGGAGCAGACATTGGTTCTGATCACATCCTTCTAATAGTCGATGTAATTACAAAGCTGAAACAAATAAGGAAAATGAGAAGAGATAGACAGACTTGGGACCTAGAAAAACTGAAAGAAAGGAAAGATGCCTTCAGCACGAAGTTGGAAGATCGCCTTAGAAATTTGGAAAACAAACCGAAGATCGTGGATACAGAATTGGAGGAAGTGATAGCCAGCGTCAAAGATACCTTGAATAAAGAGATTGAGAAACGAGAGAAGAAAATCAGAAAACCATGGATCACTAAGGAAATGCTGGAGAAAATGGATGAGAGAAGAAATGGAAAAATGTTGACAATGAAGAAGGTAGAACCAATTATAGACGCACAAACAATGAGTTGAGAAGGATAACAGATAAAGCTTGGGAATTTTGGATAAAAGAAAAATGTGAGGAAATACAACAGATAGAGAAGTTAGGACGGTACGATGTGATGTACGCTAGAGCACTGGAGCTAGAAGACAAGAAACCTAATGGGTTTCGTAGTAAAGGAATTATGAATACACATGGAAAAATAGTCGCAGAACCAAATGATGTAGCACAGGTATGGGAAGAATACATTAAGTATCTATACAACAAGCAGGCAGGATCGGCACAAATAGATCTGGAAAAAGAGGATAACATTGTAGAAGACAACTCGGGACCATGTATAATGAAAAGCGAAGTAAAAAAAACGATACAGGAACTGAAGAAAGGAAAAGCTACAGGTAGCGATGGAATACCGGCAGAGGTACTTAAAGTCATGGGATCGGAAGGACTAAAAGTGATTACGAAACTAATTAACAAGATTTACGACTCGGGAGAGTAACCTCAGGATTTCTTACAAGTGGAGGGCAACTTATTGGATTCTCGGATTTTGATGAAACTTGGTAAACGGATAGTAGTAGAGACGAGATTTACGAATCACCCCTAGAGTACAGCCAAGATTGTCGCGTATGTTTCGTCGACTGGCAGAAGGCCTTTGATAGAGTAAATTGGTTACTGCTTACGAGTATATTAAAGCATATAGGTGTAGACTGGAAAGACAGGAGACTTGTCAGGAATCTATATGTGAATCAAGTTGTAAAGGTCAGGTTGGAGAATGCGGACACCAGCGGGGTAAATATCGGTAGAGGAGTAAGACAGGGCTGTTGTCTATCGCCGATTCTATTCAATATATATATGGAGACGGGTTAATGCAGGAAGCGTTAGAAGGCACGGGAGATTTCAAAATCGGAGGAAGGATTAAAAGAACAGCGAAATACGCGGTTGATCAAGTACTTCTAGGAAGAAAGGAAAATTAACTCCAGAAAATGATAAATAGACTAGACTAGAAGTGCTAGAAGGAAAACTGGATGGAAAAAGGGAAAGAGGTAGGAAAAGGTTTCAGCTGATAGACGACCTGAAATGAAAAGAGAGTTATCAAGACATGAAGAAAAGAGCGGAAAATAGGGGTATATGTAGGGTTAGGGTGGTCCTTATTTTCGAAAATTTGAAATGTTATGCTCCCACCCCCGGATTTGGTTTCTTTTAGTGTTGTAACACCACATGTAAAATTTCAGCTTAATCGGATATCATTAAGGGGTCTCGCATCGGCCCTGCAGTTCTGAAAATTAGCAATATTGTAACCACATGCTAAAACCAATTTTTTTTCACCACCTCCCATTAAGAATGCAACTCAAGTTCGAAAACTCTCAGTAGACACAATGTTTCGTCGGTTATCAGTTCCCAGCGGCGCCCTCCCCTGTCCTGGCCGGTTGAAATAACGTGTCCAAACATGCGCTGCGCAGTATGCGTCACCCTCGCAGCAGCGCGCTCTCCGGCGACTTGTTAAATGAACAGTCAGTGCGAGGTGTGACTATGCGCTGTGGGATTGTTCAAAAGATTTCGTAGTGCTGCCGATTTTCAGAATGTCGCGAGAGAAAGTATACCTTGTCGAGTGTTGCCCTCAGTCCGACATCACTGGCTGCAAGTTGCCCTCAAACAAGCAAACCCTGAGTTTATTTTTCTACCAGACGAAGGTTTTAAAGAAAAGAAATAGGGAGTGTGCTGCTGCTACAATTGAAGCTATAAAGTCCATCTGGTTGAGGGCTAGAATACCAATGCGCCGAGATGATCATGCGGTAGATAAACTTCTAAAATAGTATAAAGAATGGAAAGTGTTGCGCGGCACCTACCACCGCAGGAATGCATCTCAAATAGCCAAGGAAGACGAATTTAAGAATAAGCTTGAGTGCTTGTTCGACATTGCCCATCAGGACGCAATTAAAATGATAACCATCGAGGAAGACAGAGTTTTTAAAGGCACAGAGAGAGAGAAAGGTAGGCGCGGGGCTATGGTTGGTAAGGATCTCAAGTAGGCAGGCAAGGAAGCTCAGGCAGCAGAAGGATCGGCTAAACAGGAGGCAAGATGTCGCAAGGAAGCACAGCGTAATGCAGAAGCGGCCGCTGTTACTTCACAGGACGCAATAGACCAGGACATGGAAGGTCTAGAGCCATTGCCGTCCACTGCTATTGTTAATCCTCCTCCCTCAAAGAAACGTGCTCGGCAATCGCTCATCACAGCTGAAGTAGCGTCAGCTCTCGATCGGGCCAATTTGAGAGATAGATTTGCTGTTTTGGTCATTGCCGGCGTTGTTCGCAGTCTTGGTCACAGGATAGATGAGTTCAACCTAAACCGTTCGTCAGTGAAGAGGGATCGCGAGCGAATGCGAAGCCTGCACGCACACGCTCTAAGGGAGCAGTTCAAACCTGCTGGAAAGCTGAGAGTACATTGGGATGGTAAACTGATGCTCAATATAGCTGGCAGAGAGACAGTGGACAGACTCCCTGTACTGGTGTCCGAACCTGAACTCGGAAGTGATCAGTTGTTGGGAGTTCCGAAAATTGATTCAGGTACCGGGAAGCACCAGGCAGAAGCAGTGGACACAGCACTCTCTGAGTGGGGTATTTCATCGGATACCGAGGGAATGTGTGCCGACACGACAGCATCCAGTACTGGTACATTCTATCGGTCGTAAATATGACTCCCTACTTTTATCACAGACGCTTACGTCAATTTTTTTTCAGGTTGCATTAAAGGGGCGTATCTACTTCTCCAGCAAAGATTGGGAAAGGAGTTACTCTACTATGCTTGCAGACGTCATATGTATGAATTCGTTATAGGGGCTGCTTTCGAATGTTCAGTCGAGTCATCAACCAACCCTGATGTTAATATTTTCAAGACATTTCGTAGTTCACGCCGGAAATGAAGACTAACGAGTACTCACCTGGCACAGACGACATATTTATTAAACGGGCCTTAGCTGCTGATAAAGAGAATATTTTAACATATATAAAGCTGCAGTTGGAGGTACGATAAAGAAAAATTATAAGCAATCTTCATATTCTTCCCGAAATAGAGTAGGTTAATATCGGGATTCTCATTTTGCAGGGTGCCCAATCCAGAGAAGATTACTGCGAGTTCCTGGAACTCATCCCCATGTTTCTTGGCGAAGTCCCTTGCGGCTAATACAGCTTTAGAGTCCCGGGTGCCATTCATTCCGCACGCTGGATGAACAGAGTTTGTATTCTCTGAAGATTTTCATGTTTCGGAAGCAGTTTGCCCTCACGTCAGCTGAACAAGCAGGCCTCCGAAATGTGTGCATTTTTATTGTGAAACTTTATCTTAGGGCATGGTTTTCAACAAGCTCAGCTGTTTCTGCTCCAAACAATGACCTTCAGTTTCTCCAAGCCCTCATAGAATACAACAATATCAACCGTACCATTTCTGTCACTGCATGGGAAAAGTTTGCTGGTCATTTATGGTACTTGAACAAGGAACTTGTAGCCATGGGCTTCTTTGATGATACAGTTCCCCCGGATATCAAGCGGAAGATGGTGAAAGCCCTTAAGGAAACCCCTACTGACCTTCATGTCCAGGAGTCTGCTAAGCGAGTTGGACGTAAGATGCAAAAGCTGGGTGAAGACGTGGCGGGAAAAGGACCTCTCCGATTTCGTCACTGCCAAGACAACCCAGTTCTTCAAACGATATGAGCTTTCAATGGCTTTCATGGATTTTGAGCCGGAGCAGTGGGTCCAGCATGAGGATTACATGCATGGTCGCAAGTTCGTCAGTAAACTGAGGGTCGTGAATGACGTGGCTGAACGTGGAGTGGCTCTGGTGTCTCAGTACAATAAATGCATAACGAACAACGAACAGAAGAAACAGGAACTTCTCCTCGTGGTTCAAGATCATCGTCAATTGGTTCCTGACATGAAAAAGTCCACAATTGCCGCTAAATTAGCCTAAATTATGAGGGGAGCAGATCACTGTTTCATTAATTCTTTTCAAAAGATTGCTTGTTCTGTAAAAAATATGTGATATTTTACATAGCGGTATGAAAATCTGTTAAAATTAAAAATTATCTCAATTTAATGTAAATTCTTGAAATTTAAGGTCCGTACGAGACCCCTTAACGTCATCCGATCGAGCTGAAATTTTACAAGTGTTCTTACAACACTAAAAGGAACAACCTCCGGGGATGGAAGCTGTGAAAATGTGAGAAAAAAATTTGAACCCCCTTTAAGGACCACCCTAATGTAGGGTGACCATCAACTTTTTGAGTGAAACCGGGACAGAACATATTTCAAAGGAAAAAATCCGGGACAAATCGAGTATTCCAAAAAAAGAAAAACCGGGACAAAACCGAGACAATGTGAAAATTCGTGTCTTTTTTATTACATGTAATTACGCGCGCCGGAAACCGTCCAGTCGCAACCCGCGGTACGTCGCGACGTAGTGCGGAGACTTTGTAAAATTTGTAGTTGATGTTCTATACACTTGTAAAAGGTATTACTCATTTCCATTCTCCTTCAATGTTACAAAGCGTGACCAAATTCAACAGTGAGAATAATCTTATTAAAAAGAGTTAAGCCTTCACAAGTGGATTTAGTAAATAATAGGTACATACATTTTAATGGCCAATATTTGCTCTGCGGGTGGCTGAAAAAAGGTTCGCACGCTGCCAGACGCCCATAGGCTGCCGTTTGGTTTAGCTGGTTCAGTGTGTGATTGCATAATAGACAGTAGTGCTGAGTGGCCAGATCTTGCACGGCGCTGAATGTAATTTATTTATTCCACATTTCTTCTTTGCGTAATATTCTAAACTTGTGAATAAATCTATTATAAATTAACTCGGAACCCTGAAATTTCTCAGGATATCAGTGTTAATTAATCTCTATGTAATACTAAAAATTATTTTAAAATAATTTTGTTGTAATAAAAATAATTTTTAACCGGGACATATGCTAAACCGGACGGGAGGCCGGGACAACATCTCAAATCCGGGACTGTCCCGGCGAAACCGGGACGTATGGTCACCCTAGGTATATGGATAACCAAGTTTAACCATGAATAATCACGGACCTGTCTACGGACAGACTACCTATGATGATGATGTTGAGTCAAACAAAATTTGAAAGTAACACATATATCAATTTCCTTGTGGTCTCCATAGAGGCGCATATGGTATATTAATGACACTAGTTATTCTTCCGTCGCTTGAATAATATTCTTACAAAAAACAGCAGCCAACCTCTTCTTAGGTGAAAGGCAGTGATAATTTTTTTATTTAGTAGCGCATTTTAGTTTATATCATTGGTATGATAATCACCTCTCGTAAATTAATAAATCGAATGGTAAACCATCTTCGAAACTGTGGAAATTGCGCACATAATCTTTTTCATACTTTTATAAAGTACTATTTGGATTATGGCGAATTTTAATATATCAAAAAAATCAAATTAGTGCCGTTGGTAAATACGTACATACAATTACAAACCGTACTCTCACTATATATTGTAAATTTTAATGTTGTGGTTTTAGTCGAGCTTCTAACCATTGGTGTAGCAAAAAAATGCAGGTCCACACCGACGAAAATACAAGGTGCCTCCGGTATTTTAACAAGGTATATATTTTTAACAATTAGAAATATCGAAAAAAGCCAAACTGCGAATTGAAGCCTATCTCAAAAAGTTTTATGTAGGGAGTTGACAACATGGTTGTGCGCATCGTTTTGCACACCACTTCTGATCTACATGTCATTGTGCCTGAGTGCAGTGAAGACTCCACAAGTGAAAGCACAGTGCGGTCTGTGGTTTGCTGAATTTAAATCAGTGATTCGTGTGCAAAGAGAATTCAGACAGACGTACAACAGATATCCTCCCACGGATAAAACGATCAGGCAATGCGGTAATCATCTTGGGTTATTTCGAATGAAAATCTTTCACTCTGATACGCTGACTTTGAAATATCCTGTTAGCAATAATTGGCAAATATTATCGAATAAATGATAGTAATTGGAGTTCATATTTATTTCGATTCTTTGTTTTTTTTGCCTTCCACTTTGCTTTTATATCTATATCTATCTATATCTATAGTTCACCCTGCAAGCCACCGCAATGGTGTGTGGCAGGGGGTGCAATAGCACCAAGGTAAAGCGCATAATAATGAATAGTATCACTCTACGTCGGCTGATTTCCTTTCGTAACTTCTGTTCTGCTCAGCTATCGTTCTAGGGAAAAACGAGCCTTTATACCTCTCAGTCCTACAGGCTATCTCTCTTATTTTACGAGGATGGTCCGTTCTACCAATATAAGTTGGCGCTCTTATTATTTCTTCGACATCGCTGGAGAATATATGCGTTCTAAATCTTTCGAGAAGTTTTAACCTAGAGCGTGATCGGCGCTCAGCTAGTGATTCCCATCCTAAGTCCTGTATCAAGCCTGTGACACTTTTGTTTCTATCGTAACAATTTTTGACGAATCTAGCGGCTTTTCGCTGCAGTCTTTCTAACTCTGAGATTGATCCTTTCACGTACGGATCCCATATGCTCGACGCGTACTCTAATAGCGGTCTTACTAACGAGAAGTAACATGTCTCTTTGACTTTTTCCTCACTTTTACCTACTATGCGTTTGATGAATCCTAGTTTCTGTTTAGCCTTCCCGCATATATTTCGTATGTGCATATCCCACGAGAGGCTGCTTGTTAGAGTAACGCCTAAGTATTTGACGGAATCGGCTAGTTTTAGCTGGACGCCTTCAACAGTGTAATTCGTCGTGTCAATGTTTTTGTTTCCCCAGAATCTCATAAAGGAACACTTTCCTAAGTTCAATTCTAACTGCCACTCTTTACACCACTCGAGAATTGCATTTAAGTCGTCAGAAAGTAATAATTGATCATTAGGACTGTTAATCTCTCTGTAAACTACTGTATCATCCGCGAATAACTTGATTTTACTTTTAATAACCTTATCTAAGTCGTTTATGTATAAAAGGAATAGTAGGGGGCCGATTACACATCCCTGTGGAACGCCTGAGGCTACGCTGACTGAATCTGATTTAAATCCATCTATAACTACTATTTGTTCACCCTCGTTAAGAAAGTCCCTGATCCACTCGTTTATCTTTCGATTTATTCCACAGTCATTTAATTTCTTCACTAACTTACTGTGCGGGACTTTATCGAAAGCCTTCTTGAAGTCGAGGAAAACAGCATCTAACTGAGTCTTACGGTCTCCTGATCTTAGTATATCGTGAACGAACAGAGCAAGCTGTGTTTCACAAGATCTCGTCTTCCTGAAGCCATGCTGATATTTACTTAGCAAGTTCTGACTATCTAAGAAGTCCATCACGGAACTAGCGATAATGTGCTCGAGAACCTTGCAAGATAGGGAGGTAAGCGAAATTGGCCTGTAATTTTCTCTGTCGTCTTTTTTCCCATCTTTGTGTAACGGCGTTATAAAGGCTAATTTCCATTCCTTAGGTACAACGCCATGACTAAGTGACTTATTGAAAACTATTTCGAGATAAGGTGCTATTTCCAGTGCTAACTCTTTGAATACTCTAGCTGGTATCTCTTCTGGACCCGGAGATTTATTTGACTTGATATTTTTAAGCTGTTGAGCTATCCCTTTCGCTAATATGACTATATCGTTCATTTTTTCCTTGCCTGGTTCGGGCGCCACGACCTTCGCTCTCACGTCTTCGGTAGTAAATACGCTCTGAAAAAATAAGTTTAACAAATTTCCTTTATCTGTGCTATCGCTAACTACCTCTCCTTGGTCGTTTATTAACGGGGCTACGGTTGGGCGTCGACCTTGAACTTCTCTAACGTATGACCAAAAGCATTTGGGATTTTCACTTAGATGTTCACTAAGAGTCTTTTTCTTGAAGTCTGTTAGTGCTTTGCGCATAACCTTTTTGGTCTTAGTCCGACAATCTCTGTACTTAAGTGAAATTGAAATTACTTCCTCCGGTGACTTACAGTTATTGATGCGTTTAAATTTCGAGTGAAGCTTTCTTTGGTGTCTGAGGGCGCATCTAACCTGCCGATTATACCACCTTGGTTCCCCATTATCGCTAATAAATTTACTTGGTATATACGTATTAATACCAATTCTAATTTCTGATAGAAATGCTTTCCAAGTTTCCTCAACGTTTTTTGTGCTTGTCGATTTGCTGAAATCGCCGTAATCCTTGATGAGTTTCTCTTTGAAATCCTCAAAGTTAGCATTTTTATACATGTACACTTTCCGCTTAGGCTTGCGATATTTTGCGACAGTTATATCCAAAAGTACTCGAACTGATTGGTGATCACTGATTCCTTCTTCAACAGTTACTTCGGAAACACGCTCGGGGATGTTAACTGCTAGTAAGTCTAATATATTGTTCGCTCTCGTAGGTTTTTTGACTACCTGGATGAGGGAATGTTTATTGAAGATGTCTATTAGCGCTTCGCATGACTCGCGATTCCTACCGGATGGTATGAAGCTACAACTCTGCCAATTTATCGAGGGTAGATTGAAGTCTCCTCCTACTATGATAATGCTTTTACTATTCTTCTTCATTAGTGAATTTATTTGAGCCTCTAGATCGTATATTTCTTCTGCGTTTGAAGCTGGAGGTCTATAATATGCACATACATGAATGTTTCCCAAACCTTCACTGTTTATAGTACACCAAGTGCTTTCAATATTGTTTACAGCAAACTTGACCGGAGAACTTATTAGTGTATTATTCACTGCTATAAACACCCCTCCACCGCTCCTATTTGTCCTATCTCGTCTGTGAATAATACATCGTAAGGGGAAAATTTCACCGTCGTGAATATCCGAGGTTAGCCAACTCTCTGTGCCTATTACTATATCTGCCTCTGTTTGTTCTAGTAAATTCTGAAGTTCCGCAGCCTTATTCCTGATACTCCGGCAATTTAGAGTTAAAATTTTTAGAGTGTCACTTATGTGTCGCTTCGGAATTATATCAGAGATTTGGAGGGTGCATCCCTCATTTCCAATAGCGGCTTTATTACTGATAGTATTATTATCGCATGGTTTATTGTGCCCTAAAGCCGACCTACATATTGATCTACGGTCAGAGTTAATAAATTTATTATGATAATTAGCGCAAGTCTTTAATTTCCCCGTATATGACCTGCTCACTAACCTACTCTCTAATCTAAAAAAACTCTACTATGCTCGTATATCCTACCACCTACCCTCTGTGCTGCCTCGGCGGTATAGTGAACTCCCGAGCGGTTAAGGGGTACCTTGCACGATTCGAGAACCGGCCCGAGGTCCACGAAATCTACTCCCATGCCCCCACAGAACTTCCAGAGTCTCCGGTTCAAGCCAGAGTCTCCGGTTCAATCCAGAGTCTCCGGTAGATTTACGTTGATGTATAAAAATAACAAACTTGATTAAAAGATCGCGTAAAAATATCTTGCGCAGTTAATCTCATAATGAAAGCATTTAAAATGAAAGAGAGAACGGTAATTGGTAAAAATTACTTTCAGATTTTTAAAAAATTCGTATTCTGTTGTTTTCATCTAAATACGAGAGTTTCTCGCGTCTTTTCTGTACTTTTGTTTTTATTTATTTTTATTCTATTAGAATAAAAATCACGCATAGTTTATTTCTGTATTCGCGGATCATTTAGGGAATGGGCAAACACACTTTAAGGTATCGATAGTGACCATGTCAACGTTGATTTCGTCGCGTGTAACTGTAATGGAAAAAAAGAGAACGTGTCATTTCCTTTTTCCATTCGCATAGCGGCGTGTCACATTGTCCCAATAAATATGTCCTCATAATGGACCGTTTTCTCCAGTCGAAAATTCGATTTTCCATACGTTCTCACGTAATTAAGTTAATTGCATTCTTTCTGGGTCGGATTTTGGATCGCATTTCTGCTCGAGTGACCCCATTGGGGAAAACTGCTGAGGCGTGGCTTTTTTACGCAGTCGTCTCGATCAGTCTCATCAGTTTTTTCCTTTGTTTTAGCCGTCTGCCTTGTTCGGAAAGAAAATAACAATGGATTTGTATAGCCTCAATTCCATAGACGTGCAAAATCTTTTGATCATTAAAAATTTACGAAAAAATGCCAACATTTTCGTTAAGAAGGAAAATCAGTTGTAAATTAAATTACCCTAAAATTTTAACGTTTACTAAGGATCGATCTGAAGCTGCAGCTTCTCAATAATCGATATTATTATTTGTCATTGTTTGCTTCTAAGTTTCTAAATTTACTCTTGAACTACCAAAGCATGTGGTATTTCCTTTAAATTGCAGCGCTGATGTTTACATATCACTCTTATAATTACTTCTACAAGCTGGGTTTAATCATACAATTTAAAGATAGTTCGGCAATATTGCCGATCGTTAGATAACTTCCAAGTAATATATGTTATTACTAATTTTTCGACATGAAATTAGTGTTTGACAAGTCTCCGTTTGGTTTTATGATGGAATTTTCTAACCACGCTAACTGTAGTTGACCATATTGAGTTATACTGAAGCATATGGATCCAAGTAATATCCATTTTCATTCAGATCACTAAGGTCGTACCTTGTCCTTTTTTGTAGGAAAGCCAGATTAAGCGATCGAATAGTGTAAGGTAAATAAAACGCTCACATAACTGTGATTTAATCAGTGATTCCTTTTTAATCAAGAGGAAAAACGGACATGATGACGTAACAGAATACAGTAGTTTCGTAGTGATACTGAAAACTGATGATGGAATATTTATGAATGGCCTCCATCGAGATGAGATAACGCGTACAAAAAAATAAATAAATTATTATACAACGAGGCCTTTGGATGGTGGTGGTGTTTATGGATGATGACCTAAGATTATGGTAGCATTTTTATTATCGCTCTTTTCTTCCATTCTTGCTGACAATCACGGCGAGAAGCGCGATACACGTAAGGCGGGCGACGCCGCCACCTTGTCTTCCACGCGAGGTCTTATTAATCGCATTTGATGATGGGCATGAGCTTAATGCTGGGGCCCATGCACCCGGTGGTGCCTTGGATGTAATCGTGGAAGTTGGACTCGAGGGTCCACATAAGTCGCTTGTAACCCGCTGCGACGTGGGTGGAGAGCCTGCAGGTGTGACCCTTCTTCACTTGCACGAAGTTCTCAGTCTTGAAGGCTCTGGTTGTGTCCCACATGTAGATGTCTCTTTCACTCTTGAAACGGAAGAAGATGGCCGTTCCTCTGTCGGTACCGAGGACGACGATGGATGATGGCTTCTTACCGACGGTGATGAGGCGTCCGTTGGGCGTTCCTCGTCTGAGATATTCGGTGCGGATGGAGAACACGGTGCTCGAAGACAGGTAGGTGAGGTAAAGGATGTTTGTGCCGCATGGTCTGCAGACGAGTGCGATGTAGAGGACGTCTCTACGGGTGCATCCGGCGATGACGGCCTTGGGGAGCATGACGCGGAAACCGCGGCATCTGTGGACATCGTATACGATGATGTTCCTGGTGGCTGCGTCGCTGATGTACAGGTAGGTGTATCCGTCTCGGGCGACGTCGGCGACGATGTACTGCAGTCTGCTGGCATGGCAGACAAGATGGGACAAGTCGATGACCTTGACGATCTTCTTTGTCTTGACGCAGATACCGATCACCTTGGGCTGGCATCGACGGATTGGCTGGTCGAGGGTGTTGACGACGCCGACGTCCAAAACCCATAGGACATTGTTGACGTCGATGAAGAGGTCGACGACGTTCTGCAAAGCGTTGCAGTTACCCTCTTCCTGGAGGCTCCAGCAGGGGAAGGGTTTGATGACTGGGGAACAAGATCTGCTTCTGAGGTTGATCACTCCCAACGTAGTTGGAACTCCAGGGCGGAAACGTTGCAAGGCCACGTAAGCATGTTCATGGTGGAACTGCACGCGGGTGACGATTGAGTTCTTGCCGATGTAACGTCCCGAAGAGACGTAGATGTTCTTGGTTGAGAGGCATGGCCACTCAAATGTCACTCCGTGCCAAGTGAAGGAGAGGTCAAAATAGGTCTTTTCTGGGCTGTCAGGGCAATCATAGCTGGCTGAGACGACTACGCAGGCAGCGAGGGCCACCAGTAGACGCATCGTGGACGCGATCATGGTGGCGGCTGGGAATGTAAAAAAAAGTGTTCGATTCATCACTTACGCAAATGAAATTCAAAATATTATTATCCTACAGAGCATTTTGAAAAAAATGCAAAAAGGCTGTTTAAATTTGTATCCAATATCAATCTAATACCAATTGGGGAAATTCAACAATTAGTTCAACCGTCCCAAAAGCAGCCCTTTGATGGCGTTGGAAAACACGCACAAAGAAAATAATCGGCCATGATCAATTGAAAAAGTATTATCACTTTTTTATAGAAATTACTGTAACGCATTATTCACAAGATTTTATAGAGTGACTTTCGGACTAAAGACAACTTTTGAACTCAAAGTTTAGAAGACAGTATCATTCGAATATCAATCTCTTCCACGGATTGTACTCTTTTCGCCGTTTTATTTGATGAGAAAAATTACTAACAGATAAGTAAAATTTAAAATTTGAGTCATCTGCGTAACACCTACAAAATGCCCGGTCCGAAAAATTTTTAATCTTGCGAAGAATTTTTTCATCGTAACGGTTGGCGTGTTAAACTTTCAAGGCTGTTATGACATAAAAATAGACGTTTAACAGCTTCCAAATAGATGCGATAAACCGCCCTTCTTATTTGTTAAAATATTGAAAATTACTAAAATATTGGTATTCCATTTATTGATAGATGAATCCGCATAACAAAAGAGTTGAAAAAACTACAAATGGCAGCTATTTTAAATATGCAACAACTGTTAGATCCATTAATTAATTTTTAGTATTAAAAAAAAGAAATCATTGCATGGATTAATTATACCCTTTTCTTTCAGGCATAATATTCTCTTATTGCACGCATCCAGCGAAAACGTCGCGCAAATTTAAATTATATTAAGGAAACCGCAGAAATATACCTCTCCGTGAATCGTGACACGCCCACCCACCCACCCCCCCTCTCCCGGTTAACATCGAATACATTTCTCATGTCATGGTACTATCGAAGAAGGAATCGATAGTCTCTCTCACCTTATTATTCTTGGCCGTGGGAGTAACTGTCTTGGGGCAACCCTTTTGGACTGTGATGGCCTTTTACCATCGTGCGCCCCTCTTTATACTACTGTCTCAACTCGTGGGAAATTTGATGTCGTGTGCGGTATTCGACGGCTTTAGGCGGCACTGTCGCATCAATTCGGAGGGTTTTGGGGTGAGTAAATAAATCCGAGACGAGCCCTACATCCGACGACCACCTGTGGCCCGCGATCTTTCTTCTTTTGTTATTGTTTACCGAACAAGCGACGGGTTGCCGCGGGGGGAGTCCGCGACGAAGGACTAGACAGCGTGGATTGAGGCGGACTGGGGAGAAGCAGTGGAGGAGAGAGAGAGAGGGAGGGAGGGAGGGATGGATGGGAGAGGGGTGGAGGACATACGTACGACGGTGAGGATTCAAGGGGGAAAGTGATGCTCGGGACGTGAAAGGGGGTCAAATAATAGGTGGAAGGCGAGGATGTTTAGGAAAACATAATAGGAAGCGTTTGACAGAAAGCGGATTTACGGAAAGTTTCACAAATACATCGAAAATATTTATGTAAACTGTTTTGGCTTAGGGAGGAAGATCCAGAAGTTTATCTAGTGCCCGTTAATCATTCGTGTTTTTGAGAAATCTTTTAGAATGATGAAGCCAATTCGATTAATAGGCCATAAATGCATGAATTTATTGTTGCTGGCGATGATCGAAGTCCTCCTTTGAATTATCATTTCGGAGAAGACAAATATAATAATATTATTTCTCTGAGGTTATGATTACTATAGCAACACAACAAGATAATTTTGACTTTTATACGATTCGCATCATATCATCTTATTAGTATAGCAAAAAACGCATTAGGCCTGACCTTTGCTACAAGATAACCTTCACGTTCAATTATGTAAACACTTAAAAAGGATGGTAAAGTTATAAAGTCGCGAACAGACCTCCTTTAATATTATCTAAGCAGTTGATCTAATTATGAATAACTGAATGCCAAATTACATGGCGATGATATAGTTATATCGTAAGAATCTACGTAAATAGTGGGAATTACGTCATTCAAATGCGAAATTTTAATTGAAGCGTCATGATGGATTGGAGATTAAATTGGCTATGTAATGAACACAGTCTTATTAATGAGCCAAGTTGCAGTAAATAAACCTATAATGCCGAAATGTGTGTAGGTCATAGTTGCGGTGAGTACTTTTCCGAAATTAACTCGCATTCGAGCACAAAATTGGATCTCTCTCTCTCTCTCTCTCTCTCTCTGTCTCTCTAATTACTCTCCGCCTTGCGTCATCGCCCGACGAACAGCGTGCGGAATTGTAATGAGAACACGTGCCCTAAATGAGTGGGCGGTGGTCGGAGTCGTCCTCGAGTTCATTCGTTCCTATTATTTTCGCTGTCGAAGCGAATCTGAACTAACCCACTTTAACAGGTGACGATCTTTGTGTCTCGGTTGAGTTTAACCTCCTCGCGGAGTCGTTAGATGCACATTTGTTTAAAATTTTGAGGACAGAAAATTTCCTCGGGCCATGTTCATTCATTTAATGTTGCGTGCGAGGAGAGTAACCATTTTAAGTTGTTTTCGTTTCGAAAGTTTTGCTCTTTCTCATTAGCGGATCTTTCGTAATCAATTAAAGCGCAAAAATTATAATTCCAAGACGAGAGAAAGATTATAAAAATTTTTAAGATAGAGTCAATAAGTACGACTGTATATTCTGCACTGCAGACAAATATTTTTAAACAAACAAAATAATATTTTCTAGTAGGTACATTATGTTTCATTGATTTGTGCAGGATAATATAGCTGTGTGGCTTTTTTCAGCAATCCTACTAGTATTTTTAACAACTTTTATATTAACTTACCGCGATATATGTAGGTATTATATATACGATATGTAGGTAAGTTTCAAGACACCACAAATAATCTCTAATAACTCGAGAACGGCTGCATTTATTTAAGCCATTCTTTCAATTTTAAAGAGAGCCACACATAAAAACTCCCGTGGCAAAAAATGCCCCATATATAATGAATTTTGGCGAGCAGAGCGATAAGTAATGAATAGTTTCCGCCCGTTTACCGCGCACTTGTTCGTAGAGGTCCCCTTCCTCCATCTACCCCTTCCATACGAATTTCCACGCTCCCTTTGTTTTGAAATTGATATTAAAAATGTGAAATGTTTATGTAAATTAATGACCATAATAATAATATTAATTGACCATTTTAAAAATCGTATGTAATAGCAGTCGAACATTTTACATTCCGCGAAGTTGATAAGCATTTCTTTGCATATGTAAGTACGGCATTGAAGTCGACTCACTGCAAATACAGTAAAAGCTGTGTTATCCGGTTTTCTTGGGGATTGTGGAAAGCCGATTAGGAGAAATAGCCGGTTAGGGGAGCGATTTTCGATTTTGACATGGCAAATTTAGCAATAACCAAACAAAATTTGGCTTAGGTTCACTATCGTACTCCCCAAACATAACTATGCATGGGGTTTGCATTTTCCATTTTAATTCTTCCACACGTAGTTAGATATAGACACTATTTACCCATTCTTATTTAATACGTTGCTACGCTTACATGCAAAACAAAAATATTATTGAAAAGTTTAGGACGTCCGGGAAGTTTGGGGATTACGGCAGTAATTATTTACTCTATTAGAAAAGGACGAAATTATTTAATTCTTCTGAACATTTCTGTGAAAACCAGTCATATAATATTTTATCCAGTTCCTCAATTTTTGGCTTATGATGCGTATGATGTTTATTAATTGATTTACTCGTCTCAGAAGATGACACAAATTTCATTAATTTAGCCTTATGAGCCTTAACATCGTAGAGCGTGGAAGAACCGATGTTGAATTCTTTTGCTATGGCTGCTCTATTTTTTTCCTTTTTCAATTCTTTTGATCATCTCCAGCTTTTGTGTTAGCTTTAAACCAACCTTTTCTCTCCTGTTCCTTGCTTTTAGGTATTTATTTTGATGCCATATTCAATGGGTGGGTAATTTTTTAAATAATAAAAAGCGATAAAACTGGAAATTGTAGAAGTACACCAAAACATCTAGACAATGAAAATGTCTTATGTAAGCAAAAACGCCATGCTTACTCGGCAGCCACAGTAGTATACGGAGTAAATACGTAATATATACATCTTATATTTTAAGAAATTTTAAAGTGGAAGTTGTGGTATTACACATATACAATTCACACAAAAATTCATAAAACAGAAAAAGAAATACAAAATGAATTGTATTTGTGTAATTGCCGGTATCTAAGGGTGGCCGATTCTAAATAGTCGGATAACACAGCTTTTACTGTATGTGTATACGTGTTATATGGGATGTATAGGCCAAAAACCATGTTTCTCGTATATAACGTAGTCACGCTTACAACGAAGCAATGAGTCGGTCCCCTTAAATACGTATGAAACGAGTTTTACTGTAGTTCCAATATTAAAAGTTTTATTATCAAAATATTCATAAAAATTTATGAATTTGTGTTAATATTTCGGATTGTTTTTTCATAATGGCTTCGCGAGCCGCACAAAAACCCTTCGTGGGCTTCGTCCGGCCCGCGGACCGTAGTTTGAGCACCACAGCTTAGAGAGTAATTTTATAGCATGTCCTCTAAATCAGTGTTTCTTAAACTGTGTTCCGCGGAACCCTGGGGTTCCGCGAAGGTATGGAAAAATGAATTCATAATTCTACAATAATTAACCATTTTACGATGACAGCAATAAAAAAAAATTTCTACATATCGTCGGATTTTGTGCTGTCTTTTAACAATAATTAAATAAATTCAATAGTGTTGTCAAAATATAATACCGGAACTAACAACCATTAAGTTCAAATTAGCAACAACGATCCGCACATGCTCTACGGCGTAGTTTCTGCACTGGCGTGACGGCTACGTTGCAGTTAGCTGTGCAATGAGTTGCTTAATTTCAGCGATTGCGCGCGTGCCATTATAATTTATTAAATTTATTATTTCCACCGATATAAGTAAACAGTGTGTTAGATTTCTGTTTAAAAAAGCCAGAAGTGAGTGAAAATACTATTGCTGAGGAACCAGTACCATCAACGAGTGACGTAAACGTGAACATTTCCATTTCTCAACAACGTGTCAGATCTTCCCCGGAACCGAAAAGGAAGAAAACGAAAAATCGCAAATATGATCCTTCATACTTAGCGTTTGGATTAACATATAAAGATGATTGCCCGCAATGCGTTATTTGCTTGGAGGTTTTGACTAATAGTGCTATGGCTCCAGCAGAACTTAAAAGGCATTTGGAAACAAAACACCAGCAATATCAGAATGTATCAATCGATTTTTTTTTAAAGAAAAGAGAGCTAGTTGAAAGCTCAGAAGACACGGATTCGAAATACAGGAATTGAAAATGAGTTAGCTTTTAAAGCGTCATTTTTTATATCACTTCGCATTGCAAAATCAAAGAAAATTTTCACCATAAGGGAAGACTTAATTATGCCTTGTATGTTGGATGCCAGCCATACACTTTTGGGAGATTAAGCTGCTAGAAAAATAAAAACAATACCTCTTTCTAACGATACCGTTTCGAATCGCATAACTATAATGAGGGAAGATATTCATCAACAACTTTAAAAATAAAATAAAAACGTCAAAGATCTATGCTCTACAATTAGATGAGTCGACTGATATTGCTGATAAAGCTTTATTACTTATCTATATTAGGTATGCGGACTGGGAAGAAGAAGAAATTATAGAAGAATTCATGAACTGCTTGGAACTGAAGAAACATACACTGGCGCTGAAATTCTTTCAGCATTGACAGATTATTTCTTAGGTGCTGATTTAAAAATGTCGGACTGCATTTCAATTTGCACCGATAGCGCGACTAATATGACTGGTAGGTATGCAGGATTAGTCACCATAATGCAACAAGGCACGCATTACATGATACACCAAGAAACGTTAGCAAGTAAAAGAATAAGTGTTGAGTTGAATCAAGTACTAACAACAGCTGTTAAAACAGTAAATTTTATAAAGTCCAGCGCTCTTAATTCACGACTATTTGCAATCTTAGGTGATGAAATGGGATCCACACAGAACGTTATTACTGCATGCTGAAGTTCGCTGGCTATCGAGAGGTCGGATATTAAAGAGACCGTGTGAACTTATAGAAGAAATAATCATGTTTCTATCAAGAAAAAACTGTGACCTTGTTCAGTGCTTCAAAGACATAGATTTTAACATGAAACTATGTTATCTTGCAGACATATTCCAACTTTTGAACAAGCTGAACTTGTTTCTTCAGGGAACACAGAAAACCATGTCTGACAGTTACAGTAAAAAAGAAGGTCAAAAGAAAAAATTTAACGGTGGATCCAAAGAATTGAAAACAACTGTTTTGATATGTTCAGCGCCTTAATGGAGCTCATGAATGAGGCGAAAGAGAAGAGTGAAGATTACTCAACTTAAACTGATTATGGTAAATCACTTGAAAATGTTGTCACATCAATTCGAAGAGTATTTCCATTCAAAGCAAGATCAGAGAGAAGGTTTTAGAGTCTTAAATCATTCCACCGTCTCCGCATGGAATGTGATGGAAGATGAGGGGAGACTCTCAATCTTTCGCTAGGTTATCCCTTGAATGCGTGCGTGCACTGAACCGGGTGTGTTGAGATTCGATATCACGCGTGGTGAGTTTCAACAGCTCGCTCGCTCTCTCTCTCACTCTCTCTGCTGAAATTCTCAAAACTCTTCCCCTCGATATTTCCTCGTTCTTAGGTGAAAACTCCTCGCGCTTTCACGTGACATTAACCAAACGTACTCAACGTTTCACTTGGTCATGGGCGTCTAATTGGAGCGAGCATTAGAAACAATTTATTATATGAAAATATAAGTGGATCGCTTTAGAAAGATTCGGTTTTATTTTAAGCAGGATTTTCTGTGGGATTTCTTGTGTTCGTGACGTTGGTATTTCAAAAGAAAGCAGTTAGTAGAGTTATTGCTTCATGAGCACATTATACCACTTACTGTCTTATCGTTAAAATTAGGTTAATAGAAATGGATCTTTTGCTGGAGATTTTACAATGATATCATTCACACGAGGGGTGTTGATGCGAGTCATTATCACTTAGTGAATAATTTCATGGAAACAAAAGTCCTATGATAATCCTTCTATTATACATTCTACTATATCGAATAACTAAATTCTTGAATCTATGACAAATGTAGGTCAACTTAATGTATTTTTACTTTCTCCATATACGTAGCATAGAGAAAGTATACGTCATTACTCTATACATTGACCACTACAAAAAATTTAGAAAATATAATTTCCTACATCTTTTATTTCAAGAAATTTTCCATAGAAGTTTAGGAATTATTTATAAATAATCGGTTTTTTCGGTTTCCGTCAAATATCTCCTTAAAAACGTCTTCGTGAGGAAGGAAGTTGTAGAGAATAATATTTCTTCCAAGTTTTGTTTGAAACAAATTTTCGTAGAATATTCCATTTAGTAGATAATTAATGTATTCGTAAATTTCCAGTAAACAGCACCATCATCTAGCGGTGAATTCTATAAGCATATTCAAAATAAAATTTACTGTAATAAGTACGACTGTATTCTTTACGATACGAAATAATAATTTTGCCTTATAATGCTATTCATAATAATTTAAATATCTTTACCCCAAATATGGAGAAAGTCATGTGTTGGCCACATCAGATTTTTTAAAAAAGAAAGATAAAGTATTTAAGTAACCGGAGAAGCGTAGCATAAAGTAGATGTGTTTTCTTTTGAGGAGATTCAGAAAAGGAAATTTCGATTTTTGTATCCAATTAGGTGGCTGCGTCGCATAGACGTAATGAAGGCATCTGCTGCACCCCCAATGCGCGGGGACCTCGGGGTACATGCCCCCCATACCCTTCTGATTGTTACTTGAAGTAAATTACTTGTGGAGGGCCGATACTTTTTTTTGGCGGAATAGATATATTTTTCACTGTTTAACTCTTTCCTTGATGAGTGACGTGACACATATTCTGCGTTTCCTCAGTTATAAAAATTTTCTAAATACCTAATTTAACTAAATGCTATTATATTATTAAAGAGCTAAAATTTCAGATTTTATTTCCGGTGAATTTAAAAGTCGTTGATTGCAGTGGGGCCAATGGGGAGTGGGGGGTGACAGTCGTGCATTCGCAAATCGCAAATGATTTGAGCTGCACTTCTTTCGCATTAACCCATTCAACGCGGCACGGAAAATCCGAGTTCTTTGCCGGTGGCTGAATCCAGTTTCCTTTCATTTCCAGTAGAATTTAGTGCAAGAAATGCAGATATGAAAAAATTTAACGAAAATACGCAAAAATAGATTTTTAACGATTTTTTGAAATACTTACCGATACAACGAGTTATTACAGAAAAAATACGCAAATCGTCGAAAAAAAGTAATAATATAAAAATGAATTTTCCTATAATATAAAAAGGACCTGGAAAGAAAAGAAAACAACCTTTAATCGATAATAAAACGACTAATTTTCATTCACTGACGGTAATTTGAATCGAGTACTTACCGAAAAATTATTAGAGGAAAAACACGCAAATCGTCGAAAAAATTAACGATGTACAAATGAATTTTCTTATAATATAAAAAGGAATTGGAAAGAAAATAAAATAACCTTTAATTCATAATAAAACTAATTCTCAATCACTATAGGAAAATCAGAGTGAATACGTACCCAAAAAAAGAAAAAGTCGAAAATCCGAAGAAAATCTACCAATTGCAAAACGGACTTTTCTCAAGCACTGGTTAGGGTCAAACTGATGGCTGGAGACGCATAGGAAACTCATTCCGCCGGCGGTCCTTTACCCAGACCGCTAGAAACAGATGTAGCGCTATGACTGGAATTCCAGTCATGCCGCCAGCCGATTGAACCACGATGACTGGAATTCCAGTCATGCCGCGTTGAATGGGTTAATATCAACTTTAACTTAAAATAAATATATTTGTTACATTGCTGTTATGATTTTTTCATTTTATAGCAATGTTCATGACAGTCCTCAATATATCTAACGTGAAGATAAATAAAGGAAAAACCAACGTAATGGTATCTAGTCGGAACCCACACATACCGATCAATATACAACTAGAAAATATAGACGTAGCATAAGTCGACTCCCTCAAATACCTAGGTAGCATAATCATAGAAGATGGAAGATCATAAAAAAAATGACAATGAGAATTTAACAAGCCAAGATAACATTATACGATCAAAAACAACTGGTTACATGCAACAAAATTATTCTAGAACTAAAGAAAAAATTCATTGACTATATGGATCTATATGGAGCCTGGTCCTTTAGGAATATGAAACTTAGACTATGGGTGAGGCAGAGAAAAGGAAGTTGGAAAAGTCTTTGAGATGTGGAATTGGCGACGTGTCTCGAAAATGTCACGGAGAGAGAGAGAGAATTACAAACGAAGAAGCTTTAAGTAGGATAATAATAATAATTCGACTTTATTTTCAAGGGCGATATTTAGACTATAGTATAGTCCACTCTTACATACAACCCATTACGACGAACACAAACATCCATGCCCTCGGCGGGATTCGAACCCGCGACCTTAATATTCGGCGGCAGATGCTCTAACCACCATTCTACCAAGGCCGGCAATTGGAGATTGGAGAAGAGAAAACTCTATGAGAACATATAATAAAGCGAAGATGTAAAATGATACGCCATAATATCAGACACGAAAACGTATTATTCGATATAATAGAACGAACAATACGAGGAAAGAAGCAAATTACAGTACATTATCCAAATTAAACAAGATGACGGCGTCACCACTTACAGAGACTAAAAGGCCGACGCAGAATCGTGCAGCAGGGAAAAATGTTAGAAACCAATTACAGAGATTAAAACCCATAGCAGTTTCTGAATTTTTATTCGAAACTGTCAACAAAATAATAGGGTGATCTCCTTGTGAAAAAATGCCTTTTATAATTTACTACCACAAAGTAAATTCTTGGCTGCGGACCCGGCTGATCGAAGACTAGTGTACGCCATTTTTATTCCGTGCCTAAAAAAAGCGAAAGATGACAGTCATGATTCAATGATATTACCCAGATAGGCCAACTTTTTCGCATTACAATAAAATCTTCAGACAACGAGCGATAAAATGGATGCAGTTAGGCAATAAAAATTTCGTGGCACATTTTTCTAAATACAAAGAAATCCAATCAAAACGGCGCTAAACAAGAAATCTTTATTTTCCGCTCTTATACTTAGGAAAAGAAATTATTTTCTTGTATGAATATTTTGCTAATTAAACTGAAAAGTTTGTTTTTTATAAATAGGTATGTATTTGTTTTATATAGGTGAAAGTAGTCCTTACTTATTCGACCCAAGTATATCAGTTTAGTCTTTCGTTTTAATGTAAATCTTAAACACCAAATTTCATTGAAATCCGTTCAGTGATATAGCCCTTGACATGTACACAGGCAGTCAAACAGAAAAACCAAATGCAATAGGCGATTTTCTGTGAAAAAAGAAATGCACCTTCAAATGGCTGGTAAACAGTATCAAATTATTCTCTGATACTAAAGACCGAAATTACCGTAGATAAAACAAAGTGCGTTAGCATATTTTCTATCGGCTGTCTGAAATATTTGTGGTAGGAGTAAAGGCTCAAATTGAAAATAGTTACTTACCATCGCCATTACTTAAAATATGACTTTGCAATTTAAAATTTCGTAATACATCGATATTTCGGATTTAACTATATATCTACGCCTCTTGATGAAAAAATGACCACTTGTCGGGCAATTCAAATAATTTAAGTCAATTTTACTGGACCCCACACAGTGCAAAATATTTGGATTGAACGATGGCAGTTTGAATAAGACAATCACGCTGCTTTAGTAAAGTCTGTGGATAGTTTTAAATTGATCAGATTAATTCGACGATTCGAAGAATCATCGAAGGATTGCGAATTCCTTTCCATTCATCGATAGTATTCATTTCTTAAGACACTTAGTGAGGGTAAATGATAGACCTTTATGTGTGTTCAATACCACAGGTTTGTGATCCGACGATATAAACCGTATCGTGGAGGTATGTTAATATTAGGGATTCAGATTCCCGGCACTTTTTCGTTTCCCGGGACTCGAGACACTATTTCGAAGAAATCCCGGGACTCGTGAATTTTACTGACTTTGCAAATTTAATCAATCAATAGGTCTAGTCTGTAAGATAACCATCGCAAACTCAAAATCGCTATCGATCGATCGAGCGCATTGTCTTAATCGCTATCTTCATTTCGATCGCTAACGTCCTATAGACTACTAACTATCATTTTGTCGATTTTGGTTTAAAAAAAATAGCGATAGCGATCAATCGACAATTGCTTAGAGACTCGACCTCCTCACAGCATTGCTAATAATTTTATTAAAATAAAACTACTGCATAGGTATATATTTTTACTTTTGTATATTATTTTCTTTAGCAACAGCAACTGCTTGGCTGGAAGAAATTACCTTTAGGTAATAAGCCTGACAGCTGTACAAATACCAACTTAGTAAAGAAAAGTGTTGGAAAAAATCAACAATCTACCGGGATTGCCCCATTCCACTAGGCATTGCCTATGACAGAGTAGCGAATAATTATAATATTTTGATTACACCAGAAAGGAAGCAGTATGAATATTTTGACAATAAACTGAGAGAAATTCGCAAAAGAATTACTCGCAGTACGATTACAACAAGCCTGACGGCGGGGGACGAGAGTGCAAGGGTTGAGAGGCGCGGGCATCATTCCGAAAATAGTCTAAACGTGTTCTAGGGACCTCAAAACGTGTATTTCCGTTGAAATCTCGAAGTCGAATTTTTTCGTGATCACAATACTTTCCCATACTACGTATGGAGAAAGTAACAGCTTTTACCCGGGAATTCTCGAAACAGAATCAGTGGTTAATCTTATCAGTTATCAATGACCGTTGGAACTCATTCTTCCTTTAAATTTCCTTTTAGCGGGCGATGTTGCATGTCGGCAGTCCTCGAATAGATGGGACGTATCATCCCACTGCCAGATAAAGGAGAGTTACGGCTACTTGGGCAGTAATTTTCATCCTAATTCGAGCTTTAAAACGTTCGTCCTTCGCTCAATGTCATTTTCAATGAGCTGCGAATAAACCGGAACGGCGCGCCGCGGCGTGTGAGTTTCGTAGCCAGAATAACCGTTAATTTGATGGAAATACCCATAATCAGTTGCGCCAATCTTGGTATTTCCTTCATTAAAGATTAACCTCGAAATTAATTAAAATATTAAATCAGATAGACATCTTAGATTCAAAGAAATTGATAATGCAACGATTACCGCTGATGCTGGAAGCTTTCTTTTTGGGGCAGCATCAGTCGTCTCGCATGCTTTCCTTGTACAATTATTCGATTCTAATATTTTTTCCTCTAATTCAATCCATTTTAGCTCGAAAATGAGTTAATGATAATTACTAAATTCTTCTCTGATCGTCTCGACAGATGTAAAATTACGAATTCTGTAAGCGTTTATTCGCATTTATAGTCCGTATGCGACACTTGAAATCGGTAGCGGCATCTTATCAGAGGATATAAAAATACTCATTCATTTAAAATAAAAGTAGAGTTTTTAGGATATAACTCACGTTTTCTTTATCTCACACATACAAGCCTGGGGTCATATGCGACTCGAGGGAAGGCCATTTGATGCATTTGGCTTCCTTGAACACTTAACTGGCACAGTGACTATTGAAAGCTTTACGAATGATCGAGGTGACACGTTCGATTTCAAGCGAGAATAATTATTTGCTGCCGTGTCCCTTTCTCGCAGTATCTCAATTCCTACGCGCCTTTCAGCTCTAATACAGAACCGGTGGACGCAAATAAATGTTCAGACAAACAGATCGGCTATCGAACTAGGCCATAAATGAACTTCAATTGTTAATCTTCTTATTTTGGATTATATTCTTGGTATAAAATAAGAAACGGTTTATGTAGCAGATCCGAGGCCATGTTTCGGAAGACTACCTGCTCGTAGCGTTCTATCCTCATTAGTAAAGATTAGCGCCCCTCACACGGACTCTTTTCACGTCCCTAGCTCGATGTAATCTACCCTCACAGCAGGTGGTGAAATTACCTATCTATCATTGCAAAATTGCAATACTTTTTTCAAATAAGACGATTGAAAGTTACATCATTGCATTGCGTTGAAAATGCTGATTTTTGGCGTTTTTTAACGAAAGTATACGATACATATCAACGAATTTATGAAACGAGCGAGGTAGAGGGTGAGGGAGGAAGGAAACTGAAGGGAGAGTGAGAGGTACCAACATAAACGCTTCGACTTGCATTAAGCTTTTTAGGAGGGAAATTTGTAATCGATATTGCCTTTCCGAATTACAACACGTACAGCGACTCTGTCCTTTCAGCTATCCCTTTCCAATAGTCTACAGGGTCCAGAAAATATTAAACATAAAGCAACGACAACAAAAATATGATTGTTTTCATTGGCTCTTGAACACAGCAATACTTTGGAGGTATTCCGTTTTCCTGGTGATCTGCCTCTCAGCGACTAGATCAGGGGTGGGCAAACCGTGGCCCGCGGGCCATATGTGGCCCTCGAGAGCATTTAACGTGGCCCGCGAGGCTTTGGTGAAAAACAATCTGTAAAATTTAACACAATGTTATATTACTTTTGGTAAAATTATGAGAATAAAACCTTTAGTTTTGAAAATTTAGCCCTACAATCCTTGTTTGTGCTTGTTTTTCACTTATGTATGATGCCTAAGAATCTAAGCAATTTCCGATTTAACCTCTAATCTGGCCCGCCTATGCACTGGCATCTTTCAATGTGGCCCACTGAAGAATTCGCAAATACCGATGCGGCCCGCCATGCAGAAAAGTTTGCCCACCCCTTGTCTACTGCACTGCTGTACAACGAGAATTTACACATCGGGGAGTACTGCCGGAGAGCCAATGAAATGAGGACAAGGAGGAGCAAGGAAATGACTTGCATGTTATCATATGTCATTTCCCGCACTTCAGTGTGTATAATTAAAATGCATCTCTGTAAAAATAAGGCACTGTACAGAAAATAAATAGACATATAAATGCTGTAAGACTATTTAAAAGAGATTCTTGGAAAGGTGAAATCTCATTGTCTGTAAGTGAAAAATTCGGAGAAAATCATGAAACATAGACCAACGAAACCAGTTGCTCATTACTTATCGGAAAGCCTCTCCTTGGGAGGGGCGCGAAACGGAAGGCGAGTACAAACTGGAATGAGTGAACAGGCGAGGCACTGCGAGATATTCCATTACAGCTACCGTTTTTCTAAAATGCGAAACTTACGTAAAACACCGCAAGGGGTTTGTGAAAGTTAGGCATAGATACCATCGCGTCAATCGGAAAGCGAAAGGGTGACCATTGAAATTGTATTACGTAACAGTTGATCAATTATGTAAAATAGATGGGTTATCCGTTGACTGGATGATTAAATTTTAAGCACTAATTTGTATAGGACTCTGACTGATAATTTTTTCTTTCCTTCTTTTTTGAAGCAAAATTCACATCGGTAAGATCTTATTTAATTTCTGGACACATTTGACCTTCACTTATATTATTATTTTATCATATTATAAGATATTTTACGCCAATTACTGTAAATTGGTGGTTTAAGTATTCTTTTAATTATAACAATAAAGTAAAATATAAAAGAGATAAGGATCTATACCCTATCGCGAAAATGAGCGCAGATTAGATTTTTTTCCAATTTATTTGTACAAATATGCTAGAAAACAGACGTTCATTTGGGCTAATAAATATTAAGGGAAGCCACAGGGGACAATATGTTAATGTTTGTTGATACTGCAACCGCGACAGCCATGATTAATTTTACTCTCATCTGGTTAGTGTAATCTCTTTTTTAATACATGGCGGTATAATTTTGGCTGGAGAATGGCTAATTTGCTCTCACTTGTTCTGCTAAATCTTAGGAAAATCCCATTATTCAAAGTATTCTCTCCCCATCCTTTCACCATTTTCTCCTACAATTTAATCAACTCATTTTTTATCTATAAACACATAAAAAGAGTCAATTCTTATCAACAACGTATCCTGAAATGAGTTATAATGTTGGAAATAAATTTATAAAATATAGATAAAAATGACACATAACGAAGAAACTTTTAGTTATTAAAGGGACGAAGTACTTTTAAAGATGATAATTTAAAATCCAGGTTAAAATTTATTAAATTACATTTTTATTGACACAAATTCAAAACTTGATTTAATGGCTAACCTTTCACCTTTGAACTCGTCGTCCAATTTTCGATTTCCGTAATTGCGGGGTGTATGCGTATACACGTCAATTGGAAATATATCTGATCAGAACTTCGTCGCTGAGAACGTAATTAAAATTGCTTATTAATCACATAAACATTCTTTGAAATACTCCAAGTAATCATTAGTTTTTAGGAAAGAAATGATTAACTAAATCGAAATTAGATTAAATATCAACAATTCGTAGAAGATATTTCATTACTTTTGTAGATAATTTAATGAAAAACTTCCGAGGACACTGAGGTAACTCGGTCAAAAAGTGAATATGCGGCGACGATTAAATATACCATCGTTAAAAACATGAAAAACGGTTTTTAATCGCATCCCGAACTGATTTTTGGGATAATTCTAAGATCTCTGCGGCAAAATTAAATTCATTCTATTTCCTTTGAATTATTTAAGGTCCACGGTTCTGCTCGCGATTCAAAATAATGTTTATAAAAAATATGTCACGCTCATCCCGGCGATGATGTTGAAAATCTCCCCTGTCAATGGCGACTGAATTTTTCTGATTTCACGAAATTATCTCCATAACATTGAATTTAACGGAAAATGTAAAAAAAATAATGAATTTGTTGTCAAAATGACTTTATCTAAGGAATATTCAACTTATAAATTTGAATTAATATATTCGTTGTTGTTAAAAATATATTTTAAAACGAAATTGGATGTAAAATGTCTACTAAGGCAGTGGTTCTCAACCTTTTGCCTCTTGCGTCCCACCTAACACCTTTTCAAGAAACTCTGGTCCCACCGTGATATAAAGAAAAACCTCTTTTTCTAATAAATGTATTTATACGTTTATAAGCGTATAAGTAGTACATTAATAATTGGTAGACAAAAAGGAGGTCGAAATAAAAAATATTTACTTGGTAACAGGGCCGGCTCAACAATACAAGCGGACCAAGCGACCGCTTGGGGCGCCGAATTTTTAGGGCGCCAAATTTTTAGGAACGCCATATTTTCCTGGGAAAAATTTTAGGGAAATACCTTAATTTAGTTTTTCGATTTGGTTTTCTGTTGATATGTTTAGTGTTTGCAGCTGGCGAATATATGTGAAAATGTGAGTTCAAATGAATGTTCAGGGACAACACCCGGGCTCCGAATAGTAGAATGGTATTTCCGAAAACGACTTCCGAGAATACTACCGTCTACAAATGACTGGATGTGGTTTTTCCAACATTTTGTTGATGTGTTACAAGCCGGGGATCTTTTCAAATTTATTTTTCTGTGAATAAAGCCGTTTTTTTTATTAAACTGTTTAATCATAAAAATACACAAAACATCAAAATAATTATATCCTATAAAACTACTAAACTATCGAATTTGAAGGAAAAATTTATGTCTCGATGGGGCGCCGTAATTGAAATCTGCTTGGGGCGCCAAAATGTCTTGAACCGGTCCTGCTTGGTAATTCCACAAGTTTATTTATTTATTTTTTAAATTTAATTTTTGTGTAATTACCAAGTAAATATTTTTTATTTCCACAATATAAAGACATTCCACCAATTTACGCTTCAGACTGTTAATTATATAAAGGAGAAGGTGCCAGAAAGTGTAGTCGATTGGGGTGCCAAAATGTCTTCAGCCGGCTCTGGTCCCACCTAGACAGCTTTCAAGTCCCACCGGTTGAGATATCTTTGATTTTACGGTCCAATAAAGAATATTGATGCATCGTTGAAGAAGTATCGTCAAGGATTGAGGAAGATGGAGGGAGTGATAGAGAGGGATGGAGTGTGAGAATGAGGGAGAGAGTGGGAGAGAGGGAGATATGGAGTCATGGTAGGGCTTTAGACTTCGAGAGCGAGTAAAAGAATGAAATGAAATTTTCTTGCCGCCAAAACTAAAATATGCGTCGAATTAGTAGAAAAATTTGTTCCGAGCACCAAAATTTCATGTTTTCTAAAGCGTAAATTTTTCGTCGTAACATAGTTCCTGATTTTACGAAACTACGAAAACTGCTTGCTTTTGCGCGTGTGCTGTTTATAAACTCCGTTCTAAAAAGACTGAATGTAAAGGACTAAGAGCAGATAAAAGAATGACAATGGGGAAGAATACATTGATAATCAGTGCGTCATTAATTTTCGTTTACAGAACACTTGGCGATGTCATGGTTACATATTGATGGAACGAATCGATTATAAGATCACTATACGGCAGGCATAAGCTATAAATTTGGAAATTGGGAAACAGGAGATTAAATATGCTATGACTAAGAATCTAGCCCGGGTATTACACTGAACTAACCTGAGAAAGAAAACCCCGTTCTGAAACGGGAGGCTTTGTCTGATACGATAATGCAGTGGTAGAAATAACAGCCAGGTAAGTGGAAGAACCGGGTTGGATTCACGGTCGTAGGAGGTTTTTTCTCCCGTTTCCAAATTTCCCGATATCATGGTTTTTTATACAGAACATTTAAAATGTTTTAAAAGATTATATAATAATCACTATAATAAAAAATAAGATTAAAAAAAGCCCCGTTAAATTATGTCACCACGATAACTACATATAACGGCAACATACCAAATTCCTCATTTTCAATGCAATTTTTTATCCATTTCAGACGAATTCGTGAGAGAATTTCCACCGATTAAACTTTTACTTTGAAATCTTCATTATATAAACCTTAACGTAGTATCAAATCCCGACCTTCGCTTTTGTTTCCATTCAAATTTAATATCCTAATAAAAATACAGTAATTCGTATGTTTATCTACTGGCGAAAATGAGTACTTATGAATTAAAATGTACCATTCAATCTTGGGCGATTATCATTCTAAAGCTTAACACAGGCGGAGCCAAATGTTGCTGACATTTTGATCGGAATTGCCGGTCCTGTTTCATTACAGTTTATAAATAATCCAATTCATTCCCCTGAGGCGTTATGAAATGAAACCGCGATTTTAAGTATGTCGTGTTACTTTCGCACATACCGTTGTTTATTAAATGTCAACCATTTTTAACGTGATCATAAACAGTCCTGCAGATTCTTAACTAATGCAGGTGTTCGAAATCGATATGGGATTCATATTGTCTGGCGAAAATTGTTAACTAATTCGTTCTTTGTTCTACGATACTACTCTTAGTCTCAACTGTGTTATTACCCTAGACCAGAGGTTCCCAATCTGTGGTTCGTGAACCCCCAGGGGGTTCGCGGCAAAAAAATCCATAAAAATCACTTAATTTGGTCCTTGTTGGCATTCAAGTTTTTAACAAATTCTATATAACTACTTTTTTATTAAAATGCAAAATAATCCATTAGTTAAACAATATTTATATCAAACTTTTATTTGAAGCACGAAAAGAATGTGCCTGGAGCTAAACCTATTTTTCAGCCTTAGGAAGAAAAATCATCGTTCCCTTTTCACTACGTAGAGGAGCCTTTCGTAACAACGGAAACTGTATAGGCTTTCGTCTTTGTAAGCAATAAGTTGATAGAAGACCAATGTCTTCTTTAAACAATGCACAAATCGATATCATGGCGGATAATATAATTGTAAAAATGCACCCTTAACGAAAGGGACAAGGACAGACAGACAGACAAACGACTTTATTTAGGGCGAAATTGAGACTGTGAAGTCCCTTCTTACATTTAACCCTTTCGTCAGGATTGAGGATTATATACAAGTTAAATTATAGCTTTTCTCATACTTATTGATTACAAATGAATTATGATTCCTCGTAATTTTAATATGCAAATAAAAATTACGCTGCTCCCCTTATCACTTATATGACCACAAGGTTACAAACAAGCAAATAAGCAACGGAAAATTATACTATATAAAAGGTGGAAATAATGTTATAATAAATAATGTATACTTAAGTTAATAAATATAAAAAACTGTTTACAATGTATATTGTTTAATAATTTATACTCAGGTAAGAAAGATAATCCTTGAAAATTTTTATTTTTAGGAGGGGGTTCGCGATATTTGGATCATTATAAAAAGGTGTTCGCGTGGTTAAAAAGTTTTGGAAACACTGCCCTAGACAAATGTGGGACAATGCTTAATAACCATACATAATATTAAAAACAATTGACTTGTTGGGAAATACACAAAGTTTACCTAAAAAATAATTTCTGAAAAGCTAATGCGTGTCATTTAAAAATACCTTTGCTAATACCTCATAATTAATTCAACAATATTATGATTTGATTAATGTATACTGAATTTAAATTTCATATTATATTTGGTCCCTCTTTTTCAAAAATGTAATTCAAATTGTTTTTAATTATCTGATTCTTTGAAACTCTCAACCTTTCCTAAAATATCTTAAAATCCATATAAGTATTAATTTTTCGAAGTGGAAAACAAAAACTGATGTGCCATAATAATAAAGTGAAATTATTTGGTTTATTAAAATTATTTAGCCCAGGGGTGGGCAAACTACGGCCCGCGGGCCACATCTGGCCCGCGAGAGCACCTCATGCGACCCGCGATACCTTTATAAAAGAGAACCGTGAAATGTGAAACAGTAAATTTCACATTGGATGGTTAAAATTATGGACGGAAAACCTTATATAGTGAGACTATTGCACTAAAAGTTTATTAATAATTGATTTTAACTAATAGGACCCTTCGCATTCTCTCAAATAACTTCCTATGTGAGACCTAATGTGGCTCGTATAACCACCCACAACTACTAACGTAGCCCGCCTCGTAAAAAATTTGCCCACCGCTGATTTAGCGATTTTCTTCAAATCATTTTTTGCGAAATTACAAAATTTCTCATGATAGTTAAAATAAACCTGCCATTACAGCATAAAAAATTCTTTTAAATAAATAAAACCTAAACTTAAACGTGTTAATACAAATCTTTAACTCGTTACAAATTCCAACATCGCTGCCTCTATTTTTCAATGATTTCTACATAGTCAAGAAATCCATGATACCTAAAGTTAATTTTCGTTACATGATAAATATTGCAGCTGAATTTACGTTTTATAAACATATTCATCTGTAGATTTCATGCGAATTTGGAAACTGCAGAAACCAAAAACATCCCAGTTTGATTTAGTAATGATGTGCACGTCGGCAACGGATTATCCGATGGCCTTGAAGAAGCTTCGTGCAATTGGCATTATTTGGAAAATAATCTTACGTGAATTCCATCGCCATTTGAAACTAGAAATATATGTCTCGGTAAACAACGATTTAAGCAGCCGATCAATCCTTAACAACCTCTTTTTGCCGTCCATCTGCCAACAATACCGGACTCAAAACGGTCAGGTTGACATAACACACTTCGGAAAGTGACAACCACGAAGAATTCACCGCGAACGCAACGGCGTCGGACATCATAACATCCCACACCCTCTCGGAAAAATCGTTAGAGCTTATGCTCAGCAATTCCAGGTAACGCAGCTGCGGCTCCAATGTCCCGCACTCTTGAGTCCACATTCTGATATACCCTCCCCAACTCTGTACGCCCTCCCCCCACGCCCCTCCTCGTCCCCAAAATCGCATCGTCAATAGGCCATATGAAGGTGTAGTCTAAGCGTCCTCGCTCCATTCTCCCCCTCCCATTGCCTCCCCCTCCCCCCCTTCGATTCACTACTATTTCCCTTGCAACTTTAGGGACACATAAAAAGGGTGGGTCCTCGGTAAGAACTCAAGCAGACCAACGGCTTCCACCCACATATACACACGCGCAAGCCAAAGGTCGTACGTCTCCGCGACTTCCAAAGGACTGTTCACCCCGTCGGCGGTGAGTTTGATAACCCTCCCAACTGGCCAATCTTTTTATGTCTTTATCTTCATGACTTATGGTTTAAGCAGAACAGTTCTATCGTTTTCTTTCGTTGATATTTGGACAACAGACATTATCGATTTGGATGATAAGCCGGAACGGTGTGTAAGTTTCGTAGCCAGAATAACCGTTAATTTGATGGAAATACCCATAATCAACCATTTCAGTTGCGCAAATGTTGGTATTTCCTTCATTAAAGATTAAACTCGAAATTAATTAACCTATTAAATCAGTTAGACATCTTAGATTCAAAGAAATTGATAATGCAACGATTACCGCTGATGCTGGAAGCTTTCTTTTCGGGGCAACATCAGTCGTCTCGCATGCTTTCCTTGTACAATTATTCGATTCGAATATTTTTTCCTCTAATTCAATCCATTTTAGCTCGAAAATGAGTTAATGATAATTACTAAATTCTTCTCTGATCGTCTCGACAGATGTAAAATTACGAATTCTATAAGCGTTTATTCGCATTTATAGTCCGAATGCGAAACTTGAAATCGGTAGCGACATCTTTCAAATTTTTTTAAAGCATGGAGGTATCCCTGCGAAGCGTATTCACAAGATAGTAGTTCAGCTTTTGGTTAGCAATAAAATCTCTAAAAATCTGCATTGATCTTCGAACGATTTCTTCTTTTCGTTATTTATGGATAACAAAACCTAAGTATATCGCATGGTGTGCCCTTTGAAAGACTTTGCGGTGTCTCATATGGTATTGTACTCGATTGCTGATTTCAAGGTTGTCCAAATTTCATTAACGTATGATGGTGGATAGTATTCGTTATTTATTTCAAAATTAAACGCATATCTTCAGAAAAATTGTTTCACGTCAATGGAAAAAGATAAACGCAATGGAAATTTTCAATGCGGAAACATATTTATGCGATCGAAATAAGATGCTAAAAGATACCAAGATTTTTAAATGGTTTAAAAAATATGAGCTAGTGACAATTAATCGCGTATATGTTATAATAGCCTTAGGTTCGACTTATCCTAATACGCTGTTTCTAATCACAAAATGATAAGCATTAAATCTTTACAAAGAATATTTTACGCTCACTCTTTTAACGAAAATACAATGAAATCTTTAGCGATACGGCCCGTAAAAACGTGTCTTATGAGGAAAATTTTAGTTCTGTGATTTCCGATAACGTGGGTATTTTTGGGTGTCTCATCCCCCATAATATACTATTGATCTTTTTTTCTATTTGATATAACCCATTGAACATATTTTATTTCGTCTAAACCTTCAGGCGTATATAAAGAGCCCAAAAATGCAGGCTCTCAACGTTGCCGTTCTGCTTGTTTCGGCATTCGCCTTGATGCACCTCGCTGGAGCCAGCGGCCACAGCTGCGCTCACAAGGACGAGCATCACAGCATCAAATGGGAAGGAGGATACTTCGAGTGGCCATGCAAGTCCACCAAGAGCATCTTCATCAGCAGCGGTCGCTATATCCCAAAGAACATCATCTCCACCCGTCTCCAGATACACAGGGACCACGCTTACATCGCCATTCCCCGTTACCGCCCAGGTGTACCCGTCACCCTTGGCAAGATCTCACTCAAGCACAGGCAATGCGACCCAGTCATCAAACCCTTCCCATGCTGGAGCCTTCAGGAAGAGGGCAACTGCAAGGCCCTCCAGAACGTCGTCGATCTCTTCATCGACGTCAACGATATCCTCTGGGTCTTGGATGTCGGCGTCGTTAACACTTTGGAGTGCACCCCGATCCGTCGCTGCGCACCCAAGGTTGTCGGATTTTGCATCAAGACCGGAAAGGTCGTCAAGGTCATCGATCTGTCCACCCTGGTCTGCCCAACCAGCAGACTGCAGTACATCGTCGCCGACGTCGCCAGGGACGGATACACCTACCTGTACATCAGCGATGCCGCCTCCAGGTCCGTCATCGTCTACGACGTCTTCAGATGCCGCGGATTCCGCGTGCTCCTCCCCAAGGCCGTCACGGCCGGTTGCGGCGGACGCCGCGACGTTCTCTACCTCGCCCTCGTCCGCAGGCCCTGCGGCGCCTCCGTCCTCTACCTCACTTACCTGTCCTCCGCCAACGTCTTCTCCATCCGCACCGAATTCCTCAGACGAGGAGCCTCCAACGGTCGCCTCATCGCCTGCGGACGCAAACCTGCGAAGATCATCGTGCTCGGCACGGACGGAGGATGCGCCATCTTCTTCCGTTACGAGGGACACAAGGAAGTGTTCCGTTGGAACACCGCGACTTGCTTCAAGCGGGAGAACTTCCAACTCGTATGGAGAGACGAGACCTGCCTTTTGGCCACACATGTCGCTCCAGACTACAGGAAGAGCCGTATGCGTGTCCTCGCCTCCAACTTCCACGATTACCTCCAGAACACAGTGGGATGCGGTGCCGTCCAGAAGATCGCCTTGCTCCAGGGATGTGTCTAGACGAAAGGGATTCAAGCCCACGCGTCCTTCCCCACCATATCATCTGTCACCATCCCATTCCATCACCATCATTTCTTATCTATTGTATTATTTTATTATTGACGTTTAATATTAAACTGCCCGATAAATAATAATAATATTAATATAAAATGGGTATTATTTCCTCTCTTTCTCGATATGGGTTTCAAATATTGCTGTCGAATTTGACATTGCCGTGATTTTGCTTCGAGCTAAGGGACGCTGATGAGCTTTTGGTACCGATATATTTTCTTCACCAGAAGATTATTGAGCTCATCTTACGGCTGAAAATTACTTTTAAAAAGTACTCATATTAGGTATCACCAATAGCCACAAGAAGATTATGGAAATGATAACCTTGTTGTGGCTATTGAACATACCTGAGATAAGTACGTTTTAAAGGATTTGTTCTTGAACCTACATATATATATATATACACACAATTATTTACACTGCAAACAAGGAAAAGACCTTACAATGCAACAAATCCAACTGATGGGAGTCATCAGTTATTAACACGAGAAAGTAACTTAAATTTTTATTTTGAAGACATTCTTTCCGTTGTCAAAACAAATTTATTGCGTCACAAATTATCCATCAAAAGATAAAAGCTCACGACAGTTTTGGAAATTTCTATCAAGAGAAGCATTATTCACGATTCTAATGTTCGTCAATTTTATTCTTTGCAAAAGACCAAAGACAGATTGAGAATCACTTAATACAAAACATCGGAATTCGAATTATGTCCCAATTCACTACCACGTATAGAGGATTTACATGCTTAGGATCATATATGATTGAGTAATACCTAGGTTGACAAACACTCTTGGAACGGAGCTCCTTTACAACTAAATCGCCAATATTATCGCAAAAAAATCGATTTTTTAAAATTCAGAAATCATGTAATTCAGATCAAAAGAGTACAGTTTTATTAACACTCACGTCGCATAAATGATCCAGACAGTGTGTTTCAAGAACGTCGTCTACTTCGTGTAATAGCCGCTGAATAGTCACGGGTGACACTAACTGAAGAGAAACTGTGAGATTTGACAGAACAGCCGTTGGGCAAGAGGAGATGAACAAGGCAAGAGGCAGGTTAGTGGCCCCCCAGAGAGATTATTTTCGTAGTAGGTATTGCCTGACTGCATAAATGTGATATCTCATGCAATGGAGGTTTCGTCAAAGAGAGGTCCTGACTTTGAAAGAGGCTGTATTACAAGCTGTGACGTTGTACTCTGATATGCTATGTGATGTAAACAAATATATATAAAAACAACTATTTTAATTTAAACAACTTTTAGGAAGTGTATAAAGATGAAGCACCAACCCAACCCAACGGTTTTATTCAACCGTCAATTAAAAATTGTACGGTCTTTTCTTCGTCTCCAAACATTCGCATAAATTCTTTGAGTCGAAATCATTTTTACTTTCTCCGTACGTAGTAATCGGAAAGTATTGTGATCATGAAAAAAATCGACTTCGATATTTCAACGGAAATACACGTTTTGAGGTCTCTAGAACACGTTTAGACTATTTTGGGAATGATGTCTGTGCGTGTGTATGTGATTGTGGGCGCTCTAACTCAAAAGGTACTTGCCATATCGTTACTAAATTTCATATATAACACTTCCGCATGAGCACAAAGAACTGATTGGTTTTTAAACAATACCGGTTAACCGAAAGTCGAGGTTTATTCGAAACCCGATTCGGTTTTTACGATATTTCTCCGTTAAAACATTATTATTGTATACACAATTCTATGCAAAGTTTATAGAGAATGTAATTTCCTACAATTTTCATTTGAAATAATTTCCAATGGCAGTTATTGTTTAGGAATTATTTATAAGAAATAATCGGTTTTTTCGGTTTTCGTCAAATATCTCCTTAAAAACATCGTAATTGGTCATCTTTGTAAGGACCAAAATTGTAAAAAATAATATTTTTTCCAAGTTTTGTTTGAAACAGATTTTCGGAGATATTTTGCTTTTTCTAGTATACAGCGCCGCCACAAACCACCATTTAGCGGTGAATTCTGTAAACATATTCAAAATATACTTAATTTACGGCAGTTTTACGATAGGAAATAATAATTCTGCCTTATAATGCTATTCATAATAATTTAAATAACTATACACCAAATATGGAGAAAGTCATATGTTGGACAAATCAGATTTTTAAGGGTTAATAGTAGGACGTATTGCGGCATGTGACCGTTGCTATAGACGCCGTCTCCATTAATCCAACTATAAGAAATCCATATTTTAATCTCCCTACAATATTTTGTAACAAAAAAGTCCGCAAGAGCATATAATTACGACTTATAGTTTAAGAGATGAAAATTCGGGAAGGTCCCGCCCACGTTATCCAATTGGGAGAATTAAACATCTCTGGAATCGAACTCGAGTCGTTATTTTGCACGGTGATTACACGTAAGAGTCTTTATGTGTAGCTCTCTTTAAAATTGAAAGAAGCTAAAATACATGCAGCCGTTCTCGAGTCATTAGATATTATTTGTGGTGTCTTAAAACTTAGTAAGTTAAAATGAAACTAGCTGCCCGTTTATCTCCGAAATCGGAGCTCTATTGCAGAATTATGGTAAGCAGACTCTCCGCTGCCCTACCCGCGCGCCCTGAGTTCTACGTTATGGCATTAATTATGAACGCCTTTGTACCTCCAATGAACTGAGCACTGAGCCTCGGAGCCCTATTTAACCTACCCGCAGGACCCCCTTCCGCCCCGCGCATTAACTTCCCCTCCACTTGCCCTCAAGCGTGGCTGATTTAAAATGGAATAGAAGATTGTACTTACGAAATCGGTACGATTACAGTATTCAAATTGAACTGCTTAGGCCAATACTTTTACTTATATAATAATCATTTAAGTTGCTGCCTCCGCCGCGAACTGATGCTCGGAGCCCTATTCCAGGTACCCACAGGCCCTCCTTGCGCCCCGCGCATTACCTTCCACTCCACATCCACTCAAACGTGGCTTCGCTTTGGGTTGTGACTAGGGTTGCCAACTTTTCGATCTTCATGAACCGGAGATCTTGTTACGGGTTGCCTATTTTAAGATATTCATAAACCGGAGTTTCCTTTAAACCTGGATTCTTTAAAACATGGCTACTCAAATTCCGGCCCGTTCGGGAATTCTATCCGGCCCGCGAAGCGGTTGAGAATGTCGTTTTAAAAATTTCTTTCAGCATGTACTTTTCAACTCTGTATCTAAAATAACAAAAATAGACGTACATTTTCATATCATATGTATGTCCAATACGAAATAGCATGTTGAAGTACGAGTATTGCCGTTTATTTCTCGGCTCTAATGTCTGAAACGAAAAGGAGAGACATGATGCACTGCATGAACTGCTTTGAGTAAAGATGGGCGATTCATGTTGGCCAATAAAGGGACAGGCAAACGATTCGACACCGATTCACGGCACAAGATGCTGACAAGGAACATTCACGAAGTGTGACACACCGATTTCGTTCATATTTTGCATAGTGAATATTCGTGGTGAAAAAAATGATCTCTCTGAAATCTTACGTGTCCTCGTGATCTCTGAGCCGAGATATTTGCATTCAAAGCTAAATATTTCACCCATTATTCAATGAATATCCCTTGTGCACTCTTCGCGTATATTCATTCGATCCGATTCGAATCGATCTTAAGACTCTTGGTCACGGTAAAATTTTTCATCAAACAGTTTAATGAAAAGTTTTACCAAAAATTTTATAAAATAAAAAAAAACAGTTTTTTAAAAAGACGACCTTATAAATGCAACCGAACTAAAAGGGGAAAAATAAATTAAATATGAATTTTGAAACTCACTTATGAAAACCATAATATCAACGAAAATATGCTTGCAAAGGTCGGATGACCACAGTTTTGCCATGATAAGTAGTCGACTTGCACTAGTATAAATTTAATTTAATCAACTTTCGAGTTTCAATGTAAATAAAACAAGATAATGCGCCTGGAATTGTAATTCTCGTCATGAAATGGATGCCGTTGGCTATAATATACATATCCTGAAAATTTGGTATATCAATTTTGTTAGCATAATCAATTTTCGAGTTTCAATGTAAATGAAATGGTGACAGAATGTGAGCGGAAAGTTTTATAACTGTGACTTTCGTCATAAAAAGGATAGGAGTTATGATTCTTTCTTCAATTTTTCGTGAAAATTGGACCACTGGAATACGAGCTGTTACAGGGGGGCACACACACACAGGTATTCTGGCACCTCATAAGACCTTTTTTTTAGAAATAGGCTAATAACTGGCCCGCCGAAAGGAATGGATTTAAAAAATTGGCCTTCGAGTGAAAAAGTTTGGGCACCCTTGCTTTAGAAGAAATCCAAGAGGAATTAAATGTAATGATAAATATATTCAATATTCTTAAAGGCACTCATAATTTTAGGACATATGATTAAAAATCATTGTTTACTTTTTTATATATCGCTAATTAACGAAATTGTAAGAGCATCGTCAGTTTGTTTTTGTACAAAACAAAATACTATGGAAATTAAAGTGCAAACTATCTTAATTCGAATCATTTATAAAAAACGCAAAAAATTCATAAAAAGGGCTTTCCGCTGCAATCGAAATTGAACTTGAGATTTGTGTTATTCACCCGGAGACCGGAGATTTTGGCGATGACCCTGAGATCTCCGGCCCGAAAGCCGGAGTTTAGCAACCCTAGTTGTAACGGACATGACCTTCCCTTACTCAGTTAATATATACGTTGATTGTTAAAAAAGACGGCAAAGCAGTCCATCTTCGATGCTTTTTCAAGAAGATTTTCAACCCGCAGCAACAAGAGCCGCAGCGAGGCCATCTAACGCCAAAGATCCAGGCTGCGCCCTATGTAGTTCGTCACCTCGACTCTCACCGCTGCCTATTCATAGGAGCAGGACTTCAGTAGGACCTTATTCAATATGCTTTAAAAGAAAGTGGCATAGCTCATGTTTTAGGCACATTTTGAGTATATTTTTGCTAGCGTTGAATGAATTGTCAATGTGCCTCCCATTCTCTGAAGTCCTGGGACATCTCTATAGCTCTTATGTTATGCCGACCTCTTGTAACGAAGTGAGGACATGGTAAGCAAGCATTTCGTTAATTGTGGTATTATCATACTCTGCATTTACTGAGAGTAGAGACTAATCCATGTTGTGCTGAGAAGAGATTCGTTATCCTTGTATCAACACTTTTAAATCCCTTATGTTAATATTGCCACGAAAATGCTTTCTGGTCTCTTTTAATTGATCTGTATACTGGTTTAAGCTCAGAGATATCACTTACGTTTACAGTCATCGAACTGTAGCGTTAAAAAGCAAAGTAAAATTATGAAAACATAAATAATCGCAGTTTTCATATTCTGTAATATATTTTGAAGGGTGTGTTTGTTGGTTTGTTCATGGAACTCCTCCTAAACGATAAAAGCTAGAATAAACAAATTTGGTACGATTCTTAAAAGGAAAATGGGTGGGTTTTTAAAGTGATTTGGATTACACATTTTATATTAAGAATGTATTTCTCTTTTAATTTTTCCCATTTAAATAACACGGGAATGAGCGTATTGTTGGATTAACAATTTTCGTTACAACCGTTATAAACAATACGTAATATCCTTTAATATATTTTGAAGGGTGTGTTTGTTGGTTTGTTGGTTTATTCATGGAACTCCTCCTAAACGATAAAAGCTAGAATAATCAATTTTGGTACGATTCTTTCTTACATCCTATATTAGTGAATGGCCAAGATTTTTTTCTGTACGTCACTTTTTTTCGAAATGGCGAACGTTTTAATTATCAAACGTCACGTATTTTGCCGCGTCCTGCAACTGAAATATAGGGATGAGTGTAGACTACTTTTAATTTGGACTTTAAAATTACTTAAAATCACGGTACGAACTTGACACTTGGATACTTTTTTGCGGGAAAGAACAAAGTTTATTTTTATTGAAGCCAGATTCCGAATTCTGGTGGAATTCGCATATAGATGCGGTTAGGATCAATAAAATACGTGATTTTACCAATATCAATTATAATCTACCATGACAACTCCCATTGTCGCCGAAATTGAGAGTTGAATACATTTATATTGAGACTATATAGACCCTTCTTCCATTTAAGAGAGGAAGTGAGGGGGAGGAAGCGAGGGGGAGGAAGCGAGGGGGAGGAAGCGAGGGGGAGGAAGCGAGGGGGAGGGGGCGAGGGGGAGGGGGTGAGGGGGCGAGGTGGAGTGAGGGGGAGAGAGGGGGGGGGAGAAAGGAAGGAGAGGGTGGAAGGGAGGGGGAGGGAGTTTATACGTTATTTTCGATTTTTCAGAGTGCAAGATTTTCTTCCTTCATTCATTTAAATAGGAAAATGCGAAGCGGTTTTCTTCATTTTTGCTTTATTCGACGGTTATAACCGTGTACTATCTTATTCTTGATATGCTTACATGTTACACGGTTGGAGTTTTAGATTTTTGTTTAAGCAACGAAACGATCGATATTTTTGGATATTAACGTAAGTTTTAAGCAAATTGGACTAATTCATAAAAAAGTCTACGTGCAAAAGATCCTTTGCACCCTAATGTATTAAGTGCCCGTAAAAATACAGTATGTTATATCTGTTTTATTTATTGTTCTGTTTGTCACATATATTTATTATTACATTCATGGTTTATTTAGTCATCACAAGTATTTATAATAATCAAGAGCATCAGTACGGATGTATTGTGAGTGCCCTTACCCATGTGTACAGTGAGCTCCAAATATGATATTAACAGTATTAAATAAATCAATTATCGAGCATACAAAATAAAGTTTATATAATTATTGCGAATTGTGAACTTTTAGATATTTTTGTAAATAAATCAATTATCAACATCAAGCATACAAAATAAAGTTTATATAATTATTGCGAATTATGAACTTATAAAACTTTAAATTTACGTTAAATTTAAAGTAGACCGTTCATAAGACCAAGTTTGAAGTTTTCTGATGCTGATGTGTAGAATTTAGAGTATGTGTTTTGGCTTCAAAGGCATTGAAATACTTTTCTTACGCCTATGCACCTGTGTTTTTCTTTGAACATTTGATAAATAGGTCACTAGCGCGTCCTTAAGAATCCTCTAGCCCTATTCATTGGACATGAATGCACTCTGTTGCATTGATCCCTGCCTATGCCTAAATCCTCCAACAATATGTAGGTGAATGTCTTTCTGACGTGTCTGCATGTTATTTTAAATTGTCTTCGGCATTTCTTAGGAAAAACTAAATAGCAATACCGTCTTCATTAGTTTCAATTTATATTTCAAAATTTATTTACTATTTTATCGCTTTCAACGTATTATATATAGGTTTATATATATATATATATATGTGTGTGTGTGTATGTGTGCGCGCGTGCGTGCGTGCGTGTGTTACGCCGAATCGGCGTAATTGCCGAAACCGTGAAATGGGCAGGTTTTTTTATTGGACGACGGCTTTATCCATTTCGTGAAATGAGCAAACTATTGCATATTTCGTGAATTTGGCAAAGATATAAATTACTGAATATATTAAAACAAGTTGATATTGATATTGTTAGTAAAGCAAACACACGAAACTAATGAGACGGGTTCCCTGGAAGTGTTTCACGTCGGAAAACGCCTCGGTCGCTATTTACATAATTACTAATTTTTGTTTTATATTATTTAAAACTAAAAATGATAACCTATTATTTTGAGTTTGAGACTCGTAAAAAAGAGATCTTCTTCTAGAATTTTGCCTGCAAAAAACCTGCCCATTTCGCTGATTCGGCAATTAATTCGGCGTAATATATATATATATATATATATATATATATAAATACTACGGAAGAGGAAAGGTAAGTAAGGATATTTAGGGCAACTAGGTGTTGAAGGAAACCAGTGAACACTTACCGGAAGCAGAGCCGCTGGAGTGTTGGAGAGACAAATTTGTAGAGGTTAGAGCTTTCGGGATGATCCCTTCGTCAGCACAAGAGTGACACAACTCTACTTCCGGTAAGTGTTCACTGGGTTTCCTTCAACACCTTCAAAACCTAATTAGGTGTTGTGCTCCCTTTATACTAACATCCCCTACCACGATGGACTGTCCGCCCTGAAAAAATCCCTTGACTCGAGAACACCTGACGCAAGACCCTCCTCCCACTTCCTAACGAAGCTGGCGGAAATGGTGCTCTACAACAACAACTTTGCCTTCGGAGGGCGCCACTACCTACAAATAAAAGGTACGGCGATGGGCACTCGCATGGCGCCCTCATATGCCAATGTCTTCCTAGGTGAATGGGAGGACCGTTTCCTCGACATACACCCCAGACCACTCCTGTGGCTGAGGTATATCGACGACATTTTTCTTCTTTGGACTCATGCACCCGACTCACTCCAATCCTTTTTAAAGCGCCTCTCTTCCCACCCCACGCTCTCCTTCACCTACCACTCCTCCCCCTCCAGCATCACCTTCTTGGATGTCGACCTCTCCATCTGAGAAAACCAAATCCACACCAAAGTACATTTAAAACCTTCCAACCGCCTTCAATATCTCCACTTCCACAGCTGCCACTCCCTCCACACTAAAACTTCAATCCCCTACGCCCTACTCGCTGAGAACGGAGAATCTGCTCGGACGGAGACTCACTTTCCGAATACTGCTCTGTCCTCGAAAATGATTTCCTCCAACGCGGATACCCGCCGGACCTGATTCGGGACCAAATCCTACGGGCTGTCGCACCCAGCACTCCTAACCTACACTGCAACCGCCCCGCAACCCCCGACTCTACCCCCTAACTCACCCTAATCACCACCTTCTATCCCGGCATCCACGATACCCTAAAAAGCATCCTAAAGGCAGCCCACCCAATCCTCACTTCCTCCTCCAACCAGGTCTCCTTCCCCACACCCCCAATCCTCTCCTTCCGCAGACCTCCCAACCTAGCCAACATCTTGTGGAGGAAAGAACCCCCTTCACCCACTCCTCTGCACCCTGCAGGGTCCCACCCCTGCCGCAGACCACGATGCCTAACATGCCCTATAAACCCACCCTCCAACTCATTCTCAAACACCACCACCAACATCACCTACCCCATAACATCCCCTACCAACTGTACCACACGCAACGTCATCTACCTACTAATCTGCACCCAATGCCCCGCCTTTTACGTCGGACTCACCAGCAATTCCCTCAACATTCGCATGAACGGCCATCTCAACAGCGTTAGTTTTAAACGACAGCTACCCGTGGCCGTTCATGCGAATAGTCACAATCTTAGTTTCAGTGTTTGTTTCACGGTGAGGGCCATCCGCGCCCTCCCGGACGACGCGGAAGCGTCGCGACGCTTCCGCCCCCCAACTCCGTCAATGGGAACTGGCCCATATCCAAATCTTAAACTCTTTCTCTCCTCCCGGCCTCAATATCCGTTAATATTTCCTTCTTTCCACCCCCTCTTTCCCCTCCCCCTACTGCATCCTCCAATCCCCGACCTATCCACGCTCCCTTCCCTTCCACCCCCACACCTTCACCCCAGTGTCACTGCCAAATCAGTTGTGTCTCTCTTGTGCTGACGAAGGGATTATCCCGAAAGCTCTAACCTCTACAAATGTGTCTCTCCAACACCCCAGCGGCTCTATTTCCGGTAAGTGTTCACTGGGTTTCCTTCAACACCTAGTTGCCCTAAATATCCTTACTTATCTTTCCTATTCCGTAGTATATATATATATATATATATATATATATATATACTACGGATATATATATATATATATATATATATATATATACATACATATATAAATACTACGGAAGAGGAAAGGTAAATGAGGATATTTAGGGCAATTAGGTGAGAAGGAAACCCAGTGAGCACTTACCGGAAGGAGAGCCGCTGGAGTGTTGGAGAGAGACGTTTGTAGAAGTTATTGGAGCTTTCGGAATGATCCCTTCGTCAGCACAAGAAAGACACGCCCTTAATATATATATATGTATGTATGTATGTAATAATTGATATTTTTTTTAAAACTAGGATTCGAAGCTATAATGTAGTGTAGGGTTTTTAAAATTCATAAATTATCGTAAATAAGAATTTCTCAGGACGTATTTTAATTCAAATCGGTGCAATTTAATATCCTTTAAAACTCATTAGTTGATTGTGACTATCTTAGCAACAATTTAGTCTAAATTTTACATCAAAATATCTTCGATTGGCTCTACTTAGTAGCACTTATTGAACGTTTCCTGGCTCATAAAAATCTCTGTTCGAAAAATTCTTTGCTGAAAATTCGCAGATTAAATTTATTGAAAAACTTTTAATTAAAATCTCAGGCATCTGTAAATGTGTGGACACCTTATTTTATTTAGATTTCCATTTTACACCATGACTTTACAACAACCATTAAATGTTGGTAAAACTAAGTGTGCATTTCGGCTAAAAAGCAGCCGTCATCAGCTTTAAAATAAGAATGGAATAACTGAAAACTTTTTTGAAAAATTACTCAAAAGAATTTGCTGTTAAGTTAAACAGTATCCATGAATTTTATGTTAATCAATATTATGAGCATAGGTAAAACAAGTTCGAAAAAATCAGCCTCTCAGGATTTACGCGTGAATAACATAGCCGGCAAAGTGAAGTAGCTTGCGATACGACTCGGTTTCGACGATGTCTGCGTGACTATTTCAAAAACGAGAGTATAAAAATGCTGACGATGTCCGACGGTAGCTCAACGAACTCCAAAGCAGTGATGAAATTTTTTTATGTGGCTTAAGCTTGAATGCCTGAGGAACCGCTGCTTCAATGGCACCGATGAGAAGGAGAAACTGTGTTCGTTCTATAACGCTAACTTATAAAAATTATTTTCTTTATTTTCGCTTGTCTGACGTCCTCAGTACATATGTGCCTTTGCAAAAATTGGGCAACTAAACATGACAATGTTATAATTGAGTTTTATGTGACAAACTTAAATGTCTGGAAGCAGAAAGTTAACTAAGTGCATAAAGTTTCTCATATAATCGTTTTGACTCCATTGATACATTATCATGATATTGTTCTTCATTAAGACTAATGCCTTAAAAAAGTACATAATGAATTTAATTTCAAAGTGACTTTACGAATGAAAAATGTTTTATGCGTGATATTTTCTTTCTCTTTCAATTGAAAGCCATGTTTAACTTTCTTTCCTAATCTGTAAAATCGAGTTTAGTCAATTTGTCAATCAGATTTAAACGTTTTCTACAATCATTTTCAAAATAAATCGCTTTTATTGAATGGACTTTGTCCTCATTTGATAGCTGGAGTTCTATATTTTTTGGCGGGGAACCTATATTTTCCGCTAGATCTGCTCCATTCTGTGATTATGTTCAGCATGTAACTGAAACATTTAGTTCAATCTTCAAAGAATTTGAAGCTGAAATAAATAACTTGACTTTCTCCATTCCAGGAAAACGATCGTGGAAACATCCACAGAAAATTGAATTGCAAATTGCTGACTTACGAAATTTTGAGTCACCAAATACCCCTGATTTTTAAACCTTCCGAAAATTTACTCCTACATTTGAATACCCAGATATTCATCATTTTGCAATAAGTATATTACAAATACGGATCAATGAGTAGATTTTTGAGCCGATATTTTCGGCAATTAACTTTGTTAAGAATGAGCGCAGATTAAATTAATCTTATTTATTGAGAAACTGAAAAGTGATTGTCAAGTTCATAAAACGTATAGAGATAAGATAAATTGGTGTTATTGCTTTTTAGGCACGTTTCGCTTCCAGCGTGAGCGCCCATTATCGTCGGTCTGTCCGTCCATCCGCATGTTCGTTCTCCGCTTCTACTGAACGGATTTTCATCAAATTTGATATTAAGGACTTAAAATCAAATATAATAAGAAAATCGCAAAATTGAATCACGTACGACAATCAGGAGTACCACTTTACTGGAGACAAAAAATTAAATTTTCGTCATATCTCGTAAAATATTGCTTATATCAAAATATTTTTCAAATAAAAGTTGTAGAAATAGTAAAGAAAAGTATTTTCTTTCCTATACATTTTTATCGTAGGAGTTGCCATTATCGAGAAAATCAAACAAAACTGTCTTAATTCGAGTTGAACTTCGAAATTTTCTTGCATGGTTACTATATATGTTGCTAACATAAACAATCTCACAAACAAACGTTTAATTTACTTACGTGTGCATGCGCTATTTGTAAATAGGAAGAAAATGGATTATTTATGAGGAAGAAAAGAACTTTAAAACGCTATTTCCCTTACGTACAGGTAAGTATATAATTTCTTTCTAATACTCCATTGCACGAAACGCACCCATTTGTGATACGTTGTACTTCCCTAACTTGTTTTATATCGAAATTCGAATTCACTTGTCTCTTCAACAAAGGATATGTTTTATTTCCCCTGTTTACATATAGAGATAATTAGCTTAAAATCTAGTTGGATATAGGGGAGGGCAAAAGTATTTCCGGCTGAAAAATTTGTGCTTATTTATTGGCATGCTTGACAAAAAGATTTTCCCTCCCCCTTACGTAGATAATTCCTTTTCAATGTGTCTTTTTAGGCGCGTTTCGCTTCCAGCACGAGCGCCTATTAGCTTTGGTCTGCCCGTCCGTCCCCAAGTTCGTTCTCGGCTTCTACCAAACTGATTTTCATGAAATTTCATACAATACTTAAATCAAAGACAATAGAAAAATCACATATATGAATCAGGTAAGCCAATCAGGGGTACCACTTTACTAGTGACAAAAATGAACTTTCCGTCATATCTCGTAAAGCAGTGGGGCTCAAACTTTTTTATGTCAAGGGCTACTTTCATTCTGTAAATTGTATTGCGGGCTAATAAATTTTTTAAACATATACTTCACGGTTTTATAACTTTAAGTTAATCGCAAAAATAACCGCAAAGAAAGCATTTATTATACGTCATTTATGAAAATCGACAAAATAAATAATTGCTAAATTTATTCTTCATTTAAACGATTATGGGCGCGTTTACATTGCATAGTATATTTAGCCAGTGATTGGCTTGCAACTCGAAACCGAGGGGTGTAAACAATCTTTAAGACGTTCATTGGTGAGTGCGTTCCTGAGTTTAGATTAAATTACGTGCATATTAAAAAATCTCGATTCACATAAATAAGTGGAAAGCAAATATGCTTTCAAAAGAAAGGAAAGTTTATGTTTGAAAAAAATTCAGTTGAAACAATCATTTGAATCGTTATATCTTGCTTTCAACCCTATATCATTTTGAAACATAATTAATATTTTATTTTCCAGATTTGTTGCATCCGTGTTGAACATCTCCTGTTTTGCTAGAAATTTCTTCAATGTCAGTCTCGGCGAATAAAGGTTACAAGGAGGTAGAGGTCTTTAAAATGTAGAAAACGTCCTTCGAATTCAGTTTGTTATTTTTTCTATTACCTCGCTGCCTCCACGGGCGACTTCAGTCTTCCTAAAGGGCGACGTTATGGGCACTCTGTCGCAAAGTATCGGTCATAGTTTTCAAATAAAACTTGAATAAATAAAGTATTTATTTTCCTATACAGTTTTATCGTAGGAGTAGCCGTTATCAATAAAATAAAACAGGAAAATCTTAATTCTAGTTGAACTTAGAAAATGTTTTGCATGGTTACCACTACACTACAAAATTAGTACATGGTATTTTCTGTAAAAATGCATATATTTTAGCCCCTTTCCTGTGCTTTATCGCCGCCATATCCAAACTTTGCTGAAATGGTCAGGTAAGTGTAGAATTTAATAAACACATTTCGAAAACTGCAACACGACCGTAAATACCTGATCATACATGATGAAGGTGATGATTGATATTGAAATTATACAATCAAGCAAGCTTCCTTATTAAAATTAGGAAGTAAATCCTCTCCTGAGATTCAGATGGGGCCGTGCGAGGATAATAATTATAAGGAACTTCTAGATGAGCTAAGGGCTTTAAATTTGGCATGATTACAGATATTTATTACAACCTACGAAAAAATACCTAAATTCTAAAAATTCCAATTTTTCGGGGCGTATATTACAATTATTGCCCCAAACGATGATAAGCCAGAGACTATAAATTTGACACGGTTATATATTTGGACAAAACCGACGCAAAAAAAATTGAAATTTTAAATTTCCAAATTTTGAAAATGCTTGTAGAATGCAAGAGCACCGTCTACTAGTATATAACACATTAGTTTCGATTAATTTAATGATGAATTCTATGATAATACATTGCACGTACTGTTTCTGTTTATAAAATTATTTACTACATTTTGAAAATAAAAACCTAGGTACGCAAATTTTTTAAATATAGCATATAAAAGACAAAAGTACTAAAAATCCGGTCATTTCCCAGTTTTTCTTCCTCTCAACACATTATGTCTCGTTTTTCCTTTCTCAGAATCTGACCATCGTAACACTAAATACTAAATACATTTTACCTGTCCCATCAGTGTGGAGACGGTCATATTTTAGAAGCGAAGCAAAATTTGTAAACTACCTTAGTGCCCTGAATTTCACCATTTCGGTGAGTGGCAGAGGTTGCGACCTTGACATCAGGTCTCTGGTGAGGTGCCTTCCGGTAAACCTGTAAGTTTGACGTTTCTTTTTTCTTTCTTCATTTGTTTTCCTTTTATTTTCCTTGTCGCCATTTTCCCTAAATATTCGAATTTTTACGGTTAAGGAGTTTCTTTTTTAAACGTCCATTTCGCCGTAGTCTCCAAACACTTTTTAACTACCTTAATAGTTAACACAAATATTCTTGCAAATACTTGTGCATTAACTGACTATGGTTAGGTGGAAAAGGGGCTGTGTATCCTCAACCTCGACGTTGAAAGTTAAAATAAATAAATACCGTATTTACTCCCGTAATTGTCCCACTTTTTCGCGCAATTTTTGTTACTTTAAAACATGGGTGGGGAAATTACGCGGGTCATATAAGAATGAAGTCTAACAGTAATGGAATTTAAAAATATGTACTGGTATTTGGCCTCTGTACGATCTTGTATATGAGGACACTATTTATTTTCTCGAAACCTTGGCTTTTTCCCCCTACCTGCAGCCTTTGGCTTTTCGGGGAAGGCATCATTGAAAGAAATGCACGGTGCACTAACTAGCGCTGTTCCTTTCGTCCGCGTTGTTTCAGATAGAAGAATTTGACAACCTGGCGATTTGATCCACTACAAAGGCAGGCAAAGATTATTTCAGCACAGACTCGGATTCATTCATCAGTGCACTGAGATGGGGAGGAAAAGTGGAAGGGATACTGAACGTAAACAATACAAAGTTAAGTGAATGATATCGGTGGCTCAAATAGCTATGACACCTTAAAATACAAAGTTGGGCAAATGCTATCTTTTGCACGGAATCGGACCAATCCATAAATCTGCTGTGAGGGAGAGTGGAAGCAAAAGAGACAGCAGCGTAAACAATGTTATCCATCGTGTCAAAGTAAAGGAGATGCGATTACATGTTGCAAAATATAATCTTTTATTTCCTCCTCAAAAATCGGGGTGGGTCAATTTACGCGATGGAGGCAATTGCGCGAGTAAATACGGTACTTTCGGCTTATCAATCACGGATTTTAATCAAAATATCCCGGTTCTGCAACCATTATGCTTATACTAATTGTAAGTCACGAACCACCTCTCGAATGATGCATTGTATCGCATCACATTGAGTAATATTGCATTTTTTAATTTTGTTGGTCTTCCTAATAATTCCTAAATCGTTGCCTTAACAGCGCTCGGAGAGAGAAGTATACAAAATATGTCCTCCAGTAGAAGGGCGGTTGGGCGACTATAAAATCGCCTGATTTACTGGAGTGCAGATCGAATAGTTATAAAGAGTACTTGGCCCATACATAACCTTAAACGGACAAATTTTTCTGGCAACCTTATTCTAATTACACTACCGAAAGTTTTACGGAGTGGTCCACAAATATCCTTGAAATGCAAAATTTACCACGCTAAAATCGTTTAAGTCAAAACTGACAGAAGCGTATAACAGAAGTCTTAGTTTCAAGAAACTTCCTACTAATTTTACCTCCTGTTGTGACCTTGTTTAGCTGGGCGTATTGCAATACGGAGTAAAAAAACTTCCCTGTAAAGGCAGCAGTTATCTTCAACGAAACTTTCACCACAAATGGGTTCAGAATGTTGCGGTATTCATGCGACCTACATTTTTCATCCTAAAAAAACAATACCGTTTCTGTGATTATAGGCAATACTGTTTTGGTATCTTGTAACTTATTATTATATAAGTTTTTGCCGTAGTCGTGAAGTGGTTGCATCTCAGTGATACAGCAAATTTGAGCGCTGATCACAATACGGGTATTTCGAGAAACAATAAAATAAAAAGTAATTCTACCATACGGTATGTCTTAAGCACACACCACCAAATCCTGGTTATCCAAAACCTTTCTCTTAAAATTCTCATATTCCATCTCTTCTTTTAACGAATCTAATTTGTATACCTATCCAGGGCCGTGCCCAGACATTTTTCCGCCTGAGGCGAGATATAATATGGCGCCCCCTGGCTACGCTGGCCTTATGAATTTATTTTGATAGGTTTTCATTTTTGTCAAATGTTGGCGATCCCCTTCGAGACGCGCCTGAGGCGGTTGCCCCGCCGCCTCACCCATCGGCACGGCCCTGTACCTATCCTCTTCCTACTTCTCTGCCTCTTTCCTAACATTCTTCCTTCTATGACGCCTTTAACTAAACCTTTTCTTTCAAATTAAGAGATTAGTTCATTACAATCTGGGTAATGATTATTGTGGATAGAATTATTTAGTATGTTTAACATATAAATATTCATTAACATATAACTTTGTCAAATAATTTTTATATGCCCATGACTATTATTACTTTCTGAAACATTAGGTTATGTGGATTTTATATTTACCTATATTTTATGTTTTATTGCAGATAAAAGTGGGTGTCATTAATTTTTATTTTAGTTCAACGTAATACTTAATCCACGCATACCCGTCACATTTGACGGGCAATTACGCTAGTATAAATATAAATTTCAAAGCTAAACGTTTCAAATGAAAACCGCATGTGGCCCACCATCTCAGGGAGTGCAACCCTCTCGTTGCATTGATTTTACCGTAAGGAGGTGGGCAAGACAAAAATGGAGAATAAAAAATATTCAAATCTATGTAACAGTTCTTACTAATTAGAAAATATACGATAGTTTACGATAATAATAATAAATGTAGGATAGTATACATAGAAACTTTCGCATCAGCCAGCCATTTATTTCAATATCATCCATGTTGTTCCCATCCAATACGAATTTGAGGCCCCTGTCGTCATTCATGATATGGTGCTGGTTAGAGATAAAATAAAAATTCCTCTCGAGAAATTGGCCAAGGAATTAAGAAAAGGCATTATGGACGTTAAAGATATTCCGGTAGATGAGTTTCGAAACAATTATATCTTACTCATCTAAAACGATGTTTCACTCCCGTAACACCTCTCTTTAGACAAACTTTCACCTTTTCCGGTGTTTGCTTAAAAAAAACATTTTGCGCACTCCGCAGCCACCTTTCTTGTTTTCGTTCGCCCGTTTAAATTCGACCTTTCCATTTTAATTGATCCAATTTCTACTTACACAACTTGCGGATGTGACTGTGTTATTATAAAGAGTATATTAAGAAGAAATGCAATCTTTTTGCCTTCCTGAGCTTTGGGATCGAGGGATCGAATTATCCTGGTGAGTAAGACCAATATGTATACCTCTTCGAGTGTTTATCGATTCTTTATAGAGTCGAGTGAATATTAAGAGTGCTTAAAAACACAAGGACGTTGCTCTATATTTTGAAAATTATAATAATCCATATTTCATTAAGACTCCGAGAATTTGGTAAATAATACACGTATGTATAAAGTTAATATGGTTGCATTCATTAAAGGTATCTTCTATGCAAGCAATTATATTTCTCAGGAATTTCGATACTGATGCCGTATAAATATACTAAGAATGCTAATTTTGATTAGCGTTGCAAGATTGCTTCGTAACTTCTGGCGCAGATTTTTTTTCAGGATGACGCAACTCGGACTGCTTGAAATAATTAATTCCAAACTGAGATGGAAAAGTCTTTTGAGGAACATGCGCAATATTTTCCGCAATTTCCTAGAGATAGGAAACTCAACTTTCCTAGCATTAAATATCCCAATTTATTGCTAATTCGGGACTTGGTAATTTTTTAATTGCGTGAATCAAAATTCTTTTCCAGTGGCGAAGTGGAAAAAGTTACTTATCCGCTGATTAAAGTGGAGCAGCTTTGCACCTTACGTAATTAACTTGATATATCATGCGATTCCTGTTTTACTATTTATATCTCCTTCCTGTAATTAAAGAAGCATATTTCACGTTACTAACATTAATGCGAGATGAGATAATGCAGTATACAACTAATTATCCGTAAAATTTTGGTGATAAATAGACATTTAAAATAAATAACATATTATTCCAGAGGGGTATATAAATCGTAAAATATTTTAAACAAATCAGTTGATTTCTAAGCGTATCTGCCCAAATAATCTTGATCCAATGCTGAATGATACGTTATTTTCCGTTTTGAATTATCATATTAATTTGTTTCCGCAATATTTTTAAAATTTAAGAGAGATTTCAACTAGTTATACTTTCAATGATGATGTTATATTACGACATTTTACACTTTGCTAAGGCTGAAATAAAAAATGCTGCTTTCGATATATGCTCAGTAACTTAATACTCATGAATGACAGGTTAACAGATGGTCGATTTATTTATGAATTTTACGTTCAAGTACACTTTATTTCATAAATATGAGTTTCTGAAAATAAATTACACATTACTGCATAAATTATTAAGTTGATGAAATAGAATTCCACGCGAGTTTTATGCTTATTAAATATATTTTCATATAGCACATAGGTATAATCTTTCAAAAATTCCATACATAAATTTCAATGATTAAGAGATTTTTTCTACAGCATAGACAAAATATGTCTGTAATGTCACCATACAGGCCATATGTTCAGTGTAGCAGGTGTCATACACAGAAAATGAGCTAGTCATATCATAATATGGCTTGTATTAAATAAATCATATATGACAATCTGTAATTCGACGTAAGACCATTTTGTAGCCTCAAGACTTTACTCGCATCACTCACTGAATACAATACTCGTGTAAGATTATTCCGCATTGCTTCCTGATAAAATTCCGAGACTTTGTTTAACGTTATCCCATCTTTTATGCATGATAGTCTCAACGAGTAGACTTGTAAACCTTCAAACAAGTCGCCGACACGCTCGAGTTCTTCGGAAAACCGTTTGCGAGGGCCCAACCGGACCTTTGCGAATCGAAAATAACACGCGGAACGTTCGGCAGGGCTTCCGCGTCCTGATGCAGGACTTGGTGCCACTCCGCCAGCAGCGGTCCCGTCGAGTCCCACCTAAGCACTGCGTGGTCCGCCTTGAGGAAGTACAGCAAACCTCCCCTATGGTCAGCAGCGAGACCCGAAGAAGGCCCCAAGAGATTCCCGACCAAATTCACGGGAGCCGCTCTAGAGGAATTTAAAATGGGCGGTGGATCCCTAAGGACCTTAAGATCGATCCCGTAAAGCTTCTCGGAGTCCTTTCTTGGCGTGAAATAGAGAAGGGAATCGAAGCGCGATATCGTCACATCACCGATTCCATTCCGCACTCCACTCAGCACCTTCCAACACGCAGATTCCCTCATGGAGTACACCAAGATGGCCCCTCCTCCAGGATCGCTGGCGTACGCTCTCGGCCCCGGTCCCAACACAGCCGCTCCCCAGTCAACCGCCATCCACCGGAGGTCCTTCCCGGAGACTCCCGGAATGCGGACGACGTGCCTGGAGAGCTCCAGACCGGAATATCCTCCCAGGATCAGTTCGAAGAGGATGAATTTAGGTGGACAACCTAGGTCGGCGTTTCCTGCGTCGAGGACCCATAGCCTTCCAACGTTGTCGGATATAGCTGCCGTCACCGACTGGAAACCGGAGCAGTCTCCTCCAGGAATTTGCATGGACCAGTTGGGAAAAGGGTGAAGGGTGGGAGGAGAGGAGGAGGCGCGGCTGGACCATTTTGCGGAAACGAGCGTGGCGGAGACCCCTTTCGACCATCTCGGGAGGCAGAGGAACACCCTCCCGTGCCATATATCAGCGTTCCACACGACCGTGTCTTCAGGGGAGAAGGAGCCGTTCTCTAAGGCAGCGGCGCCATACTCTTCCTCCGCCCACTGGAGAGTGCCGACGTCCCACGTGACTTTCGAAATGTTCGTCACCAGTTGAGAGCGAGCAGCTACGTTTCGAAAAGAGACCGCAGCGATTACGAAACACAAAACAGCTTTTGTAACCATTTCACGAGATCAATGTGTTTTTTTTTTTAAGCGCTACCGTTTTTCTTTTCGAGAAGAGCAGCAACAGGGACGAGCATCTCTTCCTCGCCTTTGATGCGCTTTCCTCGACCGACACATTTGGTCAGGTTTATGTTCTGTGAGGAGGGTTGTGCGCGCCGAAATAACAAAGGGGGTGTTATGAAAGGGTTATTTTTACCCGAGAAAGTCATTAGCGTGCATAAAAAAATAAAGATGCGAAAGTGCAACCATATCGAAGAAATCCAAAGTTTCTGCTGAGCAGGCGTTTCACCTGCGCAGGATGTTTCGACAGAATATCCTTCTTCGCTTACTCGCTTAATTCTTTCTTTGCGCGTTATTAGAGTGGGAGGGGAATGGGAGATATTTTATAGTCTCTCAAAACGCCGCACTTTTCTCTTTGCCTAATTATTATCACGACTGTCGGAATACTAGATATTCTTGATTGTAAATGTCTTCAAGTTAAAAAAATAAAAAACAAAACGAATCTCGAACCTGTATTAATTGCGTGCCTGGTATCCAAGCATTTTAATAAATAAAGCTATGAAAAGGGTCAAAAATAAAATACGTATTTAACGTGAATATCGCCTTCCTAAGAGATAATCCTTATTTACTACACAAAGGCCATACGCTGAGCTCGCTAATTCTTTCGAATAAGGAAAGTAATAAAAATATTTTTTGTGGAAGATGCGTTTCTGTGAGTGAAATGAAAAAATATTCGAAGTTTATGTATTATTTTTATTGTTTGTAGCAAACGGAGTTATATTATTTCGATACCACTGTGAGTAGTAACGAATTTATTACCTATAATTTACGGCTTCCACTGAAATCATGCGGCTCTCGGGGTTGTTTCCAAGCATCACTGCACCTGGACTTTTGGGTTTCCAGGAAACGAGAATTAGAGTTACAAATTTCCCGAGAAACCCGGGATCTAGGGAATTTTAATGAGTTACTATACTGATTATGAAATAAACTGTTTTTCACTGATACAGGATATTTATTATCGATAAAACGTAAATACACAACATAAATGTAAATATTAATCCCATTACAAAATGTAATGCCGATAATTATAAATTAAATATATTAAATAAGTTTTAAAAAGTTGGCCTCCTTTTTAGAAATATTAAGTGAAGACTTAAATGAAAAACAAATAAAAATAAATAAAATTTAAAACGAAATCCCAAGCAATTGATAGTTATATACAGATTTTCTTATTGTTCACACATACATATTTTACATACATATATTACATACCTCTTACACAAAGAATAATTTCGTATTCTCATCATGAATCGCAATTCTTCATTTAAAAAAAAGATTTTAAAGATCATATTACTCAAATTAACTCTTCCTCGAGTTACAAAATTGCTTTCTGTGGAAAACACTTGGTCACTTTCGGTATAAGTAGGTTTTATACTTTTTAACGCATTAAATAACAACAATAAATTTTGTGTTACTTTTATAGTTTTTTCATATTAGCAAAAGATTACTTTATTAATATACATACTGTATAATTCGTTCATGGACGAAGCGCTTTTCAAACTCTCTGTAATTTCATATTCCATTTCATCAACTAGTGAAATTTTTTACTTCTGAAGGCGGGAATATTTTCGTCTCCACTTTCTTCGTTAACGTCAGTTTATGTATCTTCAAATAGTTTTTATCGTACCTTTGGTATATTTTATAATTTTATTGTTTAAATTTATTTTTTAAATATATCGTCTGAATTTGTTTCAATACATACGAGGATTTTCTGGGTATTTCATTAAAGATATCAACTGGCTCTGTCGCTTTTCTTCTACACGATACTTTAATGCTTCCATTAATAGGCTGCCAATTCCCGTATTTATATCGTAAAATGGCACAAAATTGAAAACAAACCAATTCCCGGGAATTATTAAAAATTTCCCGGGAATCGGGAATAAGATGTATTGAATAAATTCCCGGGAATCGGGAACGGGAATTCCCGGTTCAAAAACTCTTACTGCACCTCTATTCCACGGATGCACAACCTGCATATCGCTTTATCTCCGTGTGTGGCACACAAGCAGGGGAAAATATGTTTTTTGTTCAATTCATAAATCGTATAATATTTTATATGATACTTGACATACACGTATATAATATTCATTTAATCTTGGTCTCAACCATCGTCAGTCCAAGGCTTTTCCAAGAAATGGTAGCAAAGTGAACCAATTTGGCCTTTCATATAAATACAAGGAAAACCCATGAAACGATTTTTTATGCAATTGAAGAAATTACATTTGGATATAGGAAGGAAAAACTGAAGGAGTTGAATGATAAAGAATAGTTTCTCTTTTGTATCATTAGGAGTTTAGGTAACGTAAGTCTCAAACTTCAGGGTGAACAGTTAATAGCGTATCAGCCTAATCATGATTCATATTTTTGAAGGAGAGAATTTAGTTACCTTATCGATTTGCGAAAGTTTTCTTTTAATATGTTGATAATTTATTAACTCTTCGTACAACCTTTGAACACAGGTTTAAACAGATAATAACCGAGAAATTGCCGAATAAAAATATTTTCAAACTCTTTCTCGGTAAATACAAGTTTCTCTATAACAGCCTAAGGACAGTAGTGGATTACCGGATTCAATTTTTTTCAAGTTTTTAAATCATTAAGTTTATAATATACCAGAGGGCATGCCCCTTGCTCGCTCCCGCTCACCAATCCCTCTTAGCTCGCTCTTACCATGTATTGGATTTAGATAAGTATAACGGAAACATGTTTTGAAAATTAATTAAATAAATGTATTTTTAAGTTTTAATAACAAATCAACAAAAATAATAAATTTGAAAGAAAATTAAATTAACGATTCATTGTAAACTATAATATTATGTTATTTTTATGGTTTATTAACACTTCCAGTTATTTGTATTTTCACACCCTGACGTGAATTTGCTCTCGATATAACTACATAAAGTTGTCCGTGTCCATAAATTGGTCTATGTTGGTTTCTAAATGCAACGAAAACAACGAAGAAAAACACTTAGCATGTACATTCCTTAATATTTCCAGATAAAATGGATAGCAACGATGTAAGCAAATTTTGTGTCATTACTATTAAATGAGTTTTCGTTATAAATCTTTCAAGATATCGCCCCTGCTCGCTACGCTCACCAACCCCCGTTTCGCTCGATATAGAACAGTGGCTCAAACGTAGGGTCGCGACCCCCATTGGGGGTCGCAAGATAATTTTGGGAGGGTCGCGAGCAGTCTTTGCTATGCCAACTGATTTTTTATACTTACTTATACTTACAAAAAAATAAGATTCCGGTGTCCATATGATGAAAGAAGATTCAATTGCTTTGGTCAGTCTTTTTCAATATAGTTTCCTAAATAATTACCAGTAACTATTTATGTTGCTATGCGTAACGATTGACGTTACAACGATAATTTCGATGCTCAAACAAAATTTCGAAGCGAATAACGCCATTCTTAGGTCTATTTGAAGGCTTAAGTGAGGCTAATTGAATCGGAGGCAACAATGAGGGTCGCCTTGGAAACACCCCGAAAGAGTACGAAAAATCCACAAAATTTCGAAAAAGGATGCCCGTTTCTCAAGTTATCGACCGTGTAACATGTACACGTAGTAAGAATAAGATAGGATACAGTTATAGCCGTCGAATAAAGTAAAAACGAAGAAAAATATTTTGATTTTGAAAAATCGAAAATCCCGCGTAAATTCATGGATTCGAACCTGGGACCTTTTCAGGGATATTTAATTTTTCCACGACATGATACGTAAATTATACAGAAGGAAAATAAAATTTCATTCTTTTAGGCGTTCTTTGGTTCAAGTCTCTAGTTTTTACGATGATTCTAATTAATTTTTAAATGCAAACGATATGCTGCACTCATTCCTGCGGCGTTACGCACGATGATGACCATGACCATTACGTTTTTATTATATGTATATTATAAGTATAAAAGTTGGAAAATTAATTACTTTTCTATAGAATCTCAAATCGCCATAACAAGACGAGCTCGATAACTCTCTTGTGAACAAACGGCGATGATAATGTTACTGCGACTCGCTGAACTTTTTCATGGTCATAGAAATCTGTTAATTAGCTGATAAGATGATTTAATTTACTCCTTTAAGCAAAAGAAAGCACGAGTCATTTTCAGGACCATTGAAAATTACTTTTTTCATCAGTAAATAATATATGTACTTTTCTTGTCAAAAGATAAACCGGTCCTTTTTAGATTTTGACCTTTAAATTTTAAGCTACTTACCGTTTCCATTGAAGTCATGTGATTGATCCCAGGAGCGTTTATTTTCTCATCTGATTAAGACGGAGACGCGTGTAGTAAGTTAATCATTTGCATATTGAACTTACGTCACAGGGGTTCGATATTTGTGACAACGAACGCCTAAAAGAACAAAATTTCATTCCCCTCCCTCTATTTTCGAATACGCATCGATTCGGTACGTGAACTAGCTTTTAACCCGAAAATTTGACGAATATTTCTGTGAAAATCTTTCGTTATCAAGGTGATTTGCATTGTTGCAGATTTCACATTAATGGCGGACTGGCATTATATATACGTATTCGCATTCGTTCACATATTCGAGAAATGTCAACAGTGTTATGAAGTTTAAACGATACTTTGAGTACGATAAGTAATACGACGTTAAAGAAAATAAACAAATATTTGATTATTCGTTGATATTGTCTTGATGAAATCAGACAGAAAATTAAATTGAATTTTTATAGGTATTTCAGGACATTTTCTGTTAAAGCTAAGTAAGTTTTTAATCCCCCGACAAAAGATAAAAAATAAAATTTATATAAATTTTATTTTAACCGAAACACGTTTTATTTGCACTTAAAAGTGAAATAAAACTAAAATTCAAATACTTGATGTTACAGAAAATTAATATAGCTTTGGGCATGTAAAATTGATGTAGCATAATTTCAACAAATAAATATTCATTGATAATTCTTTACCACACAGCTTTTTATAAGCTCAAAATATTTTATTTTGGAACATTAAATTTTTCGAATTTTCTATTTATTCTTTTGCTTTTTTCAGTGCACATAAAATTTGATTTAATTAGTTTTTATTTTAACTTAATGCTTAATTCACGCATACCCACCATTAATTATAAGTAATCATTCATAGAATTATGAAACACTATGACAGAATGTTGAAAAATATTTGCAATTATTTATTTTATGACATTATTTATTTTATTACATTATTCACCATTCACAGCCCTAATTAAATTAATTTAATAAAATACTAAACATACCAAATGTATCGCAGTCAATCCTAATTCTTGTCTGACTAATTTGGGAGTCTTTAACATTCTAAATTAAACTAAAAGACTTTTACTTTTGGGATTTGTAATTTTGTTCATTAAATATAATCCCCTCGGTCCCGAGACACCAGGGCTGCAGGCCTGTTAGGCCGTTCGTAGATCCGCCCCTGTAAGAAAATAATATGTGAATAATATAATTTATTATTTATTTCACTCAACCTAGTTCTTACTATTAGTATCTATAATTTTGGATCGTTTTCAAATTTAACAACATTGTTCCGTCTTCCTTTATTAGTAAATCTTTATTTATTTTCGCCTATTTGTATAATACATTCTACATTATCACGTAAATGAATTAAATATATTTGAACCATCTTTCAATCAGGGGCGGCAAGATAAGCCACTATTGTGGAGGCAAGGCGGCTTATGTATCTGCCACCTAGCGGCAGTTGGATCAACTGTTTGATAAGTCTCCAACTTCTTTTCTTTGTCTCTGATAGATGGCACAGTCATATATTCCTGTTAAAATCGAAAATTCGTTAATATTCGTTTATTAACAAATAAAACTGTTCCATATATTATAAATTATATTTTTTATTTTAGTTATATATAGCTGTCTTTTAATTATACCACAATATGAAGACCAATTTTTAAAATCACTTTGAATGAAGGAACGCTCGATCCCACAATTCAGTGCAGTAATGGCCGCCAGTCAGTGCAGTGTTGTGAGAGTTTTCGTGGAGGTTGTTGACAAGTTAGTGATTCCTGAATTCCTTAGATGTATGTTTTTGTTTTGAAGTGCCAGTATGTCAGAGAGGACTTCGGGAAGCATCATGAAGTCGTCGTCCGAAGGAGAGCTTCTCGAACGGGAAGAAACGCGATTAATCAGTAACGATTGTGAATGCTTTGATCAAAGGCTCAACAGCAACCGTTATGCCGAATCTAAACTAAAACGTACTTTCACTTTGCCTCGCAATCCATTTGTGTCTTCGAGGATGAGCAAAAGAAAAGCAAAACATAAAGAAGGTACGGACACCGTAAGTAAGGGTTCCAGTGTTCAAACAATTTCAGAAATTAATGGTGACCATAGGTCTAATAAGAAACTGTTCCGAAGGCCTTCGTGGAAGAAATTTTTGAACAAAATGTTTCAGCATGTGTCATCTGTTAGTGTACCTAATAATCGGAATATCCGTAATTTCGATAAGAGAAGATCGGATATTTCTCTCTCATCATCGGACATAAGGGTACCTCCCACCAGACCTAATAACATAAACTTTAGTGACAAAGTTCCTGGCGTCATTGGTTTAAGGAATCATGGAAATACATGTTTCATAAACGCTGTTCTTCAATGTTTGAGTCATACTGACATTTTAGCTGAATATTTTGTCCTCGATCAATACAAAGTGGATCTTTCCCGTAGGAATAAGCTAAACTCAAAAAAGTACGGGACCAAAGGAGAAGTGACAGAGCAGCTAGCAATGCTTTTAAAATCTATATGGTCGTGTCAATATGATCCTGAAATATCTAATCAATTTAAAAATGTAGTTGACAAATATGGTAGTCAGTACAGAGGCAGCAATCAGCATGATGCTCAAGAGTTCCTTCTTTGGCTGTTGGATAAAGTGCACGAAGACTTGAACACAGCTACGAAGAAGAAGTATAAGATAATCAAGGTAAGAATATTTATTTTCTGAACTGTTTTTGTGTTATTGTCATTCTAAAATGAATGACATTAAGTCTCTACTTACAATGTATACAAATGTATTAATTCAGTCAAGGTTCTGCAGAATTGTTTGGTGCTCATTTGTTTTACATTTCATATTGTTTGGGAGTAATGAATGTGTACGTTAAATTTCACCTTTAGAGAAGAAAATTATTCCGGCTTCTGTTTTATTTTTTTCGGTTTTTGCTCGAATGTTTTTTAAAAGTGTTTCTTGATGGCCAGATTGGTGATTTCAATTTTTCACGCGATAACTCGTTCGTGCCGAATCGTTCTCGATTAACCAGTCTAACGATATCTTTCGAAGGCATAAGTTACCGATTGATGTGTTATGTCACTCATATATTTGTTTCTTTTAAAGCATTTTGATTTATTTCCTAGTTAATCTTTTTAAATGCATTTACATTTGTTGAATTACGCGCATCGTCCTTTAAACATTGAGCTTAGGGGCCGAGTACTAAATTTAAACTTTAACGGATGTTCGTAAACTCAAGTTTTCGGTATTACCATTAAAAAAAAAAACATACGGGCACTAATCGAACATGCAATTAATCAGACCGTGCGTTGATCAAGATGTTAAAAATTCTTGACGTACTTTTCCTCGTTCGTCATTCCGAGTTATCTTCATTTTCCGCCCCCACTCGGTATGTTCGGCTTCGCCCGGCCGTCCAAACACCTCGCCGCACTTCACCCCTTTTACCACTTCCTCCCCATACGTTTCCAATCATCCTGTCACCCTTAATTTTCCCTCCAATCCTTTTTCGCCTCCACCCCCATGTTTTCTCTCTCACTCCTCCCTTCCTGTCGGCCAGGTGCCCTCCGCCCACTTATAACAAACCCTCATCATGTTTTCCGGTAATGGTTTTTAGCACTCCTTTTCCAGAATTCATTCATTCCCCACTTAGAACAATATCGACTTCTTATCGATCATTTTCGTGTGCGCGGAATAAGAAGATTTTTATGTGGATCTTTTTTTATTATCGATTGCCGTCGTATCTTTTTATTATCCGTGTGGTTTCGCGATTCGAAAAAATCTTCGCCGGTTTGCGTTCGCGTCTATATAGTATATCGTTTCGATTATCTCCTCGTTTTTTCTCCCTTTCGTTTTGCGTGGTTAAAATTTTAGGCCCGTTGTAGCGCGCCTCGGTATTTACGTCAGACGCGGTTCGCTCTCGGGGTATAATTCGTTGGGAGCTATATCGTGTGTGGCCTTGGACAAATTACACGCGCGTGTGTGTGTGTGTGAGCGAGCAAGCGGCTCCCGCTCCTGGAGAAGAATGTTTCCACGGATGACCTTAACATAGAATCGTCGGGGATCTATCTCCGATCGACACGGCAGACAAAACACCTAGCCGAGAGAAAGAGAGAGAGAGAGGGACTACCGATGCCCCCAACGTCCCTCCAATTAGACACGTATTCGCCTCTCCCCCTTTTCTCTCTTGGTGTGTTCGCGTGTGTTTTCCATGTTTAAATCTCTCGCTTGGCTTCGCAAGACGAAGCCCCGCCCTTTCGCCTGCCTCATCCACCTTCTTTCTCCCCATGTCTCTCTCACATTACTTCAATACCACCTGACTCCTCTCTTTTTAGACTTCTTCCGCGTGGCCACGTGTCATGCCCTACAAGTCCCGTACCGTGACGTGTCTCTCCCTCCCACCCCTCGTTCACGTGCCCTATGTATCGTTTTCCTTCGTAGCACTTTTTTATTTTAAAGGAATAAAAAAATGTGCGACGGCGACGACATTTTAAGTTTGGTATTGCTGATGACATGTCGGAGTGGCTCAGAGAGAGAGAGAGAAGTCCATTCGAGTTGTTATTTGTTTTATTTTAAACAAAATAAGCCTTCGCGGGGTGCGTGATAGTCATTTTTGTCCATGGGGTGTGGTGTCTCCGTCACGCTCTTCGGTGAGGCCGACTTTCTGACGTGTCGTGCGGTAGACGTTTCTCTTTTTTTTATATCCCATCCAATCTTGCCCATTTGTTCCCCGCCCGTTTCGTTTCCGTCGCTTCTTATGGCTGCGGGAGCGGTCCATCTCCATTCTCTCGGGGATCTGCCTTTTCTACTGCTCTTTGGGTTGAGGCACCATCGGGCAGACACGCTCCGTCGTGGCATTGTGGGCGGGGCCCTTTCCAGAGCCGGAAGGAAAGGAATGGAACGGAAGGAAGGCGTGAGGGAGGGGGACGGTTAGGGGAGCGGTTTAGGGCGTGGGGGTGGTCGGTCGAGGGTAATGTATCTCTCTCCTCTGGAAGCCTTCGTGTGCTCGAGGGGGGAAAAGGGCGTAGGGTATGGGGGGGATAAAGGGGGATCCGGAAGGCGAAAGACTGACGGAATTTTTCCGAGAGGTCAGGAGTCGGAGGTCTTCGAAAACGCTTGTTGGGGTCAAGTAAACTTACATGGCGACATAGGATTCTTGCCGCCTCGATCCCGCTCTTCCTTCTTTGCCCTCGAATTGGATGAGGGAGAAGGTCACCGGCCCTCTTCCCATCAAAACAGAATGGATGCCGTGCACACGTTGGGTTGGTTCTAAATGGCGCGGTTTTTTCCCTTCCTGTATAAAGGTTTAGCGATAAATGTCGGTTTAGCAAGGCTTTATTCTCGTAATTTTATGTGAGTCATGCTTTTTGCCGCATATGAATGGACGCTACTTACCGTTTTATTTCATCTGGCTTAACGGTTATGAATTTAGGGCGAAATTAAGTCCTTATCACATAGTTATCCTCCGGTACTTTCTGTATTTTCGCAGCTTCGTCGCCTCTTTGGCCATAGATCAATATTAGTTTGACACCACCTTGATTAATAAAAGGTTTATTGTAAGTATGAATATTGGCGTCGCGTCTTCGTGTTGTTTGATGTTGGACGTTGATTTTAAAGTCAAGGTTTTATATAGCGAGCGCTTGTTACTTCAATTGTCGATTCTTCTTCGCTTAATAGCAGTGAATCATTCATCAAAAGTGTTTCTTTCGTTTAAAATAATCACTTTCCCCGCGACTCATTCGAAATTAGAGTTTGTTGTGAAGGAATTCTTATCGGCATTCCTAAGAGTCGGGGATGTCAAATTTTTTGTATTTTATCAGCCACTTCCTGGCGCGCTTACGCTCGTAGAAATTTGGAATCGACGGCAACAGCGTTTTGTGGTGAACCTTGCGTGATGCGACAGAGGAGAACTTTACTCCTGTTGACATCATGCCGGACGACAGTGGTTTAAACGAGTTTCTTCTGGAGTAATAAATTTTGAGGAGTTTTGTGTGACATTTGTTGATCTATGTGAGATTCCTGTTGCAGGGGAAGTCATTCTTTCTTTTCTGATTCATCTATAAGTGACAAACTCAGTGGATGTTATCTTATCGTTTTCTTTCGCTGGCACAGGTCGTTTTAGTCGTCAATGGTTATCGTGAAAACATTTCAAGGAATTGTCGTTAGTCATGTATCGAGAAACGGCTTTCTCTAGTTTTAGCGCATATTTACGGAGATCGTAAGGCATTATTCACTCATGGAAGAAAATGAAATTACTATTTGGTTCTTTTTCAATGTGGTTTTAGATGATGAAATATCTTTCGCTTCTCTTGTCCGTGCGGTATGAGTTAGGTTTAATTAGCGCGCGCGTTGTTGTCTTCTAACAAAAACATGTTCCCTGATGCATACGCCGTCATAACTAACGTGTGGTGGTAATATTTCGAACAATTGAAAAGTATTTAAGGGAAGTTATCCAGTTTACGAAGAATGGTCGCATTTCATCTTTTTGATTTGACCATATTATTCCACCCCGAATTTCGATTTACTTTGTGTTAATTCGTAGCCGGTTGTATTAATAAAAGCTCATCAGAAGCACGTGGTGTAGGAACGCATTTCTATTTACGTTTTCATGACGGGCGCCTATGTTCGAGTTTAAATTACTAACCAGTGAAAGACGTTCTTAATTATATGGCGTAAGCATGTTCGCCAATAAGTCGCCATGATAAAATTTAATTTCTCGTGTTTACTCGTAGTAAATTTATAGTTCATTAGCTATTATCTCTGCTGGTTTGACTACCCTTTTCCATTTTGTGTAAACACCACTTATAAAATGAAATAAAATACACGTTTCGTTTGAATGTGCATGACTAATACCATTTAACATCGCTGATATATTTTAGTGCCTGTTTCTGAGTCAGCCCTTTCATCTGCTATTGTAATCATTAGCTTTAAGTGCCTCAGTTTCTTCAAAAAGATTTTTCAGCGACATATATCGCCTTTTAAACTAATGCTAAATACCATTGTCGTGGAACCGGGGTCAAAGATGTCAAAGGAATGTTTGGACGTTTCCCCGTTTTTATTTTCTTCGCGTCCTGCCAGTGTCCAACAGTTCTAAAGGGCTTGAGAGTGTATGTGATGATTCTTAATTACTCTTTCTCAATTAGGAAAGGTTAAATCTGATATGCTGAATGTATATAATGAACCGAAACGAGTTAAAATGAATCTTAAATACTAAAACAACTAGGTCGGATATTTAAATATGTAATAATAATCTTTTGTTCAAACGATGAATTCCGCGAATTAGTATCCCATTTTCTTTATGCAAATGAAGCGTTTCGACTCAATATACGATTTCGAATAATTTAAAACTCGTTCTTTTTGGTTATAATTGTACGTATTAGAGAATTAAAACAATATCCCGCTTTTTCACGTGCGTCAATATTAAAAGACGGTGTCGAAACTTTTTTTTTTTTTTAAAGATCCGCTAGTTCTGGGGGCAAGTAGGGGATTTGCCAATCCATGCGAATCGTACATTTTTCTCAGCCGCTCCACATCTGGCACGGAATGGTATTTAAGTCCCCTTGTCACTCAGGGGAACAATTCCCAGCAATTACGATTTCCCCCCCCCCCCTCCCCTTCTTTTGTTTCCCGAGCACTCTGACCTTTTGCGACGAGGCATGTTTCTCATGTTCGCGTATGCTTCCCTCCCTTTTTTTCCCTCCCTCAGTGTTTACTTTAAGAGCTTTTGATCCAGTGCATTTATCTTTTCGTTTCGGGCCCCCGCAAACTCTAGTGTCTCTCGCATCCGTTTCACTCTGTCCACATCGTGTTAACTAACGTTTTATTTTGTCGTTTTCCGTCTGCCGCTCCTAACAACGACCTTCCCTTGGACCGTGTGTATGTATGGAAGCGCCCCCGTCCGATGCTCGCGGTCATCTCAAAGAGAGATCGCGATTGCTCGTTTTGTAGGTCGACGAGAGACTCCGCGGGTGCCTTGGGTGTGAGGGAAGGGACGTAGGAGGGCGGGCCCAGGATCCGCCACGTAACTTGCCGCTGTGCCATCGCAGCAGTTCGGTCAAGAGCGTTTTCATTCACGGGAAAACCTCGCGAAGGTGACCGGATGTACTCAGGGTCGGGGAATGGACTCCGGGTCGTATACGTATTTATTTTTCGTCCGACTCGACCGGGAAGGAGAGAAGAGATTGAACGTAACCTTAAGTTCGTTTTGCTCTCCTGCACATGCTCGCGTGAAATACGCTGCACGTGTAACGTGATCGACCAGCGCTGTTTTTTGTTGGAAGGGATTCGTTGCGTGCGTTGGTGAATAGTCCGGAACTGCGAAATTTTCTTTGTTGAGTAATTTTTCTATGGGTTGGTCACGTGGTCGTGCTATTTAGTTTTTTCGTTTTTTTCGAACAGATGTTTTTTATTTACGCTTTACTGGTCAGAACGATGAATGCCGTGGTCCATGGCTCCTAAATATATCGCCCTGACCCCTGCAGATTTGACAATTTCATTAGTATGACTTTTAATTTAAGCATCCCTATTATAATTGAAAGTCAGTCTCATTCCGTCATTCAGTGTGTAAGGTTTTAGGAGTTACTGCGAACAACTAGGGAACGGTTCAATTTCGATGGATCTTTCACCAGATACCCGGCGCGTGTCCTTAGAGGTTTTTTAGACGGTCATCGCCCGTGATATATTGCAAGATTTAATTTTTTGTATGTTATTTATATGTGAATGAGTGTAGGATATTTTTCGTTTTTTCGCTCATGATTTGGACGTGTTGAAGTGAAAATACAAATTTATTTTTCCTGTCAATAAAACTACCGAGTTCCGAATTAGCTTAACAATATATATATTTTAAACTAGAAAATGCAAAAAATCTTCGCAGATTTGACTATGAAAAAAATATTTTTTCCATGGCCACTTAACGCCGCATTTGAGATCAATCAAATAATTGCTCTTTCCTGTCATGAATGGGTCAATTAACAAACTATAGTTGTTGAAAGCTACCATAAACCTGTATATAGGTAACAAAAATTCAATTTGTACAGAAAGGTCTTAAATCTGTTTAATTATGACCTTGAGTAATAATGTGAATAAGTCAACAGTGGTCAATCCGATCTCAGTTTTGGTACCTGGGATTTGTCTGCTGTAGTGTCTTTCATTCCTTCAATGTAAATGAAAACGAGTAAGACATCTTTTTAAATCTGCATTTTAAGAATTCGGGCGTAAATTTACGAGAAAGTGCAGATATTTATCTGTGAAATTATTAATTCGCTTCCCCTTTAGTTGTGAAATCAATGCTTTACTACAGGGTTAAATTAATATTATTTACGATGAAATGGTAATATACTTTGTTAGAAAATAATAGTAAATTAATGTTTATAGTATGAGGAGAGTTTTTACAACAGAAATATACTAATTTAATGATTTCCATTTTTTAATTGCTTACGTCGGACAGTTCATGCCTACCCGTCATTTATCAGTAACAAACTAGATGAAACGTTGTGTCCTATTTTTACGGTATGGTCTTTGTGTTATAATTAAATTATCATTGTTTGGCGTTTTAATCAAATTCCTCGTTTCTTAACTCCAATTAATATGTGCGATTATTCCGCGTTATTTCGCGCAAGCTTTTCTCCGTATCGCCCAATTCTCATTCGCAGAATCATTTTCTGCTCCGACTACTGAAACGTGCTAATTTGAAACTGTTGAGGTTAGATGTTTGCGTATGACATTTCGAGTTATTTGCACGGCTTTATTCTCAGCTTTTTGAGAGAACCATGACGTCACCGTGAATGCGGAAACACTTCTGTTTGTTTTGAAGGTGCAATGGATGTACATACATATGGCAATTAATGGGCGTATCCAGTCTCCGTAAAGTACGTATGTACTCGCGACGGCAACTGCGTAATGCTTTGTATCTTTTAAACAGGAAGTTTGACAGTTCATGCCCAGTTGACTCGTTTTTTCTAAGGCCCGACGTGAGGATAATAGTTGTTTTGTACCACATTCCGACGCTTACCGTTTGCAGGAAGGAGCCCTTATTTCGTAGGATGAGTAAATATGCCCGCAGACGGGATGTTGTGGTTCGCGTATTCGTTATCGTACATCGCATTTTTTCGTAATACGCCCCTCCCAATGACCAAGCGGAAACGTTCCATTCTTAAATAGAAGAGCTGTGTTTGTGATGTAAAGTGAGTCTTGTGTCATCGGGTTTCCTTAACCTTTTAACTACCGAGTTGAAATTGTGTACACGTTGTAAATGAGGATACCGCTATTTTTTAAAATTATTTGTTCGTATATTTCTGTATCTACAATGGGATATTCCGTGTTTAATGGCGCCATGAAGGTTGGAAGGAAACTAAAGAAAAACGTAGTAACATTCACTTTATTTTGTGTAATGTAAACTACCGGAAGTTAAGGTAGCGGAGGAATAAACACTACCCTAGTTGGTGTTTCACAGACCTCTCCTCAGTTGATTCTTATATGTAAGATAATAATTTGAAAATAATCACTTTAAAAATTGGGCCGTATTTCGAGCTGCGAATTCACATAAGAATGTGCCGGTAAACTGTTTTTAAAACTACGTAACTTAAATAATTAGACGTAGATTTTCCACAAATTGTGATTTTCAAACCTTTGAGGATATCGTCACAAAACTTCGCATTGGTAACTAATTTTATCCTGCGGATAACATAGGTTATATGGCGATAAAAAATTTGGGGGGGGGGGGGAAGGGGTGCTTAATTCGATAATTATTTTCCCATAAGTTTACACGTAATTTTTGATTTTTCAGAGTGCAAGATTTTCTTCTTTCATTAATCGAAATAGGTAATTGCGAACAGGTTTTCTTCATTTTTGCTTTATTCGACGGTTAAAATTGTGTACTGTCATATTCTTACGATGTTTACCTGTTACACGGTCGAAGTTTTAGATTCAATAAACCCGTTGAAATTCACCGGGCAGTTCTGCTATTTGTACTTTATAAGATCGCTGTGAAATCTCTCAAGCCACTCTGCCTGCGTGGTCTGTGGACATTAGGAAGCTGAGGTCGCATAATCATGGAGCTGTTCACCCGGTGACGTTGGCGAATTAGCAGGACGTCTCTCCTCCCGATGCTCTGACAAGGTGTAAGAATTTGCGAGTGCGTGTCGTGAGGAATTTGAGAAAGCAGTGTCAAGGCTAATGGACGGCTTGGTGACGCACGACGATGGAATTTCGTTCTGCCTAATCGGCTTTAAGGGCGATCGAGCAGAGTTCGACAGTGAAAATCGTTCGAAAGCAGAGAAAGTTAGAATTTGACCCGAATGTCTCCCCTTGCTCCGCCTTTTTTTCCCTATTAACCATCAGTTAATTTTGTCGCCGTCTATCTTTTTCGTTTTATTGCTCATTAAATGGTTCCCTTTGCGCTGTCGAGGTGCCCGAGGACATTTTTAGCGATTTGTTTACAAAAAAATAAACTTATGTATTCACTTTGTCCGTCCGTCTGTGCAACCTAGAGAAACCAAATTTTCAGGATGAGTTACTAGATATGAGAACTACGTGTGGCTAGAATTTGGTGGATCAGGGATCAGCTGCTAGGGATGGGAGGGGCTCGTAAAAAAAATCGCCTTATAATACTGCTTAAGCAATACTTTCCTAACTTTTATGTTTGTGGTCGAGAAATTTTCATTATTTGCAGTCATCTAGAATAGTGGTGACGTATTTTTGACACCACTGATCTAGAACAGACTAGAGCAATCGTTTATGGCGATTAATTTAATGACTAAAAAGTAGCCATAAAAACGATCGTTCGGTAGTGCCATTTGTTTAACTTGGTTAATTTAAAGAAATTGGATATGAAGTGTGGAAGTTATCAGTCAAGGACGGAGAAGAATTTTAATATTCGCATCGTCGTATTTTACGGCAAATGGTCCACGCTGTCGAAGCGGTAAGCATATCTATAGTCGGGCGGATCGATTTTTAAACGAATGCAGGTGTTAGCGGGAACCTGGAACAAAATAGTCTTCGAGCACGAGAGAGAATATTTACCTCTTCTCTTCGCCCGCGACAGCCGGATGCGATCTTGTTTTCCCATCTCGCGACAGCCCTCCTACTTTCCCTACAACTTCTCCCATCACTCCCACGCTCCTTGCCCCCTTTAACGGTGACGTCCCCGCGAAATCCTTTTGGCACGGGAAGCTGTGATTACGTCCCGAAATACGTCGTCATATGCACCTTCTCCGCGCCCCCCCCCCCCCGATCTTTCTCCCCCCTTCCCCAGTCCTCGACCGCTTTTTTCACCCCTCCGCCACGCATCAGCCTTTGCCAAGGAGTCGATTTGGAAGTCGGCAACTGCGCCTCAGTTGCAAGTGGGTCAGACGGGAGGGCTAAAGATAACAATGGTCTCTCTCACTCTTTCTCTAGCTTGCCGCTCAAACGCCGGCCTGCCTGCCTTGAAAGAGAGTGGTTTTATATAGCTGTGTATTACGGCCTCGCTCGTGCGGAAATAGGGTTCTTGTTTACTACGATTTCCTCAGAATGCGTAAGCCGTAGCGTCTGAAGTTCTTTTTTTTAATCGTCTTGTCTCTCTCTCTCTCTTTTTCGGCCGGTGTCTCGGGTTCGAATCCCGGAGCGGTTTTTATAGCTCTTTATTTTTATCTGTTCTCGCTTTTGCGTCTAGTCGATTTTTTTTAAGACGACGACCCCGTTACTCTCATCGGATCGGCATTTCTTTTTTTTGTTTTTACGTTCGGGCGAAATGATGAATTCTGTTTTTAGCTCATCTTCCCTGCGTCGAGGGACTTTAATAATGCGCTCTGCGACTTTCACTCTTTGCGTGTCTGGAAAAATTTCCCAGATTTTTTTTTCACTGTTATCCGATTAGATGTGAAATCGTTTTTTTTTTCGCTACCGCGATGTTCTTTAACCGTGAATTTTTTTGCTGTGTGGGTTAACGCGCAATGCAGGCCATTTCTAAAACTTGTACGCTCATCCGTCGAATTGAACGGTATAGCTTTAGTCGATTTATGGTTTACCTCTTTTCTTTACATAGAGCTACCTCGAATTGCACGGCCATTAATTTCGCTTAGCATGCTTTCGGAGCGATCTCAAAGCATTAAAATATCGTAAACTGTTTCAGTTCGACTCAGTGGTCATGCGGAAGAATAATGGAAGCAATTCTGGTTACAATATAACTTAATTAGTTTGAATGTTGAACTCGAGACCACGCTCAGTATGACCTCACGTATTGATTTGGATCGCATGTATGTACAATACCTTGCAAAGAGAAGGATTAATATACTTAACGTAATCATATATGGAAAGCGCCACCTTATATAACTTATTTAATTGTTACAGTTAGATTTAATTCCGTCGATTGGCCAGATTAAAAATGTGTCTAAATTATTAATTAGCTATCTCATTAGTATGTAAAGTAACTTTCCGTAGCCGTAAAACTGTGTTATTAAATACCCGCCGAAAATCTTTGCTCAATCAACAATTTTTAGTTGTTCTCCAAAACCGTAATTCTGCAGTTAAGAATAATTTATTTTACTATCGTAAACTCTTCTGTACTCTCCAAATTCGTTTTCAATATCAGCCTCGTATTTAAATATCCCCGTTTTTACGGTAACTTGCTGAGAAGAATAACGTGATGTTATGCATTAAACTTGAGAAAGGTGACACGATTCGTATTTTTAAGAGCGGCAATGCTTATATCCAATCATATCTTTGTGTTCTATGAAACTTAAGACATGTGATATGAAATAAAGTTACTCTTTCCAAATGACCGATGAGATAGAAATGTTTTCGTGTTTAAATGAACCGGAGATTTTCACTTATTTTCCAGCGAGTGCAAAGATTTTATCAACTATAAACTCGGAGCTGATTTATACGCATCTACATTGTATTTGACGTTTCCATCAAATCCGCATTATTGCTTCTATCCAAATCAATAAAACGCTGTTTACTGAAACGAGACAGGCTGGCAGGAAAACGTCGATTGGATCACCCTTCCGGAATGCGTTGACCTGTTTCATAATCCGTTCGCTCAGCCCTCTTCTCTCTTATCTTTATTTGCCACACACACAAGTCGCCAGCATATGCCGTTTCGCTGTTAGGTAATTTATTTTCGCGTCCGGTTCGTGGCAACGAATGTCGCCGATGGGGGAAAAAGGTTGACTCGGCTATATTGAGTAATCGCGGGCGAATTAGAAATCGTCACGGTTTTGAATGTTATGATTCTCGCCAAAAATACGATCTTTTTTTTTTTGCTTTCTCGAATAACCTAGGAATATTTTCCGCGCTGTTGTTTTTTTATTTCTTCTTCTCGGTCTTTGTTTATTTGTAGCTGGTATGCTCGTTGTTGTTAAAAAAATACGATCTTCTTTGCTTTCTCGAATAATCTAGGAATCTTTTCTGCCGTGTTTGTTGTTTATTTATTTATTTATTTATTTATTCTCGGTCTCCGTTTATTTGTTGCTAGCGTGCTCGTTGTTGCATTACCCGGAAATCTATCTCATTTTTTTCCCCGGTAGAAATGACTTTTAAGAGAAATAATAGATCGCGATTTGCCTGCTTATGTATTCATCGCCTCACGCTGTTTGTTATCCTTGTCGGCTTGTTTGTGTGAACCCACCTTGCAAGTTGTGTAATCTCGATTACCACGTGAAAGCGGCTCGTGTCTCAAGAAATGATTGCTTTGAAACGGCAGGCCATAGTGTTCTAATTTCTTTTTTTGTGTCGGTTTTCTTTCAGTAGAGCCTTTATCGACACGTGGACGAATTTTGAGCCTGCGTCGTCTTAACAAAAGATCGAACTAGGCGTAAGGATTCCGTGGAAGTGTTTTCAATTCCCGCATTCTCGCGCTTATTGATCTCGCGGTCTGGCGTTCGTAATGGGAAAGCTGAAGTCGCTGTGGACTCACTAACTTATGTTTTTACGGTATTCGTAAGTTGTTGGTCGGCGGACTGATGTTATCTTGTGGCCACAGTTGAAGATTTCTGTTTTAAAGATCATTATTTTTTAAGAAAAAGGTTATGAATGAGAAGTAGTTGGCTTATCATGTTTTATATAAGTCGCAGTGGTTTTCATTGAGAAGAAAAAAAATATTATATCGAAGTGGATGAGGAAAACGGGTTTTCGTTAATTTTATGGGCTCTAGAAGTAAACATGTTTGGCGTAAAATGGTTGTTAGTCATTGAGTAAAATGTTATAAAATTGGTAGATAAAAATTACGGCGGAAATTTTCCTCCCATAATCGATTTTGAAGGTTGTCGTCACTTAAAATAAATCCTTTCTTGTAATGTACAGTGCCTGCTGCTAAGCATTCATATCGTCGCGATAGTAACTCCAATTTATTTTAAGAAAAGTTTTGTATTTATTTGAAGAAAGACAGAACGCATTCTTTATTTCTCTTTTTCGGCACGCCAAGCGATAAACGCGATCGTTTCTTTGAAATGTTAATGTCGCACATTTAGTCATTCGTTTGAGTAGGAATTTGTATTTCTCAGACGCCATTTTCTCGTGAGATTAGATTATATTCTTAATCTTTCGCATGTTTTCATCATCGTCATAATCATTATCTGTTTTTCGCAACGAACAAATCCATTACTATTTAAGTCATTCAGATACATGGAAAACGTTTTATCGAAATCGGCATCTTTTGCGTCATTAAATCGTAGAGGTACTCTTATGGCGACGTGTTATTTTTCCGTGCAGTTGTGCCCATCCGATAAAACTAGTTTACGATTCAGTCTCGCCCAGCGAATGGAATACAAGGTTTTATGAATATTATCATTTACTTTTTAGCCCCTTGCGACGCGTGCTTCGGCATTACTTGTATATTATTGCCTGCAGTAATTCGCTCTTACCCGTCCCTCGCTTTGAGCGGCACATGAGTTCCTGGAAAAGAACGTGTAAAACGAAACAGTGCAAAGTGGGGGGATAGGTTGCCCCATAGGAATACGTGAGGTCACCGTTTTGTAGCGTCAACAAATTAGTCATAACCTTTGCAGTATTGTTTCTTTTATTCTTTATTGTAACCTCTTGAGTGGAAACAAAACGTTTTTGAAATTTTTTAGATCGTTCGAGACTCTCGCGAGACCGTGCTAAGTAGTAATCGATGGCCGTGGAATTCGAAGTGGTTCTCTAAAATAAAAACCGCGTTAAACCGAAAACGCGTAAATCGAAACGGTGCCCGAAGCGAGCAATGTTAGGTTTACGTATTCTCAGGCCACTTTACGCGTATGCGTGTGGGAAGGGGGAGGGGGGAATTTTCCGTCTCCAAATGCAGTGATGACGTAGAAAATCGTCCCCCGCATTCTCTCGTCCGAAAGCTGCAGACCCAAGCGGGTCTGAGGAGTGGGCGACCGCTATCACGGCCGCACGCTATATCGCGTAGGTGTCGTTTCGACCCGGCCCTCCCACCTGCGCCAGAGGGAACCGCGTAATTGAAAGTGCACGCAATCGTTGCCGGGTGTCGTACGTAGCGAGAAAAAAGGGGACTTTGGAGCTTAATAAGTTTTTTCCCTTAATTTATAATCGCCGACTTTCCAACTAGTAGCGTCGCAGAGATAGTGAATAGGGGGGGGGGGGGATGAATATATGTACCGCGTGGAGACCCCTTCATTATCGAAAAGAGCCAACAGGCTCTAAAGCGTTCCCAGCTGTGTTATAATACTGGTACACGAGTCATAAGAAGAGACAAAAGGGGGACCTTTTGTCCATGTTCCGCACGTTTATAGTAGGAAAGCTCACGTGGCCTTTTTTTCCCTCCTCTCCTGATCATTGTCGATAGTTCTCTCTCTTTCTCTCTCTCTCCCCTCCTTTCCTTACCCTCCTTTTGTTTCGTCATCGTCGTTCTCTTTCCTCCTCGCACCCTTCGCGGCATTTTCTTCCCCCCGCCCCTATTTCCAAAGCGCGTTTCGTCATTCGCGTTTTGCTTGTTTCGGATCCGTTTTTCGCGGTATGTTGTTTTTGTTAATTCCCCTTCACCCACCTCCGAGTTCTCCTTCCCCCCTCCACATCCCTTTCCCTTAGCCTCTTTGTTTTTAATTCTCGCCGCCTGGGTAAGTTTCCATTGTTTTCTGCCTCCCCTTAATGCCTCCTGTATTCCTCTCTTGCCCAATGCCCCCCCTCTCCTCGTTTTCACGCCATGGTCATCGGCGTGACTCCGTTTCTCTCCTCCGCTCCGCGCGAGTCTCCTCGTCGCATTATCTTCCACTCCCTCCCTCCCTCCCCCCCCCTCTCTCTCTCTCATTCACTCCCGAAGAGTTTAAATCCTCCTCTTCCCGTTCGCTCAACACACTTCCCCCAACCTCTCTCCCCATGAGTTATCTTCAGACATTCCTTCAGGCCTTCAGGATATGCCGCCTCCGTTCATTCATTGGCAATCCACACACTTTTTTTTGTCTCCCCGAGTGTGGGAAGAGAGAGAGAGAATATGAGAATAGAAAGAGGACTCTACTTTTGTTCTTCCCCTTTTTACTGTCTGTCCTTCCCACCAACACCACCACCCTCTCCCGTCCTGTCCATTCCTTCCTTTCCATCTCGCCCCCTCTATGCAATTTTTTTTAACGCGCCCCCTGCGTTTAATTCCGATTTTTTCCCCTCTCGCGCGTTGCCCCCTTCTCCTTGCCGCCGCTCCGTTTTTCTCCCCACGCTCTTTTCTTTTCCTCCCTCGCCCTCTTTGCCCTTGCAATTCAGCGTAATTGCGCTTGCCGTGTCGCTTGGCCGCACTGCTCTCTGTTATATATTCTCCCCCTCCTCCCCTTTCTTTCTCTATCTCTCTCACCCCCAAGCGTCGCTGCTCTGTTTTCTCCCGATTGCTACCGCCTTATCGTAATAATACGTCCTCTTTTGTCGCCTCTTTTTTTTCTTTATTTTCGCCTCATCCTTCTTCACTCCTACGGTTCCTGCCGTCTCAGCCTCTTTCTTCTCCGCCTCTCTCGCATGCCGTATCAAAGCTTTTCGAGCGTTCTAACCCAACCTAGCGTGAATCACGCATTCCCAAGCACCTCCTACTACTGCTACCCACACACTACCGATCCCCGTCCTCTTTCAACCTTTTTGACCCCCTTCTCCCCCACACACACACACGCCCCTCTCCTCCTGCGCCAACCATCTATACCTCGCGTTGCCTGACCGCCTTCCCTCGTGCGTGCTTCCGAATCGCCCAAGGTCAGAGGGCACGGAGGGGGGAAAAAATCGGGCGGCCCACGGGAAGGATAAAAGCGTGCGTGATCAAATCACGCCCCGAGAAAGTGTGCCGATTCTGGAGCCTATATTTCGGCGCCGTTTATTTTGAGTTGCGTTTTGCGTAATCCGCGGGCGTGCGTAGGAAATCTCTTCTTCATCCTCTTTGTGATTCTCTTTGCGTGTCGTGGTTTTCAAGAGGGAGTTTGATAACTCTTCTTTGGAGGATTGTTGTGTCATCGAGTACCGATCCAGCGTTGGGCGTTCACATTTGTGACGTATGAGATCACGCGTTTCGTCGTTATCGTGAGCTCATCGTTTAGATTAGAACGGGGGCGGTCATGTTGAAAGAGGGTTGGCGGGCTTGCATCGCGCTGGAAGCGGGTTAATTCTGTTTACTTTGCTGCAGAAACTTATATAGTCGGGCATTATTGAACGACCGAGAGCATCCTTATTAACCTTCGCTCGTCCCTCGGGTCTTTTTAAGACCCGTTTCGATTTTCTTTCTTGAATAACTTCTGTAAATTGAAATGTGACAAACTCGGGACTTTTTTACTTATATTTAAATGCTTTGGACTTTGTTTGTACCAGTTTATTTATTTTTATTGGATGTGCCGTTTAGTCTCAGTAAAAAAAAGTAACGCCAAAACGTTCCTCGGGTCTGAAAATACCCATATCTAAATCACCGCGCTTGCATGTGCACAGTTCACCGCTTGCACACTTTCTCACCTGATATTTGCTTATCTCGTTCTTTCATCGTTAGATTTCATATTCCAAATGTGAATGCGAAAACATATCTGGGGATTTACTCGTGTCACAATTAAGTGGGGATAACGGTTCGATACAGAGAGAGCAATAATGAAGGGTCGTTTCTAGGGCGATATTTTTTATTCAGACATTTCTCCGTGAAAAATATTTTGAGTGTTTTAGGAATCGCTTTTCTATGGTTTTAGTTTGGCTCATGTTAACGTATTGGTTGGACGTTTTCTTTGTGACAAAATTTGCATTTATTACGAAATTCAAATATTTGTGGTTCAAATTTAGTAAGTTGTACATTTTTTTTTGCAAATATTTAATACTTTAATACCTTAATGAACTCCTATAGTAAATGCTTATTATTTTCACTTTATTTCATATAATTGATTTTGTATATGTGGGCATAGAAGTAAATCTATGCTATTGCAAAAAGTCAAAGAAACAACTTTGGACTAATAATAAACTTGTGGTTAGTAATTTATTTCGCCTAATTGACCTCAATGCTTCTTGTTTCATTGTGAATTATAGGTTTATACAACATGCCAAGGCTCACCGAATATGATGGCATGCGTTCAGATGCCCCAGTTTGTTGATACAAGTCGAAAGGTGGAAAAATACAATGGAGTTCCGAACCATATGTTCATACTGGGTGATTGTCATCAGCCAGCGTCATTCGAACAACACCTTGCCTTACAAGATTTGCACATTTCCATATAACCCGTGAATTATCTACATTTAACTTGATGATTCCGCCTAGTCTCCAGAAGATTATTAACGATAACTCAAATTCAGAGGGAATACGAGTATACAACGAGTATAGGAGATCTATGGATTACGTTGAGTTGGAAGTTTACATTGGAATTTTCTTATTAGCTGGTATGCACAAGTCGCATAATGAAGCGTTAGAAAAATTTTTGGCACGAAGAGAGAGGTCGAAATATATCTCGTGCCGCCATGTCGCTCAAAAGATTCAGTGTTATTCCCAGAATTGTTAGATTTGACAACCGAGATACGATAGCTGGTAGACGCCGTACATACAAGTAGACTCCGATTCGCGAACTATGAAATAAATGGTTCGAAATATTAGCCAATCTGTACAATCCAGGTGAACATGTCACTGTTGATGAACAGTTAGATTTCATGGGAAGTGTCCATTTCGTCAATTTATGCGAAATAAATCAAAGTATGGAATAAAATTGTGCGTACTATTTTATAATAAAACCAGTTACGTTTGGTATATTCGGGTGTATACGGGGAAAGGTGAAGCACCGGAAAAGAATCGAGGAAAACGAGTTGTTCTTGATTCATGTCAAATTTGAAAGGGACGAAATGTTACCTTTGATAACTTTTTTTGTTTCCCATGAACTGGGTCAAATATTACTTTAAAAGTGGATTGACATTGATTGGTATAACACGAAAAATAAAAAATCGATATAACGTATTTCAAAGAAAAATAGATGCGTTGTACTGCAAAGTACACTTCAAATAACGAAGGAAATAAACAATGATCATGGGAAAAAACCAAATATTATATTGGACTACAATGCCACGAAAGGTAGATGCTTTAGACAAAATAATCGCCAACTATACATCAAGGAGGAAAACAAATAGGTGTTCTTTGGTTGTTTATGCTAATATGATGGATATATTCCAACGAATTGATACCCTTTACGAATGTTAATCCAAATGAAAATATACAAAAACATTATAGAAGACGCTTGTTTATTGAAATCGTAGGAGAAAATTTAGTGAAGCCCTACGTAGGCAGAAGAGTACATCTTCCGAGATCGATTTTCTCCAGAAATATTGTGGACACTGTGAAAAGCTCAAATATTGAAGACGCTCGTGGACCATCTTCATCTCTTGGGCCAGAACAAGATAAGAAAAGATGCCGCTGTCATCTTCGTAAGAAATCAGATAATAAACACTTGGTCGAATACAATTTTTGCGGGAAATTTACATGTATAAAACACATTTAAACTATGTTTACAATAAATGTTTAGATTAAGTAATCAAAATGATTTTTTATGAATGTTTTCTTGTTTTGTAATTTTTGATTCAATAGATAAAAATTAATATATTTCATGCACCACAGCGTTTTATTTAGCTAAAAATAAAACGGGACAAAATAGAAGCGAGGATCTTTAGTGTGCAATTGTTTTGAGGGATGGATGAAGGTTAAAAAGGATTTTTTTCATTTTGTTCGGGATGGTTGACTTTTGTGTAGTTTGTTGTAATGCTTTTGTGACCTTTGTCTCTTTTTACAGCTTACGTATATCGTTATGATTCATGTTTTTTTACCCTTTTCACAGATTTGTTGGTTTCGTTGCCTTTGGCATTTCAACGCCATGCATATTTATATTGCGGAGTCGGTTAATTTGAAAATGTATTTTTAAAGTCTCTTTGTTTTATTAAGTGGAACAGATTTTGAATTATTTATTTTCTCGTGTATCTTTTTTCGCTCGGTCGATTTAATATTTCTCATGCAAAAAGAAAGGCCCTGGAGGTTTTCTTTTTTGGCGTATACAAATGAGAGACTATTTATTTTACTCTGGATTCGAAGGGAAATATTTGTCATTACGGTTACATTATCCCATTTTCTCGCAGTTTCTTTTGCTTTCATCTGTTTCAAGTTTGATGTTTCAGGAATATTTTGTCCCGTTTATCATATTGCACGTTCTTTTGCAGCTAGTAAGTATACTTCCGTAGTGTACCTTAATAAATTCGTTACACGCTTATTTTTTTTCATTGTTTTACTTCAGTTGTGCAGCCGAAACCTTAAAGAAATGGACCATACTAATCGACACGAGCGATTCATTTGTGCGTACTAAATCTTTTGATGTGAAAGGCTGGTGTTTGTCCAGCGTTTGACCATTTTGAGATTCGAGCAAGATGATTATATTACCGCGATCGTTTATCAAAGGCGTCTGCCGTGTTTGAGAAGTGGATGTTTTTGTAACGCTCTCTCTCTCTCTCTTTCTCTCTTACTGCCTCTGGACGTGCTTCGTGTTTGTTTTGTTCTTGAAAGATCGTGGCTTCGTAATTGTTGCTGCACCGACGCTAATTGCGCATCTTGTTTTTCGTTCGAAGAAGATTACTCAACAGGAGTCGTCCGAAACAAATGGGAGTCCTTAAAATCAGGTTTATGCTGTTGTTGCAGTGTTTCGTTGGTGTTATGATCGCAATAAATTAACGTGATTTATCGGTTTTCGTCTTATAAGAAATTGATGCTGGTCAGGTTGTTTTTTCTAGTTTGCTCAAGGGTAATAAAGTAGTTCCAGTTTGAACTTTGGGAAACATATTTCATTTTATATAAAGATACAGAATCGAGTATCTTTTTTTAATTATACGCAATTTCAACCATATATAACTGGCTTAGGTCTCGCGTTCTAATTTTTGCATATGAAAAGTAGAAAACTTTATTCTGGCCGTATTACTCGCACCCAATTTCTTCTAGTAAAAGACAATGTTTGCGAAAGTTATTGAGAAAAATAAATCTAGGTAAAAGAAAATGAGGAAAAGAGAAATGTAGCAACACTGTTGCAGGTTGAGAATTAACACGACCCGATTTCATAAAACTGTTTGAAATGTATCTTATTTTCCTCTTATATTTGGAGATTACAAAAGACTGTGAAAGCGCCTTTCCAGTAGGTGTCGCCAAAACAACTTTTGACGTGGAATAGTGCTTACTGTGCACGTATCGTGTTTTAATTATAATATCTTAGGTCGAATAAACGTTTTAAAATGGAATTCGTGTTACCGGTGCAAAGTATACCAATCCCATATAGTTATTCCGATAGAATATGCTGCTGCACGATGGATGGTTGCTGTAACATCGCGCAGGAAATCCCGTGTCTTGTAATTCCTGGAATAATCCTCTCATCCCTATTTATTTGTTCGCAAATTTTTGAGAGAAAAAGTGCAAGGATTATAATACAGAATGCGGGTTAATTCCTTTTAAAAGAACCAATCACCTTTCTCATATCACTTGTATCGCGCACTCTTTTTCTTCCGTAGCCCAAAGTTTTGAAGATCGCCGTTATTATATGTCCTCATCTTTAAGTAATTCCAAACCGTCCTCCCATTCATGCCTACCTGTTGCTATTTCTATCTCCGCGATTCGTCTTTAACAAATGACGGGGATGTGTTTCCTCCCCGCGAGATTTTCACGCAACCGGAAAATCCACTTAATCCTTTTCGCTCCGCTGGGGTTTTTCTCTCTCTCTCTCTCTATCTCCGTTTATCTCTTTTATACACTCCCATCCATTCGTCATCGGGTCGTAGATATTGGCTGTCTATAGACCCTACGAGGAGACCGACTCTCTCTCTCACACACACACACACACACGCAGACGAAGACGATCCATGTCGTCTGGGGACGGTTCCCTTGCGTGTCTCGAGGAGGGCGTGGTCGCCTCAGCTCGAGTGGGTCCCCACCCGTTTTTTCTCTCTCTCTCTCTCTCTCTCTCCGGCCACTCCCCCTCATACATAATCATCTTTTACACCTCTTTTGTTCTCTCGCCACTATTCTTCTCCTCGACTTCTCTCTTTTTTCTCTCTATCTCTTTCTTCTCCCAAAAAAAAAGCGATCCACTTCGGGGTTTTTATGGGTAGGTCAAGGCGTGGACATGATAAATTCCAGTTTCCGGGGAGAAAAGACAAGCGCTTTGTCGGGAAAAATTCGCATCGCCAAGGGTCAGTCCTTCTAGGGACGGTTGTAATGAACGTAGTCAACGTTATTATTAAATGAGAGATTTCTATGATTTGTATGTACCGACGGGCTCCCAAAATATCGTGTGATGCTGTCGTGTAAGCTGGTTCGCCGTTGAAAATGAGAAACGTTCTTCGTCATGCCAATTTTGTTTTCTTGATTAAACTGGCGTGTGGGACGTGACGGCTCTTATGAAATGTATGCGAGGAAGTGATAAAAGTATTTATGTATATTATTAAATATATGTTATGAAAAATCCCCGATGGTATCATTATGATAATGACTTCATTGAATTTGGTTAGAAAAGTGGATTTGGTATCAGCAAAATAATACGTAGCATCTTTTTTATTAACTTGTCCTGCTGAATAAATTATCGTAGTTTAATTAAAGGATTATTTTATTTTTGTGCCAATGACGAAACGGTGACGCGGAAAAAATATTGCTATTTTCAAGCGTCTTTTTATACGTTCATGAAAAAATAGCTCGGAAGCTTCAATCATATCGTAGCATTGAATATATAATACGCTTCCTCTTCTTGATATAGGACCGTCCCATTTACACCCATTATCTGTTTATCTTCTTCTACTTCCCTCAAGCCTCTACGAGTCCTCCTTCTCTTGCTTTCCCATGGGGCAAGGAACCCTTTATCTAATCTCCTCCATCCATTGAATCCTTAACCCAACTTTTCCCCTCGAGGCAGTTCTCTCTCTTTCTCCCTCCATTACCCACGGGAGTCCCATTCGTCCTCTGTTCCTTCTCTTTTCTTCTCTTTCGACGTCGTCTTCGGTCGAATCCGTCTCCTCATAGATCACCCGGATCTCTTTTTCACACAGCCTCCCTTCACTTTTCGAGCTCTTTCTGCCTTAAAGTCGTCTTATTTTCTCACGCGCGTATTCCCTCCCTTTCGGTTAACACTTGCTCCTCACACCCTGTTTTCCTTTCCCCTTCCCATTCTTCCCTCAACCATGTTCCGACCCATTCTTTTTTCCTCCACCCTGTTCCGTCCCATTGTTCTGAATTACCCCCTTCAATTTTGAATTCTGTTTTCCCTGATCGCGTCGAATTCTCTTTTACGACCCTCTTCCTCTCCCTCTCTCCCTTTCAAGCCCCATCTATTTTTTTCTCTCTCTCCTCCCTCCCGACCTATCGCCGTTTTGCCACTCCCTTGCCCAACCCACGCATCGGATGTTTTATTTCCCTTATGCTCTTCTTCGTTCCACGCCCTCCTCTCGCATCTCCCATAAACATTATAAATCCCCTTCCGTGTGTGTGTGTCTCACTCGTGCCTTATCCCGCCTAATTCTCATCTCATTTTTCCCCGCTCCATTCTGTGTCTGGTAACCCTCGTGCGCTCCCTGTTACTCTTCTTTCGATGCACGTCATGGATCCCTCCGCAGCTATATTTTCAGACTCGCCCATTTTTCTGTCTCGTGCAATCTCTCTCGTTCCCTCCTCCTCCTCCTCTCACTCCCACCTCTCTTCCTCCCGAATCCTCCTCACCTTCTCTCCTTCCTCGCCTTGTCACCGTCCCAACTCTTTCCCTCCGTGGCGAACTACTAACTTCTCCGCGTCCGCATGCTTTTCCCAAACTGCGGAAGAGAAGATGATCGATTGCTTTCCTCACGTAAGGGGAGTCCATGCGGTGGAGGCATCGGTTGACCTTATTCCTCCTTCCGGGACGCCCTCTCCCTCTCTCGTATGTGTGTTTGTGTGTGTATGAGGTGGCGAAGGAAGGGATGAGAGAGCTCAGGAATTGAGTGGGAGGGAGAGAGAGGTAGACGGAGGAGTCTTGCGGTTACCGTCTTTTGGCGCAGCTCCTCAATGGTTACCCAGTTTTTTTAATAACCGCAATATCCTGCGGGAAGAGTTCTTTTGACCGAAACTAATTTTAGTTCGAGCTTTGAAGGAGGTGTATTCCTTTAATGATAATAATCTGCTACGGGAAAGTCTCAACAAAGATAATCTAGCTCTGGGATTCAGCGGGTGGATTAGAATCGGAACGGATTTGAACGGAGAATAATTAATTCATCGGTTCCGTTGTTTTTTTTTTCGTGTGATTGCATCTTTGACCCATCCACGATCTGTGCCACGCTTGCTGCTTTCCTCCGATCTTTGCTAGTTAGGTTACAGTAATACATTACGGTTTAAACGGAAAATATTGCCATAAATGTCGCGTTAGCTTTCCTCATGAACGCCTGTCAAGGCAGTCGTGCTTTCTGCATTGAATCATCTTTGAACTTGCTGAACTTATCGGAGAATGTATTCGAGCGTGGTTTATCGAGAGAAAGAAATCTCTTTTTTGCAAGATAAACATTTAATGATGTTTGCCTTGAATTTCGAGTCAAATATTTGCCTCTGCTGAAATTTTTAGAACGAGAAAAATCACTTGTTATTTCGTTAATTGTCCATTTGATTTTACTTTGATGAATAATAAAACGTCCTTAAACGAGTGATGCGTAATAGAAACTTAAGACTGTCAATCATAATGTCCACCGATTAATGAAGAAACTGCACATATTTATATATATCTGGCGAGAGAAATGACGCAGCTACCCCATTAATTTCTATGGGTGTATTTTATATCAGTTTAATGGAATTTTATTGATTCAGGCTTTATGATTCAAAGAAGGAAGTTGAGTCTGTGAAACATTCCGTTTACCTTTAAAATTAGTCATTTATCGAATGGTTACTGACAACAAACTTACTTTATGGGTTGATAGTCAGACATGACAAATCTTACTAGTTTATTTGTTCACTTAACTGAATTCTGCGTTAATTTCGAAGGTATCTATTTTACGACCTTTTTATCCTCATTTAGATGTGAGCAGTTGAAATTAATTTCTGAGCAGAAAAATTCCGTACTGAAGTTTTGATTGAGAAGTGCAGTGGCGGATTTAAGGGGCGTCGCACTTGGCGCGCGCCAGGGGCCCCTTGAAATAAGGGGCCCCGAAAAAAATGTTTTTCTATATAAACTCAGAAATATTAAATATCTCATTTTAAAAACGACAAAGAAAATTTCATGTTTACTTTGCGATACTTGATGTATTAATGTGATCGTTATGAGGAGGCAATTTAAGAAGTGGTCGTTAGGTGAGGTTTATATGTATTTAGATAGCAGGGCCCCTGATCGTTTAACGCCAAGGACCCCAATTGTTTAGCGCCAGGGGCCTAAGAATGCCTAAATCCGCCACTGGAGAAGTGAACTTTTAAAAATATTCGTAATATGACTGATACGCGAGCGTTTAAGCGATCGCCTTCAGTTGGTGTAAAGAATAAAATGGATCTTTATCTTTTTTCTTCTGATAAAGAATGAGAATTATTTAAAGAAAATTAGAAACGATAATCTCGTTCTCACTACTTAGAAAGAGCACTTAAATCACTATGTGACGACTTTGCCCCTCCTGTACTTTGGCACGGTGATTAACATTGTGAATCACTTGAGGACATTGTCAGGTTTCCATGAAATAAAAAGCGTTTTTATAGACCAGATTATGCGGAGGTCAAAATACCAGTAAATGTTTGAAGTAGCGTTATCGGTATGTATTTCATTCTGAAAAGACCGTTTTTTTTACTGTCCCGCCCTTGTTTTGGTTTAGAAAAAAATCGCTTGAAAAAGTGGGGCAATTATGCGATTAATGCGGTATATATGTGAACTAAAGTTTATCTCCTTGAAGTACATAATTTGCACATTCCCGTTCGTTCCTCTGATAACGGGTGGAGAAGCAATCCATTCTCTCCATTTATCTCATCCCGCCTACGCCATCTAGGTACGTACCTTCGCTTTTCTTGACCGTGACCGCTTTCTCACGGTTTAGTCTGCGAGTCCATCCTGAAAAGCTGCATATACGATTCACAACCAAGTTAATAGTTGCCAGGGAGAGCCGAGCTTACACTGTCATAGCAACAAGAGTGTGGGTGTCAAAAGAGAGAGAGAGAGAGATAGTGGACTCAATTTCAACCGATACCGTTTCTGTTTGCACTTTGTTTTTTAGAGTTTGAAATTATTAAACATGCTGCCAGATCCCGGGGAAACAAGATATTTTTATATGCATTTCAAGAGTGGATGATAGCTCCTATTGACTACAGCCGGAAAAATTCCTTTCCTGGACTTGGATCGTTCATTTTAGCATTATCATCTTACTCGTCGTAAACGCTGTGTTTTTACTATGCAACTTAGGTCGTGCATGGTGGTGAAATTTAACGACTGAGTATTGGAAAAATATCCCATGGTCGCGAGCAACCTTGACCATTTTATCCCGACTCGTGTCCCTGTGCGCGTGACTTACATGTGACCGCATGATATTGCGCATGCCTATAGGGTTTAGTGTCATCTTGTTTGTTTTTATTCTCTACTTTGAAGTTAGATTTAGATGTGTTGTATTTTTGACGTGTCGTGGTTTTTTATTTAAATCGATTTTCAGAAAGGTTCTGTTTGCGCATGCTCACTATTAGTATCTTAAGAAAACATTCACTTTCTGAAACGGGAAAATTTATCCGTGGTAAAACATGCTCTCGGAAATTGGAAGACACTGGTTCGACTCCCGGTCAGTGAATGATTTTTCTCCTAACTTCAAATTATTCCCACGTCTCAGCTTATGGCAATCGCATAGAGATCCATTCTTTCCGTCAACTCGTCTCTTTATATAGTCTTATGAATTACGCAAGTAAGCAGATCAAATGTTTTGATCACTTCGTTTGGTTTTTTTGTTATGGTTTCTGCTTTATATTCTCGATCTTAGATTTATACGAATTCGTGGCATTTCAAACCGCGTGTATTTTATTGGCTGCATTAAAAATCCGCTGGGGTTCACGTCGATCGGCGTTGACTTTTTAACAAATACAAATCCTGTTTTCCTCTCACAGCAGTTGTTCGAGTCTGTCGCTTTATCTAAAAGTTTAGAAAAATAGGTTCGAGGGCGATCTGTAAAATTTGAGCTCTTTTGCTCTCTAGATGGGTTGCGTGAAATTTTTGCTTAATCGCTGCCATTGCCAAAATGTTTTGCGTGTCGTAGGATGAATCCCGCGAATCGTATCTCCTTCAAGGATGGTTGGAAGTCGTAATGGAACGCGTGCTGCCAAGAGCCGAAGGCCTTACGCGTTGCGATACCTTTGACATTCAGAAATGTTAAAGTGGAGCACGATAGTAACAGATCATTTCATTGTTTTTTGGATGCGTTGAAATAAGACCGCAGGGCGAAAAAAATGTTTTGCGAGTTAATCCTTGCTACTTTTAATAACGTGCTTGTAGTGTTTAATAAGTATTCGTGTTTGTTTAATGGCACAATCACTGAAATTTATGGATAAAACTTCCTTCGATTTAGTGTTAAATTTTCCGCTAAATCAGTTAACACACACCGCTACGAGGAGCTCTTCGACGCAAAACGAGGCGACAAGCATTTATTTTATATAAGAGAGATATTTATGGGAGCGATAAGATAAGAAAATTATTGCGGTGGCATATGGCGATTTCTCAAGGTTGAGATTGAGGTGACGAAAATTAAACGAAATTACTTTTAGAATTTTCTACAACATCGACAGGTTTTAGAGGTTTTTGTTCGCAGTTTTACGCAAAAGGTACAAATACATTTGCGAGCAAAATTGTATGCGTCAGTAAACCGAATGAAGAACAGCAGTGAAGGTTTTTTTATTTACCTATATTTTGTACGGTTAAGGAGTTCTTAATTTTGAAATATCCATCTTGTTATATTTTGTACGGTTAAGGAGTTCTTAATTTTTGAAATATCCATCTTGTTAATTTTACCTATATTGGTTAATCTATTTTATATGTTTTTGAGGGATAATATCCTGCTATTATAAAACCACTTTTATTACGTGAGGTTTTAATGTTTTTCGAACTATTGGGCGTCTCTGGCTATTTAAATACTACTGCTAATTTTTATTAAGCTACCTCTATGTATTTATGATTGTGTGTGAGCGTAGGCCATTCCCCATTAACAAAGCTCAAGTACATGTAATGTGAAACTACCAATGAAAACTTATTCGTCACGTTTGCATTTTATTTCGCCAAATATCGGGTATTCAACACCGGAAAACATCCTTTAGCAACGTTCTCGTTGCGTAGCGTGGAGTCGAAAAGTAGAAAACGTTTCCAGGAGACCCCGACGAACGCTCCAACAAGTCCCGAATCGCGTGAGTTCCATTTCGAAGCCAAATCGTTTCCTCGATATCCATCCCTAACGTTACGCCTATGCCGTGTCCAATGGCGGAGAGAGATCTCTCGCCAACTTCCTATTCGCCTTCTAACCCCTCCGCCGAATCTCCAACCCAACCCTGCTATCCCTTCCCATCTCTTCCGCTTCCTCTTTCCCCTCTTCTTTCTCTCTCTCCTCTTTAGCCGCCATACAATTGGCAAAGGCTGCCCTTAAGGCTAATCAGACACACGCAGATGCGGTCCTAATCTGGGAGGACTTCGCGGTTGCACTAACGCCCGCTTGTAAATGTCACAGGTGGTTGTTGGCGAGACGGACTTTTCGTGTCCGCTTCACTCTTCGATCGTTTAAAAATAGTAAGGCCACTCATCTATTAGGCCTTTATTACTCACGGGACCATCGGGAAGGGGAACTGCGTTTCAGGAGTGTTGAAAAACGTTTCTCTCTCGTCTCTCGTCGTATGCCTCTAAAGCTAACAGAGAGAGAGAGAAAGAAAAAAGTTTATTTTTGGAAACTTTTATTGCGCTCCACGTTTTCGTTCCCCTTTAGGGTTGCGCTGTATCGACCTTATTCAATGCTCCGATTGCGTTATTTTTAATCTTTTTGAGAAATGTACCAGAGTGGAGGATTTCGGAATATTTTTTGCAACGTTGCTTCCGGTGCTAGGAAAATTTTTCCTCGTCGAAAAATGTAGCTTGAGTAATTATTTTCTTCATTGCGCATATTTCATCCTTAAAAATCCTAAGACTTTAAAAATAAAATTGGAGCAGTAAAATTCAAATCACATGTATTTGATTTATACTATCATTGTAACATGAATCTGGAATCAATGACACGCTTCACCATCCGTATCGATCTAAAGATATACGTATATAGCTTTTTCAGTTTTAAAAGATCTTTCTAAGAAACAGGTTATAGGATGTTAAATCACATGCACAGCAGTCTAGTTGTAGTAATTTGAATGTAAATATTCCAGCGATATAATATCTACTCTAATCTTATATCTGGTGAAATAATTGTTGGGAGCACTTGGAACGTCAAACAATAAATAATGGTGCAGACTACGGCGAAGATGAATATGGTGTAATTCATTTGATGAGATGGTAAGTTTTGAATCCCAACCCTAACTGCCGATTTTTTAAATAAAGAATTACCTGTAATATGCCTAAATGAAAACGTCTTTTGACCTTTTCATCCCCCAGAATGACGTGATTAATTGATTGTTTGTTTGTGGTCGAAAATGAGTTTATGAACTGCGAAATAACAGTGGCATGTTGACTTTAATATTTCTGCGTAATTAACAATCTGCGCCATACATTTGAATTCCAGGAAGGAAAATCAATTGGGAACCGCGGTAACTTGTACATATGTTACTGTAGCTCTGAGGAGGTTAAAAGGAAGAATTATTTTCGTAACTCTAAGAAAATTTTCCCAGAAATTGCTTCGTTATTACGATAGTTTTCCGTGCTTGGTGTATAGCAAACAGGTGAGACCGAATTCCTCGTGTTCCGTTTCGACAGCGGGTCAGCCGTAAAATACGTTGTTTTCGTCGGCCGTTGACCATTCAGGAATTTTCGATGGAGCCTTCAAATAAACTTTGAGCGTAGTAGAAAGTTTTTTCCCCGGTGCGCGCTAGCTTGAGAAGGTTTCGAGAGAGTTTAGAATTCGATCGAAGAGAGAAGGGTGATGCCCTCATCTATCTCTCTCCCACTCCCACTCTCTCTTTCTCCCACTCTCTTCCTCCTCTTCGTAGGCGTTTTTCCGCAGTGGGACTTTTTTCTGTGGTAAACAAAGGTATTACACAGTTTTTTCAGCCCACAAACCTAACATTATATTATGGTATTTCTTTATGTTCTACTAACCAAATTTGTAATTAATATGTGAAAATTTGTAATAAATTTGTAGACTATACCAAACCTCACCAAAGGATTAAATGTTAGAAGGGACTTCACAGTCTCAATTTCGCCCTTAATAAAGTCATCTGTCTGTCTGTCTCTCCAACTCCCACTCTCCTCCTCGCTTACTTTATCTTTCCGCCTAGTTGGGATTCCGCTTTCTTTGTGCTAACAAGTGACTGTCACCGCAGCTTCACGATTAGGAGGGAGAGGGGGAGAAAGGCTTTCCCGGGGAGAGCGGTGGAGAGGGCACTCGCTGGTGCCGCGTGTTATTGGTGTGGCATCTCGTGCTTGCCGCTAATAGCACCATTATCTGCTCATCAGAAGAACGGCTCGGTTGTTTCCAGTAGCGCTCGGGCGGTTCAGATTTTAAAATCTGCGTTGGTGGAATTGTTCCTGGAACGGAATTTCATGCCCGAGAAAGGGCCGATAGCGTTTTAAAATTTACGGCATGGCTGTGAGTGGGAATCGATATCGGGACCTCATCGAGATCCAATTTTTGCCCGGAAAAGATATCAGGTTTTAAGTGCTGAATTTTAAATGTATTGCGTGAAAATGAAAACCTTTTGACAATAAAAATAGCTGATTTCACTTTGAAAGATGAATTTCAAAAATTTTCTTAAGAACTGAATTTATAGTTTCACATCCTATTAGGCATAATGATTACATTCATTTTATAAAGACTTTTTTGTAACGTATGCTAAAGAAATTAGTCTAAACATGGGTGACATTCAGAATTGTTCACGTATTTAGTGACGTTAGAATTGGAAGCTATGCATTCTGTTTAGTTCAGGGGTAGGCAAGTTTTTTTGTATGGTTTCGTTGTTGTGAATGCTTCGGAGGGCCGCATTGGAGATTACAGGAGTCTCGGCGGGCCGAGATTTTGTGGTCTCATATTAGTGAAAATCAATACTAATTAGTTTAATAGCGTTAAAACTCCACCATAAAAGGTTTTGAGACCATAATTTCACTGAAAAAATATGGAATTGACTGCTAAATTGTACCGAACACTTATTCAACATGGCTTCGCGGGCCGCATAAAATGCACTCGGGGGCTGCATGAGGCCCACCGGCCATAGGTTGCCGACCCATGGTTTAGTTAATAGAAGTTTTCTCGTCAATTTATTTTTATGCGTCGTAAGCTTCCTTTGATTTCATTGCTCAAAATACGTTTCAAATCTCGATTTCTATATCAGACGGTATGAACATGCCAACGTTAGAACAGGGTACTAGAGCCAACGCCACCTAGATATCTAGGTGGCGTTGCTAGAGCTGACAGCCCTATACTGCGCCTGAAACCGATGGCATTCGCTGCGCCTTTGGTAAGCATCTGTTATATGTAATGTGTATACGTAATATGAGTGTACAGCACACGCCGTATTGCTTACATTTCGTTAAAAATGTTTGAATTCTAAAACGTCAAGGCGCTGTAAAATGATTCTTTTTCCTTAATTTAAATATAGTCACGTGGTACACTCCATTTTTCAAAATAAATGCGGTGTCTGAAGTTCAGCATGAACAAATAACTTTGCCAACGGATGCTTTCGTTAAATCCTGTCCGAAGAATAACAACGGATAGCCTTATCGTTGCTTCACTGCTTCCATAATACATCGAATTTTTTTCCGCGACCGGGTGGTTTATTCCGAACTCTTCGGCCGTTTCGTTTTTCTCGGAGTTTTTAGACGTCTACGTCGAACCGAATGCGGAGAGAAAAGAGAGAATCGGAGCGAGTCTCGCGACGAGCGGATGGGCTAAAAGAAGGGGGGGGGGGGAAGAGAGAGAGAGAGAAATCTTTTGATTCGCGAGTGACAAAGTATCGGCGTATTCGATACACCGTGGGCAGTAATACATCAAGAGTAAATGGCGGCGGAGAGGAGGTTGGATGGGAAAAAGGGTGTTGGTGGGAGGGGGGATGTTTTGTAGGGATGGCGGGGGCGCGCGGTTTTATCAGAAACTCCTCCTCCTCCAACTCTGGTTGTTGGTTGAAATGTGTATGACGGCTCACACTTTCCCTCCCTCTTTTGTTTTCTCCCTTCCTCCTTCGGACCCACCCTTCTCTCCGCCCCACTTCATCCGCAGTTACATCATTTCCGCGCCCCCCCCCCTTATTCATTCTCCGCCTCATCTTGCTAAATGCGCTCGCATGCCGCCGCCGCCCCCGCAGAGAGCCTCCGCAAAAGAGAGGGAGAGGAAGCACCACAGCACCCCGCGAACTGGTGGCCTATGGGATGTGGCGAAACGGGGGAGTCGCCGCGAAAATGTGGCCAGCAATCTCCCACGATGCTGCTAACTCTTAACCCTTCCGACGTCTCCTCCCGTGGCTCCCGCGAAATACGACAAAAATTCATTTTCGTTTTTTTTAAGAATTTTTTTATTCGAACAAATTCGCCTTTTCGTCCGCTTAGTTAATCGCTCCGGCAATAGGGGACGCGAAATGGGTTTTTCCCTCGCGTCATGAAAAGTTTGACGTGATTAGTTCGTGTGGCAATAAATATTCGTGGACGACCGTGAATCAATCGTCACGTGCTCGGTGAATGTTTGCGTGTTATGCGTGAGGGTTGGAGAGCACGGCTCGAACAGAAAAATTTAAAAAGTCCATAAATCCCAATCGGTTGTGATAACATCTTTTTCGATTTCGTTATAAACATTCGAGGCTTATGACATATCCTGTGAATTTTAAGAGTGCGGCATTGAGCGAAATTTATATATTTGATGTTTTTGGAGAAATATGCGCCTGTCAGTAATTTGATGCAACTTCGCTAACGAAATGTCCGGAGCAGAAAGATTATTTGGATGATTTGTGTTGAGAATTTTTCGTTTCATATCTATCCGAAAACATTATCCATTTAGTGAATTTTAAATCGATTCCATTCGCAACAGGCAATTTACTTTGAGGCAGTGGTGAGCGACCCGCGGGCCGCATGTGGCCCTCGAGAGCGTTTTATGCGGCCCGCGAAGCTACGATTATAAAGAGATTTGACACAAATTTATATAATATACATTCAAGTTACGACAACAAAATACTTGATATTGAAGTGTATAACCCTTGAAACCTAATTTAGACTTCATTTTCACTGTTATGATACCTCAGCTCTATTTAACGTGCGGTTTAAAGTCTAATCTGGCCCGCCGAAGCATTGACAAATTGCATTGTGGCCCGCAGAGGAATTTTCAACCACCAATGCGGCCCGCCACGTAGAAAAGGTTGCTCACCACTGCTTTAAGACAATATTACAGTAACTAGATCTCGATACTTTAATTGCGTTCACTTCATTGATTCTTATTTGGCTTTTTACCATTTCTTTGGTGCATAAAACTGCATGAGGATTTTCGAGTGAAGAACTTGGAATCTTGTTGTGATTTGAATAGTTAAAATCTCTTGGAAAAGTTTAATGTTTTAAGAATGCCATTGTCCTGGAAACATTTTATATTTCATCCTAAAGTACTCGTTTGATTTCTCTTTTATATATTTGACGCAGAAATGATTCGGTGGGATTGTTTCTTAGATCCGAGTTGAGAAGTTAACGGATGGCACGAAAATGTCAATTAAACTATCCATTCATTCAGTCGACGGTTCTACATTTTTCGTGTGATCACAATATAAGTGTTAATATCTCTTAATTATTTTCTGTCATTGAAATTCAATATATTTTCGAGGATTACAGGGAGAAAATAGCTTTTATGAAGTTTTGTGAGTACAATACTCACCCTTACGTGATCTGTGGATGAATCACTGCCTCTGCACGTCCCTTCCGCCCTCCACTGTGCGAGGACATTGAGATTTCCTGGAGTCGAATTATCTTCTTCCTCGAGTGGAGATAATAACACGCTCCAGACACGAGTCACTCGGGTTCTGATGCTGTGCAGATGTCTCTTACTAAATCGTTAAAGTGCTTGTCACTCCTCTGTAAAGAGTTCATTATTTTAAAATTTTATGATCCGGTTTAAAGCGAGATATTTTGAAGCACGAAAGCCTTTTGCTCTCGCTCAACTCCCTTACGGATAATAATGATGTCATGTCAGCGTTAAACCTTTCAGAAGGAATTTTTGGCGAGTGAAGAATGAGACGCCCGTTTTTAAACGTTCATTAAATCCAGCGGCGGTAGGTTTTTTTCGCGGCGGGCCGCTTTTAGAAGCTGCGACTGCTTTGTCGGGCATTACAAGAGCTTATAGGAGCAGTTACTTGAAGATTTTCTGTTATCGCGTAAGGGGAAACCTAACAGGTTTTTGTTTATGTGCTATGACTTACAGTTTTTTCGTATTAACTGATATCGTTTCATTTGTGACACAGACCTTTACTAGAATATTAATAAATAAAACTGGTTTTACTCTGTGTGATGTTGCTACGTATATCCGGAAAGAGTATTTTCCAGAAGCCTGTCTACAAACATATAGCTACGCGCAAAAAGTTGTATTTACGGTTTGAACTTTAAAAGTAAATAAACTCCCATGGAATATACATCCAAAGCAGAAAACTGATCTTTAGCTTTTTCCGAACTCGTTATTTTGCGTTCGCGTGCTCCTTGAACAATTCCTTACCATTAAAAATTTCGTAGGTAGATTTGATTGAGGGCTAAATTTGACTGGCCTCTTTTCCATCATAGCTCTCCGAGCCTCATTCTTTTCTAACCACGATCTAATCCAAGGAACGAAATAATCACCGTTTCATCATCTTCCTATTTAAAAGACTTCTAGACTTATATACTCATATTTTATGCATATATGTTCGCACATATATACACACACACACACACCCATTTTTTCTTGTAATATATGTAACGGTTTTTTCGGCACCTCTTTTTCGCTGCGAGTGTAATCCGCAGGAAGCCTCTCTCACTGGACTTCCCGTTGACACTTCAAACTATGGTCGTAAAAGCGGGAGCTCGGTCCTCCTTCCCACCCACTTTACGAGCGGTCTGGATGGGTAAGAGAGAGAGAGAGAGAAAAAACGGTACCCTCCAACTCGCTCCACGCTCCTTCTCCCTCTTCTCTTCCCGTCAATTACTTCATCTCTCCCCCATTCCCCCCTTATTCCTTTGAGTCTCTCTTCCTTAAAAAAAAACTATTTCCTGCGCTCTTTTTTTTTAGCACTCCCTCCAATTTCTGCTCTCGAACTTTTTATTTTTTTCTTTGCCGATAACTCCGTCTCCTCCTCCGATCCCCGACACGATGGCATTTCCTTCTTTCTCCACCGCACGGCTTATACATTTCCTCCCTCCTCCTCCTCCTCTCTCAACTTCTCGTTTTCTCGCGATCTCCCAAAAAAATTTTTTTTATCCCGTTGGACCCGTAGCTCCCTACGCCAAGAGCGCATCTCCTTCCTTTCACGTCCCACATCTATATTCCATCGGCGTTGCTTTCCTCTTCTCATCATTCTGTGCCCCTCTTCAGGAAAAGCAATCCTCCTCCCCGACCATTCTTCTTTCACTGCCTACCTTCGTGTGTGCCATCCATTTTTCATCGCATTGCTTCCTTCCACTTCTCCGCCCACGCGCATTTCTCTTCCCAATCTCTTTCCTTCCCTCTCTCTCTCTTTTCCCCTTCCGCTCATCCTCCCTCCACACACACACACACACACACACACACACCTTTCTCCCTCATTACTTTCTCTTTCCTCTATCTCTCTCTCTCCTCGACCTTTCTCTACGCTGCCCTCACTGTCCATCTTTTTTGTCTGAGGCTCGCAAAAAAAAAGCCAAAAGAGATAATAAAAATTTCGGCCCTGTAAAATTTAAATTCATGCAGTATAATAAAGCATGCAGATTAGATTTTTCGGTAAATTACGGGCTACGTGTCACTTTTATCCGGTGTAATAGTGCTAAATGGTAGCTTGAAAAAATGTCGTTTGAATTTCATGAAGTACAAAGTAAATTGGAAAACCGTTTCTGCAGCAGCCGTGAAAAAAGATTGGACAAACCAGATGCGCGTTTCGCTTGCAAATCTGTCGTCAGTTGTGATTCGCCGATTGTACGTAGATTCGCTGGGTATTTTTAATAGTATTATCGGTGAATCAACGCTGCTTTGTCGCCGAAATGTGTGTCCGGTTGTACTTTTTTATGGCTATTACGGAAATATATATCCTTTCAATTTGACCCCATCTGTGAGGTGAGCTCAACCTTGTTTTTTTTTTCCAAAGTTAAAAGTACTCCAGCCCAAAATATCTTGGATCCATATACGTATATACCGAGACCCATTTCAAATGCTTCGCAGCCTTCCGGCGTGATGCACGTCCTTTATAAAAATAAATAAATATATATATATATATATATATATATATATATATATATATATATATAATATATATATATATACACACACACACTACTACTACTATCCCCCACTCTGCTGTTCTCTTCATTCTCTCGTTCGTTTCTCGCTGCTGTTTTTTTTCCATTTGTCTTTTTGTTTTCTCTCCTCCTTTTCACACACGCCGCTCTCCACGATACGAAACATTTTCAATTTTTCGACTACCTTTTTTTTTTCTTCTTTTTTTATTATTCCTGTCCATTATCTCCCGTGAGTCATCGTTTCGCCGTTCCGTGTTCCCGGCACGGAGAGAGAGAGAACTGGTGCGCATAGGGAGAAATAAAAGGGGCGGGGCTTCCGTCAAACGCCCGCTGCTTATGTGCATTCTGGTGGTGCTTTTATAGGCTGTGGCTATATTTTCCCCCATTCGACCGAAAAAGGGGGGGGGAAGAAAAAAAATTCGGAGGTTTCTGTCGCAATTTCGAGATTCCAAATATAAAATATGGGGTATGGTAGGTACACACACACACGTAGAATGCCTCGTGAATTGAGTGTTTGGAGGAATCGTCTCCGCTTTTAAGGGTTTCGAATTTATTCGAAACCTGTTTTTTTCCCTTCCGTCTCATTGATCGTCGTGTCGCCTTATTATAATGTATTAGTGAAGGATTTTGGTTCATCTTTTTTTTTAACGTTGTTATTAAAGAATTAATTGTTGTGAAACCGTTTCGTTCCGGTAATTTCCTTTGAAATCGCGCCACGCCGCGTAGTTTGCACCCTTTGCGATGCATTTAATTGGGCTAGTTGAGTGGAAAGAATCTTTAGCGTGCCTTAAAAATTTCAACGTGTCGTTGATACGAAAAAATCTCCCTCTAAAAAAATGGAGAAATTTAGGTCAGTATTTCATTTTTTACGCTGGACTTGTCAGTGGCGACAGCGTAATTTACGTTCTTATAGGTGTGTGTGTATATATATATATACATATATATACATATATATATATATATATATATATTTAACGTTCGAGCCATCCCTATCTGCGTCTTCCTCTCTATCTCGAACGTCCTTGGTTACCGCCCTAGTTTCCTGTCATTCCTTCACCCCTTACCTCCCCACCCATTTAAACGAGTTGGAATTGTCCGACCCCGTCTTCTCGTTATTTTCCCCGAAAAAATGAGTTCACGGACGTCTGCCTCGCACGAGTTAACCGGACCAGCTGCTGCCCTACAGGCACCGACAACAAAAATTAACATTCTCCGGTTTTTGTGTTTTTTTTGTTCCTTTTCGACTCTCACAGGTCCGTATTGGATTACATGCCGTGTATATGTCGCTTTAAATAATCTGGGTCGTTAGGTCTGTGCATTAATTCTCGTAATATCTTTACCGGATGATGAACATGTAAAGATTCATCTGTCTGCTTATATTGTTAATGTTTCGGTCTGAAGAGGTTTTTCTTCGTAAAACTCTATTGTGTTTTAATAAATAGAGGATTTATTATTTTTTGGCCTGGTTCCTCGTCGAATCCGCCTATTCAAATATTCAGATAAGTCGATATCTCGATGATCGACTCGGTCGTGCACCAACGTGGATTCAAGAATAAGCAAGCGCTTAAGTTTCGGAAGTTGTAAAAAATGTGATTATTCTTGAAATTGTTTTCAGCCATAAGACGAGCTCGATAATTCTCTTGTGAATGAATATTTACGCGTAGCTTATGCGCGACTGATTAAATTACCTCGTCGATCATCTTCGTCATATGACTTCATCCAGATTCAAGGTCGTAGTTAATCCTTGGCATCATATCTGTCGCCATAAATCGCATTTCCTCTTGTATCAAGTCTCTTTTCCTCCCAATCTTTTACCTAACACTCGTCACCTTTTCTCTGGTAAACTTGCAGTTGCAAGTGTCTTTCCTTCTGTCGTCCTCCGCTGTGTTCGTATTAATCCTTTGTGTTCTATAATGACCCGATTTCTTTTCATTCTTGCTATCGCTTGTGACACTCTTTGTTCGTAGAGTTCATTTCTCTTATAATACCAAATTTAGCGCGTTAGTTTAACGATTACTATTTCGTCTCTTCTATTTCCGTTTTCTACCACTTCCTAATCAAAAAGCTTCCTTTTCTGCTTTAATTATTGTTTATTAAACTTGCAGAAATTTTGACGTCATGGTGATATTGTCGTATTTATTTGGTTGTTTGACGTCACCTTAATTTTTATTTCCTGATCTACAGGGAAGTGTGTCGGGTTGATTTTATTTGAGCACAACCTTTCGTCGTCGTTTTAAATCAATTCCACGAGATTACCCCATCAGCCTTAAGTTTAATGCCTCCAAACAATGAATATAAAAAAAGGTCTCTCAGGTTCGTTTGTAGACGTCTTACTCAAGTTTATTCCGTTCCTTTCTTCGATACACACATCCACGTCTCTTCAGAATCCGTTATTACGATCGTCGTTTACCGATCCCTCTCATAAGAGTAGTTTGTGCGGTTATCGGCGTCTTCTCGGAATTCGTTTTTTTTATTGCAGCGCGGCGGGGCCACGTTGCGAGAAGCCGTTGGCTTGCATCGTAGCCCGTTGGGCGAAGGATGTTGGGCGTACGAGTGAAGGAGGAGAGTGGGGCGTGTCTTATCGTGTGGGTCATCGAAAACGATTTATGGCCGTGCCGTACAAAGCGGCACGCTCACATTGCGCAATCCCTTAAATATATATATACACACACATATATATACACACACACATATATGTGTATATATGTATGTATGTGTGTATATGTGTGTGTGTGTATATATATATATTTATATATACATATGCAGTGCCGTAAATAGGGTATGGCGAAGATGGCATTTGCCATAAGCGCCGTTTGCAAAATGCGGCAGATGTTCCCGAAAAAATGCCAAAAGTTCATTTTTCCATAAATAAATATTATTTTAATACTAAAATGTTAATTTATATGTAATAAAAACGCAATTATTCTGTAGTAAAACGCAGAAAAAATTATATCCTACATAACCAAGGTGTTTCTTAAAATTTTGCCATAGGCGCCATATCCCTTAGGTATATATATATATATTAATAATAGGTGCTTGCATTCTACAAGCATTTCATCTCACCTTAATATACAGAGTAAGACCCGACATATACCGTATTAGCCCGATTATAAGGCGAGGTTTTTTCAAAAATTGTCTTTCAGGAAGGTGGGGTTCGCCTTATATTCGGGTCCTTAAATATGAAGAAGTTACTTTTTTTGGATTTTCTCATTGGGAAAATGAGTCGCCTTATATTCGGGCTAATACGGTAATTTTTAACGCATAAGTTTGCACCCCTGCACCGATTTACGGGTTTTTCTCTTTGGAAAACACTGGGGAAAAAACAACCCCTAAAATTTATAATTATAAAAATTTTATATTTTTTCATAATTTGTTACGAATAGCACACGTTTCTGCCAAATTTTATTGATGTAGCACCCTTAGAAGTTCATTTATATATATTTAATTGTTTGAATTTTATTAATTTTTAACAGCCAAAGAAATATACCTCATTATTGTAATTTACAATGTTAATTGTTGCCGGAACATCTTTTGTAACTTTCTACAAAATTTCAGCTCCCTAGCTAGACCAAAAGTACGTGAACATTAGTCAATTTGTTTAACTTTTATGAATTTTTAACGGCCAAATAAATACACATGTTGAAATCTCTTTATTCCCTTTTTAGCTCTTTAGCGAATTCTACCGTTAGAAAAAATATCAGCGTTGTAGCACATTTAGAAATACCTAAACAATGAAATATTTTAAATTTTATTATTTTTAACTGCCAAAAAAATAAACATTTTGGTATTTTTCGATTTTTCTTGTCGGTTTTGCCGCAAGACCTACCTACATGCCAAATTTCAAGTCTCTAGCACATCTGGAAGTGCCTCATAATTTGTATCCTCCTATATCCTGTGTAAGAAGCGTCTATATATTAGTTATAGATATAATAATGGGAGTGTGTTGTCGAATGTTAGGATACGGCGATAAATGGAACGGGAGAAAAGCGGGAAACGGAACGGAAGGAATTTTCGCGTTATTTTTTTCATAAAGTTTTCTATTGATAAGGAGAACGATGTGTACTTTTGATTACGGCGAGGAGTCCAAAAAGAACCGGCAACCTTGGGACTTTCAGAGACGTTTTTCCCGGTTTCCGGACGACCTAAGAATGATCAAATAAAGTGTATAAAGAATAAGGAAAACGATAAAGATGATGGAATATCATTTAATTTATTTGATAAAACTTATTCTCCTTGTCTGCTTACAAATAAGATATGCAGCAAGGGCTGTATGATAATAATTGACTTCTGATCGTCAAGGGCTTCTTTTATCGATTAGATTTTCGAGAGAGGAACGTTTTTTGATCATCTTTAGTTATGTTTTTTGCTAAAGTCACGCAATTTCAGTTGTGTTTGTATACTTTGGCTTGCGTGTGATACTTTTTTCTCGATTTTTTTTGTAAGCGGACAATGCCCCGTTCAGTTTTTAAAATGTCCGCATTTCGTACAGTCGGATTTCGGGCTTTGTTGCTTGTTACTTTGTTTTCATTACATCGTCCACCCTATTTAAAAGCGGAGGATGCATATAATTCTCGCGTCCTTTTTTCTGTGCCTCTCCGTCTTCCCCCATTTCCATCTCTTGTTCTTTTTGGTCCCTCCAATTCCCTCCCTCCCTCCCTCTCACGCTCCAATTTGCATCCTCTTCCTTCGTCTTTTTCTCGTCGAGAGAACTTGTGAAACTAAGGAAGGGCCCCTCTCACTCAGTGGGATGCCTTGAACACGCTTCCTTTGCATGGCTCTTTTATTTTTTCGTTTCTTGCAAGTTATCGGAGCTTTTGTTTTTTTTTCTCTTTAATGCGTCGAGAGAGATAGAGGAAAGTCTTTCTCATCCCGGCTCCCGTCCGGTATTTTTTTTTATCGTTAAGAGGTTTCATTTTTCTATTTGAACGTTGTGCAGGAAAAATAAAGACGTCATTTTATGCGGACGTTCTTTTTTTTCCGTGAATCGTGTATTTTTTCCCCTGCCGTAAAATTCAACTTCCAAAAGAATGTTTTCGCATTTAATAATAAATGAAAGAGGAGACCACGGAGAAGGTAACTTTAAATTATAACTCTGAACTGTATACAAGTGAGGACTTCTAGAAGACCAGTAACGCTAAATACGTATTTAGAGAGCCAAGCTCTCATCATCAGTAGCAGATGTTAAATGTCCGGAGTTAGAATTTCCAGTTATAATTCATATTTAATGTTTTAAAAGTCTTTATTTTCCCGAATCTTTATGAATTCGCGACGCATTGAAACTCTTTTATAAAAATATGCATGTTTGTGAGTACGAATAAGCTATTGTCAGTTATATATAGTGATTGTTCTGCTGAATTAAGATTGTTTTCTCGTTTAACGTTTAAACAAGTGTGTATTTGTGTCGAAAGTTTGTTTTATTCTAACTGCATAATCAGGATTGATTAATTTTGTTTTGTGACTGTAGAATATAGTCAATTTTGTTGAAAAAATTAGAATGCACCTCAACTTCTTCGCTCAGCTAAACGAACCTTTTGTTTTCAGCTAATCTGTGTTTATATATTATCCTCAAGTCTTCCAAGACTACTTTAGAATATCTTTATTTATTCAGTCGTTAACTATCCCATCGAGTATATTATATAAAAAAAAACTTAACGATTAGAAAAAATTGAAAATTGTTGTTTAAATAATATTGTGCAACTCCACCTTCTCTTCGATCACGTTCCATGGCTAACGGTAAAGATTATCTACTTCTTATCTAAACAAAAACTCTTAAGTTTGGGAATCTAACTTCACCGTTCCTGTGCATGTGAACTTACTCTTATGCAAAAGGTTGTCGTCTCGGTTATACGCTTAGTTTTGAAAATACAGGTTAAAGTTTGAAACCAAATTAATTTTTTACCTTGAATTTCTTTTGTAACTCTGTGATTTAATGGATTTTTTTAACGTGGTTTGTTCCGCTATTCGGTTGACGGCTTTCTCATTAACTTCTTAGGGGTTCTTACCGAGTGAGAGAGAGAGAGAACCATGTGAATTTACGGAGGAAGGAACTTAATATGTTTTTTTGTTTCCCGGTTGTTCAATTGAAGTTGAATAGCTTTTAACGGAGAATATTCATTCCTTTAGTCGTGTGAATGGGATAATTTTCATTAATTGCTTGACGCGTCCAGTGATGGAGTTCAGAACGTATACCGTCGATCCAAATAATGAAATTGTTCTTTTTTTTAACTGCGAAAGAGCGAGCATTTCGAATAAAAAAAATTATTTTTCTAAAAGTAGATTTGAAAACTTCTCCAAGTATAGTTTTTTTTTAAATTTAATAAGCATTCTTCTTTTTAATGCAAACTTTGAGGTTGCTTTTTTCAGGAAACTTTTTATGACTAAAGCTCTCGTTAAGTGAATGAAACTATATTGCGATTTTAATAGCTTTTGAAATTTCGCAGTGATATTAGTTCTTAGATATATTTAACGCAGATTCAATGCAAAAGCGGATCATTTTAGATCTGCACGATGAAACCTGAACTTGCAAAGTATGGATGCAATTTAACTTTTGGTGTAAAACTACTTTAAGTATATTACCAATGGATTGTGCACCATCTCGACGTGCTTTTACGGCATCTACATTTTACCATAAGTTCTACCTGTTATATATTCTTCGTAATTCAGTCTTTCGTAAAATTTCCTTGCCAATCGGACTTCCTCAAGGAGTAACAAAAATGCAGTACATTTACCAATTCAAAAATTTAATGCGTGAAAATCGCGTAATCCAATTGTTTTTAATAGGCTTCCATTGAGCTCATAGGCGACATAAAAAAACCCCAAGCTTTTTGGGGCTCGAATGAGATTAGTCGATGTTTATCCTTCAAAAAGGAAAGAGGCGACGAGTTAACGGCTGGCGGAATTAATCCCCGCTTTAGAAACGTGAAGGAGCAGAGTGCTTCCGCTTAAAGATGCTATTCCCCGGTTCCTTCTGTTCCGTGCAACGACCCGTAGGGTCGTGCTGTGGTTCATATTCCCTCTTTGAGCTCCATCCTCCACAGCCCTCACCCTCTCCCCCCCTCATAGCCCTCATCCTCTCCCACCTCACAGCCCTCTCCCTTTCCCCCCCCCCACTGCCCTCACCCTCTCCCTTCCCTCCCCCCCACAGCCCTCACCCTCTCCCTTCCCCCCCACAGCCCCCACCCTCTCCTTCCCCCCCCCCCACAGCCCTCACCCTCTCCCCCTCATAGCCCTCTACCTTTCCCCCCTCATAGCGCTCACCCTCTCCCACCCCCACGGCCCTCACCCTCTCCCCCCTCATAGCCCTCTCCCCCTCCATAGCCCTCATCCCCCTCCAGCCCTCACCCCCCCCAGACGTTACCCTCTCCCCCCCAGACTTTACCCTCCCCCCCCCCCCCCCCCCACAGCCTTTACCCTCTCCTCCATCCTTCCTTCCCCAACCCTCAACCTCCCGTCCCATTTAGCTTCTTCTTAAGGTCCTCACCTCCCTTATTCGAAAGGAGCGTAACGAGATTGTTTCCGCTCGCAAGTCACCTTCCCATCATGCTTCCAACCCGACTCCTACTCTTTCTCTACCTTCCTCTCCATTTTCCTCCCTCCCAACCTTCCCATTCGTGGTTTCCCCGACCGTTATCTCCGTCTCCCATCTTTCTACCCTGTCAATCGCGTTTACACACGCACATAAACACTCCGCGCACAGTCTCCGCTCCTAACCACTCTGATTTATTGTTCCCCATCTCCCCCCCCCCCCCCCTAAATGCCTTCGTTTAATAGCGTGGGATTCCAATTCTTTGTCATTTAAAACACCTGCTGCCGCCTTTGATCCCCCCCCCATATTTTAGTCTTTGTTGTAGCTTCGCCGCATTCTTGAGGGTTTATGCACCTCGAAGGAGTTCCGTTTCGAATTCCGGAATGGCCATGTATATACTCAATATCCACCCGTGATCTGTATTGTTGTCTGGAGGTTATCGTTTCTCTAATTGCAGCTTTGATACCAAAGAGATGATAATCGGTGTATCTGTGTATCTTCTAACGAGTTCTGCCTGAAGGCTAAATTCTCAAGTTAATTTTGTTTTAATTTAATTATAAACACGTGCCTTTCTACGATGCATTTAATTTTTCCGTGAGAATGGTTGAATGGTGAATTAGTTGCACGCCATTAATATTATTTGAACATTAATTAACTAAGAGATTTCCTGTTAATCTTACCAAATGTAGAACTTCTCTGTCGCATTGAAATTTTAAAGCAATCTTTATAAATGTTTCCTCGCCGTAGTAAATGACATTTTTTACATGATTGTAATTGTTAAAAACTAAAAAAATTATCGGTTCGCACATTTAAAAATTGATTAGAGATTATTATATAAAATAAGAGAAGCTAACTTGCCAAGATATTTTGGAATTTTGCGCATACGAAACATCTCGTATCGAAATGAAGCTGATGCAGCATTTACTCGCGACCGCACAGACCCGTTGCGCTTTAAAAATGAATCCCGTAAGCAGAACAAAAACTCTCGTGTTTTAAGGAAAATACCTCGTCTTAGCGACGTTAACTATCCAATATAGCTTAACGTATTATTTTTTTAAAACGTTTTATTCAGGGAAATACGACTGTTATAACTATTCTCGATATTATCTTCGTTCATGGAATAAAAGTTGCATCTACGTTGTAGCTATCAGAATCGACCGGACATCCATAGTAGTGCAGAAATAGCAGTGACCTACTACACTTTTATTTTTAATTTCATTTTCATCGAGTGATTCGTAAATAACTCAACGCCGCCCGACTATTTTAAACTTTACTCGAAAAAAGGCACGCGCTCTACGCGTAGCTGTGTCTGCGTTTTGCTTATGGAAACCTCTGTGAGCTAATTCAGGCTCTCTAATGCCATGACCATGAGAAGAAAATCGTGTCTACTGAATCGTGAGCTATGATGTTTCGTAACCACAGAGATTCCTATTTGCGCTTGATATTTAGCACGGCTTTATGGAAAAGGAGCGAGATTTTCAAATTCCTTGCAAACCGTTCGATCACGAATTCGGCCATCACTTTTTTTTTTAAGGTTGACGCGGTTGGTAGATTCGGTGCGAATGGCGGCAGCCTATCATAATCACTGGCGTGCGGAATTTTCTCGTCCTTCCTTCCCCTTTTGTTAATCATCGGAAGACAAATGACTGTCGAGCGCGCTCTATCAGCTCCGTCATTAAAAAAGGCAGCGGGTTTGTTTAATTTTTTTTGTGCGCAAAAGCACCGTGTTACCCGTTCCGAAAAAATGGTGATTCTCTCGGAAATGTTTGGGAACGTTACGGGACGATTCATTTAGATTTGAGGGATTTTTTTATGGGGGACCAAAAAAAAGCGATGAAAACTTCTCAGATTAAATAGAGGGAAAATATGAGGATGAGATGCATTAGCGAGATATTCTCTCTGGCTTTTTTTTTGGCTCGTTTTTGGAAGTGATTGATGCGAGTGAGCCCAAAACAATTACTTTCCCATATCGAGTTTTCTAATCTCCCTGGCATGTACGTACATACCTATATGTGGTTGCTGTGATCATGGTTGCTTTATACGACGCTATGTCGACCGCAGCGGTTTAACGCATCAAGTGGATTCCTTTTATTTCCTGTCTACTCTTAAGCCTTTCAGATTTATACTATACAGACCGTGTAATTCAGTTATATCTTATCGAAAATGTAATTCGGACAATACTTTATCGATGAAACCCAAACATTTGTGCTGAATAGGTAGGGCAGTTTGCTTTCAACGTGGCAATTCCGCATTCGAATCCAATCATTGAGTCATTTTCGCTCCGTCAATACACCTCCCTCCCCCCCTTTGACGTGTAGTTTGAGTGAGACTCCATCTTTCTTAGGTAATTTTGAGCGGAGAAACGTTGGCGTATTTCTCATGATTAAACCAGCATCCTCACTTCGTGTGATTGTAGTCGATTATTCACAACCGTTTAGTCTGAAAATAATGTAAGCAATTCCACCGAATGGACTCTTTCGCTGAGTGGTACCATAAGGTGAAGATTTAGTAGAGGTTACGTGCAATATTCGTCGTTGATGAGGATGAAATCATTGAATAGAGAGAGATTTAATCTGTTCCAAAAATTCCAGTTTCCTCTCCGTTCTTCCGGTGTCTCAAGTGTTAAAAATTTCTCTCGTGAAATAATCACGCAAATCCCTGCTTCTCCAATTGTTATTGCATCGTCGCATTACCTTCTTTAAGCTGGCGTTAGCAAAGATTTAGCACGTCGAACGATCGCCTTGCGGGGTACTTACCCTTTCAAACACTCGAACAAAGGAACATTACCTTGAACGGTTCGTCATTGCTTTTCGTCGCGGTCTGCGAGGTTGGAGGATTAATATCCCCCAAAGCTCGTCCTTCGTGTATTTTCGACGTAAGTCTCGGAAAAGATGACTAGGTTTTAACTCGCGACTTCCTTCCGGTCATTCTATTCCTTTCCCTCGTCCCCATCCTCCCACTGTATTACGCCGCGACTCCCTCGAGAGATTCTCTCCCACTCTACATGACTGACTCGAGAGAGAGAGAGAGAGAAGCAAAGAGATAGCGAGAGGAAGGCTCCGGGGAATAGTCCGTGGCGTGCCTCGGGAGATCGGAGCACCCTCGAGCGATAAAGGAAGACGGATTGGAGCAAGTCCAGATGGGGATGAAAGAGAGCAAAGAAGAGAGAGAAAGAGAGAGGAGATGGAGAGAGTAGAAACAAGGTGTGGGTGGTATGGGGGGGAGGGGGGGGGGGAGATGAAGAGAGTGGTGGGAGGGTGTCTCGTGCGGACAAGCCAGTGTGGGTGAAAGACTAGACGGGGTGAAACACAGAGACGGTGGGGAGTTCCGCGGAGCGTGTTGGGGTAGGATGTTGGATGTCGGGGAAAGAGAGAGTGAGAGAAAGAAGGAGAGGGTGGTTGCAAGGAAGGGATATATTTTGAGCCCAGAGGGAGGAAAGAGGAGGAGGGACTAAAAGTGGTGGAAGGAGAAGAAGAAGCTAGAAGGGTGTGAAGGGGTATGCAGCAGACGTGCCATATCTTCTGGGGGATCTTGAAGTCTTTCTCTCTCTCTCATTCCTCCTTCCCTCCTCTTCCCTCGTCTTTTGATGACGCAATCAGTTTTCCTATTGCGGCCGGATGCCCTCTCTGTTTCCTTCTCTAATCTTTGCACCTTTTCCCCTCTTCCTCCGTATGCGCATCCACCTCTTTCATCCTCCGCTGCGTCCTCTCGACGTCCATGACTGTATCTGCGTCTCTCATATCCTTCACCGAGGTTTTCTTCCTTTTTTAAACAGGCAACGTTTTTTTGGTCTCGTTCGACTCGTCGTCTTTTGGCTCGTTATTTCTTTCATAACAGTGCCCGCGTCGTAGCGTATTGACGCATGCTTTCCTCTTTGACGGGATCATGTATGTACGTGTAAGGCGCCGTCAAGCTGCATTATAATCCTCATATACCTTGCAGAAGGGACGATGACCGAAAGATATTTAACGTGTGCAGGGAATGATGCGCGCACTAACGTCGACTGCAGTTCTCGTGAGATCGATATATAACTTCGTGCGTCTCATAAAGAGTTGATGGTAGGTAGAAGATTGCGGTTAGTATAATATAAGGAGTGATTTATCGGGATAATGTGTGATTTTGGGGGTAAAGGATTATCGGAAATCAGCAGTGCGGCTCCGTAACCGCCATCTTATCCTCGCGGATGTGTATGGTGAGGATTATTAATTGAGTCTTGCATCCCATCAATAAATACAGTTTACGCCCACTGCCGTAAAAAGGGCGGGGCAAAGCGGGGCTTCTCCCCCGGGCGCAACTAAGCATGGGACGCAAAAAATCCAAATAGTAACTAAATAAACTAGAGAAGATAATTTCTTGAAGGGGGAGAGGGCGCATATTTAGTAGTTTGCCCCGGGCGTTAAAATATCTAGTTACGGGGCTGTTTGCGCGACTGTCATTGAAACCTTTCGAGATAGTAACAAGTGAGGGATGAACTGCAGAGCAAATCACAAAAGTCGCTTTTTTCACCGGATGCCATCTTCCCGTCGGAATAGGGAATCGCAGATGCGGTGCATTATCGTTTCCTTACATTTGTGGCAGCATGTACTTTTAAAAAATTCTATTACCCTCCAGCAGCTGATCCTTGATCCACCATGTTGTCACCATATCTAGCCCTCGTATTGACCAACCTATCCTAATTCGAATTTGGCGTCTCCAAGTTGTAGGATTCCAGATATATTGCTCTATAGACGGAGGGATGCACAGACATACCGAATGCATAAGGAATATTTTTTAAGAAAAATGCGCTAAGAACAAAACGAATGCTAACGTAGCCTGGGTAACAGCATATTGATGGGGGTTGAATGTGGAGTGCAGCAATACCCCGCTTAACACAAAGGATAGGTTCCTGAAAAATGCGTGTTAATCTAATTTCGTGTCAAACGGGGCTGATATAACATAGGAGTCAATGGAACGCGTGCACGGCCCTTCACATTACGGGAAAAAATCGTATAAATTACTGTAAATACATCAGTTATCACTAACACGTTTTTTGGTCATGATTTTACGCAAAATTCCTTTATAATAAGATTAAATTATAAAATTTAGAAAACTCTTTAGAGATGATGTGCACAAATACACCCTAAAATTCAAACGATGCTGAACTGTAAACAAAGTTTTAAGATGGACGACAGGCAGTGATTGCTCATTGGCTGAGAGCGTACCCCACCTCAAGCCAAGAGCGCTGATTGGTTGAGATGCTGATGATTGATGTGTAGAAACCAGAGATTAGTTTTCTTTCATTAGACTTCAGTTACACAGAGGAATTCGTTTTCTCGTATTAGAATTAAGGCGAAAAATAGTGAACGAATAAAAAAATTATTTTTGATCGATTTTGACTAAAAAATATAAATTTTTTTTTCGTGTTATAACGACTTCGTGCTCACCGGGGCCGTGTTCAGCGGTGTATTGCTGTGTATAACATGAGATTATGGAAATCGATTCAATGAAATCCTCGATTGTTTTCTTTTTTAGTTTTATGGGAGGGCATTTTCAGCTTTAGATTCTCGTTGAAAATTGTCCATAATTCGGTAGTATCTGTTTATATAAATAAATTTTCAAAAACCGGTACAGATATATTTACTTGATTTTTCTTATAGCGCCCTTCCTAGGTAAATAATGTGCGCGTTTTTTGTTTACATTTAAAATTTCAGCACTCGGATTGGGCGGTTCTTCCTTAACTCGGAAATATTACCGGTAAGTGCAATTCACTTCGATGTGAACTCGCGAAACACCACCATCTCCTTGCACTTTTTCACCGTTTTTGCTTCCAGTGTTGCAGCGTGAGAAAATCGTTCTTCGTTGACCTGGTAAGAAAAAGAGGGTATTTTATTGGATTTGACAACGGTGGTCACTCTCTCATCGCCGTAACTTCTTAACCGGATTGTAATTTGTAGAATTTGTTCTCTGCTTGAGAACGGGCCATTACTGCAGATTGTGATAGCACTGCCATTTTTGCTAACCCCGAAAGAAGCATTATAATGTTCGCGATTCTGTGTAGCCGTATAAATATTGTGATTACATTGGATGTAATGATATTAAGTGACGAGGAAACGACCTTCAGCTCACTTGGCCTTGATGTTTTTTTTCCTTGTATCTCTTTTCCGTCTTGCCGGTGTGCTATTTTTTTTAAAGGAAAATCGCAAATTGGATTCGTGCTTCCTCATACTGCTTTTAGCACTTTAAGCCTGACTTTGCAAGTGTCGCTCTCCCACTCATGTCAGTGGTGTCTCTTGATACCAAATTACTTTAGTTGTTGTGGAAATTTACATATCGTATCTATTTCCAATCTCCGTTTGCCCTTGTTGTGCCCTTATTGAAAGAATCTTCTGCAGGATTCTCATCTCCTTTTTCCTGCTTCTATTTCTCTGAACGTTTCCTTTTCCTTCGGCGAAATTCTCTCTCTGTATTCATAGACGGAAATATCGTTTTTCCCTCTTAAGTTATTGCGTTATTTGGCATATGCATGCGTCGACGACATCCTAAGAGACCTACATATTGATTCGTGTTGCCGTTTAAAGATTTATCTTTCTTAGCTCAGCAGCCCAAACGTAAAAAAAAATACTTATATTCCCCTCCGAGAAAACGCCGTCCCGCAAATAAAGAAGAAATCGAGTAGAATTTGCTCGAAATCGTCACAAAATGTGCGGGAAGCTATTCATAACCGCCCTCTGGAAAAGTTATAGCGACTCGCTAACACGTGGCTTTCGTCGGGATACGTAAATCTGGCGAGATAACATTCTTAGGTCTGCAGCGACGTACATTAGGAAGTCCCGCAATACCGAGCCTCCATTACCTTCCTCCAATGCCGCCCCGCCATCGCCGACCTAGTTCATCTTTGGGTACACAAAAACTTTTTCCTCTTTGGATGTGCTCTGCGATGCCGAAAATAAAATAAAACAAGATTCTGAAATTAAAATTATGGGATGACGTGCTAAGTAGTATCTTCCTAATAACCTACCTTGTTATTTTTCAGAGGAACAATGTAAGCGTTTCGACCGATTTTCTAATTATGATTTATGATTTCAGAGAAATGATTAAGACGAATGTTTTGGACCAAGAATGACTTTCTCATTGCATGTTAATTTTTCTTGCTTCCTAGAATGATCTTATTTATTTATAGAACTTGGTATCAGATCCTGAAAAAAACATTACGGACTCTTTAATATGGAAGGAGACAGAATTTACTAGGGGCTCTTGTTTATTTTTGTGCCTCTTTAAAATATTCGATTGGAATTGGGATCACAAAATAACGAATTAAAAAACATAGTTTCGTCAGCCCACGCGGAATGGAAGGTTTTTTTTTCCTCGCAGGTGTATTGTTGTTCGCGAAATAAACTCAGAATCCTGACGAAACCCTGGGAAAAATTAACCGAATAAAAAAAAGTGGAGAAGTCGCAAGTTACCGTAGGGGTCACACGCCTCGGTTTTGATTTATTCTTTCTTCTTTTTTGTGAGCCTCCTTTCTCTCTCGGAATCCCGGTTGAAGAAAATGAGAAAGAACGCCGGGAGACAACTTTTCTGAAAATTCGCGGAATCTCCTCTTTTTTCCTCTCTCCTCGCTTTACTTTCTATGTTTATCCCTTTTCTTTTAGCCTTTCATTCCTTTCTCTTTTCCCTCTCGTCCTCGTCATTCTTTTCTCTCGTCGGAAGGGCTAGAGAGAGAGAAAGAGAGAGGAGCAGGCCGAGCGAAGAATAAGGACGAGAGATCGAATCTGTAAAAGTGCGCATTGTCCCCTTGGCACATCGCTCATGGCAATCTCTCTCTCTAAGCTTTCTTTTTCTTCCGTTCCACGTGCTTTTCCTCACTCTCGAGCCCTCAACCCGCTCGGGAACTCGAGTTTGCCGGGCTATTTCTATCCGTTATAGTACGTACGTTACCGAGAGTTTTTTTTGTTTGTGCGCGGTCGGTGTTTCCTTGGGAAATGCTCTACATTTCGCCGTTTTTATCGAGGCGACGGACTGTGGGATGTTGATTTTGTTTTATTTCGAGGCGGTGATTCATGGACCACACGCGTCACATGATCTTAAAAGAGTGCCGTTTTTATTCGCGATGAAAAAGTGTTCCATATGTTCGAGGATTCGGCCTCTACGACTTGCCCGAGTTTCTCAAAGAGGGATATAATGGAGCTCACCTTATGGCCGGTGTCCAATTGTTAAATCATGTGGTCCCAATGGGTGTTTGATCATTTATGGCTAATGGAACTGCCCAATTTGTCGGTTATCCCCCGAGTCAGCTTTAAATTTAAAGACCTTAATGGCTATAAATGTAACAACTTTCGGAATTTATGCATAATACGTATTAGTATTCTCCTGAAGATGTCCTGAATAAAGCGAAACCCAGGTCGTATTTTACAATTCATTAGTAGTGAAAATGGAAATTGAAAAGTCATTGCTGTGTCAAGCGTAATTTTTGGACTCGTGATATTTGTATATATGTACAGAGTTTATATAGAGTTTGATCTTATATTTTTGTCGTGACTGATGAAACTATATAGTATCGTCAGAGAGATTTGGACATATCGTTTAGTAATGGTGTTATACTTTAATGCACGATAAAATGGGATTTTTTTATGGCCCGAAATGGATCGTTCCAATTTGAAAATCGATGGATCACCGTGGGTTAACAAATGGCTCGCTGCTCTACGATAAAAAATAGGCTTTCATCGATCAAAAAAAACTTAAGAAATCGCGCAGTTTCAGCACGTAGGCGACGAAGATGGCGTGGCAGCGCTACACATAATCCCTTTAATAAATATCTCGTTCATTTGTCCTTGTGCGGTGAAATAACTTCCCTCGAGCGTCATGAAAATAAAATAATGGCGGTGCAATGAGGAAGAATCGCCTGAATTATGTTGGCAATTCTCGACTCCATTACTTCGATAAACTCGTGGTGCTGAATCATCCCCAACGACTTATTATTCAGTGATCTCGTTATAATGCGATAGTTTGTGTGTGTGTGTGTGTTTGTATCGTGAAAGTTGTTCTTGATGTCATGGTCAGTTTTTGTTGTGATTGTATTTATGGGGAAAATAAACTGTCTTTATCATTTGTGTGAAACTGACTCTTTGTTTTGTATATTTAAGCTAAGTTTTTGTGGTCTTCTGAATCGAATTTTCGCGTTCCGACTCATACGGTTCATGAAATTTTCATTCGCAAGCCAATGAATCTTTCATCGAGGAAAATCGGTGGACTTTGTTCTTTTTCTGTTTGCAGGAAACTATGTTTTTGTCATCCGGTCATTGGCCACCGGTTTGATAGGAAGCGTTAAAAATCGTCATAAACGAAGTTTCATTGATTTCTAGTAACAGTGTGTTTTTTGCTTGGGCAAGTCTCCGTTATTGTTCCATTTGGTATTTTATGTTTAGAGCTGAGCCAATCGAGTGTACCTTGACTTTTGAAATGTATAGTGAAGCAATAAAATGAATAATTGAAGTAACTATTATGAAGAGTTCTTCGGGTGTATATCTTATATATTCTAAGTAGTATCCGTTCTGTTCCACTTATTCTATCTTTATTATTGTTACGTTAATATTTACGTGAATATTCAAATATAATATTTTCTCTTAAATACACTTGTTTTCTTTATAAGAGCGATACATGAAATTATTTTAGAAAGTCTTTCTTGTCGTATTTTTTGCAAATACCAGCTTACTCAATTCAAGCTCTTCCGGTTTAGTAGAATCTTTTAAATTTCCATATTTTACATAATTTTTGTTTAATTATACATGTAGAATCATAACGATTTTTGTTTGTCTTTTGTAAACCATTCTTTTATGGGGCAAGCAGGAGATTTTCAAAGGAATGCCTTGTTTGGAAGCTTTATCATTGCTTGAATTTCTTATCGCAGCGTGTTGTTTCTTAATGCAAACGCATCTTAACCTTCCACTTGATATATGGTTGCTCGGAGAAATATCCTGATGCGGTTAGGAATATTTTGCGTCATGAGTCTGGCCGTAAATCTTTTTCCCAAAGTTGATGACCTCACTGAGGTAGTATTTTTTAGGGAAGACAGTTTTGCAACTGTTGGACGAGGTCGGCAGAAAATTTTACGTAATTTTGTCGTGGCCTCGCAATTAGACTTCGTCGAAATATTGCCTCGCGCTTTGCGTCGTATTTTATCATGAACAAGTATCCCAACTGACTAGTTAATTAATTAATTCTCAGTGAAGATATTCATATGATTTGTATTTCATTTCTGTAATACTTGGAAATTTTTGATGTAGGTACTTATCTGTTACTATTTATATTCGAGGAAGAGACTTTTAAGCTTCTTAGTCGGCAAATATACTTTTTAAAGTTATTTATACTAAATTTAAGTTGTATTATCAGTATAAAATTCATTCTTAGTTGAATGATTGAGCTCAGCGTGTCTTTTTTCTAATAAATTGTATGGGTAACTCGAATATCCGTTTATAAAAATAAATCGCGACAAGTCAATGTTTGAGAACACTGATAAAAAACAGGATAGTGGCTTTAAATATGTCTTACGCAAGGAAAGTTTTGGATGAAAATATAATTGTCTGAGGGAATTTCATCGAAGATGTCTCTGCTGCTTTACGGTAATATCATCCGACATCAGTGAATCCGTCGCTCATCGATAGCCTCTGCGGGTCTAAGTTCAAAGAAGTAAGCCTCTTAGCGGATTTTAAAAGTAAAAAAAGTCGAATTTTTTCGTACTTTTGTCAACGGGAAAGAACCGCAATGTATATCGAAATTTTATCCATTATGAGGAGATCATCCTTAGGTCGGCCTGAAACATATTTGTGTATCATTAACACTTATGCCGATTTCGGAGAAAAGCCTCCCACGGTGATATAGGCAAGATATGGAGATTTGAGAATCAACTTCAGTGGAATCTAAAATCGGATCGTTCTCGCCCATCACTCATTTGCGTACATTTGAGTTTTAAGTTCTCGCTCCTCAAGAACTATTTCTAGAATAGTTTCTCTAATTCAGAATTTTATACAAATCACGTAGTTTCGATTCAGTGAGCTTCCATTTTTCGTCAACCATTGCAAAACATTTTAAAGTAGCGTTTTAACATTATGTAGAATTTAGTTGAAACGAAACTTGTGCTTGCTTAACACAAAAAAGCATGCCATTATCGCTGAACGGATTTGATAATTTTTAAGAGTTCCGTTAATTTATTGCTGCATTTTAGTAAGGTCGTATCGTCCTTGCGTTGTGTTTTTTTTTAAATCTTACAGAACTTCAACTAATTGGGTTCGTTTAAATATAGTTAGAACCCTCTCGCAAATACCGAATACATTTTAGGACCTTACCCTTTTATTACTATTATAGTGGTGGTGCTGATAATTACACTTAGACAGTTGAGTAAATTTAAATTATTTTTATATTACGTTTTTAAAAGATTTCATATTAAGTATCTTTATATGTAGAAGGTTTCTTTATTATTCATTAAAATTATCAACGCACAATTATCGCCGGAGAAATTATCTTGTGTTATGCATTTATGTTAACCTCCGCTGAAATTTGTGGAACGCAAAGGCATCTCAGTCGCCAGGTGCTGTTTTGCAGCCGTCCGGGTGCATATCAAGGCCTAAGGTATTTTTTTTCCGCATCACGGTCTACTCCCCCTTGGCGACTTAGCACAGGTGCCGAAAAATCCCTTCCCGCAAGGTTCCGCAGCGGCAGCAAGCAGCTGTACCCACCGATTTTCTAATAACGACGACATCCCTTTCTTTTTTCTCCAGAACTCCTTCGGGCGACCGGACGAAGCCGTGGCGGAGGAGACGCTAGCGAACCATAAGCGGTGCAACAACAGCTTCGTCCACGACCTCTTCCAGGCGCAGTTCCGCTCCTCGCTCACCTGCCCCAAGTGCCTCCGACAGAGCAACACCTTCGATCCCTTCCTGTGCGCCTCCGTCCCCGTGCCTCAGACGCGACGCCGGCCCCTCTACGTCACCGTTCTGTACCTCTCTCAGCAGCCTCGCCAGGTGAGCACAACGCAGACGAACAGAAAGGGGGAGGGGAGGGTGAGGTGTGGGAAGGAAAGGGGGGAATCGAGGAAGAGGAGTTTGGCGTTTGCTCGCATCTGCCAGCCCTCGGGGGGCCTCCGTCACACTCCTTCCCCTCCTGCTCATCCCTTCCTCTCGTTTCTCTGTAACTCATCTCACTTTTCCATCCCTCTCTCGGTCCCCTCTTGCGTCTGACCCAGGTCAATCTTCTTTCTCTCTCTCTTTGTATATCTCCCTCCCCCCTCTCATTCCCCTCCCTCCTCCCCGTCCCTCCCACACCCCCTCAACCCCCCCCTCCCCCCTCTCCCTTCCCCTGTCGCTCCCACACCCTCTCCTTCCCCTCCTGCCTGTCTTCTACTCTTCTCTTCGCCCTCCCTCCTTTCTCTATCTCTCTTCCCAACAGGATGCCGCAAGATAAATGGTGTTAGTAAGCGCTTGTTTTCCAGATTGAAAATTACGCGGGATGGGGGAGACAGATGGAGTCTTATTATCTTATTGGGTTGTTTTCGGCCTGTTGCCACGAAATGGATGGAAGATGTTTTGTCGGGAGTGTTGCGTTTTTTTTATTGGAATGAAATGGATGTGGATGCTGACGCGAAATTACCCCGGGTCCACCCGCGTTTTTTTTTTATTTCGGATCGCCTGTATGTTTCGATGGTGTTTTAGACGTATACCAGTCGTGTCCAAACTTTTCGGCCCAAGGGCTACATTGCTGCACTCATCGCGGACCACATAGCTCAGTTCCGCCTTCTTCGCGGGCCACGCACTGGCGAAAATAGAATTTAAGGATAACTTAAGGAAATTAGGGATTTAGTTGCGAGTCGAAATTATCTGATTTGTTTTAAATGTATTTATTTAATATCGAGGTGGAGAGGTAAACACAAAATATATTCATCTTTATAATTTTCTATTTTCCTTTTATGTTGTATTGTGTCCTTTAATTGTTAAACTCATTGCGGGCCGGATGTGGCCCGCGGGCCGTAGTTTGGGCACCTCTTACGTATACGAAAGCCGCATTTTAAAAGAATATCGTGTCGTCGAATTCGTCTAACAAAAGACGCTACGTTTTTTCCTCTATAAATACATATGCTAATGATAAGAAAGTGCTTGTCATGGTGTATTTCCGAAGCGTCGCGAAGGTTGACATCGATATCTCGTTGTAGTTGTGTACAAGTTTGTAATACTGCTTCGTACCTATTTTACGTCATATCCGGCGATAAGACATGTCGCGCGTCGTTATTCAACTGGTCGGTCGTCATTCGAACGCCGCTTTTTTCCTGAAATACTTTCAAAGCGACGCGATAATCTGCATCCGGGAAGACGTTTTTGTAATTCTAGATATTTATAAACCATTCAGCAGTGCCTTCTTACAGTGGTGGCGTCTGCGAATGACTAATTGAAACTTTTTTTTTCTCTCTTCTGTGAGCGATGTTTTCCTTTCTGTTTTAATGCTTCCAGGAGGAAAATGGGGCGTGATTGCAGTTAACGGAAACAAGGATGCATCATTCAGGAAACGCTTTTGTTTCTATAACACTGCTCTGAAGGTTTTGACTCTGAGCAATGGGGAAAATGTGAAAGGATCCCTTTCATTTATTTTACAAAAAAAATTTACTCAGAATACCGGTGTCACCGCCGTTGAATTGTAGGCCGGTCTTTTTGTTAAAATAAAAATGCATGGAGAAGGATGTAAAAAATCTTTTTTCTCGCCCCAAGAATTGGACCGTGAAAAATCACCTTTTTTGCGATTCTAAATGCCATTAAGAGTTAAAATTGTTATATTGCCCTCAGTTAATTTCTGCGTACTCGATATGGACGAAATTTTATTCTCGACGTTAAAGCAGTGAAGTATTTTCAAGTTAAAACATCAAAATTTTTTGACATTATGAATACCTTTTAATACGTAATAGACACTTCTTGAATTACTTATTACAACGAAATTGTTGTTAAATGAATCTTAACTCGCCAATTTTGCTTAAATTATGTATTAGAAGACGAAATAGATTACTCATTCGTAATTAATAACGATATTACCTTTTATTCGATGAGTAATTGATATTTTTATAACTCCGTAAAGACTTTAAATCAGGCGAATAACCACATCTTAACCCGCAGAATAGACTCATGTCGTTGATTTGAGCGCCCAATGTTATTTTTCCATCTTTCGCTGGCTTCTATTGCGTCCACACTGCAGGAGAGGCAGATTACGGACCGTCGGTTTGACGCAAATGGCGACCACGCCTAACCTTTCACGATGAATATTCATCCACTCCGTTTTTTGCTTTCTTTCTCCGTTTCGTCTCATTTTTCAAGCGATGCGCTGGTGTGGATTCATAAAATCCGGATTTTAGTGTGACTGAAAATGCATTTAATCATTGTGCTTCCAACCTTAAAAGCTACGTAAGCAGATACCGAGGAGATGTGCTGTTATTAATTTCTCGACCCTCGTGAGAAATGAAAGCAAAGCTAAATGAAAGCCTTTTTGGAAAAACAAAAGATTTTAAAATGTCACGAGTGCTGCAAATTTAACTACATTATTTAAAAATAACCTGTCTTAATCGTTTTACTGTTGGCAATTTGAATTTTTTTTAAATCTCAGATTACTGTTAAGGGAATCGTGATTCCATTTGCATGCTTTAAAAAAAACGGCCTATTCTGCCGAATCTGCAGATAAATAGAACCGGTATTTTTAGCTCGCGTATTTAGTCCAAGAATTTTATAAGGTCAGTTCGCTGATCGTTAAAAGACGATGAGGCGGAGAAAGGTTGGTTGGCTTTGGCAGTTCGAATTTTCGTCATTTAAAGCGCAGTCGCCGTCAAACTCGTCCATAATCCTCTTCTTTTTTTTTTCAAAAAGTCATTTAAAGTTGCATCTTTGCTATCTAAGCTCGCTCTTTCCTTTAAGTCGGTTCTATTTTTGTTTGGATCCGTCTGAGAAGAAGAAGAAGGGGAGAGGAGGAAGAGGAGGAGGGAGGGGGCGGTGTCGTAGAGAGAGAGAGACAGACAGACAGAGAGGGAGAGAGTAAAAGCGGCCGAGTTTGTTGGCCGCTCCGAATGGGAAGATAAGAGAGAGAGAGAGAGAAGGGCGGGAGGAAGAAACGATAAAAGAGCGAGGGAGGAAGACTATGAGGGAGTGAGGGAGAGGGAGGAGGAGGAAGGGCCGCAGACTGACTGTGAGACGGGTGATTGGGGAGGGGAGTACCTGGTAGGGCCGGGATTATGCGGAAAGTAGAGAGGTTTTCCAAAAGTTACCCTAGGAAGTTTCCAGATGCAGTCTATCCGAAGGGTTATAGGTAGATTTCTGTCGATGCAGACAAAAGATATTGCCCGAGAGTGAATTTTTTCAAAAAAATGCATCCATCCGTGGGGTCTCTTCTCCTCGCTTTCGAGTCGCGGGAAATGAAATTTTTGATTCGGATATGTAAAAGGCGGATAAATTTTGCGGCTTCGTAAAGTTCGGTGGGAGGAAAAAAAAAGAGAGAGAGAGAAAAAAATAATAAACGCGGTTCGGTGTGGCGGAAAATCGTGGGTCTTTAATGCGATTCGAGTGGATGTCGAAACCGGATCGTCCGCTTGCTCGCCTTTTTTTTCCTGCATATTTTTTTTTTTTACTGACGTGGGATATTCGGGAATGCCGAAGTGTTTTCCCGGAATGCCTGGCGGAAATGACTCAATCGTCCCACGTGAACGGAAATTATTAATAACTGTGGTCATGCCATCCGAATTATCCTTCCCTTGAGTAATAGAAACAACTGTTTTTTTTTTTTTTATTCGGCCGAGTTTTCATGGTGAACGTGCTGCTTCGCGGCGTCTGAACCGAAATAAACTGATTTGATTGCGCTAAAAAAAATCGAGAATCGGGTTGTTTTTAAAACGTGGAAAACGTCGTTCTCTGATATTCTCAGGGTATGAATAAAATGACGTTTTTGGCTTTTAAAATCCGTTTAGAACCTCCAGCGGAAATACATTTCGAATGCTATATTGAATTAACATTTCGCGATCATTCCCATCGTTGTTTTCTTTATCAGTTGCTCCATATCTTTTCGTTATTTTATCTCACATGCGTCAATCAGAGCGAAAAGTAGGTTTATATATATAAATGAGAAAATTTTCGAGTGTGGAGTCACGCTTTTCGATTTTCGAAAAACTTGGCTGCGGAAAATGGACTTGAAATTTTTAGTGTTCTCGCCTTACGATTTTCGTTTCACCGCGTAAAATGTTGGCCTGATTTCCTTTGTTGGTTTTTTGATCTCCATGTCCGAGCATTTTCGTCGATGTCGGACGAAGGATTAATTCGATCGATCGATGTATTTTCTGAGGATTGTTATCCATCGGGTGCTATAGGGAAGGTATTTGTTTCCCCCCTCCCCCCCCCCTCTTCCCCGGTTTGCTCGCCCTATCATCGATCGAGAAAAAGGACTCTCAAAACATTTTGCGTTGGCGGGCTTCTTAGAATCAAGGTTGTCACCTGCTGGTCTCAGGCGGCGTATAAACTATTCGCCCACGGGCGAATTTACACAGGTGTGGGCGAATGCCGAAGTTTTTCTGACGAAGCTAGTGTCGTCCTTATCCTTATATCCTTATTCACGGCCCTTACGCATGCGTGCGCCGGGAGTACAATTCCGTGAAAGGGCGTTTTCAGGGAATTGACATCTGCCGTACATTATTTTTTCACCCATATCGCCGTACCGGTGTTTTCTTGTAGTAATCGTTGATATGTAGACATTTTGATTTCCGCCTACGTTTTTTTCACAACCGAATCGCAGAAAATCGGTTCACGCACACTTTGGAGGAAAACTTGAGAACCAAAGAGGAATGGGACGGAAAAAGTTTTAGCAGATGGACTACTTGAAAGGAAAGGTTCCTAGAATTAAAGGTTTCGGAGTGTAGGAGAATTTGAAGAACTCAGTTTAGCATTTAAGCAAGGACCTATCTATCCAACCCTCTTGCGCCTGGCTAGCAGTTTGCTTGTCCATTTGTTTTGCTATATGTGCCCCTTTCATTTAACAAAATCATTGCCCCATATCCTTTTGAAAGAAGTGTTAAAGCAGATAATCTCGTCCTTTGGTTGGCAAAAAGGATATTGAGCTCCGCTTGGTGCCATAGTTATCTATACAGAAACGTACGTAGGCGATATGGCGCCTATGGCAAAATTTTAAGAAACACCTTCGTTATGTAGGGTACAATTTTTTCTGCTTTTTAATGAAGAATAATAGCGTTTTTATTACATATAAATTAACGTTTGAGTATTAAAATAATACTTATTTACGGGAAAATGAACTTTTGGCGCCTTTCGCAAGCGGCGCCTATGGCAAATACCACCTTCGCCATACGGCACTGATGTTTTACGTAGAATCAATGCGCTACGTGCCTGAATGAATGCACTAGGATAATAAAAATATTAGGTTTGTCTTCCTGATGTCATTGAAGCACTTAATCAGCAGCCGCGGAACTTAGTATAAGCAGGCAAAGGAAAACTTAGGGCCCCCAAGAACTTAGGGACCCACAAATAGTACAAAAATATCATTTTTCTTTCACTTATTTCAACAAGAATATCATTAACCTAACTAAATTCAGGCGTCAGGTAGTAAAAACACGTAATTCGTTTTAAAATCTTTTTAAAAAACAATAACAATGGAAAGTATTGAAATATACTAGGACCAACCATGACTGAGTAGTACACGTGCTTCTCACGGCTCTCCTGGAACAAAATTATGAGTGCACCAGTGCTACTCATGGCACTCAATGTGTTAACTTATTTGAGATAAACTGAGGTGGAGGAGGGGAAGGGGGGGGCAAAGATTTTTTTGTTAGGGGACCAAATTTTAAGTTTCGCCACTGTTAATCAGTACAATTTTTAAAAAATGGTTTAACTTATGCGGGCATTATTTTAACGAGCCTTTAACCCAAGGGTTCTTAACCAGGGAGGCTCATTTCCCCCAGGGGAGGTAAGGAAGAGCCAGGGGAGGTGAGAAGATGTAATGTAGTCAACATGGCGTCCTTTAAATAAGCCCATGATATCTACATATCTATAATAGCCGACCGTCCGTCCCACCCTGTATCTCAAAAGCCGTTCGTCGTAGAGATATGCGGTAAACTGCGTTTTGTTTCTACAAGCTAGGAAGACCCCTAGAAACTATTCTCATTTTTATAAAGTCCCGGGTTCGAATCCAGGAGACAGTTATATTTTCCCATACGTTTACACGGGATTTTCGATTTTTCAGAGTGCAAGGTTTTTTCCTTCATTCATTAATACACGTAAATATGGACCGATTTTCTTCGTTTTTCCTTTACTCCACGGCTAAAACTCTATACTATCTTATTCTTGCGATGTTTACATGTTACAGGTCGAATCATTCAGAAATACGCAATTGTTTTGGAAATTTTACGGATATTTCGTAGTCTTTCCGGACGTTGTCAAGGCGACCGCCATTGTTCAATTAATGCCAATTAAACCTTCAAATAGGTGAAAGAATAGCGTTATTCGCTTCGCACTTTAAGCATCGAAATTATTGCTGTAGCAATGTCAACATTTATACATAGCAACATAAATATTTACGGATAATTATTCAGTTAACTGTGGTTAACTGCGTATCAAAGCAATTGAATCTTCCTGTCATCGTTTGAATGCTGGAATCTTACCTCTTTGTAAGTAGAACCATTATATTATATATCCATAATGTTTATTAACGCAAATAGGCTCACGCATAAACTTAAAATTAAATGAGAATAGGAACACGTTATTTTTTTAAACACATTATATGCTTATCTTCTCTTCATTGATAATCTACATAAACGGTTTCATTGATTGTTATTTAAAAAAGAAAGGACATATATTTGAATAAAAAGAAAAACGTAAAAGTTCGCGATCAATTACTGTGTAAGGAAATGCATTTTTAGAGTTAAATGTGAATTATTGAGGTCAACTTATTTTACATCATCATTGTTTATAAATCAATTGAAAATTCACCGCGCAAAGATTACTCGGGATCAGCTAGTTATCTATAATATCCTAAGGGGGAGGTGAGGTCAGGAATTCGAGTTACAGGGGAGGTGAGACAAGGAAAAGGTTAAAAATTACTGCTTTAACCTATACTACCACGTCAGTATAAAAGAATCGCCTTTAGATTAAAAGTAACAAATTCTATTTTCAAATAAAATAATAGGTCCCAGAGGAGGTTATTCTTCGGGATATATTTATGAGGACAGGGCCGAAAATTATTCCACGAAATCCCTATCTGAGTTTCCGGGCCACAGCGACGGGATTCCATCTCGGAACTAGTATTTTCGCAAATGCGTTTTTATTTTAGCACGAATGATGCATGCTGATATCCTCAAGTTCGAAACATTTATAATGGTCGATAAGCCTTCCACCCCGGGAGGAAGACAAAAAAATTTTCACCGAGATCCGTCGTCACAGAAACAGCTTTGTCTCTGAATTCCTCTCTCTCAACTCACTTCAGAAGCCTTCTCCGTGGTGCCCTAATATCCTTCCTTACAGCCGCTTCTGAACATTATCTTATTGTTCTTCGGCACGGTTCTTGAAGCTCGAGAGCCCTTTCCGAGTTTATAGGTTTTCTCCAATTTACCCTCGTGACGGTGCGGCGGCGTTGGGAGGAAGGGATAAAAGGGGGTAGGAGGGGGGGGAGAATAGAGGGAAGAGGCGGGTGGAAGGAGACGGGAAATTCCGCGTATTCTTACTATTGAAAATCAGGTCACGGTCTCTTTTTCTGCTCACCTCGCATGACTTTTAATGAAAAATAATTACGCCGGCGTAGGAAGGTTGCGCAGAGGAACCAACCGACGAGGGAGAGAGGGGGCAACGTGAGATGCATCGCAAAGATAGCATGGCTAAGTGTGTGGTGTGTGTGTGTGTGTGTGTTATGCAACGTCCTCCTCCGCGGATCCGACGCACCGCGTTGCGAATTTTCCGCGTCACATCACAACCCGTTTTTTTTATCCTTCATTTCGCCCCGGTGTATATATTTTTCCTCTTTCTCTTTATTTCTCTCACTCTCTTTCGCCGAAAAGAGACGGCGCGATTTTTTTTCCCCAGATCCCATTAATCTATCACGTTTGGAAAAATTCCGTCGGAGAAAACTGGATGTATTTTTTTCCTCCTATAACCTCCGCTTCGTTCCTCTTTTCCGTTACGCGAAAACCCTTCTCTCCACTTCTCCCACCCCCTTAAGAATGATGAAAAAAAACACTTCCACCCACGGTGGGGGTTTGAGAGTCACCGTTGGCCCCGTTTCGTGTATCAGCCCCTCTGTCAGTCCTTTTGATTGGCTTTCGTGAACGGAGCGATCGAATCGGTTGTCGAGGACGGGAAGATGCTCGCCCCCGTCTGGAGAGTAGGAGAATGAGGATCATCGGGGAGGGTGAGTGGCGGTGTTATATTCCCGTCCTCTTTCTCTCTCTCACTCCCTCTCTCTCTTCTATCACGATCCCAACTCTTCTCCTCCGATCTCCCTTTTTGGCTTCGTATCTCACCCTCGCTCCTCCCCCCCCCCCCCCCCCTCCCATCCCCTTCCCCCCTATATCTCGTTCCATTTTTGGTCGGGGGATGAAAGTGGATGTATATAGAGAAAAGAATGCTGCCTACGACGTGTGTTTTTATGAGTTCCTCCTACTCGATCTTGCCCGTTTCCCCCTCTTCTATTCTGGGGGGGAGATGTTTTCCTTAACGTACTCCGGTATTTCCGTGCTTTTCTCCGCGTTTTTTTTTTCCCGGCGTGGAAAATCGAAGGAAAGTCTTCGTATCGCCTCAACGCCGACTGAGATGGATGTGCCTGTCGAGGGAAAATCGTGAGGCCGTGAGAAAAATCGCCCGCGTCTTCCTTGTGTGCGCCAAAAAAATTCCTGGCGTGTTTTTCGGTTGCCTTTTTTCGCGAATTTTTGGCAAATTAGCGGATTTGAAAAGGCTTAATCAATATTGTATAGGCGTGCCATTCGCGGTCAGTTTTATTGCTCAATGGAATATATTCCCCCGCGTTGCATTTTTATGATGTAGTTTATTTATATATCGTTTCAATGAAGCGAAAGTTTCCTCTGAAAATCTCGGGTGGAAAAGGGGTTTCAAACATGTTTCCAGAATATTTTCTTTTATCCAAATCCATAAATAACGTATTGTTTGCATTACATTTTTCTCTAATAGCAAAAGGGGTATTTTATCATATAGATAACGTTTATTCTGGCCTTCAAAAACTTCTCATGTTCCCATCGTTGGAATCCATTAGAGAAATTATAGTCCGGGCATTATAGTTAATGGAGTTTCAAAATGTATACTTGTGTATGACTAAGGTGTGTTCAGTTTATCGTCCTTCGTTTGTCTCGTTTATTTATTTTCGTCTTTCTTGTACCGAAAAGCTACCTAGATTTTACTAAATAGTCCAATCAAATTAAGTTTGTTTTAAACAAACCTGCCAAACGCTGGGACGGATCGTTGGGAGAGCACAAAAGTAAAAGAATGCCCGCATATCTCGTCGATTTAAAGGAAATGTTGTAATTGATCTTGTAGATAAGAACTTACAAGGACAAAGTGGTAGTGGAGAGAACGTTGAACTGTATGGGAATCGAGAAAGAGGCGTAAGGGGGAATGTCAACGTGCGACTGTATTAAAGAAAATACGGGAATAAAAGATGAGACGAGTTCTCGCGATCCATATGTCCGTTAGATTTTATTTTAACGCAGCAGAAATGAAAGTGATGATCATTTGATTGAAGAAGGAAGTGCCGAGTTAATAGTAATTTGTACCTTTTTATCTTTTCTTTTTCGTAATGTCCGATCGACAGTAAATTCATACTCTAGAATACATCACTCATAAGGTGCATCAAGTTAGTGATTGATATATTTAGCCTTCACCCTTTGATGATGTATTTCTTAAGCTACCGAAGAAAAAAGGTCATTCTCCCCCTTTACGATCTTTATTTCTGCCAAGTCACCCAAGCAAGCTTCCTTGATTTAGCGTCTATTGCAGGATGCCTTGGCGGAGCATGCTACGTGATTTACAGTAGCAACGTTATAGCTCCCGTTTATCACGTGTGTAAAGGAAATAAATTTCAATTGTTTTATTAGAAACTTTCGGCTTCGGTTTTTTCCGCGTATCTTTGAATTACTGAATGGCTAATATTTTCATTCCATCGTGTCTTTCAGGTAAAGCTTGGACTTTCACTGCCTATCCAGGCTGAGGTGCGTGAATTGAGAGATGCTTTGGCCTCTGACACTGGCATTGAGCCTCCCCATATGCTTCTCACCGAGGTTGATGACCTGGGCTTCCACAGAACATTTGCAGGTAATTTTTATTAATCTTCAAATAGGACTCTTGATTTTCGATTTATTTTATTTGTTTATGTATCTGTAATTTTAGTAACGACATAATATTTTCTGTTATCTAAATTTTATTACTGATTTTGCATATTAACAGTGGCATAAAAATACGATGGGGTGGATGGTCAAAATCATCGGACTCCTGGAGGGCTCTCGAACTTTTCTGTATATATAAAAAATGAATATTTTTTTATCGATTTCTCTTTTTATGCGAATTTCTGAATTACTTCCATTTGATCATAATTTTTGGGCAGAGCAATTTAAAATAGCTAACCTTATCAGCATATTCCTGTTAGTCGAAAAATATCTACAACTTGAAAGGGTTTATAATGGGTTTATTTTAATCGAGCATGTGTATTTGTTGAGTTAGAAGGTAGGAGGAGAGGGAGTATTGATAATATTTTTCCACTGGCCCTTTCATTCTCAGTTATACCACTGCATATTAATGTAAAAGTTTGAAATTCAATTTTAGGAATAATTGTCATAAAATAATGTCTTATTTTTTACGGATATTGTAGTTTTTCTATTATGCTTGTTTCTCATGTCCGTAACTTTTATTTTTATTATAATATCTTGTTTATTCAGTTATACTCTCTCTTCTCAGTTTGAATCATATTTAGCTTGGCATAAAAATATTATTTTTTAAATTCTTAGAGTGCTACAGCAGTTAAAGTTATAACATATGAAAAGGACTCGACAGTGCCATACAAAACTAAAATTTCAGCACTAATCCACTGACCCAGTACACATACACCCTCACAAACACACAAGGCTAGGCTTCCACGTCTCTCCTGGGGCCCCAATCAGCAGCAAACGTCCCAGTGTTCGCGGTCTTCCATGCCTCTCACATCAGCAACACACAGGAGCTCAACACAAGACACATGCAAGGGACCACGGGTCCCTACACCACTCCAATGGCCCTGGGCACAAGCACACAGTGCTCAAAAATGACGAATACACATTTAGGCTACCAATTAACCCTCTTCAGCATCTTGTAAAGGTGAATTTTAGTTTTGTACGACATTGTCGAGACCCTTTCATATGTTATAAAAATACTACATTAGCTGTGTTGTTGCATTAATGTGATTGGCAATAAATTGTTACATCTTGCTTGCTTTTTAGGGTAAAGGTATCATTAGTTTAATGTGTTTGGTAATTGTTATTCATTTTACAGGTATTACTTGAATTAAAATCAATTCATGATATTTTTGTTTTGCTTTACAGATTCCCAGAGTATATCAATAATTGGTGAAAATGATCCTGTTTATTGTATAGAACTCCCTCAACTCAGGGATGCAACAGAAGAGAGTGGAGCATACTTACTTCTTGTATGGGCAAACGTCCTTGTTGTAGATGATCATGTGGCAAGGTGGGTCTTTTATCGTAATAGCTGTTCTATGTTAAATTTTCCGAGGGTGAATGCTCATGTACTAAAGTAAAACCTGCGAGAGTCAGAACCTCACAGGATCGGCATATTATTCCATCTTTCGCAGGTTTTCTACTTTATACAGGTTAAAATAATGTACGCAACTCTTTCCTTTTGGTAGATTTTGATTAGAAAATAGAAGTTTTTCTAAGTCTTAATGGAAACAAAAGCTTTTAAATTACAACAAAACACTATGTACAGAGTGTCTCAAAAAAATGTATACACATTTTGATGATTAATAACTTTGTGTTTATTAATAAATTTTAATATAATAATTGCATAACATAGAGTATATGTTCGAATAAAGATAAAATGACAAACATTACATGTTAGATGTTTCAATGTTGCATTATCTCAACAGTTCAAATAGTTTTCCATTCTGGTCAATACACTTCTGACATCGTTGAATAACTGAATTGTAAACGTCAATTAACGTTTCTGTTGTAATTGTGCGACACGTATCTTCGATTGCTTGTCTTAACTGTGCAGGTGTTGTAGGTTTAGTGGCATAAACTTTATCTTTAAGGTAACCCCATAAATAAAAATCAAGTGGTGTTAAGTCTGGTGAACGTGGAGAATACTCAACACTGCCTCTTCGTCCGATCCACCTGTTTGGAAATGTTTCATCAAGATAACTTCTGACATCACGATGAAAATGGGAGGGTGCCCCATCTTGTTGAAAATAAAAGTCTTCCTCATCCCCATACAGCTGACGAATTTGTGGTACAACTGATCTCTGAAGAATGTTGAGGTACACAATACCAGAAACTGTTGCATCAAGAAAGAATGGTCCAATCAAACCTTTGGATGATAAACCACACCACACTGCGATCCCCAGTAAATTTACATGCACCACACCACACTGCGACTGGGGATTTACATGCCTTTCCACAGTAACATGTGGATTCTCTGTGGACCAATACGTGCAATTGTGACGATTAATTGTACCATTCAACTTGAATGTTGCTTCATCAGACCAAACAATTTTGTTGGCAAATGATGTGTCTTCCGCTATTTTTGAACGAAACCGTTCAGAAAATTCAACTCTGCGATCAGAATCATCTTCATTCAGTGCATGCACTAATCTTAGGATGTAACTTTTCCATTTTGCCTTCTTTAAAATGCGATGAACACTTGACCTGCTGATTTGTGTTTCTCGAGAACATTGTCTGACGGATTTCTTTGGTGATTGTGAAACTCTTTGCAGCACCTCTTCTGACTTCCTAGGGCTTGTGGATGTCCGAAGTGTTCCAGATCTTTGTTTATGCACATTTTGAACGGTACCGTCAGTTTCAAATTTGTCACAAATACGTGAAATCGTAATTCGGGTGGGAGGTTCTGTTTGAAATTCACGTCTCCACTGCCTTTGGACTTCCTTTACATTTTCAGATTTCCAGTACCATTTCAGTACAAATTTGCGTTGTTCAAACGTGTCTTTTGTTATCCATTTCTAATGCAACAATTAAAACAAAAACAATAATGCTGTACAGTTATTCAACGATGTCAGCAGTGAATTGACCAGAATGGAAAACTATTCGAACCGTTGAGATAATGCAACATTGAAACATCTAACATGTAATGTTTGTCATTTTATCTTTATTCGAACATATACTCTATGTTATGCAATTATTATATTAAAATTTATTAATAAACACAAAAGTTATTAATCATCAAAGTGTGTATACATTTTTCTGAGACACCCTGTATATAAATAAGAACATAAACTTAAAATTGTATGCTTGCACTATTCTGATTTTATTAGAATTTAAAATACTTCTGTTAAAAATGCTACAAATTTTCAGAATCAGAACAAGTAAATTTCATATAGTTGCAAAACATTTCAAATACACATAAAAATCCAATTAAAATATTTAAAAAATTCTAGAAAATTATTTGAAAAACTATCCAATTTTATATAATCAATGGCAGAAGCTTTCATGTGGTGGAACTGCGTCATATTTAATAAAATCAGTAAAACCATAAAACAGTAAAACCATAAAAACAGTAAAACCATAAAATGGTAAAACCAATTTTTTTATAGTTTTTACCGTTTTATGGTTTTACTGTTTTTATGGTTTTACTGATTTTATTAAATATCCAATTTTAGTTGTGCTGTTTTTTCTGTGATTTGATTAAAATGGCAAAAGAAAACCCTATTTCTATAACTTTGTTAAAGAAATCATTTCCACCCTTCATTCTGGCAGAATGTTTTAAAGCTTTAAGATAGCGTAAAACTTCCGATGTTGTTGCACTTCCAGTTCTTCACAATCTTCCTCATTCTGTTCATACTCTGAATTGGGAACAATTTCATTGCTTTGTGATTCTACCAGAGGTTTCAAGTGAATTTCATCAATCTCTGTGAAAATGCTTTTATCAATATTTACGAAATTTTTTGCACTTACATTGGTACCCTCAAGTTGATACATCTCATCAATCAAATTTTGAATGTCACAAAATCACTATCTCTACCTGCATTGTCACATTCATTATCATCATCGAAAACAAAGCCACAGTTTCTAAAACAATTTTTGATACAGGCTTTTTGTACACACTACGAACAACTGAGAAATGTAAAGATTAACATTAAAGTAATACAGTTATACCCTGAGGTACGTTGAGGATGCATTCCTGAAAAGTGCTGTGTAAATTGTAGGTTTTGCATTAAGAATTAGTCGTATGATAGGGAATGTGTGTTGAAGTTTAGGACAGTTTGGCACAATCAATTGCAATAACTCCTTGATGTTGGAACTAAATAGCCTACAAACCTAGTCCAAGTTCAAACTAGAAAAAATGCAGAAAATGGATTCAAATGGAACAGTATTAGGCGGACACACAGACACTAACTCCCCATCCCAGTAAACAGAAGTGCTGCATCTCAGGGTCACCCACAATAAGATCGCAATATTGCTGTGTTTTTAATCCATACTGTATTTACTCGTGTACCCCGTGCACATTTTTCCCCGAAACGCCGGGGGAAAAAAGGGGGTGCACATCTTACACGAGGATTTCTGAACAGGTTATATAAATTGTAAGTATTGATAGTAAATTCTCTGCAATATGCTTGCGTCTGCATTTATATTTGTAAATAATGTTGAATTCTATGAAGTATACATGTATTTATGCGGCCAAGCAGACGTGTAAGTTACACCCATACTTCAGGCAAAAACTCGCAAAAGTAGGCAGAAAGAATACGCCAACTAACTAATAACTATTGTTCGATGACTATTGAGGGTTTGCCGGATTGTGGATAGATAGGTTCAAGTTTGGTCCTTTTCCCTCATTCACTTCAAGGAATTCAGAGTGGTGAAATTTTGTTATTGTGAAAGCAGCAGACAAAGGAATAGGAGTAGACACAGTATTCTTAGACTTTAGGAAAGCCTTCAACACCGTTTCCCACGCAAAAATAGTGCAACAATTAAAGGCTTATTCAGTTAACAAGAAAATTGTAAATTGGATTGCTTCGTTCCTTTCGGATTGAACCCAAAGAGTACAGTACTTGTACATATCATGTACATTTACTATCTGGTCATTGATGGGTATCTGTAAGATGGCTTTCCGCATGCATCGCTTCAACGTTCCCCGACCCCGTCATATGTGGCGAGATGCATGTCAAGTGGGTAGTCACCTTCCATGGGCCCGCGCTAGCGGGGGTGGTTGAGCGAGCCGATTTTCAACCCCCTGTAAAACTACAGTAGCAGCCAAAATAAATGGTTTTTCTCTTCAGATGTTGAAAATAGATGTTCAGCTTGTTCTCTCAGTGCAAACCAGTCCTCTCTGCAGGGATGCAAGCATAGATTTTTTGGGATGCCAAGTTGGCACTTTTTCAAATTGTACCATGTTCAGAGCCGATTTTCTTCCACGTGAGATGCCTTTGAACCTTTGCACTGCGTAAACTAAGAGTTCCCCAGCTCTAGTTTTCGGTGATATATGTGTCGGCCCTTTCAAAACTTTCCCGGCCCGTCTGTGAGGCCGGAAAAATAGAGAAATCTCGAATTTTTTACCCAGATTTCAAAGGTGACTAAGCAGTGTTTTTTTACGTCTCAGACCCCTAAACCTATATATGCACTTGTAGTGCATCCTTACCGAATAAAATGACATCAAATTTATCTCTGCACGATGGACGAGAGGGTGACACGAGTACATTTCCCGGAGGTCGACATAGTGCACGGGAGCACAGTTGCGACAGATCTGGTGGATAGGGGGGGGGCGTCGTAGGAGGAAACCCTTGTGCATTTTGGGAAGGTAGTCAGATGTACTAACGATCCTGAAAATTTGGTTCAATTCGAAGGACCCATCACTTACCGAGTCTGGACATTTAGCATGGAATGACCCTTTATATTTGGTTTAATGCTGGAAAGTTGAATTCGCATATGAGGCACGGCATCTAGTCGATTTCTGTATTTTGTTTTTGTTGCTGTGTATTTCGAGAACCCAGTTTCGCATAAGTATGTGCTTGAGAGTGGTAATAACTCTCGAATTGCCCGTCTTGGTAAGTCTGAATATTCATGATATAAGCTACCCCAAAATGTAATCAGAGAAATTTCTTTAAATGTTTGTATTAATTGGATATCTGAAGTGATTTCGATTAAATTTTCATAATCTAGTGCAAATAATCCTTCTGGTTTCTTGGTTATACTGAATGGATTTCGAATCCAGTTATTGTTGTCAATAATGTTTGGAAAATACTTCCTGATGTTGGTGTATAAATTACGAAGATGATTTACAATGTTGCTATGAATTTCTTCTGCAAGTTTGCACATGTTTTCTTCAAGGCAATCATTGAATGTTGGAAAACAATCCAAATGATTTTGTTCTACAGACGAAATCCAAAACTGTAACTTCCGGGAGAATGACAAAATTTTATCTTTCGCATTGAAAATAGTTACATTTTTTCCTTGCACCGATAAATTTACTTCATTTAGTTTTGTAAAGATGTCTGCAAGATACGCAACTATTGATAACCACATAAAATTTATTAAACAATGCGAAAGCCGAAATTTGTCATTCAGCAAATATGCAGAGAGTTCCTGACACAACTCAAATAATCTAACTAGCATTTTCCCTCGCGACAGCCACCTGACTTCCGTGTGTAGAAGCAGGGCTGTGTGCTGGCTACCCATATCTTCACACATAATTTTGAATAACCTTGATTGCAATGTCGTGTTTTTACATAATTAATTATCTGTACTGCTTTGTCCAACACATGTTTAAGAGAGGGAGAAATATTTTTAACTACCAGTGCGTGCCGGTGAAGAAAACTCTGACACAGTTGGGTGCTACAGTTTTTATTCATGTTACAGCACCAGATACTGTTCCTACCATTGCTTTGGCGCCATCACTACAGACATCAACACATTTTCCTCAGCTTATTCCATGTGTTTTCATAAAGTGATCAATACAGTTAAATATGTGTTCAACTGTCGTATTGGTTTGCAAAATTCCGCATAAAAGCAAGTCTTCTTCAATAGATTTATCAAAATCATAACACACAAATACAAGCAAAACTGCAAGAGATGCAATGTCGGTGGATTCGTCTAATTGTAATGAATATGCTTCACATATGCGTAGCCTAGAAATGAACTCCTTCTCGACATCAATAGCAAGATTGTGAATTCGACGTGCGACAGTATTGTTTGAGAGCGGTACAGCCTCAAATCTTTTCACAGGCTTCCTCATTTAACATACACATTACAATATCTTTTGCACATGGTTTTATGGGCGATTCCTTAATTGTGTGTGCTTCTCCAGCGAGATATATACGATAGCTTACTTTATAGGATGCCTCTGTAGCGTTTTCGGAATCAGTTTTATGAGTTTTTAACATGAACTGTTTACTTTTTCTAGTGAATTAATCTTTCGCTTAAAAAAATCAGTATCTGTATTTTTGCATCTTGTTATTCTCGCGGAACCCCTATTCACTCTTCGCGGAACCCTAGGGTTCCACGGAACACCATTTGGGAAACACTGACCTAGAGGGTTTGAAGTGATGCAATATATTTAAGATAGTTTTTTATTTACATGTTATATTACAGAGAGTTGATAATCAGATCACAGTATATCAAGGAATGTGATTTTTTTTAGTATTTCAATCATATAATAGCTTCAGGAAGATTGCAGTGAAAATTTAAAAGAACCTGATACCTCTACCAGCATAACTTTGTTGAAAAGCAACATTAATCAATACACAAGTATTAATTGATTGGTAATATAATTTTGAATCAACCTAAATCATGATATACCTGTAATACACAAAATTTGTATGCCATTTTTTAAGAAAATTGTGTATCCCATGAAGAAAACACACAGAACCACTGATACTACTGCTCCCTCCTTGGATCTTAAGCTTCAGGCAATACCAATTTTTTTGGGTTTTTGTCTTTTGCTTTCACAAAAAATAACACAGATAAACTTCTACTAATATATAAGATTAGCGGTAAACTTATTTGTAGAGGTATCTTTTAAAATTTAGAATTAATTTCCTTGTTAAATATTCAAACGGGCATGCTATTTAAATTTCACATTTCTCATTTATATTGCTTTTAAAATATCTTCTCTCCAATTTTTTTTCAGATTTTAAGTTTATATTATTGTAAATATATCTTGAAAAATGGCATATTTTTTGTATTGCTCCTGCATGACTAGCTTCCTTTATGAAAGATAAGATAAAACCGATAGTTTCAAATAGGAAATGCCGCAGTTTTGTAATTCATTGCCTGATAAACCCAATTTCATTTCAGTATCAAGTAAAAATGGCCACATTTACAGTTTTATTTTTTTAGCCAATCTCTGTTGTAACTTATTAATAATTAAGTAATAGCTTCATAATTATTGAAATATGCAGTTCCATTTGTTAATTGTTTTATTATACCTTATTGTTTATTCATGTTATAAATAAAAGCAATTTTTTAAATTAGATAATTTTTTTCCTCATTGTTTACTTCTGTAATTTAAATCAGAAGGAAACACTGTTATTATTTATTAAAAAACCTGGTTTTTCTGTCCACTTGTTATTTTAACACAGCTAGAGTTTTTATTTTTATAATTAACGATGGTTTAACATTTGGTTCAATTAATTTATTGAAAATGTAACTATTAAGTATTTTAAACCATCTTGTTTTAGTGGAAATCAGGGATATTTCATTCATTCTTTCATATTATTGCTTCCTGAAATATATGAAAAGAATTCCTATTTTATATACGTTATAAATATTCAAGTCACTATTGATTTTTAAAGGAAACCCTTGGTTATGACTACATTATTGTTCTGAATATAACTTAATTTGCATTTAACTAGGTTTGGCAGCCCATATACAATGCAAGTGAGTCGGGAGACATCTTATGAGGATTTGCAGAAATTGATACTCAAAGAAATGAACACAATTCTGCATGATGATGTTTTGGTCAATGCCCAAGATGTGAGTAGATTAGCACCATCACATTCCTTTTTGTCCAATATTGGGTTAATGAATATTTATCCTAAATATTTTATAATGAAGTTATATATGTTGCATTGTACAGGTGAGCCCCGCTTAACGCGGGGGATGCGTTCCTGAGGTCTCCGCGATAAGCGAAAATCCGCGTTCGCCGGGGCACCATAAACTTTAGGCGCCCAGAGGGAAATAACTTCCCAAATGGTATTTTTGGACCCACATTCAATGTAAAACTTATTTCTACTGGACTTTTAGAACGTAATTTCTTAAACTATAAAATTACCTAGCAAACAGTAGGACAGAAACGCTTTTTAGCGGTAAACGTACATAATATCAAAATATTTCTCAGAACACCTAAGAAGTTTTATTTCAAAAAGAGTACAGGGTTCCTACTTAGCTTTTTTTCGCTTATTACGTAAAACTTGTCGGTAGCATTGAAATAGTCCGTCGCAGACCCGCTTCACGGCACTCACTCGTGTGAAGTCACTGTGCTGTGCTCCAACAAAGTCATGCACTGATCGACGATGCTCTTGCGGCTCCGCTTATAGATCAAACCCATAGTAGTGCGTGTTGGGTTTTCTGCAATTTATACATCATTATATACAGTGATGAGCTGAAGCCGGCTCGCGCGAGCCTGTTGTTAATTTTTCTCAGAATTTGCGAGCCGGTTGTTAAATTTTTTAGAAAATATGGGAATTTATTCATTTTGTCCTTTCAAGTACATTTTGCCCTATCTGATAGTCAGTTACCGACAGTGTATGAAATGGAATATATTACGAACGGAACAGTTCTTAGGTAGGCCGCACACCCACGCGCCAAGACATAGTCAATTTTTGTTTAAGTCATGCTTCAGACAAGCCCCCGCACACTGGAGGGACACCATGTCTGCAACGAGACGAACGTCACTTGGCCAGTTCGCACTATGACTTCTTCGAGTGAGGATGAAATTTTAATGTACGCATGGTTTAAATTACGTAGAAAGAAAAGGAAATGGATCCACGACTTCAACAAGTCTTGTGATGAGCATGGTGGATACATTTTGGCATGTGATTTGTTGAAAGATCCCGAGAAATTTCAACCATACTATCGGATGTTCCCAGACAACGACGAACAAAGTTGCCACACACCTCATCAAAATTTACAACCTTGCTGCAGAAGAGCGAATTCTGAGACCGTATAACTGAGAAATCGTTTGTGTAGTTATTTTTTAAAACCGAATGCAATTATTCCTTGGCAAAACAAGTACACTTTAACATAATATAAATAATATAAAGAATTTAGGTAGAAAAAATATATTTTTAAAAAACTTTTTCAATGTATTTTTAATACATATCTAATGTCAATTTAATGTAAAAGGTATTTTTACTTGTAATGCATTTTTAAAAGAAAATACGTTTATTGAATGAACTCGTGACACTTTCTCCAAGGCATTTTGCAGATTTTCATTATCCGGAAAAGGGCGACATTAATTATTCTGTATAATCGAGGCTGTACATCATATGGAAATCATTCATTTTGATAAATATATATGTAAAACTTGAATTACCATTTAATCCGGTTTCCTTAGATATTTCACGCCAGGCTTTTTCGAGCTCATCCCTGTTAATATGCCCAGGTAATGAATAATCAGAAATTATAGGAAATTTCTCCACCGCTTGCACTAATTTTACATTAATTTCTTCCTCGGACATGATTCCTCCTTCGCTGACAGCTAAAAGAATACTGAAGCATGACGCAGAAAAAGGAACACGCGGCTTGTCTTAGACATGATCCTGACGTCAGCGGCATGACTAAGACCAGTGTGCGGCGGTTTTCATTTACACATTGTGTTACATTGTGTTCCTTTCCTTGCGTCACGTCTAACGTCTCTGTCTTGACGCGTCGGCGTGCGGCCGGCCTTAAGCTAGCGGAACGGTATTACTAAACTAGAGCGATATGGTGCCCCTGGCATATAGGCCTCCCCTGCTATCCTTTTCCAAATTCCTTACGGCTTCTTTTTTTTTTTTTTTAGAGAGAGCCGGTTATTAATTTTTTCCAGCTCATCACTGATTATATATCATTACACATTATATGCATTCAAACATTAAGATCCCTCCGCGCGTACCACAAGTTTTTTCATATGTAGATCAAAATTATATAATTTTTTGATGTGTAGCGTTATTATTTTATTATTATTTATAATGACATGTTAATACGGTAAATTAAAATTTTAATAAAGTAATTGTCGACAATTATAGATTTAAAAAATATAAATCATCAAAAACATTCTTTACGATCCAATAATGCCAAAGAAACATGAATCATATTTCTATTTCCGTTTTTCAAATGTTTTCTGCCTTAGGAGATATATTTTTGTGTTAGACCCGTGAAATATACAGGGAAAAGAGTGAAATTGGCCACGAGACGATGCAATATTATGCAACACTGCTGAAATATCACAGTATTTAGGATACTTTATGAAATTTGATTAGTGCGAAATTTAAAAAATCATAAGATATTAGACTGCGGTCGCACTGTGCATAAGATGTCTATATTTTTTAAAAAATTAATTTGAAATAAAATCCCCATTATAACGAATCCGCGTTGGCCGGGGCCGCGTTAAGCGGGGTTCACCTGTATGTAGAAATACTCTGATTACTGAGACTAGAGGTAATATAATATGTGTGAATTAAATGATTTTTGTCAATCAATGTCCATTCTTATCTCTGATCTTAATGAAAGTGAATCAAAATCCTAGTAATTAGAATAGCACAATGATGGGGTTGTATTCATTTAATTTATATGAAGCTAATATAAAAACATTTTATGTGTACTTCAATTATTCCAATTGTTTACTGTTTTAGTGATTTTTTAACCAAGTTATCATGAAGGAGTTTGTCTTTCAATTATTATATAAACGTCCAAATTTCTCAGATACCACTATTCCGGATGAGGGTGTTGGATGGTGTAAGTCCAATACCTGCTGGTGCCGGCCTCATCAACGAGGATGGAGATGGAAAATTTGACAGTGGTCCCACCTATTTGGACCCCACTTTGGATCATCCTTTGTACATGGAGGCTGTTGAGCAGGCACTGGCTCTGTGTGAGGATGGTGCTGGTCCTCCACACCTCAAACTCATCCTTGAATGGGATCTCCAAGCAAAAGAAGCGTAAGTTTTCACTCTTTGATTAAATTTATTGTCCTAAATTTAATTACACATCTAATTACCCCGATTTAGCATCACCATTTGTTCGTCACTGACTTTGGCACTAAAGCTGAGGTAGCGGGGAATCAAGGTACCGTATATACCCGAATATAAGACGACTCTGATTATAAGACGACCCCCCCATTTTGAACTCCTAATAAAAAGAAAAAATTTATTATGCACACAATGACTGAGGTTTATTATACCATTGACTAATGAACATTGAACCAATTGAAATAAGCAAATTTGATTGGAATTTTCAATTGAATATTTTGGAACATTAGAATCTCTCATGCAAATTATTTCTCATTAGCACATTTTAATTGTTATTTTCACTTTCACTACTGGAGGAATCTCCAATAGCTGCATCATCTTCCTACTCCCACAGAATGTTATCTTCTGATCCATCCAAACTGTTAGAAACAGAACACTTCTTAAATCCATGGACTATTGCTGCTGGTGAGATACTGTCCCATGCAGTCTTAATCCATTTTCCCAGTAGAGCCTCTGTTGGTTTTTTCATTTTACCTGCTGGAGTCAGAGGGCAATTCCCTGACAGCAATCATTCCCTATAAATGCGCTGTAGATGATCTTTAAAGAGCTTATTGACGACCACATTGAGCACTTGTAGTTGGGAGGTCAAGCCTCCTGATATGATCACCAGATCAGTGTTGAGGTATGATATTTTGGATTTCACATCATCCGTAAGATGTCCTCGAAAACCATCAAGAACTAGCATTGAGAGCACCAGGTCGTTTATCCGACACTTCACTCAGCCACTGAATCATGAAGTCACCTGTCATCCAGCCTTTTTCATTGCATCTTTAATTGATACCAGGTGGTAGTTTTTCTTTTGGTAGATTCTTCCTCTTGAATATTATGAAGGGTCGCAATTTTGTCCCATCAGCTAATACTGATAGCATTACTGTTACTCTTAGTTTTTCATTTCCAGTGGTTTTAACTATCACTGACTTTGCCCCTTTGTTATCAACTGTAGTGTTAGTTGGCATATACAGTTGCTTTCCTTCAAGTGTCTATCAACGACTGCTTTTAACCTCTTACTGGACCTACTATAAAGGCAACGTCAATGCAAGCATTTATTTAGATTATCAATGAAGAGAAGATAACAATAACACTTTTCTTTCGTCTGTTTGAAGGTTTAATTGACCTTAAATGAATCGGAGGCAACATTGAGAGACTCTTTGGCAACGCCTGGAATGAGTACGAAAAATCCGCAAAATTTTGAAAAAGAATGCGTATTTCCAAAAAATTCGACCGTGTAACGTGTAAACATCGCAAGAATAAGATAGTACAGGCAGTCCTCGACTTTCGTACATAATGCGTTCCTGAAAACATGTCCGAAAGTTGAACATAGATTTACATGTTATAGGGGGGTTCCGTTCCCAGAGAGCCAAAAAATATTATAAAATCTCTAATTATGGTATAAATATTTAGTTTTTTTTTGCAGGAGCCTTTTAGACACAATCATCGATTTTATAATATAGAGAGATAGGGTAAAATGCAATAAAATATTTAAATAATTGCACAAATAAACACTGCTGTACGAACAAAGATGGCGATGCAGTGGAAACTGGTGGCTGGCAACCAGCACCACTCAAAATATTTGTTCGTCATTTAGCTGACGCACGAAAGTCTGATCGGTGCACAAAAGGCGGTTCAGGGTTGTCAATCTATGCTATCTCGGATCTTGTTCCCTTGTTTATCCTAAGGTAATCACACACGTAGTGTAATTGATTATTATCTTTTTATAATTTATCGTTATTTGTTTTTCATTCTTTTTTCTCAAGAAATTTTTATTACTGTAAGAGTTACATTTATTCGTACTGTTTGTAACACAGTGCTTCCATCCTTACCATAATATAGTCATTGACTATAGTTATTATATCTTGGTATTAAGTTCCCTTTTTCTTGCTTATGTCTATTTATTTTTTTGTATTTTTGGTGAAATTATCTTTGTTTATGGCAATGTCTTTTCTGGCAGAGGTGGAAGACCAGCTGTTGCTGAACCCCAATACCGTTTTACAGGCTGAGTTGGATAATAAATTACTTTGTGATTAATGAAACTTATTCTGTAATTTATGACTACAGTGTGATTACCAGCTGTAAATAAATATTATTATTATTAATGTGCGAGTTGTACGAATATTGAACGCAAGAAAGTCGAGGACCACCTGAAGTGCACATACGAAATCCTTCTTTTTTCATTAAAGTATTTGCCATTTTCATAGTCTTTTTTTGTAATATTGCCTAAACTTGGTCCCAAAGAGAGTGATGATTGAAATGAAAGAAAAGTTGGTAAAAAGGACAAAAAAAGTGATGAGTTTGGAGAAGAAAATTGAAGTTTTAGATAGGCTTGCGCATAATGAATTTGCTTCATCAGTTGGTAAATTACTTGGTGTGAACGAGTCCACAATAAGATCGATTAAGAAAAGTGAAGAAGCGATCAAGAAAGTCCCACTGAGTTCAATTGTCGTTCACGAGAAAGCCAAGCTACTGCACAATCATTATGTCTCAAATTGTTTCGCGATCTGGTAACGGGATATCACCAACGTCATTGAAGCGTGTGTAGATCGGTTCCTTGCTCTTCAATAAAATGCGTTTATTCAGAACGCCACAGTACGTATCTATTATTATATTTTGAAGGGCAAAAATGCAAGTTACTTGCTGGAATAGGGACTCTAAGATCCAAACCCTATTTTTTCTAAAAAACCAAATTACTTACCATTCACGAGGTTTTTCAGGAATGGTGAGGGACTACTGTAAATAAAAATCCCTATTTATGGGCAACAAACAAAACAGTTGTACCAGTAATTACAGTCTGTACTTGAATTCATCAATAAAAAATATAAACAATACAAATTTCTTTTTACTCTTGCCTCAAATTCGTTATTTTTTACATTTATTAGACAAAACACTGATTTTAATGTTGGGAAGAAGTAATTGCTGATGGTGTCTTATCAACTTTCTTGAAAAATTTGTCAAGAGAAAGTTGAACACTAGCCTTCTTTTTCTCTTGATAAAGGAGTCTGTAACAAGCTGTATCCCTGTCAACAGCTATACGTACTTGTGAACTTCTCTCTGCATTTGGATCATATTCTTCCATGATGCTTAAGAACTGTTCAAGGTGCGTGAAGGCTTCATTCATTTTCTTCACCGTCAAAGTGTTAGTGGGAGGAAGTTGTTAGTCATCATCTTCGGCTTCAGGTGGTGTCTTATTTGCCTCTTGTAGGTCAATTAGATCTTTATTGGACATAGGCTCTGAATGAGATGCATACAATTCATCCACATCTTCAATGCTGACACCCAAGTCCAGTTCATTCATAAGCTGAACAATTTCCTTTGTGGCAGCTTCAGGAGTCTCCTTAAAACCTTTAAAATCTTGCACTAAATCTGGGCACAACCTCTTCCAGCAACCAATCATTGTTGATTCCTTTATCTCAGCCCAAGAGTCCCCAATATTGTTCACTGCATTCCAGATGTTATAATCTTTCCAGAATTCCTTCAGGGTAGGTCCACCTTCCTTGTCAGTTGCCCTGATAACATGGTTGATTGTTCTCCTCATGTAGTACTGCTTGAAAGTGACTGTGACTGTCTGATCCATAGGCTGAATTTCACATGTGGTATTTGGAGGCAGAACCACAATTTTAATTTCTGGATAAAGTTCCTGTAACGGTTTTGGGTGTCCAGGAGCATTGTCCAAAAGTAATATTGCCTTAAATACTAAATAATTCCTCCTGCAATATTGTCTAACTGCTGGAACAAAATGAAGATTAAACCAATCCTGAAAAATTGTTCCAGTAACCCAGGCACTTGAATTCAATTTCTTGGATTTTCCGAATGGTAGACTAGCATTGGTTTTATTTTAAAATCACCCGCTGCATTGCCACCAAGAAGCATTGTGAGTCTGTCCTTAGCTGCCTTATGCCCAGGTGCAACTGCCTCTTCCTTTGCTAAATAGGTTTGTGCGGGCATCCTTTTCCAAAATAATCCTGTCTCGTCAACATTAAAAATTTGACAAGCAGAATAACCCCCTTCCTCAATTATTTTGGAAAACTCTTTTACAAATTCTTGTGCAGCTTTTTTATCTGCACTAGCAGATTCTCCAGTCAATTTAATGTTATGTAAACAAGCCCTGCTCTTGAACTTATCAAACCAGCCTTGGCTTGCCTGAAATTCCAGAGTATCAGCAGCCCCTTCTCCTAAGCGTTTTTTCCAATCTTCATACAAACTGAGAGCCTTACCTTGAATTATTGCAAGATTCACTGGAACGTTTTTTTGATGTTGATCCTCAATCCATAATGTTAATTATCGCTCCATTTCCTCCATCAGTACACCTTGCCTTTTAGAAACAGTCTTCGACAAAATATTTCCAGCATTTCGTACATATTCTTTAATTTTGTCCTTCTCCTTCACAATTGACCCCAGCTTAAGGTCAATGAGCGTCCGATTGAAGCTAAAGATTCACTGCTTTCGGCACGCCTAATTATTTCCATCTTTGTCTTAATTGTGTTAAGTTTATGAGTCCTACGTTTCTTTCCACTTGTATTAGCACTTTCAGTTTTCCGTTTATCACTCATGTTTATAAAATAATATGTGTAAAATGCACAAACAAAGAAACTGCTGTACGTACAAACAAAGACGGTAACGTTGCCGAGACTGTATAATAATAATAATTTCTTGATTATTAACCGACTTTACAGTGGTATTAATCTTGTCAAATTTCAGTACAATATTAAAAACATTACACACAAATCTTACATTACATACAATACGTATATTATTACGTAACATACTTTAATTTATTAAAAGTGTTGGCTTGGCTGACAGACAGTACCATTATGCGATAGCTCGAAATGTTTGATCGTCAGCTGACAAACGAAAGTCCGAATTCAGCATTGTTCGGCTTACAAAAGGTGGTTTAGGGGTGAGAATTTACAATGTACGAAAGAGCGAATTGTACGAAAGTCGAATGTATGAAAGTTGAGGACTGCCTGTATAGAGCTGTAGCCATCAAATTAAGCAAAAAAGAAGAAAATCTGTCCGTATTTATGTATTTTAATGAATGAAGGAAAAAAACCTTGCACTCTGAAAAATCAAAAATCCTATGTAAACTTATGGGAAAATATAATTGTCTCCTGGATTTGAACCCGGGACACTTCAGTAAACGAAAATATTTTTCCAGGGACCTCATAGCCAGTAGAAACAAAACGCTGTTTACCGCATATCTTTATGACGAACGGTTCTCGAAAAATACGCCGATATAAATTGTAAACAAATGTCTAAAGACGTCAACGTAAAATTAATATATAGTTAGATTTGTATTCGAATACATTTGAATCAAATATTTCGATCATAGCTATTCCATTCTTCTCATCTCCAGCTATCTTTGGCTTCGGTTCTCATGTCAAACTATTATGCACTGTGTGATTATAAGACAACTAGCGGTTTTTTGGTCATAAAAATTGGAACAAAACCTCGTCTTATATTCAGGTATATACAGTATATGCCTCCTCTCTATAATCATAAGATGGAAGTTCTTTTCACAATGACTCATGTGCAGTATGCAGGAATGGCACTTTATAGGGTGGGTGTTAAGTCTGGGTTTGACTGTATTTGCCTTCCCCATTGTATCTATAGTAAAAGAAGAATTTGCTGATGTTTGTCTATGTTTGTGTTTCTTTCATTTTAAATGTGGTTGTTTTTATAACAAAATATCATGCTTGGAAGATAAAATTTAGTTGAAGGAATCATCCAATGAGAAATTTATTCATTACCTGCACAAGCATTAGTTTTAATTTGTAAAAATGGATGTTTTGTGGATGTCCAGGTAAAATTTTCCCTAGTTACTTCATTTTGTATTTGAAGTTTTTCACATGCATTATCCAAAGTTCTATTTATATTTTCAGAAAATAATTCATTAATCAAGTTTTAGCCCTTTGCCTTCCAAAATGTCTCAGAGCTCCCAATGCTCATACTTCTTCTGCTGTCTATAATATCTACTAAAAGTAAGGTGTCAAACTTTTATTGTGATTTTGTGTGTTTTCAAGATGCCTTATATTTCATAAAGTCTTGCCATTTTTACTTTCTCCATACATAGTATGGGAAAGTATTGTGATCACGAAAAAATTGACTTCGAGATTTAAATGGAAATACACGTTTCGAGATCCCTAGAATAGGTTTAGATTATTTTCGGAATGATATATATATATATATGTGTGTGTGGGAGGGGGGGGATGGATGTATGTATGGATGTATCTATCTATGTATGTGATTGTGGGCGCTCTAACTCAAAAAGTACTTGTCATATTAATGCCAAGTTTCATATATAACACTTTAGCATGAGCACAAAGAACTAATTAGTTTTTGGACAATAACGGTTAACCGGAAGTCGAGGTTTATTCGAAACCCGATTTAGTTTTTGCGATATTTCTCCGTTAAAACATCATTATTGAATATACAATTCTATACAAAGGTTATAGGGAATGTAATTTCCTACAAATTTCACTTGAAAGAATTTTCCATAGCAGTTATTGTTTAGGAATTATTTATAAATAATCGGTTTTTTCAGTTTCCGTCAAATATCTCCTTAAAAACATCATTATTGGTGATCTTTGTGAGGACCAAAGTTGTAGAGAATAACTTTTTTTCCAACTTTTGTTTGAAACAATTTTTCGTAGAACCATCCATTTCGGAGATATTGAATTTTTCGTAATATCCAGTATACAGCACCACCACCATGTAGCAGTGAATTCTGTAAACATATTCAAAATATACCTAATTTACGGCAATAAGGACGACTGTATTCTTTTACAATACGAAATAATAATTTTGCCTTATAATGCTATTCATATTAATTTAAATATCTATACCCCAAATATGGAGAAAGTCATGTGTTGGCCACATCAGATTTTTAAGATTTAGCAATTTAAATTTTAAAGGCATTTAATATATATGATTCATCAGATAAGCCTATGGAGATTCTTATCTGAGTGGCACAGGGTTAAAATTATAAAGTGCAATTACCTTTTAAAATTGCCCTTGTGATTGGTGTCTTTGAAATATTTTCTCCTTTGCTAATATGTACTAGTTTTCCTTTAAAATTCTGCATCAAATTTATTAATTCAGGTTTAATTCTAAATTAGAGAAGAAGCATTATGAGAAATACATGACATGCATTTGTTTAAAATGCATAATGGCACATAGCATATCAGATTCATCATTTATCATTACAAACACATCATTAAATGGTTTAATTATATAGCTATGTCTAACATGTGTTTAGTACCTTGGCAAATAACTGAAACAAGTTGCTAGAGCACATAACTGGAGACGAGCTCCATTAATAGCCATATTTTAGGTTCTGCCAGATGAGAGGTCTGGTACTATTCATTACATTTATCTCAGAAGTTATCAGTATTGATATCATAACTCAAATGAAGATTCTTCCTTTCCTTTAAACTTAAAAATACATTTATTGTGCAGCAAAGTTTAATCATTTTTCAAAATATTTAAAGTAGCATTCTTAGTATGAGAGTAACTTTCAGATTTTGGTGTTTAAAATACTTAATTATTAAAACTTCAGGTATCATTTCCCTTTTTTAAACATCAATCTTTCTCTTATTTCATTAGTACAATAGCTGATGATGGAGATCAGATCGAAGAACTTGCCAGTGTGAAACAAATGAAGAATAGTCCAGGTGATGCAGGAGCAGTGTCATTAGAGGAATGCTTTGAGGTAAGCTCAGAAACATATGTTTAATCTTATGATTAAATCTTTCATTTTTACTTTCTTCATACATAGTATAGGGAAAGTACTGTGATCATGAAAAAAATCGACTTCGAGATTTCAGAGTAAATACACGTTTTGAGGTCCCTAGGACATGTTTAGACTATTTTTGGAATGGTGTATGTGTGTGTGTGCGTGTGTGTGGATGTTTGTGATTGTGGGCGCTGTAACTCAAAAAGTACTTGTCATATTAATACCAAGTTTCATATATAACATACATATCGATACCAAACTTCATATATAACACTTTAGCATGATCACAAAGAACTGATTAGTTTTTGGACACTACCGGTTAACCAGAAGTCAAGGTTTATTCGAAACCCGATTCGGTTTTTGCGATATTTCTCCGTTAAAACATCATTATTGAATATACAATTCTATACAAAAGTTATAGAGAATGTAATTTCCTACAACTTTTACTTGAAAGAATTTTCCATAGCAGTTATTGTTTAGGAATTATTTATAAATAATCGGTTTTTTCAGTTTCTGTCAAATATCTCCTTAAAAATGTCGTTATTGGTAATCTTTGTGAGGACCAAAGTTGTAGAGAATAATATTTCTTCCAAGTTTTGTTTGAAACAAATTTTCGTAGAACCATCCATTTCGGAGATATTTAACTTTTTCGTAATTTCCAGTATACAGCGCCACCACCATGTAGCGGTGAATTCTGTAAACATATTAAAAATTTAATTTATGGCAATAAGGACGATTGTATTCTTTTATTATACGAAATAATAATTTTGCCTTATAATGCTATTCATAATAATTTAAATATCTGTACCCCAAATAGAGTAGAGGAAGACAGAGGAAAACTTATTTAGAGGACATCAAGGCAATAATGGGATGTGATGGATATGAAAAGCTGAAGAGAGCAGTAGAGGAGAGAAGCGAATGGTTGCGTCGACAAGAATATGAATGAACCCCAAATATGGAGAAAGTCATGTGTTGGCCACATCAGATTTTTTTATATTATTAGGATGCCATGTTTTAAAATAATTTTAATGCACTTCATATATGAAGTTACTAAAAAATCATTTCAGCTCAGCGTGGTTGGACGTATCCATACACGTCCAACCCTGCATATCACTGCGGCGGTTGTCTTTAAAGATATGTATATTTTTCTCTAGGATGTTAAGTATTTTTTCATAAATTTTTCTGATTTTATGTTTGATACTCTAAAAGAAAGAAATTCCTTCCAATATCCATGCATACAATAGTGAAATTTAAATGCTGCCCTATGGAAGTTAGTGAGCATTTAATTACCAGCTTGAGGGGTTAAGGAAAAAAATTATGAAAAAAGAAGACTGTCACCCATTTAAATATTTTTGGTAGATAATAAAAATCATTTTATAAATTTGAAATTGGAGGATGTTAATTTATTTTTTCTTATGTTGAAATTTTAATAAAACTTTTAAAAAATTTTATGATAACTTGTTTCATTGTAAAATCTTTTATCTCACCTAGCAAATTATATAGCATTTAAGTCAAAGACATTTAAAGATTCTTAGAATTCACAAGTTGAGTATTTCATTAAAAACATTTCATTAAAAACAGAAACTGAGTCTCAAGGCTTGTTTATCCAAAAATAGGAATCCATGTGACAGGTAGACTCCCGCAAAAGTTTCCTTTGATTGGATTTTTTTAACAAAATAAAATTTAGGGATTGCATTGTGTAATTTTACTTTTACAGATGGTTCATTATCTCTATTTTGATTAAAAATTAGGTGGTTCTATTAATCACTGATTTCATATAAAAGAATTCAATCCATTGGTAAATTGGTTTTTTCCAGGTTTAGTCTGTTATTTTCAAAAGCATCTTATTGATGTTGTTAACTCTTTCAACGTGAATCTAAAGCTCTAGGATACAATTTGTGTGTTCTTGGATAAGTCAAAGCCTGTGTTTTTTTGCCCATACTATTTTCATGTTGTTATATAGTTTTTGCATGTCTCCCTTATTATGAATTTTATAGTTGTACACTCGAGCCGAAGTTCTTGGAGCAGAAGATGCTTGGTACTGTCCATACTGCAATCGAAAACAAGAAGTTGTCAAGAAACTTGGCCTCTGGTCCCTTCCAGATATTTTAGTCATTCATCTCAAGCGATTTCGACAGGTGTGTACTGTAAGACTGATATTTTTAATTTTTCATGACGAAAAGTCTTCCATTTGATTAAAATGTTATTTAGAAACAAATGCTTCACTTCAAAATGGTTAATTTTATTGCTTCTTTAAATATATTCTTTTATTTTCTTCCTTTTCCTTATAAATATGTTATTTTTATTTTAACTGTATGTGACATTTTATTTGCTCTCCTTTAGTATTTGTCATTACATTCTTTTCTATTAGTTTTTGTAAATGCTTAAAGGTAAAAGAAATTCTTAAAAATTTTTGACTTTTTTCCTAAAGTCTAGTGATGCACCGAAGTTCGGCTTCGGGCTCTGTATTCGGCCAAAATCTGCTGTTCTGCTTCGGCCTCGGTCTTTGGATGGCCGAATAGCCAAACACTACATGTTTTTTGAGAAAACGAAAAATGATAATGACATAATAGAAGAAAACTGAAAACAATAAATAAAAGCATAATACATTGAGTTGTTGCCAATACAATTCACATATCTCGGATTCGGCCTGATAATTATGTGCTACTCATTTTTATGGCCTACGACGTATAATATATTAGTGTGTTCCAATATGTGGACAATTCATTTATTTAGAATACTTCTCCTCATTAGTTGGAATTTTTGATGTTTTACTGTACTGTGTAAGTAGCAGACAACCTCTGACATCTGGTTCATGTTTTTTCATGACGTAATATGACACATAAACAGTAGCGCCATTGTGCCAAAACCAAAATGACACAATGTCAACTGAGTTTTCGTTTCATTTGTGAATTTCATAAGTGCAGACATTTTTATATAACAGAATATATAATATTGTATATATCTTAATATTGACAAAGAATTTACATAGATTTCTATAGAAAACATTAGTGTTCATTAGTTGGTACTTCGGGTTGGTAGTATTTTAAAAATGATTTTGGAAATTCACCGGGAGGAATATTCTTGCGATTGTAACCAGCTTTCACAGTCAACATTGGGGATGTGTGCAGATTTTTCGTAAACCCAGAACTTATTAGTAGTATCATTTTTAAATTTAATAGGCGAGGCTAAGGCTCCATCCCACGTACAAGCGACGTGGGCAGTGCAAGCAACTAAGCGGAAAAACAATACAATGTAATGTTATGGCGGTGTCCCAAGTTCTGGTGTCAATGCGTGTACTCATGCGAATGGTGAGTGAGCATCTTCGAAATGATCAACACACTTTGTTTTCGAAGCGAGCGACCAGAACCGCCATTGTGGCAAATACTTTGTATTTCAGCGTTTTCTTTGTAGTGTTATCGCCGTTTTAAGTTGTGTTCTTACACTGTTATGGAAATGAATGAAAATTTAACTTCTGAGATCCAAAAGAGTTCCATCTCATAGAATTTAAAAGATAAAAATTATTTAAATCATTTTTCGCCGATTACCAAGGCCGAAGCCGATATTTGGTGCATCACTAATTTATGCTAATGAAGATATTCGGCCTCGGCCGAATACTGATTTTAATATTCAGCATTCGGCCAAAATGAGTATTCGGTGCATCTCTACTAAAGTCTTAAATAATTACTCTTAGAAAAATTCCTGTGGTTGAATTTTTGTTCTCTATAGTACTGAATGGTCAAAATCCATAGAATTTGGAGTAAAATCTTTAGGTGAAATTTAATACACTTTTAAAAAGTCAAGCTTGATTATGAATTTATTGGTTATGTGATTACTTCAGTATAATAGAATATGAAATTGATCCATGTGATGCTATATTAATACAGAAAGGAAAATGTTATGGAAGTTGACTCTCGTGAATTATATTTCATTTCTATTACAGTCCTCAAAACAACGATCTACAACCAAACTTACTACTCTCGTGGACTTTCCTCTACATGGTTTTGACATGGGACCCCATTTGGCAGATCGATTGCCACGCCATGGAAACAATGGATCACAAACACCAAATGGAATGGCCATTCATAATAACATCAACAATAATCACAATCATGGAGGTGATAATATAGGAAGCGTGGGACCTCTTGGGGGGCTTGGGTGGTCACCGTGGAAGAGGCCACGCAGTCGCCATACCCAGCGGCGAGAAGAGGACAACGTGTATGATCTCTATGCAATATGCAATCACCATGGACAGGATTTGCAGGGAGGACATTACACAGGTTAGACCAGTAGTATCAGTTCATAAATTTTGTTTTGTGTCAGAAAATACAATATCTTTATATATTACAGAAGTGATACAATATATTTTACTATGAGCAAGTTGGAAGACTTTTATTAATTTTCTTCGTTATATTCTTTAGATGAAATTTTTAAGAACATACCTGATTTTTACAAGTATTTTTCAATTTTAGATTTTTGCTGTATTATTGCAAAACATAGTTAAAATAAATTGCAGTTAATATAACAAAAATCTCAGTTAACACAATTTTGTAAATTAAATAGGCATTTCTTGCTTTAGATGAAAGGAGAAATAACTGATTTTATGACTGAAATTGTTAAGTTTAACTATTACACTTTTCATTTTATTAAAATATCCCTTAGAATTGGGCAAAAAATATAACTAATTTTTTCATGTCTTTGTTAAATATTTGTTTGGTTTTGTGTTATAGTTAGATTAACAACTATAGGCAACTGTGGTTTTAGGCCTCTACTTATTTCTGTTACTGTAGATTCCTTTTAATTCTTCTGATTACAAGAAGATAGATAAGTTAAGCTTTCCCAAATGAATCATTTTGAAATTTAAGTGTACATTGGCACCTACTCAAATTCCTGCTTTTGGATCAGCAATAATTGGATTAACTTATCTTTAAATTTGAATCATACTGTGCAGAATCTTATATTAACTTGAATACAAGATTCTCTTTTCAGATCATCATAATTTAAAAACATTTTAAAATACATTCATAAAAATATATAGCAATTATATTGCTCATCTTACTAAGGCTATTTAAGTGATGCCATAATTTTAGTTCACAAATAAAACTTTGCAGTATTAATCATCATTCATTTTTACCATGCAATAGCTTTTATTTAGTTACCATATTTACCTGAATATAAGATGACTCTGAATATTAGACGATCCCCTCCCTTTTTTTAAACTCAGTATTTAAGAAAAATATTTAAACCAGTAATTTTGACAAATTTACTATCTGATTATCTTCAATTATTACAATTTTTGCATTCAAGTCGTAATTACAATTATTAAAATTACCTGCATGACGAGATTGTTTCTCTGCACATATCTTGGCCACTGAGCAACTATGCACGGAGATCATTTTTCCTGCTGCAGGACCTGGCTCCCAGCAACAAGAACCAGTGATGCCGAGTCATCCATGCACAAGCTTTCTAGTATACCCTGCGTTTCCCTCTCCAGTTTCTGTTATCGTTGTTATTATTTGTTGTTAAATAAACAGTTATAGAAACCCAGCATCATTATTCATGCACCCACAGTAGGATAGAATGACATTTGTTGGCACTGAAATTAATGCTTTCACTTTCAACAAGGACTGTTCTAATTAGCCTTCGGTACACTATGCTACACTGTAGTGCATGAAGTATCAGGTTTATAAATCCCAGCTTTCCATTGTGGTAGGATAGAATTACATCCACAGGCATCAAAATGAATGTCATACACTTTTATGACACACGATCGATTTACACAGAGTTATTCCATACTACGCGAATATAAGAGACTCAAGATTTTTCATCTTATATTCAGGTAAATATGGTAGTATCTAATTACTTCATTATGATTCATTTTGGCATACTTTGTTACTGCTTCCATTTCAAATCTTTTTTAGAGTAGAAGCATACTTTTGTTTCCTAAATGTCATTTATAGTTTATCATTTGATTTCATATCATGTTTGGATTTATAAGCGTTTGTTGGTAATAGGCATGAATAAGAGTATAGAAACTTAAAGTTAAAGAATGGAAATCATAAAAAATAGAAGGTATAAATTATTATATTAAAATAAATTTAATATAAATTTAAGGAAATGTTCATAAGTAGCTGTAGTTTTTAAGCTAAGAAAAATTCAATAACATATTACTTATGATAGAAATGTTCATAAATTACTATATAAAGATCAAGCAGGCATTTATTTTCTGCTGCAATCTATACATATTCTGGATGGTAACCAAATGATGCAGGAAAATGCATATGATGATATTTATTAATGGAGTATGATTAATATTAATGTGATAACTATTCAGCATTTATGCAAATTATATACATTATATAATATACATGCTTTGTTGGAACAATGCATAAAAATAAAATTTTCCCTTTGTATGATGTTTTCTTTTCAACTATTAAAATGTTATTCTAATCCTCATGCAGCATACTGTCGCAATCCGTACGATGGCCAGTGGTATGCTTTCGATGACACGAGGGTTGAAAAAATCAGCGAGAGTGCACTCATCACACCTTCAGCGTATATCCTCTTCTACCAGCACCGCAGTCTTGGAGGAAGCACATCCAACTCATCTTCTTCTGCTGCCTCCACAACATCTTCCGGAACGGGAAATTCATTGGGACGAGCAGGCACACCAACAAACAACCATTCCTCATCTGCATCAACCTCTTCAGGTGCCACAGACCACTGGGTGTACAGGATGCCTGCTTTTGAGTTCTGCCCTGCCTCTGCCAAAGGTAGCAAGTCCCAGGAGGAGCTGGGCAGTGCAGAGAGGCCGCTTGCTGAGCCCAATCTCCTTCTCTATGAGGGTATGGAGGCACTTGCTAGGTGGAGGGAGCCAATAGTCTCGTAGATCAGCTAGGAAAATTAAAAGAATCAGTACAGAGTAGTTACAGTGAAATTTAAAAAAATTAATTAAATTATCAACATTCTAGCAAGTTGTATCATGTCAAAATAGAATGCAATGGAAACCTTTTAAATCAAAGTGAAAATTGTTTGTGAAATCTCATTACAAGATACTTGGTGGCTCTTTAGCACGAGAATTTTATGGATTTCCACTGATCATGCTAAAGTAAATTACCGTAATTTTCCAATTATAATATGCATTTTTTTTCACGAAAAATTGACAAAAAGGGTGCGTATTATATATGGTAACAGCGCATACAAATTGTTTAGTAAGGAAATCATTTATATTTTCAGACATTTTTTCCATAAATCGTACATTTCAATGCATTTCGATAACATTCCTTTAAATATCGTTTTTCAAAACAAAAATAACAATTATTATTTATTTACTTTTAGCTTTCCGAATCTTAGCCTCTGAATTCATTATTGCTGTCCTCAAATTGTTTGTCGACGATTTTGTGTTCTCTCACATCGTCTACGTAAATGGCGTCACCGAGAACGTCATCTTCATACTCACTATCCACTTTGGCTATTTACTTGTGTAATACCCACACTTTTTTTTCCTAAAACTGGACCCAGAAAAAGGGGGTGCAGACATTACACGAGATATGCCCCTTTACCTTTCGACAGTAGGCCACCCGCGAAAAGCCTGCTGTGTTTCGTGGCAAAGAATGAATTCAGTGTGCCTCCTGGAAGGTGCCGTACACTGCAGATTTTGTCTTTAATTTTACGTGATTCATGCTTAAATTTGAAGAACACAATGGCAACGGGCAGGCTGAAACACTCTCCAAGGTGTGCCGATGGGTGCTCACAGAATGGCGCGGCATAAGTGAAGAAACTGTGATCAAAAGATTTAAAGTGACTGGAATTTCGAATTCATTGGATGGAACTGAGGACCGTTACTTATGGGGTGATTATGTTGCAGGTGAAGACCAGATCAGTGATTAGGTACTAGAAAAAAAAACGAACTTGGAATTCCTAAAGAAGCCCTTGAAATGCGAGTTGAATAAATTCATTGTTTAAAAATTTGGGATTTTATGATATTTCTTGCTTTCATTGTAATTTTAAGGGGCATTTACATATAATTTAATAATCGAAAGATAATAAGACCGCATGGAGCCTTAAGACCGAAATCGATTTATAATTATGTTAAGAAAGAATTAAAAATCATTCTATTGGATGCTAGGATTTAGTTCGTGCACATAATTTTTAAGTTTTCTTTTATGAGAGGCACACTCTTTTCAGTGATGGTAGCATATCCGTCGTGATTCTGAAAATTTAGCGAAAATAAAGCATGTACACTGTGCAGTTATTCAAAACGGAACCTTTTGGCGACATTAATGCACTGGCCTTCAAAATACGCTTCAACTTTTTTCTTTATAATGTTGTTGAATGTCAATTTTTTGCGATTGATTGCGTTAGAATCGGCATTAAAAGTTGTTCTAATATTTACGTCTTAAATACGTGTTTTTTGCCACTTACGCATCATCAGACTCAACTTCAGATAGATTAGTTTACCGATGTTGCTGTTAAATAACAAAATTGGAATTTTTAAAGTGCGGGCATTACACAAATACCTTTTTTTCCCAGATATTTACTTCCAAAAATGGGGGTGTGGGTATTACTCAAATAAATACGGTATCTCACTTGATGGCAAGGTGAGAACTGTCTCGATACTGCTAATAACCAAGTGAAAAATTACAGTGATCTTTTTACAAAAAATGAGTTGCGTATTATACATGGTGATAAGACAATTTTCACATTTCACTCGTAAAAACATGGTTGCATATTATATGGGGCACGTATTATAATCGGAAAAATATGGTAGGTTATTATAGAATGAATATTTATACTGTGCATGTTATCTTAATGTGTACTAACTTGATATATGGATGTAATGAAAAATTCATCTATTAATGATGTGGAATTATGAAAGCTAAAAATGCATATAATAGCTTATACAAACTCAGAAAAGCCATCTTTTTATATAAATAAGAGAGAGAAAATATTATCAAAAACATTGTATATCATACATGACTGTTTAACAAAGCATAATTTTATGCTCTCTACATTACAGAAAGGTAGGACATAATATTCTAACATTCATATTTAAGAGGTTAACAGATTATCCATGAACATCGGTGGCATTACCCCAGTTAATATGTGAGAAATTACATTTCTTATGATCATTAAGAAATATTGTATAACAATAGAAAAAATCAATAATGGCTTTCTAATCTGTTCTGAGTTTAAGGTGTATATTTTTAAAACTATGGAGTTAAAAACTCAGATACCATTTTTGCTTTTAAAAAATAACTAAAATACTGTTGGAGTTTAATTTTAATGTAGAATGAGCAAAATGTGAATCTAAGTAGTATATTAGTTTTGATTATTTTTTTGTAATGAGATGTCACTTTAAAATAAGTTTTACTTGAAGTTCGTAGTATTTTTATCTGTCATATTTGTTTTCTTTGAAATATAAAGTTACTGTTATCCTTAATGTAGCTGTGTTTAGTGGACTAACTCATAAGCATGTGATTCTCACTTTTAAGATATATATATTTCTGGTTATTCTATTGGTTTATAATAATTCATTACACATTATTTTTATAATTTTGCATGATTGGTTTATGCCACTCTCAACCCAGCCGTCATACTTTCTTATCATTAATTTTGGTTTATGGTCTCAGTGAATGTTGCATCATGTTTTCATAATTAATATCTCGTGAAGTATTAGTTTTCTTTCAATTATGTGATGTTTTTTTCATTTTAGCATCAAGTCATTTTTGAATAATTTTTTCCTCCTAATAATAATAATGGAGTTTAAATCATCAAAGCATAAGTGGTAGCACGATGTATGATAACTTTCAGAATATTCTAATATTTATACTTCCAGATTATTGATGTGAATATCTGGTAATATTTGTCAATATTAATAAATAACAAACGAATATTATAAATAATATAATTTAAGCATATTTTTCAAAGTAGCAATTTAAAGTTATTAGGAAACAATATTCTTCAATGATAAGCCACCGTAATAGTGCTTTTCATTTTTACTTTTTTTGAATTCATCTCATTATCATTATAATGCTTTTAATCTGTCATCTTTAAATACCTGCATTCATCTCGTGGGAGCGGTATCAAAAAATTAACCAGGCATTGTCCAGCACGAGAAACATTCTATATTTCAAAGAAAACAAAATAAAGAATAATTAATTTTTGTAATTTTATAATTGTTTCCATTGCTTTCCTAACTTTTGGACATTTTTAATAGAAATTTTCGTGACTACACATCAGTTAGATTTTTTTGCACCTTGTTCGAGTGTTTACTTTGTGCCGCATGGAATTGGAAATATGTTTACTTGGGTAATCTTTATGACTAAAAGAATGTGTTTCTCCTTCCAGCCAAAAACTGCATGGTCTTTACTATGAAGTGGTTGAGGGATCAGTAGTTACACAACTCTGTGCATGTAAGGTTTTACCTCTACCCCGTGAGTGCCTCTCACCTAATGTAACCATAATGTTATTCTACCACTTCCTATTTTCAGTTGCCATGTTGTGCATGTGTCTCATGTATAAGGATGGCATGTTTATTAATATGAGAGTGTCTTGCATTTTTTGTACTGTAATAGTGAATTTTTTTCAAAATTAGCATTTACAATCAAATGCACGTTTCAAAAACACATGCTGCATTCTTGAGACAAGGTAGACATGGTTAGTTGTAGCTGGAATTTAAGGATAATACTTGTAAAATTACATGAGATAGTTGAATGCACCATTTTGTTTCCTCAGTTAAACAACTGCAACAGCCATTCAAGCGCAACTGCCTTGGCTACTCGACACTTCAACCCACAAGTAGGCACAACGTGCTTGATGACAGAAAAACTAATGGCTATGAAGTAGATCACCACTCAGACGATGAGGTTCCTTTAATGACCCACAACAGTGAATTGGTTAGTCACCGTATTTTTATGCTCTTAGAGTTTTGTTTTGTTTTGCTTCCCATTTTCACCTGATGCATGTATGACTATCAGAAATAACATTGAAAATGGCTAGGTTATTATTATAAATTCAAAGCTGCAAAAAGTTTTTTTCCTTGTTTAAGTTTGCATCTGTAGATTTTCAGTGCTCTGGTGTTAATTATAACTGAAGCCACAAGTTTATATTCCATATAAATAATTAATATTTTGTTTGCTATAATTTTTGCTTATTTTATGAATAAGAAATTGTTTCAGTGTATGTTTAAGGTGACTCAGCTATTTTTTGTCTTGTTTCATTGTAAATGATATACTTTCCTTTTGAAAAATTTCTTGTTTAAAAATATTTTATATCATCAGGTAAATTATTTAAAGAATTGATATAAAAGAATCTCAGCAAAAAAATGACTTGTGTGATGTGAAATAAATTTCTAAGCCATATTTTCCTAAGCAGAGTATTTTTGGTTGATAATTTGGGTCATAAGTTATTTGTCATGATTCAGTTTTAATCATCACTTTCTTATTTTACCTGAGTTAAAAATTAAATAAACAATCTTAGACACGGTATTCCTAAAACAAACAAAGGAACTTCCTTTTGTTACAGATGTTCACTTGGTCTACGTTGTCATTGTGAGTAAATAATTTAAATGTATGTAAGTGGAGTTTTTGAGTCAAATTTCTCAAGATTTTTGTAGCTTTCAAAAGGTTGTTACAGGATAATTAGTTACAAATTTCTCTAGAAGTATATCTCAATCCCCTTTTTCAGAAAAATCCTTTTATAGTCCTCTAAAAATAATATTAACGCATTCCAACGGAAGTAAAGTAATTTATTGGCTAAATTGGTAATTATTAAATCATTGATTTGGAAGAAATGGCTCATTTCTGAAGGGAAATGATTAAATCAGAAATGTCTATGTTCAGCAAATTAAAAATTGGTTAGATACTGTACCATCTGCCAATGAAAATTACCTAGATTTTTATGTTAAATATACAGAAGACAGGGCCAGCGTGAGGCATGTACAGTCAGTTCCCCCAGAACAGGGCCCCGCGCTTTATTAGGGGCCCTGCACAAGGCTCAATTCTCATGTAATAAGAGATTTAGACAATTTTTTATTACATATTAACACATTCTGGACGGAGAGCTCGACTGGAGAGCTCTCTGCAACAAACATACTACAACAGAAAGTCTTATCACCAGAGGGGAGGAGGGAGGAACTACAAGCAGAAAAATAAAATGATGTCATAGACTTCTGTGAAAAAGCTCACTCCCATTTTGTGAGAAATTATCATTGTTCTTTGAAAACCATCATTTTTGTGCAACTGGGTATATATACATATGTACAAAAAGAGATCTCTCACTATCGAACTAGGCCCTGCAAATAATCATGCCGGCCCTGAAAGAAGAGGATTTTAATGTTCTTTATATTTTTTATCATCTAAAAACAAATTGTAACTTGATGATATACATATATTGTGAGAATTATTTATAAATTATGTGATTAGATGGTTTTGTTTGGAGCTATTCTTTTAATTATGAATAATAGTGACATAAAAATATTTGAGTTCTTATTGTCAAAATGTAGTAAGTTGAAAAGGTTATTTTCTTTTACGCAAAGTTCAGTAATAATGTCTACATATTTATAAAGAAACTTTTAATCCTCAGTAAATAATTAAGGGAATCAGTAGGCAGATGGTTTGAAATGGTTAGTCGAGAGTAAATAACATTGATGGAAAAAAACTGAAAATGCTTTGCTCTCTGCTAGTAATTCTTAACTTTATTTTTCTTATTGCTAAATTGATTCACAATAGTAACTCAAAGGAAGTATGTCATTGTTGAAAATAACTTTGTACTAAAATTAACATTTTAACTGTTATTATTTAATACTCAAAATCAATTAAAATTAAAATTTTATATTTTTGATACTTTTTTAATGTGGCTATTAGAAAAGTTATAATTTTTCATTTTAAATATATAACATTAAAAGTGATTAACTGAAATTGCTGTTCCAATCTACTCACTTTTTCTGCCTACCATTTTTCTATGTTGGAAAGCGTTTGGTAATCTATTACATATGCATGATCCCCACCCGCTATTTAAAGAGTATTTAGTATGCTAGTCTTTATCTTGTTTATATTTTACTATGTAGTTTTGTATGAAAAAATACTTGTTTTGGAAACCTGAATATATTAATTTCATTCAGGAATTGGTTAATTTTTCTGTTAAAAAATTTTATTCCCCGTTATGGAAGTTATAATTTTAGAGAAACTTGAAGTGAATGATATTTAAGCTATTTAGGTGATTTTTAATCTATATCTATATACAGGCGACTCCCAAGATTCGACCAACTCGAGAATTCGGCCGGTTGAATCGACCCAGCCGATCGATCGGTCGAATTGGAAACTAGTTTACGCAAAGTAATTTTCAGCCCACCCGACCACGACAGGTTTAGTTTCAGTCTAGTCGTCATTATTTCTGCTCTGTTTGAATTTGTGCTGATTCGACAGTTCAAGATTCGACCACGTTTTCAGGAACGCATCCCTGTCGAATCTTGGGAGTCACCTGTATTTATATCTTGTGAAAATTCAATCAAATTTTTATCTCTCAAAATTGAATTTGAAATATTATTACCATAATTAGTTAAAATGAGAAATAGACATTCCGTTCAGTTTCTTTTCATGAGGTCATGTTCCTCTTTATCAATTCTTTGGCCTATTGACATTTTTGTGAATTCCAGTACTACTCACAAGAACCCACATTTAACCTTTAATGAAATGTATTGTAATTCCATTTGCTTAGAGCTTAAGTTGCCAGGTTTGCTAATCAAGTCTTTCTTAACCACCTCTCATAGAAATTTTTTTTCCATTACCTAAGTCATCCTATAAGTGTCTATAGTGCTTTTTTCTATCACAAAAAGTTCTGGGACGTGATAGAGGTGAGTGTTGAAAAAATAGGAACTGAATATAATTTATCAGCAAAGAAATATGTGAGATTGTACTATATGAGTAAAACATTATTACATTGCATTGACTTTGTATGATTTCTTTTAGGTTATATAAATTAGTATTTTATTGCAATAAAGGTTCTGGAACAGCGTTCCGGCAGAAAAAAGCACTGAGTATCTATAGGATTTACTTTTAACTCAACAATAAAGTTGTATGATTAAATTTAGATAATGTCTGCTAAAATTGCTATCTGCTTTTTGTCCTTTAATTCCTATGTGCTTAATATTTGAGTTTATGTTTGTAAGAAATCCTTCCATCTTTTCATATCTATTGGCATACAGGCTGCCCCGGGATTACAATGCAAATCTAGTCCACTCATCCTTCAGAAAACTGGCAGCAGGGTCGTGAGTGAAGTGAATGAGGATGACACTTCATGCAACACCGAGGAAACAGGGAAGAGGCACGAAATTGGCACTAGCGATAGGCCTTTGCTGGTTCCAGCCGAAGATATAGATAAAAAGAAAGATGTTAGTAAAGAGGAAGAAAGGACAGAGGTAAACAATAAAGGAGAAGATAATGATAAGAAAGTGGAAGAGTTAGAAGATGACGAGGAAGATAATTCTTCCGGTGTGATTGCAGAGTCGAGCGTGTAGTTAAAAAAAAAGTATCTGAAATTATACATCTCGAGTGTTGCTCAGTAATGCTAGTGACCCTTTTAACCTTAAGATGTAAATAGGAAAAATACATACCTTTTCATGACCAATGTTTTAATAACTTCCCCCTTTTTTTTGGATTTCATCGGTTTACTCTTTCTCTCTAAGTGGTATTTACTATGTCATTCCCTTTTTTTGTGTGAGGTGGTTTCAGAGGAATAAAACCTCCGACCCTCATACGTGCTGTGTTCGGGCAAGGAGGAACTAAATACAGAAGATGAGCCCTTAATTTATCTTTTTCCTCCTCCTCAAACCAATGCCCTCTTTTCAGATCCCTTTTTACGAACCTTTGTATCCAATTTTCCCATAAAAAACTACCCTTTTTGTCCTCCAAAGATGCCTTAAGCCATCGTAATTTTAATGGACTCTGTTGGCATTGGATGATGGACGAGACAAGACTTTTTTTGAAGTATACTTTGTAGTTCTTTGGAGAGACACATCCGTACATAGTTGATTCTGCGTGTGCGCATGGGATGTGTCGTTTGTATAAAAAATATATTTCTCCACCAATATCGAATCCCCTTGTATTCTATTCATTCCTTGGAGGGTTCGTGCTAGTCACTTTGTACGTGGGACATTCCGATTGATTTTTTTTAACAAAGGTCCCTCACCCTCCTATCACACAATGCCCTCTCCACACAATATGGGTGTTTTGTTTATTTTTCTTTGGAAATTTGTTTTCCCAAGGGAGCCTTAAAGGTTTATATTTAAACAGCTGTACATAGATGAAATTTTTGTTGTTGTTGTTGTTGAAAACTGAACGCATTGAACGCTGGGAACCCTTGCTAATTTTTCATTCTCCAAACATCCCCATTTTCCATGTTGGTAATGATGCATCATTTACATTTATTTGCTGTGGAATTTGTTTTAGTTTCTTTCAAACCATCTCTTGAAAAATTTTCAAAAAGTGTTTAAAGTTCTAAATGCTGTTTGAGGTAAGTGTACTCATATAACTATTGGGGTAGTAGGACCCCGTTTTTAAGAAATATTTACTCACGAATTTTTCAGGTAACTGATAAAAAAGGTAATTCTTAGTGAGGAATGATACCATGAAACATGTAATGTATGACACTTTTTATGCCAACAAAGTTTTACATCCATTTTTTAGCAGATTGTAGTTTGTTCTCTTGAGCTTTTTTTAAGTATTCTCATTGTGAACATTACTTATTTAATTGATTTTGAAGCATTTGGTTTTCTTTTAATATCATGTCAAGAAAACTTCAAGCCATGTAGGAAAGTAAACTATACTTTTTAATTATTTCAGAAGCTTCTTTGAGTTATTTACTTAATTTGCTCATTAGCGACTTAATTAGAAATGTGTGCCAGCCCATGAATTGTTCTACTTACCCTATGCATTGATGGTACACATGAACATTGTTGAGGTGTTGATTGCCTTTTCTTGAGTCTTATACACCTTATATTTTTAATTGCTGGTAAAAGTGCTTTTTTAATATTTGTTGTACTAATTTTAAATATATTTTGCGATTTTTCCTTGGCACCTTGTTTTAATTATAGGTGTTTGGTTTGTGGAATATTTTGATCTGCAGTTGATTGAATTACAGTTATTTGATGTTTACTCACATCTAAGACAGTCTCATTGCAGGAAATGTTTCTGCTGTAAATTACTCTCATGAAACATTTATTTTAGCCATGGATAACAAGTATATTTAAATAGAGTGGCTTGGTAGATTAAAATTAAATTATTTTTTAAATAATTTGCATTATAAAAAACTTTTGATTGCTACCCAATAGGTTTTGACTTAAATTTTATTTACTACACTAGTTTTTTCAAAATTGCCGGAATTTTGGTAATGCATTATTTCGAAAACATAATGAAATTTTACCCTCAGGATGTTTGCTATCAGGAAAAATAGTCCACCAATGAAACATTTCATAACTAATTGGGCTGCTCTTAAATTTGGAGTGAGTACAGAGCTTGTTGCATTAATTAGCATTCCGACTTCACTTGGTTGTAATTTGAATGGGCTCAGGAATAACACTCACAGAACAAATTATCAACTTTCCTTACCAATGTTGTAACTCAATGAAAGATGTATCAATCAGCATGAATATTTTGCTCATGCCATTACATTCTCTCAACATGTTCAATTTACTATAAATATGTATATTTTAATTTTGTCATGTGGTACCATCTGCCAAGTTCCGCATTGCTCGAGAATGCGCCTATCATAATTACTTGTTCTTTGTAATATTTTATCTTTTTTAGCCAAAGTTGTAGTAAATAAGGCAGCATGTATGGCAATGTGGATGGAGAGGGTATAAAAATATTGTTGCAATTTTCAAATTTTAGGAGGGTGTAAATACCAATTCAGCTCAAGTGTTGGCTGATATATTAAGATGTTCTTGTACTTTCATTATATACACCTAAAGTAATATTGTATTGAGACATTAAATATATATTGTTACATACAAAATTAAATGGTGACTTTTATTTAGAGTTGAATATTAAGAGGCTATTTATTTATAATTTTAATCTGATGCTATTCTAGATATCTCACTGGCACAATATTGAAAGTGGAAATTTCCTTGGAAATCACACCACCAATGGGGTTGACATCTTATTACTCTCTCCACATGTAGTATGTGAGATAGTATTGTATTTGTGAAAGAATAATTTGAGATTTCAAAGGAAATACACATTTTGAGGTCCCTTGAGTATGTTTTGTCTGTTTTCGTCATGATGTCTGTGGGTGTGTGTGTGTGTGCATGTGGCAAAATTTTATGGGCACTCTAACTCAAAAACTAATAATCAGATCAGCACAAAACTTTATACCTAAGATTTTTATTAGCAAATGAAGAACTGAAAAGGTTTTGGCTGAAACTGCACAACTGGAAGTAGAGGATTATTCTGGTCATTTTTCCTTTTTTTTTTTCAATTTATGAAAATATTTATTATAAAAGTTATAGAGAATGTAGTTTTCTTCAAGTTTTGTTTGAAACAGTTTTTCACAAAACCGATAGTTTATGAGATATTTTGATTATTCTTCTAAATTTATGTTAAACTAGAATATTGCCCGTCATAAAATGACTGGGTTTTATTGATAAGAAACTAAAGGAAGTCAATATAATTAATTGTGCAACAACATTTTGTTATCCATAGAATCAGCTAACAATTTTCTTATTGATTTTTTTAAATAAAGACTTTAAAATGTTTTTAAATTATTCACAAGTGTAATTGCTGATAATTATTCCTGAGAACACTGATGTTGAGTGCATTCATATTCATGTATGGAGAAAGTCATGTGCTGGAAATAGATTTTTTTATAATGCCTTTGGTTTGTTTTTTAGACCTGAAGCTTTATATATTTAGTCTCATCTTACTTAGACAGGAGGCATATCTCTTCTTAATTGTTACTGTTAAAACCATTATTTTAATTGGTAATGAGGGAAAATGTTTTACCTTTAAATAAAATAATTGTCTATAATAATAACTTTCCTATTATTAAAAATTTGCATAAAATTTCTAAGTTTGTCATAATTGTTTTAGTTTTTCAAAACAAATTAAAGAATTGTAAAAAGATTTTACTCCCTTTAGTTATACGTAATAGTAGGGTTGCCATAATTTTCATGAGCTAATCCCGGACGCTTGTCGTGGAGGGATGCTTTTTTTAATGTCAAATAATCATCATCATAGGTAGTCTGTCCGTTGACAGGTCCATGATTATTCATGGTTAAACTTGGTTCTCCATATACTCCTATTTTCCGCAGTTTTCTTAATGTCTTGATAGCTCTCTTTCCCTTTCAAGTTGTCTACCAGCTGAAACCTTTTCCTACCTCTTTCTCTTTTTCCATCCAGTTTTCCTTCTAGCACTTCTTTAATCATGCACTCTCTCCTCAGGTAATGCCCAATCCAGTTGGCCTTCTTCTTTCTGATAGACTATATAATCGTTCACTTCTCTCCTATTCTTCGTAGTACTTCCTCATTTTTCACCCTATCTGTCCATTTTATCTTCAGCATTCTTCTCCATTGATAGAAAGGATGATCTGAAGATCCTTATGCGACAGGCATAAGCTGTTATAATGGGAGATGACGAAACAGGTGAAAAAATCTGCCATGACCGGGAATCGAACCCGGGCCTTCCACTTGCCGGGCGGATATTCTACCACTGAACTACCGTGGCAGACTAATTCTCCTGTTTCAGAACGGGAATATTTTCTTAGGTTGGGACCAAGCTAGCTATGCTAGTATCAATCAACCCCAACAGATGTCCTCAAGGAGATACATCAAAGAAAACCCCTACCCTCTCAAATGGTGAGAATGCCATGATATAAATTGATAGAAAGGATGATCTGAAGATCCTTATGCGACAGGCATAAGCTGTTATAATGGGAGATGACGAAACAGGTGTCCACATTTCGAAGCTTTCCAAGTATTTAATATCATTTTTCCTTAGCGTCCATGTTTCTGCCCCATACAACGCTATATACTCCATACATAACATTTTATCAACCTCTTGCAGATTTCCTGCTTTATATTTTCTGTTAGTAGGAGTTTCTTTCTTCTGAAAGTGGCTTTTGCTTTTGTTATTCTAGTCCTGATTTCATCTGTACATTTTGCTTCTCTCATTATGATGCTTCCAAGGTATTTATAATCTGAAATTGTTCTAAAGGCTTTCCTCCAATACTTAGGTTCAAATTTTCTTCTTCTTTACTTGATATTCTCATAACCTTGGATTTTTCTGTATTAATTTCCATGCCGTATTTTCCCGGTTATCACTAGTCTATTTATCATTTTCTGGAGTTCCTTTTCCTTTCTTGCTAGAAGTACTTAATCATCCGCGTATTTCACTGTTCTTATAATCCTTCCTCCGATTTTGAAATCTCCCGTGCCTTCTAATGCTTCCTGCATTAGCCTCTCTCCATATATATATTGAATCTGTCTTACTCCTCTACCAATATTTACTCCGCTGGTGTCCAAATTATCTGACCTGACCTTTACCACATGATTCACGTATAGATTCCTGATCAGTCTCCTGTCTTTCCAGTCTACACCTATATCCTTTAATATCTTCATCAGCAGTACCCACTTTACTCTATCAAAGGCCTTCTGCCAGTCGACGAAACACAGCAATCTTGGCTGTACTCTATTGCCCATTCTGATGTGATTCTCACTACACCTATAGCATCTCTGGTTTCTCGTCCTTTTCTGAAGCCGAATTGATCTTCCCCAAGCATTTCTTCGGCCTTTTTCTCTAGTCTTTTATTAAGAATCCTCGTGATGATCTTCGAAGTGTGTGACAGTAGGGATATCGTTCTATAGTCTTTACACTGCATTGCCTTTGTCTTCTTCTTTAGAGGGATCATTGTTACATCTAAGAAATCCTGAGGTCACTCTCCTGAGTCGTAAATCTTGTTAATTAGTTTCGTAATCACTTTTAGTCCTTCCAATCCCATGACTTTATGTACCTCTGCCGGTATTCCATCGCTGCCTGTAGCTTTTCCTTTCTTTAGTTCCAGTATCGCCTTTTCTACTTCGCTTTTCATAATACTTGGTCCCAAGTTGTCTTCTTCAATGCAATTCTCTTCTTCCAGTTCCATTTGTACCGATCCTGCCTGCTTTTCGTATAGTTCCTTAACGTATTCTTCCCATACCTGTGCTATATCCTCTGGTTCTGCGACTATTTTCCCATCTGTATTAATAATTCCTTTATCATGAATCCCATTAGGCTTCTTATCTTCTAACACCAGTGCCATAGCGTACAACATATCGTACCGTCCTAACTTCTCAATCTGTTGTAATTCCTCACATTTTTCTTTTATCCAAATTTCCCTAGCTTTATCTGTTACCCTTCTCAACTCATTGTTTATGCGTCTATAATTGGCTCTACCGTCTTCACTGTTAACATTTTTCCATTTTATTCTCTCATCCATTTTCTCCAGCATTTCCTTAGTGATCCATGGTTTTCTGATTTTCTTCTCTTCTTTCCCAATCTCTTTATTCAAGGTATCTCTGATGCTGGCTTTCACTTCCTCCCATTCTGTATCCACGGTTTTCTGTATTTTCCAAATTTCTAAGGCGATCTTCCAACTTCGTGCTGAATGCATCCTGTTTTTCTTTCAGTTTTCTATGTCCTTGGTCTGCCTTTCTCATCTCGTTTTCGTTATTTGTTTAAGCTTTGTAGTTACATCGACTATTAGAAGAATGTGATCTGAATCAATGTCTGCTCCTGGTAATGTCTTAGCATTTTTTATGCTGTTCCTGAATCTTTGTTTTACTAGGATGTAATCTATTTGGCATCTCATGCTATCTCCTGGGCTTTTCCTTGAGTACAGCCTTCGTTTATGGTTTCTGAACCATGTATTAGTCACTACTAGGTCTGATGACAATGGAAAGATTGAGAAGGAGAAAAATTCTGAACCTGACCGGGGTTCAAACCTGGGTCTCCCACATGCCAGGCAGGTACTCTAACCACTAAGCTATCAAGCCAGACTAAATCTCGAATTGGGGTATTTATGGTGAAGAAAGGGCTAACTCAGTAAATCTTCCGACACTAGATGTCCTCACAAAGGCACAGCAGAAAACATCCCACACTTATTCCAAACGTTGAGAAGATTTAAATAATAAGAGTTAAATGGTGGAAGTTAACTTATATGCTTGAGTGCATAGTACTGATGACAAATGGAAAGATTGAGAAGGAGAAAAACCATTTGATAGCTTAGTGGTTAGAGCATCTGCCCGGCATGTGGGAGACCTGGGTTCGATCCCTGGTCAAGTTCAGAATTTTTCTCCTCCTCAATCTTTCCATTTGTCATCAGTACTATGCACTCAAGCATATAAGTTAATTTCCACCATTTAACTCTTACTACTAGGTCTTATTAACACAGAATTATACCAGTTTTTCTCCTCCTCGGTTTCTTTTCCCAAGTCTGTATTGACCGACAAGATTTTCTTCTTGTCCTTCACCAACTATGCTGTTCCAATCTCCCATTATTATGCAGTTTACCTTTCCTCTTCTGTCTTCTTCATAAATCTCGTTAATTTGTTCATACATCTCTTCGATTTCTTCTTCTTCATGAGCGGATGTTGGCATATATACCTGGATTATCAACATGTCCACTGGGACTGCTTTTAGCTTTATTGCCATCAACCTATCGTTCGTTGCTATTATTTTTGTCACACTCTTCATCATATCTTTCCTAAGTACCAGATCTACTCCCCTTGACACACTATTTCCTCCTGAGTAAACTACCGTGAATTCTTCCGAGTCGAACTGTCCTTCTCCTTCCCGTCTAGCTTCGCTCAGCCCTATGATATCAATCCTATTTCTTCTCATTTCTTCTTTCAGGTTCTCTAGCTTACCTGCCTTCCTCTTGGTTTTTACATTCCAAGTACCTAAGCGTAAGTTACCTTTGACAAATGCTTTCCACAAGGCAGTCTCTAATGAACAGCAAAATGTTATGCACATAAAGGTATAAATAAATCTCATAGCCCGAGAGCAAACTAAGCTATATTTGCGCATGACTTGCACGGGAACTGATTTCACAACTGGCGCACTTGGCTGTACTAAACAAATAAAATGTAGGTACTTTAGTGAATAAAATTTGGAATCCCAGACATTTTAAAGCCCCAGACAAAATCCCGGACAGTCCGGACCAATCCCGGACGTATGGCAAGCCTACCTAATAGGAATCTTAAAAATATCAGTTAAGATGTTTGATATAATAAGGTAAAAGCTAGAAGTATGATGTGTGAAATTCTTTGAAAGCTTCATTAAAATACTGAAAACATTTTTAGATGATAGGAAAAATTGATCATCATGTTATCTTAGATGTACTCTTACTAAATTTGTTGACTTTTATTTTACTTTAAAATAATATAGCTTGCACCAGGGCTAATGCAATGACTAGGCAAAGTTGGCAGTTGCTTAGAGCAGTGTTTCTTAACTGGTGGGCCGTGTTAAGGGGTGAGCAACCAAATTAACAAGAAGAGCCACGTTTTTTATTCAATACAAAACTCAACATAAGAAGAGCTGCTGTACTGGTAAAGAATAGTTCTTAAAGAAATTCAACCCATCGGATCAAAATAGGAAGGGGCAAGAAATGCTCAAAGTGTTCTTCCAGATCCCAAAGAGGCCAACTGAAGGAAGGATATCTATGATATAAAATTGTGCCTAATCTTTTTATGTGAAAAATTTTATAGCATAAACAACAAAGTTGATGAATATGGAAGGGAAATTAAGGAGTTGACTAAAACAATAGGGAGAATGCGTATGGAATGAGAAATAAAGAAACATTAATAAATGACTTACAAAATAAGATAAATATACTTGGCCAAAAAATTTATCAAATACTATCAAAATCACTAGCATTGACGTTAATCTGATTGGAGGAATAGAATTGATGGAGACTTTAAATAACATTTCTAAGGGAATTAAGATACAGGATATTAATAGCAGCAATAGAAGATGCCTACTTTGTGAACAGTCAGCATCCCAAAAACCAAACAATATTTGTGTCCTTTTATAGCAAACAAAAGAGAAATGTATGGATACATAAAAGGAAAATTATCTGCATTTTTCAAAGGATATTTGACATACAGAACAATTTAACTTGAATTAAAGTCATTTTTAGACCAATGACTGATTGCACAAAGATTACAGATATAAATTTATCAAGTTATATGAAATTCAGCCTCATTTCATATATGTAAACACTAAAGTGATGTAAAAATACATTAAATCTTATATTCTCAAAGCAAACATGATGGAAAGAAACACCTGCTACTTTGATTAGTTTGTCTGCTATGAAAGTGGTAATTATGTTGCCTAACTCAAAGTTGCTGGCATCATTAGATCACCATTCAAACAGTGCATTGCCCCTCTGATGTCTTCACTCTTTCATGGTCCAATAATTATAGGTAAATTCAGCAAAACAACTGATTTTCACTATGAAAATTCCTTAATAATTACAAACTTTCTAACCTAAAATTGTATGTACTAATATTTTTATAAAATTGACATTTGGAGAATTTAAAAATTGCCATTTACAAAATAGATTTCGTTTCATAAACTATTAGGATGCAATTAAGTAATTTAGGATAATTTTACAACATTCCTTCTCAAGAAAGTTGAGGAAAAAGTAAAAGTCTCAGCATAAATAAAACATTGAGTAATATTTTACTGAATTTCTTCAATCTCTAAATATCCTGAACAGAAGGCAGCATATAAATGTGGAAATTATAATCACCTGATAGGTGCAAATAGTTAAGAGTTAACTAAATCACACAATGGCCATGAGAGTTTATTCATCCCAACCACAACTCAACCAGCAGGAGGCATTAACACCATGTTGAGAGATCACCTTTACAATTGAAAAACATCTCTCAAATTGGAATAAAAATAACTACAATCTAGATAAGTAGAACTGAATGAGCTCTCCCAATACAAGCAAAGAACTTCACAGTACAATTATAATTGCTCTCTTGAAAAAGCCTCTCTTAACCTCTCCACTTATTCGTTCTCTCCTTTAGAATAACCCCTGCACTTACATTTAACCCTTTGAGTGCCAGCCAAATATATACATTCCTTTGTGTAACATTCCAATAATTCATCCAAGATTTAACAGACAAAGTTACTTAAGGAGTCATTATACTGAAGAATGTATACAATAACTAAATCTTGAATCATAGGTTTCAACAATATTTTTTATAAAAATAAAATTTCAATTTCCAGCTCTCAATATTTTGCCAACCTTGATATGAGTTTGTTACAGAGATGGACTTTTAGCATAGATTATTCCATTGCTTTTAAAATTGCTCAAACATAGCAGCATTACAATATTTTGATGTTTGCCATGTTAATTGTGGTTACACGAAGATCAGAACTTCAAAATCATTTAGTTGACAAAATAATAGCATAGTAATGTTTGATTTAATTTGTGCTTATGAATCACCAACTTTAACCTCCTTAGCGAAGTTTAAAATTAGATAGGTCACAGGGATGCCTATCTCTAGATGCACAAATGTCTGCGTAGAATTTGGATTAACGATAATTTTCTAACCATTTATATAGTTACTTCAAACCCGGTTCATTTATTGGCTTGTAATTGATATCCAACTGGAATCAAGGACTAGTGTGTTATAATTACAGTGACCACTCGTACTAACATAAATGGATGTACCATTTTTACAATGTTTACTGATTAAATCTGTGCTGGTCTAGCAATATTATAACTTCGTATTTAATGATTCTTTTTCGCTTATCAATATTACGCCTCGACTTCCTTGCCAATTTTAAGCAGTTTTCATACCAATTGAAATAGAATTTTTCACCGAGTGAATTTTAATCACAGAACAATCGTAAGAATTAAACAAATATTTTCGTCTTTAAAAAATTGGTTTTCCAAATTTTAAGAAAGGAAGTTTTCACTGATTTTCCTCATTAACTCTCATATTGTCCTGATAATGAGTGTAAAATAGTTTATTATGGTAAAATACCATTACATCACTATTAATTTCGAAAACCTTAATTTTATTATTATTCTTTATGTAATTTTATGCCAACCACTTCACTCAACCAAGTGCCGGTGTCGTATCGTCAAATATCGATACTTCTCCGAGATAATTATCGTTGTAATTTGTTTGTAATAATGTATTTATAAATGCAAACTATTTATGAAGCGTTAGTTTTATAATTTAAAAGACGAAATTATAGCTCATTATATACGAAAGATATCATTTAATAATATTTTAAACATTGATTCTAGTATATTGGCGTTAGTGTCGCTTCAATTGATTTCTGGCGCGGCAATCAGTTGGTACAGTGACTTTCGCCAAATAGGTTCGTGGTGCCACTATGTGCTGTTGAGACTACTCCAATTCGATTGGACCTCAGCGGTAAGTGTCAACGTTTCGCTTTTAGTTGTAATATTAATAACGGAACGGAAGATGTTTTGAGTCGAATTAATTTTCACGATTTAAGCAGTAAATTGCGGTTTTGGTATAATGAGAAACATATCGGAGTGATCATTTGTATATCGTTAAAGTTTAGTAAAATGAATACTAATCAATATTTAAGGTCAGTGGCTAACGGTGTTAAGAGTCAAACTTCGTATCGTTTTCGCCATAACTTATCAACATTTCATCAATTGTCAATATGTTCTCTTGACTATTTCTGTAGTGTGTATACTTATCCTACAACTGCTCCTCTATACAATTTTGGGTAATCATGAAGTTTAGTCACTTTTATTATGAAGGAGGTTTTAGCACTCAGGAACACCCAAATTCAATTTTTAAAACATTTATTACTTTTATGTTTAATATAAATTCAAGTGAATCACAAAATATACTCCTCAATAACACAAAGTAAAAGGCTATTAATAAGATCTGAATCACGAAATGAGTTTCGCCAAATAAATTACATTGGTTCCATTTGCGGCACAACAGTCAAGAGGATATAACATTGAAAGAATATACTGACAAGCCTTTGGCTCACTTTGTTTTAATGGGTAGTTGGCTCTGGGCACTACCGTGCCCTTTGCTTCACCTGGAACCATAGTAACCCTCCATGTTGTCCGGAAATTGGGTTAGTAAATGTCGAGACAGGCCAATCAGTTTCTTGTCCGGAGATTGGGTTAGTAAATGTCGAGTCAGGCCAATCAGTTTTTTGTAAAAACTGATTGGCCTGACTCGACATTTACTAACCCAATCTCCAGACAACGTGGAGGGTTACTTTGATTCCAGGCAAGGCGAAGGGCGCAGTAGTGCCTGGAGCCGACTACGCATTAAAACATAGCGAGCCGAAGGCTCGTCAATACATCCTTTCAATGTTATTTGAAGTATACAATCCATTTACATAATAAAAGTGACTGAACTTTAGCTTGGAACCCCTTCATAATAAAAGTGGCTAAACTTCATGATTATCCAATTTTGATTCAAATTTCACTCTATCAACATGTCAGATCCATGAGATAGATATAGATAAGAAACTCAATGAACTTTGCCGTAAAAAAGGTCCTGGACCTAATGGCATACCACCATTGATATTAAAATTTTGTAAATCATTTTTAAAATATCCTTTCTATTTATGAAACGGATTTGTTATTTTGTATTAAATTAAATGTTTCATCCTTCAACTCCAGAAATAATAATTTATTTGCTAAAGAATATTACAATACTAATTATTCTTAAAATTCATCTATTCCTAGAATGCACAGATGTGCAAATAGTTTACCAAATAACTTCGAATTTTTTAATTTAAAAAATATTATAATCAAAAGGGTCTCAATGATTGATTGATTTTAAACGTTTAATTAACATTTTGTGCAAATATTGCCATTTTAACAGGATGTTGCCTTGCCTACTGATTAAATTGTTAGGCCTTGAATTCCTATCATTATTTCTCTCCTTTTAGGTGTAAGCATGCTTTGAATGCTTTTAATATGAAAGATAGAGAGAAGGAAGGAGAGGAGAATGATTTTCATAGCAATAAAAGTAAACTACATTTGTAAATTATTATATTGAATATACATTCATTCTCTTTCATGGAAGAATATATACAACTATTTTAAGTTATATGTAATTGTTCTCACTTTGGAAATTTTTGTATGATAACATCATTTAGAATTTTTTACTACTGTCAATTTTGATAGGCTATAACTTAGTTTTTCTTATATTGACTGATTAGTTATACGCTCCTCAATATTAATACCCATGCAGTAAATTGCACATTACATTTCAGTGTGTTAAAGTGGTATGGTAATGCTAAATGTGGGCCATACCCTAAATCAAGTTATTTCTTCAACAGAATTTTCACTGCAGATTTTGCCATTAGGGCTTGCAAAATGTAGGCTTTATGTAATATTTTTTAAATTCCACTGTTTAACAAATGCCTTAAAAGGAGCATTATCTTCAGTTGGTATCTTATTAAGTCTACTAAATATGGATTTTAGGTTACTATTTACTGTCTCACTGATAGTATCTTTTACACTCAATTAAATTAAATAATTATGTTTATGAAATCCAAAATAAAAGCCTACTTAAGCCCTTAGTAACTTGGGAACTTCTCAAAATATCAGTGTATTCTTAGATTATTTTTACACTTTTAAGAGGTGTTACAAGAGTTAACCCAATATTCTATATATGTATTGATGTGAACCAACAATAAACATGACAGGAGTTATACCGGATTGCCCATCATGTAACGTCTGTAGAAATGTATTTATTAAGTTGGTCGGAACCACTATAGAAATCTTTAGAAAATTAGTTTTATTAGTGTGCCAAAGGTCGTTAGAATTCAAAAAAACTCTTAATACTGGATGTAATTTATATATTGAGTTTAGGCCAACCCTTAGAATATTTAAAGTAGGTATGTTAAATATTTTAGCAAAATTAGAGGCAAGTATTACACTATAAAAAGTTTCATTTTAAATAAAGAATTGGGATGTTCATATGAATAATCTTGACAAATGTACTGTATTCCATCCTGTGCATGAGTTAGTGATTATTAGTAAAGATATACAATGTATGTGAAACAAAAAATATAAATAACTAGAATTATTAGCTTCCAGTGAGATGTTTACTCCTGTAGTTATTTCAGAGAGGCATTTACATTTATATCAAATGAACATTGTTCCAGGTTATGAGCTCGAGAATGTTCAGCATTGCCAAGGTAAGTGTGTGCTGTTCTGTTGTTTCACTGTAATTAGGAATAAGTATCAGTCATAAGATATCACCTTGTGAGCTGATGTTTTAAGATTTTGATCATTTACAGATAAACTAAACCTAGCTGAAATTTTGTTGGCAAATTTTTATGGTTTAGATCAGTGTTTCCCAACCTGTGGGTAATTGCCCCCCCCCCCCCCCCCCCCCCCCCATTGGTAATTTCTGGTTTTTTGGAGGGTAAGGGATGTTTGTGAGAAATATATCACAGTGAAAGCTGTAGTAAAGTTGTGAAAAACTGCCTGAAATGGCAATAGGAGTAGATAGGCTGTGCCATTTAATTATTCTGTATTTGTGAGCCAATCAGAATCTTCATAGTTCTCAAGAGCCACAATGGATGTACAGTCTGCCCTCCTCCAATGCAGGGGTTACGTTCCTTGAGAATGCTGTGTTGGGCGAATCTGCGATGGAAGAATTTAATACCTTATGTCAGTGTTTCTCAACCTTTAGTAGACCGTGGAGCACCTAGAGGTATTCATTAACTTAGGAGGAGCACTAGAACAAACTTTGCAGGAAAACATTTGTTACCTACCACCTGGAATATCTATCATAGTACAGGCGACTCCCGAGTTTTGAACGTTCGAGATTCGATTAATTCGAGATATCAACCCAGCCGATCGAATTGAGAACTACTTTACGCGGAATAATTTTTGCGGAGTATTTGGTTCTGACCAACCACGCGAGATTTAGTTTTGGTGTAGACGTAGTTATATCTGCTCTAATTGTTTGAATTTGTGCTGATTTCACTCTTTTTTCTCTTAATCTTTTATTTAAATTTATTTATTTTATTGATTTATTTATAAATTTATCACTTGACATAGCATCTAAAAGGAAATGTAATAGTGATAATGTAAGTGAATCAAATAAAAGAGTGCGTAAGACTCAGTTATGAATTGAAATTAGAAATTTTAAAGCGTGTTGAGATAGGTGAAAGCCATACTGATTTTCTAAGAAACCTCATACGATTTTCATCAAATTTCGTATAGTTATTTAAGTTGATTTTTATAATGATTCTACATAGTTCATATTTTCAATAGATAACTAAACGATGCATTAATATATGAGAAAGTTTGTACAGTGTACATTGTACCGATTTTTTTGATTTGATAACAATAAAATCAATAAAGTCCTCCTCAATAATTACTTTTTTATCGACGACTTGGATGAAAATTCTGCATGACTAATGTAATGCAATAGGGCATACACATTTTTGGGGATGAGGATAAATAAAATAAATTACATTCAGAGCGTAAAGAATAAAGCAGTCAATTAATTTTGCACACATTAACCTATGACCTATAGTCATGGTTCTTCAGCTGAACCTCAGGTTGGCCGTTGCGAAGAGATCAAAACTGTAACCACATTTTGTCAAGTGTACAATAAGACTTCCATTTGGTGCCCCTTTACAAAGCTGCACCCTGTGCACCTGCCCCGGTTGCCCCGCCCTCACTACGGCTCTGCGAAGGACATACAAGATTTGGATGGGAACTACTCACACATCCTGCATATAGTCCGGACATGTCTTCCTGTGACTATCACATTGTTTCCGGACTCAAATATGCACTGAAAGGGTGATGGTTCAGGTGAGGCGATGGTTCAGGTTGGACGATGATGTGCAGGAAGCAGTTCGGTCTTGGTTCCACCAGCAGCTAAGGGAATTTTATAAGAAGACAATACAGTGACTTGTATTACAGTGGGATAAGTGTCCCAACATTTCTGGAGAATACATGTAGATGAGTTTATTATTTTGAGATTTATTTACCTTGGCTCGTTATCATTTCACTGACCCTCATATATAGAGATTGAATTAAAGATCACTTCTAATATTTGATTATTTTTGTTAGCTTTGGAAGTTATTAATGTTTCCTTGTGGCAATATTATTATTTGTTAGTTGTGAATGAATGCAATGTAGTTTGGCATGATTCTGGATTATGAGCAGAAATCGTTCATCTTTATGTCATGGTCATTTTATACCCATAGCAGCTTTTAAGTATTCAATTTTGTAAAATGCTTATTTGGTTTAATTTATTATTTTAGAATAATACCATATTTACTTGAGTAACCCATGCCCTGGTGTACTATGCTCACCCCTAGTTTTGGACCAATTTGAAGGGAAAAAATAAATTCATGCCAGAATAAATTGACATCTAGGATTTTTAAGAAGTTCGTCCTCTTCACTGATTCCCCCTCCCTGTAACAAAGTCTGCCCAAGTTAAGCATCTTATTCCTCCCATCTACCTGATGCAATTTATTGAGTGACCTCTTTATGCAGATGCCAGCAGAAATCTCTGCAGTAGCCACTCTTATGCTAGAGGGTCAGCGGCTCATGATGAATTTGGCGAACACAGATATCAGATGCCAACTTATTCTGGCAAAAGTATAGGTAGAGACTGATAGTAGATGTTTAATGAGAGAAATGCTTATTTTGAATAACAATAATAAATTTAAAACCCATTTAAAAGGTGTACTTAAATATTATAAAAATATAATGTCATCTCAATCATTAAATTGTCCATCATGATCTTGAAGATGCACCAACATCAGTATAAACCATGCATTTAAATGCTAAATTGTTGCTTGGTTGTACAGATATGCATATACTAACAATAAGTAGAATTCTTCATCTTCTGCGAGTATAAACATAGACACAAGTGTGTTGCAGTAAAGTAAATTATTGAAACTAGCAATTTATGTGTCCTGTTCAGAAATCTCACGTATGATGCACAGTCCCTTTTTTTTTACTAATTTTTTGGGGGAAAAAGGTGCATGGGGGTACACGGGTAAATACAGTAAATTGTAATTTTGCTGGTTTGCCTTATAATAAATTTCATATTAAGGGGTTTGATTAATATGTACCTCTATCCTGTTCAATAAACATGGACACATACATGATTTAAGTAATAATGACATACCTGCACATTTAATAAACTAATTCTTCTTTGCTCTTTAAAATAAATGATGAAATTTAATCATAGAATGAAAACTTAACCCCTCAGCGATGAAGGAGACGTAAATAACTCTCTACTCCATAAATGGAGAAGATTTAAATGAAATTGGCGATTTGGAAGTAATGTGATATACAGGTGAGCCCCGCTTAAAATGGCCCTGGTCAACACTTTCGTTTCGGTAATTTTTGTTTCGAATTATCAAAAAAGATTTTTTTATACATAAAAATTTCTTATTCACAGTGTGATCAAATGCTAACATCTTATGAATTTTAGTGTATGTGATAGAATTTTATTGGTGCTCTAATTCAAAAACTAATACAGGGGGTCCCCAACTAATGGAAAACCATACTTACAAATGAAGCTTCATAACATATTAATATTTTAATAAATCGGGAATACGATCACCAACTCGCATGTACGAATCAGTCTTTTTCTCGGGAATTACTTAGTCCTTGGGAGTGTTCTTCAACATAATCGTCCATTAGACTCTAAGTAACTTGTTCGCTCGACAATCAGGAGGATAATGAAAGACAAAACAAAAATTCACTACAGTATTGTTTTCTACTATTATTCATAGCAAATATATAATATTTTAGTTTGATTGTCGGTTAAATAGGCTTGGGAACCTAACCACCATTTATAAAATTTTTTCGATGGATCCAAGCTCTGAACAAAAGAACTATGAACAAACTTTTTAAATGCAAGCTGTTCATAACTGAGAGACCTCCTGTATTCAGATTAGCTCAAAACTTTATATTTAAGATTTTTATTAGTAATTCACTATCTGAAAAAGATTTAACAGAAACTGGTCAACTGGAAGTGGAGGTTTTGAAATTAATAGATGAGACCAAAACTTCATAGAACTTTATGATAATCGAGAAAATCCCGTATTTTCCAGATTTTCCATTTTTTCCAAATATTACCTTTATAAATGAGTTTATGTAAATATTTGTTATTATCAAAGTTTTAGAGAATGGGATTTTTTTATAAAACTGATTGTTTGAGAGATATTTCATTTTTTCTCCAAATTTATGTTGAATGCGTCACTAAGTGATACTATTGTTTCCATTGCTATGATAAAATTTTCTAAATGTTGACTGATATGTACACAGCCAAGGGTAATTTTAATGGCACATAGATATTTTCTTCTTCTCAACAGATAATAATTTCGTTCGTATGATCTGCCAGAGAGGCATTCCGGCTCATTTCAAGCACTGGTTTGAATATTGACTTGCATTAAATTTACCACTGAGACATGAAGCAGGTTGGGATAGTTATTACTGAGATTTGAAAATTATAACTGTACACCTAGACTGAAAAAATGTTATGCATATATATTCGAGGCTTATTTTTAATTATTTATGTATCAAACAGTGTTTTGCAAAAGGTTCTCAGGAGATGGTTCAGAATATAATAAAACAACAATTTTTAATCGTATTGAAACAGTAATGCGATTATTCAGACATAATAAATTCGATAAACATGACTACCACATATGTTTTTCCTGTTCAATAAAAATTAATTTAGTATTCCTTGCTTTTATGCTAGCAATGAGTTAGTATGGCTGTCAATTTTAATTAATTATGTATTTTGATTATTTTTTCAGAATCTGTCAACAGCAGAGGAGGAAAGGAAAGCTGCACTGGATGTGAAGAAATTTTCAGGCTTTTATAAATTTTGTTGGCTTAGAGTGCCACATTAAGTGGGGACTAAAATTTGAATGGCATGCAGTTAATAATCTTATTCCAAATATGTTTATTCATAATAATTCCTTCCTCAGGGACCCAGCTATCAGCCTTAATGGTTAGCAGGACAGGTTTGTTGAAACTAGAGTCAAACAAAACACATTGAGATATAAAAACTACGATAAAATAATATCTTTAAATATTGTTATCCAAGGACAGTGTGGTGGCTTCAAAAATCCATTTAGATGCCAGTCTTTTTATAAGGAATGTTACTAAGAGTTGGACTTGCTTATAGGTAAATTTTGAACTAGTTGAAAAGAAAGAGTAAATATTAAAATAATATTTAATGAATTAAATGTGCAGTTAACCCTTATACAGTTTACATGGTTTGCAATTCATTTATTGTGATCTAATTTAAAAATGCCTCCATACTGACCAATGTTTAGTCAAAAGATGTTGCATTGATTCAAAAGCATCTTTTTCAAATAGGCTTGCCTAAAATCCCATTATTATGAACAAGAGCATCATAGAAGAATGGTAATATAAGCTCCAGCTAGTATTCAATGCATATGAGACTGGCTTTTTTGGAAAATAGATACCATTGAGAACTTAGGCATGCCTGTCCCAGTGCCATTTTTGTGCCTCAATTCTAGCCATTGTTAAATAGTAGTAACTTTAGGATTTGAATTTAGATGTATTGTTATTCTTTTTGGAAATTAACTACAATTTTACAGGAGAATTATAAACATTCAAATCATCCAGAAAGTTCAGCATTTGTAATTTGTTACATTTGAATATTCCAATTAAGCAATTGATAAGCATTTCGTATTATGTTAGTTTATGCCATCAACATACCTTGCTCATTTTCTTACAACTTGATTTGCCAGTGTTTTAGTTCATTGTTTGTTGGTTTCAATTGAATGTTTTGGTCTTTTTCTTAAGCTTGATTTAACATTGTAAGGCTAGTTTCATAGATTAAAATTCAACTTTCATGAAACAATCAATGCAGTGAATCATAAATATTGAAATGAAAGAATGAGATAAGGATATGTTCTAATACAGTCATCTGATTAAGGACTTCATACAAAAGAGGTTCAATTCTCTAAGAGAGGTTTTATATCAAGGTGACTGGTGATGTGATTGTGATTTTAAGGTAACTTCAGTTGCTCTTGGACAACACGTCCATTTAAATGGAGCCATTTATACCAAGTTGACGGAAATGTGATGGTGACGCAACTTGGAAGCGACTCTGCAACTCTAGTCACTGAGTGACTTTTCTTGCCGATCACTCGTGATTCTAGTCACCTGCCAGTCGCCTATTATCACCTTAAAAAATATAGTCACGTAAACTTCCAGTGTCTATAATTTCGCTACCGCTTATGCTGTAAGGAAAGTAAAGACACTTTTAAAGTCTAAACTTTAGCCTAATAATCTATGCTTGTCAAATTTTGCATACTAAAAATTTTCTTTCCGAAATCCACCCAGATAACGGCAGCATAGACATGATATTTCCTAAGTGAAAAAATTGTAAAAATTTAATTCTTGTATGTGAACGCTGAAACTTTCAACACTATAATTAAACAAAATAGGTATTACTATTATGAATATACTGCCATGTTTCTTATTTATTATTAAAAACGTTTTCTTTAACATTTTACTTTTTAAAAACCATACAAATTTAAGTAAATTTTAATAATAATATTTTAAAATGTAGGGTTCAATACTTCTTTATAAGCCATACTTTTTGTTTTTACTTTTGGGTAAAGTGACAAGTTTTCAGATCAGCTAAACCGGTACACTCATTTTTTGCCCCTGGAGTGTAGGCAATTTCAAGGTTTTTTTAATACGAGTTCATATTCGTAGAACATTGGGTAAAGCTTTCCAAAAACGTATTATTAAAACAGTAATCCCTGTCTCCTTTTTCTTTGCTCATTCGCTAAAACAAGTGAAATTTTTTAGGTTGTTTGTTTAACTCACAACTTATATAAAAAAGCTATGTGGCAAATAAAAAATATTAAGTGGATGAATACTAAATCTTCTATCATTCTGCTTACTACGGCAATGCTGCCATCGTAATGTGCAGTAAAGGAGTATATCCTCTTCACTTTAGGACATGTTTGATAATAGGGAAAAATAAATATATCACCATCAAAAATCAGTTGCTTTGATATAAATACATTGGTGACAGTGATTTGTTGGCAACTTCAGTTGCCGTCAAATCAGATCACTGTCACCAATCACCTTGGTATAAAACCTCCTTAAGAAAAACTTCAAATTTGTATTTAAATAGGCAGAGCTGAGGCATGTATAACAATATATCATACTTCAACATTCTCAGCAGTTCTATTAACAGAATTTAACAACAATACTTCTACTGTGTTTCATTTTGTATTTCTCTGTTAGCTAGTTTAATCAAAGACACTGTAATATAATTTAAACATTTAATGATTTTGCTTCTTTATAAACTATTTTAATAATAACACAGTGATTATTCATTAAGTTTAAATGTGATTGGAGGAATTTGAACCATTGCATAAGTGTCATGAGTGAGATGATGGTGTCTAGATTATATTATGGATAACTAGTTAATCATCCATGCCTGATTTTAGGATTATGTATATGTTTGTCACAAAATGTGATCTCTTAACAAAAAATAGGCGCTGCTAACCCAAGTCCCTTACTCCCTATTTCTCATTTAATCAAGGTCTTGCCGTTCACTATGTTTCCTTGAGAACTGCAAGGGTTTACTGTATTTTGTAAAATACTACAATATGAATGTTTCAATTTCAGTTGTACTTGATGAACAGACATGCTAGGAGAAAATGCACAGAAAGACAATGAGACTTTCATGATATGAAGCCATAAGTTGAGAAATTTCTTGAGAGGTTTCATGCACACTGCAATTCCTGTATGACGTGGTTAATTTACATTTTTCATTCTGAACATTACCATTGCTTCAAATAAAGTAGTGCTGACCAAATTTACGCTTAAATACGGCTTGTATTTTTATCAGGATCGATGTAGACAAAATTTATAGTAATTATTTATCTTTGGAAGTGTTAGCTGAATTATTTTTAGGCGCATTTCGCTTACAGCGTGAGCGCCTATTATCGTCGGTCCGTCCGCATGTTCGTTCTCGGCTTCTACCGAACGGATTTTTATGAAATTTGATATTAATGACTTTCAATCAAATATAATAAGAAAATCGCGAAAATGAATCACGTACGCCAATCAGGGGTACCACTTTACTATAGACAAAAAACTAAATTTTCGTCATATCTCGTAAACTATTGTTCATATCAAAATATTTTTCAAATAAAAGTTGTAGAACTGGTAAAGTAGAGTATTTCCTTTTCTATATATTTTCATCGTAGGAGTAGCCGTTATCGAGAAAATCAAACAAGAAAGTCTTATATGGAGTTGAACAGAAAATTTCTTGCATGGTTACTTCATTGTTGCTAACATAAACAATCTCCCAAGCAAACGTTTAATTTCCTTACGTGTGCATGTAATACTATTAAATAGGAAGAAAATGGATTATTTATGATGAAGAAAAGGACTTTAAAACGCTATTTCCTTTACGTACAGGTATATAATTGCTTTCTAATACTCCATTGCCCAAAACGCGCCCCATTTGTGATACATTGTACGCTTTCCTAACTTGTTTTATTTCTATGGCATGCATGCCACTTTAGGTATGTGAGATGATTTTGTTTGGCACTCGGCAAAAAATCGTTTATTTGCTGTCTACTTAATATTTTTCCATTTCTGACTAAATATAAAAGACTATTTCTAGCGAGATTGCAACTATTTTGATAAATAACCTTATAATAGTAACCTTTTGCCCAGGGTTGAGAAGCTAGTTGCTCCATAATTGTAGTCAGTTCATAAATGATCTTGGACAATGTATCTTTTTAGATAACTTGAATTTTATGTAATCAATGCATTGTTTTCTGAGCTCTAGTCTGAGAAAAAATGATCATGATTAAACCATAAAATTATTTCTTTTTGGGTGGATTTTCAATTAATAGTAGGTTAAAGAGAAGCCAAATTTTGTAATTTTGGTATGCAAGCAAAAACTGCCATCACTGGAATATACCATATTCTCCACAAAGAAAGATATCGAATTTAACCCTCCGTGACTCGCGCTCGATTTAGTAACGTGAGAACTCGCGTGGGGTGTTCCTGACACCCCACCAGTTTTTCAGATTAGACACATTTTTTCCATAAAATTTTACCGCAAATTCTATTTTAAATGATTCTTAGAATTATTTCACGCTATTATTTGTTAATTTAATAAGGATTTTATAATATATATATATATATGCATCTAGATTATAATCTGTTGAAATTCGATGAGGAAAAGTTAAGGGAGAAAACACATTTTGATTATTTAATCCGTTTAATTATTATAAATGTAAAGCTATAATCATTCTACGTAAATATTTTGTCCTTTTAGCATTACTTAATACTAACTTAGAGCTGTTTTACCATTTGTTGATGAGCAGTACATCTGTAAGGTTTAATGAAAGAAACAAGAATTTTAATAAAATTTGAAAGAATAAATTATTAAAACAAATTCATTTCATTTAGTTTTTAATAGTTTGAAAACATTCTTTACAAATTTTCATCATATGTGTTGCACACATATATCTTTCACACATTTCACAGTATATTTTAGTTTTGATATCTTTACTTCTCGGACAAACTACGCATCTCCCACTATTTCCTTTCCTTTGTTTTTCCTGTGATTCTGATGTCGACGGCTCTCCGTATTTCTCGACCTTTCTCTTAAATTCTTTTGACAAATTTGTTAGCGAACTTCTCTTTGTTATAAATGGCTTTGTCAATCCTTTTGCGATTTCTCTGAGGAACGTCCGCCTATTTGTCTTTATTTCAGGATAGATGCTCCTATAAATAATGAATGCATTGATGCCTAATGTGTTCAATAAATGGTAAAAAATTGTAACTGGCCATCTTCTCATATTTCTTGCAATGCTATAGGTGCCACACATTTCGTCTACAGTGTCGACACCACCTTTGGTCGAATTGTAGAAAGTAATTACTTCCGGTTTTCTTTTTTCTCCCGTGGATGCATCTATGCTGATTTCACTGTGCATACTTGAAAGAATTAAAACATTCTTTTTCTTCTTAGGGACATATGACACAAGGGTCATGTCTTTTCTAAATAGAAAGAGGCTGCTGCACTCCTCCCTATTCTTTACGTCAACAATTTGCAGGGGAAGTTCCCTCTTATTCTTCTTCAAAGTCCCCACCATTGTCAGTTTCCTATTGAGTAAGTCTTCTACAAGTGGCACACTTACGAACCAATTGTCGGCGGTGACGTTCCTCCCTGACCCCGAAATCGGACCGACCAACCGTTTTACGACTTCCCTAGGGCTGTTTTCCACTTTATACGGTCCCTCCGGCTGAACCCCAACATAGACTTCCAAATTTAGGGTGTAATAGACACTAGCACCCACAAGAGCGAAAATTTTTAACCCATACCTGGCGGGTTTGCTTGGTAAAAATTGGTGGAAGGAACATCTACCTCGAAAGGGGACCAGCTGCTCATCCACTGTAGCGAACTCACCTATGCTGTAGTACTGTTGAAATTTCTGCACAAACATTTCGAAAACCTCCCGTATTGGTGCCAACTTATCAGTTTTTCTCCTATTTTCTCTGTCGTTGACATCATCAAATCGTAGACATTGCAGTAAAAATTTAAACCTTTGATAGTTCATAGATGCCCAAAATATCTCTACACCTAGACCACCTTGATCCCACATATCCTTTATATTCTGGCGAGCTGATCTATTAGCTCCTAAATAAAAAAGTAGGCCAATGAGACATCTTACTTCTGCTTCATCGGTATGCTTTGCATCCCTCTTTCGCGAATAATTTTCTGCAACTTTACCAATCTTAATGTTTGTACTGCTCACAATTATCCTTAGAATATTTTCATCGAACATGATGTTAAAACAATCTAATGGACATTTTATATCTTCTTTATTTCCCTTGAACCCAGCTGCTTGAGAGAGGATGTTATGCACGGGTGTTCTAACACTTCGTCGTGGCTCAATAGTACTCCACTTCGTTATACGATCTTTACCCATCAAGAAATGCTCTTGGGTACTAGTTAGATCTTCAGTATCTGAATCGCTGATATCTTGCTCGCTGACTGTGTCGTGCTCCGATTCATGTACAGCATCTTCCGAAAATTCATCGTCCGAATCAAATGCTTCTTCATCAGACAATCCACTTGAAAGCAGAAGAATCGTTTCAATATCCCTCTCAGAACGTAAATCACTCATCTAAGGGCGAAAATAAATTGATGAAAATTATTCAAGTATGTATTATTCAAGTTACCTAAAAATTTAATTGCAAATTAAAAATTCATGAGAGAGTGAAAAATAAGTATTTACAAACCTTATCGTATTCAATTTGTAAACTTCACCACGTACACTAGCTGTAAGTTGAAAATATGTGTCCGATCTATTTGATGAAAAGCCGACCTAAAATATTATCATTTCATATTTTAGGATATAATTTACGTTAAAGCAAAGAGAAAATTGTTACATGAACGTTATGAAGTATCGGTAAACTAAATATCGAAATATATTATAAAGGCAGGATATATAGAAATAAAATGTAAATGGACTTACCAAATATAAAAGAAGACAATATACCAATTGATAATTGTTCATAGGATACACAATACACTAAATAACTCGGAAACTTCAAGAAATTTAGAGTAAGATAATCACTAAAACGGATATTTCTCAAGAATCGCTCTAGAAAGAAGCACACTGTTTTGAAAAAAACGTCTGAACTCAACGAAAAATGGCAAGAAACTAAATATTTTCACAGAAAAGGTCGGAAACATCTGTAACTCCAGCTACTGAAAAGGAGGGGTCATAAAGCTTACCCGGAAAAGTATGCCGCCAAAAAAAATGGGCTGGGGTGTTTACAGCACCCTGCGCGAGTCACGGAGGGTTAAGAAAACTCCTATTTAGATAAAAGTCTGAAGGTAATGATCGTAATTTGTACTTTGTGATCTAACTAGCATTAACTGATGTGCATTACTTGTCTCAATGTTTACTGTATTTCTCTCACATGCAACAGAAAATGAATTGCAAGGCTAAAAGAAGTCTTGGTTCCCATATTCTGTATTGCTCATTTTCTAAATAAGCTTGTAATATGCATGTTGAATCTTCTGTATTAGAGTTTAAAAACTGACCAGACCATCATTTGCAGATACCGTATAGCAGTGTTTTCCAACTTTCTGTAGAATTTCATGGTATCTTCAACTTGAAAAAAGGTTTTATATTTTTATTAGTACAGTGGGTTCCACTTATTAGAATCAGTGGTTAATTGAATCAGCCGCTTTATTGAATCAAAACCGTAAAACCAAAACCATTTTGTATCTAACGTTTTAAAAAACCTCCCATTATTGGAATCACTTATTTCAATTTATTGAATCGTGCGGCAATGAATGAATGCAGGGTTGTATACCTAAAGTTGTGAAATACTACGGAAAAGCAGATTTTCATCACATCGAGCAGAAATGAAAACCGAAGAGGAGGAAGTTGAGGAAGAGTTCAGTAGATTGAATTCGATAGATGATGACATTGTCATAACACGAAAAGTGAAATTTGCGTTAAAAATTTTATTTCTTATAAACTTTCTTATATTATATCTCAAAAATTAGCATAACCATGAAATTTTTATATACGAAAGAGATATGAACTTTATTCTAACATTTTCTTATTTGCCATAACTAAAATACGCAGATTCCGGATTATTGAATCAGCCATTTAATTGAATCAAATAATGGATTCCCGACTTGATTCTAATAAGCGGAACCCACTGTACCACAATGTTTGGACACATTCCATTCCTTAGTGCTACATAATTATCAATTTATTAGAGGGAAATAGTTGACTTAATGATCTATCCTCATTTCTAAATTGTTAATTTATTTATTTAATCACTTTCCGCTGCTCCTCTGTTGGGAAACTGCTATACAGGCAACTCCCGAGTCTCGTTGGGGATGCGTTCCTTAAAACGTGTTCGAATCTCGAATATTCAAATGTCGAACACCATTTTTCCATATACTTGCATGTTATAATCGGGGGATACGTTCCCGAATCTCGGGCAAAAGTCTCCCCTCATGTTCTATAAAGATAAAATAACATTACTAATATGTTAATACAACAATATTAAATTATGAATAAATTAGATAATAAACATTTTAAATGTATAACTTATTTTTTGCACTAAAAAGGAAAAAATAAATTTTTGTTTCGCACTTCAAAGATAGATGTATGCAACATGCTATGCAGACAGCCAGGTCCGGATTGCGAGAGTCGTTTGTTACAAACGACTCGCGCAAGCTGGATAACATATCTGCGTACATCTATCTATACATACAACTATTTATCGCAGCGAAATTAATATAAAAGTTATTAAAACTGCACTAAATAACTTAAGAATAATGATCTATCCTCATTTCTAAATTGTTAATTTATTTATTTAATCACTTTCCGCTGCTCCTCTGTTGGGAAACTGCTATACAGGCAACTCCCGAGTCTCGTTGGGGATGCGTTCCTTAAAACGTGTTCGAATCTCGAATATTCAAATGTCGAACACCATTTTTCCATATACTTGCATGTTATAATCGGGGGATACGTTCCCGAATCTCGGGCAAAAGTCTCCCCTCATGTTCTATAAAGATAAAATAACATTACTAATATGTTAATACAACAACATTAAATTATGAATAAATTATATAATAAATATTTTAAATGTATAACTTATTTTTTGCACTAAAAAGGAAAAAATAAATTTTTGTTTCGCATTTCAAACATAGATGTATGCAACATGCTATGCAGACAGCCCGGTCTGGATCGCAAGAGTAGTTTGTTACAAACGACTCGTGCGAGCTGGATAACATACCTGCATACATCTATACATAAATACATCGCAGCGAAATTAATATAAAAGTTATTTAAAAAGCACAAACTAACTTAAGAATAAAGAAAAAAATAAAATTAAAAATATTTTCATAACATAAATCTTTTTCAACTGCGCTTACTGGACTTGATTAATTTAGAAGTTGGAAGAAGAGGAGCTATTGGGTGGGGAACTGTTTATTGTTGTTATCAAATTACCTGAGTTTATCACGTTCTAGAATTTTTTCCTTCTGTTTAACATAAGTGCTAATAGTTGAGACATTCCCAACGATCGTACGATTTCAGTATGGCTTTCAGTATGTGTTTCTGACACAGATCATCTACCCAAAGTTTTAAAATTTTTTCCATTTTAGGAATCACAACACCGCGTCTAGGACTGTTTATTGTTGTTATCAAATTACGTGAATTTATCACATCTTCTAGAATTTTCTCCTTCGGTTTCACATAAGTGCTAATAGTTGAACGACACATTCCCAACAATTGTACGATTTCAGCTTGGCTTTCACCTTTCTCAACACGCTTTAAAATTTCTAATTTCAATTCATAACTATGAGTCTTATGCACTCTTTTATTTGATTCACTTACATTATCACTATTACATTTCCTTTTAGATGCCATGTTAAGTGATAAATTTATAAATAAATCAATAAAATAAATAAATTTAAATAAAAGATTAACAGAAAAGAGAGTGAAATCAGCACAAATTCAAACAATTAGAGCAGCTATAACTACATCTACACCAAAACTAAACCTCGCGTTCCCTGCCTCCATACAGATCAATGAATGATTGCTCTAAACGTTATTCTCCTCAAGAATATTTGTCAGAAATTACACAATAATTTAAAAACATTTTCAATTTTCTTTATTAGAAATTTAATAGGTAAACAGAAGTGTTAGCTGATTCTATGAATAAAAAACATGTTGATACCCAATTAAAATAACCCTTGGCTGCAGCAGAAATGATTCAGGCAAGTTCTTTTATTCTTATATTTTTATTCGGTCCATGGAGAGTAGGTTAGGATCCCCAACCAGCTTTACCCAAACATCAAATCGCCGATTTGAGTCGGAAGTGGGATGAGGGAACCTGGATCATTTATAAAATATAAAGACATTTTGTGTCATTGTCTTCATAAAAGTTGAATATATTAGCAATCCTATTTTTATAGCACTCCCTTTCAAATTCTTTTTTAAAATGTCTACATCCTTGAATCTGTCTCTTCAATTTATTCTAAATATTAAACTCCATACTCTGACATATACCCCCAAGCCATTACAGAACCATCCCCATACTTGACTGTGGAACACAAATTTCAATGATTTCACTTAGTATTTTGTTTACACTATAACATATTGAATATTGTTATTAATTAATTTTGTAAAATTATTTCATATTTAAAAAATTTTACCTGCACAAATGTTGAAAATATTTCTTTGAATAAAACAAAAATAATCAGGTGATCGTCAAACATACTGAAGCATGTGTAATATATTTCAAAATGGTCAAATAAAATACATAACCAATGCTTTTCTTAAACATAGATACAGTAAGTAGGTTAGTGTAAGAAATGAGGTGGTCCGCAGGGCATGGAAGGGTTGCTGAAGTGGTCCACAGAGTTCAAAAGGTAGGGAAATGCTGATCCAAACCCACATTAACAGTTTTTGAATCTCATTGTTCATATTTTGTTTTATTACAGTGTCCATTCGGATGGTAAGTAGTTGAAGCAGAGAGAAAAGGGAAAGATATTAACTTGTGGTGACTTTATATTTAAGTGATTAGATCTGAGTTTGCTTCTTCCTATTCTTAGAGGGATTTAGTTTGTTATATGATGTGTATGAAAGAATTTAATGAGTTTTTAATTTAAAACCGGTATGTCAAACTGGCGGACTGTGGGCCACATGAGTCCATTTCTTTCCCTAACTACAACCCAAAAACTCATTTGATTGAACTAAAGCACTCAATATTTTATATAAATGCTTTACTTTTATGAAAAGGACAATATTCTGTCATTGTTACTGAGGTCGTATAGAACATGTTTGATAAATTGCTGTTTTTAATGCCAAAAAAGGCATCCAGTCTTCGAGAATAAATCATTTTTTTCCAAATCTTACTCTCATAAAGTAACTGCAATCCTAATACGACCCTTCTATAACATCCATCGCTTTAATGCGACCCTGCTATCTCTTTTACATGCCTGATTTAAATGCACGGACGTCAGAGTTTAACTCTCAACATTTTGGTCTCAACATTCAATCTCTTCCGGGCCTACGGGCTTCACCCAGGTAGTATCTATGTGACTGGAATCATGTTTAAAACGCTATAGAATTTAAACAAATATTTTTTATACTTTTTAAATAATTGGGAGCATAATAATTCTTCATGTAAATCCACTAAATGTACTGAAATGCAATTTTATTATACTGAGTCGAGTTCTCCTTTAATCGTTTTATCGGCTTGTTTCTTAGTTCTCTCACTTCAGTGGGATCAGTCCAAGCTGTAGGTGACCTCTTGAAGTGTTGTTCTTATAGCGGTGTAATTTTACATAAAAATTAGGCTGTCGTAAAGTGACTTGATTTTTCGATTTATAATTATTCTAACTCAATAAATAGGAATTAAAAATTAGAAAGTATTGTTAATTTTGTTTTTCTTTTATTTGTATTGGGCATTTTTAATATTCAATGTTTGTCTTAGTTTTACAATGAATTTGCTTAATTTACTATAGGTAACAATAACGATAAATGCAATTTTGTCTCATTCAAATATTTTCAATTAATAAATATTGATTTCATTATTTTTTAAGCATTCCAGCGATATTTGAGATTTTGATTGAATTCCGATAAATTCCTGACATTGCAAGAGTTTATAAGCCGGTGTGATGGGGTTGTGAAAAATTCAGAAAGCGCTAATAGAAGTTCTCATAAGTAGAAAACAAGTTATGAAAGTGTACAGCGTATTACAAATGGGCATATTTCGTGCAATGGAGTATTTGAAATGTGTGATATACATGTTTGATTTAAAGTTCTTTTTCTTCATCATAAATAATTTTCTTCCTATTTAAAAATATTGCACACGTAGGAAAATTAAACGAATTTTTATATATTGTTCATGTTAACAGCAATGAAGTAACCATGCAAGAAATTTTCTAAGTTCAACTCGAACTACGACATTCTTGTTTGATTTTCTTGATAACGGCTACTCCTACGATAAAAATGTATAGGAAGAGAAACACACTATTTTACTCGTTCTACAAGTTTTATTTGAAAAATACTTTGATATGAGCAATACTTTACGAGATATGACGGAAATTTCATTTTTGTCACCAGTAAAGTGCTACCCCTGATTCATTTGTGTTATTATCTTTGACTGTAAGTTGTTAATAATAAATTTCATGAAAATCCGTTCTGCAGAAGTCGAGAACAAACATGCGGACGGACAAACCGAATAGGCGCTCATGCTGGAAGCGAAACGCCCCTAAAAAGTGGACTGCTAAAAATACCTATCTCGGCGTTTTTCTATCTATCATTTCTTTCTGCATGTGCGCGCTTTTGTTAGTAAGACATTAACAGGGTCTGTGTGATGGCAGTGCCAACGGTGCGACTGAGCCGGGCCCGGTACTTACAGAGGCCTCGCGCTCAAAAAATCTGTTGTAGTTATTGAGCCCACGCATTTAAAAAACATCGGGGAAATATCAACACTGCCATAGTGAAAGAGATTGCTTTATTAAAATTTTTTGTCGCGTAAGAGGCTTCGCGCGCTCACTTGGCACCGGGTCCCGCAATTTTCTTATACGGTTCTGGATATCACTTAAATCTCCGATTATGGCTGGGATTGTAAATAAATACCCTGCAGCTCCAAGACATCGAGCATTTTCGATAAGCCCTGTTTACTCGACCAGTACGTTACTGTGGTTTATTTCTGTTTCAGAGTCCATATTGAAGTTTTTTTCGCGCTTCCTCGGGGTGGCTCTGTTAATCGTAGTGGCAATCCATCATAATAGGCTATATTTTAAAAATGTTATTGCATAAGTGTTGAGCTCATTATTTTTATATAATCATGCGGTAGAATTTGACGCGTTTTATTAGTTACAGTATCGTCTCAAGTGAACGTAAACTGATCTTAGATTTCCTCGTTTCAACGAGTGATTTGTGTCGTTACCTTTCACTTTTATCTGGAACAACATTCACCAGGCATGATAAACTCGGAGATGCATCAGGGCCTCATTAGCATTACAGTTGTTCAATTAGACCCAGAGTTGTAAATAAATAAGACTTTTTCTGGAAGTTTGTCTATTTTACAAAAAACCACAATTTAGAAAACGCGTTATACTGTACCATAGTACCTACGAAAAAATTGTTACCTTTTCACATAAATGAAGTACCTACCTACAGGAGGTCGCCGAGTTAGGAACGGGTTGCGTTCCAAAAGTTAGTCTTTTGTTCGGAACTCGGAACCATAGACAATATTTTATAATTGGTGGTTAGATTCCCAAGTCAGTCCACAAATGCCTATTTAACCCACAATTAAACAAATCTATATTTGCTCTGAATAATAGTAGAAAACAATACTGTTGTAGACATTCGTTTTGTCTTTCATTACCCTTCCGATCGTCGGAGGTACAAGTAACTTACAACGTAACGGGCCACTGTGTCGAAGAACACTTCCGCAGAGGGTTGACGCTACACTCCGCCGTCGCAGTTAATTCTCGAGAGGAAAACATTCGTACGTGCGAATTGGCGACCGTATGCCCTATTTATTAAAATACCTTATGGAGCTTCGTTCCTAAGTACGGATGCTCGTAAGTCGGGAACCTGTATTTATGTAAAATCTAACGATTTAGTCGAAACGAAAATTCGCATTCGGGCCGCACTAAGGCATAGAAAGTGCAGCCGGCAGTTCGACATACCTGCCTTACGTGAACGACGAAGGGGTGTACTGTAATAGTCTCAAAATTACCCGAGCGACTGCCAAAATAGCCGCATATCAGGCAGATAAGTAGCGGTTTTACGTGAAGGTATTGATTTATTGAGAGAGTTGGTACGCAATTATCACTTTCTTACAGCAGAAACGAAAATTCTTCATGAATTTCATTAATATACAGAGAATACGGCAATGTTTTTCCTGGACTTCAAATGACAAATACAAAATACATGTTGGTTTGTGTGAAGTGATGCTTCTATATTTATAAGTTCTAAGTTACCAAAAAGGAATGAAATGTTATTCAGTTTCTTCTGAATATCATTAATTCACTTTTTAGCAAATATGGATAGCTTTTTCAAGTAGAAAGAAATCCGTTAAATGTTTTGGAATTGAGAAAAGATATTGGAAACCAATGTACGAGTAAGATATATTCACGTTTCAAAGTAAAGGGGAATTATTTTGAATTGGTTTTATTGTAATAATATCGTAAACAAGATTGTTTTTGCTGGTGGAAAAGGTAAAAACACCATACTTTTGTGCGTTATAGTTGGAGAGGAGCTGGGGACCTCTTGAGCTGATTTCTGTTTCTTCTTTCAGATCCATCGTGATGAGCGCCGTGGAAGTTGCTGATTTTCTTCCAATCACTGTCGCCTTTCAGTTATTATTTTATGCAATTAGGCGAATGCCTAATTTGAAGAGCATTCCAAATGGTTACCGGGAAAATAAAGGGGTCATTTGGATCATAGTACCTTCAACCTGACCAGCCAGCTGTTCTAATAAAAGTTTTGTATACTGATTTCCCTTTTGTTGCATAAAAAGTGTTATGTTTATTCCTTAAATGTTTTAAAACTTTGTAGGTTACATCATTATAACTGCATAAATAAAAATGTATGAAATAATATATTGTCAAAAAAATTTTATATTTATTTTTCAATTACCTATTCTATAGGGTATATTCTCTATTAATAAATTATTTTAAAATATTACTGCACGCCAGGTTTGAGAGAAATATTTTACAATATAAAGAGAATTAGATAGAAAAAATCTTTAATCTTATCAAAACAATGGTTTCTTCGTATTTCGTGACAATTGCCCATCAAGAATGGAAATGGAAGCGTTATTCACTTGTTATGATAACGCTCCACCGCTGAGCTAGAAAATAACATGGCGTAACTCTCCCCGATAGCGAGAATAAGGAATAAGCAAATATGACGTCAAAGGGCGGGAGAACTGTTACGTCAAGAGGGGGGAGGAGGGTAGCTGCTACGTCAGAGGGGCGGAGGAGGGGAGCTGTGACGTCCGAGGTAGTGACCTTGAACAGAAGGCCACTTTCACTTTCTCGAAAATTTTGAGGAAAAACCGAAATTTTTGAAAAACCTGTATAAGTAGACCAAAAACTGCGTTTGACCTTTATTTAACCTTCTCTGACCGCTAACTCACCTTAGATTAGTTCCGATTTCCGCCACCTGCCCAGTAAATGGCGCATGACTAGTTGAAGGCGGTGAATGGGCCAGGTTGTCATTGCGGTATTACTTCTAATAGCCACCGTAGAGGGTTGGCTAACATATCTGGTTACAAATACTAAGCGCGCGAGTTCGAATCATCCCGTGTGACTGGATTTGTTTTCGTGATTACCTTTGTTATATATTAAGATGGTCTCGGCGAACCCATAGTGGACTATAAGTTTTAATTAGAGTTATTTCCACTAAATCGAATATTTTAAATGCATTTCTCCAATTTTATATCGCTTATATGCGTGATGAACTTAACGTTTTTAAATAGATTTTCGCTTGCAGTATTTACCCAGAAAAATTTTGAGGATAGGACGTAGAATTGACTCGAAAACTTTAAATACAAGTAGATTTATTTACAATTTTTACTCATATATACAAATATAGGATTTTAGTAGTACAATACGTATCACAAGTACGTAATTACACTCCTGTCACTGCGTCGTAAATCCGTGGAGTCTATACAATTTCAAGTTGGCGAACACGTCAGTAAATCGGCCAAACTCCTTCGTTGTTCCCGAGACTGGGTCATTCCCGTGGCGTTCAGGTCCGCTCCACGCGTTTGAACAGCCGACTTCGAGTATTTTCTTCTTGACGCTGCTTAGGATGGTTATGTTTCCGCCCGAAGCACATGGCCGGAAAAATGAAGCAGTGATCTTCGGAACACTCCAAGTAGGCGACGACATCCTGAGCCTGTAAAAAACACAAAGAAAGCATTAACATGGAATTACCGTCTTCTGTGATCGAAGTCAGCGGCTCTTGACAAATACGCATGGTGAACTATGGAATACAAATGAAAAAATTAACAAAGATTAGGCCTAAAACATTTCGAAAAACTGAAATTCAGTAATAAATACCAGAAAAATGTACAAAATATAAATATTAATGACAATAATGAACTATTTCGGAGAATTATCTGGGACCGATCAGGAACATATGCACATCGCCGTATACAAAGGACAATACAGCTGAAAGAACTACGTGAAAATCGTGGGACGCGCAGTATTTTACACAAACATCCTGTATGCGGAAAACGCTAGATGAGGGGCTAGAAGGTTAAAATAAGACTTCGTCATATAGAATAGCAATACTATAGTTTTTTTTAAAGACCTTTACGCGGGCCTGCATTCCGAGTGCCGACACGGCTGCTTTTTAAGCGCAGATCTTCCATTCTATAATGCATTATTTAATAAATAGATGAACCGCAAAGAGAAATCGGAACGCATTCTAAACCGGAACCAAGACCCCCGAAATGCTTACCTGGAAGAACTCTGATTATACCTTGGCATATGTCGGACTACGCCATCTCTCGCGGCATCTTTTGCGTTTCCGGTAACTATAGCCGGCAAAAACTAAGAAAATTGTATGTATGAAGGCATGTTCGATCGATTCTACATTAAGAGACCGCGTTTGTCAGCGCTCCGTCCTTCGGAAGCGACGTTAAGCAGTTGGCCCCCTTGGTGCTCTTCGTAAAGAGTAGCGTATTGCCGGCACCGGGCTTCTCTAATCATTTCTGTGTTTGTCCGGTGTGGAAGTAGTAGTTATGGCTATAATAATCTTAGAGGTTAGTTAGCCAAAAATACGTCCAAAAACAATTAAAGCGTTCTATATTTTATATGGATGCTTCACTTTTATGAAAAATCTGATGTGGCCAACACATGACTTTCTCCATATTTGGGGTATAGATATTTAAATTATTATGAATAGCATTATGAGGCAAAATTATTATTTCGTATCGTAAAAGAATACAGTCGTCCTTATTGCCGTAAATTACGTATATTTTGAATGTTTACAGAATTCACCGCTACATGGTGCTAGCGCTGTATACTGGTATTAAGAAAAAGCAAAATATCTCGGAACTTTGGTCTTCACGAAGATTACCAATAACGATGTTTTTAAGGAGATATTTGACGGAAACCGAAAAACTGGTTATTTATAAATAATTCCTAAACAATAACTGCTATGGAAAATTATTTCAAATGAAAGTTGTAGGAAATTACATTCTCTATTAACTTTGTATATAAAATAATGACGTTTTAAGGGAGAAATATCGCAAAAACCGAGTCGGTTTTCGAATAAACCTCGACTTCCGGTTAACCGTTACTGTCCAAAAACTAATCAGTTATTTGTGATGACGCTAAAGTGTTATATATAAAATTTGGTAACGATATGGCAAGTACTTTTTGAGCTAGAGCGCCCACAATTACATACACATATGCACACACACACAGACATCATTCCGAAAATAGTCTAAACGTGTTCTAAGGACCTCAAAACGTGTATTTCTGTTGAAATCTGGAAGTCGATTTTTTTCATGATCACAATACTTCGGATTCTGTCCCACTGTGCGGCGCTTGCGAGGCTGCACGTTGATGTGGGCTCGATAGACAAAGCGCAGGTTGCGCCCATCTCACACGAAATGGTTGCTTACCTACTTCAACGTGGACACCTCCATCAAACTCTGGCTCGGCCACCTGTCGGATCCTGTCGAGTTCTGAGCCTTCTTCAGGATTTGGCAGATCTGGGCCATTAATTCTGCCGTGACGATCTCTGCGCGGGATCAGGAAACCGACGCCATCTAATTCGACTACATCCTATCAAACGATCTCGGACAACTAGTCACTGCCCTTATGCAACGTCACGCGAATGCGTTATCTACAACGTCTGTGCTCAACAATTTGCTGGCCTCGACGTTTAGTTCCCTGCAAAGTTCAGATATACTTCGCGCTTCAACAGAATTACTGATCCTACAGTGAACCACTTGGATGAGGCTAGGCAAAGACGCGGTTTTTCAAATTGTCACATGAAAAGACGAGCCATCACCAAAATAATACAAGGATTTATGATGCGACCATTGAAAAAAGTGGCGCTGATATAGGGATGAAAAACGTTTATATACATCTTGGGATTATGCTCCTTACCTCTCTTTTGCTCAAAACAAATTTATATACCAGCTGGTATACAAATTAGTCTCCTTATTTCAATAAACCTAAACTCAAATACAAAATCTTCAATGGACCTCCTGGGCTTGTATTTGGAACTAGTTCTTCTTATATAGCTGCCAAAACTATTTTCTAAATACGTTACTGTATTATCCATAAGAACAGGATATCTCCTAAAATATCTGGTGGACTTATGCTAGAGCTGCACTTACTATGTACATGGTAGGCCCAGTGGTGAGTTGGGACCAGTTCGCGAGAACCGGTTGTTAGATTTAATATCAACTTAGCGAACCGTTTGTTAACTAGAGCTTCAGAAACATTTTTAAAAATTAATTAATGCGGCATAAAAGACATTTTAGATTCGAAAATATTTTTCTACATTCATATTAAACATTCGTAATGAATTATGTAAGGAAATTCCTGTGAGATTATGTGAAAATAACGCCAGAAAACTTTGCCTTCACGGAGTTGTTTTTCCGCGTTTTTGCTGCATCCCAAAATGTTCGTGTAACTGAAGCTTATGAAATTTAAAAGGCTCTGAAGAAAATTTAACACCCAAATAATTGATAAAACATTTTAATCGATTTTATGGAATTAGTTATATAATACTGTTTTTAAATAATATTTTCTGTAACTATCTTTCGGAGGAGCGTGTTTAGTAGTAGTAGTAATTAGGTTTTTAGGTGCGTCAACAGCTAAGGTTATTTTGCACCATTAAATTCTCTTAGAGAACATCACAACATCCATGCCCAAAGTGGGATTCAAACCCGTGACCTTTGGGTTAGAAGGCAAGCGCACTGCCTACCAGTCTAACCTGGCCAGCGGAGCGTGTTTAATTCGATTTATTTAGAACACGTTGCATACAATCTTCTAGTTGTTGTGTACAAATTCTATTCAATAAAGAACAGAGTATGAACACAAAACAAGTTAATTGCTATTATTGATTGATTAATTTATTAATTAACATTTTTCAAAGCGCGAGATTGTGAGTAAAATGTAACCGCTTCCATCCAGCCCAAATTATTAGGCAATATCGACAAATTATTCAGTTATGGAATATAGAGAATTCCCCGATATATACTACGTAGCTTACTATTGTTAAGGAACGGTTCGCATGCAAAAATTTACAGAGTGGATGTGTTCTTTTAGTGCAAAGATTGAGGATTTTGGAATACGGGAAGAGATATCTAGTGCCAGTGTTTTGTTGATTTTCTGCATTGTGGATCCTAATTCATGGAATATCAGAGAAATAATGTTACCCTGGATGTCAAGAGGAAAAACTTCGTTTAAACTCACTACTGAAATACGAGATCGATATAAACGATTTTCGTGATTATGTGGAAAATAATATCAAATTTAATAATCATCCCAACCCCTTAACAATTAAGAAAGCAAAAAATATTGCAAAAATGATGGCAATTAGTACTGCAGGAGATGAAAGGGCATTTTCCTTGATGAATAATATTTGCAGTTTTAAAAGAGCAAGTTTATCAGTTGAACATATTTCGGACTTTATATACATAACTTTGCCAGCTAAACCACAAAATTTTTATGGAATCCCCAACCATATGTTTGATCATGGTTGAGAAATCATAGATCTGCCGAAGATACTCAAGTTCGTAATTTAAGAATTAAAATTCACGATGAAAACCAAGAGGCAATTTGGAAATTGAATTCTTAGTCCTATAACATACACTTTTCGATAGATGGTTTTGAAAAACATTTACAATTTACTTAATTGCTTTTAAGTCTTAAGAAAATTGTTTTCATCAATTATCTGAATATAATTTATAAAACCTTGTAATATAGCAATATTACTTAGCTACTCCATGATTTCTTTTCATTTCGTGCTTACTAAGAATTAACAATTGCCGACTCATTCTAAGGACATTATTTGAAATGATAAGCTCTCCTAAAATATCTTGGGTTAATATAAAAAGATGTTAATTTCTTGCAGCATACTTATCATAACATTTTTAACAAATACTTTTTGGATCATTGGTTTAAATAAAAGTAATATAGTGTATACACTAAGTGCTTGATGTGAAAAAATTATAATAGTCATTTTTACCTATATGTGCATTAAATTTGGCAATTAAACCCAAATTTAAAATTATGTTATGTATATTAAATTATATTATATACTCATTGTGCAAGACCCAAAACTTATTGTGAAATTTGTATTTTTATATGTAAATAGACTTTTGACTGTAAAAATATCAGTAATAAACAATTAAAAATGTGTACATTTTCAAAAATATTTTTTGTCTTCTCATTAGGAAAGAATAAAAAGACAGAACCGTTTCTTAAATTTATGGAAGTTCTATTTGATGTGAGAGAACCGGTTGTTACATTTTTGGCAACTCACCGCTGGGTAGGCCTCTATTTCACACTCAAATTTTTTGCTGCCTGAGAAGATATTAAAGCAATAAAACCTTGAACAATTGACTGACACTAAATTTAAGGATTAATTTTTAAGTTTAAACGTTTCTGTTATAAAGAATTTGTGATCCTCAGTCACAATGATTTAAAGTGGTACATGGACTTGATTATACTATAAATCAATTAGAATTTATGAGAACACAATTAAACAGGGGAGTTAGAACATTACTTTTGAGAATCTTTCAGAATACCATTTCTAACACTGTCACATCCTAGATGAGAATGAACCAAAATCGGTGGAATCTTGCAAAAACTGCATGGCCAAGTGAGGAGGAGCACAGAAGTGGTTCTAATATCAAGGAATATTAATTTTGTAAGAGGACCCAGAATGATTCCAGTATGCCACAGCCTGTAAGAATTGATTTACTGCAACACCCTTACCTTACAAATATAAATTTAGTAGACCCACCATCATCCCTGTTCTCACTTTCTTTATTTTTACATCCTTCAGAAAAACTGAGTAATGCTTGATTGGAAACAGAAGACTGCATAGAATATTCAGAAGTTACTCAATTCTCCTAATTTAATGTATTTTGGAGTTTTTTCACAGAAAAGTCACGCAGCCATGATTGAAGGGCAAAAAAACTGATAAATTAATAACAGAAGATATATTTCTATTAGAAAACAAAGATACATATCCGTCAATGTAACATATAAGCCAAAGGTAATTTTATCATGATAGAGAGAAATATCTGAAAAGAGGCTATATAAAGAAATTCATTTACTTAAATAATTTGTATTAAAATATTTAATTGGCTGTGAAGAAAAAGGAAATACACAGAGTTCTCACCATGTGTTCTCCACTTTAACAGATTCATTTTAAAATTGAAATTGTAGGTAAAAGCATTTACGTTATCATATTTGTTATATTCACACAAGTCGAGACAGGTGAAGAAATTATATCAGCATGAAAAAAAAGAGAATAACAAAATATTATCCTGAATCTTATTGGTGCATAGAGGAATAAGAGGAAAATAATTTATTTTAATGTAAAACCTCTACTCAGTTCTCCCGAACAGGGCCCCGCGCTTTATTAGGAGTCCAGCACAAGGCTCAATTCTCAAGTATTGAGATTTATACAATTTTTTTATTACATATTAATATATTCTGGATGGAGAGCCCGTATGGCAGGCTATATTTTTCAAAAAAATTCCAACAAAAAGAGTCCATCACCACATGGGAGGTAGGCACTACATGCATCATTTTTTTTCATCACCCGGTATATACAGGCAGATCTCGTCTTTCACGGCTATATCTTTCACGTGTTTTGATCTTTCGTGGTTCCACATTTGTGACCAGTTTTGTCTTTCGTGGTCTCATGTTTCACTCTTTCGCTGAAAAAATCACGGAAAAGACTACCCGAAATTTTCTATACATGGAATGAATCGCATTTTCCTCACATTTTCTCTCATAGTCAGGTCTCAAAAATATTGTTGCATTATTCTAATATGTAAAAATATTAGCATAAGTGCATTAATGTAATATATATATGCGTAATTAAATATTTTTCGAATGCAATCCTCCCACACTTTTGTGCCCCTTCACTCATGAAATGCTGCAAAATATAAGCTGGTATCACCGTTCAGGAACTTTCTTTCTTTATGACGACAGGGAAGTCTCGAGGGAAAAGACAACCCTCGCGAAGTTTTTCAGGAACGTAAGTCCGAGAAAGACGAGGTCTGCCGTATTCAGGTAATTAGCTCCTGCAAGTTAGGCACCCGACGTTCATTTTTCTCGATTTTACCACGGCACTTAAATAAGATTTTATTTTCTGATACTTTTTTGTGTTCCTTTATACTGTTTATGTCTCTCTTTCATTGATGTTCATTTTTTCCATCTCTCTCTATTTTTCTGTGGTCACCAACACTGGACAAATGGCGCTATTATCCATTCTTGCTGGGATGGGAATCGAACACTGTACATCCAGACCTCACTTTGCATCGTTTCGGTTTGCATCGTTCTCGAAGTTGCATCGTTAAACAATTAAAACCAAAACTTTGCTTTGAGTCATAAAATTCTGCATTTGCATCGTTGTGGTATGTTAAGCAATCAGTAAAAAAACTTTCGAATTTTATTAAACTTAAATTTGATAAAAACTTGCTTGATAAATTTTACTGAACATCTCTGTGTTCAGTACGAACAACGAACAAATAATTTGATTACTAAACTGTTCAGGCGAAAACCAAACGGGTAGTAAATTTAGGTATGTTTGGGGATTTCCCTATTTCGTTATTTTTCTGTCACACTGTCCAAGGATCTCTCGGTTGGCTCACCTGATAAGCTGCTACCAGGAAAATCCCATTTCCCCTTAAAGCTTCTCACTCCCTTTCCCCTTCCCCTCTAACGCCGGAAAGTCTTGCACATTCAGCGGCCACCAAGTTTCATTTTAGCTATATCAGCCAGTGAACTAGCACACGTTTAACACGATAGACTGTAAAGGACTGCGTGATAGACTGTGACATTTTCCGATCACCAAAAGCTCAAAGTTGCTTTACTGAACTTATACTGAGACGTGGCTGTCATTCATTGGTTTAGTTTTTACGCGTAGATTCAATGTGTACTGTTGCCTTGTATAATACAAAGAAAATTATTTTGTGGTTCTATCGCCTTACGTAAAAAGAATGTAAAATTTATTAGATTAATAAACGTATGAGTACGATTATTATTTTCAGTTTAATTTTTATTATTTATTTATTGTTATCCCAGTCATGAATGAAAAGCGCATATCTGCCAGTAGAATTACTAAAATGTTGAAGAAAACTATTACATTGGAGATGAAATTAGAAGTGTTACGAAGATTTGATGCTGGAGAGAAGGCTGTGGATATAGGAAAAGCCCTTGGTCTGACTCCTACAATGGTGAGAACTATTCGAAATCGTGATGGAGGTAAAATAAGGGAAGCTGCTAAATCTGCAACGCCTTCAGATGCTAAGAAGATGACCCATGCGAGAAGTGCTCTGATGGTGAAAATGGAATCTTTGCTATCTATTTGGATATAAAACCAGGTTGCACAGAGAATATCATTAAGCAAAATGGTAATACAGGCGAAGGCAAAAAGCTTATGTGATGATCTTAAAAACAAGTTAACTTGCGATGATAGTGCAGGTTGTAGCACTACCGCTAAGGAAGAAACGCTTGAAGCTAGTCAGGGTTGGTTTGAGCGGTTTAAAGTTCGCGCAAATCTACACAGAATTTCACTCAAGGTCGAAGCAGCTAGTGCAGATACCGCAGCTGCAGGACATTTCTCCGAAGAGCTGAAAGCAATAATTCGTGAAGGTGGCTATACTCCCAAACAAGTCTTTAATGTGGACTGCCTTATTTTGGAAACATCTACCAACTAAAACTTATATTGCCAAAACAGAGAAATCTGCACCAGGAATTAAAGCTAGCAAAAATAGACTTACTCTTCTTTTAGGTGGTAACACAGAGGGAGATTTTAAATTTAAACCTCTTCTTGTCTACCACTTGGAAAATCCCAGAGCTATGAAGGGCTATTCAAAGGATCAACTTCCTGTCCATTGGAGAGCAAACAAAAAAGCCTGGATTACAGCAGTTTAATTTAAAGACTGGGTTTCACTCATGCTATTCCTGAAATGAAAGCCTACTGCACTAACGCGAACGCAGACTTAAGACATTCATTCTATTAGATAATGCTCCTGGTCACCCAGTTTACCTTGATGACTTATCAGAAAACGTTGTTTATTTTTTTGCCTCCTAATACCACATCATTGATCCAGCCAATGGATCAGGGAGTAATTTCAACTTTTAAAAGTTATTACCTCCAACATACATTTAAACAGCTCATAAATGCTGCTGATGGACAAGATAAGCCTACTATGCAGAAGTTTTGGAAAACATTCAACATAATGAATGCCATAAAAAATATTTCAGGCTCGTGGGAGAAGGTGAAACCTTCATGTATGAATGGTGTTTGGTGCAGAATATGGCCAGAATGTGTGCATAAAATGAAAGACAGTGATGGTGCCATTGTAGAAGTTGATAAATTGCTCACGGTTCGTCAAGAAATAGCTAACTTAGCTGGAGAATGAACTTCGAGGGAATGGACGAGAGTGACATAGATGAATTGTTTGCCTCACATAATCAAGAAATGAGCAACGAAGAGTTAATCCAACTGGATTTACAAACAGCAAACGAGCAATACAGTTCGGAAGAAATTCCTACACAACCAACTTTAAATCAAATCTCCAAAGTCCTGAGTTTGATCGACGAAGCTATTGAGATTTTTACGAATGACGATCCTAACAGAGAAAGAAGTTCAAAAGTAGCATGGGTGATAGCGCATGATATCAGTTGCTACAAGGAAATTTACATGGCCCAAATAAAAGGAGCTGTTCAGCAGACTTTAGATAAATATTTGAAGAAAAAAGAATAGGATGGCATCTCAACCTCAAAGCCTACAGATTCAGAGTCTGAGCAAATTAGTTCCTCATAAAATTATTGAGTTTCGTGTAAGTTGTTCTTTTATGTTTATATGTTGAAAATAAGGTTATTTTTCTATTTACTTCAATTCATTCTTTTATTTCACAATTGAAAAGCCAAATGATGATTAATTTACAATTTCTTAAAATATTCTTTCCTGAAAATTATAGTGCCGGTACATATCTTCGATATTTCAATGGTTTCTTATGGAAAATTGTATTTCAATTTGCGTCATGTTTTTTAAGAATGTAACCCTGAAGCAAAGTGGGGTCTGGGCGTATATCCCATTGCCTTAATTACTTCTCTTTTGCGATTTCGTCTTTCACAGTGTTTTCAGGAACGTAACCCCCGCGAAAGACGAGGTCTGCCTGTATATACATACATAAATAAGCCCCGCTCCCTGTCAAACTAGACCCCGCAACATAATCACGCCGGCCCCGCTTCTGACATAGGATATATGAGAATGGGGATACAAATTATGAAGCACTTACACATGAGTTACAAACTTGAAATTTGATATGCAGGTAGGTCCAGTGGCAAAACCGAACAGTAAAATCTAAAAGTACACACATTTTTATTTTTTTGGCTGTAAAAAAATCCTAAAATTTAAACAAATATTTCATTGTTTGGGTATTTCAACATTCGCTACAATGCTGAAATTTTTCCTAACAGTAGTATTTGCTAAATAACCAAAACAGAATTATAGAAATTTAAGTGTTTATTTATCTGACCATTAAAATTCATAACAGTTAAACAAATTGGCAAATGCTTATGTACTTTCAGTGGAGCTATGGAGTTGAAATTGTTCATTAAGTTAGACCTTGTTGTTCCAGTGGCAATTACCATTGAAAATTACAAGTTCATTATTGTGACCGATAAAATTCATAAAGTTTAAACAATTAATAAATATATATGTATTTCTAGAGGTGCTACATCATTAAAATTGGCAGAAATGTGTCATTTGTAAAAAAAATTAAGAGAAAATATAAAATTCATAAAATTGCAATTTTTAGCATTTTGCCCCATGCGAGGATAAAAGTGATGATGCACTTTCAGATGAGCTAGACTTCAAATTTGGCACTGTTGTAGGTTTTCATTAACAACCAATGAGAAAAATCCAACATCGTTAAAATTGTAATTTTTAGAGGTGGTTTTTACCCCACTGTTGAAAGTAGGCTGAAATGCTTGCAGTACAGTAGAACCTCATAAACACGGCATTCAAAAACCCAGCATTATGAAAAACTCAGCACTTTTTTAAAAGTTATACATAAAAGATCCCAATACTGTAGAAATTATTTTAAATGATGTACACTTATCTATTTTCATTGTTTCATTTACCTTATTAGAACCACATGTTTAGATTTGTGGCAATAGCAATTGTTTTTTGTTAATGTAATTAGCATTTTAAAATTTTATTTTGATATTGCTTCAAAAAAAGAATACAACCCATTAGTGGTGTTATGAAATGTAAACAGAAAAATCTCACGATTGAATAAAGTGGAATTACTAAGAAAATATGAAAAAGGTACTTCGGTGAAGAGACTTTGCAAAGAATATGCCATTGGTAGTTCCACTGTGTATGACTTAAAGAAGAAAAAAACCAGAAATATTGAAATTTTATGCAGAGTGAGATACACCTAAAGCTATGTGTAGCCGTAAAACACTACATGCCCCGGGTAAATATTGTTGATAAGTTATTGTTTGATTTCATCAGCGAAGAAGTGAAGTTGTACCTATTTCAGGCCTAATGCTGATACAGTGAGTGAAAATTTTTCAAAATGGCAAAAAGAGTGGTAGAAGATGACATTGAAAACTGGGTTGATATCGACAATGATGCACCTGTCGTACTTCAGCTGATGTGAAATAGTGGACATGGTTTTAAAACCTGAGAATGAAAAAGATGAAGAAAATTAAAGTGATGATGATCAAGAGATAGTTAAGGACAAACCTTCAATAGATCGCTGTATACAGTTGGTCACAGATACAATATCTGATTTAGAACAATGCTCTTGCATTGATTTTCAAGAGATTACATGCTTGTATTGAATACAAGACAAACTTATGAAGGAAAAATCAAAATGCATGAAGCAAGCTAGTTTGCCTGATCTGTTTAAAAAATTCTCAGAATAATGTGTGATGAAATTAATGTTGTAAATGCATATTAGATATACGCTTTATTTAACATTCGTTATTTACTTTTTAATGGTTCTTTTATAATTTGCCATTTTAGTGCATCTATAAGCAATAGTCTTTATTGATAATGGGTTCCCTTTTAATTGTTATTCATCATTTGAATTATATAATGTTACCAAAAATGTACATTACTTAAGGATTTTTTATAATTTTCAAAAACCCGGCATTTTCAAAAACCCAGCATATGCTAGAACCTGAGGTTGCCGGGTTTATGAGGTTCTACTGTAATTACATATACAGGCGACTCCCAAGATTCGACAGGGATGCGTTCCTGAAAAAGTGATCGAATTACAAATTGTCGAATGTTGAATGCTGTTTTTCCATAGACTTGCATGTTATAATTGGGGGATAAGTTCCTGCATCTCGGGAAAAATTATTAAGTCTCCCCTCATGTTATATAAAGATAAAATAACATTACTAATATGTTAATACAACAATATTAAATTATGAATAAATTAAATAATAAATATTTTTAATGTATCTTATTTTTTTGCACTAAAAAGGAAAAATAAATTTATGGTTGTATGATTATTTTATATAAGAGTTTTTAAAAATCTAAATTAAACCAAATCCACCTCATACATTCCCATGTTATTTAAATTGAGGAATGAGTAGCACAGGCAACTCCCGAGTTTCGTTGGGGATGCGTTCCTGAAAACGTGTTCGAATCTCAAATATTCGAATGTCGAACGGAGTTTTTCCATATACTTGCGTGTTATAATAGGGGGATACGTTCCCGCATCTCGGGAAAAAGTCTCTCCTCACGTTCTATAAAGATAAAATAACATTACTAATATGTTAATACAACAATATTAAATTATGAATAAATTATATAATAAATATTTTAAATGTATAACTTATTTTTTGCACTAAAAAGGAAAAAATAAATTTTTGTTTCGCATTTCAAACATGGATGTACGCAACATGCTATGCAGACAGCCCGGTCTGGATCGGGAGAGTAGTTTGTTACAAACGACTCGTGCGAGCTGGATAACATACCTGCATACATCTATACATAAATACAACTATTCATCGCAGCGAAATTAATATAAAAGTTATTTAAAAAGCACAAAATAACTTAAGAATAAAGAAACAATAAAACTAAAAATATTTTCATACCTTAAATCTTTTTCAACTGCGCTTACTGGACTTGGTTTATTAATAGAGAAGTTGGAAGATTTTAGTTGGAAGAAGAGGAGCTATTGGGTGGGGAACTGTTTATTGTCGTTATCAAATTACCTGAATTTATCACGTTCTCGAATTTTCTTCTTCTGTTTCACATAAGTGCTAATAGTTGAACGACACATTCCCAACGATTATTCGATTTCAGTATGGCTTTCACCTATCTCAATACGCTTTAAAATTTCTAATTTCAATTCATAACTATGAGTCTTATGCACTCTTTTATTTGATTCCCTTACATTATCACTATTACATTTCCTTTTAGATGCCATGTCAAGTGATAAATTTATAAATAAATCAATTAAATAAATAAATTTAAATAAAAGATTAACAGAAAAAAGTGAAATCATCATAAATTCAAATAATTAGAGCAGATATAACTACGTCTACACCAAAACTAAACCTCGCGTGGTTGGTCGGAACCAATTACTCCGCGAAATTACTCCGCATAAATTAGTTCCCAATTCAATCGGCTGGATCGAAATCTCGAATTAATCGAAACTCGAACAAACAAAACTCAGGAGTCGCCTGTATTAGAAATTTTAAAGCGTGTTGAGAAAGGTGAAAGCCATACTGAAATCACGATCGTTGGGAATGTGTTGTTCAACAGTCCTAGGTGCGGTTTTGTGATTCCTAAAATGGAAAAACTTGGGTAGATGATCAGTGTCAGAAACACATTCCTATTAGTGAGACCATGATTAGAGCAAAGGCTAAAGATCTCTATGATGATTTGAAGGAATGGATGGATGAAATTTCTGTTGATGATCCTCCATTTAGTGCAAGTCATGGCTGCTTTGACAGATTTAAGAGAAGGGCAGGTTTGCATAACCTTAAATTAACTGGATTGGCTGCAAGTTATTTTGTGCTTTTTAATAACTTTTATATTAATTTTGCTGCAATATATAGTTGTATAGATTTATGCAGGTATGTGCTGCAGACCGGCCCGGTCCAGCTCGCACAAGTCGGACCAGGCCTTTGCTCTAACCATGGTCTCACTAATAGGAATGTGTTTCTGACACCGATCATCTACCCAAGTTTTTTCAGTTTAGGAATCACACCGCGCCTAGGACTGTTGAACAACACATTCCCAATGATCGTGCAATTTCAGTATGGCTTTCACTTTCTCAACACTTTAAAATTTCTAATTTCAATTCATAACTATGAGTCTTATACACTCTTTTATTTGATTCACTTGCATTATCACTATTGCATTCCCTTTTAGATATCATGTCAAGTGATAAATCAATAAAATAAATAAATTTAAATAAAAGATTAACAGAAAAAAGTGAAATTAGCACAAATTCAACAATTAGAGCAGAAATAACTATGTCTCCACTGAAACTAAACCTCGCGTGGTTGGTCTGTACAAAAACTCCTTCACGTAAACTAATTCCCAATTCAATTGGCTGTGTCGAAATCTCGAATTTGTCGAATCTGGAACTGTCGAATCTTGGGAGTCACCTGTACATATATTTAGATGCGTACATCTGGGCCCATACCCAGCCACTTTTCCACCTGAGGTGAGATAAAATATGGCACCTCCTTAATATTTAACGAGTAATTTTAATTATATATTAATCAGAAAATCAAGAATATTTTTTTTAAAATCTCAACCTTTAAAAATAGCATTTATATAGGAGTCTGGTTATAAAAAGCAATTGCAAATTTCAAATAATTTTGTAGCATCTAAACCAGGCCTGTATGCAGCCCATTACGAGTTTTTTTGCGGCCCACAAACTTCTTATGGTTTTTCACTCAAAAGTGGCCCATTTCTTACAAACAGGGTATTTTAAATTGATGTGGATGCAAGCACAGCACCAGAACAAGCAGCTGGAGATAATTATTTGCAATGCAATACTGAATTAAAATTCATTTTTGAAAGAATGATATAGTTCAATTTTACAACAAATGCATTGAAGAATCAAAATTTCCAAACTTGAGAAATCATGCTGCAAAAATAGTTGGTGCTTTTGGGAGTACAGTAAATCCCCAACTTACACCATTAATTCGTTCTGAAGGTCGCCGTGGAAGTTGAAAACCGTGTAAGCCCAACAATGCTTAAATATGATATATTTTTTGACATATACGTTTGTTTCAATGGATATTTAAAGCTAAAAAAGTAGTGCTTATGTGATGAGGCTTTATAGTTTGTTTATGAAGAGCAGTACAGTAATGAGACACAACTTGCACCCACGGGATAACAATCTAAATGGCGAAAGCGACGCTGTCAGCTGTGTGTCAACGTACAGTAATCCCTCAGTTTACGAGCTTAATTTGTTCCTCGAAAACTGCTTGTCAGGTGAAAATTAATTTCCCAATACATCACATTATAAATTTTATAAACAACAGTTACATCATTAAAACTGGGATGCCATGACGTTCTGCGCATTCCAGAAGATCCGGGAACTGACGAAAGCTGAGAATAGGTGCCGAGAAAACCAATCGGTTTGCGAGAGGAAGATCGTATAAGCGAAAATTTGCTCGTAAATTGAAAAACAGGTATTAATTTGTGCAACTCGTATAAGCGAAAACTCGTAAACCGATTGCTCATATACCGAGAGATTACTGTACTAGTAACACCATCTATTGAGTGGCAGTTGAACTAAAAATCTAGCGTGCTGATAAGTTGTCATGTATCCGTGTATCTACGGATCCGTGTAACTCCGACCCGTGTAAGTTAGGGACTCACTGTACTTCGCTTTGTGAGTCCCTTTTTTATAAAATGAACTTCGCAAAGAATAAATCTCGCGGCTCCTTGTAAGATATTAAGTTAGAAAATCACTTGAGAATTTCTACCACAAAAATCATAGTAAACATTCGTAAATTAAGTCAGTGCAAAGAAAAACAAGTAACTCATTGAATACATTTTATGAAAAATTAAGTTTTTCAAATTTTTCTCTTGCGGCCTGCCCAAAATATTTGTTCTCAAAATTGGCCCACTGAGTAATTTGGGTTGCTCAGGTCTGATCTAAACTATAAAAATTTACCAACAATATTTCAGCTAGGTTTAGCTTATTTGTAAATGATCAAAATCTTAACACTTTCAATGCGGATGAGGTTATATAACCTCCTACGGTCCGTCCTCACTGACGGATGAGGTTATATAACCTCCTGCCTTACCCAAGGTTGAGCGCTCCAAATTTTTATGGCACGGAGAGATAGGAAGCCGTAGACTTCCCGTCAGTTCTCTTAGTCATTCTGTATCGTTCTAGTTACGTCCTTTTGAAGACCGTTCTTGAAATTTATGCTCTCTTTTTTATTTAGAGAAATATTTGTGAATGTAGGTTTTTTTTCGTGTAAAATATATTCGTTTTGTTATTTTTTGTTTTCATTTGCAGTTTGAGTTTAATATTTCATTCACTGTTTAAGGAGTTACTTTGTGGAAGCAATCCATGATGTACAGAGGTAAAATACTAGGTAATTTTCCACTTATAAAACATTAATTTTCGACCGGTTTCGTGTGCACAACCACATCGTTATGGAAAAAATCGCAATATATACACAAAAAGAAAGAGGGAGGGTAAGGTGGAGAGAAGAAGGGACAGTCGGAGAAGAAAGGGAAAATCCATTGCAGTGGGACAACCTCTCTTGGAATAGGGAAAAGTGTGATGGGGTGCCCCTCACATGTGGAGAAGGTAGAGATATTTCTGAGTTTGGGTGTTATGAGTGCATATGTTTTTTCTTAGGAATAGGAAGCCGTAGGCCTTCTGTCTTTTCTTTCAGTCATTCAGTATCGTCCTAGCTACGTCGATGTGAAGATCGATCTTGGAAGTTGTGCTCCCTTTTTTGTTTGGAGAAATATTTGTGAAGGTAAGTTCCTCTTCGAATATAATATATTCGTTTTGTTATTTATTGTTTTTATTCGCAGTTTGAGTTTAATTATTATTTCATTTTTCAAAATCATTGAAGGTTTTTCTGAGGCCCGTTCTCTTCGACATTTGTTTTTTTCGCGGCCCTTCAAATTTACTCTGGCCCAAATAATTTTGTATATATTTGATTAGGTAAGTTTCTCTTCGAATATAATATATTCGTTTTGTTATTTATTGTTTTTATTCGCAGTTTGAGTTTATTATTTCATTTTTCAGGGTCATTGAAAGTTTTTCTGAGGCCCGTTCTTTTTCTACATTTCTGTTTTTTTCGCGGCCCTTCAAATTTACTGTGACCCAAATAATTTTGTATATATTTGATTAGGTAAGTTTCTCTTCGAATATAATATATTCGTTTTGTTATTTATTGTTTTTATTCGCAGTTTGAGTTTATTATTTCATTTTTCAGGGTCATTGAAAGTTTTTCTGAGGCCCGTTCTTTTTCTACATTTCTGTTTTTTTCGCGGCCCTTCAAATTTACTGTGGCCCAAATAATTTTGTATATATTTGATTAGGTAAGTTTCTCTTCGAATATAATATATCCGTTTTGTTATTTTTTTGTTTTTATTCACACTTTGAGTTTTATTATATCATTTTTCAGGGTAATTTCAGTTTTTATTTTGTGGTCCTTTTGCTATGGATCGTGGTGGACCTTCAAGGAGATCCTCCTCCAGAGTCCGTAAGTATTCAATATTTACAATATTATATGTAACATTGAAAGATTTGTACACAAATGTGGACATATGCACACACTTCCTCCATTAATTTCAATTGTTCCATGTACAGTGAGATCGGCAAAGAAAGCTCGGTTTGAGGACAGATTCTTCCTCAGCGACTTAGACGACGAAACCATTGCGAAGTTGCTTGAGGAAGAAGAAGATGAAGGGGAGGAGGATGGAACCCTTCTTGAGGCCCAGGGATCCCTTCACACTCAGGACTCAGGTAGCGAAGCCCCTTTATGTTATGTACAATTAGAAACTGGACAACCCTCCACTTCCGGAATATCGCAGCATCTGTCACCCCGGCCTTTTTCTCCTCCTACTTTAACGACCTTAACCCCTGTCCCACCATTGTCTTCCATAGTCCCAGGAACCTCAACCTCAACCCGAACATCCTCACCCTCTTCCCCATCACCCTCACCCCTACCAACCTCACCCCCCTCACCCTCGCCCCCACCACCCTCGCCCTCACCCCCACCACCCTCACCCTCACCCCCACCACCCTCACCCTCTCCACCAAAATCCCCTGCACCAGTTCTGCCAAATATTATTTGGAGTTCCACTCGTCCCACAAACATCCCTTCCATCCCCTTTACAGGGCAAAGACTACTGAAATGCCTCCCAGATGGTAATCAGCCCATTGATTATTTTAATTTACTCTTTACTCCAGATTTCTACAGTCTGATAATCCGGGAAACAAATAGCTTTGCGGAGGAGTTATTCCTTCGGGGGGTTTCTCCACGAGCCCGGATTGTCGACTGGAAGGATCTGGAGATAGATGAATTAAAAAAATTCTTTGGGCTGATGTTCCATATGGGAGTCATAAAGTTGAACAGGATCAGCGACTACTGGAGTACTGACCATAAATTCAACATCAAATTCTTTTCTCGGACCATGTCCAGAGATAGATTTCAGTCAATAAGGCAGGCATTTCACCTGGCCAAAACTCCAGTAGCTGGTGATCCTGTTCCGCGGGACCCCCTGTATAAAATACGTCCCATTTTGTCACACTTCCATGACATCATGGAGAATGTTTACGAACCGGGGAAGGAGGTTTGCATTGATGAATCGGTTGCTCCATGGCGTGGTCGAATAGCGATCCGTCAGTATTTGCCATCAAAAAGGCATAAGTATGGCTTCAAGCTGTACTTACTGACGGATCCTACTGGACTAATTCACCGCCTCTTAGTTTATGCGGGAGCAAAAGATGAACTCAGTGGCCTAGGACACGCCAGAAAAATTGTCCATAAATTAACAGAGGGACTGAAAGGGGTGGGTCGCTCTGTTTATATGGACAATTATTATAACAGCGTGGACTTGGCCACTGAGCTTATTCAGGATAGAACGTACGTAACAGGCACTCTTCGTTCCTCTCGCAAAAATAACCCAAGAGAGGTTATTACAAAAAAATTAAGAAGAGGTGAAATGGTCCAGCAGTGGTCACAGGAGGGCGTCAATGTTGCCAAGTGGAAGGATAAGAGGGACGTACTAACCATTTCGTCAGAGTTTTCTGGTGATTTGGTTAGTACTACCACTCGGAGAAACCAGACCCTTATAAAACCGGAAGTAATTTTGCATTATAATAAATTCATGGGGGGGGTTGATAGGGTAGATCAATATTTGGCTTATTACGTTTACGAACATAAAACAATTAAATGGTACAAAAAAATTATTTTTCATATAATAGAACAAATGCTGCTTAACTCTTTTCTAATTTATAAGAATCATTCACCGGATAAGGGTCTGGATTTATTCCACTTCCGCTTGTCCATTATTGATGCCCTCTGTGGAAGCCCCTTACCACTGTCAACCACACCAAGGAGCGCCCAATTCATCAATGCAAATCATTTCCCGAAATTTTATCCACCAAATGAAAAGGGGAAAAGACAGCAGAAGCGGTGCAGGGAGTGTTATGGCACCGCAAAGAAGTGGGTTTCCAGTTTCTGCCCTGGGTGTGAAGGAGAACCTGGGCTCTGTATAGAAAAATGTTTTATAACATTTCATAAGGAGAAGGGCTTCCAAATCTTGTAAAGCTGTATATATTTGTTTATATTTATATGTATATAATTATTTGTATGTGTTTATTTGTATAATTTTATATGTATACGGTTATTTTTGTATTATATGTATATATATATATATATATATATATATATATATATATATATATATATATATATATATATATATATATTCAATATATATATATATATATATATGAGGATACAAAATTATGAGGCACTTCCAGATGTGCCAGAAACTTGAAATTTGGTAGGATTATAGGTTTTTAGTCACAACCAAAGGAAAAAATCCGAAACTGGCAAAATTCCTATTTTGAGGGGCTATTTTGACCCCTGTTTGCCCCATTTTTTGCCCATAAGAAAGCATGTAAATTGGTGCAGAGGTTTTTATATTTACATTTTAAAATTACTTCCCGTCAAGATACGAACTCGAGACTTAAACTGTCGGATAGGATATAAATTGTAGTTTCTAATTTTTGAAGACGGAATGCAATTTTATAGTTTTTATCGCAAAAAATTGCTAATTTTTCTGGGTCTAACAATAGGTTTCCTTGGTAACAAGCTCAATCATTTCATATGGGTAAGCTTTCAATGGGAATCAGAGGCTTATATTTTAATGCTGTTAATGTCAAACTAAACCTAATGAAGGAAATCCGATATTGATATAATCCTCATTTTTGGGGCTGTTTTGCCCCATTATTGCCCCATTCGAGAACAAAAAAGGCGATGCAACTGCATAGGACCCAGAGACTTGAAATTTGGCACGGTTATAGAAATTTCATTGCAACCTAAGATGAAATTATAAAATTACAAAAACTCTCATTTTTAAAGGGCGGTTTTGCCCCTTTTCGGACCCATGCGAGAATAAAAAATGTGAGGCAGCTGCATAGGACCTAGAGACTTGAAATTTGGCACGATTATAGAATTTTCATGGCAAACTAAGATAAAATTGTAAAATTGCAAAAATTCCTATTTTTAATGTGTGGTTTTGCCCTTTTTCGGTCCCATACGAATGTGATAATTATAAGGCACTTCTTAATGAGATACAAACTTGAAATTTGTCAGAATTATGGGTTTTTAGTTACAACAGATGGAAAAAATCTGAGACTGTAATAATTCTTAATGTTAGGGGCTGTTTTGCTCCATTATTGCTCCATACGAGGATTAAAATTATAAGGCACTTCTAAATGAGCAACAAACTCCAAATTTGACATGGTTATATGATTATGTACAACATCGGTTGGGAGTAATTTGAATTTGTAAAAATGCTAAAATTTGAAAATGCTTGCAGAATGCAAGCACATAACGACTAGTATATATATATAAATAAAGAGAAGGGCTTCCAAATCTTGTAAAGCTACCACTGTATATATTAGTTTATATTTATATGTATATATTTATTTGTATGTGTTTATTTGTATAATTTTATATATATACGTTTATTTTTGTATACTATATATATATATATATATGTACATTTATAATTTATGTAATAAATATATATGTATAATTTATGTATGGTATATTTGTGTATTTTTATACTAAATTTTAATAAAATATAAAAAAATAGGAGTATAACATTTTATTACTCGGTTATTATTATTTTTCTTGTTTCCTCTTCGTTCTATTATTATATTTACTACTTAAAATTTCATTTTTCTACTAACTACTAAAGAAAATACGTATACGAAAGAAACTCGAATCAAGTAGGATGTAATGCGGATTGCATAGATAGGAGATTGTGTGCCGCTGGTTAGCCTAACATCCTGGGATAAGACATGCGAACTGACGGATGAGGTTATATAACCTCATCATTAATTTTTTGTTTATAAATGTCAAAAGTTGGATAACAACTATTATTATACCAAGTAATATGTGAAAATATACTCTGATGTTAATTTTGTTTTTCTCAAGTATCCCGTCACCGAGGTAAATTGAATTGATGTAATCGCGTTGAAAGTGTTAAAACCTCAGCTCACAAGGTGATATCTTATGACTGATACTTATTCCAAATTACAGTGGAACAACAGAACAGCACACTTACCTTTGGCAGTGCTGAACATTCTTGAGCTCATAACCTGGAATATTTTTTAATTTGATAGAAATATAAATGCCTCTTTGAAATAATTACGCGAGTACACATCTCACTGGAAGCTAATAATTCTAGTTATTTATATGTTTTGTTCCACATACATTGTATATCTTTACAAATAATCACTAACTCATGCACAGGATGGAATACAATACATAATAGAAGCAATTAGAATTTAATATGTAAAATCTTGAGCTCCAAAGTAGTAGTATATATAGCTCAAAATTATATAAAAACAACTTGTTTTGGATTTGTTAAGATTATTCTTATGAATATTTCAGAGGAAAAGAATAACTGTGTTAACTTCTGCAATTAAAAAAAATTGTGGAAGTTAACACAGTTATTCTATTACTATGAAATACGAGTATTGCTTACCACAAAGTTGAGCCAACTTGGGCTTTATTCATATGAACATCCCAATTCTTTATTTAAAATGAAACTTATTATGGTGTATTACTTGTATGTAATTTTGCTAAAATATTTAACACACTTAAAATATTCTAAGATCAAGAATTAAGACTTTTTTAATTTCAAAGACCTTTTTTGCACTATTAAAATGGTAATATTTTTAACTCTGTAGTGGTTCCTAAGAACTTAATAAATACATTTCTATAAAAGTTTCATGGTGAGCAACTTGGTATAACTCCTGTTGTGTTTATTCTGGGTACACATGAATACATACATAATATATTGGGTTAACTCTTGTAACTCCTGTTAAAAGTGTAAAAATAATCAAGCTAAGAATACACTAATATTTTGGGAAGTTTCCAAGTTATTAAGGGCAGAAGTAGACTTAGATGTTTGGATATCATGAGTATACCGTATCTGCCGGAATAGAAGTCGATCCTGGATTTAAGCCGACCCTCCAAAAATTTCCACAATTTTTTGGCAAAAACATAAATTTCATAGATTTTATGCTGAAGTGTGCCGGGCACTCATGCACATATTAGAATACATTATTCAAGATCGAAGAAATGTGTGGGAAATGGTTTAGTTGTTGACATTTTGAAATATTACTCCAATTAATAATTTTGCGTTGCTGAATAATGTTCCACATTCGGTGACAATAATTTCATTCATCTTCATTTTCACAAAAGGTCAAATATAGTAACAGTGATCTCACCAAGAAATTTTTCATCCAAGTCTATTACCAATGAAATTAGCATATACATTGCCTTAAGAAACTTCATTTTTATAATTATACACGTTCCATGTAATGTTTTACCGAAATTCAAACAGTTGAGCGTTCAAAGCCATCAACGCATTTTGCATAATTGTCAATTTACGCAAGCGACCTCGCCAAGATATTTTTATATATATTCATCATAGGTCAAATATTTACTTTACGAAAAATATAGTACTATCATTTGCACGCAAAGGCAAAGAGATACTTCGAGATTTAACCATAACACAAATTTTTCTCGGACTTGCATTTAAGCTGAGGGGTGATTTTTTCATGATAGATTTTGACAAAAAACATCGACTTGTATTCGGGCAGATACGGTAATTATTTAATTTCATTGAGGTCATTAGCTTAAAAGACACCATCAGTGACAGTCTCACTGTGAGACAGTAATTAGCAACCTAAAATATATATTTAGTAGATTCAATTAAGATATTTACCAACTGAAGAAGTGCTCTTTTTGCAAGCCCTAATGGCAGAATCAGCTGTGAAAAATCTGTTTAAAAAATAACTTAATTCAGGGTATGACCCACATTTAGCATTATCATATCACTGCAACACACTGCAATGTAATGTGTAATTTCCTGCATGCATATTAATATCGAGGAGTCTTATAACTAATCAGTCAACATAAGAAAAGGAACAAAATAATTCATAATGAAGAAGCCATCAAATAAAAATATGAATAATTGTATGCCTGTAAAAGTGTATAAGGTTGGTCAGGGCCACTTCAATACTAGTGGCTGCTGGTGTGCAAAATAAAATTTGCTGTCCCTCTTCCACCCAAGAAGATAAAAGATACCGTAGGAAATTCAAAGTTGGTGAAAAGTACATACACTGCACCCTTAATTATGCAAAATGTGAACTCTCTATTTCTTTTAACTCTTTAAGCAGGAGTTTACATAACTGTATTTTGCAAAACCAAATGGTTCTGTTTTTTCTTTCAATTTGGCTTGGTTAAGGTACGATGAAAATGATTATTTTGTTATAAGAGTTCTTTGATCTGTAGTTGTAAAAAAACTATTAATTTTGAGAACCACCACTCTATATTATTAAAAATGTGTCATTGCTAAAGGGCAGATCCATAGGCACTAAAAACCTTTTAAAAAGGCACGCAAATAGGCACTAAAATAGGAAAAAATAGGCGCTTAAGAAGGCAAAATAAGCTACAATAGGCACCAAAATAGGCAGTGAAAGTATCGTTTTATTTCCATTTTGCTAATCAGTCACAGTTGGGATTTATGTTACAATTAATTACCAAATATTTTTCCAGGTTTTCGATACAGAACGTTGTTCTTTTGTCAGTTAAAATGTTCTTATACTGGGAAAAACTTCTTTCAACTTCACAGGAAGTAACTGGGCAAACTTTCGGGGAACGAAGTTCACTTGCACTTATTTTGCCTTCATTTGCGACTGTACTGCCCCCTTCTAAAGCATCTGCAACCTCTGATATCACTTTCCACCCAGGGATTCGCTGGAATATCCGCTGCAATTTAGCGAAAACTGCTTGACCATCTGCACCGGGGACTTGCTCCAGATTTTTTGTTCCTATCGATTCCACTAGGGGGCGACATTACTGCATTTGATGCAACATTGTTGCTGCAAGTTCGTTGCGCTATTCAATACGTGACTACAGGACGAAATAAATTCTGATTGAATTTGGCCGGTTTGGAATGCCTCTACCACAGCTCGATAAATTTTGTCCGCGTACGAAATTATACTGTTGGCATGGCATACATTTACGAAAGACAAACTCTAAAAGCCTTCTAATGCAATGTTTATTTCTTAGATAACTGCATGTCCACTATTAGCAGTTAAACCGATACGTTCTTAAAACGTGTTTTCTCTGAAAGCAGGGAAATATCGGTCAAAAATGCATTTATAGGCTCTTATCCATGAAATAGGCACTAACCAATGACAAAGGCAATTATAGGCACTATAAAATTAGCATATTGTCATCGTAATGACCTAAAATGGACTTATATAGCATAAGTCTAAACTTCTGAGCATGGGAAAAGAAAAGGCATTTAGGGCAAAATCCACCCTCTGGTCATTGCTGCTATAATTTAGTCTTTTTAGCAGAAATTTTTTGAATATTTTTAATGAAATTCTGTTGTCACAAAATACAAAGTTAATGGCTGTTAACATCATACTGTAAATTGTCAAAAGAATTTAGAAGTAGTTGTTTGCCTTTTATAAATAGTCTCTAGTCTAAAAAGTAAACAACTGAATGAGAGATCTTGCTAGAATATTTGTATAGGTAAATAGTAACAGATAGAACTGTTGACTTTTATTTCGAAGGTGTTCATAAAATACCTCGGCTCTCTTGAGATGAACTTCCTTTTCAGCTGCCAAAGCTGCTTTCTCCTTAACATTGGTCATTATCTTCATTTTATTTTCAATAGCATCACAAATCTTGCACTTCTGGGATAAGCAAATGAATAGTTCAAGTTGTAGTTAAAATAACTTTGATAGAAGCTATAGGATATCTTTGGTTCAACTACTTTGCCAGCTTGCAACATGAAGTACTGATCTGGTTCATACGTTTGCTAGCACAAAGCATGCATCTTCGTAAATGTTAGTTCAGACGAAAGAAAATATTTTGTCGTATTACCACCTCGAGAATAATGAGATTTTCTCCTAGGAAAGGCTCAGATGTGATCCTCTACTTGCTTAATCAGGTCATCAGGGATTTTATTTGGGCGATTGCTGTGTTTCCCCCGTTGTTCTGGTGGGCTGCATACATTTGATGACATGTGATTTGCTATTAATTCAACCCTTTTGCACAAGATGCAGTGAAGTGCACAAAATGCCTTTTTGCAGGCGACAAGTTCTGTGGCTCTTAGTCTAACCTAAACGAGACAAAGTAATATGGGTTGTTTTATGTCTAATACGTTAAACATAATATTAAAAACAAGAAGTTGTACTCGTAGTAGTCAGCCCACATACCTTGTATGCAAATGTTTTCTGTCGGAGTATCCCTCCACCAGTTTTCATTCATAGCAATTATTGCTACGACATAAATTTTTGGAAAAAATAGTGAAATATTAATTCTTGATTCTTTCTTTCATTAAACAGTTACCTTCCAATAAAAATGAGAATACTTTAAGTATATAAAATACAAGGCAAAAAAATCATTTATATTGAATATTTTTCCAGATATAATGTGATTTTTTCCTGGAATATTAAAAAAGTACACAGCGTGTTAAGTTAAACTATTTAATTTAATAAAAGTAAATGACACACAGCGAGATATGAAGACAGTAAACTGAATTAACACAAAATCAATAACCATTAGTGTGCATTTGTCAAGATGTAGCAAATATTATCCCTAGCTACCTACTATAAATTTAGCTCTAGAACCTATAAGAAAAATTTTGGCAATTTTTTCCAATTTCACATCTCAATTTCAAGATCGCATTAAATTTGGGACAACAAGATATGTTTAGTTTTATGAAAAAAATACAGACCGATATGATTATAAATGCAGAGTATGAAGCACGAGAACCTGACAACCAGCAATGAAATACTGATGGAAAGAGGGTCAGAACTCTAGGAATCACCAACTGCATAGATGCTTAAGGACAGTGCTACTTTACGTATATTGATAAATTTGAAACAAAAGTTGTACATAAAAAAATATATTAGGATGTCCCACGATTAAAAATATTTAAACAGTTGTCAAGTTCTTTGTATTTTTATTTTATTTTGTAACTCTAGAACAGATCGATCGCTATACTTATCGTGCATCTAGTGACACAAAGAAGCAAGAAAATACGATACAATTGACAACAAACCATGCTATATCGAATGTGATTTTAAGGATGTAATTGTACTTTAATTCATAGAAACTCGAGACATGAAAAAAAAACTATCCATGAAACAAAGGAAGGAAGGCTAGTGAGATTAACGAGACAAAACGTATAGGTATGTACTACAGGAAAATAAGAGAATAGAATAGCAAGTATAGAGTAAAAATATAATCATCTGGAACGATTACAAAAGGTGAAAGTAAATTATTATTTTCGTGTAAATAAAGAAAACAACGAGAAGAATGTTTAGTTAACCTAGCAAAAAATGAATTACAACATTTGGCAAAAGAAACCTAAGGTGAGTGAGGTAAATGTCTAAATCAATTAAGATTAAATCAATCTCCACATCTTAGGAATAAAATCCTTACCGACAAATATAGTTGTTTCACGGCTGACAGCCACAAATTCAGTGATCAAATTTATTGTGTTTGCAAGAAATATTGTTATGAATTCCAGTTAAGAACTTTTCTATTTAATCTAAATAATATGAACTTTTAAAATTGTTTGGATTTTCTCTTAAACATCATCTACGTACAATTTTACTAAATGTTTTCTGAGAGGCTATAAAAACTGGAAATTTCATTACAAATATGAGCACTGCATTCTGTGTCAGCTTTAGTTACACAGTGGTAAATTCTTATGCATTTTATTAAAATTTTGAATTTCAATGACCTTTCAACTTAGATTTTTAATGAATTGTTAAAAGAATTGTTGAGCATAAATTAATAACAATTCATATGCAGAATCAATGGACAATTTTTTTTAAACATGAGATGAATGTGTTTTTTGGTAGCCAAATTGATAGATTTTATGGTATGCACTAGTGTAATTGGCCGTCAAATATGACAGGTATTCGTGAATTAAGTATTACGTTAAAATAAAATAAAAATTAATTACACCAACTTTTATGTGCACTAAAACGTAAAAAGATAATATAAATTCCATATACCCAAATTCTCCAGAAAGTAATAAGCCTTAGAACTGTCATGGGTTAACATCAATATTCCTACATTATTCCTAAGGAACTATTGTCAAATGTTTCAATATAAGCAGATAACCCATTTAACATTAAACCTATTAAAGATGCAGTTCAAAATATCAAGAAAAACTTTTTGAAATTAACTAAATATACTATTTTTGTGGGATCTGATATTTGTTAATTATTTAGATTTAATAATAACTTTCACATTATTATACATTGTATAAATATACTTTTTACAGTATTCACTAATGAGAGAAAGAGCAGACACTTTTTCTGTTTACTTTCATCTGTTTTATCCAAATGTATACTTTATTAATAAATTAATTTTCTGTAGTTCAATGAACAATACTATTGGAGATCCTTATTGTCAAAAAAATAAACTAATTGTTTATCAAAGAAACCGTTACATAAACAAACAAGTGTTTATTATATAATTCCCATCATTTTCACTGAAAGAAACGTAAGTGAAATTACTTTACTATAAAATTAATTTAAAGTGTGAAGTGATCATTGAAACTGAGATGTGGTATCGTGTAATCAGATCAATGACCACTTTACATGAAGATCTACATGAATTTTATAATACTACACAGAGTTAGTTCGAGAAACATTTCACCGATATCAACCAAATTTAATATTAAGAAGTATAAATATGATCTGTACGTCATTTGCAATTTTGTTTCCAATCTAATAATTGTAACGACAACTTGTCGTTTATTGTCACGTATTTCTGATAGCATGGGTATTTAAAAAAATGTTATTTTCTTCATAGGTAGGTACAGTCATTCCTCGATTTGTGCAGTTTCTTATTGCGTGGTTTCGCTATTACGCGATCAGGTATTTACTACTAAAATTTTGGGCTACAGTTCCGTATTGCCCCCCACTCGGTTTCTATGGACTTATTGATATAAATAAATTAATAATATCCATCATATAGATACGCCAATAAACAGTAGGTTTTGGAAGTACAATACTACATATATTCCGATATAAATTATTAGATCTACCGATAATATATCCTTTCAATGTTATATCCTCTTGTCAATTAATAATTTTCATTCTTTCGATTATTTTTTATTCTGTATTAAGGATTTATATGGTCCAAATTCTCTATAAAATAAAGTACTGAATAAAATAATGATTGTTTACATAAATTTTCTTAATCTTCATATTATTGTTTCAATATAGGGTACTTACGTATTATCTCCAGGAACTTACTTTGGTATTATCTTACTTACGTATTACAGAATAACAATGTATTGTTGGATTTACGATATTTTATTTTCAAGACAACATTAACAGAAACTAATTGGCCGGTCTCAACATTTACAAACCCAATCACCGGACAACAGGAGGGATACTTTGGTTCCGGGAGAGGCGAAGGGCGTGGTAGTGCCCGAAGACAACTACCCATTAAAACAAGCCGAGCTGAAGGCTCGTCAATATATCCTTCCATTTTTTGTGAGTCATTATAATTTAGATCCTTTTGTTTATTTTATATCTTGTATCAAAGAATTATGCACTCCAAATAATAAATAAAGTTATTATAATGAATTATTTTCTTATTTAAAATATATTTTGTTAGGCGGGAATATATGTAGTATTGTACTTCCAAAATCTACTGTTTATTGGCGTATCTATACGATGGATATTATTAATTTATTTATATCAATAAGTCCATAGAAACCGAGTGGGGGGCAATACGGAACTGGCCCCAAATTTTGGAATGTGAGGTAAGTCTCTCGCTGTTGCATGATTTTTCGATTATAAAAAAAAGTTTTCTTTTCAAATAACATAAAATGTTTTTGGTGACACAAACACTAAAGAGGGTTATGTATACAGTCATGAGCTAGCTGATTCACCTGTAAAACGAACGCTATGTATATTTGCGCAGCGTTTAAAATTTTGAAACCAACCGGAACTGGCATGAAAAGTTTCTGAAGAATCTCCACTCTTTTCTTGCTTTACTCATTCAAACAGGGAAAGTGCTTGACTAAGGGGCATGTGTTCATTATAACGCTTAGAATCAATCCACAACACTAGCAGTTTCTCCATTTTTTCAAGAATATTACTAACAATAAGTGATCGTGTGAGTTTCTTTGCAGTTACTGCACTGGCTGCTTCAATGGAACTTTTTATTTTGTCTTTAACAAAACTGTATGACTGTACAATTTGTGAAGTTAAACTTACGTGCAATATTGCTCTGATGCTCACCTTGTTCAAAACACTGAATCACTTTAAGTTTTTCCTCAAGATTTATGCTTTTCTTTGATAATTTAGGATTATTTTCTATACTTTGACTGCCTTTACTCAATTTTTTCCTTTCTGCCATGATTTACTGAAATTATTTCCCTATTTACTGTTAAAATGTTATTTTTCCATAGATACTATTAAACAAAACACCACAAATATGTCATTGGAACTGATTATGTGAAAACAGCTTTCCGGTATTTTTTAAGCAAACAAAAGCCAGCATTAATGCACACCGTGAACAGTATTTTCATTTTGCAGCAAGTACCATGCATACAGTATGTATTTTATTAAAAAATAAATAAAAATGTATATCATGGGATTTGAATTGCGCTATATCGAAATTGCGCTAAATGAGGCATGACTGTATAAAGGAGAAGAAAACACCATCTACATATGTGTACAGTGCTGCTATCTTACACTGCCAAGCCTAAGATGCCTCCTAATTTGGGGAATCCCCTCCCCCTTCATCACAGTTCTTACTTTAGGTGTTCAGTCAGTAAATTTTGATGGTTTGCGCAATGTAAAATGTTTTAATGGGTAAGTATTGCTTTTGATAATTTAATATTTCTTATGTACATAAAGGGTGTGTTTAACTATATATGGATGTTTATTTTACAGGGTCTACAATTAAGAAAGCTAACAGGAAAAAATTTTTTAATTTAGAGGAAAAATTAAAAATTGTTAAGGAGTTAGAGAATGGTGTAAAGATTGACGTTGGCCAAGAAATACAGAGTAAATGAATCTAGCATTTGACGAATTAAACAAAATGCTGAGAAAATTAAAAGCTCAGTTACCTGCTCCACATCATTGGCTGCAAAAAGCACTACAAAAGTGAGAAATCCTATAATAGAGAAAACTGAAAAATTACTTGCTTTCTGGATAGAGGATTATAATGAAAATAGAATACCTCTTAGTTCTGATGTTATTCGCACCAAAGCTCTGCAAATTTTTAATCGCTTGCAAGAAGAAGTCGGTCCATCCAATGCAGCTGTCTTTCAGGCCAGTAAGGGTTGGTTTGAAAATTTTAAAAAGCGTCAAAATCTTCATAATCTAAAATTAATGGGCAAAGCAGCCAGTGCTGATACGGAAGCTGCTTCTTTGTATCCGAAACTTTAATGGATATTATTGTGGCTGAGGGATATCTAGCAAGTCAAGTGTTTAATGCTGATGAGACCGGATTATTTTGGAGGTGTATGCCAAGCCGAACATTCATTTCAAAAGAAGAGACAGCCTCCCCAGGTTTTAAAGTTTCAAAAGACAGGTTAACACTTTTGTTATATGGCAATGCAGAGGGTGACTTTAAGTGCAAACTGCTTCTAATTTATACGTCAGAAAATCCTCGTGATTTTAAAGGAATATCAAGAAGCTCCTTACCAGTTCATTGGAAATCGAGCAAAAAAAAGCCTGGATAACAGCTAAAATCTTCAAGGATTGGTTTCTAAATTGCTTTTGCATTGAAGCAGAAAAATATTGTCTGAAGAGAAACATAGCATTCAAAATCTTGCTTATTCTTGACAATGCACCCAGTCATCCTGCACATTTATCTGATCTGCACCCAAAAGCGAAAGTTACCTTTCTTCCAGAGAATACAACTTCGTTAATTCAGCCGATGGATCAAGGTATTATAGCCGCCTTTAAACTCTATTACCCAAGAAGATCTTTTTCACAATTGGTGGAAGCTACTGATGGAACAAACAGTCCTTCAGTTCATGATTATTGACCGAATTATAACATTCTGGATGCTGTAAAAAATATTAAGTTTGCCTGGGATGAACTTAAGAACTCAACAATGAAAGCAGCCTGGAAAAGGTTGTGGCCAGAAAGCTGTGTTGTAGAAGCCACAGCCGAAATGCCAGAGGTAGTTGAGATTGTGAGAATTGGAAAAATGATTAGTGGAGAGGGATTTGAACACCAGGAACTAGCAGATATCATAGAAGTCCTTGAAGCTCATAGAGAACAATTATCAATTTATCACAATGTGAAGAAAAAAAATGATGAAACAAATAAAAACAAGGAAGATTGCAACACACAAAAAGTTGACCCCAAAAAGACTGCGTTTTTAAAACTTTCAAATCAGCTTAGCCAAGAAGTTCTAGATATGTATCCTAATTTGGAGAAGTTTATCATTAGCTTTAGCTCCTTATGAAGAATTATATAGAGAAAACAGCGTGCTGCTAAGCAAACAACTTTAACTAATTTTTTCCGAAAAGCACCAGTTACTGTTACAAGTTTATCACAGCAAAACAGCATCGAAGAAGCAATGAATTTAGATTAAAAATCTAGATGTATTACCAAGCTTAATTTTTTGGACTTGTTTGTATTTTTTTGTAAATAAAGACAATTGTAAAATGTTATTATACAATTTTTTTTGTGAATAAAGAATTTTTTTCAATTTAATTTTTTTGTACATTTTTTTGTGTACAGGAATGGAACCCCCATTATTTAATATAAACTACGTTTCGCATTGTGCAGATTTGTACCGCGCGGTGTTTTCCCGGAACGTAACCTCCCCGCAAATCGAGGGATGACTGTATGATATTTACATTAACAAATAAATGTGATATTACCTGTAGTTCTGAAACAGAAAAAGTAGTGAGTGAATGGGTGATTATTAAATTAATTTAAATAAATTGTTACAGTATTAAAGATCACACGCTCTCTTACAAACACATACACTTTTCGTTCACACACATACCCCTACCTCTGTTTCTGAACCGCATGTTGCAAAAAATTAAGAACATCTGCATAAATATATTTTTTCTTCTTGGCCGAGTCTCCGCCCTTGCCTTGGTTTATGTATTTGGAATAATTGTCTCTGATGTACCCATTTGTTCTTCATCTCTTTCACTGTATAGGGAAACAAATAAATTATAACAATTATAATAATGACGCAAGTATGCAAGCACGCGTGCCCACACACACACATATATATGAGAACACAGAAAATTGAATCTTTTTCTCAAAAATATTATTAAACAACATTAAGCTATGAAGCTATTTATTATGACTTATTTATTATTTTTTCAGGTACTTGGCAACTGGAACAAACTTTGCTGCATTGCAGTATGAATTCTACATAGCAAAAAGCTCTACAGCCAAAATAGTAGGTGAAACTTGTCAGATTTTGTGGTTGTGCTTGAAAGAAACCGAGATGCCCGTACCAACAAAGGAATTGTGGTTGGAAATAGCTGACACATTTTATTCAAAAACCAATTTTCCTAGCTGCGTTGGTGCAATAGACGGCAAACACGTCAGGTGTACAAATCCAAGAAAGTCCGGGTCACTGTTTTACAACTATAGAAAATTTTTTTCAGTTGTGTTAATGGCAGTTGTAGACGCAAATCTTCGTTTCATCGCTATCGATGTTGGAGCTTATGGTAAACAGGGAGATTCTAATGTTTCGAGACAGTCCACTAGGGAAACAGTTATATTCCGGTCAGTTAAACTTGCCAGAGATTACGTATTTACCAAACGCAAATAGGCATCCTCAGCCTTTCGTTTTCGTGGGCGATGAAGCATTTGCTCTTCACACAAATCTTTTGAGACCGTTTCCCGGCCGTAATCTCACTCCTCGTCAAAGGGTTTTTAATTACAGACTGTCAACATGTAGGCATTCAGTGGAATGCGCATTTGGAATACTAGCAAACAAATGGCGGGTTTTTCACACTTCCATTCTTGTACAAACTGATTTTGTGGATGAAATAATCAAGGCAGGCTGTGTTTTGCACAACTTCGTTTGCAAAAGGGATGGTGTTAATTTTGAAGATGGTGATATTCATCTGTTTGAGGACTTGATCAATTGCGGAACAAGTGCACGAGCGCAAGGAGTACAAGTCAGAGACTACTTCGCCGATTATTTCATGGGAACAGGAGCATAAATTTTCAGATAAAATATATGTAAAAAGGTAGGCTACATGCGAGACCTTCAAACTCACTTGACACGAAATACTCACCGCCAATAAGATGGTCGCTTGCACAAGGATTGGGCTGATCGTCGCCGACAAGATAGCCGCTATGCCCTAGAATCAGCCACAGTGTTACCAGATTGGGCGATGAGTCGCCAACAAGATCGCGGGTATGTGGGCTTGGATTGCGCTGGATTCTTTTTGGGAGGTCGCTCACGCTACCCCCCTTGTCACTTTCAACTTCTGTGCAATCCAATCTTATACATTTGAACTGCTCGTGGTGGGGTAGAATAACGCAAAGCGGCCATATTGTTGGCTATTGGCTATGGGTGGAGCATCCCGTGTGAAGTGAGTTTGAAAGTCTCATGGCTACATCAGCTGTGTACAACCTGGGTCCATACCAGTTGTTTTTGAAAACCGCCAGTCAATGAGTTGGTAGTAAAAAATATGTTTATCAAGCTAACTAATCTGAACTCTAAAATATACATATATATATTTTTGTAAATATTTGTAATACTTTGATTATTATTAAATTTGATTTTAAGGAAATTATTGTTTCTTACCTTGCTCCTCTCTCTCTGCATCCGTCATTTCAGGCCACGTGGAGAACATCATTTCCCCAATGATAAGCCAGCTTTTCGCCCTCAAGTTTCGGTCCATGTAGTCATTTGATCCCATCTCCCAGATAGCAGGATGCATATGCACACATTGAATAAATTTATCAACGTCGAACATTATTTATCAACACGAAACAGCTCACAGAAAAATAGGTACCACGCAACCGCACTGTGTGGACGCTCTCATTTAAATGCACATGTTGCCCTTGCCCTCCAGTTGTCCTGTCGTCCCACCAGACCGCAACACAATGCGGTGGCTCCCGGCGACTGCAGTTGAACCGGGTGTGTGTAGACGCGCTGATTTGAAACAATGTTCTACCCTCTTCCCTTCAAACCGGTCCCTCCAAAACGGACCCGCTAAAACGCAATGTGTGGTCCCAGCCTTATACTTATCTTTTGAAGTTCCAGCATCTATGATCTGCTTTTCATAACGATGCAGTTGCATTCTGCTTGTTATGAAAATGTAGTAGCGTATTTACCATGGCGACCACGCGGCAGCTCCGAGAGGCCCTGGTTGTAAAAAACACAAAGTTTGATTGCAAATAACTTGGTTCATAGGCCATCGTGGCAAGTATAATTTCACAAAAAGTATTTATTCACCATGTACTCTTATTATGCCGAATTTGAATCAAATCAGGAGGTAACACTTCGTGATTGTCCCTTGTAAGTCCAGATATGTTCTTTAAAGTCGAATCTGCCAGACATTTTTTGTAAATAATTTTTCCATTTATGAGTTATATTATTCAGAGCAATCATAAGGGAATTTTTGCATCACTTATATTTTGAAGGAAGAAAAACATGAAAAAATAATTTTGTAATTACAAAGCTTGTTGTTGTTTGGTATTCATTTATTGTATGTTGCTTTGATACAAAGTACAAAACCAAAACACAGCAATAAAAGAATGTATAGAAGGACCTCTGTTTTCCACTTTCCTCACACCAAGTTCAAGTCCTTGGCACTAATTTAGGTATCATAACATGATGTTATTCCACTTTTTTCCACTCTTTTTAACCAGTCATCTGGGTATTTAATTTTGCCTTGACGCACAGCCGGTGGGTACTTTCTCTTTGAATGAGAAAGTTTTTAAAATCATGACGGTTATTAAGGATTTTAATAAATATTTATTAATTAATTGAAATAAATAATAATAAACTATGAATTGCATGTCAAAATCATAACATTTATGAAAAAATATTTTTTTTTATAAATTACGAAATTTTCATAATGAAATATTATAGACATTAAATTATGTTTCACTTCTGTAAATAATGATAAAGTTGATGAAATAAACAATTTCAGAATGCTAAAAATCAGGCAACATGTTAAAAACAACAAATGAACATTTGTTGTTCATTAGGGTCATTGGAAATGCAACCCGCAGGACAAAGGCGGGGTTTCGCTACGAGGCGTATAGCTTCTCAAAATAGGGAAGGAAGTGCCATCTACTGGCGAGACAGTAAACTAAAAGGATGCCGCTAGGAGTCAGAACAGCTGCGTGACGGAATATAACGGCAAATCCATAGCAAATGGACTTCAATTCGGCGTGCCGTGTATATACGGCATACCCACCACCGGAGCATCCGCCCATGCCGTATATATACGGCATACCCAGATGACTGGTTAAGAGTATTGTTTCTCCAACACTTTTTTCCACATTTCACTTGCTGGATAGAAGTATGTACTCATTCCATTTCAAATAAGAAAACACTACAACCTAACATTGGAAACATGCAAATGCTTCCTGCTGATCAAGACAAAGTAACTAATTGAAAATAATTGATTTTAAATAGGAGCAATGCACTCCATGAATGAAAAGAAATATCAGCAGTGTTGAATCAAAAACAATGCAAACTATTAAAACTTTGCATGATATGACATTTCTCAATGCTATCATTACATAAAAAATTACTTTGAGTAAAATTTCAGAGAAAACGATTCTGTACTCATTCTGGAATTTACATTTAAAGCTCTTTTAGACAATGAAGTTTATATCATTGCACTGTATACACCTGAATATCGTTTCCCATTTGCATAAAATGAACTCAAAGGAGATGACAGTTATCTCTGGGAGCAATTTGATTTTGATTGCAACAAGGATTGTGACAAAAAATTTGATATGTTGTACAGAATAAACTTGTTTGGATGAAAAATATTTTGGACCAAGTGATCAATGTGAGAAAATAAGTTATATACAGAATCACAAATACAATTTGCTCTTACATGAAATTTAAACATTGATGCTACAATATAAAAATTGGTTTTTATCAAAGCAAATGTCTCTTTTATGAGAAAATGTTGTCATAAGTATTTGTTCATTAAGTTCCATTCTTATATATCCAGGTAAATCCAGTAAATGCATAAAATGTAATGACTCAGCATTAATTTATCTACTATGGAAGTAATAATTACATTGCCTAACTCAACACTGCCGACATTATTATGTCACCACTCATACAGTGCATTGCCCCTCTGATGGTTTAACCCTTTCATAGCCAAATTATTAATGCTGCATAAAATTTATGAAAAAAAATAATTTTCATAATTACAATTGACCAACAATGTTGAAAATTTTTTAATGTTAAAAAAGTGATAAGACCTGCAGCAAAGCAGCCTGATGTGCGTGTTACACCATGCATACTCTGATAATAACTTGCCTTTTCACTGATTAACAGTTATCAAATTTATTTTCCCTTTATGCCATCACAATTTATAAGTCATACGATAAGATTGGAAAAATACCTTAATTACAGTGTTTACTTGCAATTTATTATGCTAAAACAAGCGTGGGGGCAAATATGCAGTTTTCCCCTTATAGCTGGAAAATGATCTTCTCAGAATGAATTGTACCAATTTGAAACATTTACTGGGATTTTGTCCTCCTACCAACTTCTTTATAAGAACATATTTTATTTTACTTAATTGAATATCTTCAAGTGAATCACACAGCATAAACAAAACTGACAGAGTGAAAATAAATGAGGGGAAAGTTGTTATAGAGTGATTTAACCACTTTCTGTGTGGTATGAGTGAGGTTATATTTTTAAATTTATTTAAAACAAATAAAAAACAATTAAAATATGAAATTGGCATTGGTACATATGCACAGCAAAAAGAAACATATTGTCCAAGTACAAGCAAGGAAATTATGCTGTGGAAAATAAACTTTTATTTCTTCCTCATAATTTGGTTAGGACAATTATGCAAGTAAATACAGTAGTTCAAAAGCTTTACTTATTTCAAACTCGCTAAACTTTAAATACATTTTCTGCCATGTTTTACTTCTGTTGTTTGTCTACTTGCCCGTAGTACCTCATCTTATATACAATTTTAAAAGTGTCCATCTGCCCACGGCATTTTGTTTCTACTAACTAGGAGGTCCCTGGAAAACTACTTTCCTTTTCATAAAGTCCTGGGTTAGAATCTTAGGAATCAATTATATTTACCATAAGATAACAGAAATTTTTAAAAATTGACATTAGGATAAAATTAGTTAATTTACGATAAATATAATAAATCCCTTCTCAGAAGAGTCAAGAAAAAGTCTAAATCTCAAAGCGTTAATCAAAATTACCATTTGTAAATAGGTTTCCAAGTCACTAAATGTACTGAGTAGATGGCAGCATACAAAATGCTAAATTTTAATCACCTGATATGGTGCAAATAGTTTAGGGAATATCACACAATGGCCACAAAAGGGTTAACCATATCTCAACCAGCAGGAGGCATTAACACCATAATGAGAGACCTTGAATTCAAATTGAGGTCAAAAAAACCACACTAAGGCTAATGATGATAACAAGTAGAATTGAATGAGCTTTCCACAATACATATAAGCAAAGGACTTCACCACAATACCATTTTAATTGCTGCTCTGAATAAGCCTCACCAAAATTCTCAACTCCCTTAGAGAATACCTCTCCTGCATTCACATTTAACTCTTTAAGTACCAGACAACTATATATAGCCATGCCCCATTTGGTTAGTATTTCTTTAGTATAACTGGCATATTGGGATAAATTTTTATTTCCTGCAAAAAATTTAAAAATAAATACTGTACAGTTATGTAGAGGTCCAGAGAGGAGCAGTGTTAGTTCTAGATAAGAAACAAGGTCAAGAGTCATTAACACACACTACCTAAGCAACAATTTAATGTTAGTGGAGGTCAAGGCAGAACCAGTAAATTTAGTGATTATACAAGCATATATGTGATCACTTAATAGAAAACATTAATAAAATGAGTAATATTTATCTACACTTCATGAACCATTAGCAAAGCTAAACCATGCAGGTTGAATCACTAGTTACAGTTTACCTAAATGCAAGATAAGAGGCTTCAAATTTAATGTTAGAAGCATTAGCATTTAATGGAGATATTTAAAACAACATGAAATTCGGGATTACTTACACAAAAAATAATAAATTTAAATGCTATCTATTGTAGCAAGTGTTATATAACAATTATTCAATTTTTAAAAATTATTTTCATTGGGTTTAACTTCAACCTCTGCTTCTACATGTAAAACTCTATTTTGAGAAAATATGCTAAAATGGTTTAGATTAAAAAAAAACCACTACCACAGCAGGAATAAATAGGCTTATAGGATGATTGGAATGCCAATTGATACCTTACATGATGCAAACTAGAATATCATATACCAACCTGGTAAAAACAACATGTAAAGTGAGAAGCTCATTCGTTCAACTTTGTAACAAAAATTGAATCCACTCACCGCTATTCTTTCTTGGTATCACAAAAGAGGAGAGGTCCAGGTGGGTCCAGGATGTCAGTTATGTCCTACACTGCATGTTCAAAGTGGCCTGGTATATATCTCTTGAAGCCACAATTATGAAACAACATAGTCAAATTAGAAATCTTGAACCACAGGATGTCATGCTCACAATATGGCATAAAAAATATAATACAAAAGAAATACTTCTAAAAGCAATATTATGTTAATATAAATTCAGCATAAGGGATTCCAGATTAGTATATTAGTGATGAATTGCTAATTCCTCAGCAATAAGTAAACTAGATATCGTGCACTCGACTGCAAAATTCTCAATCTAACTTTAAGCCTCATTCAGAAACACCGGACTCCTTAAATTTCATTAAGTTTATCAAAATGACATGCGTAATCATTAATAGGTTAAATACCACGATACAAAAATTATAAAAGCACAATTTTTTTTCCTATGGTATAAGGACTATCAATCATGATGCAATTTATTCTACACTACCGCAATAATTAATAAAAAAAATATCATTAAACCATTTACTCATCCAATGAATTTCCTATTACATACCTCCAATTATGGAATGGAGGCATAGCATGGCGAGCTAATCATATTTCGCTTCGGATATCAAATATACGGAACACATAATCAAGATTATTAACCTTCATCATTTCCAAATGAATATTTAACTACCGACAACAATATCTAGTTTTTATACAACTAATGTCATCACTAAGGTCACATGGCGGAATGAAATTTCAAGCGCCATTTAGTAACTCTCATTAAGTAGACGGAGAATAATTATCTCTCGTTGGTATATTTATGAAAATGTTAATACGTTACAAAGATTAAAAACTCACCAAAGAGACAACTTCTATAGTATAATTCAATCACAATCACCTCCACACTTCTTGCATTGAGCCGTTTTCAAAATGTGACGATCGAATTGATTTAAGGAATGTGAGGAATGCAAACGATTATTGTATACTGTCAATTACGGACGAATTTGATATTCCGTGATTAATAATTTGTGTAACCAGAGAAAAATATTTAATAGCTTACACTCTTCTATGGAAACAGCAGTTTTTTCTAATTATGAAAATTTTGAAACCATGGTTTCTCACAGGGTTGCCAGACGTCCCGATTTCGCCGGGAATTTCCCGATATCTAAGAAAAATTCCCGCGTCCCGATATAATAACAAAAATTCCCGATTTCCGTTTAATCTAGAAAAACATTATAAAAAAGTTTTATTTCTTAAAACTATGGAGAAGTATCATACAATAAATTATATGCAAGTGGTAACAAGTTCAAGCACATCGTCACTGTAAACAAAGTTCAGGTCAGGAAGTATTTGTATATTTGCTCGTTTCGGCATAATGAAGTGAGTGAAAACAACAATTAAACAAAACATTCATCATAAATATCTTTTATATTATAAAGGAATAAACACCTATATATATATATATATATATATATATATATATATATATATATATATATATATATATATATATATATATATATATATATATATATATATATATATATATATATATATATATATATATATATATATATATATATATATATATATATATATATATATATATATATATATATATATATATATATATATATATCCCTTCCAACTGCCTCAGTTCACTGCCTCAAAGTCGGCGGAAGGGTGTAAACGGAGGCTAAAGGGCGAAGAACAGTGGTGTCCTCGGACACCGGTAGGTTCAACCATGCTGTGAAGTCTTTCTGCAATATCTCCGGCCAAAGTGAAAGAGGTACTCACCAACCCGCTCTGGGCCAGCGTGGTGTTTTAAGGCCCACAATCCCCCCATGACATGTACACCCATAAAAAACGGCCCTCATTCTCCGGAGGCTGGATTGCCTCTGACCGTGGCAGTGGTCAGGAACAAGGCAGGAAGGCAGAGGGTGCTAAGAATCCCCGGAGGTTAAACGCCCACTGCCACTCTTTCTCATCCTTACCCAATTCCTTTAACCTCAACCTAACTACCTTTAACTGCCGGACTTTGTCCAGTGAAGATAAACTTCAAGAGCTCCAAGAACAACTGGAGAAGATCAAGTGGGACATTTTAGGACTTAGTGAGGTGAGAAGAAAAGGTGAAGGCCTATTGGAGTTGAAGAGTGGAGATATTTTTTATTACAGGGGAACTGACACAGGAAGAACAGGAGGTGTTGGATTCATCATCAACAAAAAATTGAAGAATAATATCGTGGAAATGGAAAGTTCATCCGAGCGGGCAGCTAGACTAGTGCTTCAAATAAATAAAAGATATCAACTTCAAATAGTCCAAGTTTATGCGCCAACGTCATCATACTCGGATGAGGAAGTGGAAGATTTTTACCAAGAAGTTGGAGAACTGCACGACAAAGGAAGCTGCCATCTAAAAGTGGTCATGGGTGATTTCAATGCCAAGGTAGGAGAACAAAAGGAAGATGACAGCGCAGTTGGAAAATGGGGCTATGGAGACAGAAATGAACGAGGGGACCGCCTTGTAGACTTTGCTGAATGTACTAGTCTATATATAATGAACACTTTCTTCAAAAAGAATCCCAATAGAAAATGGACCTGGAAAGGACCCAATGGTACCAAAAACGAAATTGACTACATACTAGTAAATAAGAAGCAATTGGCTGAAGACTGTTCCGTCCTCAACCAGTTTAAAACTGGAAGCGACCATCGCTTGGTAAGATGCAGAATAAAATTCAACTCAAAGTTAGAAAGACAGAAGCTTATAAAGAAGAAGCCTAAGTCTATTATCAACACGCAGGTGCTAAAAGAACGAAAAGAAGAATTTCAGCTCCAACTGAAAAATCGATTCAGTGCACTGGAAGACCCAGAAGTTGAATCCCAATTTATAGAGATACTCAAGGAAACTGCTGAAGAAATAGGCGGAACAGTTAAAACAAAGCCAGAGAAAAAGTTGACTGAAAAAACAAGACTGCTGATGGAAAAAAGAAGGAAAATGTTAATTACTAATGATCCTAAAGAAATGATCCATTTTGCAGAACTAAACAAAACTATAAGGAAGTGCATCAAGGAAGATGTGAAAAAATATAATTATGAACTAATCGAGAAAGCCATAGAAAACAATAGAAGTTACAAGAAAATGAAGCAACATCTCTCGATCGGAAAGAGACAGCTGGTGGCCTTGATGCTAGAAGACGGCTCCATAACCCATAATAGGAAACTGATCCTGAAACGGGTACAAGAATTTTACACCAAGCTGTATGAGGATCCTCTAGGAAATGATGAAGTAAATGATGATGCAAACATGCCCACCGAAGAGGTCCCAGGTATCCTTCCGGAAGAGGTGAGACACGCAATCAGAAGTATGAAGAATGGAAAAGCATCTGGAATGGATGGTATCACAGCGGAAGTATTCAAAGCAATGGGGAATCATACGGAAACAATTCTCGCTAAGATTTTTAATTCCTGTCTGAGGAAGAAAAAGATACCAGAAACATGGAACCACGCATGTATTATCCTTCTGCACAAGAAAGGTTCCAAAGAAGACTTGAATAACTACAGACCGATCAGCCTACTCCCAACAGTCTACAAAATATTCACCAAAATACTCACTATGCGCCTTCAAAACCATCTTGATGCTGCCCAACCCAGAGAGCAAGCTGGATTTCGCAGTGGGTATAGCACGATGGACCACATCCAAGTCGTGAGAGAGGTAATCAGTCGGACCAACGAGTATGAATTACCTCTATGTATGTGCTTTATCGACTACGAGAAAGCATTCGACTCTGTCCGAACTTCGTCGGTGTTACGTGCACTAAAGAAACAAGGAGTAGAAGAAACGTACATAACCTTGATCAAGAATATCTACGAAAATGCGACAACATCTGTCCAGCTGCATGAAGAGACGAGTGCCTTTAAGGCCGAAAAGGGAGTGAGACAAGGAGATACTATGTCCCCTAAGTTATTTACAGCAGCTCTAGAGGAAGTATTCAAAAGGCTAGACTGGGAGGAAAAAGGCATAAAGGTAAATGGAGAATATCTGAGTCACCTGCGCTTTGCAGATGATATCATACTGTTCGCAGGAAGCCCAGAAGAGCTCCTTAGAGGAACTGAAGAGCTTGAGCAAGCAAGCCGAGAAGCTGGACTTAAGATGAATCTTAATAAAACAAAGGTTATGTACAACTCCTTCACAAATTCTGAGAAGATACATATCAACGGAGCAGAACTTGGAGAAGTAACCAGCTATGTTTACTTAGGTCAACTCATCACTACAGATGGTTCGCTTCTTGGAGAAATCAACCGGAGAGTGAAGATGGCATGGAGTGCTTTTGGCAAGAATGCGAACATCTTTAAATCAAATATTCCAGTCTTCCTAAAAAGGAGACTGTATGACCAATGTGTTCTGCCTGTTCTGACATATGGTTGTGAAACATGGACCATGAATGCCAGAATGATACAGCGCCTGCAAACAACACAGAGGGGCATGGAGAGATGCATGTTAGGGATCACCCGAAGAGATCGCAAGAGGAACGACTGGGTAAGAAAGAAGACGGGAGTCTGTGACGTGATTAGAAGAGTGAAGGTGTTAAAATGGCAGTGGGCAGGCCACATTGCTAGAAGAAATGACCAGCGTTGGACGTCCAGTGTCATCGAATGGATCCCAAGAAACATCAAGAGACCAAAAAGAAGACCGAAAGACAGGTGGGACAGAGAGCTTGTTAAGTTCTTGGGGCAAACTTGGAGGAGGGAGGCAGTTCACAGGGAAAACTGGAAGTGTCTGGGGGAGGCCTTCGTCCGTCAGTGGACTGAAAAAGGCTGATGATGATGATGATGATGATATATATATATATATATATATATATATATATATATATATATATATATATATATATATAGGTGTTTATTCCTTTATAATATAAAAGATATTTATGATGAATGTTTTGTTTAATTGTTGTTTTCACTCACTTCATTATGCCGAAACGAGCAAATATACAAATACTTCCTGACCTGAACTTTGTTTACAGTGACGATGTGCTTGAACTTGTTACCACTTGCATATAATTTATTGTATGATACTTCTCCATAGTTTTATATATACATATGTATATATATACATATGTATATATATACATATATATACATATGTATATATATGTATATATATGTATATGTATATATATATATATATATATATATATATATATATATATGTGTATATATATATATATATATATATATATATATATATATATATATATATATATATATATATATATATATATATATATATATATAGGATTGCAACTAGTATATATATATATATATATATATATATAGGATTGCAACTAGTAGTTGAGAGGGATAGGAGGGAGCCAGTGGACACTTAGTTGGTGTTGTGGACGTCCATGGCGATAGATGAAGGCTTTTTCTTGGAGCTTTCGGGCATCCGCCCTTCTTCGGCACAAGAGTATTAGTAAAACTAAACAATATATATATATATATCACACAATACAATATATGCCGTCCGTCCCACCCTGTATCTCAAAAGCCGTTCGTCGTAGAGATATGCGGTAAACTGCGTTTTGTTTCTACAAGCTAGGAAGGCCCCTAGAAACTCTCATTTTCATAAAGTCCCGGTTTTGAATCCAGGATTCCCGATATTGCAAGTCTGAAATCTGGCAACCCTGGTTTCTCATAAGTTCGAGGTGAATTTGTATCTCCGGTTTCCTCGACTTAAAGGATTTATCTAGAATCACTATGTTTTATTCATCTGGTAGTGAACATTTGTTCTTTCGCGTAAAATTGTGGTGAATCTTATTCAAAAGAAACAGTTTTGCATTGTTTTGTTGGTATCATAATTATGAATATTAAATATTTTGGCTATCTTTTTCAAAAATGGAAAATTAAGATATATCTCCGAAATGGATGGTTCTACGAAAATTTGTTTCAAACATAACTTGGAAGAAATATTATTCTCTACAACTTTGGTCCTCACGAGGATTACCAGTAGCGATGTTTTTAAGGAGATATTTGACGGAAACCGAAAAACCGGTTATTTGTAAATAATTCCTATACAATAACGGCTATAGAAAATTGTTTCAAATGAAATTTGTAGGAAATTACATTCTATATAAGCTTTGTATAGAATTGTATATACAATAATGATGTTTTAACGGAGAAATACCGCAAAAACCGAATCGGGTTTCGAATAAACCTCGACTTTCGGTTAACCGGTATTGCCCAAAAACTAATAAGTTCTTTGTGCTCATGCTAAAGTGTAATATATGAAGTTTGGTAACGATATGACAAGTATTTTTTGAGTTAGAGCGCCAACAATCTGCGGCTTAAATGAGCATGATAGATGGATGTAGAGTTATCGGAAAAGTAGTGGATACTCCTGCCATCTTCTGAAGTTTGGTGGAACTATTTCGCATTCTACTTGGCGTACGCAAGTGGTTCGTCATTTACATAAAGTAAGGCTAACATTTGAACAGGTAGCAGAAACAACGTAATCGGTAATTAAGATGACAGTTATCTTAATTGTTAATTGGATTCCAGGCTTAAGGTAAGCACAATTATTCACTTTTGAACTAACATAGATGATAGTTATGTTCGTCGTTAACTGATATAGGAATTGAAATAGGAAATATTACAGGGGAACAGAAATGGTAATTTAAGATTTCACGAATGTGTGTCTTCTATTTTAAATACACCTTTGTAGTTTTTGTCAAGTGTTCTGTATTTACATCCCTAAATCGTAAAAAAAAGTTCTAATTAACTAGCGCGCGTACTCGAGATAGCGAGCAACTCTTACTACGTATTTACTGTTTACTATTATACATCTCAAAATAAAACTTTCCATGAAAAACTTTCATTTCAGAAGTGAGAACAGATTTTAGCAGCTATGTATGCTTATAGAATAAATATGTGTGATTCTATGTTAAAGTATCAGCTATATAAATATAGATTTATGTGTACGTTGTTGTAAAGTTAATATCAGAAATTATGAATTCAATGCAGTATCACAAATCCATGAAGAAAATGCTTCATATAAGATAATATCTGTTCATAAATCTAAATTCCATGCTATTAAAATCATAATATTAGAACAAATTAAATTCATCGATATAGAAGTAGTTTATTTTATACATGTATGAAATTCGAAAGTTATTTTGAAACGCGACAAACTGAATGCAGGAGACATCTGTTAGGTAAATAACGGAGCATGAAGATGCCAGAAATTCTTAATTTTTAATTGGAAAAAGTATCATAAATAGATCATTATTATTATTATATGAACTAATGTAATTATCCCTCAAAAATGACGGGTTGGCATGAACGAAATTTTAAATTAACATTAAAAGAGTTCATCATATAACCGTTACTTAGAGATGATGGATAGAAATGAGCGATATCCTATTTAGTGATCAAAAGATGCTAAATTATCGCAGTAGTATATATTTTATTGAAATTCTAGTAATAATTCTCTTCGCATTATAAACATGCGGTAGCTAAGATATTCTAGTATAAATTACTTTTCATTTTCGCTGCAAATAATATTAATTTTATATGGCTGTAAAACATTAAATTTCCCGACAGAAAAAATAGTATATCAGTTAAAGATTTTAAAAAATAATCTCTAATGCGCCGTAAAACTACCCCTGTCTTCTTAAAATGCCCATAAAAGCATTTACATCAAATCCGTGCTACTAAAACATCTGATTGACCGCTGATGACATTTACATTAGTTACGTCAGTAATTAAATAGAATTTTACTCATTTCTATAAATGTTGTTGAGATTTTGTACAGTACGTACAATTTATGTCGACAATCAGCAATTATACCTTTTTAGTCGGTTCATTCATTATGAAAAAGAGCAGCTAGTTGGCGAGTTCAGACTTGGCAATAATGTGTGAAGTAGTCATGGCAACAATGGTTTTTCAATGCTTAATTTCTTTAAATTTCTCGTTTTCTTCGGATATGACAGCGATTTGTTTTAGCTAATTCGGAACTAGTCCATGTTTTCCTGACTGGAAAAAATCCTGTTTTAGCGTGAAACCGTTCTATTTTCGAGCTTTTATCTCGACTTTAACTATTTTTAAAATGTTATCGAAAAATAACCTACATTAATTCACACGTTAAGCAAATAGATAATTTAAACACATCTGAACTCGAACCCATGCTCTTATCACTGACGGTAGCCCATATAAAACCTGCGTTGAGTATTCATCGAAATCGGGCCTACCGTTATTGAGCGATTCGCACTAATTTGTAAGATCTGAAGCACAGAATGAAAACATGAGATGGGATTTTATTATAATAGGAGGATATTGACAGAGTTTTTAGTGTTAGTACTTTATGTGTATTAACGTGAATTTAAATCGAATATCATCATTAAACAATTTCGATCTGTGTAACGTAATCAAAGATGAATTAATACTTTTCCCCTAAAGTTTAAACAACATTCATAGAAAATATCTTTTGGTCACAGAACTCACAGTTCACAATTTTGACAAATTTTAATCAAAGGCATTTTTAATTTATATTATAATTATTGATTATTTATTTTATATTTAAATCCCTTTGTCGTCACACGGAAGCCATGAAAGTTCGTAGGAGACTTTTTTCTAAGAATACAATTATTTTTTAATATACTACATCAGTGAAACCATCAAGTCAATAGCGCCTGTGTCAGAAAGTTCAATAAAAACTCGATTTATTCTCGTCTCTGTATATATTATAACGAACAAATCGGCCTCCTTGTTGATCATTTCTTATTCTTAAGCATCTTAACTCCTTCCTACTTCCAATACAACCCGTTAAACCCTGATATTTTTATTTCCTTTCCCGCTAAGCTTCCGAGAACGGAGACTCCAGCGCCACGGACTTAAACCGGCATTCTTCGAAATCACACGCAGCTGGCGGCTCCCCTCCCCGTGCAGCCGAACAGAGACAGAAGGAGCATTTACCGAAAGGGAGGGAAAAGACACGGGCGAGGGCCTCCGAGGAGAGCGGTCAGATTCGCCGCCACCTTCGCAGCGTGTGTGCGTGCTCTTGCGCGCCGTCATCCCCCTCTTTTCATTTCGGTCCACAGAGGGTGGGGCGCATTACGACGAGTGAAGCGGCGTGTGGAGTGGAGGGGAGTGGCCGCGCGCGGCGCTTTCGCGTCCCGCGGTTGTGCGCAGACGTGGTTGTTCGTGCCGTGAGTGTTTTCGTGACTGTCAGTGGCGGACGGTGTGTCGCTCCCCACAGGAGGCGAGGGAGGAAAAAGACTGTCGCCGTGCGTTCAAAGGAGGAGAGAGCTTTTTTCCACCCGGCGGACGTAACGTGGGGCGTGGACTAATAACTTCCACAGGAAAATCTTCATCTCAGGTGAGTCCTCTTCTTTTTTCTCGCCATTTCTCCCCTCCGCGCACACCCACACCACCCCTTGGCCCGAAATAATGAAAAAAAAGAAAAACGCCGGCCGCGCCCGTAGCGAAAATCTTCTCCCCGATATCGATTCTCCCACCAGACTCCCTGGCGTAAATGGACCGCCGCCGCCGTTCCGTCCTCTTCCATCTCGCCGGCGAAATGCTTACCCGGCAGCCGATGGAGTGCAAAAAAAATAAATGAAGGTAGAAAACTGTTTTTATCCCCCCCTCCCCTGTTTACCTCCTAACGTCACGATTTGCCGTACATTACGGGGAGGAAAAAGAAAAAATCGAAAAATGACCCGCGCACGCCCCGGGTCGTGATGGAGGAGTTTTCTTCTCCGAGCTTCTTTATACCCACTTACAGTGACAGGGCCGTTTGCCGAAGTAAGTCACGCCTCTCGTGTTTGTGTTTTGCCCAAGAAAAAAACCAATATTTTTTTGTGATCCACACGAGGTGACGTGCGCGAGAGAATGACACGGGGTAGTGCAGAAAAGTGTCCCACGTTTTGCTATATGCTGCTGGAAACGGACAGGAGGAGTACAGTCGGCATCGGCCGCGGCGACGGCCTTTCCATAACATCTCCCCCTTTTGCGCGCCGCGCCATCCCACCTTACTCTAATTCTCATCTTCCTTCCCTCCAACCCACTCCACCCCTTTTGAATCATCCCCCTCTTCACGTCTTCGCCACCACCCCTCTCCGTTGCCAGAGAGAGGGCGAAGGAGGAGGTTGGAGGGGAGAAAGAGGGGAAGGAGAGAATAAGAGAGGGGTCGTGGAGGCGTTTTGGATGGAGGAGGAAAAAAGGATCCGTATCTTGAAGGGTAGGTGAGATGTAAGGAGAGAGAGAGAGGATTACTTTTTTCGAAAAATTCTTTTCGGTTGTAAGTGAAGGAGGGGGAGAGAGGTGGTATTAAAGGGAGATGGTGGTAGCCGTGAGTGAGAGAGAGAGAGAGAGGGCGGGAAAAGCGAGGGAGGGGGTGATCTCAACGGCGGAGGCAGTTTGGCTGGGGTGGGTGGGAGGATTGTCGGTTTAGGAAGGGTAAGAGAGAGAGATAGGGGGAGAGTGAGAGGAAGGGAGGGGGGCGTGGTGAGCGGATGGGGATGTGGGGGAGTCCCAACCCGTATCGATCCACGCGCAAGATCCCCCCTTTCCCTACTTCCCCCTCTCCCTCCTCATTCCTTCTCCGGTACTACGAAAAGAGGGGGGTGGGGGAAGGAGGAGGGAAAGCCATGCAGAGAGGAAGGAATGTGGGGAGGGAGGGGGGAGGAGATAGGGTAGGAAAATATATACTGGTACACGACGGCGTATTGCCTCGTGTGCATGCGTATGGAAGGAGAGGGAGGAACGGCTTTTAAAAGGGGGAATGTTACACTCTCTCTTGTATATATGTACGCATATTTTTTCTCGGTGGTATTCATGGTTCTGAGGGAGTGAGATTCGTGCATCCGAAAAAAAAATTCCCCTCGCTTGCTCGCACGGACTTAATGCACTCACTCTTCTCTCCCCCTTTTTTTTCCTCCTCGCCTCTCCCAATTTCTCACGCGCGTGCACGGCGGGGTCGGGTGCGTGTGGCTGTGTGTGGAATAGACCCCGCGTGCAACGTCCCCCACTCCTCCCTCTTCTCCAAGCACGTCAGGCACGGCTCCTCTAACCGCCGCCCTTCCTTTTGGTTAGGATATCGCACGAATCGTCTCTAACATGCGAGTTCCCACTCGAAAAGCCTTAACCACGATGCTTTCTCTCTCTTCGCTCATTTCTCTCTCTCGCTACCTCTCTTTCCTATAATGCCACTCCTCCCTTCAGACGTAGTTAGACATGGAGAGAAGGCTTGGGGGGGGGAGGTCACATTTTTCTTGACTTTCGAGTGAGATGCAGCGATGTTGTGATACGTTCGTGGAACACGTGGAAGTTTTAGTTGATGGTTAATGGATCGCTCGATAAATAAAGAATACGATCCTCGCTATACGTTTATATATACATACACACGTACATAAATAAATAAATATATATATATCATAAGGTAATTATGAAGGTGGCAACAAGGTGTTGGAGGAAGCCCAGTGGACACTTACCAAAACTGCAGAGCCTCTGAGGGTGCTTCAAATTTGTTTCCACGCTTCTTTCTCTCAGTTCCGCGAAAGCATTACCTACTCGTAGTGCTCCGTTAGAACAAGGCAGTACGCCACACGCCCCGCCAAAAGTTTTTTTTTTCGCTTTCGATACAGATATCGTGTTTTCGTGTAACTCGAAACCTCCTAAACTCTTCAGCTCCCCAAGTTCGTCGACTAGTTGCCGATGGCTATCTAAAAGGGGTCGGGTGTAGTAGCTTTTGAGATGTTGATACTCTCTTTCTCAGTTTAGAAAAAAAGGTTTATTTCGTCATCGGCTCCTTCTCAAAGTCCACCGTTGTGCTTTTATTTTTAAAAAATATAAAGAATTTTAGAATGAATGGATCGTGAATACTTCCGTAGCAAAGAGTTGTTTTGTTGCCTTCTCGATAATTGACTGATAAGGAAGAATGACGCTCGTTTGATATCGCCGCCGGTTTGCTGTTCATCGATTCGGAAATTATTATCTTTGAGACGCAGCTAGATACGTGGCCACAAAATAAAGATAGCAGTTTCGTCGCAATGTTCAGTTTCTTTATATCACCTCGTCTGTGATCCGATCGTCGGAATTCTGTGAAAAATGGAGGAATCGTCAACAAAACCCCTCTTTTAAGACTCAATCGGATAAATTTTGAGTGGATCTCGATGATGATCTAATTAGGCACAGGTCACCATCCACGAATTTGTCTTGATTCCCTCCTCCATAGCGATGTTATTCGTCATCAACTCCTGTTTGGAAAATTGTCCAAGATCGACTAACATCGCTCACGAAAAGCGGTCTTAATCCTACTTGGTCTACTCGACTTAAAAAGGCGATGGTGTTTACCCAGCTGTGTAGCGTGAGGAGAGGTCGTTTTGCCCGAGGGTCGTTTTTATCACTCCAATGAAGCGCCTTCTTGCCTCCACCTCATTTTTATCCCGAGGGCAATTCACTTAAATATGTATCAAGGAGGGCTATTAAACGGTGCTGAAGTGGTTGTTTAGTCTTCTGTTTTTAAGATCTATTTTTAACAAAAAAAAAAGATTAGGACTCTTGTCGGTTGTTCACAACAGGTATGCTGGTAATTCTATATAGTGAATAATTGTAAGGTTTTGTACAATTCCGTTGCACATTATAACGTTTTTCACAGCTCTATCGGTGTAGTAGCATTTTGTTTCCTTCGTTACTTTGAATTATTATCTCGCAAACAGGAATTCCAATGTTGCTCACATATTTATACACTAAAAGCTTTATAGTTACTATTTCGTAGGTCTTACGTTATATTGCTCTTCTATCCCGTCACTCTGCAGTATAATTACAGAATTTATCTCTAAGAGCCATCTACTCGGCAAACGGAAGATATCAGGACTTTTCCTGTTTCGAAAGATTGAATTGCATTTAAGTTGCCAACAACTTCTATAGATACGGCTATATTTCTCAATGTCATTCACTAAGTTTTGTCCCTTCTGTGTGGTAAGATTGAGACTCGAATTTCCCGTTGTCTCATTCCTTCCTTTAAATCAATGAGGAGGAGGAGGGGGGAGGGAGGGGGGGGGGGGGGCCGAGGCCATGAGAAAACAAATCAATTTTTAATGTAAAATTCAGATGAAATAGTTTAAACGTATTTTTTAATCTTCCCAGTATGTACCATATAAATGGGTAAAATAAGTTGGTTGATCATGAATAATGTTGTAAATACGAGTGCAAATTTATTCCAATCAAAAACGTGGTGGGGCATGACGGATTAGTGAAAACCAAAAGGGAGGAGTCATGTCGAAAAGTTGGGGAACCCACTGCTTTAAACAAATGATACAGGTAATTCCTATAGCCATTAAACTATTGAATAAACTACTACGTATCAAAATCATAATAATTTTTCTCGCTACTATAATTCGCCGCTTATAAGAACATCGACGGAGGTCTGTTACTTTTGTGGTAGGAACGCGCAATCGGTTTACTAACCCGTTTTATTTTAATAGAAGGCGGCTACGTCGTTTATATGTGGCACGGATCCGAATGATTCATTTTTGAATCGACCGTTCTTTAAAGATCACCCCCCCTCTACGACAACATAGACGAAAAAAGAGGTTACGCAAAGGACATTATGTATGGGAGTTTCTTTTGGGCGGAGCCGAAGATAAACTTTGAAAACTTGGGAATAGGGCGGAATCGCCCAACTCTTTTTTTTTATCATCGACTGACGTGCAGTCGAATGCCTTCAGCAGCGTCCCCGCCCTTGACCCTGAGGCTCCATCGTCTGCCTTTTTGGTTAGAAGAGACGGAAGAGGTGGAGAGGGTTCGGAACAGGAAGTCGGTTAACGGGTAGAAAGAAGAAATAGATTTCCGCTAGCAGTGGCGTAGCAAGGTGAAGCCGGGGCCCTGGTTCGAGAATTCTTTACCCCCCCATCTCTCCTCCAATATATAGTTTTTGGTTATTTAATTTTTGAAGGGGAAAATTTGAATGAAATAAGTTTCATGATCTCGGATTCTTTTCACTGTATTCAGCAGCTCGTGTGGTTTAAAATGACACAAAGGGTAAAATTTTGTATATGTCGACCACGGGCCTTCGGGTCCCCCCGAGCTCCGGGCCCTGGATCGACCGATCCATCGGATCCATGGTTCCTAAGCCACTGTCCGCTAGGATCTTCATGTGATTTCGTGGGAAGCCACTTCCTGTATACTACTTGGGAGTAAAACCGCGCGCGGTGCCGCGGAAGAGGGAGAAAACGATTTCTGGTTTTGTGGGTCACACTCTCCCTCTCTCTCTCTCTTCGGGAGTATATGTGCGACATAAGCGTCGGTAACTGAGATACGACGGAATAAATCCCGAGCACCGCAAAACATCGATGCGTTCGCTCGGCATTCTAAAAACCGCAACTTCACGTTACGGGAACGGTCAATAACCCATTATGGAAGTTGGGGTGGGTTAGTTTGACGGCGTTTTAGATCTGCTATCGCGTTGACTTTCGAAAGATGGTCGATCTAATTCTCAAACCGTTGTGCCGCGACACGATGGTGCGTCACGAAAAACCGGAAGGTTTGCTGCCAAAAAAAAAATGTTTGATAACGGTTAAAAATGCTTTATTTCCAAGTCGCGGGACAAAATATCGCCCAGAAGAATTAAGTGTGCCTAGCATTTTTTGCAGTTTAATTGAATGCGATTAAGCCTTTGACGCTGTCGACACAATTTTTAAATGAAATTATGCGATAGTTCTATACAAACTGTAAAATTGCTGTAATCAGAACCTAGAGGCGTTAAACGATGGCACACTAAGCTTCTTCCCATTAACGTTGGTGGAGACATTTGGAACATCGTATTTAAAAGGAAACGGACGGAAGTTTTAATGAACGTTCCTGATTAATTCGCGCTTTTGGAATGAAATAATTTTGTGTGAAAGAAATCTGGGTTAAATCCGCGAAATAAATGCCCAGAAAATAACTTACTTCAGCTCTTTCATATAACCATTAAAAACTGTAATCGTAGTATTATGCACGTCGAGACCATCTCACTGCGTAAATAAAATTGAGTAATGTGGACTTCGAAGTAGTAATAGCCTATAGACTGTGGAGGTGTTTTAAAAATCATTTCATTAGTTGGCTACATTTCAACAATATTATTATTCCACAAAATAAGTTTTTCGAAATTATAAATCAACTTGTTAGCATATGAGTTGCGTTTGCTCTCATTTTCCGAGGAAATATCGGGTTTTTAACGGTATAATCTGTAGTTTTTTTCGAAATTTTATTTTAACATTTTCGTTAAAAATCGAAATATAGTAGTGCGTCGTTTTAACCATGCGTCTCGGGTGAAAACGCGAGTGGGTTAAAGAGAGCGCAAAAGAAATTCCTCAGAATCGTCGTTATGACTACGAGTCGCATTTTCTGACGTCTGGTACTACACGGCGGTAGTGTTGTTTTTTTCGGTTCCAAGTGCGAAAGGCCCCGAAATCAACACCATTATGTACCGGTGAAAGGCCGGACATCCTTGTCGTTAAGGGATGAAAATTTTTCGCGTGAGTTTTAAGAGGCTCGTAAAGGGAGCACCCAATTGTGGCGTTCCTCCCTTTCGCTCAAGTTTTTATTGTGAAGGTTGGGAGCTGAGCACAAAAGGCAAGGGTCTAGGCTGCTCACGTTCATTAGATGCGCATGAATTATTTCGCGTCCTCGAGAAAGTCATTGTGTGACGCACAAAGATGTAGTCCGCCATAAAAGTCTCCGTGTTTACCTCCATTACTCTACGCAGACTTTATGGGACAGGAGATTTCGACATGAATCGTTCATGCGATGATTTTTTCTCATTCATGAAATTTGGCTCTGGGCTAACTTCACCTGCCTCGCTTCATGATAGTTTCGATGTGGTGCTGGTAAGCACAGAGATATACTACCGAAATGTTACCTGTCTAACAAGTAGATAACGATCATCTACATAACACATGAGAAAACTCAAATTTCATTATTATAGTTTAGGTTTTCCTATGTTTTCCCTCATTGTAAAGGATGATCTCATAAATTATAAGAATTTTACTTCCTTTCCTTTCACGGAAAACAATGTGAGCGATAAGACTTTGGATATTTATAATTTAAGAAGGAAGCTCTAGTTTTATCTGCGATTAGATTAGATTAGATTATATTATTTATGACTCATTTGAGAACTGTTACGAAATAAATGCCTGAGGAGCCTAATGTTATTAAATCATTCGACAGAGATTTATCTAGCTCGTCTTATGGCTGAAATTTTTAAGAAAAAGCACTTTTAAAAAGTACTCATCTCAAGCATCTCCAACATACACAAAAAACTAATGAAACTTTAAAAATATATTTTCGGTGAATTACAACTGGAGACGGCTGCGTTGTTCACTAAATGCGCATCTGGGTTTTCATAACCTTGTTCTGCTACACATGAGAATAAGGACTTTGAAGTGCTTGTTCCTGAAGTAATTCGGACATGAAAAAATTTACTTGAAGGAAAGTGAAAATATTCCAAATCCTACTTTTGACGAGAACAAATTGGTTAAAAATACTTGTTCTGATTAATGTTTAACTTAAAAATGTTAATTTTCTTTCAAAGCTCATTATTCCGTGTCAGATAAGGCTTCTCTCTGCACAGATATCTTCGTTATATATTTATCTTGAAACATATAAGATATTCACTCTGCAAACATGCTTTTAAAAATTGGGTTTCAGTAATTCTTTGGACACTTGAACTCTTGTTATCATCTTGATTCGATTTTGTCTCACACCGAAGACGTAATTTATGAAATTGAAAAAAAAGGAAGAAATAATTACCTTCATTTTCGGAAGTTAAACCCCTCTCTTAACTCTCGCCTTTTAGAAGTGGATCAGGTGTTCGTAACCGCAGCTACTGTAACTGCGCGACTCGCTGTGGAAGCTATTCCCTCTGGGTGCATCCCCACGGGCTGCGTACTAATTTGGCGCGAGTGAGTCTCATTCTGCGATTGCGTCCGCAAGAGGCGGCACGTCGTGCCTAATGTGCGTGCATGTTAACCGTGCATCGGAGAGGCGGAACGAGAGAGAGAGGTTCCGAATTTCATCGGTTATATACCTGAAAGAGGCGGCGCCTGTTCACAAGTAGTACAAGGACTCGTGTGGGGGAGAGGCTCTAAATTCGGTCTTACCCGCTCTCGTCTCTTTTCAGCCCTTCCAAATCCATCGATTTCCGTTTTTATAATTCACCCCTTCCCGTGGCGTCCTCTTACGTCTCAATTCATCATTGACGGAAAAAGAAAAGGCTCGTACGATATATGTATAGTAAAAATATATAACGTTCTTTCTTTTTTTTTCTTTTTTTTTCTTTTTTTCTCCCCGTCCTCGCAGCCATGAAACGTAATTCGATAAGGATCCCGTGAAATATTCCGATTTTTTTTTCGAGAGGAGAGAAGAAGCCATTGTCGAACGAACGCAATGGAATCCGGGCTTTTGTTGCCTCCATTCAAATTGTTCGGAAGGAAAGGGGAGGGTAGACCGAGCGAGAGGGAAGAGGATTTGCGTGTGAAACACGATCGATTGCTTTTTGAAACTGCGATACGGCAAAAAATGACTTCCGCTTTCGAGGAAGGCCCAGGGATGCGGGGGGAGAAAAAGTACCGAATTCTAGGCAAAGATTTGGAGGAAGAGGATTTCCGCGGCACAGATATGTACGTGTTACGCATTTTGTTGCTAATCTGGAAAGTTATATTCTTTGTTTATTTTTTAAAGTCCACGCCGACGACAGATATATATATTCCCTCGTATCGCGTTCTTCCTGAATGATTTAGTTCCGTCGCTCGGAAAATGTATGAGTGACGCGGGCGTTGAAGTCTCGTCGAAAGAGGAAAAGGAAAAATTCATGCGGGGATTAATAATTCCCTTTGATTTTTTTGGGTCGTCGTAGAGGAGTTGAAATCCTCGCATCCAAACGGATATTGCGGATCCGAATTCTTTTCGGTCTGCTTTTTTTCCGACTCTGGCCCATTGCTAATACGTTCGAAATAGGTCTACTTCGTTTGCCGTCTCTTGAGCTTCTGTTAAGTCATCGTACTATAACGAGGGCGTATTCGAACGTAGAACGTTAACACGTCCAGAAATTACACCAAGGTGAGTTGCATAGGCTATTCGTTTTATGAAAGAGTAAATTTTTCGTTTGGTGTTAAAAATAAAACCGTGTATCGTAACTTTTGGACTGGGGATGCATATTGTCTGTCGGCGAAAACGTTCAATTTTACTTTAAAATTACGCTAGAAACTTATTAGAATTTTGTTTTTTTATAATACACAATACCGCTTTCAAATTATTTAGTAATTGTAAGATATTTTTCAGTGAAAACTGATTAATTTCTCCCACGAAACAGGTTTCCGATGTAATTTGCATACACACCCTCCGCAATTTTCACGATTGCTTCGGCATTTTCTATTTATTTCCTTGGTTTCATTAACCACTGAAATTGCCCTTAGCCCATGTGTTTGTCTCTGCTGCAACAAAAACAGTAAGGGCCCATATGTTGAAAATGAGGAAAATACAAGACGCGTAAAGTTAATTATGGGACGACGAATTAGTATCTACGACTTCTTCATAACCGATAACATTCAAGTAAATCTACGAATGTTGCTGTCATTACCATGGAATAATATCTTGCATCATCGGAATGCATGAAAGTATGCTATCAAACCTTTCCTCGCGCAAAATCGCGAGAATGTTGCGCCACCAGGATTCTTCGGAAAGAGGTGACTATCTTTCCATTACGGATAAATCGTACGTTTAAATCGCCCTGTACGCAGTTATCGTGACAAAAAAACCGATACCAAGTTAACACGGAAACTTGGAAAGAGTGGGTGTCGTGAGTGAGGCGGTGAGGAATTTTTTCGATGCCTTCTGAAAGTGAAGGGCGTCGTATGGGACATGGGAATGTTGCATGACGAAGCGGAACTCTTGTTTCGACACTCGAGCGAGCGCGGCGTTTGTGTAGTGTGTGTGTGTGGGGGGGGGAGGGAAGATAGGAGGTGAATGGGAGAGGGGGGGGGGGCGGTGCGTCACCCGCAGAGTGGAGTCCTAGTCATCTGAATGTTCGAAGCGATTAGGTTTACCGCATTGAAATCCCTTGCGCTCGGCAATTTGTATCCGCCTTTTCGTGAATGCGAGAGGGGTGCGTCCGTAAGTCGGTATGTGGGGATGTTTCGTGGCGTGCCGTTTGCCATCGACGCTTAAGTACGTCATCTCGTTGCGCATCTATGAAACGCTGTCAAAATATTTTGCTGTCGTACGATGTAATTGTGTCAAAGCATTAGGCTTAATAGGCTATCGAAGAAGTAAGTTTTTTTAGTTCGGAAAAGCGCGCGTTTTTGAACTAAAAATTTTAATCATTAAATAAAAACTTATGAATAATATTTTTTAAAACAAGACGTCTGATTCATGTCCTGGTTTCGGTTTTTGTGAATTGTTAGTTTTTTTGTCGTTTTCATTAAATCAAATTGTATAAAAAGCAAACTTTTAATTTCTTAAAATATCATAAGTGACTACAGTGAAAATGCTGAAATTTTTTCACAATTTGAAATATTAATTTGAAATGCTTCTGAAGCTGGAGTAATAATACATGCATTGTAAAATCAAAAAGTTTTTTATTATTCCTTATAAAATATATTATAAAGAGGAAATTGACTGTATAGTATTTGTTGTTGAATGAGAGCCCTGGCAGTGATATCGCATTTTTTCTTTCAGTTTTTTACGCTCTTTTCTACTTAGCAAGTTATTTTTTTTTTTGGTGTACAGAAAAAATTCTGAAAAAAAACTTTCTTATCCTTTTAAGAGTTACTATAAATTTTATATTAAAGTGCTCTTTTACTGAAAAGGTGTTACTAAGCACTACAATATGACATAGAACGTGTTATAGTGGATTCATATTACAATTTTTTATTCTTAGTTTAAATTATAAATTTATATTTAGCCAGGTTCTAACAATATATGTTGCGGGATTTTATACTGAATGATGAGCTGTAGTGATCGACAAAAAAACTTTTCATTGACACGCAATAACGCTTTTCTATAATTTATTAGTTCCATTTGCGTGCGACGGATCACAAAAATTTCTTTTCTTTTCGAAATAGCGAACCACCCGCGAAAAATTCTTGTCTTTGCAGTTTGCGAAATGTAAATGTAAACGAACTTTGGGCCGTCCCCACAGCCTCTCTCGTGGGCGAATAGATTTTCGTAATTTTTAAATTTCCTCACTAACTATCCATAGCTCTTCTTTTCCTTATTCATCGGCGCCATTGGAGTCGATATGAGGAAGTCTGCGGTCGAGATATTGCACAGATTTCCTTGTGCTTGAATAAATAGCTTACTTTTATTTAATGCACGTCTTGAATGCGTGCACCCCAAATCAGTCTTCCTCCCCTCCCTCATGTTTTTGCCATGTGAACGCTGAAACCTCGTAAATGCTTTCATCTAGTCATTACTCTTTTTTGATCCGTCAGTAGCATCTTTCTCTCCTATACTCTCATTGGCGTTTATCGTTTCCGCGTCGCTATGGAAATGCTCAAAAACATAGTAGTTAGGCTTTCGTCGAATGTTTTTTTTCATAACAGCATACCTTCTCTATTTATGCATGGGAAATTTAATATAATTTTGTCTTCAGGTGACGAATTATCTTATATGAAAGATCTCCGTCCTTCTTAATTTGAATTGCGATCTTTAAAACTGATAAGGAGTCTTATCTTGCTCCCTATTTGATCGTTTCCTCTAAATTGGAGCATGTTTCAGCGAGGAGCGTTTACTTTGTGGAATTTATTTTTTTTAACTGATGCATTTATTTAATTTACACCGATTTTTAAAGGACTTTAACTGCCTAAAGTCATTGTGTTTTCTTTAAAAAAATTACTATTTTTTTCATTAAATGGCTAACAGATCATTTTTTAGGTGATACCTTATTGGCTAATGCATTGATCATGTATATTTGTTTATGTTTCGCATGTTACAAAATAACGTTATCTTCAATGCCGCTCAAAAATTACAATCTCCCACTGTTGGTTACATTTTTTCTTAGATGCGTTCATTCATCTCAACTACATTTTTACTGAAAATTTCGAGGATGTTATTATTTTCGACGTTTCTGCCGTCTTAATTTGTCACTGCCTTTTAACTTTACCTTGATCGTCCGTTTTTGGAATGTTTTTTCAATCATTTTTCCTCTCATCGCTCTTTTCTATTTGTTTCTCTTAATACATCTTCATTCCGTCACAATACGTTTTCTCCTAATCAATAACATGCTATGCTGTCACTTCGTTCCTATTTGCCTCCTCGTGCTTTGTCTCTCATTGTACTATTTGTTTAGAAGATATTTCCGGAATTTTTCTTTTGGCTTGTGGTGAAAGGGTCGTTAATTAACATGCATTATAAAGTACCATTTTTATGCTTATTCCGATGGATGTTAGAAAATTCGTGGTTTTTAAATGACCGTCTTGTAGAATTCCTTCAAGGTAAGATAGTTCTACATCTACATGATACCCTGCAAATCACCAGACTGTTGGGTGGCAGGGGGTGCAGCACACCAAAACCTACCTAATAACGTCCCTCGTGGGAATCACTCTGCTGTTATGATCCCGTATGGTTCCAGTGTTCAGGGATAGCAAGCAGTAGTAATTGTTTGCAAATCCATACGAATTCCACTTTTAAAATTTTTGCACATTTTGTATACTTTTTCTTGTGTTAGGCAAGCTAAAATCCTTGAAAAATCATTAGTTCGAGAAATAATTTTTTTTAATCTGCCGCCGCCTCCATTTTCAGCGAAGGCAGTTCCTACTTATCCGTGTGCGTTTTTGCTTCTTCATTTGGCCTTCCTTTTCATTTCTCCCCTTTTGAATCCTTTTCGCCTCTCACTTCCTTCTCTTTCTGTAACCCTTTATGTAGCGTTTCTGCTTGTTTATTGCTTAGTTCAAACATCACGATCGCTCATTGCTTGCTTTCAAGTAATTGTTTTCCCGTTTCTTAATGGCGACCTTTTCTTCTTTATCCTCTTCCGCCAGTTAAACCTCCCGTCTCTCTCTTTCTCGCGCTTGTGTAATCTTCTTTCCGCCTAGTTACCTCCTTACCGCTCACGTTTCCTCCGTCTCATCCCTCTCCCTCCTCTCTCTTTCAGCCCATTCATCGCCTCTTTTCCCCATTCATTTTATCCGTTTCTCCATCCATTGGCTCTCTTCTCCCCTTCCTTCAATTTTCTCTCGTCGGTTCTCTCAACGTCGTCCGCCCATCAACACTTTTTCCTCATTCATCGTCACTTCCTTCTCCAATATTACTCGTTACGTACGTTCCACGCCATTCGATGCGTTTTTCTTTTCCTTCCGCACTGCGCGTCATCCTTTCGACTGTATGTGTACACACAGACACACACACACACACACACATATATATATATATATATACACACAAGATTGCAACTAGTAGTTGAGAGGGATAGGAGGGAGCCAGTGGAGACACTTGGTGTTGTTGACGTCAATCGCGATAGAGGAAGGCTTTTTCTTGGAGCTTTCGGGCATCCGCCCTTCTTCGGCACAAGAGTATTACTAAAACTGTCTCACTGGGGGTAGAGGGGATAGGAAGAGGATGGGGTTCGTGGAAAGGAGGCTAGGGTATTTGAGGTTGGGAGACCGGGAAAGGAAAGAGAGCGGAGGATTTCTATGTGAACGAGCTCCCATTGGCGGAGTTGTGGTGCGGGAGAGTCTTTTGGGAGAGCCCGGATTGTTTTGACTGTAAAACATCTATTGAAGGGTAGGGAGTGGCTTACCGCATGATCGGCCACTGGAAGGGGGCGCTTATGAGCGACACTGTCCCGATGACCGTTCATGCGGATGTTGAGGGGTGTGGTGGTAAGGCCCACACACACACGCACGCCCACACACGCACACACACACGCACGCACACACACACACACACACACACACACACACACATATACAGGGTGTTCCGCGACGTACCCGACAAACTTCAAGAGCGTGTTCTAGATGTCAGTTTAAGCAAAAAACGTCATATACACTATGGGTCAGTTCGACTCCGTTATCGAGTTATGCGAGCATTACTGTACATGTTACAACGAAATGACCATTTCCAAATACTGTATTGTAATTTTATCGTTCTGTTAATTACTGTGATATCCCAAATTTACATGATTACAAGGACCTGACTTTCACATGTACTATTCAAATTGGGCACCCTGTGCCTGCAAGCATGCTGCTACGCGTTCTTCCATTGACCGTTCCCACAGCATGTCGACAAGTTCATTTTTTCACGCCGCTGTTGCGCGCGCACGTTCAGCATTCGCTCGTGGGGACGAACCAGTCTCTCTCCAATATCGGTACACATTTGGAAACGTTGTGTGATGAGGAACCCTGCGATGAGGATATCGCCGCCGATATTCCGCTGCAGCAGCACTGCTACTCCCGTCGCAGAACCCGTATACAAATACCATGTCGGCATATTCGGCATTAGAAAATGTTCGAGACATTATGCATACACAGCCATACTTGCCGAGACGTACAAGCAGACTGAGCTTCATACGGTTGCAATGATGCCACCTCGCGACTATACCAGCTCAACTCGATAACGGAGTCGAATCGACCCATAGTGTATATGACTTTTTTCTTAAAATGACCTCTAGAACACGCTCTTGAAGTTTGTCGGGTACGTCGCGGAACGCTACGTATAGTATGTATACACACACACAGGGCCGTGCCCAGACATTTTTCCGCCTGAGGCGAGATATTTAATATGGCGCCCCCTGACCTCGCAGGACTTATGAATTTATTTTGATAGGTTTTCATTTTTGTCAAATTTGGCGCCCCATTCGAGAGACACCTGAGGCGGTTGCCTCGCCGCCTCACCCATCGGCACGGCCCTGTGCGTGTATACACACACACTTATATGCTACATAATTTTTTCATCCGTCTCTTTCGGTTGTTTCTCGCCCGTGAGATTTCGCCCTCTTTCTTTATTCCGTCGAATGTTTTTCTTTCCTTTTCCCCTCGATCCCTCTCTCTGTCTCTCACTCACTCCCTATCCTCTTTTTCTCTCAGCCTCTTTTATCTCCATCATATTATCCCTCTAATATTTCGCACGTTCTTTCATCCGCTTGTCACCTTCTTTTTCGCTTTCTCATATATAGGATATATTCCGATCGTGGAAAAAAAATGCGACTGGGAGAATTAGATGAATAAGCATGTTTTGTGTCAGGAAAAATGTGTGATTTTTTACAATTATGTCTTTCCTTAGTCCATCGTCTGCTTATAAGAACCTCAATAAATCTCGTTTTTATAATATGATAATAGAGTTCCACCCGGATGAGAAAAATTGTTGAAATGAGCGTTGTCGCGAAAAAAAAAACTGATAGTGGGTTTTTCTTGTAGATTTACTCGCAAACAGTCGCAAGGATTTTGATTATATTTCTTTCAGTCGTCTGCGTGACGTCATATGCAATGCTGGGTACTGTGTCTAAATAATAGCTATATATGTCCTCTAGTGACATTATGTCGAGTTTATAATGCCCAGCTACCGCCTAGTTCTTCCACTCAAGCAGCTGCAGCGAAATCGTTCTTACGAGACGAACTACAAGTAAAACATTTTGCGTACGTTCATGTTTTTAAAAATATTTATTAACATTCATATTTATTGTATGATATGAAAGTTTGTCACACACATGCCGCACCGATTTTTTTCTGTTTCGCTTCGCATTTCTGTTTTTCTCGCTCCGTCTTTGAAGCTTCTTTCATCCTTCGTTACGTTTTCCTTCCACCTCGGACCCTTTTATTCTCCCCTTTATGTTCTCAAATCTCTTCCCCTACCTCTTTCTCGTTATTCCCCCCTTTTACCGCCAATTTCCAGTTCTTTTTCTCTCCCCTTCTCTCTCTCTTCCGACACCTATCCTCCGCACCTTTCCTCCCTCGCCCCCCTTTTTTTTTTCACCCTCTTACCAATTCCAACCCCCGTCGCCTCCGCGTTCGTCGACTGGCTCTCCCGATGATAAAAAATAGTGTGCTTCGTTCCCCCTTGTGTCTCCCTTTGTGAAGGCGCACACCCTCCAATGAGATCTTCTTTCTCGCTTTCTCGTCGACCGCGTGAAAATGGCCTACTCTTCACCATTTTCTCGCCTTTCTCTCTCTCTCTCTCTCTCTCTCTCTCTCTCTCTCTCTCTCTCTCTCTCTCTCTCTCTCTCTCTCTCTCTCTCTCACCCTCCCTCTTTAACATTCTCTCTCTCTGTCATGTTTTCCCCATTCTCTCCTCGTGCTTCGTTCCGACCCACGCGTGTGCGCACGGGAGACCAAAAGGGAAGATAAATAGGTGTCATCGCGTTAATGCCATCAAGTTCAGTCGGCTTCGGTCGCTGACAAAGACAGGAGGAAAAAGAAGGGGGGGAAAGTGTCCTCCCTCGCTCTCTCTCTCTCTCCCAGTTTCCCCTTTCTTCTTTTTCCCACTCTCCTCTCGTCGAGAAAGAAGGTCGTCCGTCCAATCTTCAATTAAGTTCCGCGAATGTCCTTGAAGGCCGGACATTCCGTCCGCGTCACGTGTTCAAGAAGTGCGGGGGTTGTCCATTTGTTCCAGTCTTTATTTATTTACTAGTGTAATGTCCGTTGAAATATCAACGGAAGAGTTATAGATAGATAATTATTATTTTCATTTAAAATAATTAATATCGCACTTTTACATATGATATATTTTGTCGTACACAACATTTCTGGTGAATATTCTGTTGCCTCTCTTTCCCTCCCTCTCCCCATCCCTCCCTCTCACACCCTCTCCTCCTCCCCCTCTCCCCCCTCTACTTCCCTCTCTCCCCCTCTACTTCCCTCTCTCCCCCTCTACTTCCCTCTCTCCCCCTCATTCTCGCTCCCCCCCTCTACCTCTCTCTTCCCCCCCCCCCCCCCCACCTCTCTCGTATTAAAAGCATTCAAAGCACGTTTATACCCATAAGGATTGAATTAACAATATGATCTAGAGGTCTAACAATGGAATTGGTAGGCATGGCAACATCCCGTTAAAATGGCAAGATTTCCCCAAACTGTGTGAATTAAACGTTTACAATGAGAAATTTCGAACTGTAAGCGGAAAAAGATGAACAGAATAAGAAACTTTATATGTTTTCTTAAAAACGGTTCATATCCGAAGATTGTAGGCCAAATATTTCTAATTTTAATCTAAAAAAGAATGAAAGCCTGCACGTCGTAAAGCCGATTTTACTTATTGGAAATAAAAATTATCCACTGCAGTCGAACCCGGGTCTTTGATCTCGAGTTCGATACATTAAAACGTTTTGTTATTATATCATAATGCTATCCTGAAAATTTCATCAAATTCGGTTCAGTCGTTTGCGAGATATTAAGCTTCAAAAGCATTACATGACAAAGGGACAAAGTGACACTGTCTTTTATATTAGTTTTATGATTGTTTAAATCTTGGGATGTGATCGGGATGGAGTGGTCTTGAATCTTTATGTGGTTTGGAAGATTTAGTCCTTTTCTGGGGATGCCCTGAGGTCCACGAATTTATACCGCGCTCGCTGTCTCATCCTAAAAGGATGTCCGTATTTTTGATCCTATTTGGAACAAAAAATATTGCCTCTTTGGATATTGATTTGTGTATAGGAGGAGGCGATGAAAGGACCTGTTCGCATCAACTAATGGCTGGTCGAGAAATTAATTATTCTGCTCGTTTTAATTGCGGAACGGGTATGTGTTTTTATTACTTCCTACCAAACAACGAGAGTCGTTCTAATTTTAGGCACGTTGAATTGCTATTTTTCATATATCACAAAAGATTATCATGGAAGCTTTCATCGATATAAAAAAATAATTCGGTAATATTTTAACACGAAGTATTATTTAATTTTTCTCAGTGTTATCGTGCAATTTCATAACTTATTGTCTTTGTTATATTAACATGTTTCATGATCGGCATTGAAAAGTTTTAATGAACAACTTCGGTCGTAACCATTTGTACCTTATCGATATTTCATGCTTCCGTTCAATCGTGTGTCCGTTTTATTACGAAAAAATCGGTACAACATACATTGTACAAACTAGCTCATATATTAATGCGTCGTTTAGTAATCTTTAGAAAATGAAAATCGTATCAGCCGGTTTTTTGAAAATCCAATTTTTGTTAAAGTTGCCCAAGAATAAACTAGCCTTATACTCATTTATTGAGAAAAAGGAAATACTTAGTAATATTGCAGACGTATACTAAAGTAACTGTACGAAATTGTATCAAAATTGTTCCAGCCGTTTTCGAGAAAATCGAATTATTGTTAAAGTTGCGTAGAATAAACTAGCCTTATATTCATTTTTTGAGAAATATGAACTATACATTATTATTGAAGACGTAAACTCAAGTAACTGTACGAAATTTGATCAAAATCGTCAGAGCCGTTTTTGAGAAAATCGGATTGTTAAAAATGCGTAAATAAACTACTCTTAATTATTTAGCAATGTCAACCATTTCTTCGTAGCCTCTGCTCAGTATGATAAAATGCCTAAGTACGAGATTTCATTCATTTTCGCTCCACCGTCTAGGCTCCAGAGCCAGTAACAGACAGACGGCTTTGCGAAAACCACTTTTTCGGATTCATCGACACCTAAAACGTATATTTCCGTAAAAATCTCGAGGTCGAATTTTTTCGCGAAAACAATACTTTCTCGATACTTCGTATGAGAAAGTAAAAACACGAGGGCAATGTACTAAATGTAAGAGTATACAGTTGTCAAATGAATTATTTCGCCTTTAAAATAAAATCTAAACATCGTTTAATTTGTGATTATGGGAGCAAGATCTAATCCTATGCCAACGATTTTATAAATAACTTTTAATTTATAATAAAAACTTAGATGTTCTCATTTTCATGAAAGGAAATGTCTCCTTATTTTAACCGCTGTATTATTTAACGGCTTAGACGTAAATATCGAAGTCCTTGCACCGAAAATGGTTGTACTATTTGCCCAATGTGGACCAAAATTACGATCTTTCGAGCTCATAAAAATCGGTCATTTGGTTTGTTAAATGAAAAGTTATGACGGTCGGATAGGCACGGCCTTCACGTGTTCACTGACTTCGCGCTTTTCGTGCAAAGACAGATTAAAAGTAGGAGTTTTTCAGTTTAATATCGAGGTAAACGACCATTCTCTCGGCACGAAAAAGGTCTTTTTGGTACCATACACACTCTCTCTCCCTTTCATGGCAGCTTCCGCGTCAATCGCATACTTCCACCCCCTTTTTCGAGGACGCCGTCATCTTTTCCGAAAAATAATTAGCGCTTGCATTCCCGGAGTTCCAATTAACGGTTCCGTTCGTTCCGGAAAAATTAGAAGTCGTTCATCGGATTCGCGTAGGAACGCATATCCTCCCTTCTGACGGAACGGGAGTCCGACAGGTGGCCGAGGGGGACGTAAGGGAGGGAAAGGGGCGAAGGGGGGGGGGGGGGGGGGAAGAGGGAGATTGCACGCGGAGGGAGAGGTGGTAGGTCGTTTGAAACGCTCTCGGCATTCCTAAACGAGTCCAAACGCTGAGGAAAACACCCCTTCCGAAGACATGGTGTGTGGGGAAGGGCTGCGAGAAATTCCTATCGGAGAATTCTGGGAATTATCGAAGCCCTAAGTGCGGGGAAGAACCGCCGCGGCGCGCCGATGGAAGCGGAAGGAACGGGTGCTTTTCTTCCAACCCCTATTCTCTTCGCTCGCCGAATCTTTCTCCCACCCCCTCCCTCTGTCGCTGTTTATTTCTGTACTTGCTCACACGATTTATTTTTACGGACGTATCGAACCTACGTTTATTTCTACATTCGCTTATACAATTTATTTTTTTTACAGGGGTATAAAAAACGCGTAAAAATAAAGGCAATCGAATACGTTCGTATTTTTTTCCTTTCGCGCCACTTTCGCTCGATCCTTTCGAGTGCGTTTTGCCTAAATAAAAAGGACGCTTGTTTATGCTTCTTTCTACTTCGCGAGTTTCCTTTGCCCTTCCATAGGTAAAAAAAACAAAAGGAAGACGATGCGTACGTCGAGTGTAGGTTAGGTTGGCGTGGAAATGAAAATATAAATAAATAAACTCTGTTTTCGTTCCGATCGCTTGCGCCGATGCGAAAGGATTGATTTTTAATCGAATCGAAAAATTAAAAATGGGAGGCGACGCCGTTCCAACGGTTGCCTGGTAATTGAAATGTGAAACGTCGCGTGAAAGATGTTCCGCGATGATGAATTTTTTTTGCTTTATCCTGTCCTCCTGATGCGTCATTTTGAAGCGATTGACCGCCATTGTCCTTGCGTTATATTCTACGTCATCGGTTTTCGGCATTATTTTCTTTGGGCCCTTTTGTTTTATGGGACTTTTGTGTGTTTCATTGGCCGGAAAGAATGTGGCGCTTCCATACAATATATTTTTTGCTCTCGAATTAAAAAAATTCCGAGTGTACGATCGCTGTGGCATCATTTGTGAAGCTGACTGTTCAAATTTGCAACGTTCTCTTCGGTGATTTATATTTAATCGCATTTTTAAAAAGAATTTTTTTAGTTAGATCTCAACACGGCGCAGGACGTATGAATATTAATGACTAAAGAACAAGACAAACATAAATTTACGATGTAAGCTACGCTCGGAAAAGCGCCACACAATCGGATCTCAGTACTTCTCTATTTTTTAAATACATTATATATATATATATATATATATATATATATATATATATATATATATATATATATACATATATATATATATACATACATACATACATATATATATATACACACACACACTAGCTGAAAGTACCCGGCGATGCCCGGGTTATGCCAGACTACGTATATTGGAGAAAGTAAAAACTAATTCTGAGATATCTCTGATACCTAAGAATTGGGCCGGGAGGGTCCATGGAGGTCCGGAGAGCACGTGAGCATACGTGAGAGTAATATGATTTCGAGTTTAACAATGTAATCGGTTGGCAAGGCAACTTCACGTTAAAAACGCCAACTTTTGTCAAAATATGTATTAAAACGTTAAATTCGAAACATTTAGATTCGAAAGCGATAATGGACGATAAGAATAAGAAACTGCATTTATTTTTCGTTAATACAGTCCAAGTCCGAAAATCGTAGGTCAAATACGTGAATTTTATGGAGCAAAATAAAATAAGGTTGCAGGTCGAAATATCGATTTTTCCATGTTATCTTATGAGAAATAGAAATCATTCTCGGGAATCGAATCCGGGTCGATTTTGGAATTTTTTTTTTCGTAAATAGATTCTACTTCAAGAACCGAACATTCCTACCAAATGTCAATCTTCTAGCTACTCGGAAAATTTGTTTAAAATAGCATTACAGAGTTCCGATTTCCCACCGACGACGACGAAGTCAATTTTATATATTAGATATATATAGGTATATATACACCTTTATATACCTATATATATATATATATATATATATATATATATATATATATATTTAGGGCAACTAGGTGTTGAAGGAAACCCAGTGAACACTTACCGGAAGTAGAGCCGCTTGGGTGTTGGAGAGACACATTTGTAGAGGTTAGAGCTTTCGGGATGATCCCTTCGTCAGCACAAGAGAGACACAACTGATTTGGCAGTGACACTGGGGTGAAGATGTGGGGGTGGAAGGGAAGGGAGCATTGAAAGGTCGGGGATTGGGGGATGCAGAAGGGGGAGGGGGGAGAGGGGTAAAAGAGGGTGAAAAGAAGGAAATATTAACGGATATTGAGGCTGGGATGAGAGAAAGAGTTTAAGATTTGGATATGGGCCAGTTCCCATTGACGGAGTTGGGGGGCGGAAGCGTCGTCCGGGAGGGCGCGGATGGCCGTCACCGTGAAACAAACATTGAAACTAAGATTGTGGTTATTCGCATGAACGGCCACGGGTAGCTGTCGTTTAAGACTAACGCTGTTGCGATGGCCGTTCATGCGAATGTTCAGGGAATTGCTGGTGAGGCCGACGTAAAAGGCGGGGCATTGGGTGCAGGTTAGTAGGTAGATGACGTTGCGGGTGGTACAGTTGGTAGGGGATGTTATGGAGTACGTGATGTTGGTGGTTGGGTTTGAGAATGAGTTGGAGGGTGGGTTTAGAGGGCATGTTAGGCATCGTGGTCTGCGGCAGGGGTGGGACCCTGCAGAGGAGTGGGTGATGGGGGTTCTTTTCTCCACAACATCTTGACTAGGTTGGGAGGTCTGCGGAAGGAGAGGATTGGGGGTGTGGGGAAGGAGACCTGGTTGGGGGAGGAAGTGAGGATTGGGTGGGCTGCCTTTAGGGTGCTTTTTAGGGTATCGTGGATGCCGGGATAGAAGGTGGTGATTAGGGTGAGTTGGGGGTAGAATCGGGGGTTGCGGGGCGGTTGCAGTGTAGGTTAGGGGTGCTGGGTGCGACAGCCCGTCGGATTTGGTCCCGAATCAAGTCCGGCGGGTATCCGCGTTGTTGGAAAGCATTTTCGAGGACAGAGCAGTACTCGGAAAGTGAGTCTCCGTCCGAGCAGATTCTCCGTCCTCGGCGAGCTAGGGCGTAGGGGATTGAAGTTTTAGTGTGGAGGGGTGGCAGCTGTGGAAGTGGAGATATTGAAGGCGGTTGGAAGGTTATATATATATATATATATATATATATATATAATTATATATATATATATATATATATATATATATATATATATATATATATCTACATATACATGGAGAAGAATGCTGAAGATAAAATGGACAGATAGGGTGAAAAATGAGGAAGTACTACGAAGAATAGGAGAGAAGCGAACGATTATACAGACTACCTGCCCACAAAACGGTTGATTAAATCAATTGCCTGTTTCAAATAAAAGGTGACCACCCTCAGTTGCCACCATTGGTTCTAATAACAATTGCCACAGAGGACACCTACTGTATCGGTGAAATACACCTACGGCTATCTAAACCACTATTTGCTGAGGGAGTTGCATAAAATCGATGAAAATAGGATGAGCGATTGAACAGATCATTAAAAACTTAAGTGAATATCGAAACCAAAGGCAATTTTTTTAGCGAAGCATCATTTCAATGGCAAAAACAATGTCGCCGCACACCCACCTTGAAACTAGGTTTTATATTTGCAAAAAATTATTATCACAACGATTGGACGCATCCATTTATTGGTACTGTATTATAATAAATTGATTAGAGGAAATATTTTACCTGAGGAGAGAGTGCATGATTAAAGAAGTGCTAGAAGGAAAACTGGATGGAAAAAGAGAAAGAGGTAGGAAAAGGTTTCAGCTAGTAGACCACTTGAAAGGGAAAGAGAGCTATCAAGACATGAAGAAAACTGCGGAAAATAGGAGTATATGAAGAACGAAGTTTAACCTAGAATAATCACGGACCTGTCAACGGACAGACTACCTATGATGATATATATATATATATATATATATATATATATATATATATATATTAGGATTTGTAAATTAAAGCCGTTCTCATAGATGTTGGGCGTATTAAAAAAAAAAAAGCTAACGAGGATAGATGCGACGAGTTTTAGAATCACGGCAAAAATTAAAATAGTCACTGTGATTGATAAAATAGAATCTTCTACTTTCCTAGTGAGAACATTCTGATTATTTTAATTTGCAATTTAACATCCAGAACAGTGGTTCTCAAATGTGTTATTCGGCCCACCGAAATTATATGTACCTTATAAAACACTAGTATAAGTACCCGTCAAAAATGACGGGGATGATCGATTATTCTGAAATAAAATTGAGGCAGTCTTCTTTGACTGAGACGGTTGCCTTCGATCCGAGCGAAGGTTCGAAACCCTCGCCGCGAATATCTATTGTGCTTCAGAAGCTGACTTTAGTCCCCTCTTGACAGGTATATTTCTATGTTTCAGAGCGTGACAGGGAGGGACAAAGGGACAGAATAAGGCTTTTATATATTACCGATTGTTAAGTAAGAATTTCTATTTAAAATCAAAACGGTACAATTTAAGAACCTTTAAATCCCATTGGTTGATTTTGATTACCTTGGCAACAATTTAGCCTAAATTCTGCGTCAAAATATCTTGGATCCAACCTTCTTTGAGGCCCTATGGAACCCTTTGCGGCCCACCATTGGGCCGTGTCCCATACTTTGAAAAAATCTGATCTTGAACGTACATATGTGAATAACGGAATACCAAGTCGCAGTCAAGTCTTTTCGTATACCATTGCAAGCGTCGGACAAAATTCACTTCGTCGGAAATGTGTTAGGGAATCGTCGGAATGTCCATGCTCGATGTCCTCTCGAGGAAACACGGCTCCAATAGAAACGACACGGAAAATAAAACTCGAGAACCGGATCCTTATAAAAAAAAAGTCCCTTTACCGTGCAAAGCACAAATTTCCAGCTGCGAAGGACTCGCTCCGCTTCTTTTTTATTTATTTTTATTTATTTATTTCTCGAATCGAGAATTCATTCAAAACGGAATGCCGGACCAATGTATTCCCGAACTTATCGTCGCTTCGCTGGGGAAGACGGAAAATTCTTCCTTTTTAAAAAAAGGGCGAATAACGTTCGAACCAGTCGCCTCCTGATGGACCTACCTCAGTCCCCACGAAACATTATCTCCTCTCTTCCCACCTTCCTCTCCTAACCTCGCAGGTGTGGTCGAGGCTGGGTCACCGGTGCCGCGGAGGAATATAAGGGTGGTTCACGAGGATGCGGAAAAGATAACCCTCCTGGGCTCACTCCACGCACAATCTTTCCCGCCACCCCTTACCACACCCTCACCTAACCTTTCTACCCAATACCAAAAACCCCTCTTTCCTTCCCTAAGGGGAGAGAGAGAGAGGGAGAGATCAATACGGAGAAGGAGGGGGATCACCATGGCAACTCGATTTTTGCCAACCGGCGTAGGGAGAGAGAGAGAGGCAGTCCCTAAAGCAGCCACCTCCTTCTCTCTTTAAGGCTGAGGACGGAGTTTTGCATGGTGGTGGGTAAAGGAAAATGGAGAGAAGGATGAGTCGGAGAGGGAGAGAGAGAGTGGGTGTAGCGAGGAGTTTTGGGGGATGGGGGGATTGCATGATGGTTGAAGTGGGTGTGTCGGTTGCTGCGTGGGAGGAGGAGCGGGAATGAAAAGCTGCGTCGGAATGAAAGGGAATCGTTGAGGTACGTTTTTTGGGGTTGTAAACTGTTTGACCAACAGGGTGAGCAACAGGGAATACCGTTTCATTTTATTATTTTTTCGGTTTACGTTTCGGCGAAAAAGGAGAATAATCGTGTTAGTTTAGGGAGGCTGAGGCGTATCCAGATTTCTCTGAAATTATACTTGTTGACATTTCGCTTTGCGCGGTACGTTTGTTCAGTGCTGCTTAGGATGAGGAAGGGCGTGGCTTGGGATAGGTTTGAGGGATAAGGCCGATGAGCGTATTGGCGTGCTTTATATCGCCGCTTTTATCCCATTTAAAATTTGAACTGAGGGGATTTAGCCTTTTTGGGTTAAAAAGATATTATTCCCTTTCGAATTCAAGTTCTTTTGCTGCAGGACTAGTTTCCAAGTTAACCGGAATCTGTTGATAATGAATCGTAAATGTTAAATTACGGCTACTTGACGGCGGATCTGCAGAATTCCCGTGGTTGTAAAACGTTCATTCACCTTCTCCCGGCTCAGTTATATATTCATCATCCCCATGTCTGATCCTGTGTAATAAACGTGTACAAGTACTTAAAGGGGGCTTGTTCGAGTGTTTGTTTCGAAATGCTATAGTCGGTTCACCAGCTAAAGTCTCTTGGCCTACTTAGAGCAAGTAGCCAATCACGAACGTTTCCCCTTCCATCGCCCCTTTCAACTTTCGTGCGGGAGAGCAGATACCGGTGCGCGTTGCCAGCTCTTGCGGATTTTCGCCTTCAGCTGATATACTACGCAATTTCTAATGGCAACGCATCCCGATGTGATCTCTTCGAGAGCAGGAGTGAGACTGGGTTCCTCCCCACTACCTTCCCAAACAAACCGTCTCCTATTGGCTGCTGCTAACTGGTGTACACCAAGAGACTTTAGCTGGTGAAACGACTATAATAGATGGGGCAAACAACAGGAAAGATATAAAGGCTTTTTTTTTGATAAACTTGCAACGGTTGTTCAAATGGTGCTTGGCACATTGGACGGGAGAGGGTTAATTCCATATGGCGGTATCAGCTGCAAGGCAGTCATCGTCAGTGGCTCATTGCCTAATACTTATAATAAAATTATCGTCAAAATCGGCATTTAGTAGTGAGACGTTGGGTAATACTGACTTGCAATTGAAGTGGCCTTACATAATTTCTGAACGTTTTATTTATTTATTTATTTTTAGCAATCTGAGGTTCTCATATACTGTACTGTCCTACGTTTGTTCTGGAAGCATATAAAACGGAATTTAGACGATTTAACTATAATTTCATTCATTTTTTTCACTCTAGAAAGAAAGCATCCGACGAGTTGTCGCCGATTAGGCGTTATTAAGTCTTTCCTCGGGAAAACGCGGCGTTCCAAAAAAACGTATCACGCCCAACTCACGAAAAGAAAAACCGGCAAAAGAAAAAATGAAAGCCATTCTTCATTCGAACATCTCAATCGTGTAGTGTCAAAAAAATATCGAACCGGAATCGGCAAGCGGAATCATAATCGAGACATCGATATCGTCGATCTAACAATGAGCGGGCGAAATGGCAACGCCTTGGTTTATTACACAAAGAGGAGTTCTGGGAGCGGGCGTGGCGCCTGAGGAATGGAGATGATGATGAGGGTGTATTTTAGAGCCACTATCGGTGGAGACCAAAGATAAATGGATTTTAAAGGGGCATAGGAGGTTGGAAAATATGAGTTCTCTCGAGGTAAAACATTCTGGAGTTAAAATAGTCCCCCAATCGGATCTCCGGACGGGGACTGTCTTGAGGAAAGCATTTGTCGAAGGTGACTTACGCATAGGTACTTGGAATGTAAAAGCCATGAGGAAGGCAGGAAAGCTAGAGAACCTGAAAGAAGAAATAGGAATGACATCATAGGGCTGAGCAAAGTTAGATGGGAAGGAGAAGGGCAGTTCGACTCGGAAGAATTCACGGTAGTTTTACTCTGTAGGAAATAGTATGGTAAGGGGGAGTAGATCTGGTACTTTGGAAAGATATGATGAAGAGCGTGACAAAAATAACAGCAACGAACGATATGTTGATGGCAATAAAGCTAAAAGCAGTCTCAGTGGACATGTTGATAATCCAGGTATATATGCCAACGTCCACTCATGAAGAAGAAGAAATCGAAGAGATGTATGAACATATTTACGAGATTTACGAAGAAGACGGAAGAGGAAAGGTAAATTGCATAATTGGAACAGCATAGTTGGAGGAGGACGAAAAGAAAATGTTGTCGGTCAATACGGACTTGGGAAAAGACATCGAGGAGGAGAAAAACTGGTAGAATTCTGCGTTCATAACGACCTAGTAGTGACTAATACATGGTTCAAAAACCATAAACGAAGGTTATGCATATGAAAAAGCCCAGGAGATAGAATGAGATGCCAAATAGATTCAGGAACAGCATAAAAATGCTAAGACATTACCAGGAGCAGACATTGTTTCAGATCACATCCTTCTAATAGTCGATGTAACTACAAAGCTTAAACAAATAAGGAAAGAAAAAGAAAAGAGACAGACTTGATACCTAGAAAAACTGAAAGATACATTCAGCACGAAGATGGAAGATCGCCTTAGAAATATGGAAAACAAACCGAAGACCGTGAAAACATAATGGGAGGAAAATAGGCCAGTACATATCAAAGATACCTTGAATAAAGAAATTGGAAAAAGAGAAGAAAATCAGAAAACCATGGATCACTGAGGAAATGCTGGAGAAAATGGATGAGAGAATAAAATGGAAAAATGTTAACAATGAGTTGAGAAGGGTAACAGATAAAGCTAGGGAAATTTGGATAAAAGAAAAATGTGAGGAAATATAACAGATCGAGAAGTTAGGACGGTACGATATGTTGTACGCTATGGCACTGGAGTTAGAAGATAAGAAGCCTAATGGGATTCGTGATAAAGGAATTGTTAATACAGATGGAAAAATAGTCGCAGAACCAGAGGATATAGCACAGGTATGGGAAGAATACGTTAAGGAACTATACAAAAAGCAGGCAGGATCGGTACAAATGGAACTGGAAGAAGAGAATTGCATTGAAGAAGGCAACTTGGGACCAAGTATTATGAAAAGCGAAGTAGAAAAGGCGATACTGGAACTAAAGAAAGGAAAAGCTACAGGCAGCGATGGAATACCGGCAGAGGTACATAAAGTCATGGGATCGGAAGGACTAAAAGTGATTACGAAAATAATTAACAAGATTTACGACTCGGGAGAGTGGCCTCAGGATTTCTTAGATGTAACAATGATCCCTCTAAAGAAGAAGACAAAGGCAATGCAGTGTAAAGACTACAGAACGATAAGCCTACTGTCACACACTTCGAAGATCATCACGAGGATTCTTAATAAAAGACTAGAGAAAAAGGTCGAAGAAATGCTAGGGGAAGATCAATTCGGCTTCAGAAAAGGGCGAGGAACCAGAGATGCTATCAGTGTAGTGAGAATCATATAAGAAAGGGCAATAGAGTACAGCCAAGATTGCTGTGTTTCGTCGACTGGCAGAAGGCCTTTGATAGAGTAAATTGGGTACTGCTGATGAGGATATTAAAGGATATAGGTGTAGACTGGAAAGTCAGGAGACTGATCAGGAATCTATACGTGAATCAAGTGGTAAAGGTCAGGTCAGATATTTCGGACACCAGCGGAGTAAATATCGGTAGAGGAGGAAGACAGATTCAATATATATATGGAGAGAGGCTAATGCAGGAAGCGTTAGAAGGCACGGGAAATTTCAAAATTGGAGGAAGGATTATAAGAACAGTGAAATACGCGGATGGTGAAGTACTTTTAGCAAGAAAGGAAAAGAAACTCCAGAAAATGATAGAGTAGTGATAACACGTAGAAAATACGGTATGGAAATAAATACAGAAAAATCCAAGGCCATGCGAATATCAAGTAAAGAAGAAAATTTGAACCTCAGTATTGGAGGAAAGCCATTAGAATAAGTTTCAGATTATAAATACCTTGGAAAATCACGAGAGAAGCAAAATGTGCCGATGAAATCGGGACTAGAATAACGAAAGCAAAAGCCGCTTTCAAAAGAAAGAAACTCCAATTAACGGGGAATATAAAGGATGATATCCGCAAGATGTTGATAAAATGCTATGTATGGAGTATAGCTTATGTGGAGCAGAAACATGGACACTAAGAAAAATGATATTAAATACTTGGAAAGCTTAGAAATTTGGACATGGAGAAGAATGCTGAAGATAAAATGGACAGATAGGGTGAAAAACGAGGAAGTACTACGAAGAATAGGAGAGAAGCGAACGATTATGCAGACTATCAAAAAGAGGAAGGTGAACTGGACTGGGCATTACCCGAGGAGAGAGTGCATGATTAAAGAAGTGTTAGAAGGAAAACTGGATGGAAAAAGAGGAAGAGGTAGGAAAAGGTTTTAGCTGATAGACTACTTGAAGGGAAAAGAGAGCTATCAAGACATGAAGAAAACTGCGGAAAATAGGAGTATATGGAGTACCATGTTTAATCATTAATAATCACGGACCTGTCCACGGACAATACCTATGATGATGATGAGGAGGAAAAATTTATAGTAAGTTAAGGGCATTATGTTTTAAACGCGGTGATAAAGTTGAGCACGAAGAAAAAAAGGTCGGTAGCAGAGGGGGAGAGAGAGAAAGAGTGGGAAATGGGAGGAGGAGCGGCGGCGAAGATTCCGGACAGGGACCATTGTTGCGGTTGCGAGGTGAACGAACGCCGTCGAAATAGCCGATCAAAACAAAAGGAAACTTCGTTTGCCTTTGATGGGATTATTCCCCATCTCCCTCGTGGTCGCGCTTTGAACATCCCGAGCGTTTGCGTGAGATACCTGACCGCATAAAAGTTTCGAATGTGATTTTATGAGGTTATTGTGCTTAATTTGGCATGGAAAACTTTTAAAATTGCATCGGAAATGGGCTTAAAAAAAGAAAAGCTGTTGCTTATAAAAAATGAGAAAGTAAAAACACTGGCTCTTTGAAAATTTTGCGTTGTTTATGCACAGTATTACGGTTGTTATGAATGGTGTTAATTTTTAATTTAGCGTAGATCGTTTCTCTTATATTTTCATTGGCAATATTTAATGCCTTGAATGTTACAAAAGCATATAACTCCTTAACCGTACAACCGTAAGGTTAAGGAGTTATATATACTTTTGTAACATTGATCTCAACCCTTTTTAATCCCTTGACTAGTTATCAATAAAATGTTGTGTTTAATTGCGCAAAGGGTAACTAAAATGATCCTAGTCGACGACCCTTTTTACTTTCTCATATACGAAGTGTATTGAGAAAGTATTGCTATCGCGAAAAAATTCGACCTCGAGATTTTGATGGAAATATACGTTTTAGGTATCGATGAATCCGAAAAAGTGGTTTTCGCAATGCCGTCTGTCTGTCTGACTGGCTCTAGAGCCTAAACCAGGGGCGGATCCAGAAACTTCTCAAGGGGGGGGGGGGGGGGGGGGGGCGATCGCCCCTCCACCTATCGAATCCGCCCCTGCCAACTGCCCTATATTTTGAAAATCCCTACCCTTATCAGAATCCTTCTTTCCCTTGCTATACAGACCTAATCTGCGGCGTATAATTGAGGATTTTTGCGCGGAATGAATTTAAGAACGCGCCCAGTGGAGTGCAATGGGGTTATCCGAGGAAGGGGCGATCACCACTGGCCTAAACGGTAGAGCGAAAATGAATGAAATCTCGTACTTAGGCATTTTATCATACTGAGCAGAGGCTATGAAGAAATGGTTGGCATTGCTCAATAATTAAGGGAAGTTTATTCTGTGCATTTTTAACAATTTGATTTTCTCAAAAACGGCTCTAACAATTTTGATCAATTTCTTACAGTTACTTAAGTTTACGTCTTCAGTAATACTGTATAGTTCATATTTCTCGAAAAATGAATATAAGGCTAGTTTATTCTAGGCAACTTTAGCAATAATTTGATTTTCTCAAAAACGGCCAGAACGATTTTGATAAAATTTCGTACCGTTATTTGAGCTTACGTCTGCAATAATACTACATAGTTCATATTTCTTAAAAAATGAATATAAGGTTAGTTTATTCTTGGGTAACTTGAACAAAAACTGGATTTTCTAAAAACCGGCTTATACGTTTTTCATTTTTTTAAAGATAACTAAACGACGCATTAATATATGAGAAAGTTTGTACAATGTATGTTGTACCGATTTTTTCACTGACAATGAGATCAACCGAACACAAGATCAGAATAATCGAAAACGAGTGGTTTTTCTGAATTAGGCATATTTTTGCACCAACTTACCTTGCAAACACTTCCTAGCTTAACATAAAACAATATTTTGTCAGTTACACACAGGATTATGACAGTAATCATTCGTGGCAACGTCAAGTTGGCCAACTCGTGAGACGGTCAGACACGCTGTTGTCACACAATATTATGCTTTCTCGTTAGGCACAAATTGCGTAAAAGGTCCTTGCTGTTTTTAGGAAAAAAATATTTTGGTCCATAAAGCTTCACGCCCTCTCTTCCCCCCCCCTCCAGAATCCTAGTAAGCCACCCTCTCCCCGGTTGAGAGACACTGCATTATATATTTAGATTGCAGGGCCCCCAAATTGTTTAGCGCCAGTGGCCCCAATAGTTCAGGAACCTCAGGATGTTTAAATCCGCCACTGGGGATTGGGGTGGGGGACGACAAAAGCAGCATTAGCTCAGTGCGGCAAAACCCCTAACGCCGCGGCCCTGCGTGGTAATCATTCTTAACCCCTTCCGAAAAAATGCGGTTGGCGCATTTATAATAAAGATAAAGTAGCCGCCATTACCTGCCTTATGTATTTTGGCGCTCCGGGCGAAGGTCCATTTCAGCGCACTCTTTACTCCATGGAAATTTTACGTAAACGTTTTCGTTCGTTGATTTAAACAATTTATAAAACTGGAAGAAATTACGATAAAACTAAAAGGAATGCTTTTGAAGACGCCTTCTCATTCAGCGCTGCCGAAAGCCTGTCAAAATTAATCTACTTGCGAGAAATGTAAGCGAAGATATCTTCGGGGAAGCGCGCTCTCCCCAAAATTTCAAGCGCCGCCTGACAGCCGCCCGGCTCGCCGGTATCTCCAGTCGTTCCAGCCAACCGCGTCAACTGGGTTTCCGTTAGATGTTAGAGACAAAAGGTAAAAATAGATACGCGTTCGTATCCGTCGCATTATCTGCATCCGCTTTGCGAGAGTCGGTTATTTTTTATTTCATCCCGTCTAGAGAATCGTTCCTCTTCCCCCCCTCCAATCCTCCACCCGCCTCTTTCCAATTCTCACAAACTAGAACGGGGATGTTCTTTTTAGCGGTAGTGGTCTTTGGGAGAGAGGGGAGCAGTTGGAAAGGGGAAGAAATCGGAAGTTTTTATTTTCTTTATTTATTTAACTAGTTTATAAATAGAACTTTGTGCAGTAAACGCAACAACGACCCATAATCTCGTCAGAATTCGCACCTTCGACTCTAGCATTGGGAACTATAAACACACTCCTTTTCCAAGGCCAGCAATTTGAGATGATCGTCTGGCGGCGCAAAAGGCACGTGGAAACACGTGGGGTAGGTGCCGTTGTTTATTATTCTTTATTGTCAGTTGCATCACACAGTCTGGGTTACGGCTAGGCGGAGAACTGTATGCTCAGTTTAAATACATGTATAAAAACCAATACGTAAACATTTATTTTATTTCCAGGAACGTCTCCTAAAAATTTGATAGAGAGAATCATTACGTTGTTTAATATATAGTAATGAAAACTGATTTAAGGGTTTTCAAGGGACAAGTTATACCTTCAGAGCTACCGTAGCTATCAGGAAGTTAACGAGGTCCCCGCCGTAACTCAACCGGAGCCCTTCAAATTTCGTCGTCACGATTTTGAGGAGACTTAACAATATAAATTATTCTCTCAACCGTATTATCAAAATATTTATATATTTTTTAGAGAATTCTTCAGGCGTGCGTGCGTGTTAGTCGGTTCGCATTTGCGACTGAGCGTGCGTGCGTGAATGGGGACGGGAATGTCGGCAGGAGATAGGATGGAGAGAGGACTCGGGAGTGGAGTCGGAGGTAGGAGGAGTGAGAGGAGTTTTAAAAGAGATTTTTTTTCAAGGACCCCGTGGATGATCCCCTTTTGGGAGGCATTTTGTGTGTGTGTGTGTGTGTGTGGAGTGGATTCGGAAGGGTGGATCACGATTCGAGCGGTTTATTGGAAGAGAAGTGGGGAGGGGGGATTTTTTTTCAACCGGAGAGATATAAGGGGAATGGGGGGGGGGGGAAGAGGAGAACTTGAATGGTAGAGAGAGAGAGGGAGAGAGAGAAGTGAACGGTTTTTTTTGGGAACGATCAGAAGAGGGCGCCGGCGTAGATAGTGCGTCCGTGAAAAAAAAACAACTTCGGAGGAAAACTCCGTGGAAGGAAAAATTGTTTTTTTCTTTTCCCTTCCCCTTTCCTCCATCATCCTTTTCTTTTCCCGTCTCTCCTCCTCCTCCTCCTCCGCCGCCTCCTTCCACGGTATTTAGCTGACGCTGCATCGCGTACTGCATCGCATAATGGCCTATATATTTTCCACTTTATGCGGGCTATTTTAAAGGGCGGCCCCTAAACACTCCCACGGTCTTACTCGCTTCGTGTGAGATATACATTGTGTCGTGTGCATCAGTGTACCTCCAATAACCCGCTATCCTCTACTACTTTCTTTTTTTTTACCCTCCTTTTTAAACCCGGCGCCGTTGAAATATTGTATCCTTGTATTTTTACGATGCTTCTAGTCTGCTGCATTCCGAAATAAAAGGTGGGAGGAGTTCTTTGTCCGTTAAAATTTTTTTTATTCCCGCGCCGCAAAAATGGTTTGGCTACGAATCGTAAATTCGCGTTAGAGTTTCGCCTTAAAGATTGCCTGTTGAGTTTGCAGTAGACTTGGACGTATTTTTCGTAGCATTAGAATTTTCCTCGTTAACAGTTTTTGCTGTTTCTTTCTTGTTTATGCGTTTTCAGTTATGGCGCATTTGGAAACCGCAGTCGAATCGTAAAGCACTAGCGCGTGAAACCATGGAGATTAAAAGTTCGATGTTTTTATACTAGTGACGATCTAAATTACTTTGTAGCGCTTTACTTGCGTATCGCCGAAATTTATAATTAATGACTACACTCACTCGGGACTAAACGTTAAATATCTACGTCAACATTTTACGCTGCAATTTACCAGATTTTAAGGTAGAAGGTGGTGCAATTTATCCCAGTTTTCCTATTTGACAAGCGTGGTGCTCCTATTGTGATCTGCTACAATCCTAGGGAAGAAACTAACCGCTGTATCGCTCATTCTCACAATCAATCTTCCTTACTTTATCTCACCAGTTGACTCTTCCCATAAAGATTGGAGATTTAATTTATGACTGTGTTTGCCGGTCTTTTTTTGGCTCGCGGAATCATATCAGCGCAGAAAGTAAACACACCATTATGGTGCGATGGGGATGTTTGGAGAGGGTACTCGTTGACGTCATATTCAGCGATAGAAAATTAGAATGTAATAGAAATATTCGCAAACTTTTAATTGAATCTATATATTTTAAGTAAAGACCCAAAACGAACAGCAAAATTGAAGCATTGGATCCAAGAACTTGAAGCCGCGAAGAACTACCAAGTTGCAGAACATAGTTGGGAAACGCGTGTTAATGAGATACAACACTCCTCTTACAGATTGAGCCATAATAAGACAATAGAAAATCAAGTAATACGAAGGTTAGCACTCGGAATATTTGCGATAAGATATTCACCCTGAGAAAAACTTCCACCTCTTGCAACCCTGTATCGATTTTAAATTTAAATTTATCATCGTGTCGATCAGCGTATCCGATCATCTGCACGACGATCTTGAACTCTTGGACATCAACTCCATCCTACGCATATGTTAACGCTCCCCAGCCTCTCGAACCCCCTCGTTGACTGACTTTTCGAGAACGTCTCCTTTTTGGATAGAGGTGGAGAAGGCGGGTGATGGGTCGTGGTAAAGAGTTCGAAGCGAAGGGTTTACACGGAAGTTCTTGTCCTCTCGAAGCTCGGGTTTCTTTTTTTTTTATACCTTCCGCTCCGAGGGCGGCTACGAGTTTCCAGGAGTTGTCATTTCTTGGCGAGCGTCGAGTGGATACGGGAGGAAAGTCGAGGGGCGAAAGATGGAGCGTCGAGGGTGCGGGAGATATGGATTGCTCGTTTGGGGGAAAGGGGAAACAAGGGGTGTGGGGAGGGGGGACCTCTGTGATGTCGCATCTCTTCCGCCTTCCGCAGAAAGTGCCACTCTGGTCTGATCTGGTCCTTCGACGCACGGCGTGGGAGGTAGGTGATGGGATTCAGAGGGAGGTGACGGGGGGAGGAGGAGGGGATCCGTACCGGAACCTCGCTCCTCTTGAGCGAGCGATGGCGATATGACGGGAAGAGAAAGAAGGGAGCAACAATCGTGAAAGAGTTCCCAAGGGGGAGTGAAAAGGGACGGAAATCGAAAGTTCTACTGTGCCGTGAATTTTAATTAAAAGTCACAGAGTGTGAAATACTACAGTCGCTCTCGTGTTACGTATATTGTTTGCGTGTTTGTCAACGATTCTTTAAAGGAGATTCAAACAAATAACGTGTGCTTGTATAAAAATCACTTGTACTGAACCCGCGACCGTAATTTTGGCGAACAGGTGGCCAGAAAGTCTCAGAAAGTCCGGCTTAATTTTGTTGGGTAAGACAAAACGAGAGGCGCACAGTTAAGGTTTTCTTTGATTCGGTATCAGTATCGAAGGAAGTAAAGCAGTTCGTTGTTAGGTAATCGGTGGCTGGTAATTTTTGCTGACGCTCTCGCATAGCGGTTCGTGGTTTCTCGTGGTATCTACCGTCTGCAGCTGAGTACCCATCTATCATTTTTAGGCTGCATTTCGATAAGCACGTCGCCGCTCGCTTATGCATCAATTCCAGCGCCGGAAGCGTGCCTGCTTACTGTTTGCATATGAAATAATCTATAATGCTCATGTGCATCCATCGTAAACTTAGCTCAGCAGTCTCTGAATGGCCGCTAAAGTGGGGCCTTTGAGGGACAGAATACAAAGCAGCTATTATTCTTTGCGATGAGGAGGAAACCTTTTGGTGCTGAAATATTCTCACTCCCTTAGAAAAATAACTTGCGGTAACTTTAAATTTATCAAAATTTTTATTTGAATTTCATCTTTATCACGAGTGTGATGTAATGAGGAAAAGTAAGGCAATTGCTTCTACGAAGGAAGACAAAATTTAATGCGCGCAATGTCGTACTTTATGGAAATGTTTTTATTAAGCCGTCTCCCAGCGCTAGGAGGCGAAATACGATAAGCAGGGTCGCAAGGCTCGCGAAGATATTGTGGACTTCTCGTATAAATAGCTAGGAGGTATAAAAGCCGGTTGCTAACTTTAAAATTTTTATTAAAAGTTTTCCTTCTGGGGCCAATTACCTTTTATTGCGAATTTATGTACCCAGCATAGATAGAATCATAAGATTTTATTTTGATGTGAAGTTCGGTGATCATTTTTTGCATTCCGGTGGTTTATCTGACAAAAAGTTCGAAAAATGCTGCACTATGCATGTTAACGAATGCTGTAGTTAGAAGTTTTGGTCGGAAAAATATACTTTTTACGCGTACTCGCGAAAAAATGATAAAACGAGTAAAAAAAACTCACGAGAGCGTTTTAAAGGAGACTGCTGCTCTTGTAAAAAGCGCTGCTTGTAAGAGAATTAGTCGATCGAAATTGAACGAAATGAGAGGGCAGCAGGAAACTTCTGCTTATATTCTTTTATTCGGACTTAATTAATATCGAACAACAAAAAAATAGTTCCAGGCACGAAGAAGCACGATCGTGTCGATTTTTTTTACCATAATAAACGTCGCTTGTGTTTCTATTATGACTACTCGCAGAAAGATCACGGCAGTTTTGACAAAAAATCTCAGAGAAGAAAGTTTTATTTCCTCACGACAAAAAACCTCTCTGGAGGTTTTATTTTTTTCTCCAACAAATCACCATTTTTTAAAAACTCCCAATTAGACTTGAAAAAACAAGTATCGGGTCAAAAAATAGCCTTGAATCTAAGAGCACGACACTCTTCTAACATATCGTATCCATAAACGTTTGTGTCTATGTATGAGTGTATGCGTGTATGCTAGAGAAAAAGGCAGAAAAAATGCTAGGAGAAGATCAATTCCGTTTCAGAAAAGGACGAGGAACCAGAGATGCTATCGGTGTAGTGAGAATCACACCAGAATGGGCAATAGAGTACAGCCAAGATTGCTGTGTTTCGTCGACTGGCAGAAGGCCTTTGATAGAGTAAATTGGGTACTGCTGATGAGGATATTAAAGGATATAGGTGTAGACTGGAAAGACAGGAGACTGATCAGGAATGTATACGTGAATCAAGTGGTAAAGGTCAGGTCAGATATTTCGGACACCAGCGGAGTAAATATCGGTAGAGGAGGAAGACAGATTCAATATATATATGGAGAGAGGCTAATGCAGGAAGCGTTAGAAGGCACGGGAAATTTCAAAATTGAAGGAAGGATTACAAGAATAGTCAAATACGCGGATGGTGAAGTACTTTTAGCAAGAAAGGAAAAGAAACTCCAGAAAATGATAAATAGAGTAGTGATAACACGTAGAAAAATACGATATGGAAATAAATACAGAATATCCAAGGCCATGCGAGTATCAAGTAAAGAAGAAAATTTGAACCTCAGTATTGGAGGAAAGCCATTAGAATAAGTTTCAGATTATAAATACCTTGGAAAATCACGAGAGAAGCAAAATGTGCCGATGAAATCGGGACTAGAATAACGAAAGCAAAAGCCGCTTTCAAAAGAAAGAAACTCCAATTAACGGGGAATATAAAGGATGATATCCGCAAGAAGTTGATAAAATGCTATGTATGGAGTATAACTTATATGGGGCAGAAACATGGACGCTAAGGAAAAATGATATTAAATACTTGGAAAGCTTAGAAATGTGGACATGGAGAAGAATGCTGAAGATAAAATGGACAGATAGGGTGAAAAACGAGGAAGTACTACGAAGAATAGGAGAGAAGCGAACGATTATACAGACTATCAAACAGAGGATTGGACATTACCTGAGAAGAGAGGTGGAAACAAGGTGTTGGAGGGGGCCCAGTGGACACTTACCTAAATTGTAGAGTCGCTGGGGGTGTTGAAGACACACGAAAAAGAGAAACGCACGAAAAAATAAATAAATAAATATAATTTTATATATATATATATATGGCTGAGCCTTTTAAATTAAAAACTTGGAAAGTGTATTCATGAAAGAGTGAGGTGTGATGAAGGACGAAAAAGAAAAAAGTGCGATAAAAAAATAATGCCCCTTTTCCACCTTTTTTCCCCTTCGACGGTGAAAATTCTCAAACTATGCAAGGTGTTCGAAGTCTGAATTTTCCGCCCTTACGATTATTTAATCTCTTTGGGGATTCGTTTGCTCCGATACTAATATCCGGTATTATAAAGAATGAAAAAAAAACCCTCGTCTTCTTCGGATCCGTATCTTTCTCTCAATTTCTAGTTTATTTGGCCGTCTTCGATTTTTTTCTCTAACTTCTTTTATTTCTTTATCTTTTCTCTCTCTCTTGTAGCATTTTCCCGTCTCGCTTGCTAATGGCGTTTGATTATTTACGCTTCTCTCCCCCTCTCTCTTAATGACTTCATTTGTTGCGAAGTTTCGTTTCGAAAAATGATCTTAAATTTTTCATTTTAACTTCCCGATATTTCTGAAAAATGTGATTTCCCGGTATTTTCTCGACCGACCTTTCACGACCCACGGCGAAATGAGGAAGTTTTTATTTAGGGACGTTTATGTTTTATAATCACCTGGATGGTGAAAGATTGACATCAAGCAAATAGCAGTTATTTTAAATTCCTTCTGAGTTTTCAAAATCACTATTGACGTTTATTTTTTATGAGATTGTGTTTTTTATTGTTGTATTTTTACTGATGACTACGGAAAGTCAGCGGCTTGGTATTCTTAATGTTCGTAATGAGCGACTTAATGTAAACCGAATGGAATTACAGTCATGATTCCGACTTATCCGGCTGAATAGTACCTGAAAAGCAAACAGAGGTCCATGTGGCACGGTATTAACTGAGGGACGTGTAACCTTTCCTTTTTAACATTTTGCTAATTCGTTCCCATGTTTTTATTTCCTTTCATTGCATCTACCGTTGTTAGTTTTCTCTCCCCTTACGACTTTTTCTCATTCTTCACGTACTCCCATTTCCTTTTCTTGCTTTTATTTCTTCTTCGTGTAGACACTTTCATAATACATCTCATGTTTTATAACCATCTTCCCTCTGATTAAAAAACGCTGATGCGTCGCATTGGTCTAGACTAGGGTGTTCAGACGCCTCGTTTTTCTGGAATTCGTCCCAGTTATCAAGTGCTATGTCACGAATTTTTTTCTTTTTGTGAAAAATTGAACACTCTTAATTTGATTTCAATTCGTGACGGTATTATCTCGGTATGTCGTACTTAATATGACATTAAAAAATTTAGTCCATCTCGTTTCACGATAAATTGCTTGAACCAATCCACGCAAATTATTTTATGTACTATATAAACTATAAGAAGACAAAAAATCACATATTGTTATATTATGTCCCTGTCATGTCCCGAATTTTCTTCCTAAGAAAGCCTTGTGACCTGAGAATCTCCCCACTGTGATTTAGGCAGCTATTTGATGTCCTATAGAACAGGGATTCTCAACCTGTGGTACATGTACCACTAGTGGTGCATTACATTGTTCTAGGTGGTACGCTTATATGTCGAAAAAATAATTTTTTTATTTGTTTGAAAAAATATTTCAGTAACAAAAAAACAAATATTATATATGTTCAAAATATTATATATGTTTTTCAATCATAGAGACAGTCTAAGAAAGCTATATGTATACATTCCGATTCTGATAATTAAAAATGCCTAAAAAGGAAAAGTTTTAACTCGACTCTTCGAGTTACGTTTAGAAGTCCAAATCTTCATGTCAGAATTCAAATTTGAATTCTCCCATTGTTTTACTGATGAACTCTGGCTAGCACGTTTAGCCTATTTGGCTGATATTTTTGGACGCCTGAACGAACTGAATTCTAGTTTACAAGGTTCCATTATAACTGCTTTTACTGTAACGGACAAAATAAATGCATCTGTGAAAAAACTGGAATACATAATTAAGTATATAAAAAAGCAGAATATTGCTGCATTACCAACATTAGAAGAGTTTTTCAGGGAAAATGAGCTCTCACTGAATGAAAAATTAATTGAAGATATAGAAAAACACTGCACTGAACTTGTTAATAATTTTCGTTCATACTTTACCGAAAATTTAGAAAATGAAAGATGGATAAGAGATCCGTTTTCTCTTTCAGATACTGTGCTAGATAATTTTTCGATTCAAGAAAGAGATCAGCCAATAGAAATTTCATGTGACGGAAATCGTATGAATGAGTTTAAGAAAGATAACTCATGCAAATTTTGGTTAAAAAGAAGAACTGAATATAAATGTATTTCAGACAAGGCATTAAAATTTTTAATGCCCTTCAACACGTCGTATCTATGCGAAACTGGGTTTTCAGCCATGTTAGGAATTAAAAATAAATATAGGACACGATTGCAACTTGAGCCTGACTTAAGTTTGAAATTAACGAAGATAAAGCCCGATATATCGAAGTTGGTTTCAATGAAACAAGCCCAACCATCGCATTAAAATTAAATACCCTTAATAATTTTTAATTTATTATTAAGATTTATTGTATTCTATCATAATATTAAATTTACATTTTTGAGGAAAATTATTGATTCTGTTTTATTCTCTGACTATAAACGCATAATCTTGGCTGCACAGGCTTTGCATCACGAAATACTTTTATTGCGGCACATGCATTTTTCAGATTTGCTTATGTGGTACATTCATTTTTCAGATTTGTTTATGTGGTACAACATTTCAAAAGGTTGAGAACCCCTGCTATAGAGCTAAAATGCCCGATTTGTTTCGTGTTTGTTAAGTCAGAGAGTTAGTGATGTCGCATAATCGTACCATAAATTTCTTCCCGATTACTTTACAAAATATATTTACTACAACTTTCACGCTAGACCCGTGAGCAAAGTCGCGCTTTGCTTTCTAGCAAATAGGTAGCTTGAAAACAGGAACACATTTCCTTATTTAATTACGAACATCTCGTAAATTTCGGGTAACGAGGCGCCTGCTTCGGTTAATAGTGTCTATCAAGGCAGATCTCAAGTGCTATATAACTCGGGCGAAAGATGGCGCTCGCGAATATACACAGTTCGCGAGAAGTCTCGAATCTTAACATGATTATTCTATCGCATCATCCGCATCGCACGAATAACCCGTTAAGTACTCCGTTTGCTCTCAGATTGCAAGTGTTAATTTGCGTCATCCCGCCTCCTTCGATTTATCTCCCTATCTTCTCACCACCCCCTTTACTCCCTCTCATCTCCTCTCGTGTCCTTCCCCGCCCTATTCTTCCCCTCGCATCTGCTCTCTTTCTCTTATCTGTCCACCTTTATCTTCCTTGCCGTCTTCTCTTTTCGCGTCTTTCCTCGGTGTATCCATGCGTCTAATTGCTACGGGCATCCAGTTTATTCTCCGTCTTTATTTTTTTTTTTAGCCCACTTCCTTCTTCCAATCAGCCCGTTTTTGACGAAACCTTCCTCGCTAGAATTCTAAACACTTCATCATTTTTCCATCCAGCTTCTTTTCCTTAATTAGTTCTTTTTTTTGCCACCCCTATGTTCTGTTTCTTTCCTCCCATTTTTTTTATCTCCCTCTCCCTATCCTTTACCTTTGCCCTCTTACGATTTGATCTTTTTTCTGTGTTTCTGTGATCTTTTCTCCTCTCTCTCTCTCTGCCAGTTTTTTCTTCCGTCTCCTCCTTTCTTGTAAGGATCCCTTAATATACGCATCCCCTTCCATCCGCCTTGCCTCTGTAGCAATATCCTCTTTGCGTTGGCGTCTTCTCTCTCTCTCTCTATAAATTTTCTGTCTTCTTACATCCTCCTTTTAAAACGGACGCTTATTCTTCAAAGAACGCATTCCTCGCCTTTTTATGGGCCTTCTGTTCATTAAATTCCTCTTCCTATTACCCTTTTCCCCTTCTACTTTCATTCTTTACCCTAAAGATATTTCTTCCGTTGTAACGCACGAATTCCTATTCTTCCCTCTCCCATTTTACGAATTTCTCTTTAATCTCTGTGCATTTATGCCCCGTTTGGTGATTTGCCTACGTAACAACTAATAAATTACCGCCCCCTCCCCTCATACAAAAAAATTCTGTATCTCTCTCTCTCTCCTACGTTTTCATCCCCTTTGCGCATGCGCACTGCAGCCTTTTCCACATTTTCGTACCCAATCTCGTTAAAACCAAACCAAACCCTCCCCCATTTCAATCAATTCCTTCCTTTCCCCCCATCTTCTCCTTCCCTCCATTCTCTCTCTCTTCCTCCTCCTTCCTTCCGCCTTCCATTTAAATTCACGTCGACCTTTGCTGACTTATTATACCACATCGTCAGCCGACAAACCTTATAAAAGGGAATGAGAGGTTGAATCAGGAACGTCCGGAATTTTTATTTAAAAGGGTGGAATGAGGGGTGAGGGAGGAAAAATAAAAACGGTCTTCCAAAGGGTGTGTGTGTGTGTGCGCGCGCGCGCGTGTTCAAACAGGAGGAACAACGGCTTGGTTGGGTTGGGTTGTTTGGGAGGAGGTAAGGAGTGAGAGAGATAGATGAAAAGGAATGATGCGAAAGGAGTGTGTGAGATGGGTTGGGTTGGGAGGTTTGTTGTTGTTGAGGGGAGGGAAAGAGGGACGCGGGAAGGAGAAAATTATTCGAAAGCGACGGAAGAAAATGGAATATAGTATGATGGGAATGTTTTTATGAAAGGGGGAAATATGCCACCGTATGCGAGCGTGAGATTATCGTTTTTTTTTACGAAACTGATCCTTTTTATTCGTCGTTTTTTTTTTTTGGAATACAATAAAAGGGGGAAAAGGCAGAGGGCGATATTGCGAAGGTAAGAGGGGGGGGGGGGGGGTAGGGTTGAGTGGGAAAGGGTGGGGATAGAGGGTCGAAGGGCTGGGAGAGGAAAGGGTATAGAAGGCAGTATTTTTTAAGGTGGAGGTTTTCGGGAAAGGGGGAAAGAGAAAAGGGCGGAATGTTTTGTCGTTTGAATTCGGTTTCCCTGGCAGCAATCCGCTCAATCGAATTTTGTGGAAGGATTTTTATTTTTACAATTGGAGGAGGGAGGGAGATGTGCACGATAAAACCTGATTATTCCGCAATAGTAATCAGGTTTTTCGCCAAATGAAACCCTTTTCGCCGATACGTTTAAATTCTAAGATATTTAAAAATATTGTAAAATATTCCTTTGGGAAAAGAGCGCTGTCAAGAGGAGAACTTAAAATAATTTTCTTGCACTCGATCAAAACATTTTAGTTTTACAACTTGAGATGAATTGAGAGGGCCGTTATTTAGCAGTGTAAGTACGTACTGTGTGATGTCTTGTGTTATGTTATTGATCGATAAAAAAACCACCAAACTCGTATGATAAACGATGGGAGCGAGCACATTCTTAGATGGTGCGGGAAACGTGATTACTTAGAAGGGAACTCGAGAAGCGTGCAATGGAAGGGCATAAAAACAAGGAGAGAGAGAGAGAGAGAAAGGAAGAGAAAGAGGAAGTTGTGTTCTCCCCTTCTTTCTGCTATGTGATGGAGGGTTGAGATTGGGAAATGGCAGACGGAGAGAGGGATGCCTCTAGTGAGGCAGAGGGAGAGAGAGGAAGTGGAAGAAGGAGGTGGTTACGGAGAAATTTTCGTCCGTCTCAGGGTAAAGTGGAGAGGGGGGGGGGAGAACAGGGGGAGGGCCTATGTGTACGCGTGGGGAAAGTGCATAGAGTGGGGGAATGTTGCTAGGTTATTATGGAGAGGGGTCGAATGTTGCATGAGAATGGAGGATAGGGTGTAAAAGAGGGAGACTGTGGGGAATGGGAGAGCTTAAAAGGAGCGTAAGGGAGGAAGCAAAGGCGGATGTGGGAGGCATGCCGAAGGGAAAGGAGGGGGGGGGGGGTGGAGGAGGAGTTTACGGTCGATCCAAGTTTGGTGGAAGAGGGATTCCCTCGCTAAGAGCTGCGTTTAAAATTGAGCCGTAGTGGGAATGCTGTCGAGAAAAGGTACGTATATGATTTCGCCTCGGGGGGTTGAACGACGAGGATATTGGTGGTATAGAATTCAGAAGATTTGATATTTTCATCGGCGTCGTGATGCGTAACATCACGAAGAATAATTTGCACGCCAGTTTTTCTTTTTAACAGTTCACGATTTCTGTTCAAACGATTAGCAAAACTGTCAGAAAATTGTCTGGCCTTATCGTTAGTAATTACGCTTTCAACGATACATTCGAGGAAAACGGTAATGATCCAGATACCATGTCCAATGCCAATAATCTTGTCATTTCCAGATGAAACGCTGAATGCCTTCATATAACTCGGTCTTGGGGGTGGGTAGTTACCGTGTTTGACTACCAGCGCTAATATCTGCGATACGAGACCCGCCTTGGGAATGTTCGTGTGTACTCCTGTTATCATTGCATTTATGCTCTCCCTTTAAAATGGCGTGGTTTGTTTGTCGGTTACTTAAAAATAAATGATAATAATATTAATTATACCTAAAGGGTTATTCAGCTATAGCTAGCCAAGGTTAATTAATTCCTCGTGTTAAATAGTCAAAGCGTGTAATTGGGGAAATATGAATCGTTCTTCTGTTAACCCATATAAGGTTACGATTTTTAAAAAGTCGATAAATCGAAGGTCTCTTTTTTACTCCATCGGAATGTTCACCGTGAAAAAAACAGCTAAACTGATAAATTAGTCCTAGTAGAAATGTCATCTGTCGATTTCCATATAGTTCGAGTTTGCTGTACATATTTTATTATTCGTACATAGAATTTAACCACCTCTAGATTGGATCGCGAATTCAAATCCTGTGTCCAAATATACGTTTTAGCGTGTCTGCCGCAATTATCTTTGTTATAGAGATTGTGAATTGATTGCGTTACTTGGAACACTTAATCTGTATATCTGTTTAAATATACCTGGAACAGAACAGAAGAAAATATTACACTCCACAGAAATTTCCTTGGAGCACGATAGATTGCATCTCGGTTTCACTTTTACCTCCACAAAGTTCGCGATAACCGTGTTTTTGTAAACTTTACATTCAAGTCCACGGAATGCATGTTTTTAAAAAGGAATTTCACAGTCAATTTATATGGTAAACTCTCATGGAGTTGCCATTATAATTAAATCTCCAATGCCTCCTTCTTCTCGTTCGACTCTGGGCATTTAGCGCGCCACGTAAACTTGGAATTTAAAATTAGTTCTTGGCAATTCTGAACTTTACGGCCTATTATAATGCCAGAGATGAAGAAGATAGCTGACGACACTTGAGAGTAACGTCTTTATAAATAGAAGACGGCCGTTGAACGATCGAAAGCATCCATCGATTGGGCACGAATCGGGGCGAGAAGTTCCATCGTTTTAGGTTGAAAGATAAAAGCGGTTCGCGCTGCTGTACGGAGGTGTAATGCAATGCACCGTATATCACGGCTCTTGATGCCTTACATTTTCATCGCGTGTCCGTCGTGCGATGCGCGGCTCCGACTATCTACCTCATTACGCCTCGCGACGCGATAACAGTATCAACAAAGCTTTCTTTCCTGAGCGGTCTGAGTTTGGCAAACAATCAGTAACGAGTGCTAAGTAAACAGCGCCATGTCCGCTAGTGTTTTTATTTTCTGCCCAAGGTCGTTTGGCGAGTGGTTCGTAAAACGGTGCAACGGCGCATCGGGATAAGTTATTATAGTAAAGGTTTTATTTTGGAGTTCCCGTCGAGGTTTCCTGAACTTCTGAAAAGTGGCTCTTTTTTTTTAAAGGCGATTCTCTCGACAAACCGGTTGTTGGAAACAGAAAAGGGGTTTCGTAATTAATGCCAAACTTGCCCCGCCGAAGCTCGTTATTTTTTTGACGAACAACTTCACAACTCTTATGTTTTTGCGCCGCTCAAAAAAAACATAAACCAGAGGACGGCTACGAAATGGTTACCTAAGCATTTTCGACTATTTTTACGATTTTTCGCATTTTCAAGACCGATCTAAGTATCATCAATAAAGGGCATCAGTTTGATTAATCGATTCTTTTGGCGTTTAATAGCCTCGCGAATGATGGGCAGTAAAAAAAACTTTGTTAGTTATTCGATCTCTTATCTAACGATCATAAAATTTAAAAAAATATAAGCTCGTTTACATTCCAAATTAGGTAGGAACAGGACGCTCTACCTGTGAGATCAAATTGAATCTCACCTCGCACTCGAAAATTTGTCTACACGTCGATTTTTTTTTTCGCTAACGAAAAATGACTTTGCCGCCGCCATCCGCGAACTTTATAAAAATTAAAACCGCGAAACTTAAAAAAAAAAAAAGTTTTTTGCAACTTTTCCTCCATTTTGTCGAGGATTTCGGGTTAACGTAAACCGACTCGTAAAGGGTTATCTAAAAAAATGTCCCAGCGTGTTTTTTAATACACTTCGAGACTTTCGTTTTATAACTTTATTGCGTAAGAATTACAATAATAAAAATGGATAGGCAGCGAAGGAGAATATGCCGGGCGACGACGCATCGAGATCGCTTTATTTTCCTCCCCTCCGATATATAGTACTGATAAAAAGAAAGAAGGCAAGATATCGCGTCCTCCCCTGGTTTTTGTGCGGGGTTGTATCTCTCAGGAGGAAAATTGGAGTTTTTTCTCTTCGGTGCAGGGTTTTAAAAAAGAGTTTAGGAGGGGGAGGAGGGGGGGAGAGGAAGGAGGGGGAGGTGAGCTCCTGTTTTGCCGTAGGCGTTGAGATTAAGCAGGTCGAGAGCGAGGGGGTGGAATGGGGTTTCTTCGGAGATTCTAGTAGGTGTGCGTGGGGATGGAGGAGAGAGGAGGGATTTTGGAGGTTTGAGGTCCCGGAGGGAGTGAGAGAGAGAGGGGAAGGGGGGGGGGTGGTAGCGGTGTGGTGTCGGCGGAATCCGGCGCGCCCTCTGCCGCCACCCCTCTTACGCTCCCATCTCCGCAACTCCAAGGGCGTGGCTTGTCTCTTCTCTCTCTCTCTCTCGCACCACCTTTCTCACCAACCGGAATCGCATTCCACTTTTAGAATGCTACTCATCTCGTCGTCCTCTGCAGGAAAAGGCTTTTTTCCTGCTCGCTCGATTTCGTGCGAGGGAGGGAAAAAGTGAGAGAAAGGTAAGAGAGAGAGAGAAAGGAGAAAAAAGAGAATCCGAGCAGGTTCCTGCATTCTCTCTCTCTCCCTCTTCTCAAGAAGATAGGCGCCTAAGGTTTCAAGCACTTTTTTTTTGCATCGAGACGTAATTTTTATCCATTTGATTCGTCGTAGAAAGGCGTTCGTCTTTTATTTTATTTTTATACGCGCCGCCGTAATAGAGCATCCTCGGATTTACATGACTTGTTTAACGTGTCTGAATTATTCATGGAGACTGGAGAGACATTCTTCCGACGGTTCTCTTTTTTTTTAAAAAAAAAAGCCCGGAGAACGCTCCTGATTTTTTTATCTCGCCTTAACTTTTATACTTCCAGTCGTTTTTCTTTTGCAAGGTACTGTCTGTGAATAAGTGCGTATGACTTTTTTTTTTACTCTGCTCGTATATAAGGTAAAAGTTCTGGCGGGTTGAAGCCTTGTTTTTCGTTTAAAAACTTCGATCCTTTTAAAAATTTGAAGTTTCTTTTATTCTAGTCGTTTAAGATAGTAGTCCCTTTATTGCTTTGAATTAATGTGCAAATATTATTCATGTTATGCCGTTATGCGCTCTAAAGATATCTGGAAAATTTACAGTACCTACTTAATTTATCTAAAATGCAGGGTTCACTATTTTTCCCCAGAATGAAATACTTTAAAGAGTGTTTTAATTTATTCCGTAGTACAAGAGAGGAATAGCTTAAAATTATAACGCGACTACTCCTCTGCGATCCGTTAAGTTTTTGTATGTTCTTTTAAAACTTGTTCCGTTCAATGGAGGAAGAAAAGAAAATCGCTGGGTTTTAGGCGATTTAATAACAATGAGCACCATTTCAGCTTTTATACTACACGAAAAATCTAGAATCGCTTGCATTAATAAGACCTCCAGGATAAAAGTTTTGATTTCTCGTCAATTTAGAATTGAATACTCGTGGCGCAGTAGATCATTCCCGAAGGTTTACTATCACGGTATCTGTAGAAAAACTGGCACGTATAAATTTTCGAATTAACGCTTTATTAAGAAGGCAGGATCTTTCTAAGAATTTCAGCTTCAGAAACAAAAGAGATAAAATACGCTCCTCGGTTTATCTGCAAACTCATAGATCGCCTCTCGAATTTCGCTTTTATATCTCGAGAAATTGTTTTATTTTTACTGCTTAATAGTTGCTATAAATTTCAGTTGCGGGTTTTCATGTACTTTGTATCATCGTGAGCCAAAGACGTTAAATTAGCTCTTCACTTAAAGTAGGACATTCTAGAATAAAATTAAATAAAATTAATGAACTGATTTTTTAATTTCACATTTAAAATTATGTCGAAATATTTTTTTATGTATTTTTACCTCCAAACGAATAAAATCCTTATTTACTACACCGCTATATTATGCTGATTTAACACGTTGAAAATATCCGCATTTTTGCCAAAATTGTAAGTTAAATATCATTTGTATTTATTTCAAATCGACGCCATATTTATGCGTTGAATTGTACATTTTTGTTTGCAAATGAGATTATTATGAGAATATGAGAGAACTTCGTTATTGTCATCTTAAATAAGACAATGCGTCCTATCAGAACAAGTCCGTCATCGAAAAAGAAACGTTTTTATATTAGTTCACTGTGCCCTTACGGAATCTTCCCGCTTTGTATCATTTAATTGCATTATACGTCTACACTTCGCAACCTCTCTCTCTCTCTCTCAAATAGAAGGTACTTCTAAATTCTCTCGTGAGCACGGAAGTACGGGAAACAAGCGACTCGACCCACGGTGCCTCGAGGTGAGTTCGCTAGACGCCGTGTTGTGCTGCCCGAGAATTCTCGAGGTTGTTGCTCTGGAGTTGGCGTGTGGTGGGGGATTGTAGGAAGCAAGAAATCAATGGAGGGTTGTCGGAAGAGGAAGGGGAGGAAAAGGGCGGGTTTACGGGGCGAGGACACGGAGAGGGAGGGAGAAAACGGCGTATACGCCGGTTACAAGCGCCAGCCATACGATGGTTTCCATGACGACCTCTCCCCGAGTACGATAGTTTGTCTCATACGCCACCCCTCTTCCTATATATTTCTCTCCCTCTCTCTCTCCCCCCCATCGCTCCCTCTTTCTTCCTTGTCTCCTTTATCTCCCTACTTCCTACGCCCGTCTTCTTCCCCTGTCTCCTCCTCATCCACCGCGAGTTACTCTTCTTCCACGGCGCTCATCACACACGGATCCTCCGAACGTCGCTTCTCTATCGCTATCTACCTCGAGGAGTCGAGTGACTCCGGATCTCCCATTCCTTCTTTTCCCCGACCTTTCTATCTCTCCCGACGACCTCTTCAAAGTCATTCGAAAGACCTCGAATCCTTCCTTCGTTCTTGACCTCCCGTCCAACGTTTCGGATTCGCCCGCGAGTGTTTAAATCTCACCCTGGTGCCCCCTTCTCTTTTCTTTCTTTCTCTCATTTCACGTCTCTCTCTCTCTCCTGCGTAGCTCTTCTTACTCCTCCATTCCTTCACGCTCGAATTCCGTCTCTCTCTTTCTCTTCCTCTCTCTCTCTCTTTCTTGGCGTCTCGCCGCAGAACTTTTGTCTGGATTAGGCTACACGTTTCCTCTCGCGCAAGCAGAAAAGAAAAAAATAGACGAAAAACTTAAAAGGACTTTCTCCTGGATTTGCGATTACCACCGCAGAGGGAAGATTAAGAATGTAAATGTAATTTTGCTCTGAATGTAATCTAGTGGGCGGTAACGGAATTTATAATTTATCAAGCTGAACGATTTTTTGTCAGAATTCGTCGGATTTTTGGTGAGTGAATTTAAGATAAAATATAAAACAATGGAATAAATAACTTTTCCGTTATGACTCACGGATTTTTATTTTAGTAGCTGCCCGTTTCGAAGGAGACCGGTAATAGACAACGGAATTACGGTTAGTAAGCGAGTGAATACGTTTATTGATGTTGAAGCAGACAATATTTTGTGCATCGATTTTCGTCAAAAATAAAAATTCTGATTTTTATAAAAATAAGGACCTATATTACACTTTATCGTCGAATATTAATGGCCCTTTTTTCCCTTCGAAGCACTTTTTTGTTCGTGTGAATTTCCAGTTTTAATTTCGACGCGCCAGCCATCTCATAAAAAAATAACATACGTGAAAGATGGAACAGTCGTCAAATTGTTTGAACTTCCTCATATTCAGCTACATTTTGGTCATTTCCATATCCAACGCGTGCTGTGCGTTCTGGACTGCAAAGAACGCCGTCCAGATTATAATCGATGTCGCTATTATTTTAAACCTTGCGAACCATCTCGTTAGATATATTTGCATACAGAGGCCCTGTTAAGTGAATTTTGAACGAATGAGGTGATTAATTCATGTGTCTGACTATGTCCGCCGAGAGGCACACACATTGTTCCTTGTTTGCGGCGAATAAAAATAGTAAATGTGACATATTTTCTCATGGTCCTGCAGAGGTTTGCAAACTTTAAATCACTTGGGATGTTTGAATGATGAATTATATGTATGAAGTTTATCTAGTGGATGTCGTTTAGAATGCCTACCTTTCGTTCTTATATGCGTATAACATCCCTGTTACAATAAGACTTTCTAAGTGGTTCTGTCAACATTACGTGTAGCTAATATGTGGCATATAATGCTATTTCTTTAGTTGTGCAGATTAAAGTGAAGTCGTAATGAGTATATTTTTGTATATTTTAGATTTGCGTCAACAGTACAGTTATTAGAGTAAGCTGTAAAGAAACAAATAATTGATCCGTTTATGATGGGTAATTCCACAGGTCAAACTTTTAATAATTATAGTTTATTTTTCTTTACATGAAGGCATGAAGAACACATAGACTTTCAAAGTCAAATTGTTATCCGTTTTCCAGGATCTAAAATTCTTTTTACTGAATTTTAGGAAAGGGATCATCTTATTAGGTATAGAAAAAGTTATTTTGTGGCCACTTTTTTCTGAAAATATATCGTGACATAAGAAATGTCCATTGAGAACTGTTTTAACGGCAGATTCTATTAAAGTAATACATAATATATTTGCAATCGTTTTATCAAGGCCTGTTTAACTGATTAAAAGGAATTTTAATCAATTCTGTAGAAGGATCGCGGTATGCTAATTTATTAACTAATTGTAAGTCTTATGGAGAAATTTTGCATTTTGATTACCTATAACTTCTTGAACCGCCGAACCGCAAAGGAAATGTAGATAATAACAGAATTTTTGCTTAGCAACGCAAAGGCAATTTAATCAAATCTTATAAAAAATAGTACCAGCGAGAAATAAAAGAAGTTGCTGTCTAATGCTTTCGGCGAATTACCACTGTATCCGAAATTCGCCTATGGTTTTTCGTAGCCTCGTTGTGGCTAATGAGGATATCGAAGATAAGAGCTTATTCTTTCAATTGTTGGTTCCTAAGCGCTTCTTCTTGAACGAAAAGATGATGTTTATAATTCCGATCTAAATCCAAACGGAGAAATGTCAGTTCTTTCCATTTCATGGGTACGTGGACGCAACCAATGTTTGACGTATGTTTCGTTCGAAAAATCACGTAGTCGTCGCCTGCATTCCCGACAATAGGCTGAAAAAAAGGGAAACAATTTCGATCGCTGACGTCATTGGGGAATTCGCCCGCGGACCAATGCGACTCCCGTTTATCCAGAGGCAATTCGAAATGAAAAATGATAGTAGAATTTCATGCGGCAGGCGGAGAGGGGTAGCGGAGTCGTTCCCGGGGATTTCGTCCATCGGTTACCCCCCCTCCCCCCCTTTCCACCTCCCCTCCTCCTCCAATGCCTCCGAGGCCCCGCTGTATGTGTGTGGTAATTAGCACCTCAAGCCACGGCGTGAATAATTCAAGGTCCCATATCACGTGACATTTGCTGCAATTAAACCCTAAAACCCCGCCAGCTGTAATATCCGCTCCTTTTTGCCCTGATAAATCTGTTTATTCTGGGAGCTTTTGTGCGACGAACTTCGATTTGATCTCTCCTGCGGGAGGTGCATGGGAAAATGGAGGATGATGGGGAGGAGGTGGCGGAGAGGAGCGTAATTAATTAGGTCGACAATGTTGCGAAAATTATTTTTCGAGTGTCCTCGGATGACGGAATTGAAATATTTATCATCGGAAGGTGATTTCCCCCCCCCCCCCCCCCTGGACTCGCGTCGATCGAATTGTCGCAGCAATCGTACGCGAGTCGAATCGTAATATAAAAAAAAAACGAGAAGTCCAGGCCAGGACTAATAAAGGCTGGTTTCCCGGCATTGCATATTTTATTTTCAGTTTTATTTTATGTATTTTTTATTCATTTTACATATATTTTTATTTCATTTCATACATTTTTTATGTCGTTTTGTATCATATCTGAGATGAAATAATCGAAGCGAGTTTGCAATAGCAGTGACTTTCTGTCTGTCTTTTCGTTTCGTAATTTTACGTCGTGAAGTAATATGCATGCACTCCGATGGCTGAAGTATAGTCGAGTGGAAAGTCATCCATTTTTACACTCGTCTATGCTCAAACCAGGTTCGGAAATATTCTTCTCCATGACAGTACTCCAATAAAATGATATTTAAAACGCTATCGTTTACTAGAAATTCAAGGAAATACGATCGATTACCGAAATTCTGCGATAAAAATTACAATCTGCATTCTTTTCTACTTAGAAAAGCACAAACCCCGCCTCGCTATCATAATACTAATTGTAAGATATTTTTTATTACTAAGGAAAAAATCTCTGCGCGATGTATTTGAGACTTATTGTGCAAATGAAATAGGGAAATAACGTTCCCCGGAGTCGAACTCGAGACTTCAATTTTCGCCAAATAAAATATGGCCCTGATAACAAGTATCACGAAAATCAGTCCATTTTCGCAAACGTTTTTTGAGGGGGACGGAGTCACACACAGACAAGACCATTTCATAAAGCTAAAATGTTCGCAAGGCTGGCGTCAGACATTTGGCCGCCCTGAGGCGGGAAGTTTTTGGCCGCCTCCCTCCCACCCTCATGTCCCATAATGATCAAGAATTCACACTTTCTTGAACCATTAATATCTAAAATTATCACAAAATATATAGGTATTTTAAAGAGTTTGTATGTTGTGCTGTAGTAGCTTCACTAAATCCGTTGAAATTCAACGGGAAATTCTGCTAGTTTATAATATAAAAATGATAATAATACTAATTTTATATGAAACAAAATCCATTATTGTACGAGCGTCCATTAAACAACATTTGTAAGGCTACCGCATATTTAAATTTACAGTGGATTCGTATTCACCCATTGGATCAAAACTGAATAAAAAAGAACAGACAGACAGAGGGAAGAAAATATAATCGTATTTTGCCAGTGAAAAATTGAATATAAATCTCGTGTAAGTTAATGATCCTATGAACATATTTAATATCCAGTAGAAAAAATATATCAAATTACAAAATTGCGTACTCTTACAGAAAAGGTTAATACATCGAGCCACATTAGGTCGGAATATGTAAAACTCGTTTTAAAATGAAGACATAAAAATGAAAAGTTTTTAAATGCATACATATAAAACTAATTGCTTAATTAAATAGAATGAAATGTAAGCACTATGTTGAACTACTTTTCATAAGAAAATATCCGCTAGTGTTTAAATGTGAAATGCAATTTAGGCGTTTTTCCGAGTCGATTTGAATCGAGTGCGACAGTGCAATCCAACAATGCAAATCGCAGTGGGGACATCACGGTAAAATGAGATGAAACAAAAAACTACTGTAGACGTCAGATTTAAGCCATTCCGAATTAGAGACGCTAGGAATAAGGCACTTGATTGAAGTTTCTGTAGGAAATGTGCGTCGCACGTTTGTCATTTCTATCATTTTAACAAAGTTAAAGAGAAACAATTCACTCATCGAGAATTCTTAAGTTATGGTCATAGGCACAGCAACTAATAAGAAATTGGGCATCGTAGGCAGAATAGTAAGAAGTAGCACAGAACAGGTACGAGAAACGTGTTATTTATCATTTGTCAGATCTCAGGTCGAATACGCTTCCAGCATATGGGATACGTACGAAAATGGACAGATACTTGAGTTAGAAAGAATCCAACGCAGAGCAGCAAGATTCGCAAAGCAAAAATATGAGCAAAAATTAAGTTGAATTGGATATCGCTAGAGGACCGCAGAATTAGCGGTAGGTTATGGCTTCTGGAGAAATTTAGGTCGGAAGTTCTCTTAGAGGAGGTCTCAGGAATATTAGAGGCACCTACTTACATGGGCAGGCACGATCACGAGAATAAAATATGAGAGATCGACTGTAGGACCGAGCGATATCAGAGGTCGTTTTTCCCAAGGACCATACGGGATCATAACAGGAGAGTGATTCCCACGAGGGATGTTATTAGGTCGGGTTTGGTGTGCTGCACTCCCTGCCACCCACCAGTCTGGTGATTTGCAGGGTAGATGTAGATGTAATAGTAATATCCACAAAAACAAAATGTTATTCACTATTTTGATATCTTAAATTGATCTGAAAATTTGAAATTTTCTCACTTATTTAATTATACCTATCTTCGTGAAAATCCTTACAGGGGAAAAGAACTAGCTACTGTGAGCACTGGGGAAGAGATTTATAGAATTTATCGTACAATAATGGAAAGATACTAAATACTAGTAATGATTATTATCTAAGGGCTAGATAAACGAATAAAATCCAACAAGAAAATTATAATAACTTAAAAATTTTAATTTTACTATCAACCGTACTTAATTTGAAGAATCAAGAAATAGTAACATTATTAATTCCGACTATAACATAACTACGCAACTATAAGAATTCACTTTAGATATAAGAATTATATAAAAATTACACTCACTTTCTCCCTTTGTTTTGGCAAACCAAAAAGTAAAGCAATGAAAAGGTGCAATTTAGTAGGGGTAGTATGGAGGAGAATTCATGGGAGTTGCTCTGAAGCTGAGAGCAGCGATAGTTATATTCAGTAAGGTCTTTCCAGTTATAGACGCCGGTAGGGTTTCCTCACAACAAAGGGTTTAGCGAATAACGGGGTGGGAAATTTATCCGAAAAACGATCATCCTAAATATTAGGGTTAGGGTATAGTTTTCCAACTTTTGAGATTTTTACTTGAATAACTGATTTGGACTTGCAAGTTATCATCAATAACATAGGGGTCATTATGAAAAGGCGAAAATGCCGACATCGGCTAATATTAATAATATTAATTATTCCGAGAAATGTCACAATACACCGAGAAATAACTGAAGTAAACCTCTCGAAATAAATCATATTACAAAAAGAAGTTTAATATAAACAGTAACAATTCATTAAATTCAAACTAACCTCTCCAATGGAAGACAATGTACTGACAATGTTGTGAGTGAAGATGTCCCACGTAGTGATGAAAAGATCTGGATCGTTAGGATATCCTTCTACCAAAATTAAAACAGTTTCTCTCACAAAAACTCCAAAAGCGAAACAAAAGAAATTAAAAACAAATAATTAAAATATTTCATGAGTTAAAATACTAACCAGTCCTATTAATTTTGACGCAAAATGCACACTGTTACTGCAAAAATACGACACGACTCGCTCTCTCTGCGAGTTACTTCTTTCACAAACTAAGAAAATCTGAGGGTCTTGAAGTAATTTCTTTTTCGGGGGATTTTAAGAGAAAAAGGAGAGAGGGTGAAGAGACCAATGTGTAAAACACGTCAGAAAGTTTTCTTGGGAACGTCGCGACGTTTGCCGACGCGTCGGTAAGATTTCTTTCTAGCCACCCGTAAGGTCATAAAATCTAAAACATTCAAAAGACGGAAAGACTGCCAGCAGTAGCATTTATGATCTTCGCATACGTGTCCTCCCATTCAGAAGAAAGGCGCATGCGGGTGGTCATGGAATTTCCATACAGAAATAAGCCGTCGAAGACGGTACAGCGGTTCCTGTCCTCCAATTATTCTTTTCCTTTAGAAACATCCGATAGAGTGCTTTAAAATATTTTCTCAACTTACGTGCAAATCTGTCTTCATAATATAAATAAGAGGGAAACAGAATCGCTGGAATCAGGGATGCCGCATGTCCTTTTAGGTCAAATATGCCGGTGGGACCAATGTGGAAAATCCCCCCCTCCCCCACTTTCTTGAAAACATCCCTTTTTTCCTTCACCCTCGGAGACAAAAGATACGGGAAGCTTGTAAAAACTACCTCGCGGATCCGACCCGCACATGTTGCCTTTGTTTTGCTTTATACTTCCCTCCATTTTTCGCAAATATGTCTCTATGAGCTGGGTGGCCGCTCCTGCTGTAAGACCGAAGTTGGGAGAGGGAGGGGCGTCATTGTGACCACAAACGGCATCAGGCCACCCCCCTCGAGAGTGCGCCCTGAGGCGGTTGCCTCACTTGCTTACCGTCTGAAGCCGGTGCTGAATGTTCGTATCCCGTCTAGAAAGTATTTAATTTTACGCGATATAAACGCGCTCTTGACTAATATTTGTAAATGGGAGTTTTATTTAAAGGTGAGAGCGCGATTTGTGCTGTCAGCTGTTGCAGAAATGCAGCAACGTGTCGCATAATAAATACCTCACGTAGAAGAATATCAAATCGAGACGTGTTTGTTTTGGTTTGCCGTTCTATGCCGGACACATTTCACATTATTTTATCCGAGAAAATTATTTATTTCTCCGTGTGTGGTGAAACGCGTTACAGACCGCAGAAGTTCGGGAGCAATAGCACGCGTTGATTTGCGTACGTGCACGACGATTTATGATTTATCCGAAAAATTGAACTTAGATCAATAATGTCCTCGCTTTAAGGTTTTAAAATTTTTCTTTTTCGCAAAACATGCGCGCAGAATGCTAATCGTCGACGGACAAATTGCGCACCCGAGATACCATCTTAATTTCGCGAAGGGGGAGGTAATTCGTGTCATTCGGCGTAGTAAAAGCCTGCGTTCTGTCCTTTAGCGTTTTCAAGGTCGTCGAAATCTATTCGAGAATCGCAAGTGCACCCCAAGGGAAACTTTGATTTAGTGTCGCGCTTGGTACTAAGAGGTGCCCACCCAAAGGCCTCGGGGCATATGCCTTCCGATGAGCATTTTTCATCCGTTGGAGCGTGTGCTATAAAAATCTACGTGGAAAAATGGCTCGTTAAAAAAATAAATAAATACATTTCACATTTATATTTTACTTCCAGCCGACATTAAATGGTCGGGTTTTTCTTCTGTTGGTTTTAATTTATATTAACACTCCGTGCTTGTAGTCCAGCCTCTTTCATTCTCTCTCTCTCTCTATCTAATTTCGAATCTTTTCGAAGAGAAAACTCGTTCCTAATAATTCTTCCAGCCTATCTGTTACGTGGATCCGTTTTTTCCTTTATGACCGTTAAAAAATGTGAGTCACATCCATACCTGGGGCGCCTTTTTCCTCGATATTTTTATTTTTACAATATTTTCTCTGTCTTTTAGTCCCGTTAGCTTTCTCGTTAAAGCTAACGCGTTTTTTTTTTTCAGTTTCAAGTAAATATCGGACGAACGCATTTAAAAGATTTTATAAAAAGTAAAAGTGTAAAATTTTCCAGTAGTTCTTTATAATATCACGCGATGGAATATTTTCCTTCCTTTCGGGAGTTATTTTTAACAACACGAGAGATCCTTTTCGAAAGGCCACATTTAAATTCGTAGTCATTCTGATCGATGTAAATGATGATAACTAGCGCTTCTATATCGTTGGAAAAAGGTTCGAAGTAATTTATCCCGTTCTTAATCAACGGTTTAAGATTCACGCGAGCTATCTAAGGAAATTTTGCGCAGACGTATTGCAGAGCAATCTATAACCATTTCCAAAAAAAAAACACTTCGCAACGTATGGATTCGTAAAGTAACGGTTTATTTTGTTTTATAGTTTATGTATAATAGCTTTTCGCTTATTAATCATACAAATGAACATGCAGGCGTCTCTTTCCCCGTTTTAATATCGTATATCCTACTCTTCCATCTTCATCGCTGTCTCCGTATGTATTTCTCTTCATAATTACTTTTATAACTCTCCCTCATTTTTTGAAATCGCACTCTGTAAACTTTTGTGCACCATGTCTCTCATCCTCTCTCTCAATCGTCGTTTTATCTCCCTCTGTTATTCTCCGTATCATCCGTTCCTTATCTCACAGTATTCCTTTCGTTCTTAATTTTAAAAATCCTTCCCTTTTACTCTCCTTTATCCCCTCTGACTTTTCCTGTTTATCTCCGTCCTTGTCCCCCTCTTTCTCCTGCTCAACTCTTCTCTATAGATTCTCAATGTTTGTCCTATCTATCCTTTTACTAGCATGAGTGCCCGTTGAATTTCAACGGATTTAGTGAATCTAAAACTTCGACCGTGTAACATGCAAGCATCGCAAGAATAATATAGTACACAGTTATACCCGTCGAATAAAGCAAAAACGAAGAAAACCGCTCCGCATTTTCCCATTTAGATGAATGAAGGAAGAAAATCTTACGAAAATAACGTATAAACTCCCTCCACCTCCCTTCAACCCTCTCCTTCCCTTCCTTCCCTTCCCTCCCCTCTCTCCCTCTCCCTCCCTCCCCTCCATCTTCCACCCTCCCCCTCCCTCCCCTATCTCCCTCTCCCTCCCCTCTCTCCCTCCCTCCCCCTCCATCTCCCACCCTCCCCCTCCCTCTCTCCACCCCTTCCCTCTAATTCCCTCTCTCCGTCTCCCCCCTCCGTTACCATCCATCTCTCTCCCTCCCTATCTCGTATTAAAAGCATTCAAAGCGACAAACTTACAAACATTCTCCTTTATATGTTAGACTAGCGTAATACCCGTCAATAATATTGACGATGAAAATTTCGACAAAAAAAGTGTTTCTAGCATCTAGACTTCTTTTATTTTTATCACACAAAAATAATATCACAAAAATGGCTTTATCCCTGTAATAATTATCTCAGTACGACATTTCTGGTAAAGGTTCTCTCATCATTGAATAAGGTTCCTTGGTTGTCATCATCGACTATGAATATATTTAATGCATGCTCATCTCTGATCCTCTTCACCGATCAAGCGCAAATTTGCAGGTACAGCTATATCTTGTGAGAAAAGCTCACGCTGAAAATTTCAGCTCAGTCGGTACAAACGTCTGCCCAGGAGATATAAATTTCCTTACAAAACATGTCCCCCCTTCAGCTCTTTTAGCAGCTCGAGATGGACCTGTTGTCCAAAATTTTTTTGCGGATCTAAATTTTAAAAGTTTTTGACGAATCCAAAATGGTATAGAACTTGAAAATCCATCAAGTAGTGCCAGAGATATAAGCATGTCAAAAGCGTTACGTACAGAAACACAGAGTGACAAACCTACCTTTTTATATTTAGAAGATTAGAAGATAATTCAATTAAAAACAACAAATATTTTGTTTCCATGTAAAGAAATTAAAATCGTACACAGAAATTGACAAACGATATTATTTTAAAAAATTTCCACTATAAACTCTCAATTTCGGCGACAGTGGGAGTTGTCATGGTAGCTTATGATTGGTATGGTAATAAAACTGATAAAATCACGTATTTTATTGATTCTAAATACATTTTTATGCTAATTCGATCAGGATTCGGATTCTGTCTTCAATAAAAATAAACTTTGTTCTTTTCTTCGTAGAACCATTCAAGTCTCAGATTCGTACAATGTTTCTAAGTAATTTTAAAATTCAAATGAAAAATAACCTGCCCTCGTCCCTATGTTATTCAAATGGAGAAAATGAAAAAAAGAAAATATTTTTTAAATTATACAGGTCAATCAAATCGATATAAAAACTTTACTATACCACCGTACTCGTTATTCCGGTTATAATGATACCTTTCTCTTGCTTTTACGATCTGTAGTTTTTGAATTTTAAAATTATGATACACACACACACATTCATTTTTATATATTAGATTTCCCCTCTCCTACAGCATCTTTATTCCATTTAAAAATCTCATTTTCAAGTCATTTTATATCTTTAAATCTCCGAAACTCTCGCCTCTTAGATCACGTTGAGCGCCACAGCCTCGTCAACTTCTTTTAACTCTTCATCTTCTCCCCTCCGGTTTCTCCAGTAAACGCTCCCTTGTCAATGCGTCCGCACCTCCTCCAGTTCCCATCTCCCCTTATCTTTTATCTCCAGAACGCCCTCTCCATCGTCTCTGCGATGAGAGTTAATTAAAGTCCGGGACTGAGTTTTTTTACAAAGTAAATATAACAACCTCCCGATATAATATGGTCCAAGCTCGTTCTCTCTCATTCTGTTCGTAAGATTTTATTATGACTTAATGAGGATAACTCAAGAAGGATAAGTTTGGTTTGGACGAATATTTCGCGTCTCTTTGCCGGTTTTAAACGGGGTATCGTCCATCATTTACGGCAGGGGTGTGGAACCTAAAGCCCGCGAAGCCACGATGAAAAAGCTATCCGGAAGGTTTAACACACACACATTCGTGCATTTTTATGAAAATGTTGATAGTAAAACTTTTAATATTGGAATGCCTGCCATAAAAAGCTCATTTACGCTTGCTTTTCACTTATATGGCACCTCGGACTATACAGGTAACTTCCGGTTTAAAATATAATCCGGCCTGCAGAAGAATTTGAAACTTCCAATGCGGCCCGCCGAAAGATTCGCAATCACCGATGCTGCCCGCCGCGTAGAAAAGGTTAGACACCACTTATTTACGGCATGGGACCGATTCCGGAGGAGTTTACTTTCTCTGTTTAGATAACTTGAGTATGCTCGTTGCGTATTTTTTTCAGTTGCGTTTTAAAATTATTCATAATGGACTTAAAAAATCGGTACTTGAACCAATGAATGCGTAAGAGAATGAAAAAATTTAATTTTGCAGCCGTCAATTTTAAAATGCGTGGCGAATCGACGCGCAATTTCATTTTGATCCTGAACGTTTTACGTTTACTGAAGTGAAAATCTTTCGTCAGTGAAAACCGCATCATTGCCGATTACGCGAAATAACCTACTTTGAACTGGGTTCAATGGAAAACGAGAAAAATGTCATGAATTTGTCGTCGAAAGGATTTTCCCTAAAGGTTATTCAGTGTCAAAAGACACTGCATAGTGAGTGAAATTGTATAATTTATTTGCCTCACAATCAGTCTTAATTCTAGCTCTTTGTTAATCCACTTGTTTTTCGGTAGGCGAACCATTGACCTTTAGCTCCGCGCCCCAACTCAGCTCGACAGTGCTTCTCTCCGTGTTCTGCTCAATGGGAGAGAATGCGTGTGTGAGTCGTTCCATTCACAAAACCCTTTAGTTAGGCATCCGTGGAGGCGCAAACCTTTTTAATTTTCTGTTCGACTCCAAGAAAGGAAAATTTGCCTGAGGCGATACTAGGGAAGCGGGAAAAGTCGAACCGTGGATGTTTCCAGCGTTTTGCGAAAGATGAATAAGGATAAGAAGAAATAATATTTACATAGTATGATACACATTTAGGTTTTACCCCATTACCAGTAGCTGTTTCGTCAGTTTTAACCTCTGAATATTAAATTTGCTTATTGTGATTTTGAAATTTAATCAGTCTAATACTACTAATTTCCTTTGTGATTTAACAATTTTGTTAACATTTCGTTCCATAGAAACACAAAATAAATCGGTACTTTTTTGTTTACATAACGACCGAGTTTCATTGTTATAACGGGTAGTATTCATCGAAGTTTGATTTAGATATCGGTAAGTCTGATATTTTATTTTGATTTGTTTAGAATAAAAGTAGTAATATTTTGTGATAATTGCTTTGTAATCCTCACTTTAACATATCGTCTGTATCATTACGCAAAACCAACTTTATTCAGAATAGATTTCAAATCAATTTTTCTTTTATAAATTCTTCACTGAAATTGACATTTTAAAGCAAATCAAAACATTTGAAAGATAATGTTTAGTTAAGTTTAGTGTGTTACCAGTTTACAGTGTTGAAATAAATTGGTGATTTGTTTTCGTTCAGATAGTTTTCAAAGAAATTATTCCGCTGATTGATTAATTAGTATGCTCAATTTTTATTTCAATGTCTCCAAAAAATAAGCTTCATTCATTTATAGCAATGGATGGAATTGATGAGACACAAGCAGATAGAAAAGGAAATTAGCTAGAGAAAGGAGACGGCGTTGGGTTGTAAGGCAAAGTCAGGAGACGTTAGAAAGAATCAGAAGAGAGAACGCTGCACGGAATGCATTGACCCATGCAAATGCAAGTCAGCAAGCAACCGATGAAGGACGAAGATTAAATAAAATTATTAAAAATAAATTATTGGTCTTTTGAGAGAAATGTAGTGAGAAGGGGAGGGAAGGAGGTAGGGTATCGGCGAGAGGGGGAGGGGAGTGACGGGGAAGGGTAGGAAGGGAGAGAGAGAGACAATTAACCAAAGAGAGATTTCACAACACCTTTGTTTTCAAAGAAATGTTCAATTAATTATAAAAGGTAAAAACCGCCGTTTGCATAGCGCGCCATTCAAATGGAAAGGAGCATAAAAACAATTTCAGAGTCCAGGAAGGATTTTCATAGTGCGAAAGACTATAAAAGGAAGCGGCTAACCAACTCTGTATGTGCACTGTCCGATTTTATGTCCACTCAATATATTTTTATTTAATGTGTACCGTGCCAATAAACCAAATCACTCGCCGTCATTTTTGACGGGCACTTATACTAGTCATAAAACTAATATAAAAGACAGTGTCACTTTGTCCCTTTGTCATGTAATGCTTTTTGAAGCTTAATATCTCGCAAACGACTGAACCGAATTTGATGAAATTTTCAGGATAGCATTATGATATAATAACAAAACGTTTTAATGTATCGAACTCGAGATCAAAGACGCAGGTTCGACTCCAGGGGATAATTTTCATTTCCAATAAGTTAACACGTAAAATCGGCTTTACGACGTGCAGGCTTTCATTCTTTTTTACATTAAAATTAGAAACATTTGGCCTACAACCTTCGGATATGAACCGTTTTTAAGAAAACATATAAAGTTTCTTATTCTGTTCATCTTTTTCCGCCTACAGTTCAAAATTTCTTAATGTAAACGTTTAATTCACACAGTTTGAGGAAATCTTGCCATTTTAACGGGATGTTGCCTTGCCTACCAATTCCATTGTTAGACCTCTATATCATATTGTTAATTCAATCCTTATGGGTATAAACATGCTTTGAATGCTTTTAATGCGAGAGAGGGGGGCGGGGGAAGAGAGAGGTAGAGGGAGGGAGCGAGAAAGAGGGTGAGAGGGAAGTAGAGGGGGAGAGAGGGATGTAGAGGGGGAGAGGGAGGGAAAGAGAGGCAACTATATTAAGTTTAACTAAAGATAGACCATCAACTACAGAATATTCACTAGGAATGTTTTATATGACAAAATATTTCATATGTAAAAGTGTGATATTAATTATTTTAAATGAAAATAATAATAATCTATCTATCTATAATTCTTCCGTTGATATTTCAACGAGCATTACACTAGTATGTGTGTGTGTGTGTATCGAGCAAATAGCATAACTTTATATATGCGATATAAGCTTTTGATTAAATGCTGAAAACTGTCTGTTAAATATCGTTTACCTTTCTCTTAACAATGCCTCCCTTCTTTTCTTTGCTGTCTTAATTCTTTCCCGATCTCTCTTTTCCCTACTTGCCTCTCCTCTCTTACTGTCTGTTATCTCTCCCTCTTAATACGGTTTTCTTTCGCCAATTTCCCCAAGGGCAGAAACGCCATTTCTCGAACTCCCCTCCTTCCCAAACTCCCTCAGTTTTCACCCCCTCTACAATTCTCTTTTTTCCAATTTATCCGTGTATCTATTTTTTTCTGCGGAGCGATTGTTTTTTTCTCTTATGCGGACGTCTGAAGATGCTCTCGTTAGCTCCTTGGGCGTGAGAATGGAGAGATGAGACAAATAATAATAAAAAGGAAAGGGTTTTAGCGAATGGCGAAGAGTGTTGGCGTCGGAACTTGGATCACTCGGAATCCTCTTTTTTTAAAAAAAATAGATAAACCGGTCGACTGCCGCCGCCGTTCCCGCGAGTGCCCTTTATGTTATTTTGTGACTCTCTTTATCTCTTCCTCTCCCTTCGTACCTCTATCCATTCCCTCTCTCTCTCTTCTTTCCTCTTCCCTTCTCCATTTCTTTTCTTCTCTCCTCTCTTCCTTCTCTCCCTTCTTCCCTCTCTTCCTCCATCTATCTCTCCTTCCCTATCTTCCTCCTTTCTCTCTCTCCTTCACTCCCTTCCTCTCTCCTTTACTCTTCCTCCTTTCTCTCCCCTTTACTCTCTTCCTCCTTTCTCTCTCTCCCCTTTACTGTCTTCCTCTCCTTCCTATCTTCTTCTCTCATCCTCCTTCCTCTCTACATCCCTCCTCTTTCTCCCTTCCCTTTGTAATTCGACTATTGCTCTTTCATGTATCTAGGGTTTTCGCGGGTTTTTTCCAACCCCCTTCGTGGGTGCTTTCCTGCGTGGTCTTTTAGTAGGATGGCCAAGTCACGTCTTTCCTAGGTTTTTACCACAATTACTCTTGTCTTTTTATAGAAATTTTCTGAATTTGTGATTTGGTGTTTTGCTAGTATGTTTTTCTTTTTTATTTTCTGGATGTTTTCTGTGAAATTATTATTATTACTATCTTACTCTCATTTCTAATTGTTGACGCAGGGTTAAATGTAAGAAGGGACTATACAGTCTCAATTTCGCCCTAATAAAGTCGTTTGTCTGTCTGCCCCTCCCTCCCTCATTCCCTCTCCCCCTTCTTCACTCTCCCCTTCCCCCTCCCACTTCTTCACTCTCCCCTTCTCCCTCTCCCTTCTTCATTCTCCCCTTCCCCCTCTCCCTTCTTCAGTCTCCCCTTCCCCCTCTCCCTTCTTCAGTCTCCCCTTCCCCAGTCTCCCCTTCCCCCTCTCCCTTCTTCATTCTCCCCTTCCCTCTCTCCCTACCTCTCTCTTTCGTCGTACTCAAATTGGCCGAGGGATTGAACGAAGAGTTAATCTCCATACCCCTTTCGCCATCCCCTCTTCCCCTATTCTCCGCCCGATTATATTTTCACCGTCCATCTGGGTTTCTCATTTTTACGATAAAGGGTAAAATTTACGTTTTTTTTAACGGTGCAATGCACTTCAGGAGTTAATATTACTTGCGCCCACCCACTCGCTCGCGAAAAGATTATCAAGGACTTTAACGATAATGGTTCACTCAGTTAACGTTCTTTTCACGAAAAATACTTGAAAGGTAATAAATGATGCATGCATAGCATTTTCATTTGTTCGAAGCTTTCGGTTATTAAATTAGTCTATATTTTCAAGCTGTGTTAAATAAGAATATAACCTTATAAACAGTGCTGTTTCGGTAGAAACTCCCACCCTCCCCTCCATCTCTTCCTGCACCCTCTTCTCCCTCCTCTGTTGAATTTTTGATGAACTTTTAATAACAAAGTTGATAATTAAAATCAAAATGTTTAACATTTATAAAACCCGTTTATTACTTTAGGTTTTAAATGAAATGAAATTTCTGTCGCTTTGCGTGTAAGGTTAAATCTTTCGCCAGATACTCAGCGCGTGCATTTGCAGGTTTTTATCGGGTAATCCTCCATGATATGAGCATCAGTTCGATTCCAGAAGTGTTTAAGTTATCATTTGATTAACATGTGAATTAATGTAGGGTATTTTTCGTTTGCATTTTGAAAACGGTTAAAATCGATGCACGAGCTCTAAAATTTAACTTGCTGACCTTATAATAAACGAAATTTATTTTTATAGACAAGAAAACTATAATTAATTCTGAAAGAGCGTAAAAATAGGGTTTTAATCCGTATAACGAGAAACTTTCAACTATTTTACGATGAAAAATTATTGTTACTGTGCGACCACTTCACACATTATTGCCGCGTTTAACTCCACCAAATAATTCCTCTTTCCCGCCGTATATGGAGCAACTATCAGACCTTAATTGTTGGTACACAACAGAAATTTGTGTATGAGCCACAAAAATTGATTTTATTGAAAAAGGATTTTAAAATATGAGCTTTAGTAATGGAAATAAGTTTTGGAATCATGAGCCAATAATTAAAATTAGATCTGAACTTGGCGTTCTCCCATGAATAATATTAGAGAATATCTCTTTTCGCTATTCGTCACAAATCCATCGCAGTTACGAAGGCATGACCACCTTGCATCCCGTTTAAAAGTCGAATATGTACTAATCCAGATGTGTAATTTCCTTCCTTATAGCCGGCCATTATTAGATATCTTATCCGTGGGTAAACTTTGTATTTCAATTTGCATACCTTCTATCCTTCAAAATATCGAGTGGATCCAGCATGGGAAAATTAAGTCGTCTGATGTCGCGCTTGCAATTAACGGATTTCGGTAATTTCCTGAAATATACTCCTAATAATCTCCAAGTTTCTCTCAGTCTCTGTAACAGTTCACTCGTTTAACAAAACATCTTCTGCTGCGAAGGTGCTTCAAAAGCCGTTCATCCTCCAGAGGCGCACCTATCTTTTTTTTTTTATTAAGTGCTATCGAAGCCTTTCATATGATTGGGGTTAAAAAAAGGCTTCCGTGGTCCGACGTTCATGAAATTGATCTTCCGAACACGCGAGACAACCAGCAAGACGAAATCATCGCACGCCTAAAAGCGCACGCGGATAACGGTCTCGAAAAAAAATTGCGGACGGAATTCGTGAAGCACTTGTTTATTTTTGCCGTGATAAAATTTTGAGATACCGCGATCGTTTTTTTCTGACATTAATTTACGTGGCGTGCATTGACACAATAGCCCTTTGCGATGGTTAAGGTCTCGGTAATGGCACTGCCGGGAAAAACCGCACAGCACAAATTTATTACCTAATTGGTTTTAAAAAAGCACGTGCTCATAGGGGCTGCGAGATTTCTCAGGTCGTCGTACATCAAATGCGTTGCTTTCTCAATTAAGGTGCGCGTGTAATTAATTTTTATACAGTTTTTTGTAATACTAAATGTAATATTTATCTGACGGCGCTTTATCACATCCGAGTTTGGCTAGGGTTTACTCTAGTCCGGAGGGAAAGGCGCTGTTCAGTTAAAAATAAGGATTTGGATATTTTTATTTTCAAAATATAACTCAAGGGTGCGATTTTTATTTTTCGTTCCGGATTTGTTTAATCAATGGTAAGATAAACATGCTATTTTCGTAGTGAAATATGGAGCTGTGCTGAATAACGTATTTACATTTTAAGCTAAATTTAAATCACCTTTGTTAGATCTATTTCGGCCATGTCTTCATCATATCTGAAGTTCCATGAAATTACTTAGTTGTGAGAATCCCCAGGAAAACTTAACGGTATTGTATTTCAGCAATTTCATTTCCAGAGTGAATTTTCCATCGTCGCAAAACAATTGACGTCCCGCACCTTAATTTCTCCTTTCTCCCGAGCCACTCCCAAGCGAACCACTTCGGCGAGTAAACAAAATCATTTTGCGTTGGCTTTATTCCCTCTCTGCTCTATTCGAGACAGATTCCGTTCACTCCCTCGGAGTAAAAAGGGCTAATTAAGAATGAAACCATCGTAAACAAATATACGGGGTCGGAGACAAACTTCACGTTACGTCACGAACTATTCTCTTAAGGAGGAGTGCGTTTCAATTTAGAGCTGATCCTTATCGCACTCGCACGCGCGCACACTCAAACCAGATTTCCATTCCAAGGAAACTTTCCTAAGGGTTTGATTCAAGTCTTTGGATTGTGAGGAGAGAGGACATTTTCTCATCTATGCCTCTTATCCTCCTACTCCATTTTACCCAACCCCATTTTACCCTTTCCCCTTCACTTCCATTTCCTTCCCTCCATCAGACGCCTTACTCTTCCTCCGCTTCCCAAATTCCCTTTTTTCCTATCGTCAGCTTTCAATTCCGTTGGACGCTAAGTAATCTTCGAAATCTTTGAGTGCCACTCGTCGATTCGCATCTAAACCTCTTTTTCTCTCTTCCTTTTATTTATTTCTCTTTCTCTCTCCCTGTCCTCTCTTTCTCGTACGCTTCTCCCGCGTCTTCCTTCGTTTCGAGAGCAGCGTTGGCCTGTGTTTCAATTTCTGCAAGTGGCCACTCAACAAGCACAACCGTTGGCTGCGTGAAGGAGAAGGATACGAAACGAAACATTTCCCCATCTATCGGAGAAGGGTGAAAAAAAGAGAATCGCGTTGTGCGTTCTGTACACATACACTCACATACACATTCTTGCCTTTTTTTTCTCCCGAAGGATTTATTGCCCGGATGATGGAAGTGTCTGTGCGTGTGTATATGCTTGTTTGTTTGTCCGCGGCTTTGGAGAACAAAAGAAGCCTTATGTACGCCTCTGTCCTTTGCGCGTTTTGTAAACTGACCGAAGAGGAGAGGAGAGAGGCGGCTGGCTGCGTGGAAGTGGGATGACGGTTGCCGTGAAAATCACTGCTGCACGGTCGTTCGGTTCGTGCTGATTTCGTGTAAACAAACTGGGATAAGCGTTGCCGGTTCGCTCGCTCTGTGCTTCATTGTCGACGCGGTTATTACTGGCGCGGCCCTTTTGTCATTCAAAACGCATCGGTCGGAATGTTTTCAAATTAATAAATTCCGAGTGGGAAGTTTTTATTGAGTTTGTTTTTTTTTCACAAAGCCTGTCCTCGTGGGATGTAAATATAATTCCCGTTAACAATCGTGGCAATTTCGAATCTCTTACGTAATTATCTCCACATTTCACGTGCTGAATTTTTTAACAACCAAAATTGAATACAAACCGAAGAGCAAAACAATTGTAGAGTATTATATTTTTAAAAAAATGATAATAAAAAATTCTTATTATAATCGTGCTACGAACATCAAAGGGACAGATACGTCGAATCGTGTAAACGGGCAGAACCGTTATCTTTGGTCAGACTACAGCGACTGAACTAATTTTTTCTCAGTAGGTTACATGGGAACCTTTTTGTGAAGCCCTTTGATTACCAAGGAAGGTTCCCTCGACCGTTGTTTGGGAAACAATCTCCTATAATCTCCTATAATATATTTTGATGGGTGTGTTTGTTCATGGAACTCCTCCTAAACGATAAAAGCTAGAATAACCAAATTTGGTACGATTCTTCCTTACATTCTAACTTAGTGAATGGTCAAGGTTTTATTTCTGTCTGTCACTTTGATTCGAAATGGCGAACGATTTAATTATCGAATGTCACGTATTTTGCCGCGTCCTGCAACTGAAATACAGGGATGAGTGTAGACTACTTTTAATTTGCACTTTAAAATTACTTAAAATAACGTTACGAACTTGAGACTTGGATACTTTTTTGCGGGAAAGAACCAAGTTTATTTTTATTGAAGAAAGATTCCGAATTCTGGTCGAATTCGCGTAGAAATCCGGTTAGAATCAATAAAATACGTGATTGTTATCAGTTTTACTACCATACCTATTATAAGCTACCGTGACAACTCCCATTGTCGCCGAAATTGAGAGTTCAATGCATTTATATGGAAAAAGTTTAACGTAATATCGTTTGCCTATTTCTGTGTACGATTTTAATTTGTTTACATGGAAACCAAATATTTGTTGTTTTTAATTGATTTATCTTCTCTACTATAAATATTTTGAAGAGTGTTTGTGCATTTATAGCGCAACAACTACAAAACATAGAAGCAAGAAGAAGGTGCCATTTTAACCGCAATAAAAAGTTAAGGAAAATGGGAGGGCTTTTTAAAGTGATTTGAACTACATTTTTTATATTAAGAATGTTTTTCTCTTTTAATTTTTCCCATTTAAATAACACGGGAATGAGTGTATTGTTGGATTAACAATTTACGTGACAACCGTTATAAACAATACGTAATATTAACTAAATGAAATAATATATACCTAATATAAACTAAAAGAAATAATATATACTTAATATAAATTAAACAAAATAATATATACCTAATATAAACTAAAAGAAATAATACATACCTAATATAAACTAAAGTAGCAAAGAAAGAAACACAAAATGTGGCATAGAGTTCTCCAAAGCAAACTGTTTTTAAAACTACGTAATACATAAGTAACAAATAATTAGACGTAGATTTTCCACAAATTGTGATTTTCAAACCTTTGAAGATATCGTCACAAAACTTCGCATAGGTAAATAATTTTATCCTGCGGATAACATAGGCTATATGGCAATGAAAATTTTGGGGGTGGGGGTGCTTAATTCAATAATTATTTTCCCGTAAGTTTACACGTAATTTTCGATTTTTCAGAGTGCAATATTTTCTTCTTTCACTGATCTAAATAGGTAATTGCAAACAGGTTTTCTTCATTTTTGCTTTATTGAACGGTTAAAACCGTGTACTATCTTATTCTTACGATGTTTACATGTTACACGGTCGAAGTTTTAGATTCACTAAATCCGTTGAAATTCAACGGGAAGTTCTGCTAGTATATATATATATTTATATATCGCGCCAAACATATACCTATCAGGAGATCTCGCTCGAATTCGGTTATTCAGCGCCAGACCATAATGAGAGGGTGCCTGCCTGTAATCGTGAACTCCGCGTCCACTGCTTAATAGTTTCATTTGGGAAGTGAACGGGATGAATAATTTCGGAGAAACCGGCGTTCAAACACTTTGTCTAACGCCTCCTTTCTTGTAATCGATAGACATTCTAAAAATCATAGTTTGAGGAATATTCGTTACACTTAAATCTCTTTCTAAATATTAGTCGAAATCGGTGTACCGTTTTATTGATTCTGTCTTTGAGGTATGAATTCACGAATTGAACTTTTAGAAGTTTAATACTAAAATAAGAGCCGGCTTTAGGGCAAATTCGATACCGGACGAGGTAGGTTTTTGGCGGAGCCTTGAAGGTTATACCTATACCCCGTACGGGGATCCTTCGGCGCCCCTTGGCCTTCGGCGCCCCAGGCGGTCTCCCGCCCCTAAGGCCGGCTCTGACTACAGTGGTTATTATATAAATGGAACGTAATGCCTACAATTTTTCATGGGGTATTTTCTGATTAATAACGGTCATTTGCTACGCAGCACGTTAAAAATGACCCCTCCTTTAGTAGTATGTTTTGCTGTTACGTAAATTATTACTCTTAATTGCTTATCGTTGATTTCCTTATAATTTTCGACTAAGTCTCTCAAAGCGCTCTAAAGATTTTAAATCTTCGAAAATCACTCAGCGTAAGAGAAAAGGAGAAATCTCTTGCGTTCTAATTTCATGTTATTTATATGTTTTGAAATTGTTTTTGTCGATACAAAACAAATTCCGCCCCGCGCTCCAATCAGATTTGACTCGTTCTCTTTATCACAATCAAAGAGATCTCTCGAAATATATCGGATATTAAATAAGTCTCGTACACTCGAAGCCCTATCAGTTGGGATCTCGTAAAACTTTCGGTGCCCATAATTCATCACGCGTTGAATATATATGACAATGGCTTCTCTCGCTCTCTTTCGACGAAAGACTCACCCGCTTCTTTTTTTTTTTATTATTAACCACTCAAAACGTTGAAAGCGATCTCCGCCGTTTGCTCTCCTTTGGAAAGTGGGACTCCTATGGAAAAGGTTCCTTTTCGCTTTGCATTTCGCGTCGAAGAGAATGGTAAAACCTTTTCCTCGATTTACTTACTAATCCTTCAGTCGCGCGATGGGACTGAATTCACTTCATAATTCCTCACGCACTCCTTCGTTTCTTCATCTCCACTGCCGTTCGCACCTATTCGCGTTCGTTTTCGGAATGTTTTTTTATTTTCTTCGCAAATCGCTTTCTTGCCCACCGTCCATGAATTATTCATTCGTCCCTTTTTCTGGAGACACTTGACGAGGCTAGCTTATCGGAGTGTTTGGAACAGGTGGAGAAAGAGGACGACAGAGGAGAGAGTGAGATGAATATTGCATAGAGGGAGAGAGAGAGAGGGTAACTATTTGGATGGTTTGAAAATGCGAGAAGGTAGCTGTTTACGCTCCGTAGATTCATGCGAATGGCAAATGTAGAAGGGGAAAATTTTTGAGGAAAAAAGGATTCGGCGTTGGAGCTTTAATCTTTTAATGGCTGAAATTTCACACACACAAAAATGTATTCTCTCTAGGCTGAAATGTAGCTTCATAATATATTTTTTTTAATTTCGTTGAAATCAATCTTACGAATGTAAAACGAAGCGTCACACGGCGAAGACGCTTGTGTTTTTAAACTAATAAATTATGAATTAAAATATACTCCATAAATATCAACATCTTGCCTTAATGCAGATATAAAGCGTTAAAACAAAGTCTGTGATTGGGTGTCTGACGGCATAGTTTTTCGCAAGAACTGTGTATTCCAAGACTCTTAATTTTCACACCCTTATATAGTAAGGCTAGTATGATTATATTTTGTTGCTCGGGTATGTATAATGTAAAAATTAAATGCTTGTTTACTTTTTATATGAATAAATTCTTAATTGCACTGAGAAGTTATTTTAATTGAAAGCAAGAACTTATCTGGCTTTAGTTGTTCCGGGAAAATATTCACTTTGCAAACTTTCTCTTGACGTAGATCCTTAACGGAAAAGTTGAAAATTTGCCTAATGCGCGTTACTCAGAGCATAGAATGAGAAATCGGACCTCTTTGTGCTTCGTTGAGATATTTTAACTGGCGAACACGTAAAGAGGTACTTGCTACCGAATGCTGAATGTGAAGGGAATGCGCGAATAATTTGAAAAATGAAACACTAATTAGGAATAGGAATGACAAATCTCCAGGTAATGGAGCATGTACATTACGTGTTGTTAAGAGTGAAGTTAACGAAGGGAAAGTAAAGAAGAAATGTAGTGCATGTTATTATTATTATTATAAAACTGTATATTCATTTGTATCAGGCAGTTTTGCTTTGGCTATTCCATCCCTTCGCTGTGTCGTAGTGTATTCGTTGGAGGACACAGTTTCTAGAATAGGGAATGAATGCGTGGGCAAAAAAGAGATTGTACGCAAAGCACGGATTATAACTGAATTATGTTTCTGGTGAAACAAAAAGGAAGATGCATTTATTTATCAGATGGAAAGGGCGCGCGACATCGATAAAAATAGGTTACTTGTCGAAGAATCGAAAAGGAGGAGCTCTGAATTGAGTGGAAACTGGAGTTGAATAGAAACCATTTTTTAATCATCGAGAAACTGTTCATAGGACGAAGGGGGGATTGTTTCATCCTCATAATATATTATTAACGTGGATTAGTCTGCTACGGTAGTTTAACGGTAGAATATCAGCACGGTAAGTGGAAGACCAATGTTCGACTCCCGGTCATGGTAGGTTTTTTTCTCGTGTTTCCAAATTTCCCAACATTCCAGCACATGCCTGCAACATGGGGCTCATATGAATTCATCTATTTATAAGTAAGGTAATATCAACCATTGAGAGGGTAGGGGTTTTTTTTATGTATATCTTTGAGGATATCCGTTGGTGCTGGTCAATACTAGTTTGGCTAGGACGGTCCTAACCTAAGAAAAAAATCCCCGTTCCGAAACGGGAGAATTTTAGTCTGCTACGGAAATTCAAGTGTTTCAATTCCTGATCACAGAAACTTTTTTCTCCTGTTTCCAAATTTTTAAATATGGATTGCCGCAAATGATAATTGAATAATTTAATTAAACATACTGAAGGGGAAGGATTTAAAGAGAGATTTAAGGCGTCAATAGGAGAAAATGATGGAAAAAAGCGTGAGATAAGGAAGATGTGTAGTAGTAGTAGTAAAAGAAATAGGTGCGAGTGAACGAAAAAATCTGATGTGGCCAACACATGACTTTCTCCTTATTTGGGGTATACATATTTAAATTATTATGAATAGCATTATAAGGCAAAATTATTATTTCGTATCGTAAAAGAATACAATCGTCCTTATTGACGTAAAATATATTTTGAATGTTTACAGAATTCACCGCTACATGGTTGAGCTGTAAAATGAAAATTTACGAATAAATTAATTATCTACTAAATGGAAGTTTACACGAAAATTTGTTTAAAACAAAACTTGGAAGAAATATTATTCTCTACAACTTTAATCCTCACGAAGATTACCAATAACGACGTTTTTAAGGAGATATTTGACGGAAACCGAAAAATTCGATTATTTATAATTAATTCCTAAACAATAACTGCTATGGAAAATTGTTTCAAATGAAAGTTGTAGGAAATTACATTCTCTGCGACCTTTGTATCTGATTGTATATACGATAATGATGTTTTAACGGAGATATTTTGCTAAAACCGAATCGGGTTTCGAATAAACCTCGAGTTTCGGTTAACCGGTATTGTTCAAATACTAATCAGCTCTTCGTGTTTGTATCAAAATATCATATATGAAACTTGGTAATGTTATGTCAAGTACGTACTTTTCGAGTTAGAGCGCCCACAATCACATACACTGGCATCATTTCGAAAATAGTCTAAACGTGTTCTAGGGACCTCAAAACATGCATTACCGTTGAAATCTGGAAGTCTATTTTTTTCATGGAAAACTATACTACGTTTATGGAGAAAGTAAAAAGCAAGGAATGATCCGACTACTAAAGGGAGCACGCAGAAACGGGAGTGTTGTTAACGTGTGCTCGTGGATACGCCGGAGCGATGAAATGCTAATTTTTGCCTATCCTCTCTCGACGCATTATCTTCGACCTCGTGTCGGGAGCAAATACAGAGTAGAGGAGCGAGTTGAAGAGAGGAAGGGAAAGGGAGGGGAGAAAGCGGGAGGAGGAAAGGGTACGGGAGAGCATGGGGCGGAGAAGTGGAAAAAGAGAAAAAATAATAAAAGGGTCGAGCAGGAACAGCTTGCACACCTGGTTTGGAACTGGAATGCAGATGTAGGGGGAGGGGGGCGTGGGAGTGGGGGATGAAGGGAGGGGAGAAAAAAAGAATGGGGACGGAGGAAGGGTGACGAAGGTCGTCGATGTCGGTAGGGCGCGCCGTGCGAATAAATTGCTTTGCTGCGGAAGGAGGAGGGGGTGTGTGCTTGAACTCGATTTCAAAACGATGTTCCCGTCCTAATTTCCTAACTAATTTTCGTCATGATTCGAACTGATTTTCGAACCAATTTCAAAACCGTCTGATTATATCAAACCGAGCTGATTTCGTTAACAAAGCCTCATTTCGCGACTGGCTGTGGATTGAATCTCGAGTTTGTCAAATAACGAGAACGGGGGAGTCTTTAAATACGTATGTATGCGACAGCTACCTTATCAACGGTTAAACAGTTTCAACGTTGTTGTTGAATTTTTTGCTGTGGAATGTTATTCTCTAAGAAAACCGGCACTTTTATTCCAATTTTCACTCCTCTGTATAGTATGAGTTTTACCGTTTATTTTTCAACCCAACCAAGTGTAACGGGGAAGAGACATTAAAATCGATTCCTCCAACCTCAAGGCGTTTTTCCCAATGCCACCAGACAAAATTTCATACGTTACCGAAATAAAATGAAATTCATTTATTGACGAGCTTCGTGTCAATGAACGCAATCATTTTCCGAATGGGGCATATCTGACTGGAAGTTCCAAATAATTTGGTAGTGATAAAAGGATTTTTTGAGCCTCTGATTTCAATACGCCTTTTTGAAAACGAAATTTTGTTTTAAAGCTTTAATCCAAATAATATTTTTCATATTTCTATCGGTTGTATCGTTCCCTCAAATAATATTTCTATCGGTTGTATCGTTCCCTTATGAACGAAAGGTAAATGCTATAGTAACCATTCGAGGTGGATCCGTTGACTCGATCAATAATTACCGTTATGCAAAAATAATTTTTTATATGAATTAGCCAATAAGTTCATCATCTGCGCAATTTTTAAAAAAATTAATCTATCGGATCGTTTATTTCTTACTTCACTTCCCGAAGCTAGCTCCTACGCTCTTTTTCACGAAACTTCTGGAAACGCGCGAGGCGTCGAGTGGAACGAATGCGCGGTAGACGTTCCCGATTCATTACGCACCCTTTAGTGACTTGATCTGCCGATCTATAGGAAAGACCTTTCCACAGGAGGAGCATTTAAAGTGCGGACGCGACATAAAACACCTAGCAAGGAAACGCGAGGAAAAAGGAAAGAACTAAAAATATCAGGCGTCCGGACGCGGTAGTTTAGATCGCTCGCGAGAGAAAAAAAAGTCGGGTGTTTTTTGTTTTCCTTTCCCTTGACTTTCCTTCCGAGACGGAAAGAATGTCGTAGGAAAAAGAGAGAGAGAGAGAAAAGATAAAGGCGAGTCGGAAGCAATCGAATCGTAGAAAGAAGAGTGACGACTTTAAGGAGTTGGGAAGGTAAGAGAATTTTTCCCGCGTGCCCTCAGTACGTTGCACTCGAACCCCCCTATCACGTGCACTCTGGTTTTCCGTTCCAGTTGCCTCCCCCTTCTCGTCCACCCTCCTCTCCCCCTCCGTCCCGCCCTCCTTCGCTCCAAACCGCCCCCGCATCCAAGCCATTCCCCTGTATCGTCCGTGATCTTGCCTCTCTCTCTCTCTCGCAGCGCTCGGCGGATAATTCACGTCTGTCCTCCATCTACTAACACACACACAGACAACCCATGCAAACTCTCTGGGGGTACCCCGTCTCTCACTCTTCCCCTTTCTACTTGTTCTCGGATCCTATTCTACCTGTCTCTCGTCCAACCCCCATTCCCTTTCTCTTCCACCCTATCTCCTCCCTTTCTCTCTCTCTCGCCCCTATCTCTATTCCTCTCCCTCTCCATGCTCTGTCCCTTTTAACTTTTGTATCTCTCTCTCTCTAATTACGTTTGAAACGGATGCAGTTTCGCCCCCTTTTTTTTCGTTCTTCCGTGATCGCTTTGCCCCAAAAAACCTTTATCGTCGTTCTCCCGTTTTTTTCCATCTTTTCCTATCCGGCGTTGGTTCTTTCCTTTTTTACTTTCTCATACGAAGTATCGAGAAAGTATTGTTTTCGCGAAAAAAATCGACCTCGAGATTTTTACGGAAATATACGTTTTAGGTGTCACTGAATCCGAAAAAAGTGGTTTTCGCAATGCCGTCTGCCTGTTACTGGCTCTGGAGCCTAGACGATACAGCGGAATAATACTACGTATTTCATTTTTCTCAATGAATGAATATAAGGCTAGTTTATTATTGGGAAACTTTAACAGAAATTGTTTTTTCTAAAAACAGGCTCATACGATTTACATTTTCTAGAGATAACTGAACGATGCATTAGTACCTATATATGAGAAAGTTTGTACAGTGTATGTTGTACCGATTTTTTCCTCGTTCTCTCGAAGATCCAAGGTTTTTCCGTGTTCCATTTTCCTTCGGGCGTTCTCTTTTACCTGCGTCCAGTACGCGGCCTCTTTTTCGTCTCTTCGGTCTCGTTCATTCTTTCCTCCGCTCTTGTTCCATCTATTATCTTCTGTGATCCTTTTATCCTAGTTCCAATCCACTTTCATCTCTTTTCTTTCCACGATCCGTTTATCAATGCGGAGGTAAATGTGCCATCGACGATGCTTCTTTCTTCGTATTTCCTTTCTCCGTATTTCCTTTCTCCGTACAACTCCCAATTTTTTTTTACTCTTTCGCCTTTATTTTCGTGCCTGTTTATTTTTGTCGTGGTTGCTTAGAAATCCGGCCGACGGGTGGATTCTCCCTCGATGCATAGAGTCTCGAGTTCGAATGTTGCTGTGCTAATGGACTGTGCGGTCATAAATTCATCGTAGGAGACGGTGCAGTGCTGTTTTACTTTATTATCGCATAAATAATTAAATGCCACTCTTATTTATGTAAATTCAAATTCGTGTGTATGTATTTACCACATCAATTACAATAAGAGCAGATTTATCCCAGAACTTAAAATTCGTTATGTTATTAACTCGTATATTTTCTTCTTCGTTCTATATATTATTATGCAATATTTTTTCTCCAATCATTTTTCGAATATTATCTCTTATTAATGTCTTCCTCTTTCACCTCATCTTCAATAGTTTGTGGTATCACCATGTATCCATAATCTGTGCATATTCCGTATCCTCTTCTATAACCTTTCTCTCCTTTTCTCCTCCCTTCCCAACTTGTTGTATCCCCTTCACCTCACCCGCGCACTTTGGCTCCATCTTCCCACATCTCTCCTCTCTCCCGCCCCCTCTCTGCCTGTCTCCTCGCAACCTCTATTCCCTGTGCCGCTTGTTCCCATGGCGTCTCTCTCTGTCTTTGTGTCGTGTCATCTCAGAGCCCAGTCTCACGCTACCGAACAAGGGGGAGGGGGCTGTTCCATCCCTGTTCGTTGTAGTGGAACCCCGGGAGAGGCAGTTCCTATACCAACTGCATGCAATTCGGTCATGCGTGATTCCCCGCGAAGAAATCGGCAGTTTGTCGGACGTCTCTCTCTCTCTCTCTCTCTCTGAAGGTTTCGGTCCGTGGGTATTTTCTCAATGAGATGAGATTGCCTTAGCGACAAGAAGAGATGAAAAAGCGGAGTGACCACCATCTTCAAAGCAAGAGTCGTTTGTGCTTTGTCTATGAATCTTTCGGAATAATATTCTAAAACTATTTCCGAAGCATTAGGATTACTAAAAAAAATTCTGATAATATACAAATTCTAAAAACGAGTTGCCTTCGAATTAACGACTGGATCACTGACCAATGGGCAACATGACTGACTGGTCAAGATGCGAAATAAGCAGGAGTTTTTTTTAAACAAAGATCTTATATCTATTTAGAGATTGTAACTTCTGTTTGAAGTTTGTGATAGTGAGAAATAAGGTAATAGGTTGCTTTATTAAGATGCTTAAGGAAATCTACGCAAAAAATTATAGAAGTTGGTATGAAAAAAAAGTCAACTTTAATTCGTCCGACCAACTTCCAAATGGGTGCTTAAATTACACTTACTGACAGAATCGTTAAGGAAGAAGAGCAGATATCAGTTTGAAAATAAATCTCCTCCTTGCGACGCATCGTAAACGGAAAACGATACGCATATTACCTATTTGCAATCCTCACCGATTAGCACGATTTACGCACGAGGTAGTAATTTCCAGAACTCTACCTGCAAGCCTTCCTCCGTCGAATTATCGGAAAAGTCATTCTCTTTCGCTTGGGCAAGCGCTGTGAGCGTGATTTTTGCTCAGTTACTTACCTTCAGTTACTTCTTCGTAACAGTTTTCATCCGCATGCGTAACTCAGTCATAAGAATCTTCGCATTATTAAAATTTTCGTCACCGAAAACATCTTCATATTGGTCGAAGTTGAAATTTGAAAGGAAAATGTTTCGTCCTCCAAACTTCGGTACGTGTATCGCGGAATGAGGTAAGGGTTTGTCAGAAAGAAAAAGAAAATGATTTAAAAAAAAAAACGCCCGTCCAACATCTAGAGAACCTAATGGATATTTTCTCTAAGCCTTTGCAGAGGTTCTCAAAAAAGCTCCTCGGTGAATGTCGGCAGAAAGAGAACCTTTTACGTTCTCTTTGTGCGCCGATGTAAAATCCCCTTCTGTAAATCGAAGGCAGTATTTCTTTGCAGTTCGGGCGATAGAGATTTCCCCCGAGAGAAGGAGGAGGAGGAGGAGAGAAAAAGCCTTATTATTCTTTTTTCGGTTCGTCGATCTTTTCGCAGCTCCGACAAAACGAGATTCTGGATTGCCTGATTAGGAAATACCTTCTGTGGCAATCTCCCGAATTCCCTCCTCGCTTAAAAACCCTTGTTTCTCTCCGAGACTTCATAAAGAATTTGTACCACTTTGATTACGCAACGATGCGTTGGGAATTCCGTCCTCGCGCGGCTCTTTAATCGCTAAATCGTATTTTATTGCATGTTTTAAACGTCTCCTTTCGGTGTTTTGTGGCTATCGCGATTACGCGAGAGTTTCGGTGGATTTGCGGAATCTCATTTTCCAGATCGCCTACGCCGCCTCTCTGTTGAGAGAGATACGTAGAGGGAAGCGAATGGGAGGAACACAGGCCTCTCTCTCTGCGTGCTTACTGTGCAGAATGTTTATAGTCGAATCCGAGATAGCGGAGTAATATCTTACGGAATTGGGAGACGAATGGAATTAATTAATCCCCGTCCTTTGTTTTGTTTGTGTAAGCGGTTCCGGTTTTTCCTGTCATTTTTTTCTGGAGGAACATGATTTGTGTTGATTTAGTTGATGATTTTTCTACGGAATAGTTGTGATACATTTTGAATATCTTGACGCTCATCATCTAAATTTAGCCAATATAAAAAAAGATATGTAGTTAAAAAACGGGGATGATTTTTTAAAACATTTTATAAATTATAATATGCTGCATGTGCTTACAACGCAAGATGAAATGTTAATATCACCTTTTTATAGGTATCTTATGTAAAATAGGAAAATTTTCGAAAAAGGAGCCTGCTTGCAAATGGAATTTCTGCATTAAATACCATAGCCCTAATATTATCTCGTTTTTATTATAAAATATATCCGAATGAATAAATTAAATTCCTGGCGAATTCTTCGCTGACCATATTATTAAATATTTAAAAATTTTGTTGTGCATAAATTCAGCAGTAAAAATGACCTCGAGGTTAGTTGTATCAATATTTATTTTGCCAAGTTGCATTTATAATGTTATTAATGTAATTTTTATTCGTTTCTTGCAGGTAAATTTCTCTGCCATATCTTCGGTTCAAATTGGCCTTTATAGCAATGAACGATTCAGCCTTCCGATCACACGTGGTTTGAGTTTTTGGATCGTTAATGGGTATGTATTTCGTATTTCCGGGACTCAAATTGTTTAAAACATTGTTTTCCAAACTGATTGTGAGTGCCCCATCTGATTCTTATGGGGATCGCGAAAGACTTTTCCAGGGAAAAAAATCAACGATTTGAATATGCTGATATGACGTTAAAGAGATAATCTTTCCTTTACTAACCCGATTATGGTCAAATTCCAACAAATGGATGAAACCAAAGGTTGTGATAATGTATAAAAATAAGACATTTCTTCACGGCGGGGATACTGCTAAATTCTGTTTATATTTAAAAGAGTGTCGCGCCGAGAAAAAGCTTGGGAACTACCGATTTAAGAGGTTATTACATGGGCGATAAGGATGCACTATAGATGACATTCTTAGAAAGTAGTTTTATTTTAAATTAATAGTTTTCCAACCTGGTGTTAGCGAGCACCTCTGTGTTCTTGGCCAGCTTCTCAGTACTCTTCTGGAGAAGCTCAAAATCGTGCTTTCGAGCTTCAGGAATTAAATTTATTAATGTATGTACTTACTTTATAAATGTATTTAAAAAGCTGACAATTTTTAAATTTATAGTTTCTATTTATGTTGTCATAATTTTTACAAAATTATAATGGTGCTCGATTTATATTCCATAGAATAACTTATTGCTTTGTACAATGAAACATTTGTCTACCCCTGGTTTAAATAATACTGTCTAAAACCGTTTTTTTGGCATCGTTTTAAATTTCTATCCTGTCACACGTTGTATTTCCCCGGCGGCAAAAATTGACAAATTAATTTTATAGAAAGTTCTGAGATATTTTGGAGATATGGTTTATTTAGAGAGATTTCTTCTGAACTTTCCCTATATCGTTGGGAAATGAAGATGAACTCTGACAGGTAGACGCCGAAGATGGTGTAATTGACATAACGCCAATTTCAGTAGGATATTACATGCCAAATTCCTTCTCTTCCATGATCAATACAGCGAAATTCTTTCAGCAAAATGTTAAAGCGCCTTTTAAAAATAGTCTCTTAAAATATTTTACTTTTGTAAGTACGTAATATCAATGTAATTTCATTCCTTCCGGCGACTGTGTGAATCACTACCTATTGCCGCTAGACAAAATTACTTCAAACGAAAATAAAAATAAACTCGCGCGATTTTACAAATATCATATATATATATATATAAATACTACGGAAGAGGAAAGGTAAGTAAGGATAATTAGGGCAACTAGGTGTTGAAGGATACCCAGTGAACACTTACCGGAAGTAGAGCCGCTGGGGTGTTGGAGAGACACATTTGTAGAGGTTAGAGCTTTCGGGATGATCCCTTCGTCAGCACAATATATATATATTAGACGGCTTGTTGCAAATTATGCAAATTTTATTTCTCTCGCAGCAAACGTAATCTATGTGAAAATATTCAGTTTTGTTTTGTCTTTTTAATGCGGGAAATGCTTACAATTCCTCGAAAGTAAGCTTGTTGCTATCAAATTGTATTGGTTTGAGACATCTTTCATCATTTGTGTCGCATATCCTCGATATTCAGAGTGCATGTTTCTCCTATGTTATTGTTTCCGTCCTCCTCTTAACCATTCATCAACAGACATTTTAAAATGTAAAATCAGACTTATTTGATAAAACGCCCGGCCAGCGAACGGACACAATTTCCCTCTTTCTCTCAGTCTGGGATCATATAATGGGAAATGTGCTCCCATACATGTAAAATATACTATACAATTCTTTACGTCCCGCTAACCACATATTTTAGGGTCGTCAACCCTCTACATTCATTTTAAAAAATAATTCTGTTAATCAGCAGGTATCCGACCTTGAACTTTTAATGAATGACGAGCGTTCGCCTGAATGATCACTACTATAAATGCACGAGTTATAACGAGACGTTAACCAGCAGAAATCGCGTCCATGTTTGTTCTAAGACGTCGATATTTAACACGTAAGCGGTTTGAATAAAATTTTATACGCCTCCCGCATCTGCGTTGCATGTGCGTGCGTGTGAAAAACTCCCGTGTGCGACCATTTGCGGCCAGCTATTCCGAAAGGATCGTATCCAAAACATTCTGCCAGGATTCCTGGAAACCGATTGGCTGCACGCCAAGAGCACGGGAATTTTAAGTTTCTGGGTAAAAGGCCAAACAACAGACGGGGTGATTTTTTTATTAACCTTTTGTGGGTTTCTTTTATTTATGGGTTTTCCTGCGGTTGTGGGATCGTGAATGGTGTGACTGTTTCGTTTGAATGCCATCGAACTTCTTCTAAGCGTCTTTTTATTTTTTTGTTTACGCGTGCAAGTTCGAGAAATCCTGCAAGCACCTCGTGTTTTTATCGAGGCGTTTTATTTTTGGACGCCGCTTCATTGCATTTTCGGTGACGATATTTGGGCCGGTTGGAAGGTTGGCTGGATTCAACAAATCCTCGAACGGAATGAAACGTTCTTCCATTCTACGCGCGGCGGTCAACGTCCGCTGAGGTCACCGTTTTGTTTCATCTTCTTTAGCTTTCGCGTGATCAGACTAGCAATCGGTATTCGATGGACGCCCATCCGTGACCTGCTGAGACAATAATATTCCGGATTTTTTTTCGTGCCGCCGTACTTTCGATCTTCTTTCGTTGCGTCGTCGACCTTGGGCACTTCGTTCAGTTTTTTTTTCTTATTCTCTGCTGACATTTTTGCTTCTAGGGTTTCGGATGAACGCTACGTAAATATTTCTGAGCAGTGAAAAGTTTGCATTCAGACGAACTTGTATAACGCAGTCTTCCGTAACTGGAATTTACCATAACTCTTAAAAGGATATTTGTTCCTCTTAATGTTCTTAAAAGTTAAGTTGTGTTATTTACCGTTTTTTGTCTTAAAGTTAATGGCGTAGTAAGCTAAAAAATCGTGTCTAATCATCTACAAAGCAGTTGTCATCAAGGTTAATTGATAGTTAATGGGTTATATAATTCTTTTTCCATTGCCAAATGGTTTACCCAACCTGTTTATGGCGATTGGATCTTACGAAAATTCCCCTGCCTTCTTCTACGTTTCCCATCCAAATAGTTGGAATTTTTTTCTCTTGGGAAATATTTTTACCTAGCTGGTTTTCGTGCAAAGAATGCTTTTAAGATGTTCGTTTATGAAGAATTCCGTCGAAAGTGACCGTTTCCTTTCGCTCAGGACGAAGGTGAGCAAGGGAATTAAAATGGAGGAGGGAATTAGGATGATTCAATCGAGACGAAAGAGCGTGTTAAAAAATTGGTTTATGAAAGCGGTGTGTGGTATAGGAGAATGTGGGAAGGAAGGAAGGGGCGGCTAAAAAAAGAAAAAGGAAGCTCACCGAAATGATATCGTTGCAAATGTAAGGTGGACCTTAATGTGGTCATTCAACACGTGAGGTCTCGCATCGCGGGCGAGTTTTCGGCTCCCACGCCATGTATGCGGAGAGGACGAGGAGGCGGTATCAAAATTTTAAGGGCGAAGCTTCCATTTCCTCTTTCCCGACCTTCGTACGCCAACCCTACCCACCTTGTATTATTCATCCATTCCCCTCTGCCCGCGGTCTTGTAGCCTATCCAAAAGGCTGTATATACACGCGCTCACGGAGAGAGCGTGAACATGAAAGTCGACGCCCGCAGTCTTGTTTTGTTTTTATTTTTCTTCTTCTTTTCATCCCTCGAAGGGTTTCTTTTGGAGCGTTACATTCGTCCGACTCTCTCTTATCTCTTGTCTCTTTCATCCATTACTCTCTCCCTCTTCTTCCGAAGCTTTTTAGCCGGTTGCACAGGTGCGGATCCAAACTCGAATGAAGAATTCACGTCCGTCTGAAGCTGTAATGGACGACTTTGGCATTTATTTGCTAGACGGAAAGTCTTTAGGCCAGTAGTAAGGAGCATATATGCATGTAACTTCTATAGTTTATACAGCGCGGTACCTGTTTCACCAAAAGAGTTACAAGTTACATATATATGTAAATACTTGTGTACGACTCCGAAAATGTTAATGATTCGAATATGTTATATCTATTATTATTTTCTCCATACGTAGTATAGGGAAAGTATTGTAATCAGGAAAAAAATCGACTTCGAGATTTCAACGGAAATACACGTTTTGAGGTCCCTAGAACACGTTTAGACTGTTTTCGGAGTGATGTCTGTGTGTGGATGTATGTGACTGTGGGCGCTCTAACTCAAAAAGTACTTGCTATATCGTTCCCAAACTTCATATATAACACTTTAGCATGAACACAAAGAACATGTTAGTTTTTGGACAATAACGGTTAACCGGAAGTCGAGGTTTATTCGAAATCCGATTCGGTTTTTGCGATATTTCTCCGTTAAAACGTCATTATTATAGAGAATGTAATTTCCTACAACTTTCATTTGAAACAATTTTCCATAGGAATTATTTATAAATAATCGGTTTTTTCGGTTTCCGTCAAATATCTCATTTAAAACGTCGTAATTGGTCATCTTCGTAAGGACCAAAGTTGTAGAGAATAATATTTCTTCCAACTTTTGTTTGAAACAAATTTTCGTAGAACCATCCATTTCGGAGATATTTTGCTTTTTCTTAATTTCCAGTATACAGCGCCACCATGTAACGGTGAATTCTGTAAACATATTCAATATATATTTTACGTCAATAAGGACGACTGTATTCTTTTACGATACGAAATAATAATTTTGTCTTATAATGCTATTCATAATAATTTAAATATCTATACCCCAAATATGGAGAAAGTCGTGTTGGCCACATCAGATTTTATTAATTTCGTTGTTCGTGTGTGTGTGTCTGCAAATAATAACCATGGATACAAACAAACAACTATAAAGCATGAAGCAATATCTATAAAGCAATGTGTTTGTATGTATGTTATTCTATAACTCAGAAACTACAGCATGTAGAAATAAGGGAAAGGTGTCATTTTAACCGGATTAAAGAGTTGAGTGGTGTAGTCAGTTTTTTAAACCTATTTGATTGACCTTTCTAATTTTAAAAATATTTTCTTTTTTCATTTTTTAATGATAGAGATGACGGCAGCTTATTTTTCATTTGAATATTAAAATTATTAAGAAATATGGTACGAACTTTAGACTAAGATTGTTCTATGCAGGAAATAGTTTATTTTTATTGAAGACAAAATCCGAATCCTGATCGAATTAGCTTAAAAATGCGTTTTAAATCAGAAAAATACTTGTTTTTATTAGTTTTATTACAATGGCAAATATAAACAACGGAATATGAGAGTCCAATGCATTTATATGAGAAAATTTTTAACGTAATATCGTTTTTCAATTTCTGTGTGCAATTTTGCTATGTTTGCATGGCAACCAAATATTTGTAGATTATTACTAATAAACTGTTTTTAATGATATTTTCGTGTTCTCCAAAGCAAACGTTTGAAAACTACATAATTTAAATAATTAGATGTAGATTTTCCACTAATTCTGATTTTCACACCTTTCAAGAAATTGTTACGAAACTTCGCATAGGTATATGAATTTACCATGAGGGCACTATAGACTGTATGGCGATAAAAAACTTTAGCAGGAGGGGGTGCTTAATCAGTTAATTATTTTCCTATAGGTTTACACGTAATTTTAGATTTTTCAGAGTGCAAGGTTTTATTCCTTCATTCATAAAAATACCTAAATATGGATCGATTTTCTTTGTTTTTACTTCATTCGGCGGTTAAAACTGTGCACTATCTTATTCTTGCGCTGTTTACATGTTACGCGTTCGAAGTTTTAGATTCATTAAATCCGTTGAAATTCAACGGGAACTTCCGCTAGTCTATCTTATACTTGACCGCAGTTCTTTAAACTGTTCGACAAGCTTTAAAAAGCATTTCTGCTTGAATTAACCATAAAATATGTACACTCTTTGCAATTACGCGATTAACTTAAAATGAAAAAAATAACTCAAAACTCTTGATTCGATTCTCAGCTTTTGGAGTTTTTGTAATCTTTTTTTAAATTTCTTCTGTTAACTTTTTGGCCATAGTAAGGATAAAGACCATTCATATTCAACGCGGGTATTTTGCGTTGGCGTACGCATTTAATGCGTGCTGGTGTATAACTCTGACGAAATAAAATAATTTCCCTTTTTCCGAAATCCCGCAAAGGACCTGAATTATATTATCTCTCTCGAGTTTCCGGAAAATTTTTTATTTCCATCATCTCAGAGTCGGCATATTTGCGAGATTGAATTCGAATCGATTCGAATGGATATCTCCCTCCCCCCCCCTCCCTCCTCCCTCCCCCCCCCTCCCTCCCCCCCCCCTCCCTCCTCCCTCCCTCCTCCCTCTCCCCTCCCCCGGAAAATAACCGTCTCCGTCCTCGCACTCATCGACGGCGACCGTGCATCATAGAGTACGTGAGCGGTAAGCTATATCCAGGTGATATCCACCTTAATTTCTCCCTTTTCTCTCTCTCTCACTCCGCCTCCCTCTCCACTTTCTCTCTCTCTCTCTCTCTCTCTCTCTCTCTCTCTCTCTCTCTCTCTCTCTCTCTCTTTCTTCCTCTCTCGCGTCCGTGCAGAATGATTTTCTCGAATTTCATGAAGATGTATGGGGCTTCCGCCGGTGCAGCAGCGGGAAGCTGAAAATTTCAGCGGCTCCTGCTCCATCCTCCCTCCCCCTTCGGTACTATATCCATCTCTGCGGTTCGGCTCGCGGGCTTCTGCATGATTTACAAATCCATTGGGACAATGGCTTCTGGAATGGAATGCGATTTTTTTTTATTTTTAATTTTCGCAGGCGGAGAGTGTAGGAGAGATGGGGTTATGTTGATCGAAAGAGAGAGAGAGAGAGAGAGCGAGGAAGAAGGGGCAGATGGACGATAGGGAATGGGAATAGGAGGATGGGGGAATTAGAAGGATAGGGAAAGAGTAAGGAAGGAAGGGGGGGTTACGGATCGTAAGCGTCAAATAGATGCCCAAAGTGAAAGGACAGGACCGCGAATTTGTATTTGATGAAGCCAGGAAGGAGATCGTTTGAAAAGGGTTCATGAGAGATGGAGGAGGTCGTAGGAACCGAAAATTTACGGAATTCAGTCATTAAAGTAGGATTTGTTTTGTGAAAGGCAAAAAAAAAAAATTCACGGGTTAATTAATCGGTGTCGCGGAATGGCTGAAAATCCGTGATTTATTGATTTCGGACATCGATCGGCTGGTCCGCGCGGTACGATATCGAAGTGCGTATCATGATAGCCATGAAAAGGTTTATTATTTTTTTCGTTTCTGACTGAATTGTCATGTTCTTTCCAAAGTACGCGATGGAGTTTGTTCGATGCTATAATTTCTGCTATAGGAATACTGAATGAATATTCATTTACGATTTTACTTTAAACTTCTTTGAGTTAGAAGGTAGCATTCCGTCGTATTCCACAAAATTTTGATCTTATGTCCAGCATGAAACTTCCAAAAAGCAGACGTTATATTGGACACACACGCACACAACACACACACATTCTCATTTCGATTTCCCTCCTAGATAATCGAACGGTGTAGAGGAATCCATATCGAGACCTTTCCCAGGGAAAGTATAATTTAAATAATATCACTATCTTTCATTAGGATTATAATTAAGTTCGTGCTTACCCGATAGGGAATAAGATCAATAGAACATACCAACACTCGGTATACCTATATTATTCAGCGATGACGAGTTGGAAAGTTAAATAATTTAATGCCCTTTATCCGTGATACCATTCTTAAAGGCCTGTGAAAATAAATAAAGGAATGGATACAACTCTTCTGGTTGTATCATTAACAATTTTACCTTATTGGAGAAGACAAAAATAATTATAGAAAAATAATAGTAAGATATAAATATCTATAGATATCTATAAAGAAAAGTGTTTGTATGTATGTTTTTTATAGCTCAGCAACTACAGCACGTAGAAACTAGATTAAGGTGTTATTTTAACCGGAATATAGAGTTGAGTGGTGTAATCAGGTTTTTATACCGATTTGATTGACCTTTCTAATTTTAAAAATATTTTCTTTTTCATTTTCTCCATTAGAATAACATACGGATGAGTGCAACTTAGTTTTCATTTGAATTTTAAAATTGCGTAGACACATGGTACGAACTTGAGACTTGGATGGGTCTATGAAAGAAAGAACAAAGTTTATTTATAACGAAGACATAATCCGAATCCTGATCGAATTAGCGTAAAAATGCGTTTAGAGTCAGGAAAATACGTGATTTTATCAGCTTTATGAAAATACCAATTATAAGCTACCATGACAACTTCTATTGTTGCCGAAGTTGAAAGTCCAATGCATTAATATGGGAAAAATTTTAACGTAAAATCGTTTTTCAATTTCTGTGTGATTTTTCTTTGTTTACATCATCATCATAGGTAGGCTGTCCGTAGACAGATCCGTGATTATCCAGGTTAAACCTGGTTCTCCATATACTCTATTTCCGCAGTCTTTTTCATATCTTCATAGCTCTCTTTCCCTTTCAAGTCGTCTATCAACTGAAACCTTTTCCTACCTCTTTCTCTTTTTTCATCCATGTGCGTAAGTTACCTTCGACAAATGCTTTCCTGAAGGCATTCCCCTCCCGGAGATCCGATTGGGGGACTATTTTACCTCCGGAATATTTTACCTCGAGAGAACTCATATTGTCCAACCATATAATCATTACTAGGGAATTGTAATGTTGTAGTTTCCTCTTGCTTTCCACATCGCAGTACTTTAGCCGTTAAAATCGTCCCGATCACGCCTACAGCTCTATTGGATGTAGACCCAGCCAACATAACTTGTTTTCTGCTCTATACCATACTGACAGTACTGCTGCTTACTGCCAGGCACCGATGATAGTTTTTTTATTAATTAATTAATTATTGTTATTATTATTATTTTTCGAAAAACCTCCATTCGCGGGAATCGAACCCCGGAACTTTGTAGCGGGAAGCCGACACGCTAAACCAGTGGTTCTCGATGTCCCAATGTCGCCCTTATATAGGGGCATACTGGTGTTTCATTTGCCCATCCATTCTCTGTTTATTATTGTGTTCTTGCTGGTTTTACTTGAAGTTTTCGTTTTGAAGATATCGTCACGAAACTTTTTTACCCTGTGGATAACAGGCTATACGACGATTAAAAAATTGACGGGAGGGAGAGCTTAATTCAATAATTATTTTCCCATCAGTTTACACGTAACTTTCGATTTTTCACAGTGCTCTTCCTTCATTCATCTGAATAGGTAAATGCGGAGCGGTTTTCTTCATTTTTGCTTTATTCGACGGTTATAACTGTGTACTATCTTATTCTTGCGATGTTTACGTGTTACACGGTCGAAGTTTTAGATACACTAAATCCGTTGAGATTCAACGGGCACTTCTACTAGTCTACTATAAACGTTATTGGTATTTTTATTGGAACCGCACAGCAACGTTTAAACAATTTCACGAGATTTCATACCGAAATTGATAAAGAGTATATCCTGAAGTTCGAATTTTCTTATTTGACAATTTTACATAAAATTGCCCCTAGAAAAGCTAACTTTTCTTAGGCATAATTTTTAGCATATATCAATCGGATCACTTTTTTCGCCATTTGTCTCCAATCCCACAACCGCTTGTGATGCGAGGGAATAACAAAAGTAAGCAGCGTGGCGAAAATCCTTACCGGTGGTTTCGAAACATACCAAGAGGCCTTAAAAAGGTTAGAATATGGGGGGATCGGCGCGAAACATTTGAAGAGGTCAGTTTTGCTATGGAAGCCATTCCAAGGTTTCACGTTGCACGTCAGGTAGCGAGTTGTCTCGAGTGAAGGATATGGAATAAAGGAGAATGGGGAGAAGAAGCGAAGGAACGGAGGAAATGAAGGAAAACGAAATGCAGAAGGAGGGAGAGACAGACAGACAAACGACTTTATTAGTGCGAAATCGGGACTATGTAGTCCCTTCTTACATTTAACCCTGCGTCAACAATTAGAAATGAGAATAAAATAGTAATAACAATTTCACAGAAAAAACTAGAAAATAAAATATATAGAAAAACATGCAAGCAAAATAGCAAATTACAAATTCATAAAATTTCTATAAAAAGACAGAGTAATTGCGGTAAAAAACTAGGAAAGACGTGAATAGGCTATCCTAGTAAAAAAGCACGAAGGAAAACACCCACGAAGGGAAGGGGGGCGGAAAAAACCTGCGAAAACCCTAGATACATGAAAGAACAATACTGGAATTACAATAATACATACAAGTTTAGCAATATAAGATTTACAAAATATATTTTAATCTTATGAGAAAAGAACAAGATAATTAATAAAGTAAGATGAAATCATACGTAAAGGGGAGGAAGAGAGGGAGGGAGAGATGGAGAGTGAAAGGGAGAGAGAGAGAGGAGGGGGAAGGGAGAGAGTGGGAGAGGGGTGCACACAACAGTATTGTATATAAAAATAAAAATTTTAATGAAGGTGTGACATAACGTGTTGATATGGCAGTGAAGAGAGAGAAAATGGAGGGCGGCTACTCGAGACGGGAAGAGAAGACGCGAAATTTAAAGAAAAGAGTTAGTTTTCGACGGAATGTTTGCTAGAGCAGTGTGTGTGTATACTAGTTAATGTTACACGCACGCGCTTGCGCACGCTTGAACTGAAACAGTGGGAGTATTTGGATTTCTTGTTAGATAGAGGGTGTTGTTATAACACGTTTAATATATTTTCCATGACGTCGTGTACGTTCGAATGTATTATTTTTTGTGTGCATTCAAAATGAGCGTTACGGGCCCGAAGGAAAGTTACAAGTTAATAGTACAATTCGAGTAGAATAATTAAGCATACAGTCTACTATTTCTTAACTAGTGTAATTCCCGTTGAAATATCAGCGGGAGTAAAGATTTGATCGTTCAAGATATTTATGGAGATCAAATTGGCATCAGAAACATAAATTGTATTGAAAGTCATTTCCCTCTCCTTCATTCCCCCTCTCCCACTCTCTTCCCCTCTCTCCTTACCCTCTCTCCTTACCCTCTCTCCTTACCCTCTCCCTTCCTCTACCTCCCTCTCTCACCCTCCGTCCCTCCCTCTCTCTCTCTGGTTAAAAGCAATCAAAGCACGTTTACACCCATAATGATTGAAATAACAATATGATATCGAGGTCTAACAATGCAATTGGTAGGCAAGGCAACATCCCCTTAAAATAGCTAGATTTCCTCAAACTGTGTGAATTAAACGTTTAAATTGAGCGATTTCGAACTGTAGGAGGAAAAAGACGAACAGAATTAGAACCTTTAAGATGTTTTCTTCAAAATGATTCCCATCCGACGTTCGTAGGTCAATTCTTTTTTATTTTAATCTAAAAAAGAATGAAAGCCTGCACGGGGAAAATTGATTTTTTACTTATTGTAAATGGAAATTATTCCCTGGAGTCGAACCTGGGTCTTTTGTTATTATGTCATAATGCTATCATGAAAATTTCATCAAATTCGGTTCAGTCGTTTGCGAGATATTAAACTTCAAAAAGCATTACAAAATGACAAAGTGACAGTCTTTTATATTAGTTTAGATGATATACACTCACACACTTCTTTTCAACATGTCCGTACTTTATACAAAGCGATTATTTACCAAATGAATTGACTATTTCGTCTCGAATCTAGAAGGGAAAATTTTCAAATGATTGCTTAACGATCTGAATCGCAATGATCGTTAATTTTTCGACTAATTGTATATGTCCGCCCGGCTCGTTAATATAATATAAAACGGTCTGACACTTCTAACTCTAGAAAGGAAATGAAAAAATCAATTGAAGATGCTAAAAAAAGAAAATCATTCGTCGGGGGGGCGTATGGCGGAGAGTAATGAAAATAAGACGTAAAGAAGTGTTGGAATGTAAAATGGAATTAAAAGTTCGAGAAATATAAAAAGGCGGAGATAGTTTTTTTTAATAAGGAAGACAAAAGTCGTATTACCACTTTCGACCCTCACACCATGCGACCCTGAAAATCGTCCATGGTGGTTCGTTAATAAAAACCAGTTCCTTATCCGTCCGTGTGCGTGTACCCTTCGCACATCATTTCCATTAGCGGAAGCTCCGGACATGATGGTTTTATTTATAATGTCTCTCTTCTCTCTCTTCCTCCCTCTTCGCTCTCCTCTCTTATTCTTATTCCGTGGTCGGTAACACGACCGCAAAACCGTTGCTAAGGTCACACACGCTGGTGGACTGGGCCCATCACCATCATCATCTTCCATTCTCGCCTCCCTCTTTCATTGGTCGCAACATCCTCTCACCAAACACGAGGATTATCACTCGTATACATTTTATGAAACGGTTATTGTGCTTTTTATGGTAAAAGTGGTTTCTTAAGGCGCGTTTCGCTTCCAGCGTGAGCGCCTAATATCGTCGGTCTGTCTGTCCGTCCGTCCGCATGTTCGTTCTCGGCTTCTACCGAACGGGTTTTCATGAAATTTGATATTAAGGACTTACAATCAAAGATAACAAGAAAATCGCAAAAAATGAATCTCGTACGCCAATCAGGGGTACCACTTTACTGGTGACAAAAAATGAACTTTCCATCATATCTCGTAAAGTATTAGTCATGTAAAAATACCTTTCAAATAAAAGTTGTAGAACTATTATGTATGTATTATGAAATGCAAGGATTTTTGCTTCGCCTTACTTCACGATATTATCGATCCTTTCCTTTACGTTAAATCGTCTTCGTATGAGTGACACGTTGTTGATGAAAGTAATAAGGAAAAGCTCCACTCTGTAAAATTGTCTGGTAGCGCAAAGGAGAATAAATTTGTAAAAATGTCATCGTATGCTATAATTGTTAAAAATTTGTTTCTTTTCTTTTGGGGCAGTTTGGTTTCGAGTGTTTAACGCCACTGCATTTTTCAATTGACTAATTCCTAAATTACGCCTAAACAATTGCAACAATGTGAATGTAAAAGCGAAGAGATACGTCATCACCTGTAAAAATGAATTTATTAATCGCGGCGTTGTAGACAAGATTTTTCTTACCAAGGAAACCGCAGAGGCTTTAAATCTCCGGAGTCTGCCCCCGTAGTTGTAAATTCGTTCTCAGATTCCGTGGCAACGGCGAGGTTTCCTTGTATTTACTGGGGTGCTGACGTGTCTGGAGTCCCAACTCTCTGGCTGTTCTCTGGATGGTTGTGGTGGGGAGGGATTGGTAGCCATACTAAACCGCCGCCCGCGCACCAAACAACTTTTTTCCCGAGATGCGAAAATGGGTTATTATACGGTTATTCGCTAGCGTTGCCTTGCGAACTGAAAGCATTAAGATCCCGCATTTTACTACCTTGGCGCGTAATCCCCTTTAATAGCTTGATGTACGGCATGAACTAGGATAGGAATCTTCGAGAACTAACAATAAGCTTGGAGTAGTGGATTGGGGATGTGTTCCCTGTATCTCCACTCGCGCTCGCACTCAATTACAGAGAGATACTTACATGCATACACAGATATACACGTTTTTCTGGGAATAATTTTGTAGCAGGAGTAAAATTCTGCCACGACCGAGATTCGAACCCAGGTCTTCCACTTGCCGGGCGGGTATTCTAACACTGAACTATCATGGCAAACTTAATTATTCTGTTTTATATCCGTAGCCTTCAGAAACTAACTGGTAAACGCTGGCCTGGAAACATTTTATTCCTCTTTAACACGTGAAGTACTTGGCCGCCATCGTCTTTGTTCATTAGTGTTTTTATAATATACAGCTGAATGTAAGAAATTCTGTTTTCTTAAGTTTGAAAATTTCTGACCTTGCTCTATCACTTTTCGCACATTAAGTTTTACGGATAATCGGCAATTCTTAGGTTATCGAGCGAACGTTTTTATCGAGATTTCCGAATTATAGAATCGCAACTGTGCATTTCCGCGTGCCATTGACTTGCTCCAAGATAATCATTTCATGAAAAGGAAATGCTTAGCAGTTACGATAACTGTTCTCTGAACAGTTTTTCCCCATGAAAAAGTGTCCCACATTATTCCAAGAGTCAAACGGGAGGAATTAAGTCGGTAAGAATCGAGAGATGACCTTGGCAAAAGAAGAAAAGAAAGGATGGTGTAAACTATGTAATATCGTAGAAACGTCGTCAATCGAGAGAAATGAACCGAGACCAGGCACCACCGCCTCACTTGTCCGAAGGCATTTTGCTCTAAACATAAAGGTCGGCGGAGGAGGAAATGGGGTTTCTCCGAAGCATGCAACTCTGTGGCACCATCCCTCTCCCTCCCACCCATTCTCTCTCCCTATCACTCCTCTCACGAAGTGTTTAAAAGGCCAAGTTTAATTTCGAGGCAATGGAATCACGCGCCGGGCAAATTCCGAGAATGCCTCTGGTGCTGGAGGTCAGCGAGAGAAAGAGGAAAAAAATTCCCGTTCTCAATACATCGTAACGTTCGTCGTGTCGTGTTTGTCGAACCTTTTGCTTCTGTTATCGCGTATTTTTGACAGATTTTTTTAAGCACACCGTCGAATCTTATTTCCTTCGCCAAACGAACGATTCTTATTTGATTTTTTTTACGGATTCATGATTGAAGTTTAGTCATTGCAAAAGATGTTTGCTGAAATTTTACTGTTATGAAGAATACGCTATATATAGCCAATAAATGGTTTCGATAACAGCTCTAGATATGACGTGCATTAATAATTCATCATTAGAAGATAAAACTATCTTATGAAATTCCTCTATACATTTCATAAATGTGATGTATCACGCACACAATGTTATTTAACAATTTATTTAATTAAAAAGTGAATTTAAATTTTCATCATTAAGAAAGACTTTGTTAAATGTATGTATGTTTATGACCTATGCATATATCTGTGCGCGCGCGTTCGCTACTGTGTGTGTGCGCGCGCCGCGCGCGTAACATGACGGAAAACATTACGGTTTCTCGAGTAATAAGCGTTTTCTGCTTCGTCACACAAAATCTTTTTTTTTTCCTCTCCATCCATCTTTCCTTTTAAACTCTCCTCCCACCTTTTCTTTAACCTCTTAAACCTCTTCTCTCGAAGAATTAATAGCGTAAAGGGGAGAGGGGTGTAAAGGTTGGCGTTGTGGTTGAGAGGAGGAGATATCGTTGGAGAGTGAGAAAGAGGAAGGAGTGGGAGAGGGTAGACGTGAGAGAGAGAGAGAGGTAGTCTGGCGTTTGATGGTGGGGAAAAGAGGAAATGGTTTTTTCCCCTTCCTTATCGGTTCATTTACGATTCGATCTTTTTCCTCCTCGATATTTTTTGCGCCGTTTTGGTTTTCGTTTCTTTCCTTCACCCCCTTATCCTTCGGCGCGGGTCGATAGACTTAACACGCCCTCGGGCGGCCGAGAGCCGGTCACGCGAAGAGAGAGGAAAAAAAGGAGAGGTGGAGGGAGGAGTAAGGAGGGGAAGAGGGCGGCGTGCACGTAATATGTCGCAAGAAAAAAAAAGGGTGGAGAAGAGAGGGTATACTATAAAACTCTCTCGGAGAGATTAGATTTGTTCCTCGTACCGATCGCGCGGGGTCTTTTTCTTTCGTTTTTTTTTTTTATATTTTCAATCGACGTTTCTCGATGCTCACGCTTTCTGGGATCCCTTATTTATTTTTTTTACTTAGGGCACGAGGAGATAAACAATATCTCTCGGCGGATTTAATGCAGTCTTGTTTTTATTGCTTTCCGGTGATTTTTACAGCCGTCTGTACTCACGCTGGCACGTAGCCGTCGATAGTGTGCATCGTCCGTTGCACGAAACGGTCGGAAAATTGTCCTGGGAAGAGCTCCTGCGGATCAAGGGAATTCAGCCACTGCGGTTTAGAAAATATAAAGGGAGTGGTTCGATAATATGTAAAAGGGATTGTTCAGTTTCCACGGTTAAATTAATGTCTTCTCAAACGTTATTATTTCTACCTCTGTTGTTATTTCTCTTTCATTCTTGGTGAGTACCCTAACATAGCTGACCGTAGAATTCCTTTTATTTCGGGCCTAATCTAGCATGCGGAAAATGTAGAATATTCTGAGCCTATCAGTCCTAAGTTAGGAGAAATTAAAGATTTTTGAAATTGGTAGAGCCAAGCATCTCGTGATCATGGATAATACACGTAATTTAATTTAAGAAGATGAGTAAAAATACTTGCTTTGCTTAAGATTTATGTATTTAATGATGCCGAGAAATTAATTTCAGTTTGATAAAGCTAGCGAGTAGTTACTGAAACATTTTTAGCATTATTCCTGCCGAGTTAGGTACTTAGAAATTACAATTTTTCTCCCATGAGACTGATTCTAGGATAAAGATAAAATAAATTTTCCCGGATAACCTCTTCATTATCTCTCTCTTTTCCGTCTCTCTTAAATTCCCCCCCCTCTCTCTCCTCCTTTCAGTCACTCTCCCTAGCGGGCTTTCATTAACGGAGTCATTAAAAAACATTTCGAAATATTTTATCGATTTATCTCCCTTGTTCATTGTTTTTCGTCTTTCTCTCTCTCTCCTCCACATCGGTTTGCCGCCTATCGCTCTTCAGCTGTTTTCCCCCCTCTTTTTTTTTTACCTCTCTCTCTCTTTTTCACCCTCTTTCCATTTCTTCCTCTTGCTCTGACGCTTCCTTTCCCTTTCTGCTCTTCTTCATCTCCACTCATTCGGCCGATATCCTCCGATGGAGATGAATTCTCGATGATATTCCGATGGGCTCTTCAATTTCTCGCCTGCCTCGCCTCCTTTTATTCCCTTCCATTACCTTTCCTCCCGCTATCTCACGCTTTCTCCCTTTCCTCTTTCCGTTTAGAGAAGATGCTGGGGGTCGGGTCGACTTTTATTTAAAGATCACCGTCGAAAGATGTTGTATTCACAAAGAAGAGATTCCTTTAGGAAATACTTCCCTTACGCTCGTGTGTGTGTATACATATATATATATGTATATATATGTGTGTGTATATATATATATATATATGTGTGTGTGTGTGTATATATATATATATATATACACATATACATATATACACCCGCGGCGGCTTATTTAATTGGACTCAATATCCTGCTCGTGTCTTTTATTATTTGAATTAATGCGATTTTTTTCTCCGAAGTTACCCTCGAGATCAGCTTACGGCGTTTTACGCTTCAAAGACTAATATCTAGTTATCGTACGTGCTTTTATAATTTTCCTCCTGCGCTTATTTCGTTGTCGCTAGTGCATATTTTGTTTCTCAAAGATTTTTTCCATCTTAGCGAGGACGTAGTTAATTCTGTTTTATCTCCGAATATTGACGTTCTAGTTCTCTCTGCTCTTTGTGCAAACAGATGGGAACTATTCTTTTGACAAAGTTCCTGCGATTCTTCATTACTTAAATACAGTCGTTTAGTCGTTTTTAATTTAGAAAATGTTTGCGTGACTATTAATTTGCCTGGAAACTTCCTGTCTTTAAGGCTTTGGGCATCACCGAGACATTTAAAAGTCATTTACTTAAAGTAGCTTTCCGTAATTGACTGCGATGTATTATTCGCGGTTCGACTTTAAAACTTTACAATTTAACCGAGATGAGACTCGATCCCGTTACTTCAAGCTTCTAAACCTCCGTAAAATAATCGTCGATTTTAACGAGAAAATGCCAAGAAAACCACAACCGTCGTCACTCTTAGCCATCTCGAGGAAGGAGTTTTTTATTTTAAAACATGGCGTCGCACACATTGGTGGAAATGTTTCTTCTTTTCCCCTATCTCGAATCGATCTCTTTTCTCTCTCACTGTCCTGTCTCATCCCCCCTCTTCCCTCGTTCTTCCTTCTCATCTTCCCAACCCCTTATTTCCCATTCCTTTTCCTTCTTTTTGCTCCACGCTATCTACCTTTCCAATCCATAACCCGCCGCTGCGTCCTCTTGCCTCACTGCCCTCTCCCGATCGCCTCCCCATCCTCAATCCTCTCATCCATTCACTCCCCTACTACCTTCACTCACGCCGTCTCCTCTCCATCACCCCTCCTCCTCCTCCTCCTGTTTTCCTTTGCGATTTTTTTTCGACTCGGGTATTTTATATTTATTGCCGAGCCTCTTTCTCCCTCTCTTTCTGCATTCATCCGAAGGCCATTGTTTCTCGTCTCTTTTCGTCTGCATCCTCCAAGCCGATTCCAAGAAAATTTCTTTTCGCCATTTCCCGTGGGCTTCTCTAAGCTGAATGACCGGCCGAACCAGCGAGACTACTCTCTCTCTCCCTCTCTCACACACACACACACTCCTTCTATGTCTCTCCTTCACTCACTCCGCTCATGTGTATCCGTCACGTTGACTCTCCTTCTGCGGCAACGACCCGCGACGCGTAAAAAAAGAACTCGGCGGATGTATAAATGTCTCATCCGGGAATGGTTATTTTTTTAAAAAACAGATTCGTGTTGCCGCGACACATGCGGTGACGTATTTCCGCTCAGGCTGAATGTGTCCGGGTCTAGGGAGACGGAGACGGCGAGATTCCGGCAGATTTTTTTTTCCCCCGTTTCGAAAACCGATGAATCGGTTGTAAAATACGCACGGCCCTGATGTTTATGCTTCATTGCCGAAAATAAGGGCTATTTTGATGTTGATACGAAAGTTTATGAAACATTTTCTTTTATCCCGTCGTTTTTATGATACCCTTCTGAAAAACTCGAATGGTCATATGCTCAGCTATCATCTTATTCACTTGAAATTTGTCGGGCTCGGCTTGTGGCTGAAAATAAATTCCAGAATAAGTACACAAAAATTGAAACTATCATTCTTTTTTAGAATTTATTTTTGATGATTGACAAGCCGAATATGGCTGCTTTATAGCCGAAATTCGCGTACGTATTTTCTTTAAATAGTATTTTATGGCTTTTGGAGAAGATACCTGAGACAAGTACTTTTTCAATTCGGACACTTAATTGCTTATTCTGGAAATTTTCATCTTGTTATTTGGCGGATTTTGAGCAACTATTTTCACTCGATGCATTGGAACAAGGACTGATAAAACATGGGCAGATTTAGAAACTTTCCATGGGGGAATGGGGGACGATCATCCCTTCCGTTTCTTTAATCCACTACTACCGACGTCGCTTTATTCTGGATATCTCTGCCCTTGTCAGAAGCTTCCTATCCCTTGGCCCACGGACCTAATCTGTGGTGCATAATCAAGGAATTTTGCGCGGAATGAGTTTAAAGTATGCGTACAGTGTAGAGATATCGCACCTCCCCCCTTGGATCCGCCGGTGGCTCCATCTCATCGGAAGCATGCAGGGCAGTTAATGTCAGTCCAAATGAATCGAAGACATTTTTACTGCTCTTTTTTAAAAATTTACGCAGCAAAACTGAAATCAGAGCTATAATTTTAAAAGCATGTATTCTGATAAATACTTATTCGTATTTTCAAGGTCGTAGGATTCAAAAATTATTTTGGGACTAATACAATTTTCGATTCTAAATGGGCAGCACTTCAATGTAGATTTGGTTGAAAATTATGGAAGACGAGAGAAAGTCATATTCCATTGTCTCATAGTGAAAGATCACTACTATAACTGTATCCGAAAAAGCAATAATCTATCCTGAAGATTGTAGAATTAAAAAGACTTACTTGGGAATTTTACATAAACATTTATTTTTATGCAACCTAGGTTTCGTTGCTGTGCAACACCTGATGATGTTGCATAACAACGAAACCTAGGTGTTAAAAAATATATTTATTTAAAAATCGTCTTTACAATTTAGTCGTATGACTAGGTGGTAAGAAGAACTAATTTAACCTAAATACTTCACACACACATATATATCTATATATACGTTATTTATAATACATCTACTAAATCGATAATACATATAAGAATAATTAAAATTTGTACCTGTAGTGAGGATGTTCACGGGTTCATGGTAGGCCTTCACGGCTACCGTATCGGTCATGAGGCTCACGAAGTCCTCCGTATATCACCCTTCTTCAACACTAAGGCACAATATATTTCTAAATACCTTCCAGTAACACAAATATGTACTTTATATTAATTCATATAGCTACAGTTGTTTCCTACAATGTATTATACATAATTAATTGTGCATAGTCAATTTAATTCTTCTTTTGAAGCACTTGGCATCTTTAGGTAAGGGATTAAAGAGTTCTTCAGGTAACTTATTCCATTCACTGGCTCCCCTGTTTAGAAAAGAATGCTTTGCAATATTTGTCTTCTGCGGCCTAAGTTTAATTTGAAATTCATGACTGTTTTTTCCTCTAAAATTTTGTATCTCTAACCGACTTCTTAAGTCTTCCCAAGCCTCACTATTACTATTTGTTTGATACATAGCGCCTAATCTGTTAATTCGCCTCCTATTTTCCAACATTTCCCAACCCAACGTTTGTAACATTTCTGTAACACTGTCTTCCTTCTTAAACCTACCTAGAACGTACCTAGCAGCTTTTCTCTGAACTTTCTCTGATTTCCTTATTTCCCCCAAATCAGGTGTCTCAAACTCGCGGGCCGCAGGGGGCCCGCGCTGTGCATTTGTGCGGCCCGCGAAGCAATTTACTTTATACTACGCGGCCCAAACTCAAATCTATTTCTTATAAAATATTTCACGCAAATATTTCTAAATAATCTAAGAAGTATATCAGCCTGCACGGTTGAGTTACTGGAGAATGTTTATCCCACTGTCAGCGAGTTTCTTGTGTATCAGAATCTTTTGCTACAGATCTTTTGCTAAGTGTACTCCTAAGTATTTACAGTAATCAGCTCTTGGTACAGTTTCGCCATATAGCTCGTAACTTCGCTCACTTTTGGATCTTTTGTTTGAGAACGTGACGTGTTTACTTTTTATTACGTTTACACTAATTTTGTTTATTCTAGTTCAGTTCTCGAATTTCTTGGTATCCTTCTGCAAAATTTCTCTGTCTTTTTCAGACTGACCGGCCTATAATTTTCCAATTCGGTTTTGTTTCCTCCCTTACAAATCAGTATTACTATCGCTATCCTCCAATCCTCTGGAATATTATAGTTATTTAAAGTTGCGGTAAATAAATCTCTTAAATTCGGTACTATTTTCTTGACCCCATCTTTAACGCCTCACCCACGATGTCATCTGGTCCCCTCGATTTGTGGTTTCCTAGTCTGCCCAATTTCATCAAAAGTATCTGTATAATGGATTCTAACATATTTTACCTCTTGCATCACATCTGGGTTATTATTTTGTTGTGGTCCTGAGATTGTGTGGTCAGGAGATCTCTGTCCTATCATATCTTTATTTTCTTCTTTCCTGAACACACTAGCACACCACTTATTTAAATGTTTATGTGTAATTCCAAAGTAAACCTTTTTAATTCTAGAATTTGAAGAAATTCCCCAAAGTGACGCCTGAAACAGTTAACTATACCCTGAAGATCTAATACTCGACAAGTATGACAATTTGAGAATTGAGACTAATATTTTCTACCATAAAAGTATAATGTGATAGTTAATGAAATGCGAATTTACCAAATGCTGTTAATGAGTGCTAAAATTCCCCCGATCCATTAAGAAGGAAACGATAACGGCGTTTGTGTCGTAATCGGATTATGCGACAGCTGGAGGAGAACTCTAATGGAGTCTTGCTTATTTAACTCGCAGTTTTAAAGTGGGATCGTTACTACTGAGACTGCCTTCCGTAGCTTTAGCAGCTGCCATTTTCGAACTCTTTATGAATATCTACTAACTTAACATATTATACCTAAGTAGTATAGTCTTTCTTCAAATTAGATTAGGAGACATAGTGATTTTAAATGTTGCCTTTCAAACTTTCACTGCAAAGAGGTCGCTTTTGTAACCGGCGCGGCGGTGAAATGGTCTCTAAATGAAACGAGGACGTATGGGTTCGTAGTAGGCATTCTCGTTAAATGCCACTGGAAATAGAAAATTTTTAATTCTATGTTATTAGTTTCTCTAAAAGAAAATAATACTGGTGAGTTTGGTTTCCGATTATAGAGGGAGCGAATCAATCTTTCTTTTTGATAGCGCTTCTATCTTAGGATGTGGAGTGTCTTTTTTGTGCTATATCCGCCTTTTTTGGTGAGTGGAGTATACCGAGAAATAGCGGAAAGGATCGTGTTATTAATGGCGTATTTTTAACAACCTTCGGAGTCTCGCATTACAAGCTACGAAAGCCATCTTACGAAATTAAACTAATTCTGACCTGTTTATAAATCTTGTCTAAATGAGAGATTGACAATTTAAAGATTATCCACCAAGTTGGCTCAAAAGTGAATTTTATGTAAATTTGTTGTTAAAAATACATTAGGAGACGCAATTTGTTCCAATTTTTCTGAGAGAGTGAAATTAATGGAATTTCGTGTATTAATAACTTGGTATAAATTAGGTTGTGGAAAAAAGTTCGTCTTCTAATTACTTATTTTCGAATGTCTTGAAATTCGTTCTTCCATAATAAGTGTGCCATAATATTTGGTCTTAATAGATGTTTTGGGGATTTCTATGATGGAAACAGTACATCCTAATATTTGTATGCTAAACCGCAGAAGTTGACGCAGAGCTGGAAAATATGCCGACTTGACAGGGAATTGATTTTTTAAAGTTTTGAATTTTAATCTATTTAATGTGACGTCCGTCTACCGGTTAAAGAAAAACAGATTCGGACCGTTTGCTTAAAATCGTCCTGCGGAATGTTTATTTTAAGCCTTTTATTACGATTCTTATACGGTTAACAATCTCCAGAAGGGCAAGTGAAAAAGTTTCACGGCATAACTTTGGCTGATGGCGGATTCGTGTGAAAATATGATTCGTCACCAAGCAGCTTTCATCTGTCGAACTCAGTTCAGCGTGCAAAGGCGCCGTTTTTTTGGTGCAATCATAGTTATCGTTTCGGCAATTTCAAATTCATCGCGAGTTCGTTGCACTCTAGGTTCGATGCACTTTGCAGAGACGTCGCCATTAGCGACGCCTTCATCACATTCGGACATTCGACAGAGCATACCGCCGCCTTTGTCGGGATGGAGACCGAAAACAATGGACGCCGAGGGGTTACGCCCCCTTCCGCTTCGCGAGAGGGATCCTCCTCACCGCTTCCTTTGCCATCAGACCGCCCCCTCATTTCCTACCCCGCTCTCCGCTCCGTCCACTGCACGCCTTCTCCAGCCCCTCTCGTCTCTCTCTTTCTCTCGCTCTCTCTCTCTCCGCGAAAAAGGGAAGTAGCGGATATATAAACTAACAGGGATGAATGCGAGGTTGCCAGATTTCTGGTGTTTGTGGAAAGGGATTTTCCTCGGATCGGTTGACAGATTTTCTCCAATCCCCTTACCCTTCCGATCTATAGAGGAGTTCAGAATTGGTTAGGGCATTCAAACGTAATCGCGGTGGAACACAGTCAGAGATTGATTTCCTTTGCAAATTTCGTCAGAAATTTTGGAATAAATTTAACGAGAAATTGAAAATATATTTTATGGAATTTCATTGGTATTGCTTGGTTTAAAGAAATAGCATTGCAAATAATAGCGTGAAAATTTGTTGATTTTATCGATACAGAATTTTTCTCGTTTCCTTTCTTTGACCAATTGTTGGTTATAATAATCGCTTCGGCCCACAAAGATGCAATAAGCGAAAGCTAAATAATGCACTTTGACAACTTCTGAATATTCCAATTTACTGATTCTCCGACTAAGTAAACTCTGTTGTAGGTTTAGTAAATGTCAGTGTGAAAAATCCTAAAAATGAGATCAATTTTTTATTAAAGAATTCCCTTCTGTGGCCTCAACTAGAGAATAATAGAATTGGTGATATTCTTCTCTTAATTATAAGTTTACATGTACAGTGGCGTATCAGGTACTTTCACGCTGCCCGCCAGTTTTTGGAGAACCGGCATAGATAAATTGACCAACCGTACTGATACATACAGTACTGTACTTATTTTGGCGATGTACTGATGAATTACCTGCCTAATTTTGTCTGACTTATGATTATAATTTATTAGATAATTCGCCGTGAACAGGTCACAAAGCTCAGTTATTGACACCTGGATTTCTGTTCTCTTTTTAGACACTGTTTTTGTACGTATTTAAATTTTCATGGATTTATTGAATTTTAATCGCAGAATATTTGCAAAACTAAATTCGGAAATTTTCCAACTTCTAAAGTTGATACTCTCAGCAATATAAAAGCTTATCGATTTTTCTCTTTTTTCAAGTCACTATTCCCTAATTAATTGCTTTTCACTTCCACTTGCAACGATAAAGACTCGCCAAATAATTATTCAAAGAGTACGACTGACAGCTTCATTCTAATTTTACGCAATAACAGTTTTAAAAATACAAGATAAACGCGTTTGGATTCGTGAAATGCTACATTTTCTAGCGTATCGATACTTGACTGTTGCCTTACCATTGATTTGACTTCTTATAGTCTGTTCACTATCTAAAGTCTCTTGGCCTTCGTAGAGCAAGTAGCCAATCACGAACGTTTCCCCTTCCATCGCCCCTCACAACTTTCGCGCGGGAGGACAGATACCCAATCACGAACAGCAACAGCAAGGAAACGGCGGTAGAAATGGCAACGCAGACCAATGTGAACGCTTCGAAATCAAGAGTAACACTGAGTTCTCCCCACTACCTTCCCAAACGAACCGTCTCCTATTGGCTGCTGCTAACTGGCGTACGTCTTCAAGGCCAAGAGACTTTAGATAGTTTCAAAGAGTACGACTGACAGCTTCATTCTAATTTTACGCAATAACAGTTTTAAAAATACGGTATAAACACGTTTGGATTCGTGAAAGGCTACATTTTCTAGCGTATCGATTCTTGACTGTTGCCTTACCATTGATTTCACTTCTTAGCTGTGAGTCACCTTTTCCTTCCCTTTCTCCCCTCCACTTCTCCTCTTGCAACGTACTTCTAACCTACATTAATTCCGCCCGTATTCCCCACATCCTCTCCGCTCCATAGCCTCGCCTTCTCCTTTATAACTTTTATCACCCTCTATCTCTCTCTTCCTTCCTTTCCTCTTTGTTTTTTCCATCTCCTGCCCTCCCACCTTCCTCTGAACCAGGACGTTCCGTGCCTTATTGGCCTGACGATGGGGGAAGAAGAGAGGTAATGGGATGAGACGCAGAGTCTGTCAAAGAGAGGAAGGATACTTTAAGATGATGCGGGGAGAAAAAAGGGGAGGCGCGGGCGACGTAAAGGAGTTTTTGAGGAAGCTTGAAAGAGGGGGGGGGGGAGGGAGGGAGAGAGAGTGCGCGCGTGTGTTCGTGTGTGAGGCGCAGCGGGGGTGGTCGAGAAAGGAGGAGAGAGAGAGAGAAAGGAAGGAATAAATTAAAGGAGCTTCCTTCCCCTTCAAAGTCTCTTTAAGAGGTTACCGTACGTAGTCAGTCCGGTGCTGTTATTTTTGCGGCGAGAGGATGGTCCCGGAAACTTTCGCTTTCGAAAGGACGCACGAAGGACATTTAGGGAGGGGAGAAAGAGAAGGAGAGAGATGCGTAAGACAAGAGAGAGGAAGGAGTTAAAGAAAATGAGAGATTATTATAGTGTAAAAGAGAGAGAGAGAGAGAGAGAGAGAGAGAGAGAGAGAGAGAGAGAGAGAGAGAGAGAGAGAGAGAGAGAGAGAATGTGGGATAGAGATGGAAAGGGCGGGAGAGAATGTGAAAGAGAGCGGAGACGAAATAAAATGAGGAATATAAAGAGCAGGAGAAAGAGCGGAAGAGGCGTGAATGTAAAAAAAAATACATTCGGAAAAGATGGAAGAATTTTTTCGGCCCTCTTCGGTAAAATTAATCACGGTAGAGGTTGGCCAAAAGACTCTCTTGGAGTTTTCATGCCGGCTACTACTCTTTTATTCGATTTTTCACTCCGCGTCTCTTTTATTCGCTTGGAGAAAATTGCGTTCGAAATCTTATACTCGCGGCGCTCTTGACGTCTAATGTTTTTCGTTCACTCGAGATCGGTCCCGTTGCAAGATTGCGGAAAAAAATATTGCAAGTTAAGGACGGAAGAACCGTCATCTAGACTTTATTTTTATGATTCATTTCCTAATGATGTTTTAATGCTCGTTTCGGACCGACTTCCTATAACGGTTTGTAATATAAAAAAAGATTTTTTATTTTTCCGGAGGATATTTTTCAGGTGCCACTTTCGGGATGAATGTTACAGTCCTGATAAATCCTTCCAAGTCCCTTTAAATCAGCGGAATAGTTCTTTTTATGCATTATTTGCCCTAATTGCGCCTTTTACCGTCATATGAAAATCCACCGCTCCCATCGTGTTATCTTCGCTCGTGCATGCTGGCCTATTGATCCGACTGTATACCGGTCCTCGTCGTAGGGGCGCCCTTCTCTCCGTGGTTTTGCAGGTGGATTGATATGCATTTTGCAAGCGCCGGTTACCACGACAACGCCGGTGTAAGGTAATAATCATCCCGCAATAAACGCATCGATTGCTGTCGTTTCTTACCGATATTGCGAAGATTAAACCGGGGGATCAACGGCCTCGCCGGCTTGAATTAACGAACGCAGCTCGTATATTAAGTATAGTTGCATATTCAACGGAATACAAATATCCTTAATTAAACGGCGGAAATGCTCTAGAAACTTGTTACGGGCGGATAATTCGCTCGCAAGCGCCATGATTAAAACGGCACGTCACTGTGAATGAAGTATTCACTCAAAGTAAACCTTTCGGCGAATTTTCGATCGGATCGGGCCTTTAATTATTTACGTTAATGCAAACTCGTATTACTGCATTAGCCAAACCTCGCTCAGTAAAAGTAATTTTGAGAGATAACCCCTTCCGGTATGGGTTCAGTAAAACATTAACGCTTAAAAGGGGATTATTATTCGATGAGCGGGATACAAACTCCCAGAAGATTTTTTCGACGGATTCGTGATTGTTCAGTTTGGAAACAAATAGAGAGAGGCAATCAGGTTTGTAACTTGAGCATTTTAAATGGCCATTAAAGCGCTCAATAACTACTGTCCTTGCAAAATGTCTAGATACCCGAGTTTGAATGTCTAGATACCCGAGTTTGAGACGCTATATCTCGAAAACAGCCCCACCGATTTTAATGGGATGAAAAGTAGCGGGTAGAGCATTCATTTTCACGTTAATCGATGTAAATTTTAAATTTTTACTTTATATTTAAATGTTTTATATCGAGCTATATTTGAAAAAAAAGCACGGTTTTTACCCCTCTTGAGCGGATATGACTATTTTGAATGTTTATAACTCGGAAGCCCTACAATGTATCAACTTGCAATTTTAATGGAATTTACCTAGAACTATTGGGAATAAGAATTTTATATCATCATCCTTTAGCCTCCGCCTTATAGCTACGCCTCGCCTAGCAAAATAAAATTCGGTATCATTTTGGGAAGTCATTTTTGGATGTTTTTCTTTACATATTAGTAATGTAGGCTTTCGTTTGGTGACAACGGTAACTCATAAATTGAAAACAACCCAGGAATGACAAAGATAGCCGAAGTTTTGAAATTTAACAAAATCGAGTATTAATGTTGCATTTATAAAATAACGCTTCCGGATTCTTATTCCCAATAGTTCTAGGTAAATTCCATTAAAATTGCAAGTTGATACATTGTAGGACTTCCGAGTTATAAACATTCAAAATAGTCATGTCCGCTCAAGAGGGGTAAAAATCGTGCTTTTTTTCAAATATAGCTCGATATAAAACATTTAAATATAAAGTACAAATTTAAAATTTACATCGATTAACGTGGAAATGAATGCTCTACCCGCTACTTTTCATCCCATTAAAATCGGTGGGGCTGTTTTTGAGATATAGCGCCTCAAACTTGGGTATATAGAGTTTTTGCAAGAACATTAGATGCAAATATTCTTGCCTCGAAACTTTTTTCCGCTCGTTTTTACGTATTCATGTATGTTAACCAATCACGATTCGGGCTAAAGTTTTAGCATAAGAGCCGGAAAAATTCTTCCTCTTCTCTGATTTATTATCCTGTTATTCTTTAGGTCGGGAGATATTCTTTATTCCAATATGTCCTGGAATGCGGGAGAAATAATACTGTGCGTCATTAGTGATCATTAGCGACCGTCTTTTTTATGTGCGGAAAGTTGTTGTGCCACACCCGCAGTATCACTATCGCTAAATGAATATACTCAACAGTTCCATCTCGACTGCGACAAATTAGCGAATATAACTTGCCTACGCATTCAAGTCGACTTTTTTCTTCCTCGATCGCGATTCGTGCGATAAAACGTCAGCTGAAACCTGTCCGTCGCTCTCCTTCCCTCTAATTATTTACTCCTTGTATTTTTTTTCACTCTTGGGCCTAACCAAATAATGATTCCGAGCGTTGGGAGGGGGAAAAACACGCAGATTTCAGTGAGGATGAAACGTGGGGAAACTCGTTAACGTGAGTGGTTCTGGCGGGTCTCGCGGAAGTGGATGACGTCGGTTACCTCCGTATCCCACATCCTTTTTTATTTTTCGAAAAGATTCCCTAAATCTAGCCGGTTCTCGTTTTTTTTGTATACTCCATCCGTCTAACGGAGACCGTCAGCTGTATGCTTTGCGGAGCGAGCAGGTCGGCGGAAGAGAGAGACAGAGAGGATCTGAAGGTAGGCTGCGGATAGGATTTACGGTCGCGGAAGCGGTGAGGTTGGAAAGGGCTAAGGGAGGGAATTGAGAAGGTATGAGAGAAGGAGTTTATATATTCGTCCTAGTTTGTTTGCTTTTCACTCTCTCTCTCTCTTAACCTAAACTCTTCGTTTCTATAAAGATTCCCTTTTTCTTTCGTCCCCGCCAATTTCGTCCATTTTTCTCTCTCGTATGGTTTATCTTTTTTAGTAATTTTGGGATAGTCGGCAGGGTTTCCCCATAACTTATCCCGTTTCTTTTTCGTCCATTTTTCCCTGCCCTCTCAGACTTTTCTGAAGCCTCATTCATCGAGACAGTTATAAAGTTAAAGCGAAAAATAATTGACCTTTTTTTCGGAAAGTTGTTTTTTATTTCCTTTAACATTTTAAAATGTGCCATCGGTTTTTTTTAATAATGACAAGCTGTTTTCTTCGTTATGCTGTGATTCCAGTTGAATTGAGCGCGTATAATGACAATTTGAGAATCGAAATTGTGCAAACGTTAAAAAGGAACTATAAAATTATTAGAAACAAGTAATTTTCTCGAAAATATTCGATTCAAATATAGAAACAAATTTATAATTGTGGTAAACGTAAAACGTATTCCATGGACGAAAGCAGAAAATCTTACATTGGCTATAGCAGTTTGACACCGATGATATTTGAAAGGTAGTGTTTATCAGTAGCCAGCACCGGCTTTAGACGGTAAGCAAGTGAGGCAGTCGCCTCAGGGCGCACTCTCGAGGGGGGCGGCCTGATGCTGTTTGTGGTCACAATGACGCCCCTCCATCTCCCAACTTCGGTCTTACAGCAGGAGCGGCCACCCAACTCATAGAGACATATTTGCCAAAAATGGAGGGAAGTATAAAGCAAAACAAAGGCAACATGTGCGGGTCGGATCCGCGAGGTAGTTTTTGCAAACTTTCCGTCTCCTTTTTCTCCGAAGGTGAAGGAAAAAAGGGATGTTTTCAAGTAAGTGGGGGGAGGGAGGGATTTTCCACATTGGTTCCATCGGCATATTTGACCTAAAGGCCCATACGGCATCCCTGATTCCAGCGATTCTGTTTCCCTCTTATTTATATTATGAAGACAGAATTTTTCTCTTTCCACTCTGATAATCCAGGATTTGCAAGTGAGTTGAGAAAATATTTTAAAGCACTCTTTCGGATGTTTCTAAAGGAAAAGAATAATTGGAGGACAGGAACCGCTGTACCGTCTTTGACGGTTTATTTCTATATGGAAATTCCATGACCACCCGCATGCGCCCTTCTTCTGAATGGGAGGACACGTATGCGAAGATCATAAATGCTACTGCTGGCAGTCTTTCTTTCTTCCTGAAGGTTTTAGATTTTATGACCTTACGGGTGGCTAGAAAGAAATCTTACCGACGCGTCGGCAAACGTCGCAACGTTCCCAAGAAAACTTTTTGACACGTGTTTTACACATTGGTATCTTCACCCTCTCTCCTTTTTCTCTTAAAATCTCTCGAAAAAGAAATTACTTCAAGACCCTCAGGTTTTCTTAGTTTGTGGAAGAAATAACATCGCAGAGAAAGTGAGTCGTGTCGTATTCTTGCAGTAACAGTGTGCATTTTGCGTAAAAATTATTAGGACTACTTAGTTAGTATTTTAACTCGTGAAATATTTTAATTATTTGTTTTTAATTCCTTTGGTTTCGCTTTTGGAGTTTTTGTGAGAGAAACTGTTTTAATTTTGGTAGAAGGATATCCTAACGATCCAGATCTTTTCATCAATACGTGGGACATCTTCACTCACAACTTTGTCAGTACATCGTCTTCCATTGGAGAGGTTAGTTTGAATGTAACGAATTGTTACTGTTTATATTAAACTTCTTTTTGTAATGTGATTTATTTCGAGAGATTTACTTCAATTATTTCTCGGTGTATTGTGACATTTCTCGGAATAATTAATATTATTAATATTAGCCGATGTCGGCATTTTCGCCTTGTCATAATGACCCCTATGCTATTGATGATTCCTATAATAACTTGCAAGTTCAAATCAGTCATTCAATGTAAAAATCTCAAAAGTTGAAAAAATAAACCCTAATATTTAGGATGCTCGTTTTTCGGATAAATTTCCCACCCCGTTATTCGCTAAACCCTTTGTTGTGAGGAAACCCTACCGGCGTCTATAACTGGAAAGACCTCACTGAATATAAATATCGCTGCTCTCAGCTTCAGAGCAACTCCCATGAATTCTCCTCCATACTACCCCTACTAAATTACATCTTTTCATTGCTTTACTTTTTGGTTTGCCAAAACAAAGGGGGAAGGTGTGTGTAATTTTTATATAATTCTTATATCGAAAGTGAATTCTTATAGTTGCGTATTTATGTTATAGTCGGAATTAATAATGTTACTATTTCTTGATTCTTCAAATTAAGTACAGTTGATAGTAAAATTAAAATTTTTAAGTTATTATAATTTTCTTGTTGGATTTTATTCGTTTATCTAGCCCTTAGATAATAATCATTACTTGTATTTAATATCTTTCCATTATTGTACGATCAATTCTATAAACCTTTTCCCCAGTACTCACAGTAGCTAGGTCTTTTCTCCTGTAAGGATTTTCACGAAGATAGGTATAATTAAATAAGTGAGAAAATTTCAAATTTTAGGATCAATCTAGGATATCAAAATAGTGAATAACATTTTGTTTTTGTCGATATTACTATTAGTTGCTGTGCCTATGACCATAACTTAAGAATTCTCGATGAGTGAATTGTTTCTCTTTAACTTTGTTAAAATGATAGAAATGACAAACGTGCGACGCACATTTCCTACAGAAACTTCAATCAAGTGCCTTATTCCTAGCGTCTCTAATTCGGAATGGCTTAAATCTGACGTCTATAGTAGTTTTTTGTTTCATCTCATATAACCGTGATGTCCCCACTGCGATTTGCATTGTTGGATTGCACTGTCGCACTCGATTCAAATCGACTCGAAAAAACGCCTAAATTGCATTTCACATTTAAACACTAGCGGATATTTTCTTATAACATAGTGCTTACATTTCATTCTATTTAATTAAGCAATTAGTTTTGTATGTATGCATTTAAAAACTTTTCATTTTTATGTCTTCATTAAAACGAGTTTTACATATTCCGACCTATTTATGTGGCTCGATGTATTAACCTTTTCTGTAAGAGTACGCAATTTCGTAATTTGATACATTTTTTTCTACTGGATATTAAATATGTTCATAGCATCATTAACTTACACGAGATTTATATTCAATATTTCACTGGCAAAATAAGATTATATTTTCTTCCCTCTGTCTGTCTGTTCTTTCTTATTCAGTGTTGATCCAATGGGTGAATACGAATCCACTGTAAATTTAAATATGCGGTAGACTTACAGATATTGTTGTTTAATGGACGCTCGTACAATAATTGATTTTGTTTCATATAAAATTAGTATTATTATCATTTTTATATTATAAACTAGCAGAATATCCCGTTGAATTTCAACGGATTTAGTGAAGCTACTACAGCACAACATACAAACTTTAAAATACCTATATATTTTGTGATAATTTTAGATATTAATGGTTCAAAAAAGTGTGAATTCTTGATCATTACGGGACATGAGGGCGGGAGGGGGGGGGGCGGCCAAAAACTTCCCGTCTCAGGGCGGCCAAAAGTCTGAAGCCGGCCCTGTCAGTAGCTTTACATAAAAAAAGGATTTTCTATTTTGCCTTGTGATTGGAATCCAATTGATGATTTAGATGCCTCCAGTAGCCTTTGAAGAGTTCGGGAAAATGAGATGTGCCCAAAGCAGCCATCCTCAGCGGAGTTTTTAATTAGTGTCTAATATAAGTGTATAGCCATGGAGAACGGCTGCTTCGTGCTACATTTTCCCCCATATTTTTATGTCATGTTGGTCCTATTCAATTGATAAAAAAGATCTTTACAGCCCACCATTTCATCAAGGGCATCCACGTATTAAATGTCAGAATTCCAGATCCAGCGACTAAAACCCGCTACACGCCCATTCACAAAATGCTCCCGTCTTAATTAAGTTGACGGATCGCGGTCGCCTTGGTCAGGACGTCGCACCGGACGGAAGATTTTATACGCCGCTGAAAAATCTCCTCCCTCCTCTCTGTCTCAGTCTGTCGCATGCGCGGGACCCGACGAGTGACGCCGAACGCAGCCGAGAGGCGTGGTTCGTTAACCTCGCTCATGCTTCCCTCGCACAACATCTCTCTCCCTCTTCCTCTCATCCCCCACCCCTTAACCCACTCCCACGCCTTACTTTTAATTCCGTTCGAATTTGCACGTACGCGTAAAAGGTGGGCTTTTAGAGGGAGATAGAGTGAGAGAGGAAGAGAGTACCCCCTACACCCGTGTATAAGGTCGCACTTTTTGGACTCAGAAATAAGAGGGTACGAAATACTTCTCAAAATTGAAGTGCAAAAAAACTAATATAAGTTACGAGGCATTTATTTTAATATCGCAGAAGACATTGAAATCACGTGCTACTTCTGTGATAAAAACTCTAAATTATACACGGAACGAGCTATAGAAAGTTAAAAAAAAAATGTGCGGCGAAATTCGAACGCAATTAGACCGTACTCGTATAACGGTAGCGCATTTGAAAATCGCGTATTAAAATCCGTGAAAATTTTTATTTGGGGTCCCTTTGGGGAGCGCTTTTTGCGCCCAGTTGCAAATTCGCTCCTTTCAAGGACATGCTGTTAGATAGATAGATGTGTGAATTTTCCTGGAATTTTAGACCAAAAACTTCCCTGCCTATATGAGCGGGTGCCTCCTGTACAAGGATATTCACGTTAGGTGAAGTACAGATGCGTTAAAAGGTAGAAGGGAAGGGATCGCGTGCGTATTCTCTTGTTCCTCTCCATCAACCTGCTACTCTCATCGCGACGTAAGGGGGGCTTGGGAAAGTGGATTGGTATCGCGGATTTAGCACCAAGCGGGTCTCAAGGACTGAAAAATGAAAATTTTAAATATGAATTATCGTATCAGGTTATGGCTCCAATGAGGTTGACGATGTGAGCAAATCCTGTAGCTTTGTATCAGTTAAGTAAACCAGACGCCCTCAGCTACATAGAAGTCGTCCTCAGTGGCAATTCACCGTATTTTTTGTAGAATTGCCAATGAGGAATGATGGCTAATTCTTAGCTGGAGCGCGCAACTGGTTTATTAAACTGTTGTTTAGTTACGAGGGTTATCTAAGCCATAACTTTTTAATATTTGGACGTCAATACCGGACCTCAGATGTTTCCCCCCACCTTTTTAACTAAAATCTCAGCTTAAAGTAAGCTATGCGATTGGGCTTTTGACCCTTTTAATTAGGATTATTTTTCAAATAAACTAGACTCCATCGCAAAATTTGATTTATATTTGAGTGGAGAATGGAGGAATATTTCACCGGACGAAAAATTTATGTATTTCTAAACGATCTTAAAATCTATGATCTGGATCATGTATTTGGTGCAAGATGGGAAACTGTAATGGTAGTCTAGGGCAGTGATTCTCAATCATTCAACTGTCGCGGCCCCCTTGAATGTTATTTGAATTGAAAAATAGTAAAAATAATAAACTTTAATACGAATTTATTTATTTATATAACAATAATTTTTATCACATCGTATTTCTTAAAATTTCCTTTTGAAATTTTGTTATTCATTAATATTTTATATTTTTGCATTTCACCTAATATTTGAGAAACATTGGTCTAGGGGAGAGAAGATGGAGGCGCCGTATGGACGGTGTTGACCTCTCCCTCCCTCCAAACCAACCTCTTTCCCCATCCACTGCGACGAACTCCTCCTCATTAGCTTTTCAGTGTCTCCTGAATATAGCTCTCCTTCCTAGAGCCTGGAACACACGGCGCTTGGTAGCCCGTTCCGGTTTACGAAGTCCCTTATAACTCTTCAATTAGTTAAGGACACCCAGTTACCTCGCCGAGTAATCTCTCCTCCTGGCACGACTCCCGTGCATGTCTGCCAAGGTTCATTAAGGGGCTCCTTGTCTCGGCCGCCGGTTGGATGAATGCTGGTTTTTAATTGTCGCAAGATAGCATAAATTTAACGTTTCTAAAGTGGCATCGATGAATTTTACTGGGTAACATCGGATATCCCTGGGCTGACATAATAAATTGCAAATCATAATGCTTCTTATGATCAAGTTAAAGCATTCGGAAATTTAAGATACTTCAATGTTGTATGAAATTTATACATTAATTGGCTCTAGATAAGAGAAATTAACTTGTAAGCGTTTTATTGACCTTTAATTTCAGTACTACGGTTGGCTAGTCAAATTGTCTAGCATTAAATTTGGTACATCATCTAATATATGTCATTACATTAACCCATGTATTCCAATTATAGTGATTTCGCGAAGTTTGGCGAGAAACGCGAAAGAATCTTGTTGACATTGTGCTATTGCTTGCATTGAAGCTGCATTATCTCCTTGATTGCGTCGTGTCATTAATTGTCTAACTGTAAGTAAAAATTTTCTTAATGTTAATTATGCCGTTTGTAGGCAAATGTTTTACTTGACCATTGGAGAAAAAAGCGTGGGACTATATCTAGCAATCCCACCCCTTCCTTTACTTTTTTTACTTTAATTCACTGACCTAAGTTTGTGACTAACACATTTAAGATTTTGCGAATCTACTTCGCGGGCGTAGTGTAAAAACGTTGTTCATATTTTTGTCTGTCCGTTTTGATCGCCAAAATTAAATTCCACTTAATTTGTAATATTTATCTCTTATTTACTTGTTATCGTTCGGCGACAATATTCGTATAGCTCGAAGGTTTTGTAAGACAGTGGATAAGTCGTATACGTTCATCTATATTAGAGCCCGATATTTGCTTTTTTAAAATAATTTTAAACAATCGCGCTCGAATTTTGAAAGTTTTGTCATTTTCTGTTACCGACATTTCCCATCGTCATTCTTTCTGCGCTGGCTTGGTAAACTTCCCACGAATATTTTGTGCTGGAATATCTTCGGTATTCCATCATGTAAATCGAATGAAAAACCAGCGCATGGATGAATACCTTACATGTTTTGACGTCGAAATTTGTCCCAAAGTTTTTCGTGGTCCATCCTCCTTCCCCTGTCTTTCTCCTCCTCCTCTCCACTCCCCCCCCCCCCTCCACCCCCGCCCTCCGTACTCACGAGTAGGAGGAGGTGGAATGCGAGTTCCTCTGAGCGTCCGCGCTCTCTCCCATCTAGAGGCTTCCCTCCCCCTTTTGGTATATAGAGAGAGGAAGGGAGGGAAGGAGGGAGGGAGATAGAAGGATGAGGGGGAAGGAACGAAGCGGGAAGAATGCATTATTATGGTTTCAAGAGGTTCCGTTCTTAGAGCTCTTTGAGGAAGGAAACGCGATGCTTAACTCTCTTTCTCCCCCTCCCTTCTCTCTCTCTCTCTCTACCTCCTTCCCCATTCACCCTTTCTCTATTCTCTTCTTGCTCCTTTGCCTTACTCCTCTTCATTCCTCGCCTTCTTCCGACCTTGCTCATTCTTTTCTCTTTTCTCCTCCATTTTTTACCTCTCTATTCTCTTCTTCCATCTCCCCTTCTATTGTTCTTCGTCTGTTTTATTTCTGCCTACTGTCGAGGTTTTTAAACTTTGGTGTCTGTCTGTCCGGCTGTCTGTCGTTATAGTTAAATGGAAGAGGGGGGGAGGGACCTTGTGGTCTCAATTTAGCCCTGAAAATAAAGACGTTTATCTATCTATCTTTGCACCCGTTTAAATTGGAATTGTGACAAATCCGTAAGCGATAGATAGCTGAAATTTATATTTCTTTACTGCTGCCGTTTGTTTTCTTTTTTAGATTTGAGTATTGTAATATATACAGGGCCCATTAGTTAATTTTAATGTCTCCGAAAGCACAAAAGACGGAAATCTATAAATTTTTAGGTATATATCTCCACGTAGATGCCTCTTACAAGCGAGACTCTAGTGAACGAATATGTGGCCGTATATAACTCCATAAAGAAATACAAAAACGCGCTAATTCTATCAGACTTCATGGTTAAAACACTACTTGTTTCTAAGGAAAAATCGCTTATGTACTTGGTTAGTTTGTCAGTTTGTGTGGAGTCAACATTTCACAATATATTCGTCTATTATTCGTATTAAATAATACACTTGGTACTTTTTCACAGAATTCTTTGTGAAAGTACGATGTGTATCATTTAATATGAATGATATTGCCTACTTTCACGAAGTCAAGACTGAATTAATTAATTATACATTGGTCTATATGTAAAATGTTTGGTGGATGTAAGATCAGCTACTGGGAATAAATCCAAAATCAAAAGAAAGCTCTTAATGTAATTTGCCGTGCGATTCTTCCCACGCCTGTTCCTTCTCTTTTCTCTCCGTTCTTCTCTCGTCCTCTGTCGACCACTTTTCCTCTTCCTCCTTTTTTTCCCGCTCATTTCCCGCATTCCTTCCCTCGTTCCCCACTCGTTATCCTTTGCCGGTCCTCCATCTCGCTATCTCATTCTCTATTTCAGCCATTTATCCACTCCTTAAACCTCCTCTTCTCATAAATATCCTCCCATCTCTCGCCAACTTCCTATTACCTCTCCCGTGCCTCCATTACCTCCCCATTCCAGCATCAATCCAATTCTTATTCCCGTCCTCTCTTTATCTCTCATATCTCATTCTCTTCCCTCTGATACCTTTTTTTTGTTTCGTTCCCAACCTCCGGCGTCGCGCGCACACACACACACGTATATTTCACGAATCTCGTTCTCCTATTTTTTTTTCTTTAAACTCATCTACTTACAAATTTCCCAGTCGCTTCGCGAAACCTCTCTCTCTCACTCACTCTTACCACGCCCAACCAATCGTCTTACAACCCTTATATCAATCCTTCCTTTAGCTCTCTCGGTTCTTACGATCGTTTCCCAAGCCCCCTTCCACGTTGCCTTTTGTCTCTTTCTAAATTCTCTTCCCTCGATTAATTCCGTCGTCTTGTCTTTCGGGTTCCGACGGTTATGCAAGGAGGAGATCGGGAACGGATCCAAGTGGGCGTTTTTCTTCCCTCAGGACGACGACTCTTCTCTTTCTCTCAAATTGGATGTTCGCCCGGGGGCTTGAATGCGCATCGGCAAGGCTGAGTGATGAGATTTTCTCATAGGCATCATCCTGCATGTTTCTCTCTCTCTCTCTCTCTCTCTTTCAATTAAGCTTAAACATTCTCCTTACTCTTGACAACAACTTTGAAAAGAGACATGTTCTCTCTCACCGGGGCCTTGTCGCAATCGTCCGAGATTTCCTTTCGATCTGTTCCGGTGATGGAAGAAAGAGAGGGGCTTCTATGAATTTTATTTTCTATCGGGTGTAGCCTCTTAAAATAATTCGGATAGAAATTTCCCGAGATTACTCTCCGCCGCACTGTCCAAGACAAACATAATGGTTTTCGGGCGTACAAATCGCTTCGATTTTTTAAAATGGTGCGGCATGGTTGATTTTTTTCCTTTTTTGGCTTGGTTATTCCGCAATTTTAAGCCGCGCATAAATATCGGATTGGCCAAAAAATGAGCTACGTTGTGAAAAGAGACGAAAATGTCGCATTTCGAGCGTAATTGGATATGGAATATTCGTGTATACTTCGGAAACAGGTTAATTTATCTTACAAAGTCAGTAAATATTTTGCTTTTCATGTTTATTTTTAATCTCGATGTGCTTCCATTAAGTTTCCACGCGATGATAGTGGGATAATATCATATCGTTCACCCTATCAAAATTTGTTTTGATAGATGACGTCGATGGCGCTTTTATTTAATACGTATAAACACTTTAGAATGATGTTTCATATTGCTATCGTTTCCAGCGAATGAAACGTATTCGAAGCCTGGCGACAATTTTTCCGCAGTTGACTTTTAATTGGAATACGTAGAAAATCGATAGCGATTGAATTTAAATGTTTTTTTTTATACGAACACGATAAAGTGATTATACTTTCCAAACGCAATTAGCGCTCATTCATCTATGTAACGTAAACACGAATAATACTTAAAATCCGGCTTTTTTCATGGCTATTGGAGCGTCGTAATTTATCAGTGCTTTTATCATGCTTTTAATATTTTTCCGTTTTATTCAACTCCTCATCGCAAAAATATATACTCCAATTTTTAAACCATTCCAGAGGCTCTTGTCTCAATTTTTTTTCCAAATTGGGTCCATGGAGTACGTATTTGATGGGCGATTCGCGTGCCTACGACGAAACTGAATAATTAACCATCTGATGCGATAATATTTGCCTTCGTATCGCTTTAACAACCCTTCACATTCCACGTTTTTCTTTATTTTTATATAACAGGCTGAAATTTATACGAAGAACCATGGAGTTAATATTCAACCGTAAAAATCTCATGTGAGGGTTTTACCGGAAAAAACAGCATTATTTTTCGCTATCAAACACCATAATGTTGACGTTTCGTCAGTTACGTATGTATGGATTCTTCGTTAGTATGACGTTTTCCATGATATTGATTTAACCTCTTTAAATATCTGATTATTTAATTCTACGAAATTTATCTTCTTCCGGTTTGTTTTAAAAAGTTATTATTCGCCCTCCGCCAGTATTAAACTAGGTCAGAATAGCTTATGAACGAATCCCTCGTGGCGTTGGATAGAGGAGATGACGCGGATTTGCAGCAGAGAGGCGCTTCGCAAATCTTCGCTTCGTTTTTTTTTAATTTTTTTATTAGCGGACCGTGAATCCACCACTTCTCCACCGGGGTAATTGGGCTCCTCGTTCACTTTTTCCGAACGGACGCGCAAACTCTTGAGTTTGTATCCCAATATCCCAACATTCGGCCTCAAAAATCTCGCTTCGCCTTGAGCATTATCGACGCTCCTCAAACTTCTTTCCAGCCTCTCTCTCTCTCTCTCTCTCGCTCTCCCTTTGTCCCACTCTCTTCCTGCGTCCCTCATTCCCATCTCCCTCCCCCCTTTTTCCCTCCCCTCTCTTTCTTCTACACATTCCCATTTCTCCTACTCACTCTCCCCTATCCCTGTATTACCTTCTTTCTCTTCCCCCTCCTTTTCTCACTATATATTACATTGTCTTTCCCCATCCCCGTAACTAAATATTTTAGCGCCCTGGGAAAAATAGTAAATATGCGCCCTCTCCCCACTCAAGAAATTATTTTCTATAGTTTATTTAGTTACTACATATTTGGATTTTTTTGCGCCCCTTGCTTAGTTGCGCCCGGGGCAGAGGGCCCGCTTGCCCCGCCCTAGTTACGACCCTGGCTTCCCCTCTTGCTTTCAGTCGCCGACTTCACATCTTTTGTCTTCTCCTCTCTCCGTCCCTCCTCTCATTCACTCTCCTTCTCTCTTTCTCTCTATCCTTCTCTCCCTCTCTCCACTCTCTCCCTCTCCTCTCTCCCTCCCTTTCTCTTGTCTCTCTCCCTGTGTCTCCTCTCTCCCCCCCGCTCTCTGTCCCCCTCTCTCCTCCCCCCCCTCTCTCCTCCCCCCCTCTCTCCTCCCCCCTCTCTCCCCTCCCCCCTCCCCTATCTCTCCTCCCCTCTCTCTCCTCCCCTCTCTCTCCTCCCCCCTCTCTCCTCCCCCCTCTCTCCTCCCCCCTCTCCCCCTCCCTCTCTCTTCCCCCTCTCCCCCTCCCTCTCTCCTCCCCCCTCTCTCCTCCCCATCTCTCCTCCCCCTCTCTCCTCCCCCTCTCTCCTCCCCCTCTCTCCTCCCCCCTCTCTCCCCCCTTCATCTCCTCCCCCTCTCTCTCTCCTCCCCATCTTCCTCTTACCCTTCTCTCCCCCTTTTGTTCTCTCTTCCGATTTTGGGAGGTAGATATATTTCACGCCGATTCTAATGTTGTTTTTCCATTTTCATATTTCTCCTTTCTCTGTATCCCTTTTCCCCTCCTTCTTCTCCCGCTCCATTTATTTCTTCCGCCAAAAAAATACCTTTTTTCCAAACTTGCTCATCCGATATTTTTTTTCCGATTCGCCAACTTCGAACAAATCTCCATCCTTCGACGCCAATGATCGTTGTTCGGTTGTCTTTTTGCGAGGATTACGCGGATCGGCGGAAATTTTCGATTTTTCCCCTCCTTCTTTGTTACTGTCTTCTGAACATCCTCGCTGAGACTTTGAATATTTTAGCAGTGCAAAAGTTCTGCATGAGAGAAGTTTTTATTTTCACTTAACTTTTCGACGGCGTTTCGGATTTGTGAGAAGATTGATTCGATTTTTTTTATAGTCTTTAACGTTGAATTACGATTTTGTATTTTTTGGCGATACACTCTTTATGCACCGTATATCGTTATTTTGTGGGATTATTTTATTCGTGAAAATTTATTTGGGCTAACTTTGCGGGAGATTTAAATACCTAATTATTCAAAAATATAGATAGACGTCTATGTGAGAGAAGATGCTTATTTATTGGAAGATGCATGCGTGCGATGTCTCTTTCACTGTTGCAAATTGAACTTATTGATGTATTCATTTGATTTTTTTGCCCTTTTGCTTTTCTCTCGTTTCCCCCAAAATTTTCCAAAATGTAAAAAATAAGTCCGCTATCCATTTTGAGACGAAAAATCTCACCGTGGATTTGGAACCTTTCAGGAATCTTCAGACTTCGAAAGTTCGATTGGAGCCCAAAATTTCGAGATCGCAAATTTTCGAAATCCTACGACATCAATTCATAGAAAACGATTCGTTTCGCCGAGTTCGCCGTTTTCTAAAGTATTTCTTTCTCCTTAGTATTCCCCCCTCCCTCCTACTCCATCCCCTGCCCTCCGAACCCCCTATAGAATACCTCAACGCACTCCTTCCCCATTCTTTCCTTCCCTCCCCCTTCGTTCCTTTTCTCTCCCTCCCTTCTTACGACCATTCTTTCGCAGACATCCATAAGACATACATCTCTCCTTCCTTCCTCCCTCTCCCGACGAAGTCTTCCATTCCCTTTTTCAGACCGATCCACACGCTCCCCTTCCCCAATCTTCCTTCTCTCTCTCTCCCTCTTTTCCCGACCATCCCTCTCCCCCTTCTTCTTTCCCTCCGCCGTCCCCCTTCCATCCATACACCCTCCCTCCGCTTCCCTTTTCAGCCGTTCAATACCTGAGGGTTGCAGCTGCACCGGATGGCCCGTTCGATATGGTACAGAAATGCTCTTTTGGGAGGTTGGGTCGGAATTGGACGGGTCTTTAGGAATCGTGCGGGTGGGTGGCGGAAGGAATAGGATAAGGGTAGGAGACTAGGGTGCGATCTAGGCGTTGTATAAGGAGGGATGGAGGGAGGGATAGGGATAGAGAGGGGCGGGAGGCAAGCCCTTAAGTGCCGAGGAAATTTCGCTCGTGGAACGTGCGCGCGTGTGTTTGTGGATATCTGGTCTTTTTGCCAAGAGATGCCTGTCTCGTGCGGAGGCTAGGGTGTCGTGGAATGCGTCTTCCATGCGCGTCTTACCCCTTCCTTTCGCCCTATTTTGTCGCTTCTCGTCAAAGGAGGCACGCGTGGGAGTGTGCGGCGGGGAAGGAGAGGCTGGGGTAGGAGACGAAGGGGAGGCTGGGTGTCTTGCGGGAATATCCCCCTTCGTCTTGAGACATCTGCCGGCGGATTGTTTGCGGTTTCGGGACTGGCGTGTTGAGGTTTTCCAGGTTTCGTCAGGACCCAAAGTCTCGTGGTAAAGTAGGGACGTCTGCCCCGTTCTTCCGCTCCGGGTTTCGCCCTTGTACCGTAACGCATTTGGCGACGTCTTTTGTACTTTAAAAAGGATAGACGGGACAAATTGTTTGCAAAGGCGTTACGTGTCGAATTCGGATCCGGCATTCCGAGACGCGGTGATGAATGTTTAAAGAAAGTTTAGGCGAAAATGCATTTCAGGTCCAAGAGGGGATATTTTTCGAAGGATGTTGAAACGGTAGGCGAGAGGCGAAAAAAAAATCGCCTCGTTCAAATTGCATTCAGATCCGAATCGAATCCCCAAGGAAATCATCTCGCCCTTTTTAGCAGTAAAGAGCTCGGCAAAACAATTAAAAATAAAACGCGAAGATTTTTGTCGGGGGGAAAAATGCAAAAAATTCACGGTTTTCTATTCCGAGAGACCAGTTTTTATTCTCGAGAGCGTTGTTTTCGCGGGAACTGCCGTCGCCTGAAAGGGAAAAAAAATGAGAACTTGCATTCGGGAACGTGGATAGAATCGATGTCGGAAGGAGGAACGAGTGGGGAAGTGGTCGGGCGAGTGAGGTAGGACGGAAAAGATAGGTTATGCAGGAGATTGGCGTCCTGGGAACGTCTGGGAGACAATGAGCTCCGTCGCCCCATCCCATCTCCCTCTCTCTCTCTCCAGGTGATAACTCTTGAAGCGTGGGCAGCTGGAGAGGAAAAAGCATGGCAGATGAGAGAGTGAACGAAAGAGTTTACGGTTTGACGTGAAGTAGAGTTAACCCATGCCTGGCTTATATGTTACGTCCTTTTATATTTTTATTCGGTTTTCTTACGGTGGAACTTATGATGCGTTTCCGGATATAAATTGTGTAACGCAAAAGAAACATTTTATTTGTTTTTTTTTTTTAGATAGGAACGCTCTAAGAGGAAAATATCCATTTACGCACGATTTTTCGATTAAAAAAATTTGTTCTCGTCGCTGCGCGTAGTTTAATTTAAAGAACACAAAACGACCATAACAGTTAAAATGATATGTTATATCGTGGCTGTCGCCTTCTCGAGGAGATTTAAGCACATTGCATTAATGCTTTCGTTAACCACACAAAGGTTTTATCGCTATGCTGGTGAGCTCGGAATTAAATTGGATATTAATCGACGCTGATGACGGTAACAGCTTGTCCTCCCTTAACCAGTTTTTGTTCCATCGTTGGCGAGTCTCTTCTATATTAAATGTTTGCACCTCCATTAATATTTTTTACGGAGTCGTTCGCACTAGTAAATGGTTAGCAAGCGTCATGTTTCTACAAACTAAATTTTACTAATTAAATATACGCTGTAGAGGGAAATGTTATTACGATATTCACGATAAGCTGTGTTAGATGAGATAGTATCTCACGACGGACTGAAACATTACATAAAAGCATATGCCTTAAATTCGTATGAAGCCATTAAAAGACCGTTTACTGCTTATTCCCCTTGCATTCCTCGTCACGTTCGGATAACCGAATGGATTTTTTGGGGCTCTTTCCCCTTTCTGAATATATTCGGGAGGGGGCCGCATCCGGCATATGTCGTATTATGACGTAAGAGGAAAACAACTCGCGTGAACGAATTACTTAAATGGCCTAAATTATACCCAAAGACGAGCCGAGAGGAGGGAAATGGTTCCTGTATGTTTAATATTTGACGAATGACATATGCCGCGTTAGGGGGGGGGGGGAGGAAATATTAATGGCGATGAGACATAAGTCTCAAAGCTAGGCCATAAAGCACGTCCTGCCTAGACATATGTCGGAGCCCATTAAATGAATACTGACTCTCAGTTTGGTGGTCCAGTTTACGTCTTGCGATCAGGTAATTCACCGGTTTTATTTTTTGAAGCTCTCGTCTTCCATAGTTTTTTATTCAACGAGAACGAGATTACCGCGGTGTTTTAACGTTTGAATTCAAATTTGTTATGGAAACTTTATGAAATTAGTAATTAATAGAACACGGAAAATAATAGTAAAGAAGGACCTGAAACATGTAAATGTAAACGGACAAGGATCGGGTTCGAGACGATTAAATCAATTCAAGCGTTTCTTCGTTTTTTTTTATAGCTGGTAACTTCACTCCGTGTCAGAAACAAAACAATTCATGGTAACCAGAGTTACCGAAAAGTTTACAGTTTTTTTCGCGTTCAGAAAATTTCCAACTTCAATCGAACACCCTGAATAGTCGATGAGATCGCCTCCTATGCCTTTTTCCCCCTCGTCTCACTCGGCGAACATTTTCGAAAATTTTCTCTCTCTCTCGTCCAACGCCCTCGTGTCAGGGCAGTTATCGATGCTTTTCAGATCGATACGCGACCGTGGAGTGTAAAAAAAACAATGCAAGTGCGATCGTAGCGTCTGCGAAAGAGTTTTCCTCTCGGAAGAGGAGGCGAGGACGACGGCAGCGCCAATATCCCTCAACTATGCACGCTGCGCCCCGGAGAGGTGCCGCTTTTGTTTGTCGCCTTTCCCGCACGCGTCCTTTAAACCCTTTAAGGTACGAGGAATGAAGGCGTGTGAATGTCACGGACGTCGAGCACATTTACCCCCGAAGCGCGGTTAGAATAATGGGCCTTCTCTATTAGCGGAAAAATATGGATGGTTGCCTCTTTTTTTTTCTTTTTTTTAGAGGAAACATAAAACAGACCTTGGTTTTTCGGCCTGATGATGTATCTCCACGTTTCCGTTTGGACGAGCGTATTTGTTTTTCGATAGACACAGTAAGGTGCCAATTCCGACCTTAGAAAAGTCTATGGCGGCTGAAAAATTTTAGTAGTCTGCTCATTTTTATAAATTAAAGGAAATTCATTTAATGTCGAGTATCTTTCTGTTGCTTTTCTTTAATAGTTTTTATAAATATCCGAGTAACAATTTTTCTGACATTATGCGAATAAATTCAAATATATCACTATGTAGCATAGACCACGGCGTAAGTATTTTATATAAGTATCGTAGAAATGAATGATTCACATATATCATAAGTTGTATCGGCTTAAACCTCCAACTACTTGGTATTTAAATGACGTAGTACCCCCACGAGTAATAAAACTAAAGAAAGTAAGCGATCATCTCTAGCGATACATTTAACGTACAAGTTAACCGAAAGCACTTTATAATAAAAAAGGTTAGCCGCCTTTAAAAGTTTTTCCTTGATCCCTTCATAGGTAACATTCACTCGCGGAGAAAAGTTTATACTTTGACGAGCTTTGGAGCGCGTAAAAAGGTGAAATTGAATTTCTCTAAGGTCACACTAAAAATTTCACTCGCTAGCCTGACCCGTTTCTACATCTAGACGAAGAGCACTCGAGAAGACCTTTAATAATGTCCGTCACTGTAAACAACCTTACCATTGTAACTTGGCTTTTAATTTTTTTTTACTTTGAGAATAATGTCTTCGGTACATTATCCTTAAACGAAAAAAATTACGGATGCCAGTGGCTTTAATAAGTTCCTGTTTTGCGCCTAGTGTTTACTTTTTTTGCCTTATAAAGGTCACATTTTGAAAAATATGACCCATTCATCTGAGGGACGTTTAAACAACCCCGCATTATCTCTGATTAGGCAACCTTCCTTTATCTCCGGCATAAAATGGGTTGCCAGGCCTTTATATATATATATATATATATATTATTTCAGGGCAGAGAATTCCTCCTTGTTTTTTTAATACATATCTTTCTCCTTAACCCCTTCGAGACTCCGAGTCGTTAAGCTTCGGCTCGTTCGTCGGTTATTACCTCTCCTATCTTATTTTTTCCTGCAACTTCCGATTGGCTTTGGGCGCATAAAAACGTTCCTCCCTAGTTACTTCTTCGGCTCACGGAATGTCGGATCTATCTCCTCTCTCTCTCTCTCTTTCTTCCTCTCCCCTTCTCTCTTTCTCTCCCCCTCTCTTTTTCTCTCCCCCTCTCTCTTTCTCTCCCCCTCTCTCTTTCTCTCCCCCTCTCTCTTTCTCTCCCCCTCTCTCTTTCTCTCCCCCTCTCTCTTTCTCTCCCCCTCTCTTTCTCTCCCCCTCTCTCTTTCTCTCCCCCTCTCTCTTTCTCTCCCCCTCTCTTTCTCTCCCCATCTCTCCCTCTCTTTTTATCTCCCTCTCTATCTCCCTTTCTCATGATTCAGCATCTCCCATATTAAGCCCTCCGGCTACTTCTGCTGAACTGTCGCTTCCCTCGTGTTCTTCCCCTCACCTCTCTCTCTACCTCTTTGTCTCTCCTCACGATTTGCCCAATGATTGTCACTACTGATGCGTGTTAATGCACCAGCATCTTTTTTTCGCCTACATCGCGTGTAAAAAAATCCTCGAGTTCTTATCTCATTGTTATTGTTATTATTATTGTTTTGGACAGTGGTAGGTTTGAAACGTTTTTGAAGTAGAGCGAGCAAGCTGACGTGTTGTATTTTTTATCCTTAAAAAAATGATTAATTAATGTGTATTGCGTTGCCGTTAATGATCGTGTTTCAAACTATCGAAGGGGTTATTTCTTCACTCCGCTGCAAAATATTCTTTTTAATGATTGATTGCTGTTTCCACGAATAAAATTTTTAAACATCTAATTTCTAAAACTGGTTTGTAAGCGTCTTTTTTTGGCTGTCGTAATTTCGTTATCGATTTGCTGTTGCATACTAAATCAAATTTTTGTGATCTGTTATTAAAATTTTCTTTTCTTTTCTTTTATAGGTGAGCAGTGCGATTATGAGTTACTTCGAATGAAATGTAGACTTACAATGAGACAAACTAGAGGTAAGAAATTCATTTAATGTTTGACGAGTGAAACAGTTTCATAACTTCGAAAGCAGCATTTTAAAATTATGGATCCATTGGATGTTTTTAACCGGGTTTCATTCATTTGTATAAATATTGCGCCATTCTCGCGAAAGAAACGATTTCCTCTTATTTTTTCTGCAGTTTGAGAACTGTCTTGTGGGCACGAAAAATATTAGTGCGAAACAATCGCGATACCTGTGTGGCGACTCAAAAAAGCGTTCTTGTTAAAGTCATGCAAAAGTTGTCAGCGGCGCACGTAACTTCGTTTGAGGGCTGAATGTTCTACGAAATAAAAATATATTCACACAGTACATGTAAAAATCAGAGTATTTACGACAATACATAAATTTATAGATAAAAACTATTAAAATTTATATATTTATTTACCATAATATCACCTAGCATAAAATAGTTCGTAAAATTCTTACGAAGGGGTATAGAGAGTTTGTAACCCCTGTGTCCATTCATTAGGTGCTAAGTTTCACGTAGCAAACAAATAAGGATGCATTTGAAGTCTCTTAAATGAGATTTTGCGCTATAATTCTCTATTAACGTATACAAGAGAATTTAGAATGAAACATATACAAGACAGTGCTTATTAAAATGGCTTTCAGCATTTTTTGTTTATTATTTTTTTATAATTTCCCCTATAGCTTGAAGATTTTCAAACCTTTTCCGAGCGTATTTATATAACAGAGGTTTTAGCTTGCGTGCGCCTTATTTAATCTCCGAGTAAGAGAGAGAGAGAGGGAATTGTTGATCATTAGGTAGTTGTCAGCTCGCGGAGAAGATTACTCTGATTGCACCGCGCTGCTTTTGGTTCGGAGAGTTGCTCTGAGGCGGATCTGTTCCCCTTTTGATCCCTTCCTCCCCGAATAGATTTGCATGATGCAGCAAGACGTAATCCGGCGCGGGATTGAAATCTTTGACCTTAAACGTCATGATGACCTGCTGCCATTGCGTGAGACGCGAGATAGAGTTGATGGTTTACGTGTACTCTTGCCATGAAATATTGCCTGGGATAGGAAGCAAAGATTAATAGAACTGGAAGCCCTACTTCGACCCATGCCCTCTCTCTCTCTCTCCCACGGTTTGTGTCTCTGTGAGATCCACTCGGTAGGCAAACTAGCAGCGTCATTAGCCTCTCTCTCTCTCTCTGCCTCGACTACATCCGCATTAATCATTTTTTTCCGTCCTAAAACGCTCGTAACACAGTTTTCGTGACGCAATGGAAACCGCGGATTTATTCACGAGCGGTGTTTCGGCGTTCGTTTCGTGGGAATAAAAGTTCGTCATTTTTACCGAACCGAAAGAAGGGAGGTAAAGTTCATTTTATTTGTTATATCTTTTGTTTAATGCATCATCAATTAGATCAGGGGTGGGCAAACTTTCCTGCATGGCGGGCCGCATCGGTGTTCGCGAATTCTTCAGCGGGCCACATTGAAAGAGGCCAATGCTTAGGCGGGCCAGATTAGAGTTTAAATCGGAAATTGCTTAGATTATTAGGCATCGTACATAAGTGAAAAACTAGCACAAACAAGGATTATAGGGCTAAATTTTTAAAACGAAAGGTTTTATTGTCATAATTTTACCAAAAGTAATATAAAATTGTGGTAAGTTTTACAGATTGCTTTTTCACCCAAGCTTCGCGGGCCACGTTAAATGCTCTCGAGGGCCACATATAGCCCGCGGGCCACGGTTTTGCCCACCCCTGAATTAGATGTATCCGGGTAGTGAGTGAATCCTTTTCTAGGCCTTAATTAAAAATAAAAGAAAAAATAAACGAGTTATTTGACAGGTCGTATCCGTCTGTCCGCATGCTTCGTCTCCGTATTTTAAAGATGTTTGGCACTAAGGACTTTTTGGGCCAAAGGGCAATAAGAAAATTATGTAAATGATTCGCATAACTCAACCTAAGCAGGCATGACACCTTTCTATAAACAAAAAATCTGATGTGGCCAACACGACTTTCTCCATATTTGGAGTATAGATATTTAAATTATTATGAATAGCATTATAAGACAAAATTATTATTTCGTATCGTAAAAGAAGACTTGTCCTTATTGCCGTAAATTACGTATATTTTGTATGTGTTTACAAAATTCACCGCTACATGGTATTGGCGCTTTATACTAAAAATTACGAGAAAAGTTGAATATCTCCGAAATGGATGGTCCTACGAAAATTTGTTACAAACAAAACTTGGAAGAAATATTATTCTCTACAACATTGGTCGTCACGAAGAGTACCAATAACGATGTTTTTAAGGAGATATTTGACGGAAACCGAAAAACCGGTTATTTGTAAATAATTCCTAAACAATAACGGCTATAGAAAATTGTTTCAAAAGAAATTTGTAGGAAATTACATTCTATATAAGCTTTGTATAGAATTGTATATACAATAATGATGTTTTAAGGGAGAAATATTGCAAAAACCGAATCGGGTTTCGAATAAACCTCGACTTCCGGTTAACCGGTATTGCCCAAAAACTAATAAGTTCTTTGTGCTCATGTTAAAGTGTTATATATGAAGTTTGGTAAGGATATGACAAGTACTTTTTGAGTTAGAGCGCCCACAATCACATACACACACGCACACACACAGACATCATTCCGAAAATAGTCTAAACGTGTTCTAGGAACCTCAAAACGTGTATTTCCGTTGAAATCTCGAAGTCGATATATTTCATGATCACAATACTTTCCCATGGAGAAAGTAAAAATGAACTTTCCGACATAAATATGTTAACAACGTCAAAAAATGTTTCTAGGAAAAGCTGTAGAATTAGGTATTCAACATAATTCTTAAAGATTTCCTCTGCCTTGCATGTTTGCAGCATTATATGTGCACCTTTCCTCTCTTGTTATTTTTTTTTAAGTGCCTGACTTGTTTGTGCTTATTCTATGCATGTTTCTAACAATGAATTAGACTGGTTCCTATGATGCTGTTACTTCGATTGTACGCGGATTTCTGCACTCTTCATAGAATGTTTCTTACGCTAATTAAAAAATAACTAGGCTTCATTTTATTCCTAAAATTCTCTTCGGATGGATTATTTTTAATTTTTAATTTCACCGTCCTCATATTTCCTCATTTTTCCTGTTTCCTTTTCGCCTCATTTCCATTCAAATTTGAGCGATTGAAAAAGCGTTTTTTTGTGCGTCCACTTCTTTTCCTCCTCCACCTTTTTTTTTAGAAACGTAGATCTCCGGTGCAATTAGCGCAGCGACGTTAAGGCAAAACACTAAACGTTCCTCAAAAAAGCGGCGGAAAATCTTTTTGCCATCACGAGCACTTCGCATCTTTTCTTCCCGCCCTTAAACCGCGGCTTCATCCTTTACGTCCGCATCATCGCCCTCTCTTTCTCTCTCTCGACACTTTCACCCTCATTTGTCTCCTACATAATCCTCTTCCTTATTCCGAACTTTTTATTCCACCCCCTCCTCCCCCGGCGTAGAGTCCGGCGTCAAAAAGTCCCGGGATGCTCGCTCGAGCGTGCCTAATGCGGGGATAATGACATTGCGGAGGGCGCGGCAAGTGCATAAGATTCTTCCGTCGCCCCCGCCTTTCTCTCAGCCTCGAGTTAACATCGCCAGAGGAAGAGATTTTTGGGCGAGAGAAATGGACAAAGGGAGGGAGGGGGAGGGGGTGTGAAGGAAATTGAAGAAAGAGGGCGAAATGGGAAAATGGTGGAGGAAGAGAAAGGAGAGCGGAAGGGATGAGAGAGAGAGAGAGAGATTTAGAGGCCAGAGGCAGGAAAAAAGAAATAAAAGATAAGAGGGAGGCTGTTAGAGGATTGTAGGGACGTGCATGGTGGAAGATGTACGTAGTATTATAAAGCGTAGTTTCTCAGTCACTGGCGCTCGAGATACACTAGGGAGTACTTCAATGCTCACTTGAAAATATGTACACAACACTATGTCTTATACTGTCATGCTTGTTTGAAAACTCGTATAAAATTCTGTAAAATAGAAAGGGTCTTTGATTCTGGATCATGGGTTATGCTCATTTAATTTAATCTAGCGAATACGTGTTTTCTGTATCTGTGGATACGTAATTCAAAGAAATTTGTACGTTGGGTTGGTTACTTATTCAAAATTAAGGGATATTTGGTAAGATGAGGTTGAGAAACCTTGTGCTAGAGGCTGGCTGGTGCTGAAGGATATAGGGCTGTTAGGATATAGAGGGAGGCGGATAGAAGAGGGAGAGGATATATGACGGAGAGAATGGAGGAAAGAGGTAGGAAGGCATAGGCAGTGGCGGATCCAAGGGGAGGGGGGGAGGGCGATCGTCCCCCTCCCCCTTGGATATTCTTTAGGGGTAGCAAAAAGGGAAGCCGAGAGGGTTGTTATGCTGCAGAAGGCTTTCCTCAATAGGCTTCACTGTGATAATTATCATACTAATCTATCGTGTACCATGGATTATTAATAGAAAGTAATTTTGACGAGGATTTAGTGTACAAATGAAAAATACCCCCCACCCCCATGGAAAAATAGTCAACAATTGTCCCCCCTCCCCCCCTTGGGAAGTTTCTAGATCCGTCCTTGTGGAATAGGGACAGACAGACAAACGACTTTATTTAGGGCGAAATTGAGACTACATAGTCCCTTCTTACATTTAACACTAGGGAATGGGAATAGAAGAGGTAAGGGAAAGTTTAGGTGGGTGCAGGATAGAGGAATGGGAGAGGAAAGTGGATTAAAGTGGGTGACAGAAGAGGAGAAGGAGGAAGAGGAAGGATGATGGAAGGAGAATGGAAGAGGGAGGAGGACAGAGATGGAAGGAGAGGGTGAAGAGAGGGGAGAAAGAGGAGTGGGAGGGATAATGGGAGAGAAATGAAGGAAGCTGAGAGAAATGAAACCACGAGGAATAAAGGAAGAGAGAGAGAGAAAGATGATCAGGTTGGAGGAATAGACCGAGAATGGAATAGAGAAATGTAACGAGAAACGGAGAGCAAAAGGAGAAGAATAAGGAGAGTTCGCTTGTTAGCCTTTCGCGGACACAAGGGAAGTTTTTTTTTTAATGCCTGCGGTGAGAAGAAGAGCGGGTCCCGTTGTCTAGGTGTTGTCTGTGCGCGCGGGGTCCTGCGTTTGTCTGTGTGTGTGTCTGTGTGTGTCTGTGTGTGGAGTTTTAGGTGGGGAAGAGATCTCGACGTGTTTGTGGATGGAGATGGATGGAGGTTGGAAAAAGGGGATGGAGGAGAACGTAAGGGGTGTGAAGGGAGGGAGGATGATGGAAAGAAAGGGACGGTACATAATGGGAGGGAGGAGAGAGATAGAGAGAGAGAGGGGTGAATAGAAGGGGACGAAGCGGACCAGTGGATGCTCAGCCCGCGGAAGCCTTTGACCCTCCTCTCGAATAGGGAAATCTAATAAACCTCGCCTCTCCTGATATCGGCTGTTTACCCCTACTAACCCTCTCCCTCACCTCCCCCTCATCCCCTCACCCTCCCCTCCCTCCGCCCGGCCTTTCACCCTCTCTCTCTCTCACTCCACTCCCCTTTCCTTTCCAACCCTTACCCTGCAAACCCCCGGGCCATTTCTGCCCGATTCGTTCTCTTTCTGGTCAACATCCGCTCCTTTCTCCTTCCCCTCTCTCTCTGTATCTCTCTCTTTATCTCTCTCTCTCTTTATCTCTCTCTCTTGTGTTCTTCTCACTCTCTCCTCCCATTCTCTCCCTGGGAATCGCGGAAACCTTATGCCTGCCCAATAGCTTTGGCACGGCGGAGAGAACACACTCGGTTAATGCGGTCTGATTAAGGAATTCGAAGTGCCTCCTAGGATGTGCTTTTGCGGAGAAGCCTTTGTCGTGTTGGACACGTTAATTGCTTTCATTGAGATGGAAGATCTGCGGTCGTTCTTTTTTTTTCGTCGTTTTGCTCCATCGTGCATTGTGCGAGTTTCTCGCGTTTTTCAGGACGTTGCGAACTTTCAGTGCATTTCGTTCTGAGTTAATTTGTGCTTTCAAATCAGAGCCAAACTTCTTCGGAGCGATTTAGGAAGATATTGTTGCAAATTTAAAACGGCTGCTTTTACATCGTGTCTGTCTTATCAAAAACTCGCTCGTTTTGGGTTGCAATTAAAGATCTGAATTTATTCAAAACTGGGTCAGCCGCTATGAATATCGAGTCGGAGCACATTATTGTGAAACGTTAAAACTGGCATTGATCGGCGCTCTGTTATCCATTATTAATTACAGTTACTAATAAATGTGAATTAATATCCGTTTCCCCCACGTTTTGCGATTTAAGGTTTTTTAAAAAATAATTCCCTTATGAACGCTATCGGGAAACAATTATTAGATGCTGGTGGATCTGCAATACATGCATTGTAAAAATTAATTATCGCTTGCATGCGACAGAGAAAAGTTTTACCCGATTATGCAAATGAAATCAAGCTCGTAAATTTCCAGTTCATTTTCGCGACCGGTTTAACTATAACAACTGCATCATAAGGGGATCTGAAATGTTTGTTCCCATATGTAGCCATTGCAAACACTTCAAATCGCCTGATGGATCCAGTTGTTATTTGTGAAACGTGTCGCGAATATAAATTAAAGTGGAAATTCAAATAACGAGCTTGATTTCATTATTATAATTTCTTTCCACGAAGTGTAACATTCTTTGATTAATTCTACTCGTTTACTTAGAGAAAATTATGTGGGGAGACTGTTGCCAAGTATTACAATCTCTGGACATTATATATTTCTATGCATTTTCATTTTGCCCCTTAGCTACGAGTTTTTTTTTTTTTTAGCGCTTACTCGTCCAGATTTATTTTACAGGATAATATCCCGCCTGATCGTGCGCGTCAAAAAGGGAAAAATTTTTCCCTTGATCCATATCAAAGCGTCCATTATTTTTCACTCCTACAGCAGTCTTTACGTTTTCGGTCAATCTTTCTCACCCACCAAGGAGATCACGGAGCGCGATACCGTTGGAATCCTACTCTTTCCGTGGAAAATTCTCCCACCCCGCCGCCTCTTCTTTCCCGCAGTCTCCCGTCTCATAAGTATCTTAACCCCATCCGTCCACGCCAAAAACCCACTTTCACCTCCCCCTCCTTCCAACCCCTCTCACCCTTCCTCCCTCCCCCTCTCTCTCTCCCATTACACACACTCCTGTTCCCATCAGTTTTGGCCTCACTCCAAAATGCATCTCTCACCCACCATCCCCTCGCTTCCTCCTCCACGCAGCGCAAGAGTTCCCCTCCCTCGTGGACCGTCGTCAGGGGAGGGTGGGACTCGTCCTCTCCTCAGTGGTTCGCTACTTTCCATGCAGGGAGACGAGGGTTGGAGGGAAGTTGGAGAGAAATCTCGGACGCTTATTACGGTGGCTACTCTGAATTAATTCCTTTCTCTCTCTCTTTCCACTTCTCTATGTCTTTCTCTACTTCGCTTTCGACTTATCTTACTGTTCCTTGGGGTAAACGACTTTATAAGTCTTCATTTTCCTCTCACGCTCGGTATGTGTGTGTGCGTCTCTCTCTCTCAATCCTCTCCCTCCTCTCTTCTCCCGTCTGCCTTGCAACTGAAGGCTGTAAGTTTCACGTTCCTTCTCCAGAGCTCTCTCTCTCTCTCTTTCACCCTCGCAAAAACTGAGTCGAGTAGCAAGAGAGAGAGACAGAGAAGGAGCAAGAGGGACGATTTTTTATACACTCTCGGGAGACTTGTGTGGAAGATGTGGCCTGAATGTGCATTGCCCGCAATGCCGGGTTGTTATTTTTATATACATATTTTTTTACTGAGGAATTAGGAGAAACTTTAAAAGGGATTAGCATTTTTTTACGTCTATTTTAAATTTTCGCCAAGCAAATAAGCGCGCCTACGAATTGCCGTAGACCATAAGCTGCATCAAAGCAGGGGAATACTCGCTTTTTTGCTAGAGTAGACGCTGTATATTTTTTTCCTTAGAACCAAGCCACGTTTTTGCGTGTTTTGACTGGAAAACGTCTTATGAGCATTTACCTTAGGGAATTGAAAGTATTTTTTGTTAATGTATCTGCGGATGATAAAGCGACTTCTTACGTAGTTGACGCTAAAAGAAAATACTTTCGTAGTTTTTCATTATGCCTAAAGTCGGAAAAGCGGTGTTTGTATTTCTCCGTGCTCGGGTCTCTTTCTGAACGTAGATATTTCATTAGTATAAAGCGATCTTAGGCGCTTTATCTATCTGTTGGCATTAAAAAGATTAGGAAGTTCTAGATCAATTTTCGCAAAATAAATAGAATTTTGTGCTGTGGCGGAAAAACTGACGAATCTCTGTTCTATAAGGGCGGAATTAGGGGGCGGATCTCGGCGTTGTCAAAGAAGGAAGTCTTATTTATTTCTAGGTCACCATTTCTTATTTTTCCGCTATAAATTTCAATAAAACCCCAATCATCCGTGTTACCAAGAACTGGGATAGACAGGGATTATTGGCAAACGCGGGTGATCCGTAGAATTTATTTTCTTATAGTAAAGCCAATCAAATGTCTCTTAAATAGTGTACAGTTGTATTTGCCACATGCATAATCGGAATTAAGCCGTGCTTTCAAACAGCGCTGAAAAAATATAACAAGCTTATATTAATTTTTTTTACAATTAGGATCTTACTCGACAATGTGGCTACACGTTTGCATAAAATTTAAATCCTTTCTTTTAAAATTTCATCGAAAGGCTCGATTCCACGAGGAACCAGTCGGAAGAGAAAACGAACGGGATCCGCATTATAATGTCCTTTTTATTGGCAAAACGAATCGGTCGAAGAGAGAGAGAGAGAACGTACGAGAAAAAAACCCTTTTTTCCTTCCTTTTCTTTCACCCCTGTCATTTTCGACCGCAGTTTTGAAAAACGACCTCCCATTGTTGGTTTCCCCCTCCTCATCCTTCCCCTTCCCCTACCTTCTGCGGAATTCCAGCTAAAAAGTTTTCAAACCCTCTCTCTCTCTCTTTTTTGTTTATTTTATTCGCCCAAAAGCCGGAAGCTTCTCCTGAGCTCCCTTGTATGCGTCCGTTAACTTTTACCAGAGAACCTCTTCCCCGGATGGACGAAGGCTTGAAACGTCCTCCGTCCAACCCTTGGCGCGCACGCATTATTGTGTGAGCCCCCTTTTTTTAGTTTTGTTTGTATATCGTGTCGAAGATAGGCAATTGCGCGAAGTTTTCTTTTTCTGCTCTTGTGGAAGTTATTGTCGAAGCTCCGGGAGCACTTTTATGCCGTTCTCTCTCTCTCTCTCTCTCTCCTTCTCTTCCGAAATAAAGTCGTTTGTCTGTCTGTCTGTCTATCGCTATCCTCTCTCTCCTCTTATTACTGTCTGGTTAATTCCTGTTCGTTCTCTTTCCTTTCTCCACATCTCTTTATCTTCTTATTTCTCTCTCTCTCTCTTCTTTCCATTTTTCTGTTACATTTTATCGCTTTTCAGCTCTGCGCCCTCTTTCTACTACTCTCTTTCTCTCCTCTTTCTCTCCTCTCGTTCTCTCCTCTCTTTCTCTCCTCTCTTTCTCTCCTCTCTTTCTCTCCTCTCTTTCTCTCCTCTCTTTCTCTCCTCTCTTTCTCTCTTCTCTTTCTCTCATCTTTCTCTCTCTTTCTCTCCTCTCTTTCTCTCCTCTCTTTCTCTCCTATCTTTCTCTCCTCTTTCTCTCCTCTCTCTCCCTGGCTATCACTCCTTTCTCATTCTCTTTTCATTGTCTCCCCGGCGCCTCCAAAAGTCGTTCTTTTGGGCCGATTTATCTTTGGGAGTGAGGCCCCCTCCCTGCCCACTCTCTCCCCAACACTTCTCTCTCTCCCTTTCCCTCGCACACACACACACACAGAAACATTCTCCAGCGTTGGGAAAGTGTCGCAGTCATTGCGAGGATTTGGACGAGCTAAGCCAATTCCGTTATACTTTCCCAGAGAGCCTAAAGGATGTGGTTGGGTTGGGTTGGTGTATGGGGGAGAGGGGGGTGTGGTGTTTTGGGGCGTAAGATTGGATGAAAAAGTTTCCTGCTTCGCGACAAAGAGTCGCAATTAAAGGAAGGCTGGAGAGATGAAGTCTTGTGCGACTGTGTTGCGAGAATGAGTCACTTTTCTCCACGTCGAGACCTTTTGAGCGTCTGCGTATATTTTTCGGAAGAAAGTTAAAAAGCTTTACGTGACAGGCCAGTCGCTGCTTTCGTGACTAGTTTTCCGCAAAAAACAGATTATGATAGAAAAATGGGCGGAAGATATATGTTGGGTCATATGTGGTTTTGTTAATTTATTTTAAGAAGGACATAAAGAATTTGGGTTATTTGTTCATAAAGCGTATAATTTTATGTGATTGGAGCTTAAAATGTAATGCATTTATTATCAGAATAATTTAAATTAAGTGATTGTTTGGCGCGGATTTTTAACACGATTGACATCAATAAAAAATTAAAGAACCAAAAACAGAATGTTAAACGTCGTTTCAAAGGAGTAGGACTTAAGTATTATTAAAAATCATTCCAGTTGATTACGTTTTGTACAGGAGTTATGCTACCTCTCGTTTATAGTCATTACATCGTGGCCTACTTTTTTGTTTAAATATTTTAAGAAAGTAATTATATCGTCTTGTTCATCGTGCCATTTATCAGTTTAAATTTAAATTAAAACGTTACTTTTCATGCAAAAGGCAATGCCACATATATTTACGATTCTTCGCCTTGAGTTGATTAACCTTAAATATCGATTTTTCTCTCGTTTAAGTATTATATCAATTCTCTCTTCATGGAGAGTTGCGTGTCTCTCAACAGTTGGCGTTTTTATCGTTATTTACTTAGGAATGCTTTTAGACTGAATTAGACAGACAGCCCTGTCGCATTAGTGCGCAGATTCCTTCTCATTCGTCTGTTTTTACCCGGACTGCTGGTTAACTCTAAAAAGACGCCTTCGACGGTAAAGTTGTGCAAAGCGTGACCGGCGTTGCGGTCCCGTTGCTTACCCCTGGGAATTTTCTCAACACTGCTGCGTGAGTTAAAGTTAATTGTTATTTTATAGAAACATGAACGACTCTGCGGAATATTTTAATAACAAAACCGTAAGTAACGGAAACTTAGTTTCATATTTACCTTGAGGTTTCATGCTGTAATTAACTCCGTTTATTGCTACCATCAATTCTTCTGTGTATTGCGTTGCTTTCATTTTGTTATATAGCTCACGTGCACGCAATATTTCCATGAAGTTGAAAAAAAAGAGTTGCGCTGCGCTATTTTCTTGTAATGGTGTAAGTTACGAGAATATGATATGTCTAGCCAATGGTTATTTATCGAAAAAATTCCTATAAAAGGAATCATCGGATGTATTTCGTTTAGCCCATTACGCAAGTAGAAGTACTCGTATCATCTCTTGCGGATTTTCATTCCAGAAACACGTATGACACGGATTCAGGGTACAAAATAAAAATGATGATTCATTAATTAGCAGGCAAATAAGCCTGTAGTTAATAATTTTTGGCTAGTTATATGAATTTAGTCGCAATTACTTGATAAGACAATATTAAAAGTCACTAAACCCTTGGTTTCCATGGCAAAATCGATCCTTGACCTTAGCATCCTACACATTTTATGTATCCCTTTGCATAGGAAGGGAATTTTCAAGTTTAAGAAAAAATTTTCGGATTTAAAGTAGTCGCAATTACGTTCCGATTACTAACGAAATAGAGAGAGTAAATTTTATTAAGCAGGTAAAACAAAATGTGAGAACTTGAGCAGCAATTCTTTTTCAAGAAGTTATCAGATTAATTTCTTTATTATCCTCTCGTTATTCATTATCTTATTGTATGCCATCGCTTTGTTAAAAGTTGAAACGTAACTGCATGCGCACTTGTCAAGCTAAACCAATCACAGGAGCCGTCTTGCCTTCCTCTCTTTCACACACTCAGGAAGACTCAATTTTTTTCAAATGAGAATTCTGGTTGTGATCGAGGACACTTTATTATACTTAAATGCTTCACGGACTTGAGTTATACCTTAATCAACAGAAACGGCTCCCGCGAATTCCGTGAATGTTCAATTAATCGCTCCTTCCTTTTTTCGGGGAAGATTTACGACCGAATTAGCATACAGGCCAGAATTTTTCAACCTCGCTTCCATAAATGGAAGGAAGTTTTTGTTATTTTTCTCGCACTCCCTTGATGTCCAAAAAAAAAAAATGGACCCGCTAGACGGCGCAGAACGAAAAGAGAGAAAAATATATTTGAAAAAAGGACGGACTTTGGAGAGATATTTTTGAAAATAGTAGCCGAGAGTGCTGTAAAAATGTACGTAGGAATACCGGCAATTTTATAAAGCGATTCTTCGTAGAGGGCACTTCTAATGGGCAATAAATACTGGTCTCTGGCGGGAGCAGATTCCGGTTTCATTTGGACGTCAGACGTCCGTAGAGATGAGGGAGGAGAAGCGTAAAGCGTGGAAGGAGGATGGAAAGAGATTATATATATATATATATATATATATATATATATATATACATATATACACGTATATATATATATAGAGAGAGAGACAGAGATACATAGATAGATAGATTATTATTATTTTCAGGGCGAAATTGAGACCATAAGGTTCCCTCTTCCATTTATCTCTACGTTAACGACCACAAGGTAATAACATGAATATATATATATATATAAACAGAACTAGAACAAAACAAAAAGTTGCGAGGGAGAGAGAGATAGAGAGAGAGAGGATGGAGCGGAGTTGATTGTGCGAGGGTCTATTAAACTCGTAGGTGAAAGGCGGTGGATAGGGAGGAGAACGGAAGGAGTTGGTTAAGGTTGGGTAGATCAGGTGGATAAGGAGGGTGAAAAGGGAGGCTGGCGGTACAGGTCGGAACATTAGGAGGCGAGCAGAATAAGGAATTAGGGGGAGGGAGGGACAAAAGAGGCTGCGTTAATTTTCTAGTGGAACCTCTCGGATGAGAAGGTCCTCCCATATCTAACCCACCGGCTCTTCTATTAAAAGCGCTTTGTATGCCTTATTACGATTATGATGTCGGAATTTACGCTTTCTTGGCAGAGAGTATATTTCTATATCTGTCCGTCTACACCTGCCCGATATTTTTGAAGCATTTTTTGCACGTAGATTTCCCAAGATATTGCCTGATATGTTTATTTAAGCGAAACAATAATTTGGATATATTTTTGGTGTGTAATTTCTTAATTAAACTTGCTGTTAAATTATTAATCTAGTCGTGATTTTACAATAGCAGCGCTCGTTTCAAAGACACTCCCCTCATCGAAAATGTATCGATTGATTTTTATGTAAGCAAGCGGCAATTATGCATGATAGAAGCGTAGCGTAAATCAAGAGGGTTACCCCTCAGGAGGTTTTATGTATTGATTTCTATCTTTTGTTTTCAGTAAAATGGTAGAGGCATTATTCGGATGCTCTATTGGATTATTGAACTATTAATCCTTCCTGCGTAAAAAATTGAATTGTTTTGTAGTAATTTGAAAGTTTTGAAATTTCAAATTTTATTTCGGATAACGTGGCAGTCCTGGATGAGTGAAATTATCCGAATTTGTCGTTTTCACCCAGTATTTGATGCACATGAATTTTGGTAGTCCTTTTGTACTGATATGACCCGTGTATATATATGCCATTTTATCTTGTATTTCAATAAGTGACTGAAATGTAAGACCTCAAGAGAAATGCGTCCGTACTGTACACATATACGTGTACAACGAAACATTTTTGAAGCTCATTTTCTCTATCAAAAAAACACATTTGTGGAAATTGTATTTTTTCTTTATTCTCCAGCTTCTGAAAAATTATTTTCACGGGTGATTTAAAACAAAAAGTCCGTGCATCGGTGGCTTATGCGGTATTTTCTTCTTAAAAGGCGGAGATAACTTGACCCGTTTATTTTTTTAAAAAATACAACCGTCGCCGTGTCATTACTTTTATAGCGGTAAGTGGTCCTAAAGTGAGCCGCCGTATCAATAGGGATGAAAATATAGAGTGGAGAGGGTAGTAGAGGCGGTGAATGACAGGAAGATAGAGTGGAAAGAATCGGATAGAGATGGAGAACTAGTGTGACTGTGAAAAGAGAGCGAGAGAGAGAGAGAGTAAGAAGAGATGGGACTGTGTTTGTGCAGGACGAGGGTATCCGATAAGGGAGTGTAAAAAAAAGTGTCGTGTCCTTCTGCGGTGGATTGAGGCCTCCGAATATAGGAGGGGGAAAGAGAGAGAAAGGGTGGTTTTAAGGGTGGTTTGGTGGGGTAAATGGAATTTGTATGTGTGCGGGGAAAAATAGAGTGTAAAAGAGGGAAGGAGGCAATAAAAAGATTGGAGAGGTCTGGATCGAGGGCGAGTTCGATTTGTTTCGGGTTGATGTGGGTGGGAAAGGAGACGGAGCTTAGCAGCCACGACCGGCGACGACGTGGGGTTTCGGAGGGTTGACGGATGAGAGAAACATTGAAGGGATCGTGGGATCGTTTGCACCGGAGTCTCACAAAGGAAGGGGAAGAGGTTTGGTACGAGAGAGAGATTGGAAAGAGGGAGTTGATATTTGTATCGTACTCGCGATGTGTCTTATGCATAAACCATAATCGGTCTATATCAAATCCTTATATTTTATCGGCCTCATATTGCCTCTTACGGCCATTCTATGCTTTTTTTCCCTTTTTTTCTGTCTCCCTTTCTCCCTGCATATCCGTCTTCTTGAATTTTCCGAACTCATATGTGGGTGTAAGGTAATTGCGAGAATTTTATGTCCATCCCTTTTTTTTTTGACTTCGAGATTTGTATATATTCTGGTATACGTTGGCAGTTGATTGACGGCGAATTTAGTTGTGTATATTTAGATATGTAGTGGGATGGGTTGGCTTCAGGGATATAAAAAAAATGGAAGAGTGATCACATTTACAAAGGTTTTCATATAACTGTCACGCGACTGGCTTAAGTGATTTTCCTTTTAGCGTAATTCCAAAAATGTACGTGTATACGTGTTATTTAGAAAATTGAATCCCATATCAGTCGCAACATGGATATATATATATATCGAAAGAGTCGTGATCGTGAATAAGGGAGAGAAGTAGCTTATTTCCAGAAGTTCTATTTATAATTTCCCCCCTTCTTAACAAAGCTAATTACCGCCTAGAGCTCCTAGTATCTCACAACATTCGCCTTAACAAGCCCAGAGTGTTTTTTTATTAATATTTTCCCCACGGCGAGAATTTTACCGTCCTTCATCCGAGATGAATGTTCCACCGACACTCTCCGAAACTCCCAAAAACTTACGGTTACTACGATACTCTTTTATAAAGATTAAATGAAACTCGTGGAACGTGGGAGAAAAACTCTCCGTTCTATCCTTCCAGAGGAAACTTTGCCAATTTTTCCGGCAAATAGAGCAGGGTCGGGGGCGACGTAAGACATCGGATTCCAATGAAAAATCGATGAGCAAACTTTTGGAACTCCGAAGGGAGAAAAAAAAAAGATTAAAGAGACGGGATTTTTTAAACATTTATTTTGAAGGTGACCGAAAGTAGGGCAGCGGCGATCGTTTTATTCCGTTATTTTTTTTTTTCGCAATTTTCGAAGTTGTCCTTTCCACGTTTTTCTACCAACAAATCAAATTCGGCAGTCTTTTGTTTTTTTTCTCGCCGATAGGAATAGAGCGTCCAATAAATTTAAAAAAAAAAAAGGAAAACGAAATCCGATTTGTTTTTCTAGCAAAATGAGACGTAAGGAGCGCAGAAGAAAACGATAAATCCTTTGCCGCGCGTACGCGTGACTTTTTTTCTCTTCCTTCTCCGCGACGTTGAGAAAATAAAAAGATTTTCGGTGGAAAAAGTGGGCGTGAAGGTGATGTATCTATTTTGCTCCTCGTCCTTTTCACCGACGTCCTTTCCCGCGACGCGTCCCTTGAGAACGAACGCACTTCGCATCCAATGTGATGCCACGGGGAGAGATGCGCGTGAAAGGACACGGGAAAGGACAAGCGAGAGAGAGAAATGGAAGGAGCGGTGTTACATATATGGTAGAGAGTGCCGGAAAGGGAAATAAAGAGGGACGGGTGGGTAAAAATGAGAAGGAAAGAAGAAAATAATAGTGCAAGAAGAGAAAAAGGTCATTTGACTTGAAAGTTCTCAACAGCAACGCGCGACGTACAAGTACAGTATTATATATTACACTGTATAATTTGTTTCACGAATTTATCTGCTCTCCTCTATACGGGCCGATATGCCTGCATTAACGTATTTGTATACACATAACCTACTTGTGTATGCATATAAGTAGTAAGAGGTGGTTCAAATCCAGCCGAAGACATGGTTGCGTGTGATCGTCTTTGTTATGTTTGTAAAAGGTCGGTAACGAGATATTTAAAAAAGAATAAATTAATGCATTTTTGTGTGTTTAAATGGGAAAGATTGAGAAGGAGAAAAATTCTGAACTTGACCGGGGATCGAACCCAGGTCTTCCATATGCCGGGCAGGTGCTCTAACCACTAAGCTATCAAGCCAGATCCGGGTTCGATCCCCGGTCAAGTTCAGAATTTTTCTCCTTCGCAATCTTTCCGTTTGTCATCAGTACTATGCACTCACGCATATAACTTAACTTCCACCATTTAACTCTTATTATTTGTGTGTTTAATTACAAAATGACCTCGTTAAATACAAATGTCAAGTGACCTAAAGTTTTATATTTAATGTTAAAGAGGTTTGCAATAGCAAGAGTTACGTATACATGTTTTCGCTTGAGACACAAGTATACTATATATATACATACACACACACATATAAAAGATTGCAACTAGTAGTTGAGAGGCATAGGAGGGAGCCAGTGGACACTTACTTGGTGTTGTGGACGTCCATGGCGATAGAGGAAGGCTTTTTCTTGGAGCTTTCGGGCATCCGCCCTTCTTCGGCACAAGAGTAAAACTAAAACTTAGTGTCTATATATATATATATATATATATATATAAAGGAGTACTTTATAATAACCGATTTTGTATTAAAGTGGATTTACTGTGTCTTTGTTTATTGATGTTATATTCCATATAAATGGACCGGATTTCATACCAATGGGTTTTCCTATGAGCATCCTTTGTATTTCGATACGTATCAATTTCACTTCTTCAATTCCTTCCCATAGATAAAAGCTAGAACATGGCGAGTTTCTTTATCTAGTTAAAGTGAGAAATAGAAGGCGAAGAAAGGGAAATTGGCAGGGAAACTAAGATGATTGTTTTAAGATTACACCAAGTAGATATGGGTAAACCGGTAGTAAGGGGTAAAAGATGTATGGGGTAGGAGAATAAAAAAGAGCATGATAAAGAAAAGACGAATGATTACGCGAGAAGAGAGAGAAAGAGAAAATCGGTAAAGAGACAGAGCAGAGAATGATCGGCGAGTGGAAAGGACGGCAGGCTCTGTCCAGTTGTGCAAAGATTTGGAAGTAAGAGATACGGATGAGGCGGAAAAGACGAAAAAGAATCGCAGATGTTGAAGAGGGATGTAATGGAAAATGTAAAAAAGAATGAGAAGAGATAGAAAAGAAGGGATGAAGGGCGAAGCAGAGAACGAGAGGCGTGGCTGTAGGGCGGAAAGGGAAATGAAGTGAATAGAAGAGAGAGATAAAAATGAGAGAGGGAAAAAGATATTTGAGAGAGAGTAAGAGAGTTGGAAGAGGATAAAAGGGAAAGGCGCAAGAGAAAACGAAACGAAATTGACTTTTTAAAAGTGTGAAAATAAGTGTAGCGAAAATAAAAGGAATTGATTCGTCAAAACGAAGGGTTGGTATGAAAATATAAGTTCGAAGGATTTGGTTTTATTTAATTCCTTAAACACAGAAGGATATCGGTGAGATAAAAGAGAATAATGTTTTGAGAACCGATCAATTTTTGGAAATATTTTTGCAAAGGAAAGAAAACAGTGTAGAATGGGAAAAGGGAATCTGAATCGGATAACCCTGTTATGGCTGTTGGAGGTAGGTAAAACAAGAACTTAATTTTTAATTATTTTTTTAATAGTTTATTGCTTATTCTGGAATTTATTTTCTGCCATAATTTCTCTAGCGTATCGAGATAAGTTTGGCGTTTGATTTTAAACGAGCAAATAGTAAATAAGATGGAAAAGGCGAATACCACCTAAAATATTTCGTATAAAACAATGCGATAGGTTTTGCAAAATGTTTAGGTCCTGTTGCCCCAATGTTTAGGGAATCGAACGGAAAACAATGCTTACGCGGTGAGATGAAACTGTCGATTGTGGAGAAGAACGACATGAGAGGATGTAAAGGGAAGGTGGATGGAGATTGATATTAAAGTATATATATATATATTATATATATATTAAAGTATATATATATATAGAGAGAGAGAGAGAGGAAAATTTAGAATCAATATTAAGAGAGAACTAGGCCGCGAGGAAATTGCGACGAATTTGCGCAAAAGTGGAGAAAATGCTGTTATCGTATGAAAAGAAAGCACGCAAGAATCTCAAAGTTTTAGAAGAGGGGGAATTATTTGGCGAGAAAATGGAACCAGAAGAGAAGCAGCTTAAGAAAACGGAACGCCGGATTCGCGCCATTGGGTAAATACGCGGATTAGGCTGGGAGGAGGAAACAAAATGGGGAAAATCGTGCCCGTAAAAGCGCGAGGGCGGGAAAAATAAAGCGGGAAGAGTTTTCCTAAAAAAATACCGTCGGAAGGAAGAGCGCGAATAAATAGTCCTCTTGAGTGGGAGTGTTATATTTATTTAAAAAAAAAAAGAACTAAATTCTTTTTACGAGGGAGGGCGCGTGAGAGAGGCTAGAGCGCACGTTCTCGAGAGGCGAGAGAAATATCGCGTTGGTCAGAGAGAGCGAGAGAAAAGAAACAATTGAGTGACGTTAGGAGTGGGCTACAGACTCTGAAGAGTAAGGCCGACGAAAGGAGTGCTAAAGAGAAAGAGAGAGGAATTAAGGAGAGAGAGAAAGAGAGGGAGGAAAATGGAGGTGAAGGTTAAAACCGCGGAGGGGCCGAGGCGAGCGTGTAGCGTCAGGAGTGAATCGTGGTGGAGAATTCCTTTTTTTCTTTAAAAAAAAAGGAGCGGAAACCTCATTTTTTTATTCGCGAGACGTATTTTTTCCTTTTCTTTCGCGACTGAGTTTTTGAAGGAAATGCAAGTCGAAACCGGAGCGACCTCGGCGTGGAGACGGAACATAGAGAGAGAGGATAAAGAGGGAGGAGGAGTTCCTTCCATGTGTATACATTATTTTTTTTTTCAAGCACGCGAGTGAAGGATATGGTTATGCCAAGTCGGTGTGAAGATGGCGAAGGGGTACTAGGTTCTTTGTTTTTTTTTTTAAAGAGATACAGTGTACACGAGGTGGAGTTGGTACGAAAAGAAAAAGGCTTGGTAGAGAGAGAGAGAGATTGTCAGCGAGAGAAAGAGACCCGAGGTCAGCGGCCAGATCTACTCCTATCATTCTTTCTCTCTCTCTCTGTCTACTCTTTCTCTCTCTTTTCTCCTTTACCTCCCTCCTTATTCCTCCCCTCCCTCCCTCTCTCCATCCATCCATTCTCCTCTCCATCCATCCTTCGCCCCTTTTTCATCCCCCTTCCCTTCGTGGGTGTTTTCCTGCGTGGGTTTTTACTGGGTTCTTCCTAGGTTTTTGCCACAATTATCTAGTCTTTTCTTTTTTATGTTTCCTGAATATGTATATTCACACTCGGTCATTGTTTTTATTGCGATTATTTTCATCTTGTTTTGACTATTTGGGCATATTGTCATGTAATATATTTTGTAACGTAGGGTTAAATGGAAGAGGTGACCTTTTGGTCTCAATTTCGCCCTGAAAATGAAGACGTTTATCTATCTATCTATCTAATGTAGTCCCCTCTCCCTCCCTCTCTCCATTCATCCCCCCTCCCTCCATACACCCACCCTCCCCTCTCTCTCTCTACCTCCCTCTCCCTCCATTCTTCCCCCTCCCTCCACCAATCCTCCCTTCTCTCCCTGCATACCCCTCTCCCTCACTACCCTCTTTTCCTCCTCACTCCTTTTCTCACGACCCTTTCTCCCACAGGATCTCATGGGTAGGAATGGATACGGCGAGCGAGAGAGTTAGTCGACGGACCGTATAGAGCGCGGAGTATGGAAGAGAATAAGACTCTCACTGGTCACCCTTTTTTATTTTTTTCTTTTGGTACCGTGAGTGCGAGAGAGGAAAAGAAAAAGGGGACTCTCTGGTCATCCGTAGATGTTAGCTCCATTTCTCTCTCGTTTTCTTTTTTCGGAATTCTCAAGATGCAGCGCAGAGGGGACGGAGAAGAGAGGGATGTTTAACCCTTTTCTGGTCGAGTGGTTTCGCGGTTAAGCCAGCATATCTATAATGGTATACATCTCCGACTTCGCGGGAAAAAACGAACAAATCGTTCGATGACGCACACGGAGGGCAAACACGAGCGATTTTTTTTATTTCTGAAGTGTTGTCATTTTAACGGGTGTTAAATTGACGAATTCTCGCGAGTGACGATCAATCAACGTCTTAGTTTGTGCCCTAAACGAATAATGGATTTTGTTGTTTTTCACGAACAAAGGAATGTAAAACTCAAAAGAATATATAGGTCAAGTGCAGCGAGTTTATTTAATTCTAGGCTTTTCGGTCGTCAAAAATTATCTTTTTGATGTCGCGAATTTATCTTTTTCTGAAATTCGTACATCATCCCGTTCTCAATCATATATCGTATGATGTCATCGTCGATTTCGAATTTATTGCAATCAATTGAGCCGTCAAACGGAGAAATTGCCCGCTACGAGCGATTGGCCACATTTTCATCTATCACGGGACGCAATGAAAAGACAAAACAGAAACGATTTTCCCGCCTGCGTTTACATTCCCGTGCGTCCACGATTCTTCGATCCGTTTCGGCACTTCAACTCGCTCTCGTAACCTTGTCACACTCGAAAAAGAGAGCTTGGCTATTTTTGCCGGCCACTTGACCGATGTCGCGGGAGCAATTAAAATCACGCGAAAGCCTGTCACCGCACGCACACATTTAGCGAGGGGATAAAAACGCTTTTAGCCTCGAATGATCGCGTGTCAACCTAATAACCTTAATGATGGCAGTCGACGAGTGCGATCGCGGAGACGTGATTGACGGTCTTTTACGTTTCTAGAAAACTCGCTCGGGTTTTGAGTGCACGCCGCTGCTTCTGCAGCTGCGTTACCTGTTCGAAACTACGTATATACGTGGTGTTGACGGAGATATTACCTAAAGGGAGTCATTCTAAAGAGAGAGAGAGAGAGAGAATGAATGAGAGAAATGGATCGAATTCTGAGAGGACTGTTATTTTTTGTCGAGAGAAGGAGAGAACGTTTTTCTTTATTTTGAAGAGGATTGATGGGAAGGACCGGAAGGTGGCTGACGGGATAGCCTAGTGCAGCAGCGTGACAAACGACTTGGACGAATGCCCTTAGAAAAAAAAGCGCCGTCGTAATGGTCGGTGACGAAAGATTGTTAAAAGGGTAAAAGTAATAGATGGTGACGTCAAAAGTGAACTACTTGGCGGTTGGGTTCTGCTTCCGTGAGGCGGAACGAACGGAAGAGATGATAAATACATTTAAGAACAAATGGACGCGTTTTTTATTTTGAAAATTTTGTGTCCCAATTTTTCTTCGTCATAATTTTTTAACGGATTTATAACTTAACTGTAGTTTCTTTATAAATCGTATTTGACTACGGACACAACTCCAAGGACAATTTGCTTAAAAGTTAGCGGGAATTCTCTTATTTCCAGGTATTATCCCTTTACCAAATGGTAACGAAATAGATACCTATCGCATTAATTATGTGAGAACGTAAGTGGGGATGTATTCGAACATATTGCTGAAATTTTATTTGAAAAGAGAGAAAATTTACCTAGAAAGGAAATTATGAGAGATACACGAGAGCAAATGATTTTCGTAACCCTTTCTTTTAAACCGTATAAGTGATTCAGATCGAATAAAAACTACTATAATATTCCATTAATAGGAGAGAGAGGTTTATTAGCATCAAATCGTCTTGCTCGACTTCTCTAAATCTTCAGGTATTCAGTCGCTCTTTGTGGTTTCTATAAACCGGATGCCGTGCCCTGGAGGTCATTCCTGGACCGTTTTCATGTCACTATTAAATGTTGCTGAAAAAAAAAAAAGACTGCCACGAACCAATTCGAACGTGAGTCATGCATGTGCTACGGCAATTGCTCGCTCAAAAGAAAAAAACGCTCCCCGTTCCCGGTGAAAGGGCTAAATGCGAGGTAATGGCGGAGCATTGGTAATGCGCGAGAGAGGTTGATGTTGGGGAAAGGGGAGAATGGAGGGGAATGGCGTTAGTGGAAAGAGATTCGAATGAGCGAGGGAGGGAGGGAGAAATGGGGCGCGTGAGAGCAGGGAGCGCGCTTCATGGAGAGAGAGAGGGAGGGATATGTGTAGAATGATGGGGCTTTGCACCCCAGTAACATTTGAACGGGTATTGGAGAGATGTAGGTGAACTATAGATGGGGTGACGAGTGAGAGGAGGAATGGAGCGAGAGAGAAGGAATGGGCGAAAGAGAGAAAGAAGAGAGATAGCTGGGTTTGGAGATTCATATCTGTTCGAAGATTGTGGAAAGGATTGAGGGCGTGCAGTGTTCAGCTGGATGCGGCCTTGGGAAAGATCGTGAACGGAGAGAGAGCCCAAAGAAGGTTCACACTAACGTGAAATGGCATGCTTTCGCAATACGTTTCTGTAAAACGCGCGCATTACGCCTAGTTTTACGTACTATTTTGGCGTCCTGGGCGAGGATCCATTCAAACGTTCCTTTTGAATAAAGAAAATTCGTAAGATGTATACCTATATTTATTTATTTAATGCTGCTGTTGTCGGAACAGCGTCGATGGTAAAAATTAAAGAAATGCCATCCAGATTCAAATTCCTAACCTTTTTTTGTCCATATCATGGGCCATCCATGACTAATTCAACTCGAGTTTTAAACGTATTATAGCGGTTTTCCTCTATATATTTTTTCGTGTCAATAAAGCCTTTCTAGAGGAAGGCAGCGGTATAAAAGGTTTTGAAATTGAATTAAAATATATGAGGATATCTGAAGCATAGGAAATGCGATAGCGTTTCTGGCAAACCTTTTGTGTAAATTTTTCACCCCCCAAAGTTATCCCACAATTTTTCCCGTCTATTCATGATAAGGCTCTATTCAAAAGCAGCCGTGAAAAGTTTCGAGATGCAATAAATGGCACGATTTAGGCCAAGGCGTCAAGTCACCTGAGACGGAAAATCTTGGTTAAGAGGTTGACGCTTTAGGCAAAGAGTGATTCAGGCCGCAATCCTAAAAAAAAACAACAAATCTTTTTCCGTAGAGGAATTGTCGATACTTTGCTTTTATGAAAGCGCACTGAGACTTAAAACGATACCCTTCCAAAAGGATTGAGGTCATTTTCATGTTCCGTAGATCGTTCTTTTGTCTCCGATAACAAAAGATTCTCGTCCCGATGCCGTCTCCGAGCGAAAAAACCGAATCACGAGGAGTGAATGAATTTTGCATCTAATCCTTTTTTTTGTCATATCGCAGTCTCGCCTTAAAAAAAACTTGAAATTTTCAGGTATTAATGGAATAATAGTAAAACTTCGTTCCTCTTGAATTCATCGACTTTATGCTGCGCTCGCTACTGTTTGAATTATATTAATGACATTTTGTAATTTTCTTTCGTCACAATTTAGGCCCAGGTGGATTTAGATAAACGTTTTCTCTATTTCGTCTCGTGTCATAAATTCGGAATAAATCCGTCATCGTAAATTTTTTATGACACTTTGAGTTTAATGAAACCATTTTCGGCAATTCTATAAATATGCGGAGGGGGGTAGAATCGGTATTATTGATCTGTCACAAAATAAAATTAATGTGAATCAAAGTCTACGGCACACGTGAAAAAAGACACATCAGGTGGGTCATTATCAATTTTAAAAAGCATTTTCAAAAAAAGGAAAACCGCTCCAAAAACAGCGAATAAGAAAAAGGGTCGAGCAATTATCTTGCTTTTTATTATTTGAGCTCGATGGGATTCGGATGTTGACGATGTATTATATTTCTTTTTTTTTTACTGGCATTTTCCGGTTTCCTATCGAAAGAGAGAGAGAGAGGGGGGGGGATAAATGGGGATTCTTAATGTTTCAGAGACAAGTCAACGGATCGATTTGTCCTCCGCGCGGATTTTCGCTTCTCTCCCTCCCTTCTTTCACTCCTTTCTCTCTCTCCACCCATTTCCTCCCCAATTCCTCCTCTTCTGGTTTAAACCCTCTCCTTTCCTTATTTCTCCGGAACCTGAATGGGTTACGGCGGTCATATTTGCGGAAAGAGAGAGAGAGAAAGGTCCTCGCTGTTAGAATGAGACAGAGCCGTAAGTTACGCACGTCACGGGAAAGATGCGAGGGGCGAGAGAGGGAGAAAAGGTTTTTTTTTGAAGGAAAGGGAGTGAGAGAGAGAGGTAAAAGAAGAGTGCTTTATTGGATGAAGTGGGAGAAAGGGAAGGAAAAAGGAAGAGGAAAAATTGACGGAATGGCGATGAAGCGGAATGAAGCTCTCCTGCCGAATCCGAAGGGCCGTAGAGAAAAGGAGATAAAAAAAGAAATAAAAATGAAGGGGCGCGCACACAAACCCCGTATCGAAAGGATATTGGAACTGCTAAAAGGTCGGATACGGTCGGGTTCTCCCGATGAGATCACGAGGAAAGAGAGAGAGAGAGAGAAAAAATTCTTCTTTAAGGAGAAAGAGGAAAAAATACATTAAAAGAGAGAGGGGGGGGGCATCTTCGGGAATTCGTGCACAAATTGTGGATTTATAGGGAGTAAGAATGAAATAGGTTGAGACGAAAGGAGAAATGTGATTTGCAGGTGAGGAGAAAAAAGAGGAGAGAGGACGTAGTGATTGGAAGACAGAGGTAAGGAATGCTATCAGTTTGTCGTTAGAACGACGTGAAAGAGTTTGTGATACATCATTCTCATTTCGCTACATATTTTCGTGCGAGGCGCTTTAAGGTGTGCCAACGTAGTAACTACGGCAGAGGGAGCGGGACATTTACCGAGGCGGTAAAGTGGTCTTAACTGCTGCACTAAGAGACTCAGTTGTCGAAACTATACACCGGTATTATATTTAACATTATCCTTTCAAACTTTTCACATCATCGAAATAACTGAACTTAGAACAAGAAAAAACAAGAAAGAAAAGAATATTCCGACAAGTTTTCACGAACTCTCAACGACGCGCAATGGAGGCTAAAGGAAAATCATTTTTCTAACGGGATCATTTCTTTATTCATCATTTTTTTAACACCTTTCAAATGTGCGTCGATCGATAAAGTTTTATTTACATGCTTTGCGAATCAGTGCTGACTCACGATCTACACTTCGAAAAAAACTGCTTTTAAAGCAACCTTGGGGTATATGCTAACGTATATTCCCAGTTTCCACTGCTCTTCATCCCTCTTCCTTTCTTCGCCTCTACCTCTTTTCCACTTCTCTCTCCCCATCTCACTTCCTTCTCTCTCTCTTTCTCCCTCTTTCTCTCCCTCTTTCTCTCTTTCTCTCCCTCTGTCTCTCTTTCTATCTCTTTCTCTGTCTCTCTCACTCTCTCTCGCTCCCTCGACTTCTCTTTCGGACCGTGAAATCGCGATTGACCGCCGGAAATTCCTCGGGATGTCCGAGGCGCGGGATTTGTACGGTGCGAACAGGAGGAACGCGGTCACGGTCCGAAGAGGCGCACGGACATCGATCTGGCGTTCTGCGGGACGCGAAGCGGAAGGGAGGGAGAGAGAGAGTGATAGATGGGGATGGAAAAGGGAAGGAAAATGTTACGCGAGGTGGTAGGGCGGTAATTGGTTTGTAGTGACGGAGAGACAAAGGTCAAGTTGTGGAGAGATTAGGAAGGAGGGATATCGGAGGCGGAGACGGATTTTTTTACTTTCTCCATACATATCGTAATATGGGGAAAGTATTGTGATCACGAAAAAAATCGACTTCGAGATTTCAACGGAAATACACGTTTTGAGGTCCCTAGAACACGTGTAGATGTGTGTGTGTGTGTGTGGATGGATGGATGTATGTGATTGTGGGCGCTCTAACTCGAAATGTACTTGTCATATCGTTACCAAATTTCATATATAACACTTTAGCATGAGCACAAAGAACTGATTAGTTTTTGGACAATAACGGTTAACCGGAAGTCGAGGTTTATTCGAAACCCTATTCGGTTTTTGCGACATTTCTCCGTTAAAACATCATTATTGTATATACAATTCTATACAAAAGTTATAGAAAATGTAATTTCCTACAACTTTCATTTGGAACAATTTTCCATAGCAGTTATTGTTTAGGAATTATTTATAAATAATCGGTTTTAGGTTTTAATCGAATATGTTCGTTAAAACGGTTATTTATAATCTTTATAAGGAACAAAGTTATAGAAAATAACATTCCGTCCAACTTTTGCTTGAAACAAATTTTCGTAGAACCATCCATTACGGAGATATTTAACTTATTCTTAAATTTCCAGTGTACAGCGCCACCACCATGTAGCGGTGAATTCTGTAAACATATTCAAAATATAATTTACAGCAATAAGGACGACTGTATTCCTTTACGATACGAAATGATAATTTTGCCTCATAATGCTATTCATAATAATTTTAATATCTATACCCCAAATATGGAGAAAGTCATGTGTTGGCCAAATCAGATTTTATTTAGATAATTTTGCCGAGAAGAGTGGAGTTTTAAGAGGGTTGGATTGAATTGAGAGAAAAAAATAAACTTTTTTTTAAAACTGCGGGAGAGATTGAATCGGGAGAAAAATATTTATTTTTTTCCGAAGAGGTTATTTGGAGGGAGAAAAGAGGGGTGGGAGAGGGGAGCGAAGGGGGGGGGGGGGGGGTGAGGTTTTCGATAGGCCTTTCGATGCCGTTCGCAGAGGATATGATTGATCGGATTACCTCGGGATATTCGAACTGAATGGAGAAGTGCTATCCTTTGAAATAATCGTGAGAGAGGCGGAAAATCCGTAGCTGGAGCCATGTTTATGTAGTCCCCGGTACATATATTTGCCTTTTTCTTTCATATTTTTAAACACAGCATTGGCTCATACTTTCGTCTATTTTATTTTTCCTAAATGTTGTCAATTTATGGTGATTTAATATTTTTCCTCTATATCCTGAAGATATGGAGGGGAATCAACGTATGATTTTTAATGCCTCAAAAAATAGATGAACTTCCTGAATGGGTTTTCCGGAAATAACACTTTTCCGTTGATAATTCCGCTCTCAACACACATTGCAATTGTTATTCAAAGTGGTTCTTTAATGCCCTCTCGGAATTCTATAGCAGAATTCTTGTCTTTCGCATCCTTCGCCTTTGGAGAGTTTTCTCACTAGACATTACCATTGGACGTTGTTTACGCAATCATTCAGTTAAGCATCCCCTCTGTAACGAAATTATCAGAAAATTTTGGTCGGATTTTATTTTTCAATTAGACCAATGATTCCTTTTCTAACGAAGCATGTTAAGTTTTTTTTTCCTTTGACATTTTTTAGGTGATTTAACTCGCCTTAATGTAATAATATAGTGTGGGGAGGGGGGGGGGGTGATCAAAAGACTAATTAACGAACCTACAAATGTAACGAGACATAGTTTTCAGTATCCTGCACACGCGAACAAATACGTTTTTTCCCCTAGCGGACGAACGTAAAAACATATTATCACAATTAATCCCTTTCTTTTCCCCTCTCATTTCATTTAATGGCGATCGGGAGACCAGGCTGGAAACGTAGCAATATATTTCTTTTTACGTCCTTGTTTCTGCCGCGCTGAAAAGATACTCGAGGGAATTAAAGCGTCAGAAAGAGAGAGAGAGGGGGAGAGGGATAGGGGGAGAGAGAGAGAGGGGTGGGGGAGAGAGAGAGAAAGAAAGAGGAAATCTCGATATAAAATGAAAATGAGTCTGTTGGGGGAGTTGGTTGGCGGGCGAGGAATGAGACCGAGGGAAGGGGGTAGATGGGAGATAAGGAAGAGGTTGGAATAAGGGAGGAATGGGTGTAAGATGGATGGAATGAGTTAGAGAGAGAGAGAAAGCGAGAGAAGGAAGAAAGTAAACAAGTCGGGAAAGTGTACAACGTATCACAAATGGGCGCGTTTCGTGCAGTGGAGTATTAGAAAGAAATTATATGTCTGTACGTAAGGGAAATAGCGTTTTCAAGTTCTTTTCCTCATCATAAATAATCCATTTTCTTCCTATTTAAAAATACTGCATGCACACGTAAGTAAATTAAAGGTTTGTTTGTGAGATTGTTTATGTTAGCAACAATGTAGAAGTAACGATGCAAGAAATTTTCTCGATTTAAGACATTCTTGTTCGATTTTCTAGATAACGGCTACTCCTACGATAAAAATGTATAGGAAAAGAAATACTCCAATTTATTAGTTCTACAAGTTTTATTTGAAAAATATTTTGATATGAGCAATACTTTACGAGATATGACGGAAAGTTGATTTTTTTTATCACCAGTAAAGTGGTACCTCTGATTGTATTACGTGATTCATTTTTAAGATTTTCTTATTATATTTGATTGTAAGTCCTTAATATCAAATTTCATGAAAATCCGTTCAGTAGAATCCGAGAACGAACATGCGGACGGACGGACGGACGGACCGACGATAATAGTCGCTCACGCTGTTAGCGAAACGCGCCTAAAAAGGAGGGGGGAGAGAGAGAGATACGTATGGTTGGTAATAGATGATGGAAGTAAGGGAAAACAGTGTGGAAGGAGCCCTTGTGTGCTCCACTGAGAAAGAAAGAGAGAGAGAGAGATAAGAGAGAGCTTTTGTAAAGAAAAATAAACAGCAAAACCGAGTAGGAAGGAACTGGTGATGAATCCAAGGGGATGAGTCGTTGGCAAGGAGATGGTAAAAGGAGCGTGTGTGTGGGTGTATGCAGGAGAGTACGGTTTTTTCTTAGGGAAAGAGAAGGGAAAGAAGAGGAGGGTTTTAAAAAAATGCAATAATGCGGCAGTGGGTCAATGAAGGAAGTGGAAGGGGTGGAAAAACGTGTTATACGGCTCGCTTGGTCGAAAAAGGGGGGAGGGGAGTAAAGGGAGAAAGATAGAGACGGGAGAATGGAGAAAAATTACCGCTTAGAGATGATGGAAAACCACGCGACAAACTGAAGTATGGTTACTGCTGGGGAAATGGGGATATGAAAAACGGGATATCGATTGCGAAAAATGAGAGGAAAGGGAAGGAAAAAAATGGGATAAAAGAAGGAGAGACATTAAAGGGATCTTTAGGAGAATTAATTCGCGCTTGGTGTTCGTGGGGTAAGGGTACATTAGTTTATGGAGGGTAAATTAGGCGGAGTTGGGATTAAGGATAAAGAAATTTGTGAGGAGGCATAAAAAGCGCTGAAGAGTATGAGCCTGTAGGAATAAGCGATAAAAAAAACTAATTTTTGAGATGGTGCATCCGTTGAAGGTGGCAAAAAGCTGGTAAATGGTATAAGAGAGGCATGTGTTAAAGATAGAGGAATGGGGAGAGTGAACGAGGGAAGAGATGCGCTCATATACGACATTGATAAAGAGAAGTAAGCGCAGCTGTGGCTTTGTGTCGAGAATTTTTTAAAAAATTGAGGACGCGAAGCTAAAAAGAAGATAATACATGACAGATGAAGTCCGCTATGAAAAAAATTGACATGTAATTCTTATCGTGACAGAATATATGTATGTTTATGAATGCGAGTTTATCATGTTCAATTAACGAGATGCAATGGATGAAAATTATATATTAATATGAATGTAATTGAAGTTGTATTGAAATAATTACTGTTATGGAGTGAGGATGAACTTAGAAAGGGGGCAGATATGTATTAACACACCGAATGTTTTCGCATTTCATTAAAAATGCAGATTTACTCATCAAGTGTGAGTAAAGAGACCCGAAAAGATGAAGAAACGTTTTTTTTTATAAGCATGCATGAAAAAACAATTAGGGTGAAAACTCTCGAGGTATGATCAGAAAGGTGCGCCTCTTGATTAAACAGAATCTAAAGGCCGAGGTTGTGGAAACGGGAATAAACAACGGAGTGGGAAACTGAGTGAAGGAAATAAATAATTAAGCATTGGAGAGATAAAGACAAGGAATAAAAGCGTGCGAGATTTGGGCAAATGACAGGGGAATGGAGGAACGCAAAGAGTAAAGCGGAACGAAGTAAAGCTAGGAGAAAGGAAAGGAGAGATGGAAATTTTTTAAGTCTGGGAGAAAACGAATGAGTCAAAAGGATAAGCGGAGTGGTGTAGGAGGCAGAATGTGGGAGAGGAAAGAGAGAGAGAGAAAGGAGGCGATGACGGAATGAAAAAGTGTTAGGCTTCTGAGGAGAGGTCAAAAGGGGTTTAAAAATAGGACTATGGAGTGTGGCGACTGCTGCAGAAGAAGGGCGAGGGAGAGAGAGAAAGATGGGCAAATGTGCGAAAAAGGCGGAGTGTAGAAAAAGAGAGTGAGTGAGAGAGAGAAAGAGAATCCAGGTTGAAGGACGAGTTCATGAGGGCTGGAGCTCGGTGGAAGGATTCCGTAGGGGAAGGGGTTAAAGAGAGATGAGAAAAGGACTCGGCTTTTGGATATGTGGAGGTAACTAAAGGTGGGCAAGGAGAGAGAGAGAGAGAGAGAACGGCGAGGGAGGTTGGGCTGAGAGATAGCAGGAGATAGAGATAGAAGCGGGTCCGAGTCCTCAAAAGTGTATCCATTTCCACGAGGTGCGAGGGATCTCCGTTATTATTTCGAGGTGAAATTTATTTCGATTTCTGACTCTTCTTTTTCACCTCCAACATTCCTCTTCTTTTGATTCCATCGCAATCCCGGAATCTTCGCGTTGCTAGGGAGCGTTGGGGCCTTTTCTTTTTTATGGAGTTCGTCAGGGATATATAGGGTGAGGAGGAATATAATATAGAAATCTTTCAATTTTCGATCGGACGATTTTCTCTCTCTAACATACGCGCACTCACACACACCCGCACACACGCGCACATATACATACATACATATATATACATATATATATATATATGTATACATACATACATACATATATATGTATGTATGTGCGTGTGTATATATATACACGCTGTCTATTCGCTTTCCCCTTCATCATCTCATTCGAGGAAGAATCTCCTCCACAGAGTAATTCTACTTGTTCTATTCTTTAATACAATTTTATGATAATTATATCTTCCTTTCTCTTCTCGCCTCTTCTATTTCTCTCATCGCTCCTCTCTCTATCTCTCTCTCTCTCCCAACCTCTCTCTTCCTCCGCTCTCTCCCCACAATCTCTCCACCCCCCCCCCTTTCTCTTTATCCATTTCTTTCCTCACTCTCTACCCTCCTCCTTTCTCCCTCTTCATTTCTTTCCATCTTTCTCATTTTTTCTCGCTCCCTTTTATCCCCCTCTCCTCCTCGTCCTGCCTTTCCTCATCTCCCCTCCCCCCCCCCCCCTTTCAATCTTTCCCTCTCCCTATCTCTCTCGCTTTAGCGTTCGTTCGGAATGATTTCCCTCGAAAGAGAGAAGGAAACTCCTTTTCAGATATATGTGTGTGTTGTGCCAACGTTTTTCGAAATCACTGATGCGATGAGTTTCGGGATTTTCCGCGCTTTTGGACGACATTACGGAAATGGAATTCGTTTTATTTTCTTTTTCGCGTTCCTCTTCTCCGCTGGGGGAGGGTCGTGTATGTGTGTGTGCATATATATATATATATGTGTGTGTGTGCGTGTGCGCGCGCGTGTGTGTGTGCGTGTGCGTGTATACATACATACATAAATACTACGGAAGATGAAAGGTAAATGAGTATATTTAGGGCAACTAGGTGTTGAAAGAAACCCAGTGAGCACTTACCGGAAGGAGAGCCGCTGGGGTGTTGGAGAGACACATTTGTAGAAGTTATTTGAGCTTTCGGGATGATCCCTTCGTCAGCACAAGAGAGAGACAACTGATTTGGCAGTGACACTGGGGTGAAGGTGTGGGGGTGAAAGGGAAGGGAGCATTGAAAGGTCGGGGATTGGGGGATGGAGAAGGGGAAGGGGGGAGAGGGGAAAGAGAGGGCGGAAAGAAGGAAATATTAACGGAGATTGAGGCCGGGAGGAGAGAAAGAGCTTAGGATTTGGATGTGGGCCAATTGGGGGGCGGAAGCGTCGTCCGGGAGGGCGCATGGACGGCCACGGGTAGCTGTCGTTTAAGACTAACGCTGTTGCGATGGCCGTTCATGCGAATGTTCAGGGAATTGCTGGTGAGGCCGACGTAAAAGGCGGTGATTGGGTGCAGGTTAGTAGGTAGATGACGTTGCGGGTGGTACAGTTGGTAGGGGAAGTTATGGGGTAGGTGATGTTGGTGGTGGGGTTTGAGAATGAGTTGGAGGGTGGGTTTATAGGGCAAGTTAGACATCGGGGTCTGCGGCAGTAGTGGGACACTGCAGGGTGCAGAAGAGTGGGTGATGGGGGTTCTTTTCTCCACAACATGTTGACTAGGTTGGGAGGTCTGCGAAAGGAGAGGATTGGGGGTGTGGGGAAGGAGACCCATTTGGTGGAGGAAGTGAGGATTGGGTGGGCTGCCTTTAAGATGTTTTTTAGGGTATCGTGGATGCCGGAATAAAAGGTGGTGATTACGGTGAGTTAGGGGGTAAAGTCGGGAGTTGCGGGGCGGTTGGAGTGTACAGTAACCTAAATAAAAGAAAGAGGGTGCGACTCAACCTCCGTTAATATTTCATTCTTTCCACCGTCTCTTTCCCCTTCACCCCAGTGTCACTGCCAAATCAGTTGTCTCTCCCTTGTGCTGACGAAGGGATCATCCCGAAAGCTGCAATAATTTCTACAAATGTGTCTCTCCAACACCCTAGCGGCTCTCCTTCCGGTAAGTGCTCACTGGGTTTCTTTCAACACCTAGTTGCCTTAAATATATATACATATGTATACTATGTATATACACATGTATACAGACACACGTATCGTATATGTATAGCACACACACACGTATTTATATTTATTCATATGTGCATTTATTTATACACACAAAGGGCCGGCCCGAGGTACGGGCGAGCCGGGCGACGGCCCGGGACGCCTAATTGTTGGGGGCGCTATCCAGATCATCTATTTATGCATTACAGGCTAGAATCATGATAAAATTCCTGTTAATTATTCATTATCAATAAGTTTTGCAGAGTGTTGAACAAATTAACCTATATTTTGTAAATATGTCAACAAACATTTACGGAGGGGGGCGCTGGGGTGTTATCTCGCCCGGGCGCGAAAATTCCTCGGGCCGCCCCTGTGTATACATTTGCACAAAGACATTTTCCCCCTTCATAGTCGGAATCTACACCTGTCCGTCTACCGTTTTACCCGGCGATCCACGATTTTAATATGCTAGTGTTATATTCGTAGTCTCTTCGCTTATAAATGCGATTCAAGGAAGAGCACGGCGGAAAATTAGGTTTTATTTGAGGAAATTTTATTAGAGTGAAATGTTTGGAAGACCAAAAGGTAGCCCTCATGTCGTCCTGGTTCTATTGTTTTTTCTTTATTACCATGCCGTTTTTTGCGTTCCCCTGTCATTTTCGTAATATTTCGCACCTTGAAAAGCGTATTTTCTGTCCAGGAGGCTCTGTTAAAGGAAGGACTTTTGAAATTAACTGAAACCGTCAGGCAGTTTAAGTGGTTATACTAATTTCGTGTGGTATCCCTTTTAAGCCTTTCGACTTAGATAATTTCGAATGTATTCGGAATGGAGCAAAATTTCCAGTTTAGGTAATTTTTTTTGCGTACATTAAGTGTTTTCATTCGAATACTAATCAAGCGACTTTGAAATTCCTCCAGGAACAGTGCATGAATTCCGGGGGAAGAAATGAAGTTAATATGGCTCAAGGATCGAAAGGAAAATGCTATCGACTTCTCCAGAAATTGACATTTTAATATAATTAAACGGTATTTGAAATGTCTATTAATTTTAATATATATAATTAATAATTATTTTGTGAGGTTCTTTAAATAGGTATTAACAATGAGCATTGGATTTTATTTTGAATTAAGCCTTAGCAAATTTTCTACAACTTGAACTCTTTTAATGGTAATTTAATACTGAATTCATGCCCGCACGGCGTTTTTTATGGGAAACCATAAAAATTATTATTGTTCGCGAAAATTATTTAACCGCACGTGCATAAACAAATCGTCAGCATTCTGATCTCGGCTATTACGTTTCTAAAAATTTATCAAAAAAGTCGGGACAAATAAGAAACGAACCATCAAGCACCTGCAGCAGTAACCGCGAGTGCGTGAGATAATTGTAAAAGAGCCGCATGATCCATTCATGAGCCCGGTCTTTATTTATAAGCTTTTCTGTGCTTTATCCGATTCGGAAGGGAAAGTGCTCTCCCGTGAACCCCCCGTGGCTTACAAAGCGAAAAAAGGAGAACGGTCTGTTATCGGCGAAACTCTCCTACCTAAGCTGCGTGTTAATTTCCATTCTGGCTGATAACTGAGCGACTCGCTCGTTGGAGGGGTTGCGCGATGAGGATAAAGTCATGCATAACATTTCCGCGACCAACGCATCACGCTCGCGCACGCGTTGCCGTGCGAACGGTGTATTTTTATTTTTTTTTAGCTCTTAGGAACACCTCGGAATTTCGGAGGTTAATTAATCATTTACTTTCTGTGGCACCTCTTTATCTCACCCTCTCTCTCTCTCTCTTTGTGGCACATTAAAAAAATAATAATAAGATGAAACGGAGAGGTTAAGGCAGTGGAACGGGAAAGGTGTACAAAAATAGTTCCTTTTTTTGTTAGATAAGAGCGCGACCAAGTGACCGTCGAATTTGTTATGTGGTAGAAGGACCATAAAGAGATTTTTTCCTTTATTTAGTTCCTCACGCCACCGTCATTTTTTTCTCTATCCCACATGGGCTCACGCACGCATACGCGAAGTCGCACACAAATGCGCGAGTCCACGCGACCGTTTCGAGGAGACATGCAGCCTGAGTCTTGCATTAAGCCACGCTTACAGGCGATAAAAACTGTTTGCTGCTGTTGATTTGTAGCAGGAGATGGTTATATGCGTTCAATGAGCTCTCGGGAATATGTTTATCTCGGGAAATTATTAAAAAATTTCCGTTACTTTTGCATTTATGAAGGCAAAATGTTTTTCTGGTGCGGAAACGGGAGGATTTAACTGATGGCGTCTCAGTCAAGCCCCCCGTGACCTCAACATTTTAGGGGGAGGAGAGAGCGGGAGGGGCAAAAAGATATGAAAAAGTACATATTTAAAATTTAATAAGATTGAAAAAGTGTAAATTGCCTCTATAAATTGGAGCATTAACCAGGACCGATATTTGGAGCATCATTGTCGTATTCTTCGAGTAAAACCAAGCAGTTATTGAATGTGTCTCCTAATAGCTAGGATATAATTAATGCTCTGCATACTTGAAATTTTTTTTCTTTTTTCATTAAAAATTCCATCGAAATATCATTTCATAGTTTTTAATTTTTCAACAACGAGAATAGCTTCCTCGAGGTAACGTCAGTCGGATCGTATTGCTCATGGATACAGGGAAAAGTTCCCGGAGATTTACGTGTATTTGCGACTTCCAAGTTCTGTGGACTAAATGAGCCGAAGCGACGAAAAGCGCGATCTTTTAAAGTGAAAACAAAACAAGCTATGCGAATCCTGAATGTAATGAGAATCGTGATTGAAAAATGGTCGCGCCAATTCTTTTGCTAGGTTTTCCCATGCGATATATGGATGCCGTTTTCGGAAACTTTACGTACTCGCATCCATTTGTTTAGAATTATTTAAGATTCTAATTTCATTTAAAATTTCTTGTACATGAACTGTAGGAAACGTTTAAATCGTCCTCAACACAAGTTCGTAAATGAAGATACATTTATATCGTGTAAAATATATTTCCTTTCGAGATCGTTTAATTTTACGCACTTTAATTTTGAATATGATACAAAAATGAAATGGTTCAGACAAAAATCTTCTGCTGTTAATTAACGTTGAATCCTTTAATCGATTTCGAGTTGAAAAATGCGGTATACATTAGCCGTTCATTATATACTAATTTGTTTGATATTGATAGCCTAAAATTATTATTATGCTGATTAAAAGAACCAATCGCACATTTCATATGGCTTTTTATGTAGAAGAATCATGAATTGAAAGGGGAAAAAACTCTCCTTTCCCAGCGGAATATGGAATTAATCTAAAATGCGTTGTTTTAATTTGTTTCTCTTTTCAAAATTATAATCGATTCTGATTGATGTGAATATTAGTGATGCGATTAAATTATGCTGCAATTTTCCTCGGTATAGGTATTTACAGAATGATTGCAGTCGGCTATTAGCAATTTGACGGAGTGAAAGGTCAATTAGTCCAATTTGTCAAACCGATGAAAAATTTTATACCGTGCCTAAAATTTTGGCGTTTCTGGGAAATGCTGCAAACACCATTTCCATAGAGGCATTAAAAAGTATCCGATTAATTAAATAATGCTAGCAGTAGATATTAATGAGTGCGAATCGAATCAATGCCAACAAGTTCGGAGTCGAATCTGCCTAAATACCGAATATTAACCGTGTTATCCTCGCCACTCCTAATAAACTGTCAGGAAGTGTATCTGGCAGCTGTGTGCGTAATAGGTTTATTGTCCGGTTAAACATGTCCTGATGCAATCAGAATCGTCGCGGTGAAGTTTATTAAGGCGAAGGTGTTATCTTTCGATTACGAGCATCGATGACGCTGGCGTGAAAAAAATTTACTTGTGTCTCTACCAAACGGCTTATGGTAACGTGATTTCAATACATTGCTCTTAGCGAGTCTATTTTTTGCTTAGCCTGTTTATTTGTGGAAGAGATATGACATTTATACCTCTCTGTTTGAAACGAATTTTTCCCTTTTGTAGTAGTGGGAATGAAAGCCTTATGAAGAATTATTTTCACCTGCTTGACAGCACGGAATTATTTCAGTCTTTTACTCTGAGAATCCATTTGTTACGTCGATGCTTGCAGTTGCCATTATTCATTATGATTCATGAATAATTCGTAGCTAAATTAATTCCCAATCATTTCTAGCTATAGGTCAATATCATTTTTTATATAATAACTCTATCCGAAATGTCTTTGTGAGTTTTATTTTGCTTGTGTGAAAATGTTTCAAACATTGCAGAAAATTTTGATTGCATAGTAATTCATCTTTGTTATCATTAAGCCATTTACCTTTTTCTCGGTTGCAGTATTATTATATTAATGAATACAGCATAAAGTAGCAGAAACAGTTACGAACTTAATTGTCGACCAACAATTTCAGCACTAAATTAGGAATCGAAATCACTACCCTGAGATCAAGAGTCGCGTGCTTTATATCGACTGAGAAATCCGGGCACATTTCGTAAGAGGGGTTAAGAGGCATATTGGATAAACTTTATTTCCATTGTATCAAAAAAATTGTCGCATAGATTGCATACTTCTTTATTCCGTGTGTTTAATCGGAGCAATTTTTATTCCACCCGGCAATCTCGGATATTGAATGGGACCACGCAACCGTTTAAAAAATCACGAATCACCCTAAACGGCAGACATCCGGTAGAGAGTATTTATATGGCCCAACCGGGCGCAATGCGATCGAGATAAAAAAAAAAGAATGGGAGGCAATGATCGCGGCACGTCTCGCCCTTGGATTGGCCCAATACGAGTTATCTCCCCTATTTTACCCTCCTTTCCATTTCTCCCGCTTACCTTTCCCTCTCTCTCTCTCTCCCCTTCCCATCTGACCCCATGTGCCCCATAACAGCACCGGTCCCTAATCGCCGATTCGAATTTGCACGGGTTACGCCAACTGCCCTGCTCGACAGCTGAGCCGATCGCTCGATAACCAGAGAGGAGAAGAAAGAGTGAGTAAGCGAGAGAGAGAGAGAAAGAGAGAGAGAGAGAGTACTCCCGCACAGTGCTCTTCTGTGGTCTCTTGACGTCACGCTGGAAACGGCTGAATGCCCGCGAGCATCCCACCGATATCGAAAATTGTGCTTTATTTTCCGATGACGCAAAGGTTTTCCCGCTAGAAAATCCTTTTCCAAAGGGATACTCCTCCTCCTACCAGCTACCGTTTCTTTTCTTTTTTTGTTAAAAAAAAAAAGAACGAGTTGGACGTATTCGAGTGTGTTGTGGTTCTGAGGATCATTTCTGGTCTGCCGGTAGTCATTTAACTAGTGAGCGCAAAAGGAGGAAATTCTCAAGTCGGAAGTTCCAAAGTCTAAAAAAAAAAAAAAAAAAAGAAACTACAAGAAATATCGAATAGGAACTTTGATTGAATCCTCCATATAGATCGAGTATGCATTTAAATATATCGTAAGCCTGTAGGGCAGTGGTTCTCAACCCTTTCTTTGTCTGCGTCACCCTTATGTTCCGTCCATTCGGTTGTGCGTCACCCCGTTTACAGTTCCATTATCTTCAAGTCACCTTTAAAGATAAATTGGACTTTCCCTACCACATAAAGATAAAAAAATTCCGGCATTTAAATAAGCACGGGTGTTATTCTCCTGATTTTTATTTATGTTTATAAGCCAGTATATAATACACTGTGAGTTTATCAAATATTCGCATCACCCCTCAATAACCTTCGCGTCGCCCTGGTGTGCCATGTCACCTCGGTTGAGAACCACTGACAATGAGTCTAGGGTATCGCATAATTTTTATTTCCTAGTTTTTTTTTTAAATAGCGTATTTTTAATTTTTTGCTCTTGTATAAGAATCCGTTCCTCTAAACCAGGGATGGCAAATACGTGGCACGCTTGCGATTTTACTCGGCACGCATAAGGTTCTTTTTTCTGTATAAAATATTAAGTTCCGTAGAAAAGGAGTAAAATAGTGGCACGCGGAAAAAAATTCCGATGATTCACATTACATACTTTCTTGGTACGCGAGACAAAAATCGTTTGCCGTCCCTGCTCTAAATTTAAGTCTTTAGGTTTTTTTTTTTGCAAACTTCAGCTAGTTAGCGAAAGCCCCGTTGTACAGTGGGAAGTGATTCCAGAGAAATCCTAGATTCTGTGGAATGTGAAGAATAATTTGAAATGCATTAATTGGTGGAATACCCTTGGATGCTGAGTCATTTATTTTTTCCAGTTGCACCTACTCATTCCCTTGCATTATAACTTCAACAGTTGGGATTCAAGGCAGTGGCCGAGTCGCCGAAAAAGGGGTACAAACGAGAATATATCTTTTTCGATCCGTCGAGAATCCGAGTTATGGCAATTCTTTTGGCATTTCTATTATTCGTACTTAATTCTCCATATGGGTGATTCTCGATAAAGTGAACATGATAAAAAAAATTCTCAGCAACCTTTAAAAGTCAAAGGATTTTGCTCGTCGCACTGTTTAAATGTCATTATAACAGTAAAATGCGGGATGAAATTGAATCAATCGGAACTGCTCCTAACCAGGCGTAGAAATTTTATGTTGACTGTAATTAATTTTTAATGGTCGTCATCATTAGCAGTTTCCGTAGACAGATTCGTGATTATAGTTCAAACCAAGTTTTTCACGTTATCCTCGACAACCTTAATCATTTCTCGGCAACTCCCTTTCCCCTTCGGTTTCAGCGAAGGCGGACTGCTTCTTTCAGATCTTAAAATTTTCACTCAGTCACAATATTTTTGCAAGAAACACCCAGTCTAGTTAAACAGTCTTATTCGGTGCAACTGTAGAGCAGTAACCTGTCTTAAAACTTTACGTACGATGTGAATCCAAAACCACCACTTCCGAATGACCTCTTCCGTGTAATATTTTTAACGATACGCAAAAGAACATATCTTGAGAGGCGATCCAAAATAAATAATCCATTTTAGCCCTCACGAAAACAAATTCGAAGCGCAGGCGCATACATATCAAGGCCAATAAATCACACACATCCACGGACGTCAAATTTCGTTCGACCATTCGAAAAAAAATGCGATTATTCTTTCGATATCCCGTGGACGATAGAGAAAGAATGGGAGAGAGGGCGTGTGTATTCGTGAGAGAATCATAAAAGCAGGAAATACGCCGTAGGAGAAAAGCCGTGATCGGGAGACGGAAGGCGAAGACAGGAAGGAGATCTTAGCCTTAGAATAAGATCGATGGCAGGAAAAAGTTATCGAGGATCGAAAAGCTTGTATGGCGTGGTGAAAGAGTGGGGATGGTGCCACGAAAAGGCGGTGCCTTAATAAAGGAGATTGTGATGAATCGAAATGGGAAATGGTGTGTGTGTGTGTATATATATATAGTTATTACGGTGAAAATAGAGGCGTTTTGGGGGACAGGCGCGGGGATAGATGAAGAGAGGAGGTTGAGCGAGTGAGAGGAGACTCTCCCGCGCTCTGCAAAGAACGTCGAAAGAGGAGTGAAGTAGAGAAAAAGGCCTCGAGGTCTTCCCGTGACGGCGAGCGAAAGGAAGGAGAAAGAGAGAGAGAGCGGGAGGAAGGGGTTTTTTTTTAGGAAGGCATGAGAGCCCGCGAGGGTCGAGAGAAAGAGAAAGGCAAGGGAAAGGGAGAAGATAAAAAGATAGCAATGAAAATACTTTTTAAAATGAGATGGGAAGAGAGAGAATAAAGGAACCGGAAGAAAAAGAGCCAAGAAAGAAAGGGTTGGAAGAAATGGCGAGGAAGGAAAGGAGACAGATTGGTGGAAAGGAATAAAGGAAACGGAAAAGAGAGATAGATAGATAGATAGATGACTTTATTTTCAGGGCGAAATTGAGACCACAAGGTCCCCTCTTCCATTTAACCCTCCGTTATTGATTACAAAATAATAACATGAATAAATGTATATACAAACAGAACTAGAGCAATAAAAGGCGCGTCAAGTAAATACAACAAGAACAGAACAATAAATATCACATTACACATAGAGAAGCTTCTACAGAGTAAATGAAGGGCGCTCCGAAGGAAAGAAAATGGAGAGATGAAAAAAATACGCAAACAGTCAGAGAGGTGGCAGATGGGGAGTTTGTTGGAATGTAGAAGAGTATAAGGCGAATTGGGACCCAAAAGGGATAGGGAGTGAAAAATGGAGATTGAGAAGCGAAGGTGGAGTGAGACTTAAGGAAGCGAGAGGAGTTTAACGAGAGAGGATTTGGTGGAAGTGGAGGGGAACGTTCGTTGAGAGCAGCGACAAAATAAAAGATCGGAGGCGAGGAGAACTATACACGTGATCTTTTTTTTCAAATCGATCGAATGTTTGTTTTGGAATCGACGTCCTTTTCACGAGTCGCGTTGAAATTTTTAAAGCGATTATCTATCTGTCGGGGTGTCGGTGAAGAGAGAGAGAGAGAGGGGGGGAGAGAGAGGAACAGGCGCTGGGGAAGGGGAAGAGTTTTTGGGAGGTGTGGGCGGGACGAAAAACTAGGTCGCTGACGTTAACACATGCGGCTAGATTTGGACCCAGGGCAGATAATATGTTCCGTCAGCCGTAGATGCATTAGGAAATACGTCGAGAGAAGAGGGTGTACGTAGTGGCATAAGAGGGGGAGAGGGGGGAGAGTATCCGCTGAACCGAGAGGAAGATACGAGAATTATTTCGAAGATGATGGATTAACGGATTGTTATGGAGGAAGGAGTAGCGGAAAGGAGGAGATGAAGGTGGATTTATTGATGGATGAAAGGCTTTATTCGTACGATATGAAACGTCGACGGCGAAGCTTTCTCGAAATGTATTATATTGTATTGAAGAACAACCGACTAAATTTCCTGAAGCCGTTGTTGGATAGGAATCATAACTATAAGTACTGTATCGTTGCTATCGTTTTGCTGTTAGCAAGATCTACTTGATCCTAGAGGAAACAACGTGTACGTACATAATTACGATATCACCGCAACAAGAAAAAACGCAATATTACCGCAATACAATTACGATTTCCGCTGCGGAAAAAAATAACATTACGTTCTGAAACCAAATGAACAGAAACGTTGGGAAAACGGTCGCGTAGCGGCATTAATATGTAAAAAGCAAGGGATGAAGGGGGAAAAAGGAGGGTGGTGAGAGCAATGAAAAGGAAAAGGGAGGGCCCGAAAGGAGAGAGAGAGAGGAAAAAAGGCCAAGGGAACTTTGAGAAGAGACTGACGAAAGTTGAAGTGGGGGAGTGGAAGAGGGAGGAGAAGGAAGGGATGATGAGTGGACGATGGGTGGGAAGGAGGGAAAGGAGCGGAGAGGAGCCAAGAAAAGGGGGAGAAACGGTCGGACGGATGAATGGAGTCGGAAAAAAAGAAGGGCTAGCGAGGTCAACTTGCGACCGTTGTAACGTAAAGTGTAGCCACGTAGCGTGTTCAAGATGTTGTTCCTATGCCTTTTTTTTATCGGAACTGTCTCTCTAGTCGTTTTCTAGCATCAAAAATGCGTCATCGTTTGCACACATCTTAAGTGTCTACGTATATCCCGCTAAAAACCATCGGCTGTAGAAACGTATTTATTATAGTTAAATCGGTCGAAACGGTGTTTTGAACACATTAGTCTAACCCAGGATATCTCAACTATTTCATATCAAGTACCTTTTTGATTATGAATATTTTGAATAAGTACCCCGATTTAACATGTACACTTCTTTTAATGTTACTTTCACAGATAGAGAAAACAGGTTTTTGCAAGATAAAATTAAATAATATCATGAATTTTTGGTTTTTTTCCTTTTTAATGAATTTCGTAAGAGTATTACAAACAATATGGCATAATAAGGCATTATGTCTAACCTCTGTAACTGGAACCCGAAGCTTATAAAACTTGAACACGTATTAATACTAGCAAAAAGTAAACATTTAAAAATGGAAATTGAGTCATATACAGGCTTTACTATATAGTATATATATATATATATATATTCGTTTTCATTTAATTTGCATTATTCGATTTAAAAAATATACTAAAACGTTTTTGCGAGGCATACGGGCGAACGAAACAAGAAAGAAATACAAAACAATCGCGGCGGAACGTACGGAGAAAAGAGAAATAACCCTCGGTTTACCTCGGATCGGATGAGAAGTTTTCAAAAAGCGTATTTAGTTATCCCCTTATAATAAACACAATCCGGGAAGTGAAGAGAGTGTATCGATGTCAAACTTTTCCAAGTATCTTCGCGGCGTTGCGGTCTTTGAAGGGGGAGGGAGAGGGGGGAAGGAAGGATTGCGTGATCCGATAATGAGCGTAGAAAAGTTTTCTTCCACGGAAAGGACGAGGAGGGTGAGGAGGAGGTGATGGGGGTAAGGGATATGAAGGGAGGAGGACGAGGGAGGGGGGGGGGGCGAGTTGAACCCCAGAGGGCGCTAAGGGAGGGAGCTAATAGCGTGAGTTAAGAGCGGGGAAAGAGGAAGAGAAAGAAGGGGGAGATAGTAGGGGGATGGAGAGGCGCACGGAGGGCAGACAAATTGTGTATCGCTCTCCTCCCTCTTCTACGCCAGCCCCACCTGTTTTTCCGTCCCTCTCTTTCCTACAATAGTAGGTCTTTCTTCCTCTCTGTTTCTCTTTCTTTCTCTCTCTCTCTCTCACTCTCACTCTCTCTCATTCTCTCTCACTCTCACACACTCTCTCTCTCTCACTCTCTCTCACTCTCTCTCTCTCTCACTCACTCTCTCTCTCTCACTCTCTCTCACTCTCTCTCTCTCTCTCTCTCTCAATCTCTCTCTCTCTCAATCTCTCTCTCTCTCTCAATCTCTCTCTCTCTCAATCTCTCAATCTCTCTCAATCTCTCAATCTCTCTCTCTCTCAATCTCTCTCACTCTCTCTCTCACTCTCTCTCTCACTCTCTCTCTCACTCTCTCTCTCACTCTCTCTCTCTCTCACTCTCTCTCTCTCTCACTCTCTCCCTCACTCTCTCTCTCTCTCATAGGTGCCCTGCTCGCTTTTCTCTCTCTCTCTCCCGACCACGTCTCATCGCGAAGCCGATCCCTTCTTAGAACCGGTCTAGCGTTCAACAGAAGTCGCGGAAGCCATCGTTCCAATCCCTCATCCTTTCTTTCCTTTCTCCCTCTCACCATCACCTCCCCTCCCCACCCCCCCTCTCTCTCTCCCCCTTTTCTCCGTATCTCTTCGATCGGCAGCAATCAATGGCTTTTCCCGCGCGACTGATCCATACGTCTTGCGTCGGCTTCCTTACCGCGGAGGAGGCGGATTGCTTTTCTTCCCCCCCCCCCCCCCCCTTTCCTCCCATCCACCTCTCGCACCGCCACCTCGACGAGGAGAAAATCTCGATTCGCGGAACGAACGAAACGTCTTCCTTTGTCGAATCGCGCTTTTTCTTTTTTCCTGGCGATAAAGCTCTTTCTAAAACTATCCTTTATTCCCTCGAAACTGGCAGTTTTGCTCCGTTTGTGTGTGTCATCAGCGTGAACGTCTTCGTCGATAAAATATGATTTTGGAGGGTAAGTTATTCCAAGTAAAAAATAGAGCATACATATGGTCTTTGGGGAAAAATATCGAATTACGTACACACGTGTGATGATTATTCCTTACAGTAAAAAAAATACCTAGCTACAAGCATTTGAAAGTCTCAATTTCGCCTGATTTCAGGCGATTCATGTGAAATTTTCCGACTTTTCCTGTTTTCCAAGTTATGAGAGGGAAAAACTTGATCGTTCTGTTCGAGTCTTCGTTCTGCCATCCGATACGTCTCATTAACGCTTAAATGCAACTAAAATACTACGTTAATATAAAAAATAAAAAAATACTTTATTTTGAAAACATCGTAAATACGGATTTCCACAAAATTACGGCTTAGTCAATTAATTATTTACTTAAAAACCACCCAGAGGTGTTGTGTACCCTAGGAAAAATAGTTACAATTCCCGACGAAAAGAACTTGATGGAACCCATCAGAGCTTAGTAATCTCTCAAATGAAAGAGATTTTCGAAAACGAAACATTTTCGCTCCGAGAAAACAACTTTTAGTTTGCACATTCCGCGTCAAAATTATGCCGAGTCATATAGAAGAAAATCGATTTGGGTATATCGTAGGTTACATCAATTCCCCCCTGGTGTTAGGGTTTCAAGGGCTAATCTCTTTAAGGAGAGGATCTTTTTTGTGTGTTTCCCTCCAAACGGACACCTCATCCGCTCGGCCTAATACGTAACTCTTCCATTAAACATCCTCCTAAGTCGGGCGTTAAAAATTTTCCGTATTTTTTACTTCACGAGTCCGTCTTAACTCCTTGATGGAGGTGCAGCTCTTCTTCCTATTTTTCTCACTCTCTCTCTCTCTCTGAGCGAAGTTCCCTCTCCTCCCTTCTATCTCCTCCGAAAACGGATGCCTCCATCTTATCCTCTTCTTCCTCATCCAACCGCCGTCTTCGGCAACAGGATCGAATTTCCTATCGCCGATCCTCTTTTTTTCTTCTTCTCCGGAGCCTTCGGGGAATACCGTTCTGGAATAGGGCCGCGAGGACCATCTCCTTCCCAACCCTTTTTTTTCCTTCTTTTTTACCCGAGGAATGAGAGGTTGGTTTTTTGTGCGCGCGCGTGGGGGTGGGGGGCCCTGCGAAGAAAAAAAGGGGAAGGTGGAAAAAAACTCGATCCATTTTTGTTGGGCGGGATTATCACGTGGGTGTGGAAATCCTCGCGCGTGCATGTTGCCTCCCTTTTTTTTTTTTAACCCGTGGCGGAAGGAAAAGATTCCTATTTTTTTCATAGTTTGTTGTTCATCCCTTGTTTATTCCGCGGGGTATTTTCCCTCGTCCTTCTCACGGCTAGTCGTAAATACGATGCGGTCGGATATCGAACCCGTATCTTCTTCTTTATTTTTTTTTACCGTCTTCCATCTCTTGTCCGTCTTTTTCTTTACGCAGCGAAAAGTGGTATTAGGGTGCGGAGAGAGGAAGGAAAGAGGATGGAGAAGACTCTCTCTCTCTGCAAACGCCTAAAGGGGTTGTGGACTGCTCATGGTTGCTTCTGCGAGGAAAGGGGTGGTTATTTTTTTTCTGGAAAGTCGAGAAGAGGGATGTGGAGGGGGGAGGGAGTTTAGAGGGAGAGTTTTCGAGGTTTTAAAAGAGAGGAAAGGGGGGAAGGTTAGATGGAGGAAAAACGGAGGAGAGAGAGGGGGTAGAGCGGGACGTCCAGGCGTGCCCGTTGGGATCGATATTTGGAAAAGCTTTCTGGCGTGGAGTAGGGGAAGGGAAGGTTGTGGAGGGGAAGAGAGGGGAGTTGGATGCTGCCGTCATTCCCGTACTCCTCCTCCCTGCCATCGCTTCTATCTCTCTCTCTCTCTCTCCCATTCGGTTTGTTGAGCCACGCCTTGGCCCGGGCCATTCTTGCGGCCCCCGGGGACCATCCTCCGCTATACCCTCGACGGCGGCGGCGTGGCCCCGGTTTGACGGGAGATGCGGTCGTTGGGCAACCCGCTGATCCTCGGTGTAGTGCAGGGAAGACTATCGCTTTCAAGGCCTTTTTTTTTCTTTCTGCTCCCCATCTCCCGTCTCGGCTGATGGGAAAATTTTTGATTGGCGTCAGCGCGCGGGGATGGTTTTTCTCGAGGCGTATTTCCCATCCGGTTCATGAATGTCGGAGTCGTTAGGGTGGGAAGTTTTTGAGGGAGTTTTGAATCTGATTGAGTTCTAAATGCCTAATATGCCCGCCGCAGTCTTCTCAGCTGCTGCTGCAGCTTTGGTATGGTCGATTCCGATCGTGTTCGCGGATGAATCGATTCGTTCGTTCCGATTAATCGGGAAAGTTTAATCGATTCGCTTGTTACCATTAATCATAGAAATCGATTCGGATTATTTTATTTATAGGTTTTTCCAAATAATAATAAAGGGGAAATTTTAAAAATATTATAGAAACTCATTTATGTATGGTTAAATATGTACTATTCAATTATTATGTCATATTTTTATTAAAATTTATGACAAACGACGCTACCTTTGCATTGTAGTTTTTAATCGTTTTAAATTCCTTTTTCTTTGTTATTATACTTGCATGTATTTTATTTATAATGGCTTTTGTTTAAGCCTGTGATAAGTTGTGACAATGAAGGCAACGTTCAAGTTTTATTTTAATTTACGTTACATGCCATCTCATGAAAATTTCTTTAGTTTTGTATGCATTTTTTTCGTTTTAAACGTTTGATAAAAATCAATGCAGTTGATTGCATTAATAACATCTTAAATTTACTTTAATTTATGTTATGTATCGCTTTGGTAATAATGAACTGTTTTTCTTTTTAAAACCTTGATTAAAACGATTGTATCGAATGAAGCGGATGAATTGATTCGAATGATTTTATTATTAATTTGAATAGGAATAGGAACATCCGGTTCGGATCGATCCACGTGTATCGATTCAGCAAGCAATTTTGACCATCCTTATCTACCACAATACATGTTTTCTCTGTGAAAATATGTTTCAGATAAGGTATGTCTTGGAATGCGGAATTTTCTATTAAGAACCAATTTGCTGTTGCTGATATTGGTTTACTTTTATCGCGTGTAAATATTATTTATGGTGATCATTGAATTCATATTTACTTCATTCTTGGTAGAATAATTATATATATATATATACCCAGTGCCTTAAGATAAGTTTAATGACTTAGTTTAGTATTTTCTAGTGTTTAAATAAATATAGTAATGTCATATTTTGTTTCTTTCGTTTTACAGGTGTGTAAGACCCTCGGCCATAGTAGTCCAGCGATATTTTCAAAATGAAAACTTTGAAATCTGAAGTTTGGTAAGTTTAATATTTGTCATTTAAAATTTCATTCCGCTGCTCGTGAATTATGAAATGAACAAATATGAGAGTAATGAGTAAATCATTATCAGTGAAATGGCATATATTTTCCTTTATAAAATAGTACGGGCTTGACGCACGCAGGATTTTTAATATTGCTTCCTTAAAATATATAAATCTACAAGAATTCACAGGAACTTTAAATCGAAATGTCAGCAGAAAACTCCAGTTGGGGGATTAATTCTGATAATGGACCTTCGGAGACATTCGTTTCGTCATTTACATGGAAATTCAATGCTTGGAATTCTGATTATCTGGAGCTCTTAGAATTGAAATGAATCAAACGAGAATAGTTTAAACAAGTACTTCGAAGAAAAATTCTAAAAATTTTGATGGAGACAAAACGGGAAAGATTTCCCAACTTTTTCCGGATTGATGACACGAGAAAACTTCCAGCCATGAATAAAGCGCGTTTAAAATTAAACGAAATTTCGAAACGACCTCCTCCTCTTTTTTTATGTCGCGAGATATCACTCCGTTAGAAGGAATGAAAAAAATATTCCTAGGCAGCGTCATTTTTTAAATTCTCCATGGAAACGTCAGAAATGGACGACTCGCTAAAAACTCTTTTATTTTCATTCTGAACATTCGGAGCGGTTTTTTTTAGTCTTTTCAATATGTCCTAAGCGGATTCTTTCATAATTTTTTTTATTCGCGGACGCCGTCCGTGCGAGTGGCGCCTTCTTTTGTGCCGTATTTGCGCTTTTCGCGAGAATGAAATATTTTCTTATCTGTCATGGTCGCGTCACTCTTTCATGGCGTATTCTATTGTTTCTCTCTCTCTCTCTCTCTCTCTCTCTCTCCATCCATCCCTCTATCTCTTTCTCCACTCTGCCCTATCTGTATCATCCCACTACAACGAGAATCCTATTATCTCCTCTCCTTCCTGCCCCCACACTCTTCTCCCTTTTATCTCCTCCTCCTATTCCGGCCGTCCCCTCCCCTCCCCCCTCCCCTCCCCTCCCCCCTCGACTTCACCGCCACGCCGATCCGCCACATCAAGCCATCCATTCACTCCCTCCACGTATCTTACCCGTTGGTTCGATCCGGCCCTTGAAATCCATCCTCACATCCTATCCTGACAGGTTCCCTCAGACTAAATCCCTCTCAATGTCCGTCAAAATCATGAGGATCCTCTTAAATGTTAGCTAAAGGGATAGGGTACTACTGCTGCTGCTACTATACGGACTTAATCTCTCACTCCCCTTCCTCACCCCTTTCTCCTACCTCCGATTTTTTAAAAATAGTTAAACCTCTCGAACGTCTGGAGAGTTAATGATAACCTTCGTGAATTACGGAATTCGTTGCCTTGTGGAAAACGACACCAAGGCGTGCCTTCTCTCGACAGATAAATGTTGCCTATGAAAAAAATACAAGGTGATATATCCGTGGCATTTTCTTTGACGACGCTTATCATAGACGCGTCTAGTAACTTCGTTTGCATTGAAATGCTTTTTAAGTTGAAATATTCGCCACGTAAATCTAGCCGGTCTTATATCTACATACCGATATCTGCGCCATACTATATAAAAAATTTATTTTTGTCGTGGTGTTTTTACTTTGTTTGTATTAAATGTTTGAAATGTATTTTTGCGTTCCTATTTTCCCTCCGGTAGATTTTAATCCGCTCAGATATTCGCCTTATTTTTGTAGAGTAAATTTCCAATATTCAGGAAACTGAAATTATTTTTTCCTCGCAAAATTTTCATTAAAACATTAGAAATATTATCCTCTTGACGTCAATCTATAGTCGGGAGGTTTTACAAGCTTGAAGTTTTATCCACTTCTCACTCAAAACAATATGTACTCTTAAATGTAATGTACATATTACTTTGAAAGAGGAATGTCGCAAGAATTCGAGTGATGTTTCTTTTTATTTGGAGTTCAAACGTTCTGTTATATACGGCAGAGATGGAATTGAGTTGTTTAAAGTTCTGCCGAGGGATATTAGCTCTCTTTTACCGTCATATTTTTTAGTTCTCCCCTGCCACAGAATAGGAAATGTACTCGGGGGTAGCGACCTCCAATATTGTCTTTCTAGTTTACTCTTGGGATTATTTAATTAATGTAAACGCCCGATATATTTATAAATAAGCATGGATGGCGAATGGAAAGCCTTCTAGGTAAGCCTTTGATATCGGGAACATCAGGTTTGCTTTCAGCGGAGGGCTTATTTACACTCGCAGTCAAAATCGGCTTTAGCTTTGTTTGGTCGTCGTCGGGGTTAGAGTCCCGATCTAGCTAAAATGAAAACTTTCGTTTTTGTCTTTTTATTTGTTTCCATTCCTACGTAAACTCCCGTATTTATACAACTCATTGTCAGTCCAATGCGACCCTTCAATTTGCCATAGGCGCATCCCTCATCCCATTTCTCTCATTCATCCTCTGCGTTTCCATCCTCTTTCTCTTTTACTTCAATTGCCATTTTAAATCTTCCGTCTGTCGCCATGGTAGCGATTTTCTTCCTATGTCTAGCGATATCTTATATCGACGTTGCGTTAATGAATCCGTCGCAATTTCTATCATCTCCATTGGTAAACGAATGAGCTAGCGGAAAAGGACTTTAATCAAGAACAAATTCAGTTTGGCTCATTAAAAACAGATTTTTGTATCAATGGATTCAGCAAGTACTGTGGTGTTTTAGACTTAGGTTTCCTATTTAGCATTTCAAAATTACTTTGTTGATTGTTTGATCAAATGAACACAATAGCTCTTTTTGAGGTTGAAAGAGTCAAAGCATTTGTTGAAAACACATCTTTGCTGTAATTTGTTCGTTCGAGTTTTTTATTAGCATTGGGAATATGAAAAAAAACATCGGCTATTATATAAAACTTATGTTCTGATGCTTGGAAGTTTTTTATCTTAGTTGTTGCGGCGAATTCAATTGTTGTTACAAGTCGTGATTGTCGTTATTAGCCAATTATAAAAAAAATCGCCTAACGTCGTCATATTCTTCATGTCGACATATTTTCCAGTAATTAATAAGGAACGGAGGAGCTTCATAAAGGTAAAAATTTCCCAATATTTCAATTATTTATATTTGAAATTCTGCGCTTATGTCGGTGTTCCGATGTCTCATTCCTAATGCATCACAGAAACAATTCTTCGTGGACGCTTTTCTACTGCGATTTCATGTGTTCTGCACCACATATTAACTTTTAAATCGTCACAACGAAGACATTTTATGAGATTTATATATTGCTCTTCACAAAATATTTCAGAGCTGTGCTTGATATTTTTTCAATTTTCTGTGTAAATCATGTTTTGATCTCTTTTTATGTTTAACACAAAGTTTTCCCCTTAAACGGTTTCTGGTTTTGTTTTTTTCCTGTACAAGTTAAATTTAAATCCGACAAAAGTATTTTTAGGTGGAAGTTGAATATCAGATTTTTAGCATATATACAGGGTGTCCCGCAACAGGATGTACATAGCCTAACTACGTGCTCTTGGGATCATTTTGAGCCGAAAAGTTCAAATAAACACGGGTCCGATCTTCAACGGTTTGTCAAGAAAATGAGAATTAGCATTTTACTGCATTTATAATTTCTACATTATTTCCATTTGATTTTAGGTTACATGATGATTGTTATTAGTAGTAGTAGTAAAGTTAGATTGCACTCTTAAATTAATTTTCATTTAAGTGACTCAAAATGACCACCCTGATTGTCGATGCACAGTTGAGCCCTTCGTGTAAGTGAAGTAACAGCCCTCATCACAGAGTCATCATTTCTAATTTCTCAAACACAACCAATGCATGGACGTTCATCTAACCTAAAATCAAATGGAAATAATATAGAAATTATAAATGCATATAAAATGCTATACTGCGTTTCCAGAGATCGTACGTGTGAGGCGTGGCTACGGTTAGACTTGTAGGGTGAGGGAGAGAAAGTGTCAGCCAATAAGAGGTCTTAAATTTCCCACGCCTTTCAAAAATTCTTGACGAGCGCTGTTGACACGATTGCTCTCAGAACTTCACTCGTCCACAGCTGCTGTTGAAATGGGCGAAATTCGAAATGTGGCAACATTGGGTCGTAGCCTAAGCGAAATAACCCGAATGCGGACGGAATACTGCGAATCTGACCCGTACGACTTCGGGAAACGCACTATAATTCTCATTTTCTTGACAAACCGTTGCAGATCGGACCCATGTTTATTTGAACTTTTCGACGTAGGCTATGTACATCCTGTTGCGGGACACACTGTATATATATGTATATATGTATAAATACTACGTAAGAGGAAAGGTAAATGAGGATATTTAGGGCAACTAGGTGTTGAAGGAAACCCAGTGAGCACTTACCGGAAAGGGAGCCGCGGGGGTCTTGGAGAGACACATTTGTAGAAGTTATTGGAGCTTTCGGGATGACCCCTTCGTCAGCACAAGAGAGAGACAACTATATATATATATATATATAAATAAAATAAACCTTTATATGGGTTGCAACTACCTTTGTGCGGCCCTCATTCTGCTCCAGCTCTCTTCCTCTTTTATTCTCTGTTTCAGCCCTCTCCTTACTCTCTCTTTGCCAAATTCTGAAACTTTCCTTTGTCCTGTCTTTCGCATCCACCCTTTTCTCACGGCCTCGCCACTTTCCCACGCCTCTTCTCTTTCTCGCACACGACATCTGCCGCCCACGCTCCCATTTTATTTCACTCGGCGCTAAACAAAAAGACTTTTATATAACCTTAAGCAATTTTCTCTCTTTATCTTGTGCGATCTTGGGTCCTGACGTACATTCTATTAACCAAGCATTCTCTTTCCAGTCTTTATAAAATAAACTGCTCTTTCATATTTTATTCTTCATATACCTTCCTTGAACGTGCAACTTCATCCAAGGCCTAATTCAGTAACGTTAAGGATAACGATTTCTTGATTAACATAATTCTTGCATCTAATCGCGCTGTAAAGATTTAAATTAGGTAGTGTGATTTGTTATTATAATTCAATAAAGAATTGAATACCATCCATTTATTGGTCCTTAAATGAAGAAAGATATTCAACGATTTCCGAGGAAGTCCGGTGTGTATTTTTAGCTTTGAGAAAGATGTTGCAATTTGGACTTTGAAGGAATAACTCACCCGTTTCGCCACTGAAAATGATAAATATCCGTAAGCGTGGATAAATTTATGTTCAATGGAAAATTTTTTTCTTGATCATAACACCTTAAAAAAGTACACTTTCTAAACCAATAAATTTTTCATTGATGGAAAAGCAGTCTTTATGTCGGCCATAATGGTTTACCGCTGCGAAACTCGAGTGGCACCTGCTGTGTGTCGGTTTATCCGCGAGTTCTTTGTTTCTTCAAGCGTGAGAGCGCTGTTCTCACCCTTCTCCTTTCACAATCCCACTCTCTCGAGTCGGGTTTTTTAAGACGGCATTTCCTCTGCTGCATAATTTTACCGGTGAACTAATGAATATTCGTTTTGCTTTTTTCCCGCGTTCGTCCAGAGACCTTGAACGTGGACGACAATTTAAACAAATTATGCCGCCTTTCCGTAATCACTTTAACCCCCGAAAGTTAAAAAAGTAAATTAGCCATTTCAGTTGCGGCGAAACTGATGTTTTTCCGCCAGTGGAATAGAGAGGTGTCGTACGTAAACCACGAGGTAATTCTCTACACCTTGGTCAAGTGATCTCTACCATTACGAAATATCTCGTAGATATCGTCGTCGAATTTAACTTCTCTGTTACGAAGCAAATATTGGAATGCATCAAAAGTATTCGGACAATGCGGCGTACAAAACTATTACAGGGTTTGAGACATTTTGAAAACACGAGTCGAACCGGGGTCGTCCACTTGCCGGGCGCGCGTTCTGGAGCGGGAAAATTGGTCTGACAAGATAGTTCAGTGGAAGAATAGCCAGCCGGCAGGTGGAAAACCCGGGTTCGATTCTCCCATTCGTGACATCTTTTCTTCCCGTTTCAAATATTTCTCAAATTCCAGCTTATGCCTGTCTGCACAGTGATCCTCGATCGATTCATTCCATCAATTTATTACGGGGTTACCAAGCAAGGAATTATAGAGTACCTAACTTTTAATTAACTTGGGAGCCCTATAATATCCACGGTGTATGTTTTAGCAATGATATATTATTAAAATCAGAACAAATCCATCGTGTTCAATATGTTTTCTGGTTCTCATAGTTGATTTGACTTTTCCATCCCCATTGTTCCCTCCTCTCTTTTGTTTTCTCTTCCTTCTCACCGTACTTCCCTGTCTCCCTCTCTTCGTGTGAACTTGCCTTTTTCCCTTCCCCCTTTAAACCCTTTCCTCCCCTAACCTCTTTTCTCCCCACCTCCATTTTTCCTCCTTCCACCCCCCCTCTCCCCCTCTCTCCCTCTCTCTCGTCATCCGGTGCGTTGTCCTTCCGGTCGTCTCCTAAAGGTTCATTCATTCTTCCTCTCCTTTTAACCACTTCGCCCCAAACGTCGTCCCGCATTAGAATTTTCGAGAGACAAGCGGATGGAGGAGGAAGAGTCCTCAAGTTCGGTGTCCCGCCGTTTCTCTCCAACCTTTCCTCGTCTACATGCCCCCTTCCTTCCTTCCTCTCTCTTCCCTTCGTTTCGGTTGCCGTGCACGACCTCTGGGCAACGCATGATGCCCCTCTTCTTCTCCCTCCTATTAAACAGGCAACGACCTCTTAATGCACGCTGCGCTTTGGTGACGGTGGGTGGATCGCCAGGGTTCCCCCCCTTTTTTTTATCCTTTTCGCCTCTTTTCAATGGACTTCCCGAATGGCGGACGCAAGAGGAAGAGAGAGAGAGAGAAAGGAAGAAGGTTCGAAGAGGTCATCAATCCTCTCCGTGGCCGATAACGAATGGTCTTTAGGGTGCGTGGGAGAGATTGGATTTCTTTTTAACGTTTCTTTATTTCTCTAGAATTTCCGTGTTTCCGCATCGAAGGGCTTATTTTGATTTGTCTTGTGATTCGGCGTATCGAGTGATAAATTTCGATAGGAGAGGACGTGTTTGGAATGGATGTTCTTTATATTTCGGAGAAATCTCGATGCGTGCGGGTTAAGAGAATGAGCCAGAGGAAGAAAGATTAAGGTCGAATGGGCTAGAAGATAAAGGTCAAATTGGAGAGGTCGATTATATTTAAACTGAAAATTTATCCCTGATTAAAATGTTGTTTAAATATATATATATGAGGATATTTCATAATTTTGTACATATATTGTACATTTCTTGCTTTAACTAGGACGGTTAAATGCAGTGCCGTCGGAAAATCACTACCTGCTCGACATGTTTATTTTTTCTTTATTGTTATTATTTAGGAACTGCGCTAAATGGCCTTTTATATTGAACATATCAAAAACAACAAATGCGAGCACATACGAACAAGCCCTCGGCAGACTAATCCGCGAATTGGAAGCCGGAAATATCAACCATCTCTCTACCAGTGCCGGCAAATAACCTGGACCTGCCGTTAAACAGGGTCAAAGAAGTATGTTAAAGCATCCGTAGCTATAACTTGAAACATTTCGATGATATTTTTAATGCTCGAATCGACCGTTTCACGTGGCGTTGACCTCTACCGAGGATTATTACGGCGATAGAGTCCTCTCGCTTCATCAGATGTATCGGTCAACTTGAAAGACGGAACGATAAAAAAGAAAGCACGTCGATGGCGCCTTTTCCTTCGTCTGTATTAATGAACCCGCTCGCTGCTACTCATCTCCAAAGGGAAACTCCCTCTCTCTGTGTTTTTTTCTCTCTATCTCTTCCATAACCCGAGCGAAGCAGACCTCGGCCAAATAATCAACCGCACGCCGATTGTCATTTGTTTCGAACAATCGATGACACGCTCTCCTCCCCCGAACCTCGACCTTTTCGCCCACCAGCTCTCTCTCTCTCTCTCTGGGGATCGATTGTTTTTGTCATCAGGACATATACAAACAGGAAACTCGTGTTCGTGCGAAGAATACACGCATTCACCCCACCTCTCTCTCTCCCACCCCTCTCTGTCACGAACGTGCACGTATCCCTCTTCCATTCTTCCTCTTTCCCGCAAGTCACGGCCTCTCCCTCCTCCTTTCTATCTCCTTGGTGACGTCCTCTCCCGGACGCTTATTGTCCGTGGTCTCCTCGTTTTATCGCTCCTCATGAGCTCCTCCTATTCCCTTCTCAAGCGGTATTTGGGCGTTCAAAACACTGGAACCCTCCTCTCCACTGTCGCGTGCTCCTGCGTACCTTCCTTACCCTTCAGTAGCTTCCCCTTATTAGCATCCTGTGTCGGAGACGTATGGAAAATAAAAATGGGTAGGCGGTAATTTACTTCCCATCATCTTACCAGCCCAACCCAACCCACCAATCACACGCATGCACGTCGAGCGAGAGCGGTTCACTGTCTTCATGTCGTCCTCTTCGTAACTTCACTTTTCCGTTGTATTACAACCTCCCTTGTGCATACACGCTGTCACCCCCTTTCCTGTGATTGCCGACTTTTTACATCCATTTGTCCACCACCCCCCCATAACAGTGTGTGCGGTAGTGGACGTTGAGAGAGAGAAAGAGAGGGAATCTCGTGGACGGGGTCACGGGTATCCCTCATACTCCCTAACTCCCCTAATAGCTTTTATTAAGGCTCATCCCTTCCTCTCTCTATCTCGGTGTATATTGCGTGCACCCTGTCTCGTACCCCAACCGCTGCAAAACCCTGCGGCGACTGCATCCCCGTGTTTGGACTATCTCGTCTATTTTATTCCTCTTCCTCTTTTAACGGCGGCAGTAGTCGGATTCTTCATCTCCTTCCATCTTGCTGATCGATGCGGGAGAATTATGTTTCCCTAATTGCTGGAAAGATCGCCACAAAGCGATGCGGAGTCCGTGACCGCCTGAATGATCCTCTCTCTCTCCATTTGCCGGGACTTTTTTTTTATCTCCTCGGCCTCCTGTCTATTGTTCGAAGGAAAAAGGGGTAGGAAAAGAATGGTCTCTTCCGTCCGTGTATGCGCAGGGGATGGTGGAAACAATTGCACCTGGTGTCTGTCTGTGCCATGTTATCCTCTCTCTCTCTCTCTCTCTCGGCCATTCGTTCACTCATTCCACCCGCTGCGTTCTCTCTTTACACACACACGCACACATCCTCTCTCCCTCTGCCGTACAAACCAAGATGACTCAGCGGCTGGCCATTTAAAAAGATCTACGTCACAGCGGAGGGACATGTAGGAGTCGCGTGGTTTTCTCTGGTGGACACGCGGAGGAAGGATGGGGGAGTAGAGTTGGCGCGCGCGTGCATGTGTGCGCGCGTGAGAGAGAGAGAGTCAGAAGCTTTTTGATGTCGTGTTAATCCGGTTGGTTTTCTTTTGTTTGTTTGTTTGTTTGTTGCGCGTCGCTTTTCTTTTCCCTCCTCTGTATCTCTCTCGTGTGCGGTGGAAAGATTTTCATGTCCCGTGATTCATTTTCCTTCGCCCCGAGTTTGCAGAGGGATTAACTTGTGTTTGGCGACTTTCGTTTCTTTTTTTTCCTCGGGGTATTTTACGGTTTTAAAGAGCTCACGTCGCGGTAATGTTAAATAAATTCACGTTTCCTTTACTGCGATAATGGATGAGGGTTTGGGCTTTTTTTAACGACTCTTGGAAAAAATTAAAATTTCGGTTCTGGCGCTCTAAAAATGAAAGGTGTGGTTACTGCTTATTTTTGTGCGTAATGGAGTTACGTTTTTTTCTATAGTCGGCTAATTTTTGTCTACATTTAGGTGTAAATGTAAATTTTATTTCACGTCGACTTGTATTAAAATGACATTAGCATCAGTTTTATTGAAATCGCCGTAGAAAACTATACTTTGTGAGAGAAATTTTCCGTGGTTCAATTCATACGTACATAGATACAAACATTTGTATCGATCGGTACGCGAACAACCACACTCTCCAGTTGGAAGAAAGCAAACTTGTTCTTTTATTGTTTCATCTCGCCGCCTAAAAGGATGAGCGTTTCACTTAACCATATTTTTCTCCTTTCTCCTCCTATCCTTCGCATATACATATATGTATATATCTACGTCCACTTCTCATTTACGTCCCACGAGAAATATTCCACTTATACCCATATGTATACACATGCGACAAAACGTCCATTCCCACGTATGCGGCAAAACGCTTCATCTCCGTTACCGAGCCCCGCCAGACCATCTCCATTCCGACTTTTATCGGTCAATTGCCTCCATATTTCGCGATGCCCCGCCCTCTCGCTTCCATCCTTGCTCGGCCATTCGAAAGAGCGATATATAGTAGTCGTATAAAATACGGGCAAGAGGAGGATGAGGTGGTGTGTTGTGAAAAGGCGGATAATGAAAAATAAATCAGAAGGTGAGTTATGTATATTAGTGGAAGACAGCAAAAAAATATATTTTCAGCTTTATGTAATATTCCGATCTTCCAGTTTTTTTTCATTTTAATGGTTGGTCATTTTTAAGTCCTCCCAAATGGGCTGTTTCCCCTCATTCCTGTTTTTTTTTCAAATTCTAATAGGGCCGCTCAGTCGTTATATTCTTTTTTATAGCTCTCCCGAATTGATCTATAAACATGCTTTTCCTGTTCGATTTTTCTCAATTTGTTCTTTCTTTTTCCCGCGAAATGACCGCTAATATATACTATTTCTCATGATTTTTGGAAGGAGAAAATTTTCTGATCGCATCTCTTAACAGATATTGCTCTCTAGTTTGTTTGTTTTTTTAGGGTGGTTTGGTTCTGAGTAAACGGAAAAAATTTCTCAAGTCGCAAACATTTCTTTATAGCGATGCATTTAGCTCAGAAATGTTTGTCTCTTTTCTTATGAGAACTTGTCATGCATCTGAATCGATTTCCATCATGCTGGCATTTTCATTTGAATTGTTTAATGCAATCACTACGATGACTTCCCCATAAATTCATTTTAATTTATAGTTAGTTATATACTGTAAAACATTTTTTCGGTAACAATTTTTCTATGCAGTTTTCTTTTTAGAATCCTTTGCCAAGATTCTTGATATATAATGAGTTTTTAATTGTAGGTAATTTCAAGTGCACCTATAAAAACATTCGCTGTATTTTTAAAGCGTAATCTCAATTTTGTCACTTTTTCCAATAATTTTAAATATCAAATATAATTTTACTTCAGCTTCTAGCACCCAATTCTTTCGTCTGAAAATTCTATAGACGAACATTTGCGGAGCGCGACTTTTCATTTCGGAATTCGAATGCGAAAAAATACTAAATGGTCGTTCGAATCTGAGATCGCTTGGAAAGTGAGGGTAACACTCAAGTCAAATGTATATCGAATTCTGTTATATATATATATATATATATATATATATACCACGGAAGAGGAAAGGTAAGTAAGGATATTTAGGGCAACTAGGTGTTGAAGGAAACCCAGTGAACACTTACCGGAAGTAGAACCGCTGGGGTGTTGGAGAGACACATCTGTAGAGGTTAGAGCTTTCGGGATGATCCCTTCGTCAGCTCAAGAGAGACACACAACTTCAACACCTAGTTGCCCTATATATATATATACACCTCATCCGCGGGAATTCTCCCTGTTCTTCTTTTAAAGCATTCCTGATCGGATTAACTACGCTCTAATAGAAAGCAGAGACTTAAGCTCTCTTTCTCTCGTTCGTTAGTCAGCGGACACACACGGCGAGGGCAATCGCTCATCTGGACCGAGTAGGTGACTGTTGCGAGAGAATCAGATCGACAAACTGGCGAAGTGCCGTCGAAAATCAAGCGAAAAAAAAAGAACGACCTGTTTGCAGGGACGAAAAGGGAGCGAGAGAGAGAGAAGAGAGAAACTGAGGTCGATGCGATAGGGTTAAACGACCCACATAACCCCGCGAGGACGGAATGCTCTATCCACCTGACAGTGAGAACGGCGCTGAACATTAGCGGAGCTATTAATAGGCTAAACCTGCGGGAGAAACCATTCTTTGATAGGATCATGCCGAGCTCGAATCTCAAGGGTGCTCACGCCCCCGAGTTGTTTCTCCTTTTGCCGACCGGGTTAGACTGGTAGGCAGTGCGCGTCTGCCTTCTAAACCAAAGGTCGCGTGTTCGAATCCCGCTTCGGGCATGGATGTTGTGATGCATGTTGATTTTCTCTAAGAGAATTTGACGGTGCAAAATAACCTTAGCTGTTGACGCACCAAAAAACCTAATTACTACTACTGTTTCTCCTTTCTCTTACGCCCACTATTCCACCACTCTCTCTCTCTTCTGTTTCCTCCCTCCCTTTCTTTGCCTCCCAGCAATTAACTAATTAACTCATCTCCTTTGTACCTGGTCCTGTTATTCTCGTTCCGTATTTGCGCCATCCATTCTATTCTCCGCCTTGTGTATATCTCCCTTTTTACCTTCCATTTCGTCCGTCACCTCTCTCTTACGACCAGCTTCTGGGGGAACGCAAGGGGACGGCGTTCCCTCACTTATTTCGGAGGAAGTTTCTTAAATGTTATGAATAAAAAATGTTTAAGTTACAAGAATCTTAAAGGTTGGTGAATGTCTGTACACTTCAACCTCCCTCTTGCGGAACAACATCTGATTTGTACATGATTTTTTTTATTTTACACTTGCCAAGTTACTTTATATTAATTAAAGACCATAGATCTCATTATGTGTTCAGATTTGTTGTTAGTGGTTAGGCTAGGTATGGTTATGCGCGTTTCCTTTCTTATAAGCCCTGAATACGAATAAATAAAATGGTTCTGATGTTTCTGTTCTCCTCTATCATATTCTGTCTCCCATTTATTCGTATTAATTTACCGAGGTAGCTCGTTGCTCGCCCACTTATTTCGATTGGGATTTAAAAATGTGTGGTATATGTTAAGGATGTATTCTGGGTGTCGGTATCGATTGAACGTTTCCCAAAGGTGTTCAGCGTGGGGAGAGGAGTGCTGCTCATAAATGGCTCCATACCTTTTTCTTAGCAACGCTCCAGCAAGTTTATTTATGGGCTGGATTATCGTGGCCACCACTCGCGAACTTCTTGGCGGTTACCTCGGGTTTTAATGGCCATAACATTGCCATCTTTTATGTCTTCCTCATGCTCTTACAAGGCAAAGCTGATGGCTTTCGGTCGTTCTCTCTCTCTCTCTCTCTATTTTATATCCAAATTGTAAAATCAAAATAGAAAATTTACCGTCCTTAATTGATTTTGCAGCCATACCTTTCTTTCGGTCGATTTTATAGTCATTTGATGAACCACCATCCAGTTTCATTCCCATCGAAATGGTGAAAAATTCGAGCTTGATTGTGAAGTTTTATTCTGTCTAATATGTGAACGAAGGAACAGCATTATTTAATCAGTCTTTATGTTAACCTGATTTTCATTTTTTTTATTTCTGTAGAAATTTGTTTGCTATTCGAAATATTTCTCAGAAGTAATTTATTCCTTTTCGGGCAATGGTCTTTTTTCCTATAATTCAATGCTTCAACTTCCTTAAAAATTTACATTACGGCCCTTCTGGTAAAGGAAAATCCCTTACCTCTTCTCGTTCATGTGCTATACAATCTCTGCTGCATTTCACCTTCGTAGTGAACGTTTAGCCACTCGTAATTTCTCAATTTTTATAAACAGTTGTTCTGCTATTATTATCCACAAAATAAAAAGTTATTAATTTTTATCATCATTTCTTTAAAACATTTCGGATGGATTATAAATTATGAGGTTAATAAATATACATAGGTATGCATCGAATGATACGTGTGTACGTGAATTAACATATATATGAATGGCCGTGCTTTTTTCACCGGCCCTCTCGTTAATCATCCTTCTCCCCTCAAAAAAAAAGACTTGTTTTTTTCATGCATAGCGACCTGTCCTTTATTTGGCTTCCATGTTAGGGGCCGATGCCTTTCCGCTGCCGCGCTCTTCGCCTGCATTGTGCTGAATTTACGACCGGCCGCCATTATACATCCTGGCGGTATAATGCACGCTAATCGGGATGCTCAACCGCTGAGCACCGCTGGATGTACATTAAGGCCGTGCATTGTAGCGGCGACCGGGTCAGCGGGAGTTTTTCATTTTTCTGTTTACCGTTGACTCTTCCGCGAATGTTGTGGAATAGAAAATGAGAGGAGAGGTAACGTAAAAAGGGATAAATCCGCGTTCCAAGTCAGCGGTCTCGTTATTTATTTTTTTATGCTTGAATTTTATGGAATTCACTTTATTACGTGTTAGGTATTCTGCTTTATTTCGAAAGAAATAAATTAATCACAAAATTTGCGGTCTTGCGGAGTAATTTGACCTGTAGGTACCTATGCTGCAACCGCTGTTCATAAACGTCTTGAGTTCTCCGTAGGCCCCATTCAACTATTATTTTCGCACCTGGAGTTGGTTTCCACTTGTATTATTTTTGAAAGGGGCTTTTATTAAATTCAACTCATAAATATGGAATTTTCACCATTAAAAGAATGCGTAAGTTCGTCTTTTTTCCCTATTTATCATTCTTAAATCATTTTATTGTGCTAGGGATTTTTATGATTATTCTTAAAATCTTATAGTATTTTTGCATTATCGATTTCAAGTAACTATTTGCAACACGTGTTTTTTAAAACATACCATCAATGAAAGCTATATGAAAACATACAAGAGTAGCAGAAAAAAAGACCTGCATTCGCCTAAAATATAAGTTAGCGGTGAAAATATTTCCGATAGAGACCTTGATGTTCGCTCCACAGGTGATATATTGACCGTGGAAAATATTTTCATTTTTCCCCCCTCCTCGCTAAAGGCCCTCGAATTCGAAAATTCTCCCATTTCCCCTCTCGACTTCTTTTCCTCATCTCGTTCATTCTTCCCCCCCTCCCTCCCTCTCTCCCACTCGAATTACCTGTTTATTCCCCTCTCCTCCCTCTTCTCCTACCTTTACGTCTCGCATCCTCTCCAAACCTCATCTCTCATCCATCGCCTTCTATCTCTTTCTCTCTCTCTCTCTCCCTCCGCTACCACTCCAATCTCCATGACAACGCCGGCATCGAGGAAAAGGACGAAGAGGCGACGGCTCAGAGATCGATTTGCCCCCGCGAGGGAGCTCGCCCTTTCCGTCGGACGGAACACCGCTGTGCGAAATCATTTGTCATGTGAACGTCTCATAAAACCCGAACGGAGTGGCTACCGTTGAAAATACAAGGTTGAAGTCTGTATTAAATTGGTCGCAGTTAGAAAAAATGAAGAAACCATGACGTTTCGACGTTCTCGTATAGATTTAAAGGGTTCGTTTTGACTTTTTCTTATTCTTATTTTAAAAAAAATAATTTTGTTCGTGCCGGCGGTGATATAAACATTATTTTGCTTTAGTTTTCATTCAGTCGAATTAACGTTTCAGGTTACATTTTTGCGATAATCGTGAGCGAGGGATATCAAATGTTTCAAGAGATGAATGATTTTGTGTGAAATGAGTGTGGATTGCTCAGAATTGTTCCCAATTAAATCATCATCAGAGTTTGAAGAAAATGATTTTGATATCCACAATCCGTGACTGTTATTAGTTTCTCGTTTTAACTGTCAATCACATGGTTGTCCAATTTTTCTAGTCCTTCTTCTTTGAAGCAACAGCCGTTTCTGATTATTTCTTGTTCTTGAAATTTTAGCTGGTTAGAAACGACCCTTAGCTTCATCATCACTGCGAAAGTCCTTTCGTACGTCGAGGTTGCTGCAACTGTTACTATAAAGTTTTAATGGGAACCTGTCATTTCCATACGAGTAGGCGAGATGTTGGCCTTAACCAACGGAATCAATCACGTCCGAATTTCCTGCCTAAATTTCTGATGCGACGTCTTTCCGGCGCCTCTGCGTCATTACTCTCCCCCGCCCGAACACCTGCGCGATGGACTCTCCCCTCTTTCATTCTCTCTCTCTCTCACGAAACTAATCTCGTTCCCTAAGATGTTACACGGAATAATTATTACGGTTCCGTCATGTGAAAATCCTTCTTGCTTCGTTTTCATTCCTCCCTTGATGTTGTCGAGGGGGTGGCGTAAGTTTTGATCATATTTCACGCACTTGTCTGCGTGGGGAAAGAGGTCGTAGATGGAGACGTAGGAGAGATGCAGGGTGTGACAGACGGACAGACATACAGCCGTGCGTGACGGAAATGAGCGGACCTGCATCGGCTATCCCATTGTCGTGTCAAGAATGGCTGCATATATATATATATATATATATATATATATATATATATATATATATATATATATATATATAAATACTTAAGGAAAAGGAAAGGTAATAATAAGGGTAGCAACAAGGTGTTGGAGGAAGCCCAGTGGACACTTACCTAGAATGAAGAGCCGCTGGGGGTGCTGAGGACACACGAAAAACACAAAAGAAGTGTTTTTCGTGTCCTCAGCACCCCCAGCGGCTCTTCATTCTAGGTAAGTGTCCACTGGGCTTCCTCCAACACCTTGTTGCTACCCTTATATATGTTACGCAAGCGAGGACGACCGCCACGAGAAGTGCTACCAGAAGCGGGACGGAGAAGGAGAGTACTAAGAGATCACGTGACGCGAGAGAGAAGAGTGTGTGACGGGACTCGTAGTAGTGTGGGCCGTGTGTTGGCTCGTGGGAGAGCTTCTGCTGGAGAGCAGAATGCTGGTGTAATTCGGGTTTAAATAAAGTTGGAGTCCCTTGGACGTGTTGTGTTATTTCGGGTGTGCCTCCCCGAGGAGGAAGTTGGAGAGTGGTGTAGTGTTTTCTGACAGAGCAGCGGCGGGATCGGGATCAGATAAGGATAAGAAGATCAAAAACCAGTTTTCGGAAAAGAGCACGTCGTGAGAGAGCCGACTGTTTGCCGATGAAGACTGTACCCCTCCGTAAGTACGTGAAAGAAAGTGATTCCCGAGTGAACAATACCCCAAGTATAACTAGGGTTGTGAGCGTCGAAACAGACCTAAAAAAAGCGAAATTAGCGAAAAAAAAGCGACCGCATGGCGTTTAGTGGGGAACCGGAAATGACGTATCCAGTGGCGGGAACAGGAGTAAGCGAGGCGTTCTTGACGCGAGCAGCGAGCTTTCCTGAGCTACCGAGAGCGATGTCGACGCCCTCTGTGACCCGACCAAAGAACCACTTAGCGCCTAGGGCGAGCGATAACGACATTGAACGTGAGATTCTACGACGAGAAAGACAGTTGCTGGAGAGAGAGCGCGCGTTGTTAGACCGCGAAAGAGAAATAATGGAAGCGGGACATTGTAGTACGATGGCGACAACTGTAGTTGCTCACCGAGACATGGCGGAAAGATTGTTGCCCGAGTTTGACGCGTCGACGACCTTAGGATTTACCGCCGAACAGTGGGTGCGGCGAGTGGAAGGGGTCGCTTCCGCGTATTCGTGGGACAATTCCGTATTGCTTACTCACGCGGTGAATAAGCTGAGAGGAGTAGCTAAATTGTGGTTAAATAGTGTCGCGGAAGAAGTTTATTCTTGGGAGACTTTTAAAGAAAGGTTACTTTATAGCTTCCCATCAACAGCTGATCAGGCCGATGTCCACATGAGTCTCACGAAGAGGAAGAAGCAGCGCGACGAAACCTATGAGTCATACGTGTATGCCATGAAAGCGATAGCGCGACGAGGTGACATAGATAAAGAATCCTTGATTAAATACATTTTGAACGGCTTAGGTGACAAGGAATTAGTAAGGTCGCTGGCTTTGTGTGAGTTCAAAGATGTTGAAGGGTTACTGCTCAAGATAAAGCGCTATGAAAGTATTACAGAAAGAGCGAGATTAGGTGAAAGACAGTTTTTAGCTAACCGTTATAGTGTCCCAATTGAACCGCCAAACGAAGGTAATGTGGTGAGGAGAAATAAGCAGACAACGCAGGCGAGGTGTTATAATTGTAACGGCCAGGGACACATGGCTAAGGATTGCCCAGAACGACAGCAGAGCAGGCGATGTTTCCGATGCAATAAAGAGGGACACATGATGAAGGAATGCCCTCAGGGAACCCAAGTTAATAGACAGAATTTGGAAATGAAAAGGCGAGTCCAAAGAATTTCGGTGCCGAACGACCAAATTAAAGACGAATATTATAAATGGATAAAGGTTAATGATGAACAAGTTGTTGGGTTCATTGATTTAGGGAGCGATGTTGTGACCATGAGGCAAGATGTCGCTGAACAGCTAGGTGTAGAATACTTTGCGAGTCAAAAAAGTCTGATTGGATTCGGCTGTGGGAAAAGTAACGTAATAGGCTCCAAACAGTTAACCCTTGTTGTGGACGACGTAAGCATTGAGGTAGAAGTGCTTGTGGTCCCAAACTGTTCGCAAGACGATGCCATAATTCTAGGACGAAGCGCCCTAGACCAATCGGGGATTCGAGTTGAGAAGAGCTATCAGAAACTTGTAATTAGGAGAGAGACTGATGGGCAGGAGGAAGAAAGTAACTTCGAAGCCAAAGTTCGAAATGTCAAAGAGAGGACCGGGATAAAAATGGAAGAAATAAATTTGAATAACGACCTGTCTGAAGAGGAGAAGGATGCGGTATACGAAATGGTGAATGAGTATCGAGAATGTTTTGCGAAAAATTTGAGTGAACTGGGTACAGTAGAGTCTGCCAGTTTCGAGATAGAATTGTTGGATAACCACCCTGTGAATTTAAGACCGTATCGCCTACCGTACGCCCAAAGAGCGACTATGCAAAAGGCAGTCGATGAGTTAATGAAAATGAGTATCGTGCAGGAGTCGACATCAGAATACGCAAGCCCAGCATTGTTAGTGAAGAAAGCTAACGGAGAAGACCGGCTGTGCGTCGATTACAGAGCATTGAATTTGAAGACGAAAAAAATAAAATTCCCCATGCCAGCCATTGAGGAACAATTAGACGCGCTTGCAGGAAACAGTTATTTTACCATTTTAGACTTGGCGTCGGGATACTATCAAATCCCTGTAGCCCCAGAGACGAGACCCTTGACAGCTTTTGTCACCTCAAGTGGACTGTACGAGTTCACAAAAATGCCTTTCGGAGTAGAAAACGCACCTGCAGTGTTTAATCAAGTGATGAAAAGGGTAGTGCGAATGACAAAACCAGGAGAGGTCCTAGTCTATATGGATGATCTGTTGATACCCAGCAAAACGGTGAAGGAAGGGTTAGAGAGATTAGAAAGACTGTTGCAAGTACTGAAGAAATTGGGGCTAGCGCTAAAAGTATCAAAATGTGAATTTTTCAAAACTAAAGTAGACTATTTGGGCTTTGAAATAACCAAAGATGGGATCCGACCAGGCGAGAGAAAAATTCAGGCAGTTAAAGAATTTCGAAGGCCGGAGAATGTTCACGAAGTGCGACAATTTATTGGTTTGACGAGCTTCTTTAGAAGATTTGTATTAGGATTCGCTACGTTAAGCAAGCCGTTAACGCTCTTGACGAAGAGAGATACGGTATTCGAGTGGACAGAGAAACAAGAAAACGCATTTCAAGAGCTGAAGAAAAGATTAATCGTGCGTCCGGCACTTGCGTTGTTTGATGTAAATGCCGAACATGAAGTTCACACTGACGCCAGTAAGAATGGACTAGCGGGGGTTATCTTACAGCGCCGAGAAGGAGAATCTCAAAAACCTGTGGCATATTATAGCCGACAGACGACAGATCTAGAGAAGAACTATCACAGTTATGAGCTAGAAGCGTTGGCAGTAGTTGAAGCCGTAGACAAATTTCGAATGTATTTATTGAACAGACCCTTCAAAGTTGTTACTGACTGTAATGCTTTAAAGACCACCATGTCCAAGAAAGAATTGTTACCGCGGATAGCGAGGTGGTGGCTTCGATTACAAGAGTATGATTTCACGATCGAGTACCGACCAGGACGCAACATGAGTCACGTTGATGCCCTCAGTCGAAATCCCGTGGGAGATTCCGAGGAACCGGATACAGCAGACTTGAAAATCTTCACGTTGCGAATAAATCAGGATGATTGGTTACTAACGATGCAGCTGCAGGATGTAGCTATCCAGAAAATACATCGTACCTTACAGCAACCTGCGGTCGCCAATGAGGATAGGCAGATCCACACAGACTATGTGCTGAAAGACAACCGTGTCTGTAGAAAGGTAGACGGTGGGGTCCGTTGGGTTGTGCCTAAGAACTCTATTTGGCGCATTCTAAAGGGAAGTCATGATGACATGGGACATTACGCAGAAGAGAAAACCCTAGAACACGTGAAGAGATATTTTTGGTTTCCGAAGATGAGAAGAAGGGTAAAGAAATATATTGCAGCTTGCATTGAGTGTGCTTATCATAAGAGACCGGGAGGTAAAAAAGAGGGGCAGTTGCACAGTTTAGAGCGTGTAGCCATCCCATTTCACACAGTTCACGTGGACCACTTAGGGCCATTCCCAAGGAGTAAAAGGGGCAACGAGTATGTTCTCGTGTATCAAGACAACTTTACAAAGTTCATCCTACTAAAGGCAGTGAAAACCACAAAAACCAAACCAGTGTGCGAAGCTATCAGTGAGATTACGAGCTTATTTGGGTGTCCTGAGCGTTTAATTACAGATCGAGGTACGGCATTTACAGCGAAGGAATTTGAAGAATTATGCGAAAGAAACCAGATAAAGCATATAAAGAATGCGACTGCTACCCCTCGAGCAAATGGACAAGTAGAGCGATCAAACGCATCCATTACAAACGCCATATCCACTATGTGTGCACAAGAGGATGGAGGCGACTGGGACACGAATTTGAGAAACATCCAATTCGCCATGAATTCTATGTCAAATAAAACTACTGAGAAGAGCGCTTATGAGCTATTGTTTGCTTATAACCCAAGGAATTCATTGCAAAACCGTGTTATATTGGCGTTGCAAGAAAGCGAACTCGATGAGACTAGAGAGACCTTAGGCGAAGCAAGGGAAAAAGCGTTAGTAAAGATATCAGAGACGCAGAAAAAACAGAAGGAGCGTTACGATCAAAGACATAAGGTGCCGAGAGTGTACCAAAAGGGAGATTTAGTCATCGTAGAACGAGAAGCGCAAGCGACAGGGTGTTCGCGAAAATTAGCTCCGAAATTTAAGGGTCCGTATCTTGTCTCAGAAGTGCTAGCGCGAGATAGGTATTCTCTCATGGATATACCAGGGGCAAAGAGGACACAGCGAGCGTTCAATTCCGTGTTTAGTGCAGACCGAATGAAACCCTGGTGTAAGCCCCCCCAAGGCGAAGTAGGAGATGACGACCAGGCCGACGAGAGCCAGGACGAGGGAGATGACGACCAGGCCGCGGACAGCAGAGGGAAAGAAGACGAGAAGCGGATGGAGAACGGCGCGAGCGCCAGAGGAGCAGTTCAACCGGAGGCAGACCGGACCGGGACCGAGGACGGCCCCGATGTCAGGAAAGGCCGACTGTTACGCAAGCGAGGACGACCGCCACGAGAAGTGCTACCAGAAGCGGGACGGAGAAGGAGAGTACTAAGAGATCACGTGACGCGAGAGAGAAGAGTGTGTGACGGGACTCGTAGTAGTGTGGGCCGTGTGTTGGCTCGTGGGAGAGCTTCTGCTGGAGAGCAGAATGCTGGTGTAATTCGGGTTTAAATAAAGTTGGAGTCCCTTGGACGTGTTGTGTTATTTCGGGTGTGCCTCCCCGAGGAGGAAGTTGGAGAGTGGTGTAGTGTTTTCTGACATATATATATATATATATATATATATATATATATATATATATATATATATATATACATATACATTTTTCATACCACTATCAACTCACGTTCTTTTTCATTCCCTTCTTTTGCTCCCTATCCGGAAATCTCTCTCGACCTCCTCTCATACCTCCTCGTACCTCCGAATCCCTTTGTTTTTTAGTGCTCCTACGTGTCCGGTCCGTGACACCTCTGTTTTTTTATCGCGAAGACGGAGTGGTGATGTTGATCGACGGCATAAGAGAGTCCGTGTACCGTAAAACTCTCCTTCTATTCTAGGGGTTCCTGGACGTTTTTCTTTTTATACCGTGGAGTTCTCGATCAGAACGTATTCCGACGCAGGGGGCTTATATTTGTTCGCTGTCTCTTACCCTTCATCGCTTTACGAGTCCGTTTTTCTTGTTTTATTTATACATTTGTCATGCTCAGCTATCTGTCTGATTTGTGTTTCTTTTTGTTACCTGAAATTATTTGGGTGTTAAACATTTTATGGATTTCACGTTACGCTAAACTCTTTAAGTTTTTGTGGTTGAAATGCTAGCTCTGACACAATTAATTAATGCGATATTTTTATCGCTTTAAATAAATTAGCCAAGCGGTGAAGTTCAGTGGATAGTGTCGCTGATGAAACCATAAATCTTTCACGTCCGTAGTTTTCTCAAGATTGGGTTTTTTGCTAAATTAGTTTCGGATTGTATTTGCGTTTTATTTATCGAGACGTCGAATGAAGAATAGCTCGTCATTAATTACGTATTTACTTTATTCAGTATTTGAAATCACACTCGGTCTCGTTTTATTTTTTTCTCCCGAGTTGCGATTGTTTCACGGAGTGTTATTCTTTATTTACCTCCTTTCGTTTGAACTCTTCAATTTAATCCAAAATTCGACTCTCTTATGACCAAATCCTCAGTTCTATTACTTCTGCTTTCTCCTTTTTTACTTTCTCATACGAAGTATCGAGAAAGTATTGTTTCTGGAAGCACTCCAACTAAAGAATAAGAGATTTAATGCGGTTTATCTATCTTTTATTTTCCGTGATAGTGGAAAATGGGCTCATTTAAACTTATTCATATAAAAGAAATTTTGAGATGTTGTCCTCGGAAGTTGTATAATCTCCTTAAAAACATAAAAGTAATAGCTGAAAGATTTAAGTAAAAGGCTTTTAACTTGAAAATTTCTGAATATAAATAAATTTAAGTGATGTTTAGTTTAGTAAAAGTCGATACTATAGCGTAAATTGTATTAAATGCCAAAATAATACCATATCTCTGTTTTCATGACTTGTTTGCGATTGGCTTATTATTTCGTACGGTTGTATTGCTTTTGAGGCTCCTTAGTAGTTATCGCAGAATTAGTCACTATGTATCATAATAACAGAAGTACATTTTATTAAATTTTACTAATAATAATAATAATCTATCTACATTCGCTACGTCAAATTCTCTCCGGTGACTGCCGCCTCGAGCTATAATTTATATGATAACTTTGGTCTTTTTTTTATCATTTCATTAAATGACTAATATTCTTCCTCGGCATTAATTACTCATGTTCGTTGATCCGTATTTTCGTTCATAGGCCATAAAAGCGGAGGAGAGGAATTTAATAAAATCATTTTTATGAATATCCCTCTCTCTCTTTTCGTCTTTTCCGATTCTTCATCGCAGTCCATCCGTTCTCTTTCCTCGAACGTTTCTTATTCCTCTCTCGTTCTTTTTTTATGTTTCTCCTCTCGTTTTATGACCTCTTTCTCTTTCTCTCTCCTCCCCACCCTCTTATCGCTCCTGTGTTAGTCAAGGATCCCTCATCACGTTCCAACGGGATCCGTTTCTCGTTTACGTCGAGAATCAATCCGACTCAGCATCTCACCTCCCCCCCCTCCTTTCTCTCTCTCTCTATTATCTCTATCTCTCCTTTTCATCACTTGGTCCAGTGGCCAACCAATCTCTATCCCACTCTCCCTTTATCTCCATGGAGGCAAGAGCGACGTTTCCACAGCTTCGCACCGTATCCGCCGACGTCGCTTTCTCTTTTACTTCCATCCCAATCGCCTTGGTCTGTTACACGCCCAAGAGACTAATTCTCTCTGTCTCTCGCCAGCGATGAATTGCTCGGAAAAAGGAAACGGAACCTTCGTTTTTGAACTCTTCTCTCTCTCTCCTGGTAATTACCCGGTAGTTTGTATACAGTTGGCCCGGGAAAAGAGAGGATAGAAAGAGGAGCCAGTGTGCACGTCGCGTTGAAACGTATCCTGAGATTAAGTTGGGTGAAGGAGATAAGAAGTTTTTGAAGGCGCTAGTGGGGAATTTTTAGCGGATTTAGAGAGAGAGAGAGAGAGATAGTCTCGCGTAGTAAAATTCCCTTAGGTGCTCTTGCTTTAAGTTTCGCGCTGTTTTATCGCCCGGCGGAAATAAAATCTTCAGCGGAGGTAATGCCTGTATTATGCAGTGACTTTGTTTGCTGCTTATTTCCGAATCTTCTAATTCGGTTTTCTATTTAAGCTACCGTTTGCTTATTCTTTGATTTTTTTGGGAGAACAAATTCAAGATTTTTACCGCCTCCTAATTAGTTATCTTACTTCTTTCCTGGATGAGAATAAAATTCTATGAAAATCACGTGAAAATTATTTCTACGGCAGTGTCGTATGTAGAATGAAAGACACACTTTCATTTAAAATTATACAAGTTCATTGATCGGATGTAGTTATTCCACTTTCTCCATTAATCACCTTAAAATATAAGCGCTATAAGATGAACCTCTCCGTAAAATTTACAAATGTATGGTGATACCGATAGAAGACTCCGATAGATGGAATACGGCCATGCATGTAGATTAGAGCTAGGACCGAAAGATACTTTTGTTCCTTCCACTACGTAATCAGAAGTGCCAAAATGAATAATGTCAACACCATTTAGAAGTAGGTCGGTTCGTGCCACCCCCTGCCCAAGGCCTTGGCAAAATAATAAAATGCCGAATTCAGTTGCCGTCACTGTTTTACGCGATTATTATTAATGGCGTTTGATTCTGTTACTGTCTTATCGCGACGCATCATTGGTATTAAATTCGTGAGTTTCTGAATCTGAATAAGTACCCTGCAAGCCACCGCACTTGTTGTGTGGCAGGGGGAGATTATTTCCACATCCAACCTCTTCTGTTAGTCTCGTGACACTTATTTGCCTACCATATTTACATACGTGTCACGAAACGCGCTCCCTTTCGTTGAATTTTCTCCAACTCCTGAATAAGGCCTATCTCATAAGGGCTCCATACGCTACACGTACTATACTCAATCAGCGGTCTAACTAGAGAAAAATAAAAAACCTCACGGGTCTTTTCATCGCATACTCCTAATATTCTACGGACAAATCTTAGCCTTTTACGAGCTGCTCCTATTATCTGTCGAATATGCTCCTTCCAAGATAAACCCTTCGTTAATATGATACCGAGGTATTTCTGATTTTTCATAGTTTTTATGAAGCCCGTGTCGAGGAAATACTCACTAATGATAAGTTGTTTGCTCTCTATTCCTGCAAAAAACTAACTAAGGAACATTTATCACCGTTTAATTCTAACTACCTATTCTTACACCATTCCTAAATTGAATCGGAGCCGTTTCCCGTTCTTTGAAATGGAATTTTAACGCGTTATCGGAATCCCATTGATTAAAAAATTTCCATTTAGTACTGAATGGAGAAAAAATAGAAATGGAGAGTCATTAATTTTTCTGGCATCGAGATATTTTTGTTTTTGTTATTTACGCCTGCAAGGTGTTTTTTTTGTGCCCAATAAAAGATAAGAGCAAACGAACACCATATCGGGATGGGTGTTCGTAACCACTTATGGTAATAGCCACACCGTTTCATGCACAGAAGAAATCAAGAGAAAGTTCTGCTTGGCTTTTGCTAAAATCTCTCAAATTCGAGGGAATTAGTCCCAATTTATATTACGGCATCGATAAATAGCCGAAATATGAGTTTTTGCCGGAAATCTTTCATATCACCTATCCCAGAGCATTTCGGAAGGCCGGCGTGTACCCGATTGTTTTCATTTTCTGAGTTTGATCGACACGTATGCGTGGCTGGGGAACCCCCTTTTGAACGGCAGAGGGCAGCGAAGGTGAGAGGTCAGGGTATGGGTGACGTAATCACCCCACCCCCAAGGGGGAACGTGTGTCGACCGGGAATCGAACCCTGGCGAATCCGATGACGCGGGAGATGCCTTCGAGGCGTCCAGCCAATCCCCCCTTGTACCGGATCGCTATCCTCTTTTTCGTCGCAGGTCATTCAATCCGACAGTTCGACAACGAATGCCAGATACGGGTAATTGCGTTATTTATGACGTTTCAATCAATTACCTCCATTCCCCTTTGTACCCATCCGGTTTTCGATTTGCCCTTTCTCAAGTCTTGGTCTCTCTCGCCCTAACAAACCAACCCTCCCCAGCCCGTCCCACTCACGTGCACCGACACACGCATAACGCGTCCTCTCGTCCCCATCGATGCGGCGCGATCCTCCCCCCCCCTTGAAAAGGCCTCCCCCGCCGTCCTGTATTCATATATGCATGTCCTATCCACACCCCTTGGGTATCGGAAAGCGAGGATAAAGGGTTCGGGCGAATGGGTGGGGTGGATTTCGGTTAAGGTTACTATACCTCCCTTCACACCCATCCAGCATGACTCCGCCCTAAAACGATTGTCTTCTACGTGAGTTCCCTCCCCCCCCGCCCCCCCCCATCCCTCTTCAACCCTCTCATTTCCCTCACCCGTTCTTATCTTATGTGCACCATGTGTCCTTTCATCTCACCCATCTCCTCCCCGCTCTCCCTCAGCGATCGCTCCTCTTCCATTACCTTCCCCCTGCTTCCCTTTGAAAGCTCTCTCTCTCTTGGTGTTGCGAAAAGGGAGTTTCCCGTAATTACTGCGGTTTTTGACTTGATTTCTTCCACGAGTTGTGTGGTTGGTTATTTTTTGCGTCACGTTATTTATTCCGGAGAGATTTTTTTATTTCTATTGGTTATGTTAGAAACCCTGCGTCACGTTTATTTTTTTTTATCGCTAATCGTAATTTCGCGCGTCACGAAAGTCTTACGTTTTCCGTTACTTGTTAATCAGTATTTTGCGTTTTTCAATGCGAGTGATATTTTTCTCTCCCCCGTTATTTTTCTCAAAAGCGGTACAAAAATATTAGTTTGTTTTTATGATAGACAGTTAGAGAAAACGAAAAGCTGGTATTGTGGTATTTTTAAAAAATTTTAATGGACTCTTATGTGCGTCGTCTCTATTTTTAAATTTTCTCTTTTATTTTATGCTTTTCGCTAATTTACTTTATTTATTTTTTTAAAAAAACTCTCTTCCACTACGCCACCTTTCAAATCTATTATCTTCCCGAGTTCAAGGACGCATTGCGTTAAAAGCGTCGTCACCAGCCACCTTCAAAGGTCAATTGAATTCTTCTGAAGCCATCCAACCCCATTGCAGTACCTCTCTTCACGGTTCCGTTAGTTGGCTAGAAGTTGTTCTGGAATAACTTTTGCGCTAGTGTTTTCTTTTGAGAAATTCGCTTCTATAATTTATAACCGACCCGCATATCGACTGCGCAAGTCTCTCCGCTCCAGAGACCTTGTTAAGTTTAAGGAATTTTCATTCGTTTTTATGAAACACATCTTTTTCTATGCCTACAATCTGTACGATTTTATTTGAATTTTCTTTCGCGAGATCCTTTGCGAACGGCTTTATGTAGTCCATTGCTGAGTTAATATGATTAACTTTCGAATTAATTAATTAAGTCTGTTAATTCTCTCGTTTCAGCTTGACTCTTTGTCCGTTCCCCTCTCATACGATACTCGCCCCTCTTCTTCGCCACGAGTTCAGATTTCCGACCAACAAAGAGAATTTTTATTCCTCGAATCGCGCATCTTTGAACTCTCGCCGAATCTCACGCTTTCCATCTTTTGTTTTTTTTTCCTCTTCGTCTGTTTTTTTTTTTCAACTCTTTATCCCTTCAACGCTCACGTTTCCATTCCCCATTCTTTTTCCCCCTCTCGCCTCCAAGAGGTCAGACGAAAAATACAAACAAACGCGGTTTATTTTTGAGTCTGCCGCTTCCATTACCCGTCCTCTCTCTCTCTCTCCTTCCTCTCCTCCAGTTCGAATAAACTATTTATCTTTTGTGGAGATTCTTTGTTATTTTCCACTTCCACACGTCATCGTCGAAACATTTTTCTTTCTCCTCGTCGACTTGGCAACGCGCGAACGGGATTTTTAATAAAAACTTTTGAAAGCGGGAGAGTAGCTTCTGCGTCTCTTCTGTTGCGTACGCGGCGGTTATAAAGCTGCCGCGGTTTTTTACCAGAGCTGGATTTTATATAAAGGTACTGTCTGTTATATAAGTTTTATTGGGTGTCTTAATTGAACGTATGAATTCAGCAGTTTTTTTTTAACTTGGTGTACTTTCCTAACCAACTTAAGTTGGCTTCCGTAAGGCCATGGGTTGTGTTTGTCATGGAAAGTATTTTAATGGAGAATAAGATGTAGTAGTATATATAATTATACGCTGTACAATGTTTTGACATTTTGACATCAAAACTTGGGATCTGTATGAAATAGTTTCGCCTCTGTTTTTCTCTCAGACAGTATGGTTATAGTGATTTTACGTTTTGGATTTAATCACTGGCACTGTTAAAATTTTATAAATTAATAGTCATTTTAAGTTATTTTTTTTTTGCTGGCCGTATTGTTAACGCTGATAAGATAGGTATGCGCCAATTAGTAATTCGTGGCATGGACATTCACCTTATTCTTAATAGATGAAATTTGTAAATTATATCTCATCCAGAGTGATATTGCATAATAAAATTGTGTACTTAATTTCAAATGCACGATAGTTAAAGGCAGTCGTTCTCAAACTGTGGGGCGCGCCCTCCTGGGGTGAGAGAGTTCCAGGGGAGGCGCGAGGGCATGGGAAAAAAATCAATTTTTAATGTCAAATACAGCTGAAATAATTTAAAGGTATTTTGCAATCTTCCCAATATGTACCAGGTACATGGGTAAAATAATTACGAGTTGGTTGATCATGAATAATGATGTAAATACGAGTGCAAAGGGTTACATTTATTTCAATCGAAAACGTGGTGAAAACCAAAAGGGAGGCGTCATGTCGAAAAGTTTGGGAACCCTTGCTTAAGACGTTATTTTTGTTAATAATTGGGAAGTACATATCCAGAAGTTGTTTTTGTTCGATTTTAGTTTATTGTGATAATCTAAGATTTCCCATTTTCACAAAATCCCATACTCTTATCGATGTACTTAACGATTTTGTTATTAATTAACCGCCGATATCTTATTATTTTCTAGCTTTTCGGATCAGTGTGATGATCATTCCAGATCATAGCACTCGATATCCGGTTTCTCGGCAATGATATCATCTGACGGAAAAAGTTCTCCATTTCCTCCTCCGTCGGTAAATGGAACGATCGAAATTCATTCGACTGACACATCGAATTTTTCTCACGCCCTAACGGAGAAACTCGACTTTTTCTGAAAACATTTACAAAGCAGCGAATATATTTTTTTTATAATAGAGGAAACTTACCGATTTAATTTTTTCCCTAGAAGTTCTAATGCACAACCGTATCGATGTTATCTAGGAAGTGCCGGTGCAGCCACGCAACCTTTGCGGTGTGTTTGGGTCGACTTTAGGATCGCTTCGGACGGCGTTGCGAGGAAACCGCAGTTTCCCTACCACTTTCTCCCGCCCATTCCCTTATATATTTATATATATATGTGTGTATGTATGTATGTATGTATGTATGTATGTATGTATGTATGTATGTATGTATGTATGTATGTATGTATGTATGTATGTATGTATGTATGTATGTATGTATGTATGTATGTATGTATGTATGTATGTATGTATGTATGTATGTATGTATGTATGTATGTATGTATATATATATATATATATATATATATATATATGTATGTATGTATGTATGTGTGTATATATATATAGTATATACTACATCCCTCGCAAACGCCTCCCGCTCCACCCTTATACACCTTATCTTTTTGCGTGCTTCTCACCATCGCCTATCTTTCTCTCTTCCCTCTCCTTCCGTCTCTCCGAAAGTCGTCACCGCTTTCTAGAAGACATTCCCTGGCAAGGGATATAGGAAATTTCATCGTATGCTTTACCGCAGGAGAATACCGCTCCATAAGAGCCGTTATTCCCGATAAAGAAACGAGCGCCTGCGTTATGATCTAATCGAATCCTTTCGTATATTGAGTGGCACTTCACCTCCCTCGTATTTTCTCTCTTCTGCGGTCTCGTTTCCGACGGAGTTTATCATTTTCTTCCAAAAGGTGTTTTCTTTTCGCTACTTTGCCCCTAATAGCGATCTGATGTGAAGTTTTTTTATTATTTATTTTGTTTTCGTAAAAATTCTATTCGCCTAATTAAGCGCTTTCAGGTAGGTGTGTGAACAAATTTCCGACGTGACTTACGGCCAAGCTTGATGTGTTGAGTTCCATATCCGGTATGAATGTACTCATCACAACCAATCAAAAAATTCATTTTAATAAAAAAAAAACGGAAAGGGCGATTGTCATTTTGAAAGTTAACAAGCTAAAATCAACGGAGGAACACCGAATGACAAAAATACTTAATTAAGCATTAATAAAAACTGAATGAAAACCTTATGATGACGCCAACATTTTCGAATACCGATTAGGTTAACTTTAAAAGCGTTTGTTACCATTTCCCTATATTGATATTTATTTAAATTTTATGGATTAAATTTCCTATGCTTATTTGTCCCTTAAAGTTATACATGTTTTCTTTCAAAAATCTACGTGATAGATCGTTGAATGAGTTAAGACTGGTGTGTTTACGAATGGTGCAAGGTGCCACTCGTGAAGGGTAAGGAAGTATTAACGGGCGAGTTATGCACCATTGACGAGATGGATTCCGAGAAAGTTATGGAGAAGGAATTTTATGTGGGAGTATATTTCTATAGGGAGTCAAGCAAAAGAATGGCCCAAAATGTTGCCAAAGGAGAAATTCATGGAAGATTTACGTTGTCCGAGCAACTGATACCCATTTCGGAAGGAACCTTAACAGGGGAAATACTCATCAAGCGCAAACTTAATTCACTTATCACCTGTCCATCCACACATCCACGCACTGGGTCAGCGTCTGTGCGAACGAACCACTGCGAGTTCTTCGAAAGCGTCGTTTTGAATGCGGAGAATGCAGTCGAACTTGGGTATGGCGAGGAGCGCGATAAGGGAGACCAGCGTGAGGAGAGACATGCCTTGACGAGCAACATTCAACTTCCGTAAGTCGAGAATGTTTATCTCATTCCTCCCACATAACTCCGACATGAGTGGAGGAGGTATCTTAACGCCTCCAAAAGGGAGGTGAACGCATGCGTAGACTTTTAAACGCGTGTCCGGAAGGGCGAGGAAAAGGCAGCCGGTACACGGTGGAAGGATATGGAGCCGTTTGATTGCGGTTGTGGGATTAGCTGCGTGATTCCGTTATGGCTATTTTATGTATCAAAGTTATACGAAACATTTAAATATGCACGTTATTTTGCTCCGAGAAGAGTATTTTACCATCAACGAGCATGAAAAAATATTTCTCGCCCATATTTCTGTGTTTGCTGGAAGTACGCTCATTAACCCAATTGGATCGAAGTTATGAGAAAGGCAGGTGAGTGGTTTGCTTATAGAAACCAAAAGATAAAGATCTTGGAAAGTGTCGTAGAAAATTCCATAGGTAGATGAGGTGCGTATTCGAAGCGAAGAAATTGATTGATTAAAAGATGAGGTGAATCGGAGTTGATATTGAAGGTCGCAGGGAAAAGTTAAGCTCAATAAGACTGACATTCCATTCTTCTCGACATATCTTTTTGTTTCACTTTGGTCTGAAATTTTACATGATTTGATTAAATATTCCATTTATAGTGTAGGCTACTCTCCATGGATCTTCAGAAAAGTAATGGAAATAATAAATAGCTTTCTTGAAAGCAATATAAAATTCCGCATGAGCTTGTTCAAGTTGATTGTTTTGGCGGTGAAATGTAAATGACTCCCTAAAAGCTTTCGTTTATAAAATTAATTTCGGATTTATATATTTTATTTTTTTGTTGTTGTTCTTTGTTAAAACTTGATCGACCCATGATCTTTTGCACTGCGACTTTTAGAATATTCCGAGGAAACAAGACACAGAAAAACACTATCGACTTTGAATAGGCTTATAGACGTATGTAAGCGACGTAACTGATTAGTAATTAAACTATTTTTAAAAATCAACTTCCCAAATTAAATGAGTTTTTCCTGAAGGTCATTTTTTGTGCTTTCAACTTGCATATTCAAGAAGATATGTCAGACGGTTCGCAATTGTATATCTTTGCATCAGTTACAGCTTTAAGTTCCGGGAGAGTATGAAACTTTCCCGGTGGGAAAAAACGCAAGTTCCGAGCACGTCATAAGCACATGTGTTATTTTCACGGTTCGTAAGACTGCAGATTTAAATAAAGAAACTTAATTTTTTGCTCGGAAAAATAAATATACAGCTTAGTCATGAAACATATGCTAAAAAAATTAGACTTTGAGAGCGCAGCGATTTTTATGAGAAATTTTGAAAAATTGTAATTTTTAAAAATGGTATAACCTAACTTTTTTTAAAAACTTCGACGCATCTCTATAGCTATACACATTAATTTTGACCCTATTTAGAGTGGGAACACCTAACAAATACGATATGTATTCCCTCCCGTGATATGGCAGCATCACGCGAGTTTTACCATCGCAGCAAAAACGGAACAGTTACATTTTTAAGGAATAGTTCATATTGCTCTATTCTTTCGCTGTCGAGTTTTTTTTAAAATAACGGTCTTTTGCCGTTTTTTGATATTTTTCCGTTGGTGGAGAGAGAGAGAATAACATTTTGGTGTGCGGATTCCCTACGATCAGCAACGCATGGAGCGGAAAATCTTCGCGCGGAGGATGAAACCGCAGGTCGTTTCGCGCCCGATATTCCCTCTCAATACGATCTCATACGCGATACAGACCGCGAATAGATATCTCGTTTCCGTATATTTCGAATTATGATCCCGGAAAAATATACCCGGTGCGAGCATCGGTAAACCTTCTGTAATAAACGTTTTAAAACAGGAAATCGCTGGCATTGCAACGGCTGTGTATAATAAAAAGAAAAGATCTTCTGATATTCAATTTTTATAGCACGTCTGTTCCAAATATCGCAACTCATCTTTCCGATCCCATCCTTAAAGTAGAAAACATGCAATTTCAACCTTTTCACGCGCGTAATTTAACTTACCTACTGCTGTTTTCAAATGTCGTCGAGATGAAATCGACTCGAATTTCTAGCCTTTGTGGAAGAAAAAAGGAAAGATTTTTCGACTAAGGAGTCGATCCACATTTTTTTCATCTTTCCTCATCCGTCTTGGTCTGTCTTTGCGTCATGCCGTCTCTCTCTCTCTCACAGGAAATGAGACGCGCATTGGCGTGCGATTCGAAGAATCGAGTGCTTCGTTCGTACTTTCTTCTAGTGACGCAAGTGGTGAACGTGACAAGGCTCGATATGGAAAAAAACGCTCGCCAAATATTCGATGCCAGCGCCGTCTGTGGGAAAAGATGGCACGGCGAACCTCTTTACTGCAACATTTCTTGCGTATTTACATTGTAAATCTTGATGGTGTCGTAAAGCAGAAATTTTTCAGTAGCGTTGCGGTTTGAATAATTAACTTCCGTTAGTATGATCGCAAGTCGTTGCTCACGGATAATTCTCGGTTCAGAGTGTATTGTTAAATTACTACGTATCTAATAATCACGTGGGATCGTTTGTATTTAATAAGTCGTTTATTTTATTATTAATAGGTACGCGTTATTTTAAAGAAATTCATAACCTTTTATTAAGAGTAATGAAGGAACGTTCACTTATCACGAATTTTCGCGATGGAAATAAATAAAACCGAGTTTAAAAGTGTATTGTTGCTAGCTATGGCGCTATTAACACGAATCATCCCCTAACTTTCCAAATTCGTCGTGAGCATTCGCTTATGTTTTTCAGGCCTGCCTTAAGAAAAACCCGTAGTCAATAATAGTTTCGTGGATCTTATTTTACGACCTTCCCCCTCGTTCTCTTTTCCCCGCTTAATCCTCGCGATGCTAGGCATCCGGAAAGCGAATATATATCTATACGTATTTTTTTTCGAGCGGATGTGACGTCACGGCGAATACGGCATTCGTCTTCCCCGACCGTCTGCAACCCTTCTCCGGTCGTCCTTGCCCCTTGCTCCCTTCCCCGTCCTGCGGACCCAGAATCATCTCTGCGCCCTGCCCTCCTTCCCATCCTCCTGCCTTCGCTCTCCCCCGCAGACAAAGTCACCCTCCTCCATCCGACAAAAATGACACCGAAGGCACGGAGATATCCCTGGGCGTCCTTTCCAGCATCCCATTTGTCTGGAGGCTCCGGGCTTAAGGAGGATCGAAAATGGTCCAAAGCCTTTTCCCCGGAGAGTGAGAGAGACGGTAAAAAGAGAGAAGTTGGGAGGGTGAATCGCGGTATGCCGGGGGGGGGGGGGGGGGGGGGAGTCGCGTAAGAGGAAGGGACGGATTTTTTGGGCGCTGAGTGATGAGGGTAAAAAAGTCCTTTAGGTTGCGGTTGGAGGAAGGGAAATGGCTGGAGACCGTCTCTGGAAGGGAAAAAAATCGTTGGACGCCAGAAAGTTGTCTTTGCGAGGTTGACTCGAGTTAAAAACTAGAGACCGAGGTTCTTCTACTGTTTTCCACATAGGAGAGATTTTTGAATATCCCATTCCGACAATTTTGTGACTGCGTTTTTTCACGATTTTTCGTAAAAATGTTTACGTATATTAAAAAGTTGGATTTTTTTTACCTCATATATTGTTTCAGACAGTTTTGTTGGAAAGATCCGTACAAAAGTTTATAGTGGAAAAAAATCAAAATTACGTTTTGTAAAACAAAATGAAGTATGTTTGCAAACAATGAACGAACGTGTTTCTGGAATTGCATTTTTAAATGTTTTTAAAAATTCTTTTGCTTTTTATACCTTTTTTCTTCTCGCTGGAAAAAAACGTGGTAATTGGTGCTTTCTGAGTAACGGCGCCAGAGATATTTAAAAAAGTCGAAGCTAAGTGTTCTCGAAGTCTGTATTGCGTGCGGTTGTAATTAGTGTCAGTAATGTCGTTGCGCTTGCTCATTAGTTCAGAGTTTCTCAACACAGAGATAAGTAGAAGAAGCGGTCTTTCCTGAAGTTGGTAATCGGCAAAAAACCGGTTTAAAAATACCTCGATCTCTCACGCCCCCCTCTGTGCCATTCTTTGGCGAATATGAACCTGCTGCACAAGACATCAAAATTTCGAGAGAAAATACGTAAATTTACATTTTTCCTTCGGGTTTCGAGGTTGCTTGATGAAATTATCGCGCGCGAATGATAAAACGCTTCGAATGATTTCAGTCTCTTTGAAAGAGTTTTTTCCGAATTCAAATCTTCCACATTTTTCTTCTCTATCAAACGTAATGCCTTCGTTCATTCCTCTCCTCTTTCTCTCTTTCTCCTTTCTCTACTCTCTCCCCCCCCTCCCCCCCCCTCTCTCTCTCCTCTCTCTCTCTCTCTTTTTAGAACCTCGCCAATAAATCACCGCTTGGTGGAAAGGTCTAAACTCCTTAACTGGCTTTTAAAAAAAAAAGTTAGCTTTTCGCCGACCCCGCGAAATTGAACTGCCACCGCCTGGACATCCATCAACGTTAGCAAAAATCATCGCCTCGGTAAAAAAAAATCGCATATCAAACCCGTCTTCGCCGATATTTCGGAAATTTCAACCGGACCGTCGTCTTTAACGATGTTTTTTTTTGTAATTTTCTCATGCCCAATAGGTAAACGTTTCGGATGTATTAATATGGCCGTAATCCTTTGCAGTACGGTATGAGTATAAAAATGCAAGTGAATAATATATACATTTGTAGCGAAGTTATTTTAAGAAGGCGTTAAGGCTTCGGAATTGGCGAAATTGTGTTGGGAGAAAGAAAGAGAACGAGATGTTAAATTACTCGGTTAATAGCGCGAAATGAGAGACCCAAGGAGTCGAGACCAACAACCAATAAAAAAACAATTGAAGAGCGTTGCGAATCCGACGTAGAAACATGTAACGGAGAAAGACGGATGCGGTAGGGATGCACCGACGCGACGGTGCGTATGCGTGCAGGGGACTGAAGGCGTGAAAGGGGAGGAGGCTGACGGAGAGACAGTAGCAGAGGAATGGAGGTGGTTCCTAAGGAGACGAGGGTTGGGACGAGAGAAATAGGAATTTAAAAAAAACACCCGGGACAGAAAAAAAGAATGATTTAAGGAGATGGGAACCCTTTGCTAGGATGAGATACGTGCGAAGAAATGAAATAGGAGTCTGGGGTTTTTAAGGGGTTTCTTTTTTTCGGAGGCGAGAGGAAAATTACTTCGAAAGAGAGAAAGAGACGTCTGTGTTTGTGTTGCTATTATTATTATTATTATTGGTTGCTATGATACTCCCGCCCGGATTCGTCACGGTTTTAAATATTATCGTAGGCAGTCTTTTTCTTTTCTTTTCTGTTTTGTTTTTATTCGGCGGGAAGGAAACTTTTACCCCCCCCCCCCCCCCCTCCCCCTATGCCTCAACGACTGTTGTTGGTTTTTGGTACTATGGAGATGGTTTGTTGATACGACGAACGGCCGTGGAAACGTAAACTCTCTCGTCTTTCTCGCAGAGATGTGTCTGGAGAGTTTGGAAAGGGGATGTCGATATCTGCGCTATTTTCTCAGTTTAAGGCGAAGTCGATTCGATTGAACCACTCGTGTTTCTATTGCATGCCAAATGTTTCGAGATATCTTCACCGCCGACACGTACGCTGCGCATGAAGTTATTTCTTCGCCGTGCTGTGCGGTTTTTAGCGGCCAGCGAGACGAATGGGAGCAATGGCTGCGTTCGATTATTTTCTTTTCGAATTCTCTGAAAGGAACGTTTGTAGAAAGGATCTCGTGTGAATGTTGTTGGGAGTTTTCGTAGAAGTTGAGAAAACTTAAATTTTTTCAAGTAACGGAACCGCATCCCGTTTGAACAAATTTTTTAGCATTGACATATGTATATTAAAATATTGTTTATAATAAGTTATATAACTTTATCATTTGCTTTGATAGTATTTTATGTTTTAATGCTAAAAATATTCCCTTAGTTTCAGTTTTAACCTCTAAATGGCTATTTTTTATAATAGCAGATGATTGCACGCGAACATAATCATTTTTTTAAATTAACAGTTAAAAAGTAAATGCTTAAACTTTTTAATAAAAGTAAATCTTGTGTCATACACGAGTTACTTATATTAAAATAGGTAGATGAATAAATATGTCAATGCTGTATTGAGCGCCGACATTGTCAATCCTATAGTTTTCAAAATAATTATTTTAATGCGTGATTTGGATACAAATTAAACGCATTTTCTTTCTAATTTTATTTTATACAGATAGTTTGAGGATTCTTTATTCGGAGCGGGTGTTACGTTTAAAGCCTGCCATCTTTTTTCTTAATCCATGCAGGTTTGCGGAGTGTGAATGTTAACATGTATGAAGAGGTATTTAGAGTATCGGGGGGACCTTCCCTTCCATTAGGACCATGTAACCGCAGCCGATGTGTTGCGCCAAAGCATGTAATGTACCGCGGTGCATTTAGAATCGTATGAAAGAGAATAATATCACCCTATGTAGGTACATATTTAACTATAAAACTTCTGTCTCAGAAAATAAATTTTGGCAATGTGTTCCATTAATGCGGGAAAAGATTATTAATTTCTCATAGTGCTTTTGAATTTCGAGGGACAGTAGTAATGCAGTTCGTGATGTCCTATTGAAATTTGGTTGTGTGCCGCGAAGATCTAACAAAAACCGAAAGTGTATCACGAAAATAAAAAGGCGGCAGCTCGCTGCTTTTAGTGTAATATTGTAACATGCACATGTATCGGAGGCAAAATCAACTCGAATTACTGCAAGTATAATAAATTGTCCAGCCAATTCGCCAGGTGACGATTTAGTCGCACTCCTAGACCGCCGCAAATTAGGACCGGGACTCCATAGCCATGGCTCCCCAAGGGCTTTTCAAGCGCTAAAGACAACAATCCGCTTAAGTCACCATGACGACACTTTGAGTGGCGCACGAAAGGAAGGCCAAATTACTCGGAAATTAATCGGAGTTAAAATACAATCAAGAGGGACACTTTACACACGAGAGAAGGCAGATAAATTGTCGTTTAGTGACGGTTTGCAAAAGCATTAGCGTCCCTAGAAAGCAAGAGATGGCAAGAGAGGCAAATGCATCAAAGTAAATTTGGCTTGGAGAATCTGCGTATGCGGTAGCGCCTGTGAATCTATTTTTAATGAGGAAAATGGTCGTATCATTTTAATAGTGTGTTTTGTCTTAATAAAACATATATTTTCAATAATCTAAGCTCGCGTAGTTGTTATCCAGCTGTAAAATTGTGGACTTAACCCGCTTCCACACATCCCGTTACCTTTACCTTTTTAGCTACCTCTCCTTGGTCGCTGAAAACAAAAATTAACTGTGCTCTAGGAAAACTAGTTCAGAAAGTTACATAATAGACTGTTGCCGTGCGGTTAGGTGTAACAGTGGTTTTGAGGGAAAATAATTTTACGTTAGCAGATGAACTCTCAAAGTGTATTGGGATGACAGGGGTGAGCTTTTCTTGCTACCGAGTCTGTGAAATCTGCGGCCATGTCCCCCCTCCCAGTGTCTCTTTGAATTTGTAAGGCTTCCTAAACAAATAAAGAAGCACTTGAAAGTGTATTGGTTAGTGGTTTTTTTTTAAATCCGAAGAAACGGAAGAGATCTCTCTCCGAAGGCCAAAACCACCAGGTCCTCGTACTTTTGTGCGCACCTCAATAAAAAAATATAAGGGTCCGGCTTTTCTATTCTGTTTTTCGGTTTCGGTGATCTTGTTTTGATTTTTTTTCGTCGTCGCCGCCATTGGTCATTGGCCCATATTGGTATTCTCCTTATCTGTCTCGGCTGGAGGGCGACCCATTATTTTCCGCCATCGAAAACGTTTTCCATCCGAATCTGGCCGAGTGCATATGGAGGATATGTGGAGGACACTCTTTAAATGTGTGACACTCGCTTCTAGCCGTATTTTTACTTTTTTGTAGCTTCCGCGTTTTTGTTTCCCTCCCTCCCTCCCCCCCTCTCTCGTTCGCTGGATTGTAGACAGGTGAGTCAACCCTCATCACTCCCGCGCGCGAGGCTTTCCTAAGACCGATAGATTTGCTTTACGGTCAGTCTGTGGGGTATTTGCATTGTTGTCAACACTTCGATAGCTGTGTTTGCTCGGTGCCAACTTCCCGGTTGAGTGATCTGAGAGTATCGTTTATTCGAACGCCACCTTATCGTAGATGAATGTTGCTTTTTTATTTTTCATCCCTACGGATTTTTTACCTTGTAAGACGCGTTGTTCTGAGTACATTAAATAGTGATTAGTCGATTTTCGAAATGAAGAATGAATGATATTATTCATTTCCTGCTCGAACTTTTCCAACTTCGAAAGTGCCAATAATTGAATACTTAATTGCGGACTTATCATGCTACTTTTTGTTAATTAGCGCGGAATAAAAATGTTCATTAAAAACTCGGCTATGAGAACAAAAGCCGGAAAATTGATTTCGATTCTCTGAAATTATAATTTTTAATCGTTGAAATTGTTTTATGGCGACGACCGTAGGAATTGCATGTATGCATCGCTGCAAACTGATCGTTATCCTGTAGTTAAAAATTATGCACTTCGACTTTGCCATGGTGAATATTTTTTTCTCAAATCGTTTTAAAATTTTGAATTTATATCGTCGTTCTTTAGATTGGACCATAGTTTGTAAAAGTTGTCGCTTGAAATGCCTGTAATGCTGATTGAAATTGAATCGACTTATATGGAGGAGTGGTTACTCTTTCTAGACTCCTGATGGTCGTGCGTTCGAATTCTGCTGCGGGCTTGATTTAACGTTGTCGTGATTACGCTCATTGTAGAAGACCGGTAAGGGCTCTTTATGAAATAGTTAAAATTTGCCAAATAAATAACAAAATTAGATATGGCCGGGTGGTTCTCATTTTGTTTATACCTCACTCGATTGGCATGGCGCTTTCAATTTTTTTTCCTGAACAAGATTCCGGCGATAAAAAAATCATCTGCTTTATTATTCCCAACGCGCTGGGATTAGGAAGTTAATAATTCGCTTTGAGGAGAAAGCGGATATAGGTTGCCGCAATAATCCCAGAGCCGGATTTTTTTAGCTCATCATGCCGCAATGAATTTTGATGAGTTGATGTGGTGGGAGGGGATGCACGGAAGGGATTCATTCGCCTGCTGAATGAGCGAATGCGCAGCTTTCTTTTCCGCTTCTTCCCTACGCCCTCCTCTCTCAACTAGTACGTAGTATTTTACTCTCTTGCGGTCTGCGGTCAAATGACCCCGCGAGTTCCCGCTCTCTCTCTCTCTCTCTGCCTTTCAATTCACCATCCTTCTATTCGCATACATGGTAACCCCGCTGACCGTACTCCCAGCGGGAACCAAAGGAGGGTCGGGTGTTGTTAGCACACTGCAGACAGGATATAATCCTCTTTCTCTGTCTCCCTGCATGTGTGTGTCTCTCTCTACTCTCGACTCTTCCTCATACGAACCTGCCTCATCCAAGCTTATTTCTAGCGAACAAAGCGCTTTCTTCCTACCTACGCCTGTGTATCGGACTAGGCGACCCGACAGAGAGAGAGAGAGAAAAAAATAATCCGCAGAGGAAAGCGGTTGTCTCTGTGTTTGAAGGCTATATATGTAGGTATGTCATTAAGCAGAAAGAGGCGAGTCAAGAGAGAGAGAGAGAGAGACCCGCCACCTATGGGGATAATTCGGGTCTCTGATCTCGAATCTGTTTCCAGGGCATACATACGTCATTGTTGCGAGGAGAATATGAGGGAAATGCGCTAATGCTCATTCACGTTCATGTGTATCTACGTGTGTTTATGTCTGTAATGCATCATCGCGATCAAGTTTGCCAGTTGGAACTGTTTACAAATGGAGCTTTATCTGAACAAAATATGTCACTCTGTGAAGAAAACGTTGGAAGGCTTTTTGTGGGAATTGTTTGCGATAGCGGATGTAATATCTATGTCGTATTTTAACGGCCTGAAAGACATGCGGAATGCTTTGCAGATCTGTTTTCCGTCTAGAAACGTTCAATGTTTTTTGTGCGGCCGCACTTTGTGTGTGAAAGAGTTGGACAAGGAAAGATAATGCCTAAAGGATGAGTACATTTTTTTTACCGTTCTTTCCCTAAAACGTATGTACGGCAAAACGATCGATATATCGATTTGATCGAGAATAGGAGCGGTACTTCTGATAAAAATATGCCGCATAAAAACATTAATCGGTGGTCTATCGGTATTTATTTCAATAATATTTTTAAAAAATAATCTTTGTCAAGTAACTGGGTCGGTCTGTGTTATCAATCGATAATTTCATCTGCGGTTTCCGTTTGCCTCCCCTTGCACTTATCATTAATGTTCCGTGGCCCACTTCTCATCTCAAAGGCTATCTTTTGATTCGCGCTAGCCGAAAGAAATTCGTCGTTAATATTTTTCTTTTGACTTTTCTTGCTTTGATATGACTGTGGAGAAGATTTTCACGAAAAAATCAAACAGCTTTATAAAAATCTCCTTTGCCGAGATTCTTGAACCCATCCGCATCGTCGTTTATGAGTGTTTGTTTGAGAGGGACCGTGGTATCAAAATAACCCGTGGTTCCCATTCCTAGAATTATTTTATTTTTCCTTTGACAAGTCACATTTTATGTAGTGATGTTACAACACAAGGTCAGCTTTTGAAGACGATCATTTCGACGAGGGTTTGTTTGCCTACATTTTTTTTATAACGTTTCTGTTTATTTTTGTTTAATGTTTACTCGATTGTTTGAGTGTTTTGAGTCCACGTTGACATGGGTTTACACGGGTATTTTCACGTTCTTGTATCAAACTTTTGCGATAAACCCGTAATGTAAACGGGCAATCCGTAGGACGTGATTGTGTTATCCTAACGAGTCAAGTCCTGTTGTGTCGAACCGAACCAGGATTCTCAGTCGTTTTAAGAGAGAAGCGGAGCGGTGTTTCCTTTGTCGAATCGGAAGCTTTGAGCATTTTGGTCTTTGCGACGTGTGTGTATTATCCGTAAAGTAAGTGCTGTAAATACCTGGCGATGATGCAGAGCTTCAGTTCTTCGGAACATGTTTTTGGATTCCAAAAATATGGGAATATAAATGTCAAGACAGCCGTCATAAAAGACTTAGCTTGCGCAATGGATATTGAGGGATTTGGACCTGAATGTATAACAAAAGATTTTTAAAAAACTCCTATCGTTAGGAGTCGAAAAATATCTGAAGCTCGACATATGTGTGTAAGTCATTGCGTTATGTGGATCAACAAAATGTATTCTTTTATCGGAGCTTCTGTGTAACAAAGGGAGAGCAGGATTTACCAATGCCGAAAATAGTAGAGTAATCCATTATTTTATTTTGGTAGGAATAGCTTCTCTCATGTTCGTATTCGTTATACTAGGTGTCATGCAGTGTAGATGAAAAGTTTTGCCGAAGTTAGGAAAAATCGACCATTTTTATCATAAAATGGGCGAGTATTGTTTTTCATATTCCTGATTACAATTTTTCTCGGATAGGTTTACGAGCGTAATTCTCTTTATTTTTCATTCCAAAAGAGTTCAGCGGCGTATTACGTGTAAGTTAAACGGTTAATTCGTTGGCTTATACTGGTAAATGAATGGCTGTGAGGAAAAATGCGCATATGGGAAATCTTACAACGAATTATAATAGGAGAGTTGGAATAGTGAGGAATATTTTGGTATGTGTCACTCCCCGTCACCCAACGTTCTGGTTGATTGCAGGCTAACACGTAAATTTCATATTTTTCATGTATTACGATGCGCGAAGCAGCGTCGGAGTTTTCTTTCTCATGGTTACTCCTCTGTGACGCTAACCTGAAGCGGTTAGTTACGAGGTCAAGAGGTAGGGGTCGAATTATTAACCCGGTGAGGGGGGGAAGGGAGACGGGGTCCCCGTTACTTGATTTTTCACATTCACGACGCACAGTGGTCGGAAAGGCCGATCTGGTTGGACAAAAGTCAAATTTCGAAGTGAGAGTGAAGTGAACGGAAATGGGTGAAATGAGAAGCTTAAATGTTAAGCTTCAACGAGCAATAACATTTGCATTGGTTTGACCCTCGTATAGTCCCCTACACGGCTTCAAAGTGGCGGCTTCGAACCTGCGCCTCGTTTTCCAGTGTTAGAGGGCGAAAGTGTGTACATGGGAATTAATCTGTTCGAAATGACATTGACGTGCTATTTGTACACAGATGGTTGAGAAATGACCCCACCTTCATGTTCGATGTGTCTCATGAGTGATATTGAGGCTTATTGCATAGTACCTACCACTGAAAGAAGAATTAATTGGAGTATTTTCATCAAAATGCATAAATCATGACCTTCAAAAAATGCCCCGCTGAGCCCCGGCGTCATTTTTGTCCCATTCTGTAGAAAAGAATCCGAGGAAACGTTTTACGCAGAAATCAGCTGCCCATACCTGCCCATAAGCGAGTTTAACGGCAGTTTCTGTGATTACCACTAACTATGCGAGCAGTTCTCCGTCGCATCGGCTCTCTTGAGGTATGCGACGCATTGGTTCCGTAGACGCTGTGACGTAAAGTTGCTTGATGTAATGTAGATGAGTTTTTTGGAGCCCCACGAAGACTTCACAAGTAGTGATCTATTTTGCATGTCCATTGTCCCCTTGCGTTTATATCTACCAGCAAGTGAGAAGACAGTATTGGAAAATCCGTGGCAATCTTCGCCGAGGTACTGTAGACCCATCAATTTTTTATTCACCAAGGAAACGTCTAATCTTGCGGTTCAAGAAAAGGCCAATATTGATCACGAAATTGAGAACTTACAGCCGTATATAGTTGCTGAAAATTTGAGCGTTTCTCATCAGCTGGCTCCAACCATGGTAGACGGAAAAGTCGTCAGTGCTCTTACAGGAATCCCATCCCAGACCTGTAATGTGTGCAAAGGAACTCCTCGCCAAATGAACAATATAGACCGACTGTTGCTTAGGCCCGTTAATGCGGAGGTTTTCGTTTACGGACTCTCCACTCTACACCCATGGATACGGAGTTTTGAATACCTTCTCCACGTCTCATATAGCCTAGACATAAAACAATGGCAAAAGAAGATCCCCGAAGACAAATAGTCGGTAGAAGATAGAAAAAAATCGATCCTGGGTAGATTCCGGGTGGAAACAGGCCTAGTTGTGGACACTCCCAAGCAGGGCAGTGGCTCTACTAATGATGGCAACATTGCTAGGCGATTTTTCGCTGACCCTGCTTCGTCATCTTCCGTCACTGGAATCGATGTGGAACTGATTCGAAGATTTGTAGTGATTTTAACTGCAATGGCATCCAAGCGCGCCATCAATGTGGAAGCGTTTGAAGAATATGCTCTTGCTAGTGCAAGGAAGTGTGTGGAGTTGTATGGCTGGTACCATATGCCTGCCTCAATCCACAAAGTTCTTCTGTATGGTGCTGCCATAATTGCTGCAGCTCCACTGCCCATTGGAGTTTTATCAGAAGAACCGCAAGAATCAAGAAACAAGGTTTATAGGAGATACAGAGAGAATAACACTAGAAAAATGTCCCTGCAGATGGCAAATGAAGACCTCATGAACATGCTCCTGATCTCGTCAGATCCAACAATATCTTTGCGAAAGAAACTGCCGAAAACCAAAACGATTGGTTTACCTTCTGAAATTCTGCCGCTTCTCCTGCCATCAGCAACTGACTCCTCCATTTTCACTGATTCAAATGAGAGTGAAATGTCGGAATAATACTGTGTTCAGAATCCATTAGAATACAGATTTTTTAATAACTTTTTAGTCAATTTGTCGGGATTCAAAATATATTTTTATTTTGTATTGTAGATCTTAAACGATGCGTCAAATCGAAAAGTTGCTCATAATAAAAATGTTTTGTCTTACTGAGATCTATCATTTCCCATCACACGACTTTTTTTGGGAGGGGGGCAATTTCCGCCTCCCCCCCCCCCACCTTGTGAGAATTGTTGGGCATCATACGGTAAAATGGAGTAATAGGCCACGCAAATATTCCCTATGATAGAAGTTGGTGCTTCTGTGACCGATACATTCCCCGTGGTACATTTTGTCCTGCCAGAACGGCCTTTCCGACCACTGTGCGACGGTCGCTCACATAGGGGCACGAGGTCGGTGCCTCAATGCGGAGTGACATGAGAGACTTATTGCACGGACTTCTTTTGTTTATACTTTTCGCAGAACACAATGTTTAGTTTTGTGGGGTTTTCAGAGAAAGGGAGAATGCGGGGAGAGATTGTTTATGGAAGGGAGTGAGGTCGAAAAATGGGAAAAACACGGATATTTGGATGACGAGGGAGTGAGGAGGAATGGAAAGTCGGTAGAGGTAGTAAGGAGTGAGGGAGAGAGGAGTAGAGAAGGGTGAGGTGGAAATGGCGAATTAGAGGATTAAGGGAATTCGAAAAGAAATGGGTTGCATATCCTAGCTCTAGAAGACCGTTATGATTTGTTTGCAATCTTTTTGAGATGCTGTTGTATCTATGTTCCTCTCATTTTCCACCCATCTCAATGAAGTAAGTCAGTAGGTAACGTTCATCCATCGTTTGTGTGTCAGTTCTTTTAGTGAATACCTAACAATTAGATAAGTACAGATCTTAGAAGAACACAAAGGGAAGAAATGAAACAAATAAGAGTCGCCATACACTTAGTACATTCGCACACTTATACGGGTTTACGGGTGTAGGTGAGATATTAATTAACACCAGTAGACGGTGCTCGCATTCTGCAAGGATTTATAAAATTTGGAACTTTTATAATTTCCTATTTTCCCATCGGTTTTGTACAAAAATATATAACCGCGACAAATTTCAAGCTCATCTGAAAGTGCCTTATAATTTAAACCTCGTTTGGGACAAAAATGGGGCAAAATCGGAGAATATGTGACCAACCACAAGACGAAAATTTAATCATTATTTTATCCGAGTCAACTACAATGACTACACTTGTTAGAGAGCTTACGCAATGCAAATGGTTAGATTGACTGTTTAGATAATTTATTGCTCATTATCTCAATAGTTCAAATTATTATAAAAATAATACTATAATGTGAGAGTTCAGACACATTGGCATTTTAAAAGCGTTAGCGTACTTGCTATCATTGTTTTTGATCAAATATATTTTTTAAACAATATAAAGTGAACGTTTGTCTTACAGAGAAGTATTTAATTCAGGCCATTCCCATTAATTTAATTTTTTTAATTTTCTTAATCTAACTTTATCGGAGCAACCCGGCGGTCACGTATCCGGTGAAATATAAGCCCCGCCTTTTTCATTTTCTGGGAGAAAAAAATATATCCATGAGAAAGCAAGCGTGTCTCACGTATTTCCCCCCAGATTTTAAACCGCAGATTACGAATGTTTCTCTCTCGTGTCTTTCGACTTGAAAGAGAGATAAACCGCTCTTTCGGAGAGCCAAAGAGAGAGAGTGAAAGAGAGAAAGCCGCTCGGTAAAAAAAAATTCAAAAGGCGAGAGGAAGGAATGGTGGAGAGGAGAGATCCGATTTCACATCTAAGGAGGCATTGTGAGCATAGGAAATAGAGAAAGACAGGGGGAGGAGTGTAGGGTGCGTGTGATAGAGTGGCCGATAAGAGAGTCGAGATTTGGAATAGGGTGAGATAAAGCCGAGGCCCATTTCCCGGACAGGGAGATACCCCAGCTGCCCGGAAAGCTTTAGACCTCCTCCCCTCTTACTCCATCCTCCGGCACAGTGTACACCCACGCACCAAACACCTCTTCTCCCCCTCCCCCTCCCTTTAACCCCTCCCTCTCTAGGCCCCCCGCCTTACTCTTCGCTACTCTCCTCTCTCCTCACAAATTCCCTCCCCTCCTCCCCCAAATTTCATCTCCTCCTCCCTCAAATTCCCTCCCTCTTCTCTCACTCACTGTCTTCCGAACCCTATGGTCCAATCCCGCTTCAAAAAAAAACTTTCTTCCGTATCCCTTTTCCTCCTCTCCCCCCCTCCCCCTTCCCGTTCACGCTCCCTAATATAACCCTCATTCATCTCATTCCTTGAGCTCCATCCTCCACAGAGAATTCATCTTTCCCCTTTTTACTGCCCGCAACCCTTACAACCTTACCCTGATCCTTAATGTCTCCTTTACCAACCCTTCCAGTCCGTCCTTTCCTCTCTTATGTCTTGGGAGGAATAGTTTTTTTTTTCGTTATGCGAGGGATGTTGCGCGTCAAATTTCTGTATAGCAAGGGTCAGGCAAAAAAACATAAACTCATAAAAAATGTTATGCGTCGTAGAAGTTGTAACATTAAACTGTGTTTATGCTAACAATAAGAGTGAAATTTTTTCAATCAAAATTTATTTTAAAATACTTCATTAAAAATTTAACTGAATAATTAATTGTCACTTCGTCACATTTAAAATAATTCTTAAGCATAGATATTCCAAAAAAATGCGGTGGTATTTTAGCTAAATGTATATAAATCGGGAAAGGCCGCATTTTTTTTTTCTCGGTATCAAGCGTTGAATTGCCTTTCCTCCGGCCACGTCTAATGAACCCTTACCTGTCTTCGTCCATTATCCTCTTTTATTTCCGTCACGTCCGCCTCTTGCTTAATTGATTTCTGGGTTAATCGGAGCGGTTTCCTATCGATGGCCCGTTCCGTGAAAAATTAAAGAAACTGGGAGAGATCTAAGATTCCGAACCGATTGCTTTTACTTTAGAATGAATCCCACGTCCTGCGAACACGCGCTTGCGTTCTCCTCCTCCTGCTCGTTCGTTTTCCTCCTATTCCACTCCTTCGCTTCCTTATATATATATATATATCTCGCACACTCCATCGGTATATCTCCTCTTTCCATTTCTCTTTTCCTCCTCTCTTCTCTAGTTTTGCTACACCTTTCTATTCGCACTTTTATATCAACTCCACCTTTAACTCTTTCATTTCTGCTATCCCTTTTTTTACGTCTTTTCTTCCAATCATATGCCCCGTCCTTTCTTCCAGTATTCCTCTTGCTCTCCTCTGTCAACCCCATTTCTCTTATCAGAGAATCGCTTTCTTGCAATTTCCTTGCCGCAGGCTCTTCCTTCCTTTTTTCCTTTACTTCCGTCATTCTTATTCCACCTGTACCCCTTTTTCTCTCTCTCTCTGTATATATATATATATACACACACACACACACACACACACACACACTTATATTCCCTACCCTTCCACTTCTGTCCTCCGCCACCCTTGTAGATTATCCTGAGTCCCGGTCCACCGAGAAAGAGAGGACAATATGGATGCCTGGGGTCAAATACTGGATACCAAACCAGAAATCTGCGCGCGTACAATCCCCAATTCTAAATCTCATCACATTGAAATCTTCCCCTGCGTGCGTAGATTTTTGAAGTGGCTCCTAGATTTGGATCAACTTTGCCCAGGCCTTCACGTGCGTACACACACGCACAAACACGTGATGTATACATTCCCGACTTACGTACGTGCCCTTTCCTTTCCTTATACTTGGTCCAATATTTCATTGCCTCACCGCTCTTCTGCCATTCGCTTCCTAACTAAAAAAAAAAATCTCTCCGTTCATTTAACGTCGCCGCTGCCGTTCATATATAAATATAAATCCTTCCAAAATCCTCGCCTGCAGTAATCACACACCATAGGAGTTCTCACTTGTCCCATTTCTCTCACAGGTCTCATTTTTCGAATCGTCCCCCTCCCTCTCTCTTTCTTTCTCCCGTTGTTGATTTATACTCCATTCCTTCCGTCCTAATTAGATTCGAATTAATTATGCGTTCCGAGCGAAACCGCACCAACTACCTTCCTATCCTATTCGTCTCACGTGCCTTAATCATCTCCTCTCGTGTCTTTATTTACCTACTCCACTTCTCCCATTTACCCGCACAAGTGTCTGAGTTAATCATGTTCCTCGCACAAAAAACTCCTCGGTTCTGCATCACCTGCATCCTCGAATCGAAAAAACAAAAGTAATCCCCGTTTACCACGCAACCTCTCTTCGCGCGCTAAAAAAAAAAACATCCTAATCCCTGAAACGTTGCGCTTCCATCCGTTCTCACGTTGTCATATCACGTGGCAGATTTTTTCCTCTTCCTCTCTCCAACTTAGTCGATTTAATCCAACGTTCGCCGCATCCTAAATCCTCCCTCCGTCAAACTTCCACGCTCTCACTCTACGTGTATGTTTGTGTATATATCCTATCCTTTTGCCCTACTTCTCCGCCCCTCCTCCTACCACTCCCAGCATCCCCTTCTAGCGTGTGTGTGTGTATACTCGGATGGTATCTGTCCCGCATCTCCTCCCTCCATTGGTCGGGTCACGCCGCGGTCTCACCAGGAAACTCGGTCGATCGGATGAATCTTCCCCTTCGACGAACATCGCGAGGGATTTATTATCGGCAGAATCCATTGCGGAAGAGGGGAGAAGAAGGGGGCGAGAAAGGACCCGGATTGGAATGTTATATGACGGATAAGAAAAAAATATCATTCTCTTCCTGCGCGATGAAGTTTGCCACAAAAAATGGCGATTATCTTTTTTTTTTTACTCGAAGAGTCGTGTTAAAAATGTTTTTTTTCGTGTCATATTCGAGCACCGAGCGCATTTACGGTCTCGTTAATATTCTGGGTGGATATGACCATTCATTTGTTTCCGACTGTTGCGTTTAAAGTTTGTCTATGTTACCGAGTTTTATTGCATTATCATCTATATAACGGTATTTACTAGTTTTTAGGTGCTATTAAATTCTTAATGTTTTGTTATTCGAAATTGAGTGTAATTCTAGCTATGCATTATCGTCTATATTGCGGTATTTACTAGTTTTTCGGTGCTATTAAATTTTTAATGTTTTATTATGCGATACATTTGGAATAAAAATTTTTTACTTTAATCGATCTCGTCTATTCCGGAGACAAAACTCTAAGCATTTCATTTTGGTTGCACTCGTATATAGTTTATTTTTTCTTTTCTTCGTGTTATTTTGCAGCCTCGATGTCCAATTGAATTTACATATTCGAAAATTTTTTTCCGATTAGGTTCCCATGTTCGCCACATACCATAAAACGTTATCATTATTAATAAAAGGATGGCGTCGTTTCAGAATTAAGCTTGAGATTGCATAAGTATATATACGTTGATCATTTCGGTTGAGGCTTTTTATTCTCTGAAAAACGTTCTCAATCACAATCTTTTGGAAGAGAAACAACTCGAAAAAAATTACAAGCGATCGCGTAAAGAGCTCGGATTGTGATGATATTTTATTTTAAGATACAAAATATTTATGTTGAAATGTCTGCGAAGCGACACGACTATTAGTGGCACCTTTTCTAATCGGATAAGATGCTGGAAAATTTTAGTTTCCAGCGGAGTTATTTTTTCCCCGTATGGTTCGCCGCATTTGGTTACCAGAGTATACGCGAGTTTTATCGCCATATTTATATTCCCCCTGTGCTGCGGGTGTTCTTGACCGGCTAAAAAGGACTAAATTAAACCAACGGAGTATTAAACCTACATCGTAAACCTGCGCGCGCACCTGCCCCATTTATTCCCATGCAGAGTTCATCGCCGGCTTAAGCGCATAGATTAAAATTTCTCCCATTTACATCAAATTAAAAGCACGATTTAAGCGGAATTCCACCTTCCCCGATTAAAAAAAGAAAGAACTGTCGAGTTAATACCCTTTTCAAATAATAAAAAGAATCCCGGATGAAAAATCCTATTTTGAGCAGATAATTTACCCGCCGTTCCGCAGAGCAGAATGCAGGTTGATGTTGAAAAAGATAATAATCCAATGGTTTTTGTCCTAATGCCAATCCACTTTTGTTACCGCTGCTGATGTTGCAATTTTAGGTTTGAAATATGTTTTTAATGCGAGGGATATCGGGGTCCTTTATTTTGCTTTAAACATGGTTTCTCATACCTTTTCCTATAACAGCTTTTTTCCCATTTTCCGATGATTTTGAACCGAAGCCTTGAAATAGCTGGTTGGACTCATGGATCTTCCGCTATAGTTAATTAAAAACAGTATTCATTTTTGCAGATAGCAAATATATTCCGTTAAGCAATTTTTTGCCGTATTAGACAACCATCGATTCTCGGTTACTCTAAACGAAGGCTCACTTTTACTGTGGCCGGCTATAAAATTCGCCAAGATGAATACGACATTTAAATATCCGTCAAGGTACAGCCGTTTATTTTGCTTCAGAAGAAGCGATATCTCCGAATCATCAATATGGGACAGTCGTCGAGTTTTTGTTTACTTTTTCAAATTAATAACAGGATATAAGTAACAGCAATTATTGTTTTCATTGCGTATATCAGCGTCTATTTCCTCTCGTAGGTGGCTTATCTGATCAGAATTTTAACTCTTAACCTTTAAATTTTATTAGGATCTTATTTTTCCTATGTCATGGTGAGAAGTTCTTCATTTTCGTTAATGTTGTAGAGTGGATTAATCGAGAAGTCTGACATTCAAAATAAAAAAGCGTCCATTAAGGTGGTTCGGCATAGTTTCTTACCTTAAATTTCTCCCTCGGTTTAAACATGCGTTTTTAATTAGTCAATGTCGTGAAAATTTTTTCGAAAAGCTTTGAGTTAAAAATCTCGGATTGGCTAGCTGATGGGCACTCTTATTTATTCGCTTCGCATATAGATCGCCTGAAAACACCGAGGAAATACGTATATTAAATAAAAGGTGAATTGCCGAGCGATCATGTAAAACGCACAGCGATCGAGATCAAAGAAATGGTGGTAGGCATTCTCGAAATTCATTGAGAATCCTCTTTCCATGATATGTCCAATGGTGGAGTCTTTGAAGAAATACGGGATCCAAAACAGTGCAGTCCACAAACCAGCAACCTGCAAGTCCCAATGTTTTTTGGTTTATGAGCGGCATACATTTGTGCATATATTCAAATTATGATATGAAAATATAGGCTAATATTTTATTTGCTAACCAATACTTTTCTTCTTCTCCGCTTACAATATAAGATAAAGATGCGAAGGCTAATAATTTACTTCTCATCTTTAGATATTGAGCTCCCAGCGATTACGTTTTGGCCATTTTACGGATTACGTTTTGGCCATTTTACGGATTACGTTTTTTTGTTGAAAATTTCACGCAATTTAAGTTGCTTCATGTGCTTGGGCTTTTTTGAAACGAATGTATCTCGAATGTTATAAAGAGTCATTTTCCTCCTCAGGTATGACGCTTCTTTGCTCAAGTCCTAAAATGAAGTTATCGGTAATAGTCATTAATTTATTTGTGAACGCTTTCTCTTTTGTATTTTAATTGTCATCATTATCATCGTCATCACTCGTCTATTTATCCTGTTTAAAATTCTAAAGTATTTCACCGTCAATGGGGCGCCGTCGTCAACATTTAAAATGTCTCGTTTTCAGATAATTCCTGTTTTCGGACTTTGTGCCGTGCATGTAGGAATTTGGCGTCCTTTGATATGGGGTAGAAAGTCCCATGAAAACCTCAAACACACTGTCCGGAGCTTTGTTTGAGCAGACCATCTATCTCTTTTTGAGAGATAGGCTTTTGTAAGACCCCTAAAAACCCTCTCTCTCTCTTCTACTTTTCTCTCACCTCCCTCCCCGTTCAAATTTCCTTCCTTTCACCTCCTGTAACTTCACTCCCTCCCCTTCCCCCTCTCACTATCTATCCTCTTCGTGAGTTTTGACCTCTTCATTCTCTCGCCTCCATCCTCTTCCTATATAAACTCCACCGACGCACCACGCCTACCAACCTTCGGAGTGTTTCCGTTTTTTTCCTTTCAAGAGGGGTTGTAGGGGGGATGTTTCGTGAATAGCGACGTTGACAACCTCTCGCTCTCTCTGCGAGACGAGGAATTTGGATTGTATGGATTCAAATGGAGTCGTTTTTTGATGGCCACTCGAGTTTCGCAGCGCAGACCACTTCGTGGCGACGTAAATGGACGCCATTCCTACTACTATGCGCTCGCTTAAACGTGCGTCCGAATAAAAAGAAAAAAAGAATAAATGGACGCCATTCCTACTACTATGCGCTCGCTCAAACGTGCGTCCGAATAAAAAGAAAAAAAGAACAACCAGAAAAATACGCTTTATAGTCACGCAACATTTCATGGCAGGAATTGCTGTCCTATTTTGTCGTTTTTTTTGTTTTATCCTGCGATGATAGGGACGTTAATGCACTCCTTTCAGATCTCGCTTTTTCATAGAGAGAAATGCGTCTTTTTTAGGCAGCTGTCTGAGTACGCTCAAATTCATAGTACGAGATAGAAATCGTATAGGAAGTAGAAAAAGAACAACCAGAAAAATACGCTTTATAGTCACGCAACATTTCATGGCAGGAATTGCTGTCCTATTTTGTCGTTTTTTTTGTTTTATCCTGCGATGATAGGGACGTTAATGCACTCCTTTCAGATCTCGCTTTTTCATAGAGAGAAATGCGTCTTTTTTAGGCAGCTGTCTGAGTACGCTCAAATTCATAGTACGAGATAGAAATCGTATAGGAAGTAGAAAAAGTTAGCAGCGGGTTGCTTACATATATGAAACAAATCTTAAACAATATCAAATCACTATACTTGATCCAACATCGGAAGACTCCTGGCCTCGAAAACGGGGCGTACACCAGTTAGCAGCAGCCAATACGAGACTGTTTGTTTGGGAAGGTAGTGGGGAGGAAACCAGTCTAACTCCTGCTCTCGAAGAGATCGCATCGGACTGCGTTGCCGTTTCTACCGCCGTTTCCTTGCTGTGGATCAAAAAGAAGGATGGGAAGTATTTTATTTAGAAACTGCGTAGTATATCAGCTGAGCAAGAGCTGGCAGCGCGCACCGATATCTGCTCTCCCGCACGAAAGTTGAGAGGGGCTATGGAAGGGGAAACGTTCGTGATTGGCTACTTGCTCTAAGTAGGCCAAGAGCCTTCCGATTTTGAATCGACTATAATCATCTCGAATTTTCACATAAAAAACTGGAAAAACTACTTCAGCTACAAAGCCATTATCAGTGGAAAAAATCAAAGTATACTTCGCGTGAATCACAGCTGACGACGGCTGCTTTATAACTAAAACTTTTAAGGCTATTATTAGAGAAGAAATTTCCAGTTTGATTTAAGCCACATGATAAACCTGATAATTTTATGTCGAATCGTTCGACTTATTTGTTGGCCGTCGTAAAAAAAAAACTCGTAGGTACATTGCCTTTAAACTTCCTGATATGAAAGCGTTTAAAGACATAGTACATTGTCAGAAGCACCCACGAAGATAGAAAATGGGAAATTAGTTGCAAAAGAGAGGAATACGCATGCCTTTTCCCGATAATTCCTTCGGGAGCACGATAGGAGAACCAGTCCTATAATGGCGATATTTTGATACTTGCGCAACACCTGCCGTCGATCAGTCTTAAAAATTGTAGGGTGCAACATTGATGTGCCGTTTAAGCGCTTAGATACGTGGAAGCCATGGTGTGTGGTTTAGATCCGATGCCCTGGACTCGTTTACCTTCGAAGAAAAAAAAGCGATATATGAAGACTCGACAGAAGTGGGTTAGCGCAATACGTCCATATTTCATCCGCATTGGAGTTTGTTCCTTTGTTTTTCTATCGCGATATGACCCCGCGTGATCGAGATTGATGGAGTATGGGAAAACATACGCGGTATTTGGAAGTTGTTTCTTACGGCTGGGGCATATCAAGGTTGGCCGAGCGGTGTGAATTCACGCGCCAAAGCCGACCCGTGAACCGGCGTTGAAAATTGTAACAAAACGCCAAATGAAGACAAGTTTTTTATATACGTGTCCATACATACTGTATTTACCCGAATATAAGACAATTTCTTCTGTTTGTTTTTTCAATTAAAGCTTATGAGACGTCTTATAATGGCGAACAAAGAAATAAATAAATAAATAACTGGAAATTATTATGAATAGTCTAGCGTTTAAATCACACTTATATTTGGACTGCACATTGTAATTACGACATTTAGAGAAATAAAAAATAACCAACAGTTTTTTAAAGTTTATTCTCTTATTAGCCTCTGTAAAGGATAATCGTCTTCTAGTCGGGTAAATACGATATATATATTGTAGCCGAAAAGGTGAAATTTTTCGCTTCGATTTAATTTACAAGGTTCGGAGCCGAGCGTGTCGCAAGTGCACAAGATAGTTCAAGAACAACCAAAGTCACAATCATTTAGTTCACATTCCAAAGTTATTGTTTTTAATTCACAAACATTTTTAAAGATCGCACACGTATTATCTAATAATACACTACTAATTATGTAGACTCTAGTTTCTTAAACAAAAGGTATATAAAGTTCTTCAACAAAAGTAATTCCAGAAAACCTTATAGTCCTCAAATTTTGAGGTTAAAACTCAAGACCAGTCCACAGCGTACTTGCTCCTCCGTTTACGAACAGAAGTCCTCTAGGTTGCGTATTACTTCGTCAGCCGACTACTTGAAGCACTCTTTGTAAAATTTATACCACTGACTCGAACTGTTGCACCGACGCGACCCAGGTGAAGTCTCTCTCTCTAGGCGTCGGAGACGCCTTCTTATATAGGGCGCGGGTGATGCACTGCGTTTTTCACTCCCCCTTCCGGCAACGTGACTCGCAGGCCACGAACCTGGAAGGTCACCTGACGTCGATTTCTCCTTCGTCTTCGGCGCGCCCAAAACTCTATTCAATTTTGCAACCAAGGCTTTAATGTGGCCAACAGTGCTACAGGTTGAACCTGTACCGCCACATACCCCTCCTGTAAAAATAAAAAAAATCGAGCAGTGGGAGATTTTTTTCTTCAACGCAATAACGTTCGACAAACAAAATAAACAAAACGTATCTTGAAAACATAAACATCAGCTGCAATTTTCCTCCTTGGGAAACACCGATAGTCCTCGGCAATCAGCAAGAAATATGTGGTGGATTTGGAGGATAGAGAGCCTCCCATGCAGGTCATAGCCCGTCCCACACGTTGCGTGTCGGATGGCGCCCCTATACTGCTGCATCGGTCGGCGAAGGCCGCAATTCCCGTGTCCTTCTTACGAAGAGGGATGAAGGGTTTGGGGGAATCACCGCCGAAGTGAACTCACGACTTATTCAGCCATCCGCAAAGTAAGGGATAGTTGAGGGAATGCTTCTCCCTAACATAAACACTGATAACTCCCCTACCCAAAACATAAACACAATCAAGAGAAAACTCATACTGATGCACCTAATTCTAAAGCAACACATACAGCCCTAACTTAATTAAAGAAGGGTTTTAAGTTATAAAAGTTATATTTCCCCACTTCTTCTCCCTTGTCGTTCACCAATACACACACATTAGGTTCCTGTATTCGAGTCACCATATACGGACCCTTGTATAAATAGAAAAACTTCGCAAATAAACCTAGTTTCGTGTCTGATACACGCGGCGTCCTTATCAGCACACGATCACTGGCCTTGAGATTATGGACTTTCGATTTCTGTCTTCCCCGTCTTTTGTTTCCTGCCCTTTCTAAGTTCCGAAGCACAATGCGCTGTCTCGATGTGTCTCTTAACGCAGGAATTCGCGGTAACGGCACGATTTGTCCGAAATCTCGTTCCGGTTTTGTTCCGAAATGAGCTTCCAAAGGGGTCATCCCTATGCTCTCGTGGTACGTATGATTAAACCACATATTCAGTTTCGGAATAAAGTTTACCCAGTCCTGATGATCCCTGTAGTAGACTCGAAATACGCGAGAAATTTCTCTCATTCTTTCCGTTGGGTTTGACTGCGGGTGACGCACGGTTGAATAAATAAGAAGAATGTTTTTCTCCCTCAGGCTCTTCACCCACAACTCCGCGTCGCCTTCTAACATTTGCAAGGCAATCATGACCTGTTGGAAAGGGGGTATCCCATATAACTCGAAGTAACTCTCTGCTGGAGTGATGAATTGAACCGGGTGCTCAAACTGACGACCCCTATATTTTGGTTTGGAGACGCAATTATTCGGTATTGCGGAACCCATGGCGGAATTATTCAGAAGGCTTTTCGACTGCATAACATCTAACCTCTTCTTCGATTCCTCAGCTTGGGCCCTAAGCTCCATTATTTCTGACTGATTTTCAGCAATTATTCCCACAGTTTGAACTAAACGTCCCTCGACGGTTCGACCCATCTCTTCCAATTTTAACGAGGAAGAGGCAATCATCTGGTCGTACTTGGCTTCCAATTCTACCCTTGGAGTTTCTTGTGAGCGGATACATTTCTTATTCTGTTCCATTAAGCGTTCCGCGGTAGTTCGCTCGAGGTCATCGAGTCGCTTATTCAATCTCCCTAGATTTCCGTTTATCTCGCAGCTCATTTTGGCGACATTTAAGTTAATTTCAGCCTTCATTTCCCGAAGTTGTTCCATTATTGTCCCCATAAAACTTTTTAAATCGGGGCTACCAGAATTCGACCCTTCTTCCGTCGTATTCGGGGTAACGGCTTTAGAACTAGCACCCGACATCGTTCCTAATTCCGGGCCCTCACACTTATCTGGAGTAAAAGATAGGGCTGTGCGAAACAATGTCCCTACATCTGATTCCTCGTCCGAGTCCCTTTTTTTTTCTCTATACGACCGGAAAGCGTCTTTTTCAGCCATTTTACAACAAAAAAAATTTACACTTTATGAAAAACTCCTAGTTACACGTCACTCAAATTAATTATCTAATCGTTCTCACTTAAACTTATGCACTCACGTACAGTCGGGCCCCACGTTGGGCGCCAATGTAGCCGAAAAGGTGAAATTTTTCGCTTCGATTTAATTTACAAGGTTCGGAGCCGAGCGTGTCGCAAGTGCACAAGATAGTTCAAGAACAACCAAAGTCACAATCATTTAGTTCACATTCCAAAGTTATTGTTTTTAATTCACAAACATTTTTAAAGATCGCACACGTATTATCTAATAATACACTACTAATTATGTAGACTCTAGTTTCTTAAACAAAAGGTATATAAAGTTCTTCAACAAAAGTAATTCCAGAAAACCTTATAGTCCTCAAATTTTGAGGTTAAAACTCAAGACCAGTCCACAGCGTACTTGCTCCTCCGTTTACGAACAGAAGTCCTCTAGGTTGCGTATTACTTCGTCAGCCGACTACTTGAAGCACTCTTTGTAAAATTTATACCACTGACTCGAACTGTTGCACCGACGCGACCCAGGTGAAGTCTCTCTCTCTAGGCGTCGGAGACGCCTTCTTATATAGGGCGCGGGTGATGCACTGCGTTTTTCACTCCCCCTTCCGGCAACGTGACTCGCAGGCCACGAACCTGGAAGGTCACCTGACGTCGATTTCTCCTTCGTCTTCGGCGCGCCCAAAACCCTATTCAATTTTGCAACCAAGGCTTTAATGTGGCCAACAGTGCTACAGGTTGAACCTGTACCGCCACAATATATATATATATATATATATATATAAACACACACGGAGGAAAAATATTTGTTTTGCCCTGTAACGCAAAGAATTTCAAGGCGATACTGCACGGAAGGCATTCCTTCGTGGTGACTAGTCTCGTGTGCGACTTTTAAACCCGAGATAAAATTCATGCCGCGAGCTAATTAAGATTGCGAGAGAATAGGGTCACTCTGGAGCGTTTAATAATGCCAACAGAAGACACACATTTTTTTCTAGGCTTAATACGAAGTCGGATCGACGTCCTTTCTTATTATACCTCCAGAGTTTATGCCGTTTTATTCCTCAAGGAAATATAGGGATTTTTTCTTTCCTGCTGCCTCTCGGGAAAACGTCCTATTCATTTTTAACCTATTCACCGGGATGGATTCCCTATATCTCCATCTACTCCCCTTTGCCGTGGTGGCTAGGGAAGCTTCCTTGTTCGCGAGCCCATTCTCCCCAACAGCCAACGCGGGCCGCAACCATCAGCAGCAATAACAACAACAGCAGCAGCAACTAAAATAAATATCTCGTGGCTTTTCCGTCATGGAATAACGTTGTAAAACTTGGGTCGCCTCCGGGAGGCAATTGCGAGCGAATGGGATATCGTTCTTTTTTTTTGTTTATTCTTCCTTTTTAATAAAAAAAATCCGGTGATGCGAGCTGCATATTGCGCGGGGTAATGTGGAAATATCGTTTACGATCCTCTAGGGCCTGGTCTAACAATTCAGCGATCCTCTCTCTCTCTCTCTATCTATCTTCTTATTTCTCTTTCCCTCTCTCGTGCAGCGGAGAGCTGCCCTTAAAGGATATAGGTCATAGAGGATACGAATTCCACCGGAGGACATCAGATGTTGATCGTGTGTCTTTTTTTGTCGTTGCGCGATTTGCTTTTGTATTTATTCTTCGTCGTCTCAGAGCCTACACCATCGCTGGAAAAAATATATAGCGAGGGGCAGGTGGATTTAAAAAAAAAACACGTTGAGTCTGACGGAACGCGAATGCGTCTAGTAATGAACTCGGAATGGAAAAACAATGCGCCTCGTTGCAAAGTGCTTCTTTAGAATATTGTTTTTTTTTGACGGAGCACAGACGTCGAGTTTTTTAAAAATATGTATAAATATCTCATGACGAAATCGCTCTTATGAAAGACACCGCGAGAGAGTTGAAGGGAAGAAAGGAAAAATGTTGCAAAATCTAAAAACCGTAAGACCTTTCTGCATTGTTTAGCAAACAATAAAAGAAAAGATCAAACGTTATGCAAATTACGCTTCAAAAGCTGCAATTCCTCATCCAACTTATAATGACTAAATGATTTGTTTTTAGATAAATTCAGTATGAGATCCGTATTTTCTTCGAAATTATAAACTCTTTTTTTCATAATTGTAAATGCCTCGTAGACGCCGTATTACCTAAATGAAATCAAATTGTGGCTTATTTATTGCATTTCTATGCTTCTCTTCGATCGATTCACGTAATTGACAGTGTTCCGATAAGTAAATTGGGCTCACAATCAGATTAAATTTAAACATCTCGTGCGTCATAATTTAGATAAAGTTCCCCTTATAAGCCCTACAATTTTCATCGTTTTAATTTTCCCTTGACGAACGACGCGCTCGAAACGATGGAAATGAAATTAATAATAAATTACCGCTTTTTTCATTCTCCTAAAACTTTTTCCCATAGCCCTTTCATCGATTGGATAAAAAATTCATTGATTTAAAACAAAGCTTAAACGTCCTTTATTAAATTTCTTATTTTCGGACGATATTTAATTCCATTTTGACGAACTACCGGCTGTTTGTAAACATTTAATGAAATTACCGGGCGTAAGTAATATTTTAATTTTTTTCATATTTTACACGCCGAGGTCAGCAGCGACCTACGTGGTATATTTTATTTAAATTTGCTTATAAATTTAAAACATCACGTGTTGATGGAATATAAATTGTTCTATTCATCCTCATTACGAGCAAGAATAATGTATGGCCTGGAGTAGAATGCGGCGAGCGATTACTCCCCGCCAAGTGTTGTCACGTCCACTGTGCATTCGAAACTCGACGTTAGTTTCTTCAACCACTAAGTTTCCTTGCATATGACACTTTTACCGGAGTGAAAAAAGGACGGGAGTCCGATAAGAAGATTAATGGAGATATTTTGAATTACTACGAGAGGAAAGGGACGTTGTAAAAAATGATGGCAATAAATCATACAAGTAGTCAAGAGGTCAACACAATTCATAGCCCTAAAAAAATTTACTTCCTCTTCGTGAGTATAGCCGGTCATAAGTTAGTGATACTGCCCGACATGGCCTTGTGCGGCCAACTGACTCCCATGTAAAAGCACCGTAGATAAAATAAACGTATTTTGTCGAATTACGATGCCTTCTTCTTATATAGTGTTTTGTTCGGTTAATTCCATCCATCTATTAATTGACCGGTCAAAATCACGTGCTATGAAACGCGTGTTTTAACGCACACTATCTGCGGCGCATGGGAGAGAAAAAAACAACCGAAATCTCCTCAAAGTGACACACCAATCAATGCCTTTGTCATCGAAAGGGCAGGCCACAAGCCTCGTTCCAGGTGCTTAACAATCGTCGATATTTTTTCATTTGCTAACGACCAATGATTTCAACCATAAGGAGGGCGATGAACTGCGCGAAAAAATTCAATATTTCGCAAAAGAAAATCGCTCCGGAAGCCGATCTGATGGATTACTCCTGCATAAAACTGATCTTCCGAAACGCTAGGTAATTAGTTGAACCAAAGTTATTTATCATCCTTAGAATTATACTTGCAAATTTGTATTATAGCTGTCGAGGAATATAACGCAAGTTAACGCAATCATAAACCATACCTAGGAAACAAGTAAAAAATTCACATCCCGTATCGATATATTGCTTCGTGTTTTTAAATTTGTAAGAGGTCGGGATCCGTCGAAAACTCCACAAATCGAAACGAAGAACCCATTCCTTTGAAGGAGCACACCCGCAGAAAAACGGTAACGCGAATGTCAAGGGACAGAGAGGAAGGGGGAGAGGAGGATAGTAGAGGGTCACTTTGTCTGGTCTGGCTTTTAAGTGGACTCGTAATTAAAGGCAGAATGGGAAGTGAGCGATGGAGTTGAGCGTGGGTCAGTTGAGAGGATGGGTTCTCCTCTTCTCTTCATGTCTTTTACCCATCGGGTGCGCCCACGTTGCGCCCATCCTCCCTCCTCCCGGCGTTTATAAACCCCTAACGATTGAAAAAGCCTACCCACGCGCGCACTACGCCCGCCCTCGCCACGGAGAGACTCCCTATCATATGCGCGCCGCTCGACCACGCGCTTTAAGACCATTGTCTGGAGGACGCAGACGTAGGATATGAGATACATTGGCCAGCCTTATCTGCAGTTCGCGGAGGAGATAAAAACCGTCCATAGGTCGAGTTTTTTGTTTTGAAATTGAGCCGGGGAAAGTGCCGAATACGAAAACTAAAAAAAAGCATTTCCAGTCGAATCTGGTTTTTGTTACGGAGCTGTGAAGCGGGAAGTGGAACACATGCACATTAATTTATCGATGATAACCTGGTAATTTACGATTGGGACGATTTATTTTTTTTTGTTTCGCGCGAGATAGGGATAACTTTGTGTGAGAAGAGTGGGCTGTTGATAATTCGATACCAAATTATGTTAAAACCGTAATATATTACGCAGCCTTAAAATTTACGACTACAAAACCGTGTTCGTTATAAAAAATGGAAAATTTATTGACCGCTTCTGATCGAAAAGCACGGTAAAATTTTTACGAAAAGTAATTCTTTGTAATTATACAATATGGAAAAATAATGGACTAACTGGTTACTAGTCCGAAGGTCTACGGATCGGAGTAAACGTACGCGCGCACACGCTCACACATTCCGCACAAACACACACACAGTATTCTTTGCTGTACAATAAGCATTAATTTACTGAACCATACAATTTCGGAAGGAAAAGATCCCGCATTGTTTAAATTGCTCTTTCATGAGACATAATAACGCTCCGCTTACGCATTCAAAATGCCATTTAAACGTGTCGCTCGATAATTGCAGAAAATCTTCCCGGCATACATTTCGCAAATCGCGTGGCGTTGCGTCACCTCTCGAAACGTCGCGTGACGCCACGTAACATTTGCATCGTTAAAAATCGCATACATATAAATAATGAAAGCGATTTAAAATGAAGTAATCATGTGACCTCAACTTATCGCGAGGGAGCGTCTCAGAACGGCCGCCTCCTTCTCCACCCTCTCTTCGCGTCCACCCCTTTTGCACCAACCCCCTCTCTCTTCCCCCCCCCCCCCTCCTCCCCCTTCAATCGACCGCTTTCCTCTCTGACAATGTGAGATCAGCCGCCCCATCGGGTATTCCCTCTGCGCGACATGCCGCTATAACACGCCAAGAATCTCTCCCTCTCTCTCCCTCTCCCCTTCGCGCCTCTCTCGATCCGAGAGAGAGAGCTTAGATTACTCGGAGCGGATAAACGTCTGGGAGAGAGAGAGAGATACACGAAGAGAAGCGTGAAATAAACAGCGGCACGTCGCACGCACCGAAGAACGCGATTTACCATATACATAGTATATTGAGCCAAAAAAAATGATTCTTTTTTAAGGCGCGTGCCAAGCGAACGAGATAAATCCATCGATTTTTTTTTGCAAATCGATATTCGCAATTCTAACGTTGTTCTCGTCTATTTCTCTCCAGGTGACGGCGCATTTTCTCTGGAGCGAGCGAGCGAGAGGAGAGCGTGGAGGCTGTTCGTCTGGGAGAGAAGCGGTGCTGCATCTTTGAGAGGTTTCTTCATTTTTCTCCATACGACATCTCGGTGCGAGAGTTCGGAGAACGGGTGGAGATTTCGAAGGACGCTTCTTCCCCGTTAGTGCCGTAGATTTTTTGGAGAGGAAGGGACATAATAATATTCACGTATTTTCCTCCCGGGAGAAAAGGGAGTGGTGGACAGAAAATCTCCGTCGAACCAAGAAGATCCGAAAACGCATGGCAACGCTGACCTGACCCAGGGGTCGGCGGGTAGCCGCTCCCCTCTTTTTTCCTTTCCCTCGACACATCTCCAGTTCCCTCCCTCTTCTCCTTTTCCCCTCCTTTCTATCTCTCTCTCCCTCCCTTGCATAACCCCTATCCCATTTACCCGCCATACACATATTCCCTCCTTCCTCCACCTCCTCCCCTCCCTTCTCTCACTCTCCCCTCCTCCCCTCCCCACACCCTACATTTCCTCCCTCTTAATCCTCCTCCTTCCCCTTCTCACCCCATCGGAAGTTCTCCGTCGAAATAGTCTGCCTCCACCTCTTATATTTCCTCGCGCTTGGGGGTTTTGTGCGTGTTTGTTAGCGTGTGTGTGTGTGCGTGTTTTTTTCGTGTGCGTGTTTTTTTTTTCGAAGAGTACTCGTTGGACGAAAGGGGGTCCCGGGTTCGATCCCACCAACCCCCCTCTCTCTCTTTCTTTATTACGCTCCGTTGAAGGACGCTGGTGGTAATAGGACGGCGTCGCAATGGCGGACACCGAAGAGGAATACGTGCCGCCCATGTTGGCGGAACTGTTCCACAAATTGCCGCATCTCAACATAGCCTTCAAGACCGTCAATTCGACGTTCAACCCATCCAGCGAGTTGTATCTGGAGGTGAGTTGAATGCCTGATTTGTTTTTTTTTTCCAAGTAAATTTTTTCGTTTTGGTAAAGACTTGACGATGGCGCGTAACTTCGCTGTCACTAGGAAAAGTGTTTATATATATTTATTTGAAGAGATTATATAACCAACTTCCCTGTCCTACTATGCCTATTACTTCAAAATATTTAACTATAGAGCTCAACTTTGAGTCATATCCTGAACGTTATATATAGGAGCTACATCATCCATAAAACGATTTTCATTAACCGACATCTGAATCTAATTATTTGAGTCGTTGATCCGCGAATTACCGTCGAATCTAGCTAGATGCTCCCTTAAATCCGCATTTTTGTTAGTACGTCGTTTTATGTGCACTATAATTGACCTTGCCATCTGATACGTCCGTATATACTATTTTTTCGAAACCTTTTTAGCTTTACGGATATTTAAGGCCTTCGTTTAAACCTTTGGAAAGCCACCACTGCAGTTTTTGCCTTAAACTTGCAAACTCTTTATATTTTTAAACACAATAAAAATTATTTTCCTATGATGATCTTTCGATATTGTGAACTAATATTTTATATGCTGCATTGGAAGTATTTTTATGGAGTTTTGAGAAATAAAATTGCTCAGTATTGAGATATTAAGCTTTTAAATTTCTAAGTAGTTTTATACATGTACGAGACACAGCTGTACGGATCTATTTCAATTGTTAACGTTGCATTAGACAGGGGAGAGACGTGCTTTAATTCCGCCTCGCCAGTCGGACTTTCATAATTTTAAAAGTTGGGTTCGCAGGCGTTTCGGTAATGCGAGAGTGAAGAAAAAGAGAGAGAGAGAGGTTTACATTGCAGTGGAACAAGGCGATTTCGAGAAAAGGTCCCCTTAACTACTTCTTTCTCTCCCTCTTCGTCCACGTCGCTTTTAATGGCGGGTGGAAGGCACTTTTGAGCAGAGATGACAAAAAATCACGAAGGCGGAAATTCACTCCGTGCTTCGTCTTAATTGGTCCTGTTCCCATTGTCTGTCCGGGACCACCAGTGCAACTGCTTTTTGCGTCGAGTCCCGGTTTCGCCATGCAAGCCAGTCGCGCGCGCGCGCACGTTCAAGAGCTCCATTTTCGCGTGCGGGAGAATGTGACGCCTCTATGGGTTTCTGGGTTAATGGATTCCCTTGATTGGAGTTTACTCGGAGTCTCTAGTCAAGGAAAACCTTTCGGTGCTGTTCTCATTTCGATGATGTTTGACATTGTCTTGTTTAGTTTCGATTCCTTAGAGCCCTTGGTATATTTGAAATTTTTATATTCGTGTACTTTGGGATCACATGGTTGGTCAAGCCGGGCGTAGTAAATAGAGAGTCGTCAGTTACATAGGCAAATTCATAAAAGGCGATTTCGTTGGGTCTTTATTTGCTAAAATCAAAGAGAATTCAGAGAACGAAGTTAGTTTCAGCCCAACGATTTATACTGATCCCTTAACGAACACGAAGATCGAATGTCAGTTATTCGTTTTTCACCTCCTGCTGAAAGTCATTCTTGGCATTTAGTAAGGTATCATGTAAACGTTAGGTGTAACGTACAATAAATTTGCAATTATAATCTTGGAAATTGAATCTAAAAAAAACGTATGCGAGCTAAATTGACGTCAGTATTCAGCGATGGCATGGCGCAACCGCGCGGTAATTGATGCGATGATTAATTCAACGAAATAATCGACATGTATCGCTGTGCCGATGACCCTGAGCGATGAATCTTTATTGAAGCGTGAACGCGGGATGTTGGCAGCGATTTCCCTCCCGTGTTTTATTGCGTACTCCGATGGCCCTTGCTCAGGATGCGTCTTATGCAGCGACAGCCGGTCTGCTAAGGGTCGGGATGAGTTGCGCTCATAAGGGTTTTCTTTTTTCGGATGAAAGGGAATGCTTTTCGGCCGTTGTTTGGCCCTGCCATTTGCCTTGCTACCGAAGCCCAAATGAAGGGCGCGGGCAGGAAATGGTTTACTGCTCTACAAACACTGGGTCATAAGTTTTCAAGTGCGAGTTAAGGGGATGTGTGAGTCGTTAATACACACACGCTGTCGAACCATTCTGGAGACATATGTGAAATTCGTTTGTGAAAGAAGTTTCGTAGATTAAAGTTATCAGTCTTTTGAGAGCTTTCAGTTGCTTTTAAATAGGAACAGTTGACCTAATTGCGTAATTCGAATGTAGTCGTTCCTTGTTTTCTCTTATATTATCACGACCATGCTTCGCGAGCGCACACAAAAACGCAAACAGTGATACGGTTGTTTTTGTTATGCCAGTGACACAGAAAGACCTATCAGTAACTCTCTGAAAACATTTCGATAACCACGGCCTTGATTTACTGCTATTGAAATGTTTAACATGCTCGCTGAAAATATAAATTGATTTGATAATTATTTGTATTCCTAAAATAATTCCAAATATTTTTGCTTTTTTATGTAAATTTTTGGTACTTCGCTACAGTCAACCGTGCAGGTTGCAGGTAGTTCTAACGCCTCTATATCTTTTCATGAACTTAAGTTGGCAGCGCCGAAACCGAGACTATCTGTCTAGAACTCTTATGGGCCGCCAGATGATTAGGGAGTTAGTGTGTGTGTGTGTGTATTCCAGAAGGGACGAAAACCAGCCTATGGATATCCCCTGTTCTCTGGAGAGGGGAGGAGAGGCTGAGGAGTGGGCGTGACACAGAGAATGTGTTGTGAGGGCAAGGGTGTGAGCGCGTGAGGGGGAAGTAGGATTCTCGAAAATCCTCACTCCTTCGGGAAATGAATGGGGTTTTCTGGCTTCCATCGGGAGCCCAAAAGGCAACAACCCCTTACCCGAGACAGCGGGGGTTTCCTCCGTCCCTCCGCTGGGCGGCGTGACCGAGGCACAAACAGTGCGGGGAACGTCTCCTTACCAGGCACTCCCTCGGGCCCGTGATCGCCCCCCTTCAAGACCCCCCCCCCCCACACACACACACACAATTCGTGACCTTTACTCTCACACACATCTCTACTTCACACCAAAACCTCACACGTTTACTCGTTGGGAGGAGTACCTTACCCGCCCCGGTGCAACAAGTATCAAGAGAGTTCACCCTTTCACAAAAAAATAGAAGTAAAAAAAAGTAACGCTTGGCAGTCACGATCTGTCTTTTTTAAGGTCCTTGTTCTCGCGCGCGTTGGCGCTGCTGCGGCGTTAGAACAGCATCTCCCTTCCTTCCTTCCTTTCCGTCTTTCATCCTATCCTTCCAGCCTTTTTAATTTTTTCCTCTCATTCACGTTCTGCTGGGATAGCTGAAGGGTGAAATGCACGTGCGTGGAGTGTTGTTTTTTTGCTCGCGGCGGCGTTTCTCTTATGATTTTTTTGCTTTAGTTCTTCCGCCAACCGCCGCGCACGTGACCGTAGCGGCGCCTCGCGAACGAGATGCGGCCCCAATGGTTCGCCTTTGAAAAGCTTGCGTCAATGTTTTGTATGTCATGGGGTGAAGGAGAAGAGATTAATTGTCGCTTTTTTGTCTTTTTCGTTATAAATTCAAGTGAGGGTGGTTTTGTCTGTTTCCCTAGCAACGTATGAAAAATGATTTGCTCCCTGTTTTTCCGTTGTAAAACCATTGTTTATATTTCGTTCCATTAAATAGGTTTCGTCGCTGGAGGTTTCTAAAAATTACAATTTTTTACCGGAATTTATTGCTGTAGAAAACGAGGAAAGCTCAAAATCTGCATTTGTCGCTACCTCAAGTGAAGTTCCAATCACCCCAGTTACCCGTTGCTTCAGTTATCTAGAACTAATTCGGAAAAAAATATCTGGAGACTGTTTACTATATATAATTATCCGAATCTTAGTTTAATCTTAAGCAGTATATTTCGGATTTTCTGAACTCAACTGGAGTCATATTACAGCAAATGGAAACGCATGGATCTAAATCAACTCTTTAAGAAAGTTGACGGTTTTTTAACTGTTTATTTATATATATATATAATGTGAAATCGTTTAGATAAACACCGAAACCAGATATTTTTTAATAGGAGTTGGAAATTCTTTTCATTATTTTTATCTGAAGTCTCAAAATTTTAAACCTTCGATTAACTCATAAAGCATCTTTCCTAACAAATTTATTACGTAGCCGCTTTTTATACGTATCTTCTCATGACTAGGCTATCGCTATATTGCTTGGTTATAAGGAACATTTGTTTCTCACTAGAAAATCGCCTTTTCATGCTAACTTTTGTTTCAGTCTGGAATTGAAGAATAAAATATTGAATTTAAAATGTACTGATATTTAAGAAAGCCGATAAAAATATTTTTGTGACCAGGAAAATATACTCTGCGCAGCTGTAGAGTCTGAATTAAAGTTTCTAGCGTAGATAATTGAGAGATAGTGGATGGCCTGAATTTTGAGCCCTCTTTCTTGAAATTAAATCCGTTCTTTTTGACCTTTCCTTGTCTTGTAGCGTGGCCACCCGAATAATTAATCCCAGTCTTTCGTTACGCTTGGATGTACTTTAGGCTTTGGCCTATATAGGTCACTCAAACATATTTAATTAATTAGATTTTAGCTAGAAATTCACCCACAATAGGTTAGATTTAATTGTATTTAATATTTTATAACAGTAATTTTCATGGCGGTATTAAATCGGGTTTTTGTGAAAATTACTATAAAATGAATAAAATTATTCCTGTGATGATTCCTTCGAGAAAATTTATCGTCGAATCTATTTTTTCAGTACTTAATGAATAATCAAGGAGATATTTTCATAAACTAACAATTCTCATTTTGTCAACGTTACCTACTTGTTTGAGCATTACTGAAAGAAATGCCTTTCATTGACTGGAGATCCATCTACTTTACGTTCAGCCGGTTCTATCTCTCTTACTTAAAAAAATCTTAAACTCAAGCTTCTCGGTACATAAAATGATAAACGAAACTAAATTTTTCCTGGTTATTAAATTTTTAAAACATCTTAGACTATCATTTTTAAAACCCTTTGCATAGATGCAAACAGAACAGCAAAAACTTGCTCTTTGCAGAAGCGAGTGTCTCATAACTGCACGCTAGCATAGTACATATTTTATCGGGTAAAATACACAAGATCTAAACTTCCCCTTTCACGTCTAAAATAAAAAACTGTTAAGCTTAGCCCATTACAAGGACCATTTCACCTGACAGCAGAAATTCCCTCTGAGAACCCATCATACATTTTCCCAGACTTCCACCGAATCGATCAACAGTTTGATCGGTTTCGAACCACCGAAATTCATTCCGTCCACGATCATCTGGGAGATAAAAAGTACGCGGAATAGCCTTGACAGACATTTTATTAAATGTTCTTTGATTTGGCCGACGTTTCGGAGTGCCTTTTGGAGAATTTCTCGACTTTTTTAGGATTCCATCTTCGTGGCGAGGTGGGATCGCAGGAACCCAAGCCTTCGGTCTTTACAGGGTGGTAGGCTGAACGGAGGACTGATGGAGGGAGACGGGAGGAAGAAACGAAGGGAGAGAGAGTAGAGGGAGTGGGAGAGGTTGAGGAGAGACGGACAAGCGGGCCTTTCGGTGACTGCCCTTCAATCGCTGCTGATCTCTTGACCCTAGCCTCTTCCCTTCTCCTCCTCAGCTAATCTCCCAACCCCTCTTACCAATCTACTTGGATGACCCCTCGCCGTCACAGTCCTGCTTCCTTCTCCTCTCCTTTCCTCCTCATTCCCCCCTCCTCCCCATGCTCTTTGCTCCCATGGAGAGGGAGACAGACTATATAGAGGAGGAAAAAGTTGAAAGTTTGGATCGGAATGTAAAAGTGACGGCAGCGGGGCGAGAAGGGACGTGGGTGAAATGAATCTGTTTTATTACGAATGTAACGCGCTAACCCTTTAATGCAACGATACGTGTGATGTAAATGGATAATGATTACGTTGATTTATGCACGAGTTAACACAGGCTATTATCGTACGAAGAGTGGGAGTTTGAGGGAAACGACGATCTTTAGAGTAGTATCGAGTGTCCTAAAGGATTTATGTAAGGGCTAGACGAAAGAAGTTATCATATTAGTCAAATCGTGCAAATTATTTTAAATAAATATAAAATGTGCATGATGATCCAAGAGGTTGATTTTATCCAGTAAATAACGAACTACTAATAAAATGTGAGATCTTTCGAGAATGAGATTGAGAGACTATGGACCTTCTCCTTGTTTATTATTGAAACCATTTTGCATATGGCAACGGAAGTAAATTAAAAATTACATCTAGTAAGTATTCGAGTCAGCCTTATGGTTAAAATCGAATCGACGCTGTAGTATGTCTCTCCGGTAGCCACAAAAAAAGTCAGGAAAATCAATGGCGTCCTTCATTCACTGCTGAAAACCGCTTTGGAGCCGAATTTCGCATCCCATTTTTCCTCTTAATATTTTTGTTGCCGTTGGAGGGACATGTTATTTCAATTGGACAGTAGAAGATAAATAATAACCGAAGAAGACATTCAATTCTTCAAACGCCGCTTAATGGCGAACGGGCGATTTTCCCCTCGTCGCCGTTTTCAGAGATGTCTTAAGGATTCACTGAACACAAAGTTTTTTGAGGTTTCGCGTTTTTCCGCCGAGAGAGAGAGAGAAAGAGAAAAGAAGAAACCATTTAACATGCAAAGTTTGTTCGCGGACTCTCCCTTTTCGTGTCAACAATTTTTCCTAGGCGTCTCTGTGTATACCGCGAGTAAAGGAAGTATAGGTTTTGTTTGGATCAGTCTTCCCTCGAAGTGAGCGGGAGAGTGTTTGTGCACGTAAGGTCGGAAGGAAGGCTGAGTCAACAACGCGCTAGAGATGAAGGATTTGTCCGCGTATGCGCGCGGAATATGTGCAGATAACGTCCGAGGCAAACATGGTGTCAATGGAGTAATCTTTAAGAGGGAGAGATTAAGGGGATGATGCACTGGCTTTTTCCCAGCACCTTTTGAATTTTGGAAAAAATAAAAACGGTTATAGGAGATTATCAAGGTTTATTCTTCAAGAGAAACTTTTTTCGTTTGATTTTTTTCCACCCCGTGTTTACCTGTCGACAAGCAAAAGCGTCGGTGCATATTTAAAACATTTAAAATTGCTCATTATTTCTTCTTTGATTGGCCAGTTATTTAAAAAAGTTTCAATCAAAATTTTATGCCTATGTATGTATTATAAATATATATTATATAGTCCGAATTCCTAATAAGCACAGTTTTCTATTAAAACGATAATGTGTTTTATTTCTGTTTAAAGGATGAGGTTTTAAAACAATATTCTTCCACTATAATTTGTTAACAGAATATTCATCGAAGTTACTGTTTTATTTATTTTTCATTCAAGGACTCGTGAGCATGCAAGACCCCCATGCATACACGTACACAAACGAATATCATTGGGAATTTCGCCTGACAGAAATACCCCCCGGGCGTTGAGTTAAATATATACTTCGTCTCTGCCGGGGCATGAGGGCAAGGTGATTAAGGAAGACACGGGAGTGGTTTGAGGACTAAATTCGGGGTAGGGCAATGAAGGGTGAAAAGGATGGTGGGTGAGAGGGGGAGTGGGAGTGAAGCAGGGATTTGATTGAAGGGCAGAAATTGGGGCGAGTGGGGGAGGGAGGTGGAGAGGAGAAAGAGAGAGAGAGAGGTAGTTAAGTCCGTAGCTATGACGACGATGATGAGGGCAAAAGTACGGGGCACGACGCACGTGGAATAGGACGAGATTGATTGATTGATCGAGGCAATTGGTATGCCCGTCTGCCCCCATCCTCGTCTCGGAGGAAGACTGCGTCACTGCGGACGGACGCTGCAGAATGTAGATTTTATATTCTACCGAATATTCGGAAGCTGGATAGTAGAATTTCTGGTTATGTTGCGAGTGGGAAGTTTTGTCCTGTCTGCAAAGATGGATCAGTTTTTTTTTTAAGGAAAAAGTTTGCTGTTTTCGTTGCTTGGAAGAACTGCTTTTCGTAGATGTAGGAACGTCTGTCTCCATGAGCTAAAAATCTAAACGGGTCATTTAGCTGCTTGTCACCAAAGTCGCACTTCTGATTGAAAATTGCCAAATATATTAAGGTTATCCCCTAAAGCATAAAATTATTTCTATTTTAATGTTACGTTGAAGATCTTTTTAAACATTCTCAAAGAAGATTACAAAAAATTATGATCTTGTTGGCGACAAAGAGCACGTGGGTCGTATCACTGAAGTAAAATAAGTTTTGTATATATTATTATGTAAAAAAGAATAATTCGTTCGGAGTGGAAGGGACTGGTAAGCGACGGAGTGCGCGAGACAAGCGCGAGAGAGAATTGTAGAACAAGATAGCAGGGAGAACGGCAGTTGGCGAGGAGTAATTTTATGATTATTAAATTGCTGAAAAGTAATAATATGCATGTGATTTCTATTCTGAGTTTCATCGAAGTGTGAAACTAATTTTTTTTATCATTACTTGCCCTAATCAGGTTAAGCGAGAGAAATTTTCATCTTTCTAATGAAAGCGTCGCCATCAGTTTTTTTTTAACGTTCAGCAATATAACTAGCCGCGCGTTACACGGTAATTTGTCAAAGGGCGAGGCGGTCCATTAAGTTCGAACGGGTTCAAAGCACATCATCATTCTTCTTCTTTCGGGCCATTTAGACAGGCGCTGAACTTAGATTTAGAGGTCTCAGCAGAATGCCGATTCAACTAGTTGCCGAGTTTCTGAGAGGAAGTCTGAATGAATGCAAAAAGGTTTACTTAGGTTCATGCATGTTACAGGGAGGTTCAGATGTATTTATCCATCTGACGAACGCAAATTACCGAAACGGAGAATGAGGTGCATTAATCCAGGGGTGCCCATTACGTCTCCCATTGGTGATCGGTCGCACTTTAGGAGGGTCTGTGTCGCCCATGAATCCATCCAGGCATTATGCTTATATGCCTCGGTAAGGAGTTCTGTTGTCTAATATGAACTTAATTAAATCAAAAACCAGAAATGCTCTCACTAATGAACATCTCGAAGACTTAACTTCTCTCTGTTTCTATTTACATGCCCAATTACCATTAACTAGCTGAAGATATGGAGTGTAAACGTGCAAATCAAGATTAACTTTAATTAAATTAATCAGTTGTATAGTGTTCTTTGATATATATTGTATAATAAATGCATTTTGCGGTAAATTTGTAGTCTGATTCATTCTTCAAATCCCTTTTTATATATTGAAAAAATAAGTGGCCCGCAAGACAATTACGAGGATGGTAGCCCATGATATGAAAAAGTTTGGGCACCCCTGCATTAATCTGTTGATGTCTGTCTTGACCACCACTCAATTCAGAACTCGACAGGTAAAGTTCCCCCATTGATTCGCGAAGATGCCCATCGTCTTAACTCTTAACCTTTTATTATTTTCTCTCTTCCGGCTAATCCTAAGGGTAGAGTGAAAACCGGACGCGTCCGTCGGAATCTCAAACTGAATATTCCTCTCTTCCTATTAAAGTTTTCCCTTCCGAGGGAATCCCCTCCCTCGTGTTCGCTTGGTCAAACGATTGTCTCCCGGCATTATTTCCGAAGCGAGCGCAAGGTCTGGGACGGAGTCAATTTCAAGCAGACCCAAAAGTCTCGAGGAGAGTGAGATGAGGTCGTGGATAAAGGCGAATTGGAGAATGGAGGTGGCTTTATTATTGAGAAGGGAAAAGGAGAAAGAGAGAGAGAGACTGCTTATGAAAGGATTCCGAGGTGAGAGTGAGAGAGAAAGAGAGAACGGCGGCATGCAGAGAACGACGCCGCCGAAGGAGTTGAGAGGAGGGGGGGGAGGGAGTTGGGTTGGGTTGGATGCAAGGTTATGTCAAGTGAAGGTTGAATTGGCTTTTCACAGCAATGGAGCCAAGGGTGCGGAATAAACGGGGAACAGATTCACAAGCCGGCGAAATGTTAATAGAGGGCTCGCTTTTCAGAAGAAAATATCTCGAGTACCTCTCTGCGAGAGAAATTTCGTATGAGGAAATGCATGTGAGATTATTTCTATAAACTCTAGGGTGTGGAAGGAAAAAAATGTTTCTTTGAATCCTCTCTCTCTCTCTCCCTGTGTAGTTTAATATTTTTATGCTGCGATAGAAAAGTTGCATTCATTGTTCTTTATTTAAAAGAAGGCGTTTGAGTTGCTGAACAAATTCTGTAGCAATACGTTCTCTTAATTGCTGTTTTTAATATCAGTTAATAAAAAACAAAGTGAACAAATTCTGTAGCAGAATGTTTTTTTTAATTGCTGTTTTTAATATCAGTTAATAAAAAACGAAGTGATTGAATATAGCTATATTCGGAGGAATTGTTCGTCAAGTTAAAATGAGCAAATTAAACTTTTCATTTACTTTATCGTGAAAAAAAGTATAATCCACATCAGTGATGGCGAACCTTCTATTGCCCGCGTGCCAATATTACTGAAATTGTCGATTTTTTTTCCGTCTCGCGTGCCACGAAAAAGTCCTTGATTTTTTTGCGTGCCAACTGAATAAAATACGTGATCAAGACATAAAGATGGTAACCGTAAAAATAACGTTTACAATAGTTGACTAAATAACAAATGTTTTTGCGGCGCTAAATCAGTACGATAAATGCTTTGATTGGTTTTCGCCTTTCGTTGGCGTGCCAACCAAAATCGTCTTGCGTGCCACTTATGGCACGCGTGCCATAGGTTCGCCATCACTGACGTACATTATTCATAAATCTATTTCACGACCATCGTTTTCCAGCGGAAAACCTACAAGAAATACGACGATAAAAAAAACATTTCTCTGGTTTACATTTGAACTTAATTTTTCTACCATTTAAATTATTTTATCTACATCTACATGATATCTACATGATACCCTGCAAATCACCAGACTGGTGGGTGGCAGGGGGTGCAGCACACCAAGCCCTACCTAATAACGTCCCTCGTGGGAATCACTCTCCTGTTATGATCCCGTATGGTCCTTGGAAAAAACGAGCTCTGGTATCGCTCGGTCCTACAGTCGATCTCTCGTATTTTATTCTCGTGATCGTGCCTGCCCATGTACGTAGGTGCCTCTAATATTCCTGAGACCTCCTCTAAGAGAACTTCCGACCTAAATTTCTCCAGAAGCCTTAACCTAGCGCTAATTCTGCGATCCTCTAGCGATATCCAATTCAACTCCTTCAAGAGTGATGTGACGCTTAATTTTTGCTCATATTTTTGCTTAACGAATCTGGCTGCTCTGCGTTGGATTCTTTCTAACTCAAGTATCTGTCCCTTTTCGTACGGATCCCATATGCTGGAAGCGTATTCGACCTGAGATCTGACCAATGATAAATAACACGTTTCTCGTACCTGTTCTGTGCTACTTCTTACTATTCTGCCTACGAAGCCCAATTTCTTATTAGCTGCGCCTACGATCCTTCGAATATGCATATTCCACGATAGATCAGGACAAATGGTGACTCCTAAATATTTAACGTACTCTGCAGATTGGATATTCAATCTATCAATTCTGTACTCCGAGTTTAAGTCATTGTTCTTACTCTTCCAGAAACTCAATAGGGAACATTTGCTCTGATTAACTTCGATTTTCCAATGTTGACACCATGCTGAAAGGGCGTTTAAATCTTCCTGAAGCGATTTTTGGTCATCCTGACTCGTTATCTCCTTATATAAAACGGTATCATCTGCGAAAAGTCTTATTTTGCAGCGAACTACCGAGCAGATATCGTTTATATATATCAGGAATAGCAGTGGGCCAATAACACTTCCCTGTGGAACACCTGATGCGACTTTTACCGGGTATGAAGATTTCCCATCAATAACTACTATCTGTTTTCTGTTGGAGAGGAAGTCTTTTACCCAACTCACGATATTAGGAAAATGAAACCATTCTTTCCTTGTTCAAATTCTTACGCGATAAATATTTTGCAACAAGGAAGCCATTTTAATGAGATTCAATTTATAGCCGTTCAGTTCTTGTAATTATATTCTCGATTCCCTCATACTGACAGAAAGATTTTAATGATTTCGAGGATTTTTTGTGTTCCCGTTTCAGTAAGGAAGGAACGCGTCGTCGAGTTTCGAAAAATTAGAAAAAATGTCGAAATATCTTAGAGCAGGTATCGTACTTTCTCGCAAGAGCGATTTCTCTTATCGAATTTTGGTCCATTTGACTCATTAGTTATAATGATTTCGCTACAGAATCCGCCGTTGGCGGGTGATTTGGAGCGTACGAATCACCCTGTCGGAAGCCTTTTGTTATAATAGCAAAGGAGGCGGTTTTAAGCAATGCGAAGATAAAGGACAAAAGGCGGAGGAGTTGGATGACTTCTCTTAATTAAAGGGAATTTTGATCTGTGCTCATGGAGGAAGTAGCTGCTCCTGAGCAGAATGATAGGAGTTTGCAGCGATTTCCACTTTGCCTCAATTCAGTACATCTGGCGGATTGAGACGTTAAGAACCGTATCGTCTATTTACCACAAAGTTATACGCTGGATAATTGTCGAAATTCACAGTCTTTTGCACGGTGTAAATATTTAATCACGTGCGATATTAATATAAAATTCGGACTAACTGATGTAGTCTTTTTATTTATAAATAACTAGCAGGGGTGCCCGTTGAATTTCAACGGATTTAGTGAATCTAAAACTTCGACCGTGTAATATGTAAGCATCGCAAGAATAAGATAGTTATAACCGTCGAATAAAGCAAAAACGAAGAAAACCGCTCCGCATTTTCCTACTTAGGTGAATGAAGGAAGAAAATCTTAGAAAAATAACTTATGAACTCCCTCCCCCTCCCTTCCACCCTCTCCTTCCCTTCTCCCCCTCCCTTCCCTCTCTCCCTCCCCTCTCTCCCTCCTCTCTCTCCTTCTCCCTCCATCTCCCACCCTCCCCCTCCCTCTCTCCACCCCTTCCCTCTAATTCCCTCTCTCCATCTCCCCCCTCCGTTACCGTCCATTTCTCTCCCTCCCTATCTCGTATTAAAAGCATTCAAAGCGAACAAACTTACAAAAATTCTCCTTATCCTGTTAGATTAGAAGATAATTCAATTAAAAACAACAAATATTTGGTTTCCAAGTAAACAAATAAAAATCGTACACAGAAATTGACACGATATTACGTTAAAAATTTTCCCATATAAATGCATTGAACTCTCAATTTCGGCGACAATGGGAGTTGTCGTGGTAGCTTATAATGGGTATTGTAATAAAACTGATAAAATCACGTATTTTATTGATTCTAAATACATTTTTATGCTAATTCGATCAGGATTCGGATTCTGTATTCAATAAAAATAAACTTTGTTATTTTCTTCGTAGAACCATTCAAGTCTCAAGTTCGTACCATGTTTCTAAGTAATCTTAAAATTCAAATGAAAAATAAGCTGCACTCGTCCCCATGTTATTCAAATGGAGAAAATGAAAAAAGAAAATATTTTTAAAATTAGATAGGTCAATCAAATCGATATAAAAACTTTACTATACCACCGTACTTGTTATTCCGGTTAAAATGATACCTTTCTCTTGCTTCTACGATATGTAGTTTTCGAGTTTTAAAATTATGATACACACACATTCATTTTCAGACGCGTTTCGCTTCCAGCATGAGCGCCTATTATCGTCGGTCGGTCCGTCCGTCCGTCCGCATGTTCGTTCTCGTCTTCTACCCAACGGATTTTCATCAAATTTGATATTAAGGACTTTCAATCAAATATAATACGAAAATCGCACAAATGAATAACGTACTCCAATCAGGGGTACCACTTTACTGGTGACAAAAAAATAAATTTTCGTCATATCTCGTCAAGTATTGCGCATATCAAAATATTTTTTCAAATAAAAGTTGGAGAACTAGTAAAGAAGAGTATTTCCTTTCCTATACATTTTTATCGTAGGAGTTGCCGTTATCTAGAAAATCGAACAAGAATATCTTAAATCGAGTTGAACTTTGAAAATTTCTTGCATGGTTACTTCTTCATTGTTGCTAACGTAAACAATCTCACAAACAAACATTTAATTTACTTACGGGTGCATACACTATTTTTAAATAGGAAGAAAATTCATGATGAAGAAAAGAACTTAAAAACGCTATTTCCCTCACGTACAGGTATATAATTTCTTTCTAATACTCCATTGCACGAAACGCGCCCATTTGTGATACGTTGTACACTTTCCTAACTTGTTATATATTAGATGAGGCTTTATACCTATTTAACGAAAAGAACTGCGCGATAAAGGCATTAAAAATGTCTTATATACTTTCTTATACACATTTTAGAATAAATAATACGTACTTATTTACATTAGAGCACAAACCTATGGTATCGATATTTAATAAAATATTACGATAGTAGGTATCAAATGTTATATGGCTGTAATTTTGTCATATTTTAAGTCGTTAATCTTCTTTTCATGATAGGAAACATAAACCTAACTCTTGCGACAAGAGTAGCCGATTGGTTTAATTAGAAATTGAAGAAACGTTATTATATTCTTGATACCGAGAAAACCATTTTGGAAAAAGTTTCGCATAAAATAATTTGGGACCCTTCAGTCTCTTTCGTGAAATATCATGCAATCCGAATTAATTTTTTATTTAAGAATAATAACTCTTCCCAAGTGCTAAGCCAGAATTTGTTTTTTGCCGAAAACTTTTTGTGTAGTTTATTTTTTATTTTACGGAAGCATATCCACGTAACGCGTCGTTGAATGTCTTGAAGGAGCCTTAAAAATTAAAAAGAAACAACTTACACTACTTTTTTAGTAGTTCTTTAGCGTCCCGAAGATCCATTCCCTCCTTGCAGCCACGCCCACTCATATCTGTTTGCTTCCTTGCCTACAACCAACCCTCGCCCAAATTGACACTAGGAGTGCTCGTTGTGCGAGGAAATGAGCTTGAGGTCGCTTTGGCGTTTTCGGGCCGAATCCCTGAGGCGTGTGTGTGTGTCGCTGCGCAGATAAACCCTTTCTTCTTCTTCTCCTACTCCCCCTACAAATAGGTACGCATTTCCCATTCTCCCAACTCCTCCTCCGCTTACCCTCTCTCTCCTCCTCCTCCCAATTTTCCTGACGGGTACAACACCATTAATTAGAACTATTTTTCGGAACGGCAACTACAACCTAGATTTTAAATTCATTCGGAATAAGTGAGTTTTACTCTGACGAATTGATGTTATAATATTAATTAAGCCCTTGAAGATTGAGCATAGAGATTTTGTTGAAAGAAAAATTTCACGAGTGTCATTCTGTTCTGTTTATTATTTCAAAAATTTCTATCTGATGCGGTTTATACGTGGGACCATTTTCATATCGAAAAATTGTTTCTCGAAATGCTTAGAATTCGGTTGATTTTAAACGAATTAAGGTTCCGTTGTTGTAATTGAAAATTTGAGTGTTTAAATTTGGGTAACTGCATTGGATTATAGGATCTTATTACCATCATAATGTAATTAATACACGCAATACTCCATTATAGAATAAGTGTTTTTAGAGCTGTAAGATTTTTATTTGATGTTATTTTTTGCATTACACGTTAAACTCCTCCTATTCATTTTTTAAAAATATCATAAATATAGTACTGTCTATTTTCGTGCATATTCATGCACTTTTCACTCGGGCAGTTTTTTTTTCCCCTAAGAAAAAGGTTTCTCCGAACTATTTCATTATAAATCTTCCATTTTGAGGAATTTAATACCAAAGTACGTTTTCATGCTCCATATCGCCCAAGCCGCCGTTAAGTGCCGTGAAAGTGAGGAGAGGGAAGAGAAGGGGGGAGAGGGGAGGGGGCACAAAGTATGAAGGAAAAAAATAAATAAAAACGTCATTACACCGGCGTAATCTGTTAAACATAGAGGTTAATATTTAATTCACTCCATCTCGCCCTATCTCCTCTCACTTTTTCCCATTATCACTCGGTTCCTCTCTCTCTCTTTTTTTTCGGCGATGCTGGAAATTGGAGTTCATCTCGCCGGTTAAAAGAAAAATCCCGCCCCTCCCCTTCCACCCTCCTCCGTCCCATATGCATCCATACCCCCGCATCAACCCCACCCCCTCCTTCGCCCCGTTAGGTTCCCTTTCTGCCCGCGAAAAAAAAAATGCCGGCCTTCCATCCCGGCGGCAATAACGGCCCTGATTAAAATAAGTGGACGGTATGTGAGGGCAAGGCTGTGAAAATACGCGCAAGCAAAGGCCGTGCAGACGGATGTCGAGCCCTTAAAAATGAATTTCCTGCTGGAAAACATCCGTCGCCATTTTTTTTTGTTTTTTTTAGTTCTCGATGGGAGGAGAAAGATGGATCCACAGAGGGTGGAAAGGGTATAATGGGGGATAATTACCTCTCTCCCAAAGATTTCGAGGCGCCGAAAAAAATAATAAAATGATAAAAGAATAACATTTCGAAGAAATTATACTTTTTGGTTGTACCTACTTGTTTGTTGCACAAAATGACAATTTTTTCTTCCTGTTTAGCGCGTTAAAAAAAAAAGGTGCGCTCACAGTTTCACTTTGGTGTGTCTGTTTTTCCAATTGCTTAAAATGAAATTTCTACGAAACTGTAAACGATGGAGATATGAAACTTTGAGTGTAGATTTTTGTACTGCTGCCATTTCTTTCAATTTGGGTTTGACTTTTGAAAAATGTACAGGGTCGGATAGGGGCTCATTTAATTTTTTTTATACGTCCGAATGTATAAAAGATGAAAAGCTGATATTTTGAGCGTACATTTTCACGTTGATGGCACTTAAAAAAACGAAGCCTTAGTGACCAAATATGTGGCGGTATAACCACGCAAAAAATAGTATAAGTTAAATTTACCATTTACGCATATAACAGGTGATCAAATTATATATTAATCTGTTTGTCAAATTGGTTAACGGGACAAATCTTCATAGCAAAATGAAACAAAATATTAAAGAATTTAATAATAGAAGAAAAACGCGAAAATATCATCGAGGTTATGTATGATTTTTAAAGATATTTTCAAATAGATTAATTTTTTTAAATCTTTGAATACCCCCTCCTCCCCAGAGATGAAGCCTGGATCCGCCCTTGGAGAGGAGAGATACGGTTTTTTCAAGAGGGGAAGTGAGAGGAGGAGATAAGTTTTGAGCGTCAGTTATCCTCATCTTCCTCCCTCATCTTGCTGTATTTTTTTCTCCACGTTCTGATTTCATCTTTTTTCGACCGGTTTATTTTTTCACTTCCTCCCCCCGTTCCGTTTTGTTATCTGGAGAAGTTGCTCGACATTTTTTTATTTATCATTTCCTTTCCCTTCCCTTCTCCCACACACAAACACATATACAGATATATACATACATATCTATATATATATATATATATATATATATATACATACCTACACACACACACACGCACGCGCGCACTCACGCGCACACACATACATATGGTGATATAGTGGTTAGTGTGTCGGCTTCCGGTTACAAAGTTCTGGGGTTCGATCCCCGCGAATGAGGATTTTTTTAACAAAAAAAACTCATCGGTGCCTGGCAGTAGGCATCAGTACTGTCGGTTTGATATCGGGCCGAATACAAATTATGTTGGCTGAGTCTATATCCAATAGAGCTGTAGGCGTAAACGGGTCGATTTGAACGGCTACAGTACTGCGATGTGGAAAGCAAGAGGGCAACTACCACATTACAATTCTCTAGTAATGATTATATGGTCGGACAATATGAGTGCTCTCGAGGTAATACGAGGTAAAAGAGCCCCGAGTCGTATCTCCGGGCGGGGACTGCCTTGAGGAAAGCATTTGTCGAAGGTAACTTACGCTCATGTACTTGGAATGTAAAAACCATGAGGAAGGCAAGAAAGATAGAGAACCTGAAAGAAGAAATGAGAAGAAATAGTATTGATATCATAGGGCTGAGCGAAGCTAGATGGGAAGGAGAAGGACAGTTCGACTCGGAAGAATTCACGGTAGTTTACTCAGGAGGAAATAGTGGGTCAAGGGGAGTAGCTCTGGTACTTAGGAAAGATATGATGAAGAGCGTGACAAAAATAACAGCAACGAACGATAGGTTGATGGCTATAAAGATAAAAGCAGTCCCAGTGGACATGTTGATAATCCAGGTATATATGCCAACTTCCGCTAATGAAGAAGAAGAAATAGAGGAGATGTATGAACATATTAACGACATTTACAAAAATATGGAAGAAAAAGGTAATAATGGGAGATGGGAACAGGATCGTAAGAGAAGGACAAGAAGAAAATGTTGTCGGTCAATACGAACTTGGAAGAGAAACCGAGGAGGAGAAAAACTGATAGAATTCTGCGTTAATAACGACCTAGAAGTGACTAATACATGGTTCAGAAACAATAAACGAAGGCTGTACACATGGAAAAGCCCAGGAGATAGAATGAGATTACAAATAGATTACATCCTAAATTGGTGAAATGAATGATCCGAAGCTCCTTATGCGACAGGCATAAGCTGTACTGATGGGAAATGAGGAAGCAGGAGAAAAAATCTGCTAAAGAGTAAATATGAGAATAATATTCGAAGGGGCAATAGAGTACAGTATATATTGCTGCTTTTGTTTCATCGACTGGCAGAAGGCCTTTGATAGAGTAAATTGGATACTGATGATGAAGATATTAAAGGATATAGCTGTAGACTGGAAAGGCAGGAGACTGATCAGGAATCTATACTTGAATCAAGTTGTAAAGGTCAGGTTGGAGAATGCGGACACCAGCGGAGTAAATATCGGTAGAGGAGTAAGACTGGGCTGTTGCCTATCGCCGATTCTGTTCAATATATGTATATGGAGAGAGGCTAATGCAGGAAGCGTTAGAAGGCACGGGAGATTTCAAAATCGGAGGAAGGAGGAACAGTGAAATGATCAAGTAGTTCTAGCAAGAAAGGAAAAAGGACTCCAGAAAATGATAAATAGAGTAGTGATAACAGGTAGAAAATACGGTATGGAAATCAATACAGAAAAATCCAAGGGCATGCGAATATCAAGTAAAGAAGAAGAAAATTTGAACATGAGTATTGGAGGAAAGCCATTAGAACAAGTTTCAGATTATAAATACCTTGGAAGCATCATAACGAGAGAAGCAAAATGTACCGATGAAATCAGGACTAGAATAACGAAAGCTTTCAGAAGAAAGAAACGCTTACTAACGGGAAATATAAAGCAGGATAACCGCAAAAAGTTGATAAAATGCTATGTATGGAGTATAGCTTTATGTGGGGCAGAAACATGGACGCTAAGGAAAAATGATATTAAATACTTGGAAAGCTTCGAAATGTGGACATGGAGAAGAATGCTGAAGATAATTTGTATTTTTATTTTATTTGTATTTTGTCGAGATACCGAAATGCAAACTGAATTTGCATTCTGTTGTTGTGTGGATGTTTCTTTTGTATCAATAAACAATTCTAATTCTTCTAATTCTAAAATGGACAGATTGGGTGAAAAACGAGGAAGTACTACGAAGAATAGGAGAGAAGCGAACGTTTATACCGACTATCAGAAAGAGGAAGGCGAACTGGATTGGACATTACCTGAGAAGAAGTGTTAAAGAAGTGCTAGAAGGAAAACTGGATGGAAAAAGAGAAAGAGGTAGGAAAAGGTTTCAGCTAGTAGACGACTTGAAAGGGAAAGAGAGCTATCAAGACATGAAGAAAACTGCGGAAAATAGGAGTATATGGAGAACCAGGTTTAACCATGAATAATCACGGACCTGCATACGGACAGACTACCTATAATGATGATGATATATTTGGGAGTTTATATTTTCTCTCGCCGTTTCACTTGTACGCACTTCTTGGGAGATTATTTTTTTAAATATTCGATTCCAATTTAATATAAACAAAAGTGGTTTTGTCGCAAGATCTTCCGGTTAAGCCTCGCTATACCAGAGTGGATACTTACTTCCTACCATTTATTAATTATCAGTTTTTCTTTTCGCCTTGCTATAATACGAATAGAATCCTGCAAAAAGTTATTGCCTTTTATTAATGCCATTCTATGATCATATCTAGTGTCTAGTGTAGTATGTTATTTCAAAAGCAAAATCTGATAGTGTGAATTGAGTATTCCTTTCTTATAAGGCTCGTTTTCAATTTTGTGCAGACATCTCATGGTGAAAAAAAAGAAAATTAAAACAAGGTAAAATGATGAACGTAATTTGCGCTTGTTGGCAGCGCTATGTATGCGACAAAGTCGAAAGACAAACGATCTGCGAAAATTGCGCTGCTTATAAAATGAAGAGTACCAATTTATAGTAATGAGCTAAAAGTCATCTTAACTTACTTAACAACGAATAAATAATATAAATATGACGTTTTTTATTTTTTTGGTATTTCAGTCTACAAAATTGATATTTTTACTCATTAAAAGAAAATTTATAAAGATCGTGTAAAAATTTATTTTGTGTCCTCAAATTGCCCCCGTGATATAATCTGCTATAAAAACTACCTAGGTATTGCGAGAGTTATTTTATGAATATGTTCCCATACGCAACGTTTAACCTTATGGAGCCCCCAACATTGAAATGTTTTATTTTTTCCGGAAACGGGCTTAGCCATCCTTTCCGATAAGCCCTGCATGAATTAGGACGGCAGTTATAGGTCTCTCCCATTACTGATTTATCGGCTCCTAGTTTTGCAGGGGGCGAAGTTTATGGTCCTAGCGAGATGATGTAATTGAGGGTGACGGCGGAATTACGCGAACCCTAGGGATAGCTATAACAGGAGGCAGACCCGGAGGAGAATGATAGAGATCATCGTTTATGTAGAGAACGTCCCTTTACTAACTCATTTTTTTTTAATCATTGTCCTCATGTGATAGAAGACATTGTCGGAAGTATGGCTTTTTCATGCGTTAAATAAAGGATAATACTTTTAGATATTGGCAGCGACGTTGCTAAGTTCACGCGGACACATGGCTATTTTTTTCAAATTTGAACTCTTTTATCGGACCATCTTACATGGAAATGGATGTGTTCCGCCGCTTTTCATTTTTGTCCGATTCACTATATTTATAATTGATGTAAAACGTCCGGGGTTTGAATATATACGTATAACGGTGGTGGTCAACATGGACCTTAGCAGGAGCCGCAGTAGAGCCTCCGAAGAGCTGAAATAACACAGAGTGAGCTGATAAAACGTATACTACATATGATGTAGGCGCTGTAGCATGTAATAATAAAAACAAAAACTTAGTCTTTTATTTAGTTACCTCCCATGGTGCCCTTCAAAAAGAGCAGATTAATGCCGGCACTGGCACTGTAGAGTGGTGTAAGTAAAGTTACAGCGATAATAACCCAAGAGGTCAATTCGGCATAAAAACACACACGCTATTATTTAGTGAGATTTCTTGCAACCTTTGTCCTCAGCAATTTCCTTAACGCATTATAATCGAACAATTACTGTATATACGTATATAAGGCAGTCAAAGTTTCAAAGTGCCGCATGCAGCTCCGGAGCAGCCGGTTTGCCTCCCTGAAATAGAGTATTATGAATTGCTATTACGGTTTATAAATTCGATGGATGAAGCCAGGTTAGATTTCATCTCCACTTGCATGCTATTTCAATAATGCTGGCGATAAATATCTCGATAAATTGTTTTTACGGGCTTTATAGTTTTTTTACTATCGTATTAGGAACCGCTGCTGCAAAGTAATGAATAGAAAATTTCTTTATTCAGTCTAAAATTACGCTACACCCATTTTCATCTCGCTGTGGGCAATAAACTTATTAATACCTTGTCAGAAGTAGATAATTTAAATGAAACTATTAAATTATTACATCCATAAATCTCTTTTGTCGCCTTTCTCGGAATACAAGTGACGACCCCGCGCCAAGGAAAACTATTTTTTTTGCAAAGGAACAATTAGAATATGTGGGTCAACTCATGCATCTGATCTGCCGAAATTCTATTTTTACTGTGAAATATGGGAATGGAAACAATCAATAAGTCTGTTCTGAATGTTCAGAATCTTTCTCGATTAATCATTCCAGAGGTATCATTTCCCTATAAGGTAATATGTATATACGTACTGGATGTTGGTCACAGAAAGAGATTCTCTTTGTCGCTTTGGTAGCAATGCTCATATCTCTCCCTCTCTCTCTCACACACGCACCCACACACTCACGAACACACACACCCACACACTCACGAACACACACACACTTCCTCTCTCGCCGTCTCTCTCTCTCTCTCTCTTGAGCCGCTTTGCCACTTGAGACAAAAGCTCCCCTTGGCGATAATTCGTCCACCTTCGCCCCATTCTCCTCCTTTTGTGCAACCCTGCTTCATCCGCTGCCGGTATTAAACCCCTTATATCGCCCTTTCCCCTCCCTCCAAGCAATTTTACCCCTTCTACTTCCTCGACTCCTTTTTCCCACTCCATTTCTTCCTATTTTTTTTGCTCTCCTCCGTGTATCTCCCCCTAATAATGAAAAACAGTCTCATTGTCTCTCCGTGATTTTTTGACTTTGCTGTCACCTTTCCTCAATCTCTCTCTCTCTCTCACTTTTAATAATCTGTGCGAATGTTGCGTGCATTGCGTTCTCTCCTTTAATTCCCGCTTTTTACCTCTGAAACTCGAGAAATGCGAGGCTGGCTTAATACCTACCATTGCCTTCCTTCACAGTAAGGTTTATTGCCGCCTTTCTTTTTTCCGCATTTCTTAATTAAATCTAAAAAATAAATAAAACTCTTAATTAAACACGTTCCGTGTTATGACCTCGAATAGTTTTTTGGATAGTTTTTTCTCCGATTTAATTCGATTAAGTTACATAATTTATTTTTCTTTTTGTCTGCGGAAATTCAAGGCGTTAAAGTTGAGAGAAGAAATTTATTCAAGCGAATCAGTGTGGAAGATATTGGAATCCTCTTTTTTAAAATGTCCGTATTTTGATAACGTTACGAAGCCCTATTCACAAAACATTGTATCATAAAACGGTCAGAATACGCGTAATTAGCGTAAAGCATAATTTCACTGTAAACTTCTTAGATGAATTTTTATATCGTTAGCAAAAGAATAATTCATCATTATCAACCACAATTTATGGATAAGTTTATGACAGTTTCAAACGTGTCCAATTTTATTTTTCTCGACGTTCCGCAGATGGCAAAGGAAATTGCAATTAAACCTCTTGATCGATAGAGAATCCAATTAATCCAGGTGTTAGCGTGATACCAGTGCGCAGTTCCTAAAGGCGTTCTGTGCCATTGTGTTTCGCTTGCCCTTGCCGGTGGAGACGGTCGAGTTTCTAAGTTTGGAGACGTAGCTTTTGGATGAATGAAAGGGCTTGTGAAGCAGAGGCACTTCAAACGAGGTCATGGAGCTTCCTAAAAATAAGGCCCTTCATCTTCTAAGTGCTTCCGCCTTTTCTTTCATCGAAAAAAAATCTTTAAAAAGTATTTTAAAATTTGCCGTCGCAAGAAAAGGATGCTTACGAGTTTACCAAACTTATTCGCGTTAAAAGAAACACTATAGTGCCTGAAAAACGCTAATTACAGTTATTTTTTAAGTTTAAAAATATATTTTCTGTTAGAGGATTTCGCATAAAAGTAGGTTGTTTAAGAAGTTGAGTTTTTATAAGTTTACGACACTTTTTTATTATGAAATTAATTTTTTACAGTTATAAAATAATATTTCCTTCAAGTTGAACTTTTTTTCGACTCAGTCGTTTAGGAAAAATAATAAATGAAACGGAAAAAATACGATGAAGTGCAGATTTAATTTTCTGAGAAAAACTAAACTGACCACGGAATGAAAGAAGTGAGAGATGTAGGAAGGAAATGACATTCAAGTGTATGTAAGTCATTCCGGGGATTATGTAACGCATAGGAAAGAATTGAAGGTTTTTTAGAATAGACGAGATATTGAACCTGAATAAATCTAACTAGTTAAAAGTACGTAATTTTAAGCATGGACGCAAATTAAGACATTAGGGTGCGTGGAGTATGGGATTAGAAGGACGGGTTTGCAGTTTCTGCGAGAAGCGATAGAAGGAGCAATGGCGGTGGAATCTGGACGAATGTGTAAGAGATACTAATTAGTGCGGCACTTTTATAAGGATTGCGACTTCAGGCATTTCTCTAGAGAAGAACCAGACGTCAACCACGAAATTGCTCGGTAGACCATGCATTTTTTTTGTCTAGCAGGTTTCTTTCAAGTTTTCAGAACAAGAAAGGAAACGTTGTTCCTGCGTCCTGATAATTGGGTTTACGGAGCTACTCTTTTACTAAAAAAAAAGGGAGCTTGGTTTACCTTTATTTGCTTTAGTTAAAATCGAACTCTTTCGAGAGACGTATAAATGACACTCATTATTATAGAAATTCATAGTTGGTATTCTTATCTTCAGAGATTTAATTAAGTCTATTCATTTCATTTTTAGTGAATATGAAAAACATTGAAATCCCTCTTTGAAGCTGAGGTGTTATTTTCTGAAAAAAATATAGGTGTCTGTGTGTGTGTATATATATATAGTGTTTTTCGTGTCCTCAGCACCCCCAGCGGCTCTCCGATCTATGTGTAGTCTGTTCACTATCTAAAGTCTCTTGGCCTCTTACCCCACTTAGCAGCAGCCATTAGGAGACGGTTCGTTTGGGAAGGTAGTGCGGGGAACTCAGTGTTACTCTTGATTTCGAAGCGTTCACATCGGTCTGCGTTGCCATTTCCACAGCCGTTTCCTTGCTGTTGCTGTCCGTGATTGGGTATATGTCCTCCCGCGCGAAATTTGTGAGGGGCGATGGAAGGGAAAACGTTCGTGATTGGCTACTTGCTCTATGAAGACCAAGAGACTTTAGATAGTGAACAGACTATAAGTGTCCACTGGGCTTCCTCCAACACCTTGTTGCCACCTTTCCTTTTCTTTTAGCATTTATATATATATATATATATATATATATATGCAGTGGTGCCCAACCTTTTCTACGTAGCGGGCCGCATCGGTGGTTGCGAATCCTTCGGCGGGCCATATTGGAAGTTCCCAGTTCTTCCGCCGGCCGGATTAGAGTTTAAATCAGAAGTTATCTATATATTCTGAGGTTCTTTTTTTAGTAAAAATGTAGTCTACTATACATTAGGTTTTTATGATAAATATTCCGTTATTAAAGATTTTATTTGATAAATTTTCATAAAAATATATTGTTTTGTATTAAATTTTTCGAATTGCTTATTCATTATGGCTTTCCGAGCCGCACAAAAACCCTTCGCGGGCCGTAGGCTGGGCACCACTGTTCTAGAGCATAGGTCTTCAAACTGTGTTCCGCGGAACCCAAGGGTTCCGCAGAAGCTAAATGGGATTCCGCGATAGACTGAGGAAGAGACCTGCTACGTTCTTCCTTCTCTTATTTACTTGAACTTCACTAGTAAACTGTATAAAGTAAGATAAATAAATTATGTAAATAACAATTACAGTGATTATAATATAAATTGTATTGCGATTTGGCTTACCACCTCTTATGCTAGTTAGGGTTCCGCGAGAAAAAACATTTTAATAAATGGGTTACGTAGTTTCAAAATGTTTGGGAACCCCTGTCCTAGAGTATCCTACTGTTTATATCGTTAGAGGGGTGGTTAGCGTGTCTAACTCCCACTGCAAGGGTCGCGGGTTCGAATCCTGCCGATGGCATGGTCGTTTGTGGTTGTCATAGAAAATGTATTACAACACATGTAATTGGGGAAACCTGTTTGTGTTAAATAAATGATTATTATTTTTTTTTTCTGTTAAACTTTTCGTATTTGAAACGAATTTAATTTAATCCTTGAACGAAACGTTTTTCCCATTACGTTCATTATAGTGTTGAAGTTAAGTTGCCATTAGTTTAGATTTCGCTCGGATTACTTTTCTCAGTCTAACGAAAACTGTCGCGCAACTACTCGATTAAAATGCGCGCGCATAGTTTTTAATTATTATCACATTCTGTAAGGTCAAATATTCGAAAATAAAGAAACCCTTGGGATGATTACTTTGATGATCCTTAAAAAAGTTTGTACTTTAATTGACCCTAACTCTCAGTTCAAAAAGATTAATATGCAGTAACAGGAGCTGAATTACTCATTGCATACTTCGATTTAATTTTATAATCTAAAGTTTCTGTTTCCATCTTCCCGTGGAACATCCCATTGAATGTGTAAAAAAATAAAAAATAAACCAGCTAGGCTACTTTAAAAACTCGTTTTACGATAGCATGGTTCAAATTCACTTCAAAAAATATTTTTAAACGCAATAACGATCTTTAAAGGTTTCAACCTCGAAGATTTTTTTTCCTCTTTTACCGGACTTGGTGCGTGAGGCGCCTCACGTGAGAAATGCGACGTTATCACTTCGACGCGAAGTTCTCTCTCGCGATAGATATCCCGTGAGAATTATCTAACGTAGTAAGCACTTATCGCTCTGATCAAGGCGAAGTGAAAGGACTCGGTATCGACGAAATTTTTTCCTGCAAGGGGAATGGGAGGAAGAAGTAAAAAAAAAAAAAGACTCGTTCTTGCGGAAAAATAATAAGGCCGCGAAGTTTCAGAATCCATTCGAAAGAGACCTCACCCGGATGATGAAAACGGTGGAACTGAAGGGAAGAATAGAGATAGAGAGAGAGAGGGAGAGGTAGGAAGAATGTGGGTGGGTGGGGAAAAAAAAGGGGGAAGGAGAGCAGGAGCGGAAAGGTAGGAAGGCGAGAAGAATGGAGGAAGAAGGTGGGGAGAGAAAGATAGAGCGGAGAAGAGAAGGAGGACCATAATAAAGATATCAGCGACGTAGACGTGACTGAAAGGGAAGCTGTGGGGGTTTTTTGAACGAGGGTAAGAGAGGGGAGAGTAAGGAGGTGTTTGAGAGCAAGCGGAAAGGGGGATGGGGGATTTTAAGGAGAGGAGAAGGGGGAAGGGGTTAGGAAGGAATAGGGTGGTTGAAAAGGACGTAGGAGTGATGGAGGGAGGGAGAAAAGGGAAAAAAAAGGAGGAACGTTGAGAACCTCGGAGAAGCGAACGTTGGCTGGTAAGTGCGACCGTGGAAACAGTTCCCTACTAATGAACTCTCTTGCGAGGCGAGAGCGGTGTGGGGGTTGGGGGTTGGAGGAATGGAGGGAGAGGGGGAGGGAGAGAGAGATGAAGGGGGTTGAGGTACGCGACCACCAACCCCCTCTGTCTCCGCTGAATTCATCCCCTTTTACTCCTCTTCACATTTCCCCACCAGTCCCATCTTTTAAACTTACTCTTGCTTCAAGCTCGCGAAACGATCTCTCCTTATTAATACATGGGATCTTACTTATTATGTTCCCCCACGGTAGTTCTGCGCTCGTTCGATAATCAAATTAATCCATTTTTACGATGCCAGATGAAATTTAGAAACACTGCGACTCGTTAGAGTGGAGCGTTGCAACCCTATTTGCTTGTGGTGTTCCTTGTCATTTTTGAGGCGACTGTGCTTTGGCTGCAGTTTAATCATTAAATTTTACGTATCAAGGGAGTGTATCTAATTCAAATTTAATTCGTCGTTGTAGTTCGCGATGGGTAATTTACATTCCTGTATTGCGTAAATAATCACGAGAATAATCTCAGGCTTATAAGTCCGACGCGGTCTACCGAAAGATTGTGTTACAGTTATTTTGAAATGCTCTTCAAAGTAGCTTCAGATACGGAATTGTCCAAAAAAAAACGCCACAGTATATGCCTACGTGTCATAGAATTTGTTAAATGTCATAGATCGTATTTTGCAGATCTGAAATAAGATTGTCGTAAATTACTCTTACCTATATATTATCTCTTTGTGATTTTGATCACCGATATTATTTTTTAGCGGACAAATACACCATAAATGGAAAACATTGCGTCGCTTTTGGGCCACTCTGTATTTATTGCGCCAAATGATAGAATCGTTCGCTTTTAATTAAAGATAGTTGCCAAGGGTACCAAAGAGTCTCAGCTCTCTAATCAATAAGCTCTTCCTCCTGGCTCGTCTTCCGCCTTATTTCCTCCTCGAAGTTAGTTTTCTTAAAGATAGAGGTATTTTCTCCCAAAAAATTGCTCCCCTCCTTCCGTTGCATCCCTTTGTTCATTTGTCTTGATTTGGGGATGACTTCTCTCTCGCTATCAACCTATTTTTTTTCGGGATTTTTCTCAGTCCCTTCCTTCTTCGTTATTGTCTCGCTTTTTTTGTTATATTAAAAAAATGCTCCATTCACTGCCTCCATTCCACTTTCACGAGGCTTAAGAAGGTAATGATGGTGTGACTTGGAATCTTTGGGACGCGAATCACATTCTCTGAGTGCTATTTACGTCTCTCGTTTCTTTGTCTTGATGAAGGAGCTTTATGTAACTCAAATGTAGAAATGAATGAATTTATATTATTTTATATACGTATATCAGCGTTTTCAGCCTTTTCTATTACATTAACTCGATTTGACAGCGACTGTATTATTCGAATAAAACGTTAAATTCGTCCCGTTTTCAATTCAAATTCGTCTTGTTGTTAGCCTCTTTGAAATTAGGGGGTTCTTATTGAAGTTGAAAGATGAATTTCTCGTTCTTAGCTATTTTTATGTAAATACCATAATTTTCCTATTTAAGTTACATGATAATTGATTTTCTCTTCTTACAATTAGTATATTTTGCTTGACTTCAAACAATGTATATATGCTCTAATTTAACGGAAATTCTAATTCATTTTCGAGAGTCACTTCTTTCATCTGCACATAGTTTTTTATGTTTGTTGAATTTAAAGAGAGAACAGCCGTACAGGTCTAATTAATCCAATCTACAATTAATTGTTTTGGAATGGTTTGAAAAGCTTTGAACGCTCGCGTAAACATTCAAAACGTAGAGAATTACCTCGTTAATGCTTGAGATTCGCTCTTGGCTTTAATTTAGTCCCGAAATCTTTTCTAATCTCGCTACTCCTTCAACGCTCCAGAAAGCGATGTCGACATTCTCATTCCAATTCGTTTCGTTTTCATGGAAAATCGTTCCCCTCGCAGCGATGGAGGAGTTCTGTCTTCCGGGTCTTATTTTTTTGGAAGTTGGGAGACGTCTCATAGCACTGAAGATAGCGTTCATGGCTCGAGGAGAAGCGCGATAAGGGATGAAGTTGGAAGGGCGTGTAACCGTTCTCGTTAAGTTTAGAGTCGAGTCCCCCACGGTCCATCTGAGTTTTACCCCATTTCTCCAAGGTTTGGGAAGCGGCGAAGATCGTCCGCGATTCGGAATCCTTTGCTTGAATTTCCATGGTGAAATTAACTAGAATCTGTGCTCCTTCCTTTGGAATTTCCGAGCCATCTTACCACTCGCTTCGGAAGAGAACGCTAATTCCTTATTTCCAGAATTACAGTTAAGTGGCGACTTTGTTACTTCAGCGATAGTGGATGCTAGATGTGGGAAACAAATTAAGCTAATGCCTGCGGGTAGATTGTAGTCATTATGATGAGTTTGGCAAGTAAGAGGCGGAGTCTTGTTTCCAAATTATACAAATGAAGATAATACGCGCTTAAATTTTCATTTTTTTATAATGGTTATTTTTATACTAGCATAAGTGCCCGTTGAATTTCAACGGGTTTAATGAATCTAAATTTTCGTCAATGCAACATGTAAAAATCGCAAGAATAAAATTGTGCACTGTTTTAACCATCGTATATTTCTATATTATAAGTCTGTTTTAATTAATTAACTAAAATCTCACAGAAATTCCTTGTGAATAAAATAGTACCTTTCTTTCTACTAAAATAGCCATTGTTATTATTAGTTTTAAATTTATTCTAGCGATTTAAATTTCATTAAGACAAGTAAAAAATATTCTGTTAACTTATTCAAGTAATTTATTCACATTAAAGTAGAGAAAGGTTTTCATATTTGTGCGAATTAATGTTGTATACAGTTGGCGGTAAATATCAGGATCACTAGAAATAGCCTTTTCTTCAATAATTTACCAAAATCAAAGAACATTTTCTATGAATCGTATTGTAGTTTTCTACTTTGATTCTGGAGAATTCTCAGTCAGAGGACTAAGACAAGGACTCCATCTATCGTTGCTGCTCATAAAGCTTTCATCCAGCGTTTTTCCAGTTTTCATCCTCCACTTCGGCAGTCGTTTTGGCGTGTTCTTCATTGGTCCTGGCGTTGCTGGACGAACCTCGTAGGCACTCCTTTCTTTCAGTATAGCCTTCACGATATAATTTTTACGTAATCAATGATACAAGTGTATCTCTCATCTGTTGTTAAGCTATGTTGTGTAATTAACAGAGTTGCCACCGTACGTATTTAATCGTTATTAATTGACACAAATTTTAATGGAAATTCATTTTGGGAGTGTATGTAAATATACGTACTATAGTTAGCATCTCACCAGTCCCCCCATTTCGCTGTGTTTTCAAAGCTACCGGGAAAAGTTTCAGTGATTACTAATTCTGGGAAAGTTTCTTAATGAAAATTATTAATCTCTTTCATGCGAATCAAATTTATTATTGAATTATATGAAAATAGATAATTCCGTAGGAAGAAAAGGGCTTCTTTTATAAAACACAAGAGTAATATTCATTTTAAAAAGTGTTTAAGAAGGGTAGGCACAATTAGTTAACAAAATAATGAAAACATTTTTAATTCAAAACATACTTATAATTTGGTTTAATCAAGTGAGTAAGATGTTTTCTATCATTATTTATGAGTAATTGATGGAAAGTTATAATAATTTTCCGAATTATCGTAAATGGTCGTGGAATAATGAAAGCGGAGCTCACCAGTATTTTCTTTGCCTGCTCCAAATCTGTTTCTCCCTCCATACTATATTCCGCTGCTCTTTGGCTCCTCGTTTACCTGTTGACTTAAATTCAATCATTTGTAGTTAAATTAACTGAAGTTTCATCGTGTCTTGTAATCGGAATAGGTCTAGTGCTATGTACTTACGTCTTGTTATCATTCAAATTAAATAAAACTGGTGTAACTAATTACCAAAACAGTTATAATTCCTAGGTAACGATTCATCTCAACAATATTTTTTATTTATTCCTTAAAATTTCGTTGATGTTCTCGATATCAATCTTCATATGCCATTTAAAACTGTTGGACAGATTCTGAGATTATGGAAGTGATGACTAGAAGGTTTAATCGATTTGTCATCATGCTTACGGAATATCGTTATTGTTGCAGGAATAAATAACATGGTTTATTCAGAATTTTATTTTTTACTTTAAATTTTTTACTTTAAACTTTATTACATCTAAGATATCAATTCTTAACTAATTATTTTCATTTAATTGTAAATGAGATTTTAATAGACTGAACTCTGTATAGAATATCAGTAAAATATAATTTTTTAAAGCTAAATCGTTTAGCACGTCCGGATTTCTCTCATAAGTGTACTTCCGACGAGAGAATAAATTCCCTGAAAGAGAAATCGTGGTTTTAAGTCGAAAATTAGGTAGAATTTTTTTCATTTAACACCTACTGCAAACCCGAAAAATCATTCTGAAAATTGCAGGTTTTTACTTTTTTATTATTCGTCTCCTAACCGTGTCGACGCGAAACACGTCGTGAAATAATTGACCTCTGCTGACCTCGTAATTCGTGCCTCGCGAGACTTGAGTTCCCCTTTTTTCCTTTGTGCTTACCTTACGCCGGCGAGTGGTCATATCCATAACTAACATCTACAGCAGTTCCTATGATGCCTTTCCCTTCTCATTCTAATTTTCTCACGTGCCTATGCATGCATGCACACTACAGTTTTTTTTAAAAATCCTTTGCTTCGCTCTGTATCTTCTCTCTCTCTCATCGTCCCTTCCCTCTTAATGAAAGCTTTTTTTCTTCCCAATTTCCAGTAGTATTCTCTCTGTTCCTCCCTCACCTTTAGGAACCCTCTGACCGACTTTCATTACGGCAGAGGTTTCAATTAGCTGACTATATGCTCAATCACGCCGTCCCGCGTAATTTGGCACAGTCTACTCCTTTGTGTATCTCCCGCACCTATCCTATCCTTTCATGCATGGCTGCTTTTTATCCATTTGCTCAGCCGACTAGAGCATGTTCGTATTGTTTTCTTTTCTCTCCGTTCTCTAAAGCAGTGTTTCCCAACCTTTTTTTTTTTAGAGTCGCGGCACCCTTAAGTGACTTTGCAGAATTTGGCGGCACCCCTCCCTATCCGCCATCAGTAATAATCGTGGTGAAGTTGAACCCCTAACTCCAATCTCCATATCTCCTTTCATTTCGAAGTGCCTTTGCGACGAAATGAAGGTCGACTTAACTCTGGTTTGCATTTTTAAAATCCGACGATGCAAAATGAGTCTAATAATGGGAAAACAGAATATTATTTGCGGCACCCTTCAGAACACTTCACGGCACCCAGGTTGGGAAACACTGTTCTAAAGGGTTAATAAATGCGGTTGTGTGATAATGACATGGATTTTTTGTTATCGTTTCAAAACATTTAAATAATGCAGTGTTCTGACCCTAAAAAAATGTAAAAATTAATAAAAATGTGTATGTGGTATTTCCCGGTAAGGAATTAAAGTTCCGAATTTAAGTTTTGGTTAATTGATAGTAATAATGAAGGTAGTACAAGTATTAAATTATTGTGTGATATTCAATTGTTAGAAGACTTGGTTTAAATGAATTCGTCCTTTCTTTGTAACTTTGCCTAAAGAATTTATAGTGCGAATAATTTCTTTTTACCCTTTAAAAAATTCACTCGACATGGCGTAGGGCAAAAGCGTGAATCTTTTTGAAAGATTTGTCGTTTTTTAAGTTTCAATTTAAAATTTTTATATAGAAAAATGATACTATTTCATGTTTTGTGTACGTACATCGTTCTATTTATCCTGTGCCATCTCTTCTTTTGAACTATACAACATTCTTTTTGTCTGACTGTATTTCCCTGTTTCCTGACTCTCTGCCTTATATGAATTCCTTCAGAAATTTATTTACCACCCATGCTATATTTATATCTTTTCATTTTAGCAAAATAACAAAATTACGCCATTTTAAATTCCAGTTTTATTTTATAACAAAAAAATCAGATGTGACCAACACATGACTTTCTCCATATTTGGGGTATAGATATTTAAATTATTATCAATAGCATTATAAGGCAAAATTATTATTTCGTGTCGTAAAAGAATACAGTCGTCCTTATTGCCGTAAATTAGGTTATGTATTTTGAATATGTTTACAGAATTCATCGCTACATGGTGGTGGCGCTGTATACTGGAAATTAAGAAAAAGCAAAATGTCTCCGAAATGGATGGTTCTACGAAAATTTGTTTCAAACAAAACTTGGAAGAAATATTATTCTCTACAACTTTGGTCCTCACGAAGATTACGAATAACGACGTTTTTAAGGAGATATTCACGGAAACCGAAAAATTTTTTATAAGTAATTCCTAAACAATAACTGCTATGGAAAATTGTTTCAAATCAAAGTTGTAGGAAATTACATTCTCTATAACAATTGTATAGAATTGTATACACAATAATGATGTTTTAACGGAGAAATATCGCAAAAACCGAATCGGGTTTAGAATAAACCTCGACTTTCGGTTAACCGATGTTGTCCAAAAACTAATCATTTCTTTGTGCTCATGATAAAGTGTTATATGTGAAGTTTGGTAACGATATGGCAAGTACTTTTTGAGTTAGAGCGCCCACAATCACATACGCACGCACACACACACAGACATCATTCCGAAAATAGTCTAAACGTCTTCTAGGAACCTCAAAACGTGTATTTCCGTTGAAATCTCGAAGTCGATTTTTTTCGTGATTACAATACTTTCCCTATACTACGTATGGAGAAAGTAACAACACCTCCTTAGCAATTTTTAGCAACTGTTAGATGTTTAAAGCTCTTGTAATATTTTTGTATCCTGAATATTCCATTTTAGTAACTCCTCTTTCATTCTCTCAATCTTCGTGAAAGCAGATATTTTCCCACCTGAAAATGGCGGCGTAATTAACCCAAGTTAGTATTTTAAAAAATATTTTCAGAAAACCAAATTCGTTTCAATTACGCTGGATCTGGAGCTGGGAAAGAGTACATTCGTCATAATAGCACGGTCTTTTGTCGCGTTGGTTATGTATCCAATTTATTTCCCTATGTCCGACCTAATCGCGATGGGAAAATACCGTATTAGCGCGAATATAAGGCGACTCCTTATTTTCCCAATCAGAAAATCCAAAAAAATAGTAACTCTTTCCTGAAAGACAATTTTTGAAAAAAACCTCGCCTTATATTCTGGCTAATACGGTATTTCGCTGCATGAATTTGGAGCGAGGTGCATATAAAACGCTGAATAAAGAGAGATGGAGCATTGCGCGAGAGAGCTTCGGATTTATAAGGGCCTTTTTGCTCGTTTCGTGAATTTCAACAACGAACCTTACAAGCTATTGTATTTCCCTGCAGTCTCTAACTAATTAAATCCGTTCGAGTTTAGATTTTCCTTATTGGCATAGCTGTTACAACGCGACGATTCTTTTTTGTTTGGCGATAGCTTGCAGATCTTTTTGATTTTTTCTGCTCAGGAAATCTCCGCGACTAAAGGAATAGCAAAAGAAGGATATTAAGGAGAAAATGGACGGGACATGAGATGATATAATCCGTCGCGCGAACTCCATTTAGTCGCTAATCTTATCTCAGTAATCTCTTTTTTATTGCAGGCGCTCGGAAGGAGGATGTGGAAATACTTTTAGAACGATCTGATCGGAAAGAAAGACGTAGGAAGGTTTAGTGTGTGTGTGTCTGCAGAATTAAGAGAAATGGAATCCGAAATAAACCTCTTATCTCGAAATAAATTCGCAATGTCGCAACAGGGATCCTCATTATTTAGTATTAATCTCAACCTTCGCTAAGGTATTTCCTGATATAAAAAAATGTAAAAACCTTCGGAAGCTTCCAAGCCACGGAGGTTTTATTCGATTGCGCTCCTATCCTGGATTTACCTGGATTGTGTGGCAATTAAGAGCGAAAGAATATTGTAGGCTACGAAAATTTAAGGATTAATTGCCTCCTTTAATAAGTAAGTTCCCTTTTCCTTCGTTCGCTAAAGAATTTATCGCCTGGGAACCTGAGCGGCTCCATCCGCGCTCCTGATTGCAATCAAGAGAGTTTTGCTCGTAATGGGCAAGATATATAAATAACTAGGCAGCGATTTGAAAGTAAACGAGGAAAATATCACTATTATGGGGAATTATACGGAAATGGAGGCGTTGATTAAGGAATTTCTAGTGAATCACGCAAGCGGTAACGAATCCGTATTCGCTAATTGGAAAAATAAGAGATTAATAAAGAGATGAACCGTATGCTTGTAATTTGTTTGTTTTTATTTCCATTTAGGGTACTTTCCTGTTAACGGGAATACCTCCAGGACCCTTCGCAGGATCTGGTACTTACGTATTATCCCCATGTCATACTTACGTACAACATTAACAGAAACAAACCCAATCACCGGACAAGAAACTGATTGGCCTGTCTCGACATTTACAAACCCAATCTCCGGACAACGTGGAGGGTTTCTTTGGTTCCGGGCGAGGCGAAGGGCGCGGTAGCGCCCGGAGACGACTACCCATTACAACAAAGCGAGCCGAAGGCTCGTCAGTATATCCTTTCAATGTTATATCCTCTTGATTGTTGTGCCGCAAATTGAGAGGATATATCGACGAGCCTTCGGCTCGCTTTGTTGTGATGGGTAGTCGTCTCCGGGCGCTACCGCGCCCTTCGCCTCGCCCGGAACCAAAGAAACCCTTCACGTCGTCCGGAGATTGGGTTTGTAAATGTCGAGACCGGCCAATCAGTTTCTGTTAATGTTGTTTTAAAAATAAAATATCGTAAATCCAACAATACGTCAAAATATCCTTTCAATGTTATATCCTCTCAAACAATCATAACAATACATGTTCATTTTTTAAAGTATTCCCGTTAGCAGGAAAGTACCCCATTTAGATGCAATTTCCTTTCGTTTCTATGTTATCATCGCAATTAAAGGTATGCATATGTATCTGACAAGTTAAGTGAGTTAAGAAAAATACTTATTTTTATCTGCGCGACAGATGTGGAAAAAATCATATGCCGATGGGGTCAAGAATAAGGTCGGCGTTATGCTATTTAACCATTTCCTAACAATCTTCTCCCCGATTTTTACGAATTAAACCCAGTAAAGAAAAGGCATCCTTCCTCTAGGAATAAAATCTGAAACGGTCCTAAGGAGATTTCTAGTATTTTGAAAAAGAACCTGCATATCCTAATAAAAAAGGTGTATATCTTACTTAGCAGTCGTTGTCGGCGAGGATTTCATCCTTTTTCTCCTTAAAAAAATCGGTACGACATACATTGTACAAATTTTCTCATATTCGTACTAATGCGTCGTTTAGTTATCTTAAGAAAAATATGAACTATGTAGGTTTATTATAAAAATCAACTTAAATAACAATACAAAATTTGATGAAAATCGTATGAGCCGTTTCTTAGAAAATCCAATTGTTGTTAAAGTTGCCCAAGAATAAACTAGCCTTATATTCATTTTTTGAGAAATATGAAGTATATAGTATTATTGCAGACCTAAACTCAAGTATCTGTGCGAAAATTGATCAAAATCGTTACATCCGTTTTTGGGAAAATCAAAATTGTTGTTAAAAATGCGTTGAATAAACTTCCCTTAATTATTGAGCAATGTCAAAAATTTATTCATAGCTTCTACTCTGTATGATAAAATGCGGAAGTACGAGATTTCATTCGTTTTCGCTCTACCGTTTAGGCTCTAGAGACAATAACAGACAGACGGCATAGCGAAAACCACTTTTTCGGATTCAGGTACACCTAAAACGTACATTTCCATCAAAATTTCGAGGTCGAATTTTTTCGCGACAACAATAGGTACCTACTTTCTCAATACCTACTTCGTATATGAGAAAGTAAAAAGACTCAGAGCTCGCGTAGGACTTATAAAACGGAAGCCGTATACAAAAAATCTGATGTGGCCAACACATGACTTTCTCCATATTTGGGGTATAGATATTTAAATTATGATGAGTAGCATTATAAGTCAAAATTATTCTTTCGTATCTTAAAAGAAGACACGTCGTTGCCGTAAATTACGTATATTTTGAATGTTTACAGAATTCACCGCTACATGGTGTTGGCGCTGTATACAGGTATTAAGATAAAGCGAAATATATCCAAAATGGATGGTTCTACGAAAATTAGTTTCAAACAAAACTTGGAAGAAATATTATTCTCTACAAATTCGGTCCTTACGAAGATTACCAATAACGATGTTGTTAAGGAGATATTTAACGGAAACCGAAAAACCGGTTATTTATAAATAACTCCTAAACAATAACTCCTATAGAAAATTGTTTCAAATGAAAACTGTAGGAAATTACATTCTCTATAACTTTTGTTTAGAATTGTATATACAATAATGATGTTTTAACAAAGAAATATCGCAAAAACCGAATCGGGTTTCGAATAAACCGCGACCTCCGTTTATCCGTTATTGTCCAAAAACTAATCAGTTCTTTGTGCTCATGTTAAAGTGTTATATATGAAGTTTGGTAACGATATGGTATGTACTTTTTGAGTTAGAGCGCCCACACTAACATACACACACACACACAGCCATCATTCCGAAAACAGTCTAAACGTGTTCTAGGGACCTCAAAACATGTATATCCGTTGAAATCTGGAAGTCGATTTTTTTCATGAATACAATACTTTCCCATTACTACGTATGGAGAAAGTAAAAAGACTCAGAGCTCGCGTAGGACTTAATAAAACGGAAGCCGTATACAAAAAAGGCCCAAACATTTGGAAGAGATGAAGAAACGAAAGGAAATTGACAGGAGGTGATACACGTTTTTGAGCGTGTCGGAGAACAAATAGAAAGGAAGAGGGAACTAATGAAAATAAACAAAATTCTGCTACAGAAGGGGGCTTAGGTGAAAGCATAACGAAATGAATAAGAATCTAGAGCATAGTATCAAATTGGTCTCTAATTAATGGGGAGGTTGGAATGGTGGAGGTCGAAGAGAGAGAGAGAGAGAGAAGGAACAAAAAAGGAACGCAGCGAAGACCTTAACGACCTCGCGTGTGCTTTTTTTTTTTTTTGGGGAGGACTGCTGGGTAAATTGAGGTGCTAAATATTTTCGGCGTCGTGGGTGGACGAGGAGGCGTAGGATGGTGAGAGAGAGTGGGAGGATGCTAAGGAGAGGGATCAAGGAAGGACGAAATTCGCAGTAAGGGTCCTTTATCGTGCGTTTCAAATTAACGCCTTTTTGTCGTCATAGTTACAAGTTTTTCTCACGTGATTTGTTTTTGTTTATGGCATTCCGTCGTCGTTCTAGTTTCATTTTCGCATTTGAATCCGTTTGTGATTGTTTTCATATGCGAGACGTTTCCTCCGAATATTTGCGAAAGAGATAAAAGAGTTCGGTTGAGAATAGGGGCGAACAAAAATAAGGTAGGATCTCAATTATTATGGAGTATCTTTTGGAATGTTATTGATGATTTTAGGAGGAATTTAATTAAGAACCATATTAGTTCATTATTATCGACAAATTTATGTTTCGTCGTTTAATTTTCTGCGCTCATTTGAATGACAGTGCTCTGTTATGATGCGTTTAGAATTTTCATTTCGTGTTGGCGATACGGTTTCCATGAACGCATTGGTGATTAAAACCTTTGATAACTAGGAAACAAAGAAAAACCTTAAGTTGTCTATAAATAGGAATAAATTAGCGCATACTTCTGCAATAGCTCGTATAATAGTTATCGCTTTTCGGAATGGAAGAATTTCTATTCAAGCTTTCACTATGGAAAGTTTTAAATTTATAAATTACTACTAGAAACAAAACGCCGTTTACCGCATATCTCTACGACGAACCGTTCTCGAGATACAAATGAGGACGGACGGACGGGCGAACAGACGGACGGACACTTTTAAAATTAAATAAAGGATATTCAATTAAATGATGAAACTACTTAAATTCTACATTTTTATTTTTTACGGATTTCATTTTGATAAGAATTAGTGTAATTTAACAGAAAAATGATATTAACTTCGATTTTTTGGCTTATAGAGTTTGTTGTTGAATGAAGTAATTATTCCTAAACATTTTTATTTAAATATATTATTATAGCTCACCAACGTTTAATCATGCTTTAAGTTCATATATAATTAAATTAACTCTTCTGTCTGTATGGCTCAGTACAGTTGACTGAAGTGAAATTACACCGTAAAACTTGTTTAGGAATCGAATAAAAAGAGACGGATCATGAATATATACTGGAAAGTATATATTTCTACTTTATCTCGGGTAATTTTCGCGCATTACATTGAATTACTCGCGTTCATTTATGCAGCATTCATATTTATCTGTAGCATTCCTTCACGCCCCTTAAGTGCCGTGAAGTTATAAAAAATCCCGTTCCTTTTTTTACACACAGTAGAATATATTATCCGATTATGTTGCGAGTGATCGTTCCTTGAGAGGCTTTTTTCACATCGACGTACGTATATCTAACTATATATTAATTTTACGTTGACGTCTTTGGACATTTGTTTACAATTTATATCGGCGTATTTCTCGAGAACCGTTCGTCATAAAGATATGCGGTAAACGGCGTTTTGTTTCTACTGGCTATGAGGTCCCTATAAAAATATTTTCGTCTGCTGAAGTGTCCCAGATTCGAATCCAGGAGACAGTTATATTTTCCCATAAGTTTACACGGGATTTTCGATTTTTCAGAGTGCAAGGTTTTTTTTCTTTATATATTAAAATACGTAAATATGGACCGATTTTCTTCTTTTTTGCTTTATTCGACGGCTAAAGCTTTATACTATCTTATTCTTGCGATGTTTACACGGTATACGGTCGAAATTTTCAGAAATACGCATTCTTTTTCGAAATTTTACGGATTTTTCGTACTCATTCCGGACGTTGCCCAGGAGACTCTCATTGTTGCCTCCGATTCATTTAATGCCAATTAAACCTTCAAATAGACAAAAGAAAAGCATTATTCGCATCGAAATTAATGAAGCATATCAACGTAAATATTTACGGATAATTAGTCTGTTGATTGCATATGGGAAGCTTTTCTAGCTGTGTCAAAACAAACAAGTTCCCAGCGAATTGTGTTTTATTTTAAATTGTGCACTTAATTTGTTTTTTATTTTGTTTCAATTGATACTATAGCGTTTTAAAATCGTTACGATGACGACTGTCAGCATTTGTTTACAATTTATTGTTAACATCTGTAGATGTGCTAGAAACTTGAAATTTGGTAGGATTATAGGTTTTTCTCACTCTTTATATTAAGGCGAGATAAAATCTTCTTTTATTTTAATACTTTGAATATCATTTATATTTCATTAATTATTCAATAAAAGTTATTTCACTAAACCATTAGTTTATTTAAATCGCATTGAGGATAGGAGATCCGGGACTGCCCTACTAGTTTACTCTTATATAAAAGGCCAGGTTTGTGTATCTGCATTGAACGCTTCTGAAATGAAATTGAGGCAGTCTTCTTGGACCTGAAACCATACTCCTGCTGAGAGGGTTGCCTTCGATCTGAGCGAAGGTTCGAAACCTTCGTCGCGATTATCTGTTGTGATTGAAAAACTGACCTTAGTCCCCTCTTGCCAGGAATATTTCTATGCTGACCCCCACACAGAAGGGATAAAGCCGCATTATTTTCTCCATTTGATTAACGCATGGATAACTGTAGCACATGAATCATTTGCATTTTAAAATACACAACTTTTGTATGTCCGTTACTATTTTTACTTTCAGGAACAATCAATTATGTGGATTATATATATATATATATATTGTTTGCTTATATATATATATATATATATATATATATATATATATATATATATATATGTTTGCTTAATGCATATAAATGTTGGTTTCTTTAATTTTAATTTAACGTATTACTTAATTCACGCATACCCGTCCCATTTGACGGGCGTTTACACTAGTTAACAATATATGCCCAGGTTCTCATCGCGTGACGGTGGCGTATACCGGCCGCATATGTTTAAGTAGTGGTGGCGATAACATCGGACGTGGACCTCATGAAGCGGAAGTTGGTGGAGAGAGACTCGAATGAAATATTGCGCAAGAGAGGCGCGGGTGGCTAAGGGGAGAAGAGGTCGGTCAGGAGAGGAGAGGGGAGTGGCGAGGAAGGAAGGACGGTGGGCTGAGAGAGGTCCTCCTGTGAATGTGTAATCTCTTTTGTGCGGTACGGTCATCCTTTCGCGTCCTGGTAGGGAAGGGGGGAGAAAAAGAACCAGGTGGGAGGAGAGCGTTAAGGAGAAGTTTCTTTGATGGCGTGAAAAAAAAATAGGCACAGGAGGGTGGATATGAAAAGAATGATGTTAGCGGTTGATAAGGGAGCCGAAGAAAAAAGAGGGAGATAGGGAGGGCGATATGGAAGTGTTCGAGAGGAGAAAAAATGGGGGGAAGGAATACGAGAAAAGAGACAGAGAAGACGCGAAGAAGGACGGATTTCACATTGTGGCAGATAGGCTTCAGGGAGTTGAAATTTGGAAATGTTTATAGGGAGAAAATTTAGTGAAGTTTTCGTATTCCAGAATAGCGCTTGGTCATCTGAATTTTTTTTAGAAACTTATCAGTGGCCTAAAAAGCGAGTTAGGGTTGTGAATGTCGTGGAGTCAGCAACATGGTCATTCGAACTTTTAATGGGGAAACTATTCGGTGCAACGGAAATAGGGTTATTTTGGTCTATTTTATTAACCCTTTCGATGCTACGCTGGTATGCTACCTGTATTGCCGCCCCAGTGCTGGGCTAGTTCTGGCTCACCATTTCCCACTTTCTTTTCCAGTATTTACTCGTATTTACATGCTTGTAGTATTTTTGTTTAGTTTACCCCTTTTTATATACAACTCTTGTTTTTAAATTCACTCACCCATTAATAAATATTGTACTTTTGTTTGTTATATTTTTATTTATACATTGTTTATATTTTTAAGTTTAAACTTTTTTATAAACGTTTTGTAATTCATTCAATTTAGATATTAAATAATAATAATAACCTACAAAATATCTTCATCAAGCATATTATTCGTACTAACGCCGGCCATTTTGGTAGAAACGGATATCAAAACAAATATGAAAAACGATAATTTTTAGTGAAAATATCTGAAAATAAGATGGCCATGGCAAGAAAATATTTGCTTAAATATAAAAGAAAGCATTTTAATTGATCTCGAGAAAATTAAAGAAAGGATTGATTGTGAAATGACAATACAAAGTCGAGCTCAACAAGGAGGGACCACTTCCGGCAGCTTGAGTATACTCAAGCGCAGCAGCGAAAGGGTTCATATCTATTTGATAATTTATGACAGCAAGAAAAGAACCTTACAAAATATCGCTATAATTTACATATAGTTTTTAACCGTTCCCGTCATACTCATCCAAGTCTGCACAGATGTTTTTACTGTAACCAGATAATAAACGTTCAAATTTAATCGCGATTAAAGTTTCCGATTCAATATAAATTTGTGGAAACGTTTGTTCACGATTAAAAGACGGATGTTTAATAAAGGTGACCGTTGAAATTGCAGGTCAGGCGGAAATCCCGCGTCGAGTTGGATCGAGTGAACTTTTAGACCTACTTCTCAAAAAAAAAAAAAAAACTTTTAGGACTTCGCAATTGCGATATTATGGCAGTTAACATCCGGCATTAAAAGGGTGCTGCGCTGTCCATGCAGAAGCGAAATAGGTTGATGCCTCATCTTACGATATATACCCTCCCTTCTATCTCTCGCGCTGCAAGTTGCATAACACACTTTTAAAAAATCGTTCTTAAAAAAAAACGTGAAAATAATACCAAGGTACACTTTCGACTCGTCAACCAGACTTGTAGGGAGGAAGAGAAAGAGGTAGGAGTGACTTGAGTGAGGAAAATATTGGAGAGGGATAGAGATGGAGAGAGGGATAGAGAGAGAGAGTTGGGGGTAAGGGGAGGTGAGGGGGGGTAAGGAAGGCGAAGCCAGGGTAGTTTTTTTTTGTAGCCAGAAGGAATTAAAGAGGAGGGTGTGGAAGTGACAGGTAGGGAGAGAGAGAGAGTGAGTGATGAAGAGGAATGGAACGGGAGGGAATAAGTGGAGAGGAGATATGGGCGGCACACTCTACCCATGCATTTTTCATGGGAGTCGGAGATTGTTAATGCACGGCGGCGCAGTTTCCCCTCTCACAGGAGATGGCGAAGGGGGTCAAGACTTCGCTCTCGAGGGCCATTCCTCTGCGACGCATGGGATATTTGGGTATATTTTTTTTTAAAATCCCGTTCCTCCGCCTCTTACTAATCCTCCCCGTTTCGCCCTCGGCTCCGAATTTTTTACTTTTTTTTTACAAACTAACTCCCAAATTATTTTTTCGCGACGTGTTTAGTTATCTCACAGATGCGCCCTGTAGCGAAGTACTCAGAAGTAGGAGATGAACGCATTTCATTCCAAGCACAATTTTCGTCGACGTCGGCGTCCTCAACTCGGCAAAATTACGATACGATTTTATTGCGAATGATGCCCACATCTTGATTTTCGTTACGAATCCGTGGCTTGAGAAATTTTTAAGATTCCCTGTGCTCTGTGTTCCACTGTCTTTGGACCATCCAGCTGTTAAGTCGACAATCTTTCCTTATTCAATTTATAATCGAAACCAGGATTTCGGAAAAACAATTTTCGAAATGGCGCCGCCGACGCAAAAAATTCGGTTGTTAAAAAACGCGCCCGAGAGAGAAAACCGTGTTGCGAAAAATTCCCGTTCGAGTTTCGCATTCTGCCTCAACGGTAACATCTTTTTAAGAGATTCTTCTTTCCGGGCATTTCTTCCACTAAAAAGTTTTTAACCTCGTGGGGTGTCAAAATATTTCCCCCAGAGCTCTATGAAAAGGTCGCGATGCATGAAGCAAAGCAAACAGTTGTTTATATATATAGGCGAAGATATTTGTCCTCGATTTGTCCGTTTACGCCACAAAGTTGCCGATAACGCACTTTATTTCAATCCTCCCGAAGAAATACCTTCGATCAAGTACGCGATTAATATGATTTCTGCGTAGGTTTTTCTTGTGTCCTGGGTGCCTCACATGCATTTTAATGTGAGGCTGGCGGTTTAATTTATTATCTCATTAAATGTTATGCACGCTGTAGTTAGCGAGACTAAAAAATGCTGGATGTTTTTTCATGTCATGCTTTACGATGGACTTCATAGTTTTCGACCACGTGTGAATAAGAGGTAAAAAAACAGACAATGCGGCAAAGTGCATATTTTATTTTCAGGCGCTGGGAGGAAGTAAAATGCGAAAACATAACAAGGCATGAAGCATTTATTCCAAAGGATTTTTTTGTTTATTATTTAAAATAATGATTGATGAAAACTTTTATTTGAAATGACAAATATCATGTACCCTTCACTACGTGGAATGTGTGCTCCACGTTGAGTATTTGAAAAGAAGCCTGAAATATCATTCGTTGTTTTCTGAAACTCGTTTGAGTATTATTTTATATAGCTATTAATGGATTTATTACTTTTTGATAAATTCCTTAAAATATTATCGACGAATTTTCTCGATTTTACCATAAATTAATTTCCCAATATCCATAATTATTCATATATTTTCGTACTTCAATCTTATTTTATAAAAAAAGAATCCTAGCATTTTCATCTTTTACTCTCTTCGTGACTTGCGTGTCTGTCTTTAGATATGTTTCGATCATATTTTCACGCAACTTTCAAGGAGTAGAGAACTCGACGTTTTTCGTGAAATGTAAGGAATAGTTGGAACGCATTTCTACAGAGTTTGAGGGAAAACTCAGCTTCTTTCTTCTCAGTTATTTTGCTTAATCCTTGGGAAATGATTCTGTGTCACACGTTATATGTTTCGAATAGCTAGTAGAAAATGTGCTTAATGTAGAGGGACTCTTATTTTGCGATTTCATCATATCCTTCTTATATTCCACAGTCGCTTGGCATCCTAGCCTCACTGCCCGCCGCCTGGCTGATACTCACACTACTCGTTTTGCTCATCTATTTGCTGACGAGGTGCTGCGAAAGACATCCACGTCGCAAACGAAGCATCGCGGCACTAAAATGGACTCTCGCCATCTTCACGCTCCTCTGTTGGTAAGTACGGTAACTCGAAAAAATGCTCGAAAGAAATCGCTGTGCTCCGTAATGTTTGTTTCTTTCAAACACGTTATCGCATCAGACCGAATTATGTTTAGTCTGCTTTTGTTCCCGGCTTCACTTTGCCGCAGAAATATTTTTGAGTTCTCGAAACGTCTTATGTTTTTGTGTTTAAAAATACCGTATTTGATAAAACTCTTGTCGATTGACCACTGCCACCAATTTAGGTTACACGTTACGGATTATCTTAACCAGTTCTGTATTTCTAAGACAGTTTTTTATCCGAAAATTGATTTTAAAAAAAATCTCAATCTGTTGTTTTGAAAGGCACAATTACAATGCATAACAAGTAAAAAAAAGAAAAAATGTTACCTAGAATCGTAGAGAATGTAAAATATGTCATGACAGAATTTCTGGACATAATCGCTGGCAGAGAGAAACTAGATTATTCCTCAATATCCTATTAAATGTGTAAAGAAAAATTTATATTATGTTAGCACGCTTTATTCTTCCTTTCGCCTTGCCCTACAAGTTTTTCCAAAAGTCATGCTCCCCAATTGTCTTCCTAAATTATTCGTTTGTCACTTATCCTTAAATTAGCCGGTAATGTCAATTTTTGCTATTGACGGTAGAATAAATATAATTGTTCTTCTTATGCCTAAGAAAAGTTTTGAACCTATTCTTGGATTTAATATGAGCTAAATTTCAGTTCTAAGGAAACTTACACTCAAGAGTATATTTGCCAAACGTCATCATCGGCACTCGGAAAGCTAATTAACGCATTGCAGTTTTTCGAAACATTTGGAAATCAAAATTGAAAACAAAAATAAATGGAAAAAAATCTTTCGGCCAGATGTCGTCCCTATTCAAGCCTAAAAATGCTCCGTTGTCCAATCGCGTCTCCTGTTTTACGCAGAAGGTGTCGATTGTTACAGTGGTTGTTAAACGCTCTGCGGCTGAAGGTGGTCGAACATTATTTTGGGATGGGCCACCCAAGAGAGAAAGTCTTTGCGAATGCGTTTCAGGATGAGTTTAAAAGATCGGGTGTTCTGTGAGAGAAGGGAAGTGGGTGTCCAAAGGAAGTGGCGAGGGGGAGGAGCGAGAGAGAGAGGAGTGAGGTATGCTGCTGACACATCTGCTTCTCCGATGGCAAAACCTTACAAGTGTGTGTGTATGAATTTCCCTTTCTCTCTCTCTTGCGTGGGGGAAATTTTTACGACTTCAGTCAGTCTGTTCTTTTGAGGTCGGCATTTTATTGTCGAGTCCTTAACCTTGTTCGAGACTTGAATGTTTAGGTCGATTGCTCCAACACGCTTGAACCCTAGGTGGTCGGAGGAGGAAACGGAGAGTTAACAAAGTACGCGGATTAATTTTCCGTGAAACTAAGGGTTAAGTTTAGATGGAAACTCTTGAAACTTGGCCCGCATTTGTGAAATGTCAATCATAAACTTTTTTTTAATGAACTCAAAACTAAACAGTGAATGTCGTGTCACGGCAGCAGTAAATAAACTCAGGCTATGTGTATGCTTTTAAATGTTACAGCCGATTAAGTTCATGATTTTTTAAAATTATCAGTCGTAATCGTTTGTCTCATTTTAATGGAGGTTATATTTATTTGTTTTCGACCAATTTCTTTTTCGAATTTGAGCAAACTATTAAAACGAGGAATTTGTTTTTATCTCGAAAAAATGCTCAGAAATATTCCTTCTAACCTTTGTCTGAAAGCTGGAAAGCGCATTTCCCGGATTGATGATGTATTTAGTTAAGTTTTCCATGATTCGAGATGGAAAATGGGAATAGTATGATCTCTAGGACGGCGTTTTTTCCATTGCAACCCTTACATGGAATTTTTTAAATCTTGTAATTGTCTAACAATTGTGAGAATGGTAATAAAATTTTATACTAGCCGTACTTAAGCACTAAATTACTTCTTTCTGAGTTTTTCCTATAACTACGACCCTGTATGTTACACAGTCATCGATGGAAAAAATGAGAATTCTGTCATGTAAGAAATAATATCTTGTAGATGGCATCCGCATGCCGTCTGCGCGCTACATAGATCCGGGAACATCTAAGTACAAACACATATCAGCTTTGGTGTAATATAGGTTTGTTTAGGATGAAGTAAAATCAGTCGATTGAGGATACTTTTTTTAAAAAGAAAGGTATCATTAAAAATGAGATTTAATGGAAAGTTACAGCTTTCAGTACAAATGGGCCCATTTTTACAACATGAACCACACGTGCAGAAACTATGACCCGAAAATATAAGTTTGCAAGTTTTCTAAGCAGCGATAAATTTCAAGGGAGGGAAGTAGAAACGACAATAGAAAAGAATTTGTAGTGTATTTTAACCTAATGCGATTAATCATCTTTTAATTACTCTTGCGTCAAGTCTCCGAGTGATTGGCGTTTGAATCCTTTCTAAAGGAACGTACAGCTCTTTGAGCCCATTAATCTTTCTTCGGATAATCGCTTCGGGATCCGAATATAGCTTTTAAAAAAAAATAAGGAAATATTCTACCGGAAGGGAATTTTTCATGCTTAACCTCATTTTTTAATATTGAAACAGCTCGAATCTATTCATTATGGAAGTTTCACATTTCCTTTCTAAAAATCTCCATGAAAATTCATGCGCCAAGTTTCGCGTCATCGTTAAAAAGCGCGCTCGATCGGGTGTGAATATTATCGCCTGTTTGTTGATCAAAGTGAAATGAAAGTGTCTATAGTAACGCGCATTTCATAAAAAAATTAAAGGGCCATCTAGTTTTAAAGCCCGTTCCAGGACATTTCGTCCAAAGACATTTCGTCCTAAGACATTTCGTCCTAAGACATTTCGTCCTAAGACATTTCGTCCGATGGATATTTCGTCCAAAGACAATTCGTCCAATGGATATTTCGTCCATAGACTTTTCGTCCAATGTTTATTTTGTTCAGCTACATTTCGTCCAGAGGAATAGGGAGGGTGGGGGACGGGGAGGGGGGACAAGTAAACTTTATCAGATATAGGCGATATGGGTATCTAACATAGATATAATAAAATCGTAATTTAAAACCGAAAACACATTCGTTGAGGGAAAATATACCGAATGCCCTAAGACCTGGGGAAGAGTCATAAACCCTTCTCTAAGGGGAGAGAAGGAGAGAGAGAAAAGAGAAAAAATCTTTTAAAAATGCTCTCTTATTTCGATCTTTCTTTTATCAGGATTGAAAAAACAAAACGAACTACTACACTTATTTTTTCTTGATGACTCGAATCAGGAGTGTAGTCCAATTGAACAGAGTAGTATTTAGAATTTTTAAGTATATCTGAAATTTTTTCCTTAATTTTGGTTGCATGGAGCTCAATTATTTCATTCTTTGGACGAAATATCCATTGGACGAAAAGTCATTGGACGAAATACCCATTGGGCGAAATACCCATTGGACGAAATGTCCTTGGATGAAATGTCTTTGGACGAAATGTCCGTGAACCGTAAAGCCTTCATGTAAATTTGATACAGTACGAGGGTATGTATTGATATATATGATTTTATAAAGGGTGTGTCTTATTATGTAAAAGAAAAAACTTTTCTTTGATATATAATTGATAATTTGTGCGTAAATTATACGATATTTCATAAATTATAGCAGATCTAATCCGTGCAGATATGATGATAATGGTATTTTTTATGCATCTTGACTTTTTATTTATAGCTGACATAAAAGCATCAAATCATAATTTTATTTTAATTAATATTAATAATCAGTTTTCACACATGGTGCAAGTTTTAAACCGTGATAGGAACGTTCATTTTTGAAAGAGTGTTATGTCAGCTATTCTTTTAGAAAATATTTTCAAAAAAAGAGAAATTCGATGAAAAACATGCTTCAAAAATACGAATCACATCGAAAGAATAAGAATTTTATTTTTCTGTTTTATTCGGTCATTAAATACGGATAATTTCCTCCTTTCTATCCTAAGATTCTGTTCCCTGAGGCTTTCGGTATTTATGTGTGTTTCGGCCATAATTTTATCGCCTCCATCGTAAACTGCTGAGATGGACGTGATAATTCTCTCCGCTTCATTTAGCACACTCCTTTGAATTCTCATTCACGTCGCCGTCGAAAATATGTTCCACAAAATCCTCTTGTTCATACTCGGAGAGGGACGAAGAGGGAGGTCGCTTTCTTCTCCGCGACACCAGAGCCCTCTGGCTACGCGGCAGGGGGAGAGACGGCTGAATAACGCCAGCCTCTTCGCAGATACCCTTCCCTCCCTCTCAGGGCGTACGCCCTCGCTAACGATGACGCGTCGGGATAAGATCCCAGCATCCTCGAAAGGGAAAGAATGGAGCTTTATTTTATTTCCAACCCTTCAAGGAGAAATGAAAACGAGGGGGAGCATTAGAAGGTGATGGTTGCCAGGCAACAACAGACGCGAGAGGAGAAGAAGAAGAGTGACAGAGTCACCAACGACGGTGGCGGATGAAAACTTCTTAGAAATGAAGGGGTTCGCTATCGTAACCGATAAAGGTAGAAAAAATCTAAATATTTTTCTCCTGTAAGGAATGGGTGGAAAGTTTCGTTCTCGTGTTATCACGAGATAACGAAACTTAAACGGATAATTTTTCGAAATATCTAAAAAGGATGAAAATTCCAATATGGTAATAGATGACGCAATCTGACAGTGCGGGATAATAGAAATATTACTTACGGTTTAAAAAAAAAGGTACTGAACTCGCAGTTCTGTCGGAGTCGATAGAAAAATGTACGAGATTTTTTGTATTCATTGACATTTTCCTCTGGGAAACCCCGTACTCTTACTTTTGTGTAACTTATAATATTTGCAATTAAGTGATATATTATCTTCATGTTTGTCTTTTGCTGTATTACTATTTTTTTTAAATAAGCAGAATCGCTTTATGGGAGAAGGTTTGCACTTTTTTATAACGACGGTGGTTTGCACTTTTTTATAACGACAGTGGTTTCGCTTCCTCTTTCTAATTGGAAAGGATAAGCTTCACGTTTGAGGCAGAGAGATGTGACAGAATAGGCGCAGATATGCCAAAGTCAGTTTGGGCGTCTCGAGTAGCAGATTGTTCCGAGGATTTGGAGAATGCGTGGGGAAATGATGTCACGTTGGGAGATGTGAAACGTCAGGACGAGGTTTGAGTTGTTGAGGAGTTGGTTTCGGGAAAGCTAATAAGCGACTGGGGTTAACGGACGATAACAAATGCAAGTTTTATAGGACAAAGACGTGTATGCTACAGGAGACGAGCTTAATGTCTCAGATGATGTTTGCTGTCATTTTAAAATGGCTCAATCGAACTAGGCCTTTAAGATTCTTCATTTTTCTTCCATAGTATTTTTCGCATAATAATGTTTTTTTTTCACTTTGCTACGGAATTTAGCTAATCGCTTCAAACGTGCAATTTTTCCCAATACCACGACCTTATCTGCCTTGAAAAAAGCGGAACAAGTGTATGAAAAGTTTTATAATTTTTTATATTTACTTCATCGTAATTTGTAATTTTTACCTGTTATCAGAAATAGATTCTTCTTACTTTCTATAATTACTATCGTAAAAATACGTCAAATTAGGGGCTGTGATTATATGAATAATAGTTGTACGTGTTATCAGAAATAGATTCTTCTTACTTTCTATAATTACTATCTTAAAAATAAGTCAAATTAGGGGCTATGAAGAATAGTTTTTTCACCCTGAATCTATATTGAAATTTTTATTTTAATACTGTTGACATATTCAAAGAAGACATTTACTCCTCCGTCCTTTCGTATAAGATTTCGTTAAATCTGCACAAACAGGTATGTTTTTCAATAACTTTTCGTTGCTTTTGGGTTATACGCTTTGCTTTTAATGCTAAGTTTCTAATGAAAATACAGGGTATTTGTATTGACCCAGTTTGACCGCTAAATCTGACGGTTGTTTAATCAGTCATATACGTTATTTTTTCCTATCGTGAAAACTAATAATTTTATTTAGATGTATTTGTTTATTAAATGCAGTTGTAATTCTTCATTGAAATATTTTGATAATTGAAAAAAAATTCCGTCAATATCAGAATAATAAGTTCTTTCCTTACTTGTTTCATATTCAAATGTTATTTTCGGAAAAATCCAGAACGGATTCTATTAGTAAGAAAAAGAAATTTCATTCTATAATCCATGCAGAAGTTTGAGTATCACTTTCGCATCTTCGTTCTTACCAATTTTAACGTTCAAATTAAAAATCTCCTACACTCTCTCCTACGATAGTCAGAAAAAATAAAGGAATCGAACCCGGGACTCTATTCTGTTGTTTACGATTTTTCTGGGTCGCAATCTAAGATCGTTTTTGTATACAAATTTTCGGCAATTAATTCCAACTGAAAGAGCTCAAAAGAACCGTGAGAGACGGACTATAGAATTATTGTACGTGTATTCGACTGCAAAAGAATTACTCATTTTGCGATCCACAGTTTACCGAGATTAATTGGAAATCTGAGTTGAATTTTTATGATAAATAAATTAACAGACAAGTTAATAAGACTCTCTTGAAATGTTATTTTGTGGTAAGGCAACGCATGAGTTTTTATGGACATTGAATTTTGTCCATTATATATGTCAATTTATAGGGAACTATATCCATCATGCATGCATCAGCATTACTATGTCTATGAATTGATTGCCTAAATAACTCTTCTCGAAATTGTAAGCATAAAATAGTTCCTCTATATTTTTTCGAAATCTTTATTCATAAGAAAGGTTCGAAAGGTATATGAAGGTTCATTTTGTAGCTAAGACGTGGCAACTCGTCACGATTTTCAGCATTTCACTTCATCAGCATTACCGCACGTAAAGATACGGACGGCGCTGCGAGGGTTTTGGGTATACGCGGGGAAAATTTTATGAGATGAAAAAAAAGACAACCTCCATCAAAGGTTTTCTGCCGCCTATTCGTAGGAATCTCATGAATAGGGAAGCCACATCTCGGAGGGAAGGAGGACCTCTCGGTGCCGTGCCGTGATTTCATAGAAACAATCCAGGAGAGAGAGAGGGGGGGGGGGAGGAAAGAGGCTCGCCTACTTCGTTCGTTCTTTGAAGAGATTAATAGGTGCGTCTTTCTCGTTTTAACAATGAACGGATGAAAGGCGTAAAATAAAAACAGCGCGGACCGTGAGTAAAGGAAAAGCGGGGGGAGGGGGGGTGTGGTCGGTCTATTTTATTTTCCGAGATTTAATAGGCATGTCCTTTTCCGTCTCAAAGCATGAATAAAAGGGTGGATATATAGAGGAAGATAGAGGAGCGACCCTTAATTCCATGGGAACGAAGTAAATACTAATTTTGGGGAGAGGATTGATAATAAGCGGCGTAATACTTCGACTGCGTAAACCCCATTTTCGAAAAAGTCCGATTATCATAAATTACTAGCAGAAGTGCCCGTTGAATTTCAACGGATTTAGTGAATCTAAAACTTCGATCGAGCAACACATAAACTTTGCAAGAATAAGATAGTAAACAGTTTTAACCGTCGAAAAAGCAAAAACGAAGCAAACCTGTCCATATTTAGGTAGATAAATGAAGGAAAAACACCTTACACTCTAAAAAATCGGAAATTACGCGTAAAATTACGGGAAAATAATTATTGAATTAAGCTCTCCCTCCCCCCTAATTTTTTAACGCCATACAACCTATGTTATCCGCAGGATAACATTATATACCTATGCGAAGTTTCGTGGCGATATCTTCAAGCGTGTGGAAATCACAATTTTTGAAAAATCTACGTCTAATTATTTAAGTTACATACGTAGTTTTAAAATCAGCTTGATTTGGAGAGCTCTACGCCACAAAAAATATCATTAAAAACCATTTATTAGTAATATTTCAATTACAATCATCAAATATTTGTTCGCATTGCAAACAAAGCAAAATCCTACACACAAATTGAAAAACGATATCACGTTAAAATTTTACGCATATAAATGCATTGGACTCTCAACATCGGCGACAGTGGGAGTTGTCATGGTGGCTTGTAATTGGTATTGTCATATAGCTGGTAAAATCACGTATTTTTCTAATTCTAAGCAAATTTTTACACTAATTCGATAAGGATTAGGATTCTGTCTTCAATAAAACTAAACTTTGTTCTTTCCTGCATAGAACCATCCAAGTCTAGAGTTCTTACCATGTTTTTAAGTAATTTTAAAATTCAAATGAAATATAAGCTGCACCCATCCCTGTGCTATTCAAATGGAGAAAATGAAAAAAGAAAATATTTTTTAAAATTAGGAAGGTCAGTCAAATCGGTATGAAACTTAGACTACACCACTTAACTCTTTATTCCGGTTAAAATGAAACCTTCCCCTTGTTCCTGTGTGCTGTAGTTGCTGAGTTATAAAAAAACATATGTACATACATACAAACACTTTATAGATATCTACTATTTAAGGAATGAAAGGCAAAGGCTTCTTGGAATTAACACAACCACTCTTTAGCTCTATAAAGGTTAACGTACGTATTATTCTGTGTGTAATCTGTTTGTTACTATGTAATATGCATTCTACATGCATGCTAGATTCCTAGCGACGCATTTGGACGATTTATTTACCTCGTGATATTTCGCCGCCCTGGATACGCTTCCAGTATTAAGATAACATATGCCGAAATACGTGTGCAAACACCGTATGTAGTTTACTCGAATTCAGTGTTTCATTCATTTAGCTCCTTGTCTAATATTCTATATAGGCAAGTAGCCGTTGCTTTTTGAGCATGGAGGACCAATAAGGGCGCTATGAGATCTTCAGATCGTAACGTACCATATGTTTATAAAATATGAAAATTAAAGAGAATTTCAGCGGATGTAGTCATGGGCACGTAGTTGTATGTTCTCTCCTCGAATTAATAAAACACTCTTGAATATTCATGCGACCCTCGCGTCCTTTACGAGAAATTTGTTTTCTTTGGTTGCCTGACAACCACGAGAAATAATTTTCATTTTATGAACCGTATTTAAAAAAAAATGATTTGTAAGCATGATTTTAAATTTCCTTATATCTCACATATAATAGGTAAGGTAAGATGGCCACCATTTTCTACGAATCTAAGCAATAAAGTGAATAATATACAAGGCTATTAGGAATTAGCCGGAAGTGTTCTTATAATTAATAGTGAAAACGATCGCGGTCTTGAGGAATGTCTAATTGGAAGAAGAAAAGGTTGTATTGATGTTAATGTGGAATAAGCTAAATTTTTGCTTCCTTATAGTATGAATTGGGGATTGAATCCTTTTTGACGTTTTCGTCCGATTTTACAAGCGTCGAGAAAATTTAAAAAAAATCTGATGTGGCCAACACATGACTTTCTCCATATTTGGGGTATAGATATTTAAATTATTATGAATAGCATTATGAGGCAAAATTATCATTTCGTATCGTAAAAGAATACAGTCTTCCTTATTGCCGTAAATTACGTATATTTTGAATACGTTTACGGAATTCACCGCCACATGGTGCTGGCGCTGTATACTGGTATTAAGAAAAAGCAAAATATTTCCGAAATGGATGGTTCTACGAAACTTTGTTTCAAACAAAACTTGGTAGAAATATTATTCTCTACAACTTTGGTCCTCACGAAGATTACCAATAACGACGTTTTTAAGGAGATAATTGACGGAAACCGAAAAACCGACTATTTATAAATAACTCCTAAACAATAACTGCTATAGAATATTATTTCAAATGAAAGTTGTAGGAAATTACATTATCTATAACATTTGTATAGAATTGTATATATCATAATGATGTTTTAACGGAGAAATATCGCAAAAACCGAATCGGGTTTCGACTTCCGGTTAACCGTTACTGTCCAAAAACTAATCAGTTCTTTGTGCTCATGCTAAAGTGTTATATATGAGGTTTGGTAAGGATATGGCAAGTACTTTTTGAGTTAGAGCGCCCACAATCACATACACGCATACGCACGCACACACACATACACAGACATCATTCCGAAAATAGTCTAAACGTGTTCTAGGGACCTCAAAACTTGTATTTCCGTTGAAATCTCGAAGTCGATTTTTTTCGTGATCACAATACTTTCCCATTACTTCGTATGGAGAAAGTAAAAAGGCGGAACGGATCCGATGACTCATCTTTTGCGCGCATATAGGTCAAACATCAAAGGCAATGGCGAGATCTTTTCCAAAATTTTCATACATTTCAAATTGCCAGGAAAGTTAACGTTCAACCGGCAAATTACGAAAAAAACGAACGTATAAAACGCATTTAAAAAAATAGAAAGGACGTTCATCTCTTTCTCTCTTTCTCCCGAGTTTTAACGGACCGTAATCCTTAGTCGATCGAATCAAAATTTAATCTCCGCGCGAGATGGGTAAGAAGACCCTTCTCTCGACGATGCGAAAACATCTTGCCAACCGTCCCGGAATAAAGAGATTATACCGGAATTCCGTACGGTTTCCTTTGCCTCCCCCCCCCCCCCCACCCCTCCCTTCCCCCTCCCCCTCCATCCTCCCCCTCCATCCTCCCCCTCCCCTCCAAAACGCGCAAAAAAAAGAACTCTCTTGGTTCTCTCTCTCTCCCTCTCTCTAATTCGGTTTTACGACGCCCTCGGTCATTTCGGGCGTTTTCATCCCTTTTCCTTCCGTTCAAAATATCCTCAAAAACACAAGAGAGTTGGGGGTCTCTCCTGAACAGACCTAATGAAACGATGACGAGGAGGAGAGATATTTTTATTTTTTTAAAAAAGAGGATGAGAGAGAAAGAAAAAAGAGAGGAAAGTAAAGACGAAAGAATTCTCTCTTTCTCCGTTAACGAACGGATGAAAATGAATTCGGTGAGATGAAATAGAGAGGGTTTTACGGGGGCGGCGGTACGCCAAAGGGTAATCTGAAGGAAATGGAGCGAAGGAAAGGATTTTTCGGTTCGTAAAAATAAAAAGTGTTGAGAAGGAAAGAGAGGGAGAGAGAGAGAGAGAGAGGGAGAGAGAGAGAGAGAGAGAGAGGGAGAGAGAGAGAGGGGGAGAGAGAGATTGGATCCTTCGGGAAAGGAAGATATTCGGGAACAGACGTATGCGCATACGTCGCAGTACGGTTCCATCTATTTCCAAATAAACATAGGGGGATGGATGCGTTTGGTTGCTGTGGTGACGGTGAGGTAGGTGGAGTAGAAGAGATAGGTATTAAGATTATTATCCCGGGGTTTTTCTTTCTTTTTTTTGGGTTTTGAATGTTTTGAGAGGTTTTCGTGTGTGTGTGTGTTTTTTTACTCTTCCCAAGAACCAAACACAATGACGGAACGCATAGACGTATGCTTCTCAGTCGGTATTAGACTTAATATATTTTTGAATATATTTTTTTAAATATTTCCTAAGAACGAATCTCGTGGATTCGTCTGTCGAACAACTTGACAAGCCGTATTTATTTTTTCGATCGATGGAAACTCCCGTCTTTTACGATTTACGTATTTAGTATAGGTATATGCATTACCTCATTCTATGCTAGTATACCTTCAGTTTATTTTTTTCCTCCCCAACACCTCTGTTTATATGTATCTATATATCCTCTTCCGTACTGCTCCCGAAAAAGGGATTGTGAATTCCTCTGGTACACGCGAAGATAGAGAGATCGTAAAAAAAAAAGAGCCCCTGTGTAGTCCCCTGCGCGTAAGACGTGATTGATGTCACGTCGGATAAGAGAGGCAGAAGGAAGAGGAGCTACGGAGTGGCTTTTAAGTAGTAGAGTCACGAACGTATTACCTTTGGGGGTGAAAGAAGGAAAAAAGTAAAAAGAGAGAGAGAGACAGAAGAGAGGATCTTAATCCCCATCTCCTCTACCCATTACCCTCCCCTTCCTTCGACTGGTCTTTTCCACGTAGACGCTGCTGTGTGTAGATATATATATATATATATATATATAATATTTATGTATTTATGTATAATATGTATAATATTTTATACACACACACACATATATACATACATACACACACACATACATATACATTTATATATATATATATATACATATACATACACACACATATACATACATACACACACACACACATATATATATATGGGGTAGAAAGGGGGAAGGGAGTGGGAGGGATGAGGGGGAATGTCGTAAGATGGAACTTGGCGTCTCGAGTGGAATGAGAGAGGCGCGGATGAGTCGTCGCGGAGGAAAACGTATTCTGAAGGCTCGCCTTTTCTCGCTGACGTTGCACGCGACGCCCTGGAGGCGTTAAAGGGGAATGCCTCCTCGTTCCTAATTCGGATTCTCTCTCTTTTTAGCGAGAGGTGGTTAGTTTCCCACGACCCGTCAACGTTAAGGGGATCTCCCGAGAAATCGGAGATTTAGATATTGAAACATCTCGGCTGAAAAGTTGTTCTCTATTCCTTTTACTTTTTCCGGTCGTGGGAAACGAGCTCTAAATAAAATAAATCGGATTTGATGAATGTGAGTTAAAGGAAAATAATTTTTGCTGCTTTGGAAACTCGTGTTTTCTTAATAAAAACCGTCAAAGTCTCTGAATTTTAAGTTAGTAATCGATGGAATGAGTTCGGAAATATTTCTCCCTCTCGCTTTAAAATGTCTAGCCTATAAATTTTTCGATAGTTATATGTGCGTGAATTATAAAATATCATAATTGATGGAATGGATGATCCTGATATCTTTATGCGACAAGAATAAGCTGGAATGGTTATAAAATACCACTTCAGGACTGAATTGTGAAATACGCAAAAAAAAAGCAGTTTGAAAGCATAGGGTGAATAAGTTTCATATTAGATATTAAAATTTCCACGAAATGTATTTATTATTTTATAAAATTTAGACGTGATTCAATATGAAATCGTCCCTTTAACCGTCTTGAATACGAGTTAGTAATTAGCCATTTCACTCTTTATGTCTTCTGATTCTCCTTGCACCGGTTCAAATTGCCTTGATATGTTGGCCACGAATTAGCAGCGGGTATATCAATTAAATGATAAAATAGTCTGTTACAATTTTTTCCTCGAATATAATTTCCGTAGAGCTCAACAACGCCCGCTAACTTATTGCATTCGGAAACGCAAAGAGATCTCACAACCTGAATATGAGACTCTCGTTTCCAGTTCCATCGTTTACGAATATCAGTTGACGATCACTTTGTTATCAAACGATTTCGTAGCAACTGTTCCACTTTAAACGTCGGTTAACGTTGTCATTATAATTTCACCGTCTATCTGTGACTGTTTAATTATTTTTTTACGTGCGGAAATGTTTTAGCCTCGAAAAGCTCTTTTCACTCGGATGTCGCGTTGGCCACAAATGTCAGTCATTTATTTCGCAGTAATTTCGTCGCGGTAATTTTATCATTATTTCGCTCTCTCCGATTGCATCGATATTATTTTTTATCTGTTGTGACCAATGCTTTTCCTTGCTATTAATCACCTCACTATGATTTCGGCGGATCACGTTTAGTTGAAACCAGAGTTTTTTTTAGATCTCACCAAAACGTCGAGTTATTCTACTCAAAAATGAATTTCGAGATAATTTTGCGGCTGGGATACAATAATGTAACTTTTGCGTGCGTAAAACAACCGATTAAATATTGTTGTACTCAGCATATCTCAGTGAATTGCTTTTTTAGTGTATCAGAAGAGAAGGACAAACCGTGCGTTGACCTGTTATTCTGTTTCCAAAACGAGATCTTAAAAAAAATGAATGCCTCCTATATTTTCCTCTTATTAGCGCATCGATGTAATTTTTCAGAAAAAGTATGTTGTATTACGATTAATTGGATTTAATTAGTGTATAAAATGCTGAAAGTAATTCGATATTTCGTCTTTTCACATGCTGAACTCCTTTCAAGCCTTCGCACTATAGGGCATATTTGTATATATCCAGTGCTTTTTTCTATAAAAAAAAAGGTTCCGGGACGCGATAGGGGTGTGCGTTGAAAAAAATCGGAACAATATAATTTGTCAGCGGAGAAATACGTGAGATCGTACAATATGAGTAAAACATTATTACATTGCAAATGACTTAGTGTGATTTGTTTTAAATTTTGCAATTTAGTATTTTATTGCAATAAAGGTTCCGGAACGGCGTTCCGGCAGAAAAAAACACTGGATATATCCCATTTTATTTCGATGTTCGCCGTGCCTGCCGGGATTTGATAGCCGCTACTTGACTCACAATACAAGAAATGCCATTAAAATAATAACAATAATACAGATTATTCTCGGAATTAGTTCAAAGCATTGTTAATATAGCGACAACATTTTATGCACGCACAACTGTAGCAAATTCCTAACGCGATTTCGACATTAAACGAAAAAGTAATAACCAGCGAATAGCGTCAATTCGCTGCATATGGCGAACAATAAAATTCTAACTCATGCTCCACATGCTATTCCCCAAATCCTTTTTTCGGCAACCTTTGTTCGACGAGACTATTACGGACGCCTTTCCTCGCGTTCTCGTCCGTGACGTGCCGACCGACGCGCAATTATGGCGCCCCAATGCATTTCCGAGGACGTTTCAAATAGCACCCTCGGTCGCCGCGTGCGACATTCGGCCGCCAGCGATTTCGCCCGGACGCTTCGCACGTGATCGTGTTTACCATTATTTTTTTCAATGCTCCGCCCGTGAATTACGACGGTACGGGAGGACCACTGCTCAATGGCCGGGTCGATTCTTGCCCTCTGGGGGAGAGGAAGAGGATGGGAGGGAGCTGCTCGGGAGGAGAGGGCGTTGTGCGATGGGGTGATTCGTGGGAAAAGGTAGAGGGAGGGAGGCGATGTGCCGGTCTGCGGCGAAGTGGAGGTCGACCCCACCAGAGATTGAGAGTACGAGAAGAGAACCATAGAGAGAGAGAGAGAAATGGAGACGGGAGGAGAGTTAGAGAGAAATGGAGAAAGACATGAAGATGAAGGCAAGCGTAGGAGGCACACTGAAAAAGGATAGACAGATAGGAGAGAGGTTGATAAGGGAGAGGAAGGTTGGTAGAGAAAAGGGTGTTTGGTAAGTGGAGAGAGAGAGAGAGACAGAGAGGATGGTTGGCAGGGGAGAGATGTTGATAGGAGAGGAGGGTTGTTGGCAGAGGGGAGAGGATGGTTGGTATGGGAGAGAAGATGGTTGGCTGGGGTAGAGAGAAGATGGGTGACAGGGGAGAGAGAGGGTGGTTGGTAGGGAAGAGAGAGAGAGGGTGGTTAATAAGTGGAAGAGGGTGTTTGGCAGGGGAGAGATGATGGTTGGTATGGTAGAGGAGATGGTAGGTATGGGAGAGAAGGTGGTTGGTAGCGGAGAGAAGGTGGTTGGTAGGGGGAGAGGTTGATATGGGAAGTAAGGGTAGTGGAAGAGAGAGAGAAAGATATGCACAGTGAAGAGATGAAGAGAGGAAGGTTTTAGGCCCTCTGGAGTCATATTATAGAGATGCTCCTTTTCTGCTATAACGCCGCGTGTCCCTCGAGGGGTTAAGAGGGGGAGAAGGGAGAGGAAGTTGAAGATGCGTGGCAGGGTCAGGGCAGGGGCAAGGGGTAAGGAGATAGGGTTGGGTGAGAGAGAGAGGGGGTGGGAAAAAGGGGAGCGATGCGTGCTCGGTAATTAATTGCGAGCAGGCAACGCGCGGATGACGGTGAAGGAAAAGCGGGGGAAGAGGGAAGTAGAGAACAGAAGAGTAGGACGACGAGGAGTAAGGCGAGTTTTTGGAGCGAGGATTGGTGGGAGTGAGAGAGAGGAGAGAGAGGGAGAGAGAGAGAATAAGAGGGAATGGGAACTGTCGGCGATGGGGTTCAGAGTTCACCCTTTAATGCAGATAATGCTGCTGTTGGCTGGGAAAGGGTATGGCGAGGAGGGAGGAAGAGGAGAGAGAGAGGAGGAGGAGGGATGGGAACGAGTAGATGGAAGTTTTTTTTTATTTTGAACCTTATTTAAAGGGAGAGGTTTTTTGGAGGTGTGTATGTGTGGGGCAGAGGGAAGCGGTGGATGGGAATAAAGAAAAAAGGGTTGATGGGGGAGGGGAGTTGATGAAGGAGAGAGGCGTTTCGCAGAGGAGGAGGGTGTATTTGGGGGTGAGGGGGATAGGAAGGAGAGAAACGAGGGGTTTTCGGAGGGTCGATCTCTCGGAGTGTCGAAGTAAAAGCGCGTGGTGCGGTGACACGAGAGATTGAGGGAGATGCGTTCGTCGAAGGGGGAATGGCGGAGTGTTGGTGGTAGTACAGGGGGAAAAAATCTCGTTCGGTTTGTCTCAACATCTCGCGATTAATCAAATCCGATCGGTGAGATCTGGTTTGGACGGCTGTCTGAGTCTTTTTTTTCGGTGTCGGTCTTCATTACGTGTGGGACGGTCTTATTTTTTTGTTTCGAATGTTTCGCGTGGGTTTATTTCAATACTGTGCAATTATTCAATCGTAAAAAATAAGCTTTTCGGTACGTTGATGGAATTTTTACCATCATTTTATCGAACCTCTTTGTCTGTGTCACGATGGGATGGCTGGAGAAAAAGCATTTTTTTTGTAGCCTTAATAGGTTTTCATAAAAAAGGTTCATTAATCCTAAACGTATGCAGTATTTAAAAGTTTCATTTTTATTCTGTGTAACTTGTTATCTTTGTATTATATTTTTAAGCCTAAATCACTACCACGCCGAGGTTATAAATTATCAAATTTACGCCTAAATTTGATGACGTAAAGCATAATTTCATAGAATAGCGACATGTTAAAAATTTTTAGCGGTAGTCTTCTTTATTTCGCTTGAAAAATTCTTTTTGTACATTCTTCTATGTTAATAACTTTTATCCCCAAGTAACATATAATAGAGTTAAAAAATTCTAAAATATACTACGATATTAGCATTCAAAGAACCAGATTATTAATCCTTTAAGTGGGAATTTTTAATGTTGTATTTTTCTTGTGAAGTGAAGTGAAAGCCAGCATCAAAGATACCTTGAATAAAGAGATTGGGAAATAAGAGAAGAAAATCAGAAAACCATGGATAACTAAGGAAATGCTGGAGAAAATGGATGAGAGAAGAAAATGGAAAAACGTTAACAGTGAAGAAGGTAGAGCCAACTATAGACGCATAAACAATGAGATGAGAAGGGTAACAGATAAATCTAGGGAAAATTGGATAAAAGAAAATGTGAGGAAATACAACAGATGGAGAAGTTAGGACGATACGATATGATGTACGCTAGGGCACTGGAGTTAGAAGATAACAAGTCTAATGGGATTCGTGGTAAAGGAATTATTAATACAGATAGGAAAATAGTCGCAGAACCAAAGGATGTAGCACAGGTATGGGAAGAATACATTAAGGAACTATACAAAAAGCAGGCAGGATCGGTACAAATGGAACTGGAAGAAGATAATTGCATTGAAAAAGACAACTTGGGACCAAGTATTATGAAAAGCGAAGTAGAAAAGACGATACAGGAACTAAAGAAAGGAAAAACTACAGGCAGCGATGGAATACCGGTAGAGGTACTTAAAGTCATGGGATCGGAAGGACTAAAAGTGATTACGAAACCAATGAACAAGATTTACGACTCGGGAGAGTGGCCTCAGGATTTCTTAGATGTAACAATGATCCCTCTAAAGAAGAAGCCAAAGGCAATGCAGTGTAAGGACTACAGAACGATATCCCTACTGTCACACACTTCGAAGATCATCACGAGGATTCTTAATAAAAGACTAGAGAAAAAGGGCGAAGAAATTCTAGGGGAAGATCAATTCGGCTTCAGAAAAGGACGTGGAACCAGAGATGCTATCGGTGTAGTGAGAATCATATCAGAAAGGGCAATAGAGTACAGTCAAGATTGCTGCGTATGTTTCGTCGACTGGCAGAAGGCCTTTGATAGAGTAAATTGGGTACTGCTGATGAGGATATTAAAGGATATAGGTGTAGCCTGGAAAGACAGGAGACTGATCAGGAATCTATATGTGAATCAAGTTGTAAAGGTCAGGTTGGCGAATACGGACACCAGCGGAGTACATATCGGTAGAGGAGTAAGACAGGGCTGCTGTCTGTCGCCGATTCTATTCAATATATATGGAGAGAGACTAATGCAGGAAGCGTTAGAAGGCAAGGGAGATTTCAAAATCGGAGGAAGGATTATAAGAACAGTGAAATGATCAAGTAGTTCTAGCAAGAAAGGAAAAGGAACTCCAGAAAATGATAAATAGACTAGTGATAACAGGTAGAAAATACGGTATGGAAATTAATACAGAAAAATCCAAGGTTATGCGAATATCAAGTAAAGAAGAAGAAAATTTGAACATAAGTATTGGAGGAAAGCCATTAGAACAAGTTTCAGATTATAAATACCTTGGAAGCTTCATTACGAGAGAAGCAAAATGTACAGATGAAATCAGGACTAGAATAACAAAAGCAAAAGCCGCATTCAGAAGAAAGAAACTCCTGCTAATGGGAAATATAAAGCAGGAAATCTGCAAGAGGTTGATAAAATGCTATGTATGGAGTATAGCTTTGTACGGAGCAGAAACATGGATGCTAAGGAAAAATGATATTAAATACTTGGAAATCTTCGAAATGTGGCCATGGAGAAGAATGCTGAAGATAAAATGGACAGATAGGGTGAAAAATGAGGAAGTACTACGAAGAATAGGAGAGAAGCGAACGATTATACAGACTATCAGAAAGAGGAAGGCGAACTGGATTGGACATTATCTGAGGAGAGAGTGCATGATTAAAGAAGTGCTAGAAGGAAAACTGGATGGAAAAAGAGAAAGAGGTAGGAAAAGGTTTCAGCTAGTAGACCACTTGAAAGGGAAAGAGAGCTATCAAGACATGAAGAAAACTGCGGAAAATAGGAGTAAATGGAGAACCAAGTTTAACCTAGAATAATCACGGACCTGTCAACGGACAGACTACCTATGATGATGATGATTTTTCTTGACATAATGAAATGCGTCAAGGAATATACAAGTGGTCAAACATCTTCAGGAGTTTCTTAAAGCATCTCATTCTACCACGGAGAAGTTTTGAGCGTGGTCATGGTTAATGTATAAAGCAGAAGCCGGTTAAGGAAAAAAAGACGAGAGGGCAGATGCGCCCTTTGGGCACATAAGGTCGTTCATAACATTGAGCAAAATTCTCTCTAACTCCTTGTTCGTCAGTCAAAAAGACACGAACTTTTGGATCACGGCTGCAAATAAATTACTATGCATTATATATATATATACACATATATACATATATAATTATATATATATATATATATATAAACAATCATCTCTCGCTTTGCATGGTATATGCTTTCCTGGAGAAGACCATGTATTATACGTAAAGCGAAATCGTGTAAACTGAAATAGATTTTCGTCTTGACTTGAACGTGTGATACTTTAGTTATACTGCATTCAGAGTCGATCTGAAAAAAAATTAATATTTTTTAATGCTCGGAGACAGCTATGAAACGGTGCTAGAGTAAAATTGTTGGCCTTGCTATTCGAGGTAGTGCTCTAAAAAGAATGCCGCGAAAAAACCGAAAACGTAGTCGTGCAATGAGTGTGTATGCATAAGTCATTCAACAAATGTGAATGCTTTTGCTATTAGATTTTACGTACGATTTTGATCAAGGCTGTGCAGTTATTTCCAGTATTTTTTGTCAAGTTTTCTTTCCGAGAAGAGCTTTTACGAAAGGTGCTACGAGATGAAAAATCAACGCGTTAGGTCCCGTTAAAACGATTAACGCTTTCCGAGGCCTTGGTGTTTTTCCTCAGAGGAAGAAAGGGGCATACAGAAGGAAATAGAAGTCGATCAGCTGTACCGTTGACAGTGCTTCGTCAGTATCTGATGAACTGTTGTCCGTGAGCAAAGGAGAAGGGGACAGTCAAGTGGAGGAGCTAATTAGGTTAGCATTCTGGTGGGCATTGAGCTTTCGAGATCGGTTGCTATGAGAGTGCGACAGAGTTCCGTTTTACCAAAGTAGTTGTACATTAATAAAGTCCAAGGAATTTGACTGAACTTTGTGGTAATTGATATTCATATTGACGAAGAAAATAATAATAATAATAAATTGTGGAATTTAACAAGGTTATTATTTTCTTCGTTAATAGTTGTACATTATTGCTAGGGGATTTTTTAAAATTACCCATTGCCATACTTAAGTAGGCCGTAATTTTTTTTAGTTAACCATTGTCATAGTTAAGTAGACCATAAATTCCATAAAATAAATTTCTGATTATATTTATTCTTGGAACATCCATGCAGCAGGTCTACATAAATAATTCAAATAAAATCGAGAAATATTTTGAAATAAAAATAAATTGCGTCGATTATAAATCCTCATAATATAAACGCTATTAGAAATCCGTATTATTTCAGCTTAAAAGGTTTTTGGTGTTATGTAAACGGGTACGTAAACGTCTCCAAAGAATTACGTCGCCAAAGCGCTAAAATTTGCATTGCTTTCGGCGAATGCGTACACCGAAACAAATTGATGCTCGGCAGGAATAGCGTAAGGTGCCTGGTTTATACGTTCCATCTCCACGTCTTCTCATCTCGGTCCCTTGTACGCATGTATATAGTTCCACTTTCGTCTGTTACGCCTGGCAAGGCGCGCATATTACGCGGAGGGCCTTTCTCCGGAAAACAAACTTTAACCGAAGGACTTTGCGGTGCTTCCCACACTATGCGAGTCGACGTTTCATCTTTCCTCTCCGCTTCTCATCACCAACCCCTTTTTCTCGGTACGGGAGGAGCTACTATGTGGCGCACGGCATCTGATCTACTACACACGGGAAAAGTTGGCCGAAAGTTAACGCTGCCGAAGTGGCATCGAGGAAATAAAGACGAAGTTGTCGGTTTCGAATTTCTGTTACGTGGAGAAGTTTTCGAGAAAGAGAGATGGAGTGGGGGGGAGGGGGAGGAGTTGAATGATCTTCTCTGTTGTTATTAGCGAAACTTCTAAATCTGTTCGGTGGAAGCCGTTTTTAATATTTTCATCCTTATTATCTCGCAATACGTAACATCACAACGCAATTTTAACTGGCTTTTGATTAAAAATTTTCAGGAGATGCCGGATTATGAGAACGCGTTGGATTCTGTTTTATTGATAACATTAAGGGGCTGATTAAGATAAAATGGCAGACTTGCGCGAACTAAATTTTGTTGCGGAATTCTGCGTTTTATTACAATGGCCAGTAATAATTGTAAGTACGAAAAAATTTCTTTTTTTTTTTTTTAAAGATCGCAGAATTCGATAGCTGCGACTAAAATACAATGAAGAAATTCGGATGAAGGAACCAAAACCGTCCTGCCATTTATCTTGGTTACAATCTGACTCTCTCTTCACTTCTTCCTGAAATGTGGATACATTTTTTTATTTATTAATCTCCATTCGCTGAATCAATTGAATTCAAAGTAACGAGCGCCGATCTCGAGTGCGTGAAGAGTTCTCGGATAAATATACAACTTTCTACCGTTGAGCCTTTCGCAGGTTCGGAATATGGTAGTTAAAGAAATTTACTGTTTCTTATTCACCCAAGTTGTGGTGCAAACTATAATATTCACCCGAGATTTTCAAAATTGTGAATTTTCGTCTCACGAGACGTTTTAAGACTCGCGGAGAGTTTCTCTCTCTCTCTCTCTAGTGATGAAAAGGAATGCGCAGTGTTTCTCTCGTGCACTTCGATTTCCTCTCGTGTCTGTCGGAGAGTCCCGACTCTTGAGGCGAGCCGCGGTTGTCGGATCGATCGCTTTTGAGTGCGACAAAATGGAGCGGTGCCTTTCAATCTGGGAGAAGGGTTGAAGAGAGAGAGAGAGAGGGAGAGATAGAGAGAGAGACGGAAATGGAAGCGAAACTTTTCAAGTTTGAGCTCTCTGTTCTGATATGCACAAATCGGTTAGTAATTACAATCGAATGATTGTGCTTTCTATCCATTAGAGACGACGATAATTTTATTTTAGCTAAAAGCCTCGATAAAAATGTTTCGAGCAATCGATTGAATGTTTTTGTTAAAATATGTCCGCTGTAGTATACAGCGAAACATTGTAAAACCGAAATTTGATGCGAGATTGAAAGCTATACTAAGTTGCAGTGGCTCGATTCGTTAATAGCGAACTAGCGCCGTTTCCAAAAAAAAAAACTTTGGAGCGAGACTTTCGCTAGATTATAAACCACTGAAAATAGAACTGTGAAATCATCCTTGATTAAACTTCCTGAAAGTTTAGTGTCAGAGGAAAGAATACGTATTGGTGGTATTGGAAAGAACCACTCCTCAAGTTATTCTTAGCTTTTTAAACTTAAGATAGCTATACTTTTATTGAGACGTAATAAATGGCAAAAGAGAAGCATTATTTCGTGTGACTTATAATAAATGTATCATAACCGAATAAATATTTTTTTATGAAAACAGTGAAAGACCTCGAGACACATAGAATCTTTGTCTTTCGCTTATTTATCGCCATTTACCCATGCAATTGAGTCGCAAGGATTCATTTATGCGTGCTTTTGAGAATAATGGCTCCAGTATCAATCACATAATTTACCCTCCTCTCTCTACCTCACCGACCCTTTTCTACTGCCCTATAATTCAGGGACCCCCAAACACACTCTCTCTCTGTCTATCTCATTCTCGCACTGCTCCTCCATTACGATAAGGAAAACGCGGTGCGATATCTTCAATGGTGTCCAATTTAGAATCACTTCCGAAGCACAAAAGTGCGCCACAGCGAAGTACATCCGTCCGCGCAGTTTCAAATTCCAAAGACTCTTTAAATGGAAGGTCATCCTCTCATGAGTCAGTTCTCCAAATCGGTCGGAATGTAACCGCAGTAATGATGTCTGCGTTCTGAACGAACGGAAATTTTCCACGAGCTCGGATCGTCAATTATTTTAGTTAAGGATTTAAATAGTTTTGTGTCCATTGTTTTGTCATATTTATACTGTATTTTTAAAAAAATATTTTGTAATTTGATATTTTTTATTACTTTTTTTATAAAGTAGCTGAAGTACCAGTTGAATTTCAGCGGATTTAGTGAATATAAAACTTCGACCGTATAACTTGTAAGCATCGCAAGAATAAGATAGTACACAGTTATACACGTCGAATAAAGCAAAATGAAGAAAACCGCTCCGAATTTTCCTATTTAGATGAATGAAGGAAGAAAATCTTACGAAAATTTAATATAATAGAAACCGTCGTCTGTTGGTTGGTTGGTCACGCTATGCAAACGCTAATAACTCGAGAAATAATAATGATAGAAACTCGAAATTTGGTAGGAATGCTTGATTAACACTTATTCAGAGAATGACGAATTTAAATCGCGAAAAAATTCCTTGGTTCGTCTCCAAGAGAGGCACGTTTAATTGGCATATTTTGTGGAAATCTCGCCATTTTAACGTGATGTTGCTATGTCGACCATTATCATTTTCTAAAATGACACTGTTGTTACTTAAAATTTTTAATATTTACGTTAATATACTTATTTTCCACAAAACACGCCAATCTCTCCCCTTCCTTCCTCTCTCTCTCTCGTATTGAAGCACTCAAGGCACGCTTATTCCCAGAAGGATGTATACAATAATAGTAATTTGAGGTGTAACAATGATAATGGTCGACATAGCAACATCACGTTAAAATGGCGAGATTTCCACAAAATATGCCAATTAAACGTTTAACATGGAATATGTCGAACTGTGGGCGAAAAAAGACGAACGGTATAAGAAACTTTATAACTTTTTCTTCAAAATGCTTCAAATCTGAAGGTCGTCTGTTAAATTCTTCTAATTTTAATTTCCAAATGAATAAAAGTCTGCACGTCGAAAATCGCGTTTTACATGTTAAGTAATGGGAAATGGAAATGCCTCTCTTGGAGACGAACCAAGGATTTTTTCGCGATTTAAATTCGTCATTCTCTGATTAAGTGTTAATCAAGTATTCCTACCAAATTTCGAGTTTCTATCATTATTATTTCTCGAGTTATTAGCGTTTGCATAGCGTGACCGACCAACCAACCAACCAACGGACGACGGCTATTATTATATAATATTTTCTTTGGAATAAGAAGTTTGTTATGTGGTTATTTTAACTGAATTGAATCAAGTTCTCTTAAGTTTGAAATCCATTTAAAACTGGTGAAAGTGGTTGTTTCGGAAAATGAGAAGGCAAGAGTGCTGAGCAGACGATAAACGATATTGAGGTACATACATTATATTCCAAAATCTATTTAGGGTATTATCAGAGGCAATTGAAGATTGAACCAATTTTTTGGAACCGGAATTCTGCTTATTTAATTAAATTGAAAACCTAATGCTATACTCAATTTAAAACTGATAACAATAGCTATTTTAGTAGAAAGAAAGGTACTAATTTATTCACAAGGAATTTCTGTTAGATTTTAGTTAATTAATTAAAACAGACTTATAATATAGAAATATTCGATGGTTAAAACAGTGCACAATTTTATTCTTGCGATTTTTACATGTTGCATTGACGAAAATTTAGATTCATTAAACCCGTTGAAATTCAACGGGCACTTATGCTAGTAACGTATAAATTCCCTCCTCCTCCCTTCCACCTTCTCCTTCCCTTCCCTTCCCTCCCCTCCCTTCCCTCGCTCCCTCTCCCTCCCATCTCACCCTCCCCTCTCTCCCTCCCCTCTCCCTCCCTTCCCCTCCATCTCCCACCCTCCCTCTCTCCACCCCTTCCCCCTAATTCCCTCTCTCCATCTTCCCCCTCCCTAACTCGTATTAAAAACATTCAAAGCGAACAAACAAACATTCTCCTTTATATGTTAGATTAGAAGATAATTCAATTGAAAACAACAAGTATTTGGTTTCCATGTAAGCAAATAAAAATCGTACACAGAAATTGACTTACGATATTACGTTAAAATTTTTCCCCTATAAATGCATTGAACTCTCAACTTCGGCGACAATGGGAGTTGTCGTGGTAGCTTATAATGGGCATTGTAATAAAACTGATAAAATCACGTATTTTATTGATTCCAAACGCATTTTTATGCTAATTCGATCAGGATTCGGATTCTGTATTCAATAAAAATAAACTTTGTTCTTTTCTTCGTAGAACCATTCAAGTCTCAAGTTCGTACCATGTTTCTAAGTAATTGAAAATTTCAAATGAAAAATAAGCTGCACTCGTTCCTATGTTATTCAAATGGAGAAAATGAAAAAAAGAAAATATTTCTGTCTCTCTGTGTGGGGTGGTTGTCGGGGTTCCCGGGTACCGTATGTTACTCGTAGAGCCATATGAAGTCAATTTGCAAAGTTTGGTCCCGATAGCTCAAAGGGCGTGGGAATGTATAAGGAACAGACATACAGACGGACAGACAGATGGACAGACATTCAATTATATATATATATAGATTTGGATCTTCCTGTATACGTTAAATAAATTATTTATTTGGCTATTTATATACCTTCGAGAGTTTGAGAGGTTTCCAGAAACGATTTCAGGTCGCATAGCCCTGAAAAATTTATTCGTGAATCGGCCGTCGCACCCGAATGTTTATATAGTCGTCTCTTTATATTTATATTGCTGGAAAGATCAGCTGGAATCCGAACGTAGCTTAATACGAATCCTTGGTTAGGGTTCAAATTTTAAAAGTACGTCGTGGAGACTGAAAGAGCATCCGTCAGAGGGAGTCAGTGCGAAAAAAAGTAAAAATCGAACTCCGGATCGAAAAGACCGACCTTCAAAGTCGCAAAAGCGAGAGAGAGAGAGAAAGTAAGAGAAAAATAAGAAGGCAAAAATTTTTTTAGCAGCAGCAAAACTCAATTCGTGATTCAGTTGGGGATCGGAGGTATCGAAGGAAGCGCCTTGCGGCATTTTGAGGAGACTCAGGAAAGGAAGTGTTTTTTTTTAAGGAGGAAAAAAACAAGGATGGTAACTGAAGTAAAAGCAGCCGCCCTCCACGGCGCTCGAATCCTTTTCCAGACACCCATTCGCCTCGCTTCGGTGTATTTGGGCGAGAAGAGTGCGCATGTGTGTGTTAGTCTGTGGGTGGGTATGTGCCCTGAGAGTGCGATGCACTTCACTCTAGCTCTCTTAAATTTGGCAACGTGGCGCCAAAAAAAAAAAGAAATAAAAGGCGGGTGCGGCGGCGTGAAGGAAAATATAATTGCGAAGAGAGACTCAAAGGGCCAGTTAGAGAGGAAGGAGGAAAAAATTGAGAGAAAATTGTGTGATTTGATTACGCACTTTCTCCTTATATCCTTTATATATACACACACACACACACACACACACTAGTGTAATACCCGTTGAAATATCAACGGAAGAATTATAGATAGATAGATTATTGTTATTTTCATTTAAAATAATTAATATCAAACTTTTACATATGAAATATTTCTTCATATACAACATTTCTAGTAAATTTTCTGTTGTTGACGGGTTATCTTTAGTTAAACTTAAAATATTTGCCTCTTTCCCTCCCTCTCCCCCTCCCTCCCTCTCACACTCTCCCCTCCCCCTCCACTTCTCTCTTCCCCCCTCCCTCTCGCTCCCCCCTTTACCTCTCTCTCCCCCCTTTACCTCTCTCCCCCCTCTATCTCGTATTAAAAGCATTCAAAGCACGTTTATACCATAAGGATTGAATTAACAGTATGATATAGAGGTCTAACAATGGAATTGGTAAGCGAGGAAACATCCCGTTATAATGGAAAGATTTCCAGAAACTATGTGAATTAATCGTTTACATTGAGAAATATCGAACTGTAGGCGGAAAAAGATGAACAGAATAAGAAACTTCATAATGTTTTCTTAAAAATGGTTCATATCCGAAGATTGTAGGCCAAATATTTCTAATTTTAATCTAAAGAAGAATGAAACCCTGCACGTCGTAAAGCCGATTTTACATGTTAACTTATTGGAAATGAAAATTATCCCATGGAGTCTAACCCGAATCTTTGATCTCGAGTTCGATACATAAAAACGTTTTGTTAATATATTATAATGCTATCCTTAAAATTTCATCAAATTCGGTGCAGTCGTTCGCGAGATATTAAGCTTCAAAAAGCATTACATGACAAAGGGACAAAGTGACACTGACTTTTATATATTTTTTATGATATACAGGGTGTCCACAAGCCGATCCACTCATTTAATGTGTATGTATGCAAGAAACATGTAGTATTGGGAGAATCTAAGTGGCAGCACCTTGCAGAGTAACTCAAAAGGTTTTTATTTTTCCTCCTAGATGGCAGTAAAAATGGCTGCGACTGAACAAGAAAAGGCGCAATATGTCGTGTGGTACGCAAAAACTGAATCAATAATAACAGTGCAACGTAATTTTCGGCGCGTTTACGGAGGAGGTGCACCCCACAAGTCCTCCATAAAGCGCTGGTATGAAACATTTTTGGCTACAGGCAGCGTGCATAATGTGAAGCACTGTGGATAAAGTTCTCCACAAACGTCTTCATTTACATGCATACAGGGTGCAGTTGTTACAGGCCTTGCAGCCAAACGATTGTCCGAAACGCAAAGACTTTGCAGTAGAAATGCTTCACCGCATTGATAACGATAATGGGTACTTGGCCAAAGTGGTGTTCTCAGATGAGTCAACTTTACACATTAGCGGCAAAGTTAATCGGCACAATGTACGCATCTGGGGTTCAGAGAATCCACGTGTGACCCAGGAAATTACACCTGACAGCCCCAAGGTGAACGTATGGTGTGCGTTAATGAGGGACAGAGTCATTGGTCCATTCTCCTTTGCTGAGCGAACAATAACAGGAACAGTTTACCTCGACATGTCGAAGCTTTATGTGGCACCTCAATTACAAGATTTGCAACCCAATATCGTTTTCCAGCTAGATGGTGTGCCGCCACACTGGAGTTTACCTGTCAGGAACTTTTCTGGACAAGACTTTTCCCCAGCGGTGGATTGGACGCGACGGACCAACACCGTGGTCACCTCAGTCGCCCGACATAACGCCACTCGACTTCTTTCTGTGGGGTTATGTAAAGGATTTGGTTTACGCAACTGCAGTACCGGATTTGCAGACACTGAAGACACGGATAACTGGTGCAATTAACAGTGTGACACCTGCGATGTTGGAAAATACGCGGCAGGAATTGGAATACCGTTTGGACATCTTACGAGCAACCAATGGAGCTCGTGTAGAGATAGATCAATAAATTTGGAGAGTTACTCTGATCTTTTCTTGAATTTTGCTTACTTTGTACTTTCCATTAAAAAATTACATGCACATGAAATGGGTGGATCGGCTTGTGGACACCCTGTGTGTGTGTGTATATATATATTTAGGGCAACTAGGTGTTGAAGTTGTGTCTCTCTTGTGCTGACGAAGGGATCATCCCGAAAGCTCTAACCTCTACAAATGTGTCTCTCCAACACCCCAGCGGCTCTACTTCCGGTAAGTGTTCACTGGGTTTCCTTCAACACCTAGTTGCCCTAAATATCCTTACTTACCTTTCCTCTTCCGTAGTATATATATATATATATATATATATATATATATATATATATATATATATATATATATATATATATATATATATATATATAGAGAGAGAGAGAGAGAGAGAGAGGGGGAGGGGGAGGGAGGGAGGGGGAGAGAGAGACTGTCCCATTTTCCACTCCGATAGAATGAGACACGCGTCGGATCGATCGTCGCGAAGGAGGCGACGGAAAAGGAAAAAAACGTCTTATTTCGGCAATGGGATCAACGGCTTTATGCCATGCTGGGTGTCTCTCAAGGAAACGGCATTAATCCATTGAGACGAATCTGGGAGAGGCAATGGAATAATGTCGGGGGTTCGATTCGATCCAGGATGCGTTGCTACAGGGATACTTCTCTTATTCGATCTCCTTTTATGAATAATATAAATACGAGCGCGTTTTTATATTAGTGTTTATTTGTCGATGATTGTTGTTTACTGTTCCAACCTTTATGGAACGTAAGTGGCGAAATTGGTGGTCACAAATGACGGTATATTAATTTATATTTAATAACTTATAAGTAATCGTTTTAACTGCTTGTTTTTTATGTAAGCTACTTTTTTATTGCGTAATTATTCAATGCTATTAAATCGAATTCATGAAAATCACTAACAGATTCATTGGACACAAAATTATACTTCAAACTAACATTAAGAAAATCTTCTGAGTCCTATATGGCACAAAATTATGTATCACCAACGAGGCTTAACTTTGATAATGTTTCTCAGGTTCTACTATAAGCATTTTTGCAATAACTCCAATAATCTATGCTCTTTCAGACGGGAATATTTTTCTAAGTGTTGAGATTTTATCTTGATAATAATCTATTTAAATGGGGCAGTGTGGAATGTCCTATACAAATTCCTGTATATTTCTTATGGAAGAGAAGGATACACCTGGGGACTCGAACTCATTAGCTTTAGACGCAAACTTCGAACATGTCAGGCCTTTCCGTTGACCTTAGCTTTCGAACAAGTTATAACTCTTTTGAATTACGCGCAGACGAGTAGGAATTTTATGTATGTGAATACAAAAAAGTAAATTACATTTTTTTAACGAAATCCTTGGTAACTGTATTTAATTTTCTCGTTTTTATTTTCCATGGAGGATGAGCTATATTTTCAAAATGTGAGGTAGAGAAAAGTAACGTTGTTTATAATTGAAAGAATGATATAAAAATTAGTTTAACAACAAAATTTTCAATGTATACATTATTATTTATATACATTTATAGTGCTTTTTTTTAACTAATGGTGTGTTTCATTATAGAGCTTCCCCTTCATTTATGTCGAAGAAAACAGACAGTGATAATAGTGACCAAATATTTGAACTTAACAACTTCAAGTCAAAGATATATTTTAAGGTTATTTGAAAGAGAATAGAGGTATTGGTGTGTGGATCTAATTTAGCCAAGTCTTTTTTTTTACTTTTTCTCAGTTTGATTAAGACCTCTTATCATCCACGATTATAGCTATTTCAAAGGACGATTATGTTGCAATAAATAATTGAGTAGAAGTATTACTTGTCGATATGCATACATTTTTAGCTTTGTTGCTTTTGTTATTAGTTCCCCTATGCGTATTTTTTTGTAGTCTCATTTTTGTTTTAATTGGCTTGGAGTAAGTCTTCGAAAATCACGTGATACCCCTATTTATGTTCTTAACTGAAGTTAAAACATTTATTTCTGATTATATTTTATACTCTTCACTGTATTTCCAAGCATTAATTGTGTATTAACGTCTCAGATGAATAAAACGGCCCCCCTGCATAACTCTATAGAAAAAGAACTGTGGGTGGTACACATAAAATTGCGCAGCTTAACGCTAATGAGTCCGATATTTTAAATATCGCTACCGGTTAAAGTCAAATCAAGTTAAAATTTATGATAAATATATTTTCTTTATAACATTTTTCTCTTTCAGTTTATGTAATCAGTGACAATTAAACGTTCCTCCTCTATCTCCATTTTATACACTCATGGATGTAAAAAAAAAAAGCTCCTCAGCTGAAGCATCAGTAATTATTTTTTCCAAAACGAAAAGGTTTACGAATGGCGCCTCGCGAATTTATTTCTGTTTCGGGTCGCGAACTGTTGAAATTCGTTACAGATCGAGGAATAAAACCTTCGGTTGTCCTCTATTTTCGAGAAATCACTCTTGGCACGTCGGGTGAGGTCGACGAACCCTTTTCTTTTAACAGAAATAATGGGGAAAACGTCGTTTAATCAACGGATACCGTATCCATACCGTCGTAATTGAGATTTCTCGGAGAACGAGTTTCTCGTCCCGATGGGATTAAAGTTTTATTTATTTTTTTAACATGCAATTCCGCTTCTTCTTCATTAAACTTTGTCTAGTAAATTGTCGTTATGAAGCTTATTCCCCTTTCTCTCTCTCTTTTCCCTCTTGAGTCGTTGAGAAAGATTTACAGTTTTTGCAGCGTTTCGACAAAAAATATAGATATTTTAAAAAAAAATATCGGGTGACTTTAGTTCATTGGCCTCCAACTGGCGCAGTTTAATATCCGACAGATTCCGCTTGCACCAAGAACGCAAGTGAGGTTTGTTTGGCGTCAGATGACTTAAACTTGATCCGTGCTCTTGATTCGTTGTTGTGATACATATTACAGTGTAACCTCGTTAAAACAAACTTAAATTTTCATGGTTTTTAGTAGCGAGATTTGGAATAACGATGCTGTTATAACAGCCGGTATAAACGTTTACGCAGGGGACTAGGTTTATTTTGTATTAATTTATTTTTTATTTATCAAGTTTTACTGTTTACTGCGAAAAGGTTGTGTAGTCTCTGTATGCAGAGGGAGCATGATTGCGGAGATTAATTTTGCGGTGCTGCACTAAAATCTCAACTGAATGATGATTAGTTAATTCTCTGTAAGATTTTATGTAGTAATATCCTCCTTTCATTTTCATATACTAATTTATAGTTACGTCAGAGGATGAGTGTTGATACTGCGATTGTATATAAAATCGCGTAAATCCGGAGTAGTATTTTATTAAATATATTCATACAATACAATACAAAGTAATTTACCTTCCGGTGGGTTTTAGTCACACACCACCAAATCCTGGTTATCCAAAGCCTTTCCCTTAAAATTCTCATATCCCATCCCTTCTTTCAACGAATCTAGTATGTATACCTATCCTCTTCCTACCTCTTTGCCTCTTTCCTAACATTCTTCCTTCTATGACGTCTTGCAGTAAACCGTTTTCTTTCAAATTTTGGCCCACCCATTTCTTCTGTCTACTCATTATTACCCTAAATAATATAAATATAATATTGTCATTATTTACTGGTAGCTTTAGACCAGTTCTTGAGGCTTCTTTTCGCGAAATTTTTAAGCAAATGCCTATATTTTTGCTAAGATTTTCTATTTTATCCAGTTAATAAGAATAATACAAACAGGCTTTTATTTAGTTACCTGTAATTCATTTTGAAGCATTTTCCCAAGAACGATGCAATGCCAACCGAAACAATTAATGCATCTCCAGAACATTTACGTCACTTTTCCGTTGAGACGTAGAAAATTGTGAGGAGGGGGGGGAAATATTGAAGATGCATTTCAAAATTCTGGAGAATATCGTCGACCAGAAGACTGAAATTATTTTAAAAATAACTCGAATTCCAACATCGTTTGAAGTAATGCTTTTAATCGATAAGACAAGAGTTCAATATCTTCTTAGGGTGCACCATCCACGAGGGATTTCTTTCCACTTTCCTATCACAACAATAATATTGCCCTTGCCATGACCTTTCACGAAAAAAAAGAGGAAGAGGTTGCCCTTCCCCCCTCCCCAGGTAAGCGAGTCCACCTCCTCCCGCCACCACCATCCTTTTTATGTATTCCGTGCGGTAGACACACGATCAAGTCGAAAAGATCCGCCTCTCTCTCTCTCTCCCTCAAGAGCCATCTCATACACGCCACCTCCCTTGCCCTCCTTCCCTCCCTCACTCGCCCTCAACAATGGGAAGGCAGAAGATCGCGTCTCGCCCGCTTCCTCTTTCACCAAGGCTACGCCCTCACTCGTATACGCTATCTCCTCCCCTATCTCCCTCTCCTTTTCTCTCTTTCTTTCCATCATCACCCCTCCTCCTCCTGCACTTGCCTCTCTCTCATCCACACGCCCGAGTTCCTCTTCCTGTCTTCACGCATCTTATTCTCTCTCGTTTCGCCCTCTCATCCTTTCTTCATCTCTCCTTGTCACACTTTCTTCAGTCGGATCCTTATTTTTTTTCTTTCCTCGTTCCGTTATTTTCTCAGTTTTTTCAAAAACCTTTTTATCTTTTTTTTCCCCTCCTTGATATTCCGATTTCGTCGTCTTTCGTCTCCTCTTCTTTCACCTCCCTTCCTCTTCCTGATTCCTGCTCTCATTTCTCTCTCTCTCTCTCTCTCCCTCTCTCTCCCTCCTCCGTTACGCATTTTAATTGTCCTTCCGCATCCTCTTACATTTGCGTTTTTCCGCATATTTTCTCTTCCTCTTCTCAACTCTTTTAAACCCTCATTTTCTGGTCTCCGCCGTTCTTCCCCCTTCTCCCCAAATGCCTTCCATTGCCTCTTATATATTCTTCCCCTTGCTCGGTTTCCCTCCACCTTTCATATTCCCTCTCTCTCCCTCTCTCACGTCTCTCTCACCTTTACAGCGCCCATTCTCTTCCCTCTCAGAAACTCCTTCCGCTGCTTAATTCAGCACTCACGCGCGCGTCTTATACTTCTTCCGTCTACTCCCTCCTTTTCCCTTCTACTTCCCTCCTCTCTCCTTTTCCTTCCTTCTCCTTCCTTTCCTTCTCCCTCCTTCCCTCTCTCCTTTCCCTTCCTTTTCCCTCCTTTCCTTCTCCCTCCTTTCCTTCTCCCTCCTTCCCTCCCTCCTTTCCCTTCCTTCTCCCTCTCCCTCCCTCCTCTCTTCCTCACCTCTCCCCCTTCCCACTCCCCTTATTCCTTAAACTTTTCTCTTTCTCGTCCCACTTAATCCTCCGCCTTCCACATCCCCTTCCTCCTCTTTTCCCATCCCTTTTCCCCTCTTCCATCTCCTCTCTCTCTCTCTCATTCTTGCACTTGCTTTTGTATATATTGCCGCTCTTCGGCGACGCACTGTCTGGCGTTGTACTCTCTACTCCCCTTCCCTCTCTCTCACTCTCTTCCTTCTTAAAAACGAGTCAACACCTTAAGGAGAGAAGTCGATGGAACTTCCCTTCCCTGAAGAGGTTTGTCTTTAAAACGTTGAGAGAGAGAGAGTGAAACGGAGGATAATGAAGTCTCCGTATCAGTTAGCTCGTTAATATGCATTCGCGCGATATCTCTTTAATTTTTCGCCTTTTAGGTGTCGTCAATGAACATCCTTTTGTACGCGCTTCGGTGATTCTCGCGACTTATGCCGCTAAACGATCTTAACTAAGGATTTGCTAACGATTTAACGAATTTCCTTTGAAAATCTCGCTTGTTCAATTTCCCCAAACCGAAGCTCGTTTTAAATAGGGTTTATCATAAAATGAGAAAATTTTCTCGCTACACAGAACTTCTCTCTACGTCCTGTATAGTACCTTATATAACGCAGTGAAATTGACGATTCCTTAAACCGCTCTATTCATGGAGAAGTTGTCGTTTTATTCCCTACTCTTCATGGTGGACTAATACTGTACTAACTTTTTCAGTAAGTTTTTTTTATTTTTTAACTTTTTTTAAGTCGCTGAAACATTAAGATGATATGTAATTGTAAACGACAATCACGGCGTGATATCGTTCAAATGAGAATGGAATAGATTTTATTTAACATCGCTGAAACATTCTGTGAAAATATTTTAAGCATATGAGATGCACTAATGACGTCGTGCATATGTGAATGATCCTGCAGCGAAGTTTATCATAAAGTTGCGAAGTTTTAAATCAATATGTTAACTGAATTGGTAAATTTGATTGCTTCCCGTTAAATTTTAAATCACGCTATCGCGACATTCCGCGTATGAAAATTTCACGCGTGACCTATTTCGATAGCGTGCTCGGCTGCAGTGATCTGAATTATGAAAATTTATATGTACGTTATAAAACTTCGTTTTATTGTTTATAGCATCATTTGGTAGCTGAAACATATCCATCGTTAAGTTGATTGCTTTCAAGTGCTATAAAAGTTTAAGCGTTGGCAGAATATTTCCGTTGATGGACTTTAAGAACCAGTCTTGTCCATTTATATCACTTTTCCTAGGAAAAATTGTTATATTAGTATTATATGCAAAGGCATTTACATGCTGGTTGCTATAAACATCACTGCGTCGTATCCTAGGTTATTTAGCTTCATTGATAGAGAGAAATAACATTTACCATATGATATATTCCCGTAGTCCTAATTTTGCCCTTTATTCCATTTTACCATATGTCAGTTGTTACGTTAATATCTTTATTTCTTCTATTACCCATATATAAATAAACTTACGGCAATACACTAAAAAATTGCATCTGTAAACATTATTGTAACCTGCCTTTAAATTCGATAAGTTTTCTTTTTTTTCTGCTTGCGTGCGAGTAATTTTAAATATTCCTCGGAGACATCAATCTAATTAGAACAACTCTCGTTTCACTTATTCAAGAGGACCATTAATTGGCCGAAATCGTCTGTTCGTTGGAAATTTCCTCCGTAAACCGAATTTTCAGATTTATGGCATAATTTTTGTCAGTCTTATTTTTCCGCAACCTTAATTAATTAGCCCGGTCGGAAAACGTTCGTCTTCTGAAAACGTATTCGGTTCATCATTTCTCTGGAGCTTTTCAACCTTCCTCGTTGTATGTATGAAAATTTACGGGACCGGGATTAAGAATATACTTAATGTTTAAGTCGCTAAATTCTTCCTTTTAAATCTTATGCATCGTGTTTTTTGTTAGTGCACATATTTTTATTTTCATCGCTATAGAATGAGATTAAATGAGACTTTTATGAAGAAGAAATTTAGGATACCCTTAAATTGATGTGTCAGATAGGGAGGTGTCAGTTGCTGAAACTTTCGCTTGTCAGAATTTAGCAATCCCACGGACCCTTAACTCTTGAGGAATTTTGTTTGCCTTCGAGTGAATCGAATCCAAAAATCGCCCGATGCGACGTGACTTCTTCCTTTTAACAAAGGTTTCATTCGAATCCTGAATAGATAAATACAACCTCCGATGATTGGAACAAATTACTTGATAACATAGTTCCCTATCTTAAATTGAAAAATTTACAAAAACTAATTTTCAATATTCGTGCTTGCATTCTACATTGCGGTAGCTGTCCGATATACTTGCGTGAGAATGACTTTTTGTGAGAGAAGTAGGGGAATGCTTGATAGGGTGACGTTCTACTATATAAATTATAATGTTTATATTTTTTAATCGTGAATCTTTTATCTCTATCTGGGCATTTATTTAGACGTACATATAACGTTTAATATTATTATTAACATGCAGTTCATTTACAAAGCTTCTCCAAAATATCCCGTCCGATTCCTCGCAAGAACAAGCATTTATCCAAAACCTGAAACCGCATTTTCCTACCTAACGCTTATCGATTCTTTTATAACCGTGTCCGATACCTACTCATACATACCACGGACTGCATTGTTTTCGATTTTGTTACCGTCCAAAAAGCTCTTCCTTCCTAAATCTTTTACCTCCGTTTTTTATCCCTGTCTCCTCGCGCCTGAAAATATTTTTTATCGCCATTTCGAGTTTTCGCGGGCGGAGGTATTCCTTTTTTTCTTCCATTTTTGTTTTCGTTCGGTCGGATCCCAGATATTCTCTCTCTCTCCTTCTCCGTCGCTTCAACTCCGTTCACGTATTTCTCTCCATCCCGTTATATCCGTTGTTGAATGCCGGGCGACGAGCCGAGGAGAGAGAGGGAGAGAGAGAGAGAGAGGGAGAGAGAGAGAAAGAGAGATGGATAGAGGGAAGCAGGCGCGCATGAAAAAAGCAGATTGTTTTATTTGTTCGTATATTCCTCTCGAAGAAGTGTGTGTGTGACATGTATCCGTGGCACATCTCGCGTCCTTGTTAACTCTGAGAGGGAAAAAGAGAGAGAGAGAAAGAGGATGTGGAACAAATGAGGTACGCGGAGCGATTTTTTTTCCCATTTTCATCTTTTCGCGGGACGTTTTTATTTCCGATGTAGCGCAAGGATAATTGCGGCGTTCCGTGATAATAACAAAAAAAATTCATTCGCTCGAGGAGCGGAAAATTCGAATCGTCGTCGTGGTTACTTTATTTTTACGTGCTAGGTAAACGTGGATTTGAAAAAAAAATGACGTGTGACGTCATCCTGCGTAGGATTCGGTAGTTGGCATGAATATTTTTTTTTTACGAAACTGGATAATGTTCTGCTTTCATCGCGTAGCGAATAGGAAAAAATTAAATACTAAAAAAAAGGAACGAATCCGAATAGAATGAGTCGAAATTTTATGCTTGTAATTACTTCATGGCGAAGCATTATAATCGTGGGATCAATTCATCACTCATCTGGATGTCCAAATCCGGCAAATCCTCGTTGCTTATTATGCTTTCCATATGTACACACACACACAAGCGGATATATAGTAATATGAACGAAATCCACCAGGGAAGCCTCTGCGGAGTCGTACTTCATCGGCGAAATTACACAAAGCGTTCCAAAAAATCCCATCCCGAACAAGTAGCGTTATTACCGTCGTTTTGCTTCATTTAATTCTAATCGACTCGCCCGCCTCTTAAAAACATTAAAGATCGAGTTTTTCAACCTCAGAAAACGTTATCCTCACTCGACTTCCCTTCATATCCCCGTCCCGCGACGGTAGCAAGCAATTAAATGTACATATTTCCTTCTCTCATCCATTTCAAAAGAAATGTATTTTTTTTAAATGTTTAACCGAGGAACGAGATGATAAATCCGCGATAACAAATGGAAGAAGAGGGAGAAAAAATAATAATTTTTATATCAGCCGCGTCGAAAATTCAGTCTCTTCAATTTTTCGTATCCGGACGATAAAAGGGGAATAAAATAATAATAATATATACCTTTCCCGAGCGTCACAGAGTACATACTCTCCAGATGACGAACGGCTTCGCTTTTCAAATTTTTTTAAATGTGTCGAGTCGATGAATAGAGAGAGACGGAGCACGAAGGGAAAAAATCAGCAGAATTGGAGGAAAAAAAGAGGCGCGGCGAAAATATATCTGGGATCTGCGAACGCGGAAAGATTTGAGGACGGACGAATATATGAAGAGAGAGAGAGACGTGGAGGAGAGGACTTTTCACCTTTTTTTAAATGTATGGATAGCGGGATACCACGCGATGTCGTAAAAAAATAAAAGAAATCGAGGTAACAAGGCGTCGTTTTGATTCGAAGTTTCCTGACAGGTGTGGGGGAGAGAGAGATTTCGTGGAAACGGGACTACGGGGCGTCCCGTACAGGCGTAAAATGAGTCCTCCGAAGAGAGAGAGAGAGAAAACGACGGAGGTAGAAAAGAGAGAGGGAGAGAGAGAGAGGTAGAAGGAAGAGGCGAGAGTGAGTGAGTGAGTGGTTCAGAGACAGGTAATGAGATGGAGCCACCGTCGTCGAGAGTGAGGGGTCTCCGGGAGAAAAAGAGACGAGATGGCGGAGTGACGAGGGTAAATTGGCATTTACGCTAATGGAATGACACTCCGAAGTGGGGCAATATTGGCCCATTGGATGGAAAGATTCGGGGCGAATACGATTTCTCGCTCCGATTTTATCGCGTCGCCGGGAAACTCAAGTGTCTCTCTCTATATCTCTCTAAAACAGTGGTCCTTAACCTTTTTGAGCCTGTTACCCCTTGAACTAAACAACAAAACTAAAATTACCCCGGCCCCCGCGTTTTAAAAAGGCAATATGCTTTAATTGAATAAAAGTAAAAAATTAATAATCAATTATTTATATCATATTGTATTTTATTTTATTTAAATTCAGTTATTATAATATAACAATTATTAAATTGAATATCAATGAACTTCAGAGCAGTATCAACCATCAGTGTGATGGTTGATACTGTTTCTGCTTTACAAGCGTAAATATGCGAGGTTCCGTGACAGCTAATGCACATGAGTCATGAGTAAGATCCAATCTGTTCCTTACCTTAGTTTTAATGCTGATCATTATAGAAAAACCAGCCTCACAGCGATACGTTGTGGAAAATGGAATTAGAATTTTGTGAGCTCTGTCACAGAGAATTGGGTATTCACCACCCAACTTTTTGTCAAAAGGCTGCCAGATCATAATCCGGAAAGTATGCTTTCAATGTGTTATCTTCTCGAAGGCCAAGGAATTCTACTTTTGCTTTGACATCCTCATCTTCAAGTACTCTTTCCTCCACTGAGAAAGGTCTTGAAATCCATGCATTCATACCACGCTGTTCTAGATCTGGAAGGTATTGACTAATATTTTCTTTCAAAGACAGCAAGTGTTGACTGATATCATCGGTAAATGAACATTTCTCCTTGGTTTCATCAAGAAGAGTGATTAATTCCAACCACATAGATACATCGCCAGCTTCAACCCTACGTTGGTAACGCTGGAGCTTACGAAGGACCAACTTTGTCTTGAGCTGCGAGAATATTTGACATATTACCTTGCAGTGACTGGTTTAGACTATTTATTTCAGCAAAAAAATCTGCGAGGTAAGCGATTTTGAAAGAAATATATGGTCCGTTATTTTCACATAAAATTCTCGTTCTTTGGTAGATCTTCCTCTTTCAAGGAACATGACTATTTCTTCTCTAAGTTGAAGCACGCGGTTTAAGACTTTGCCGCGTGATAACCAGCGAACTTCCGTATGAAAAAGAAGTGCACTTAAATTCAGCTCCAACCTCTTCACACAATACTTTGAATATTCTGGAATTTGTAGTACTACCTCGTACATGATTAACAATTTTAACAACGTTAGAGAACACGTCGCTAATATTTGGGGGAAGTGTCTTCACAACCAAAGCATATCTATGAAGCAGACAGTGGATGAATGTGGCGTGAGGGGCGACCTGCTTTATCAGAGTCTGCAACCCAGAATGAACGCCAAACATCGACGGTGCCCCATCAGTGCTAGCTCATTACCCCCTGAAAAATTAGAAATTACCCCTAGGTTAAGAACCACTGCTCTAAAAGTTGTGCGGTTTGTTAGTGGAAGTTAGTTATTTCTCTCCATGTGTGTGTACATTGAAGCTCGTTTAATAATAATAAATGAAAGGGATCGTTTTGGTTGATGGTGATGATAATTGTTTTTTCTGTTTGAGTCAAATTAAATAACGTCCTCAATAAAAAGCCTTGCGATAATTTGAAAAGGAAATTGTACGAAATTTTTATATCCATAAACCGTTGATGCGGATTTTTAATAACTGTTTTCCACAACAAATTTTGGAGATTACTTATTGATGGAGTAGCTAGTATCTGTCTTAACTTAATTGAGCGCATAAAATCCATTACTAAGGTAACTTCTCTATCCATAGGAAAATCACCCATCTCTGATGAATTTTAAAAACACGAATTATCATTGACAACTTCGTATTTATGATTCACACAGCCTTTTAGTTTGGCGATGTTACGAATTGCGTAGTTGTAAGGAATTATTTGCGCTGTCCAATGAAAATTACCGCGTATTAACAAAACAAGGTCGAAAGTTTTGGGGAAACTTGAAATAGGAAGTGCTTGCCTGATTGCCAAAGACAAGCATAGTGCCACCGAGGAATTTTGAAACTTATTATACTCGACCTTGGGTATATTCACGATAGGGCCAATTTCGTAAAGTAAAACATCCCCAGGGCCACCGAGAGGGTGGGGCAGTGGCGTATAGCAAGAGTAGGCAATGCCTATGGGTCCTCGAACAAAAGGGGCCGATACGTTGTGTTGAAATTGTCAATATCTTCGCAAATGCAAAAGCAAGGAAAAAGATATTTTAAGCTATTTTTTAAATCCTTATATATCCTGTGCTGCATAATAAACCAGTGGTTGGTATTCTTTCACCTCTTTCTCAAGAGGGCCCCCCATTACTAAAATATTTCCGCTTTCCTAGGGGCCCGATACCTCTAGCTACGCTACTGGGGTGGGGATACCGGGGTAAAATCCCCTGGGTCCGGGCCTCTGAGGGGACTGGTATTAGGATCTGTCATAAGGTTTTACAAACTGGCGGCGGTTTTTCCATTTTCCATTTCTCAGATTTGAATTTGGGTTTTCCCAACTCATCCCACTGCTGTTTTTATCATCCCTTAGCACCCTGAAACTCCTCCCTACTACTTTAATTTTCTTTCCGGGAAATTCCGACTTTGGACCCGGGATCCGGACCCACAAGCACTCTGAATGTCGTCGTACGGTCAGTTCTAAAGAACAATATTGTTTACTCCCAATTTTTTAGAGATGAGAAACTAAATTTTATGCGTTGAATCGTACAATTACGAAATCGCGACCATTCAATAACAAACTTAATGTTACGCTATTATAATTCGATCCGTACGAAAAGGGACAGATACTTGAGTTAAAAAGAATCCAACGCAGAGCAGCCAGATTCGTAAAGCAAAAATATGAGCAAAAATTAAGCGTCACATCACTCTTGAAGGAGTTGAATTGGATATCGCTAGAGGATCGCAGAATTAGCACTAGGTTGGCTTCTGGAGAAATTTAGGTAGGAAGTTCTCTTAGAGGAGGTCTCAGGAATATTAGAGGCACCTACGTACATGGGCAGGCACGATCACGAGAATAAAATACGTGAGATCGACTGTAGGACCGAGCGATATCGGAGCTCGTTTTTCCCAAGGACCATACGGGATCATAACAGGAGAGTGATTCCCACGAGAGACGTAATTAGGTAGGTTTTGGTATGCTGCACCCCCAGCCACCAACCAGTCTGGTGATTTGCAGGATATCATGTATTTGTAGATAGAATATACAACCAAATTTATACGTAAATATTATGAAGGAAAAATTTGCGATGTTGGTAAAAAATCAGGAGAAATCTAGAAAAATGCCGAGAACGCAAACACAGAACGATGATGATGAAGGGAAACTCTCCTTCGGAGGATGAGTTATCGGTATGACCCCTACAAATGTAAATTTTGTGAGAATTTATTAGTTAAAGTACTATAGGGACATCTGGCGATCGGTATTCATTCATACTAATTGTAAGATCTACTCTCACGTAATTCGTACTTTTGGACTCTGTTGCAGCGCAAGATACGCAGCTACTTAAAAGTGTCACGGGGGACCTCACTATGCGTAGTGTAGGAAATTCCGATTCAAATGTAGTCGTCTGTTATCACAAGTACCGATTATTTTTACGCGTTGCTTTTTTGGTACCAAAATACATTTTAGGTGTTAATTTGGAAAACCAAATTTAAAAACCACGAAATGTAAAAACCTACACTTCATTTACATTTACATTTACATAAATACCCTGCAAGCCGCTAAAAGCGTTTGGCAGGGGGTGTCACAACACCAAGTGAAGTCTAGCTAATTCCTCTGTTGGATTGTCTTATCGCGTCTGGGAAAAAGGATCGGTAGTATTTCTCTGTTCTAGCGGTAATTTCGAGATATTTTCTCCTGCACTGTGATCTAACATTACGTTCACTAACACCGATGGGGACGACTATGCCTCGTACGTCTTCAACGAATTCGGAACTTTCAAATTTTTCAAATAGTTTCCTTTTGTATTCAATTCTTCTACTCTTCAACGTCTGCCATTTCAGATCTCTCAATAACTCTGATACACTCGCATCATACCGATATTCTCCTTTTACAAATCTAGCCGCTCTACGCTGAACCATTTCGAGCTCTCTAGTTAGGCCCTCCTCGAAAGGGTCCCAGACGGCGCAACAGTATTCCACGATGGGTCGTATTAGGGAAAAGTATGCGATTTCCTTCACGTTCGAGGGGCATCCCCGCAGGACTCTAGAGGAAAGCCCTTGAATTCTGTTTGCCGATGCTATAACGGATTTGATATGCTCTCTACTAGACAAATTGCTACTGAGAATTACTCCTAGGTATTTGTAGCTATTGACGTATTTTAGCTTTAGTTCAGATATTTGGTACGGGTAACGGTTGAAATTCGTGGAGCGCGTGAAGTTCATTGCGGCGCATTTCTTTATGTTCAGATCGAGTTGCCAATCTTTACACCATTTCGTAATAGCCTGAAGGTCCTTTTGCAAATTCTCCTGATCGTGTATTGTGTTGATTTCTCCATACACAAGTGTGTCATCCGCGAAGAGTCTAACTTTACACTTTATATTATCCGCTAAATCATTTATATATATCAAGAATAACAAAGGTCCGATTACACTTCCCTGAGGCACGCCGGAAGTCACTTTGACGACGTCTGATGCAACTCCATCGAGGACTACTCTCTGGGTTCTATCGGAAAGAAACGAGGCGATCCAATTTACAATTTTCTCGTTAATTGAATAAGCCCTTAATTTTTGCACTATTTTCACGTGAGAAACGGTGTCGAAGGCTTTCCTGAAGTCTAAAAATACTGCATCAACTCCTATTCCTTTATCCGTTGCTTTCACAATATCTTGTGTGAGTAGAGCTAACTGAGTCTCGCATGACCTGCCTCTCCGGAAACCATGCTGGCTACTGTTAAGCGCTTCTTTGCTTTCGAGAAATCGCATTATTGAGCTACCGATAATGTGCTCAAAAACCTTACAGAAGATTGACGTCAACGATATAGGGCGGTAGTTTTCCACTTTTAATTTACTTCCCGTTTTATGTATTGGTGTAACGTTGGCTGTTTTCCATATCAAAGGAACTACACCCTCATCTAAAGATTTTCTGAATAGAAGCTTAAGGTACGGAGCTAATTCGTTTGCTAACGAGTTTATAATGAATGCAGGTATGGCTTCAGGCCCTGGCGATTTTCTTTTGTGGACCTGACTTAGTAATTTGACGATACCGCTTTCGGATATTTCTATGTCGCTCATATTTGAGTCTATACGAGTAGGGAAATCAATGAAATCACCGCTGTCTATTGTGAAGCAATTTTTAAAGAACCGATTTAACATACTAGCCTTAGTAAATGAATCGTGTACACTTTCACCGTTGTCTGTACGTAGAAGAGGTACTGTGGACTGACCTCCTCGCATTTCTCGCACGTACGACCAAAATTCTTTCGAGTCGTTTTTGAGTGAATCCGAGAGTGTCGTGGATCGGTAGGCGTCAAATTCCTTACGCGCTTCGTCTCTTGCAGATTTACGACTATTTCTGTATATTAAATACTCGTTCGCGTGGTCCCTACCAACTTCTTTAAGGTGCTTTATGTGCGCGTGATGCCGTCTTTGTTTCTTGAGCAAGGCACGGAGTTTCGGTTTCACCCACCGTGGGTCCTTGCGATCACGAATTGCTTTAGTTGGGACAAACGTTTTTAGCCCTTCTCGAATTATTCGCAAAATTTCCGTCCAAGAGTCATCTACGCTGTTACTATTCGCAAAATTGATAAATGTCGCTATTTGGTTTGTAACATAATTTTTTAAGCCTGGGAGATCTGCTTTACTGAAGATATAGACTAATCGCGTTGGCTTATATATTGTCGCAGGGGTGTATTTGAAGTCGGCAATTACTATTTTATGATCACCTATGCCGTCGTCGATTTGTAGGTTTCTAGTCGATAGTGGGTGGGTAGTGGCTAGCAGATCTAATATGTTTCCGTTTCCGTTGTTGTCATATCGCGTCGACGGCAATTAAATTTCGTCGAATATTTTATTTTTACAAATTCGCTGTTTATCGAAATTAATCGGATCATACCAAGTCTAATTATGATGTGATACATATAGTACTAACATATATTTTACATGTAATTTTGATGAAAAATTTTAATTGGATGGAATTTGACAAATTCTGATTATAATACCGCGAGCCAATACCGTAGAGAAGGGGGGAGGGGGAGTCGGCTGTCCTGGGCCTGCCGAGGGGACACGATCCCCTTTTTTGAACTTACAACAGAGAAAGGGGGCCCGGAAACGGTATTTGCCCCAGGGCCGTCGGCGGTCCTGCCCATTCCTATGGAATCAACCAGCTCCTAAATTTTCGAAACTAATTTCCTCGTTTTCTTTCAACGTTCCGGAAAAAAAAACAGAAATCTGAGCTCATTTAGATTGCCTTCATCGTCGCTAAACTAGTAGTTAGGTTAGGGAACCCGATTTCCCTGGAGTTCTTAGCGAGTCCTCTTGATACGCACTCCTTAATCCACCCGGATATTCTCTTCTTTGACTGGTGTTTTCTCTTCCCCTCTTCCGATTCTTTATTTGCCCTGTTCATTTCCCACCCCGCCACACCCTTCTCTTTCTCTGTCGCTCCACCCCATTCGCAAAACGCACGCATCTATTTTAACCCTCCTCTGCCTATTCTCTTTTCGGACCTTTCCTCTCTCACTCTCTGTCACTCACTTTACCCAACTTTTTTCTCTCCTTATTCTGAGGGAAAAAAATATCATTCCGTTTCTGCATGGCCGCACAGCGTTTGTAGCAAGTTAGAATGAAATTTAAAAGGAATTTTTAAAAATTAGGCAAAATAACGTTCAAATTTTTCGTACATGTATCCTTTTAAATGAGTTTCATTTCGTCCCAAGCAGGTTTTTCCTTCTACTCCTCGCGCAAGCGGGTTTTCGGTGGAATATTTTCTGCCTCTTGGGATAAACGCTTTTTTCCCCACTCATTTCTTGAAGGAGGATTTTCTCGAAAGCCTTGTTTACTTTAATGTTTACCCATATCCCGTGGATATATTTATATAAACATTTTCTTAGAAGCAAGTTGAATTCTGGATGAGGAAACTTGAATACATTTTTGTGGCTGAGATTTTTTTTGCCTTATTATAGAGCAGAATAGACAATCCATTTCGGTGGTGAATCAAGGTCGCTCTTGATTAACGTCGTTAGTGTTTTATTTGCTAAGTAGGACTGTTAAGGAAAAAACATTACAAATTCCTGTCATGGTCGAGAAATTAGCTAATCATATTTTCCGTTATTGATTTGAAGAAAACTTTGACACAGCGCATGAGAAATTTTCTTATCAAAATCTGCGTAACATGCTTTTAGATTTCCTTCGAAATAATTTATACGTTTAACTATTCGTATGGCCGTGTTCTCAACTCATTATTTTCTATTAGATAAACGTTCATTTTAGACTTCGACAGCGTGACCAACATTAACACAATTGTGTGCCCATAAATTCATTTGAAAAAATGTCTTTTTGGACTGTGATCGCAACTTTAATGGAAGGAACACGTGTGCCGTCGAGCATGATGTTTTCTGTTATTTCAATGCTCTTTACGCCTGGGAACTTCGTTCCCATCTGCGCTCCCCACTGTCTTCCATCCGAGCCCTCTTAGTTGCCATATTTCGCCAGATGTCCGCCACGTGCCCCCGGAGGCATAGACCCCAAAACCCACCTCAGCCCGTGCCTCGATGTCTTCACCTGCTTCTCATCCCACCCACTGTTCACTTTCACCAGTTTCGGAAAATCCATTCGTGTGTTGCAGTATTAGGTTTTTACACAGACTTTTAACGACTATCCTTACACTGCGATGTTTTTCTGATGATTGTAATTGCCCCACTAGAGGGTCGCTTGTCACAGTTACGATCTTTTCAGTTTCCAACTCTCTCCAATTTGTGTTAGGAAACGTGTCATTAGGATTGTCGTTCGTGGCGTGGTTGTCTCTCCCCAACCAGATCGCGCTGGCACCGTGTTTATCTCATTTTCTTGGAAGAATCGATTTTTACTCAGAAGACGAATCAATGAAATAGTGTCCCCGATATGCGTTCGAGAATCGTTTCTGGAAAATGGGGTGTGTAACGAAACGACGTAAACCGAAACTAATTTCTTTCCAATTGCATAACGATTAAAGTACCTACCGGTTACGTCTCTGGCGGTCATTTTATGACACATTTGTATCATTTATGTCCCTAATAGTACTTTATAATACCAAGTTAATAATAAGCTAACAAAATGAAATAAATTCAGTAGACAAAAGTACGGCAGTGAACGGATACACCCCAAATGGGGTGGAAAAATGAAATCAACCAAAATTAAATTACATAAATAATAATGGACATGAAATTAAAACAAGATTAAAGAGATTCAAAATTATAGTTACATTTTATGTGTTGCAATTGGTATTTCTTGAATTTTGCCTTTGGCTCTTCGCAAACGACGTATACGCGAAGCGAAGAAACTCATAGCTACACATGCTACTTAAGTCAACGACGACGTATAACGAAGCGGCGTATAGCTGTGAATAACCGTATTAAGGTTATAAAAAATTAAATCATTGTTAAATTATTTTCAATTTCCTTTCTCGTTAACATGGTGTTTTGGGGTCTTTTAGTTTCTATAAAAAATAATACTTTTTACTTTCTCCTTATACGTAATATAGAGAAAGTAGGTATTGTCTCCTGAAAATAGTCGAATTCGAGATTTCAACGGAAATACACGTTTTGAGGTCCCCTGAACACATTTTGAACGATTTCTCGATGATGTCTGTGTGTGTCCGTATGTGTGTGACAGAAATTTTGCGTGCGCTCTAACTCAAAAACTATTCATCATATCAGCATGAAATTATATATATTTGTGATTTTATATATATTCTTAAGATTTAAAAAGATTTTGATGACAATCGGTCAACCGGAAGTAACGGTTTACCTCTGTCAAATTTTCGTTTTTCTTAAATATTTCGCCTAAAACTGAATTTTTGTTAACACACACACACGTGTGTTTGTGTATGTGTGTTTGTGTGTGCGCGCGTGCGTGTGTGTAAAAGTTGTAGATATTATTTTTTCTACAACTCTTGTTTGAAGTAAATTTTCATATGAGGAATGTTTCAGGAGATATTCAATTTTCTTCTAAATTGACGGTTTGTGGGCAGCTCTCGCGCGTGGTAGTGACGGCAAACTACCGCTGAAGCGTGTAAGTGGAACTGTTCCTATCGCTGTATTTATTTGATTTTAGTTGACAACTTACGTATGGAGAAAGTCATGTGTTGGGCACATCAGTTTATTTAAAAAGCACATAGGCTATACAAACATATAAGCATTTGGTGTTTTTGAAGAAAAATCTTTATATTATTGCTCTAATAAAAATCATATGTCGAACTCTTCATTTGGCTACATCCCTTTCCAGAATGAAACGTGCGCACAACGTAACTTTATTCTCTCCATGAATGTTTCCTTCATTTGAAAATTTTTTATTCATAGAACCTCCTTTATATTACCTTCAATGAATTCTAAGGCATCTACCTCTCGCCGATTGAAAGACCTTATACATATTTTTTTCCTCCTGCAGTGGCGCCGTGGCGGTGGGACTCTACGGTAACGACGATGTCCACAATGGGTTGGTTCAATTTGTTGCCGCCGTCCGCGGCGCTCACGCCGTCGTATACAACGTGGTTAATCAGGTGAGTGGAAAAAAAAATCTCGCCTTTTCAGGCAATCCTCGCTAAGCACCTAAAATCGGATCTCTTCAATTAGGAAATTCTCATTAGCCTAATGATATAGTCTGTTATAAATTCAACTCCAATGGTTTTGTTTAGCATAAGCATGGGAAACTTTTATCATCGCCTTGCAGTGCAGCGTACATAAGGGATTGATCCGCGAAGACAAACACGTACTTCACTTTCTTTTGTAATTCGTAATAAATAAACAATAGCATAGTGAAATGATAAAAAACGAGGTTTTATTTCAAATTCCGGTATTAAATTCTTTTTAAAAAATTCTGATAATTTTTTATTCGTGTACAAAAGTAATATTCTGCCAATCTATCACAAAAGTTATGATTTCATTGTTACTTACTAGGCTTTACAATCTTAACAATTCATTGGAAGTTTTATTCTTGCCCTAACTTAACCCAGCGACAATGTCAATTTTATACGTTACAATTAATACAGAACAATAAGGAACATTTTTATTGATTTAAATAAAAAGAAACAGTTTATCTTCATGCGAGAGAGCTTTAATTTTTTCTTGAATCCTGGGTTAAGCGCTCCATTCACTATTTTCCAGCCATCACAATTTTTTCAAGCCGCCTATGTAATCAGGGGCGGATTTATAGGTATGCGCAGTGCGCTCAGAAGAAGTAGGGCCCCGTGCTGCTGAGGGCCCCCCGAATTCCAAAATTATCAAAAATAATAGGACCTCCAAAAAAGGCTGCGCTCAGGGCCCCACTATCCGTAAATCCGCCCCTGTATGTAATGCATTTCTTTTCCGCCATCGAACTATTGGTTTTTTCTTTTTTACTCTTCCACCTTCCGTTTTGTAGGCTTATTTTGAGACCCTTTCGAAATTTATGTCGGAATTATCTTTACGAGAAATCTCCGGGAATATATAAAAAAAAAGGAAATAAAGGAACTGCTTGCACCTGCATCGCCGCACGCAGGGATCGGGACAAAAGGATTTGGCTGGGTCGCAAAAACTATTAACGTAATTGCTCGCTACCGTTGTTGCCTCTCCCTAACTCTTTTTTTTTTACCGTCGACGTGCATTTGGGCCGACTGCAATTGGCGGTGGATGGAAATAAAAGAAGAAGAAGAGAGCGTGTGCTTCGTCCAAGTAATCGATCTTTCTGCTCGCTTCGACGTTTAAACGCGCTTTCCGCTTTTCGAATGTTTTATTTTTTTTACCTTTTTTTTTTTAAAAAAAAACCTCCCGACGAGTACCAAGCGTTTCCTCCTCGCATTCGATTCGCCATTTTGGAACTTCGGTTAGGTCACGAATCGCTATGAAATCCCGGGGGGAGAAAAACCCTTCGAATTGTTGACGTGTGTGAAAGAGTGATTCATGGGAGACGACGCGTGCTCGTCGACGACCTTACGATCGGCTTCCCTCCGGCCGTAGATACATTGAAACCGCTAATTGCTCCTCCTCCTTCCCTCTCAAATCCATCCGCAAGCCACATATGACCATTCCGAGAGAAGACACACTTCGATCGTTCTCCTGCCTGCCGCCATCTGACGGATGCTGTTGGAACTTCTCCCCTGTTATCGACCTACATTAGTTTCCATGGTCCTCATTGCTTCTTCATCTTGTAGGCTCCTTTTTTTTGCGGAATGTCAGGTTTTGTTAATGTAGTTTACTTGACACGTAAGAATTACTTTAAGCGTTTTTAATTAAAAAATGAATGAGTTATCCATTTCACCCTTAATCCTTTTAAGAGTCGAATACAGACGCATTAGCATTTAAGACGGTTCAGTAGTAGTAGGTATTTTGAGACCCCGGACCGGGATCAATTGCAGGGCCCTCATCAGAAAATTTGAACGAAAAATAAATTCCGTATCTGCTTCCATCCAATCAACCATATTTAGTACTCGCCAAAGTGATCTATGTACTTGGAAAAATAATGTACCGATATTTACTTGAATAAGCGGCCCTTTAAATTTGGGCACCTCGGACAGCCGCGCGGCTCCTTCCTCTGGCCCTGTGACGGCAGATGTAGTTATTTTTCAATCCAGTAATGCAGAAAAGATACTGACGAAGTTGGCCGTTATGACAATTGAAGCACCGAATTAGGTTATTTGACATTTCTCACTTTTTTCGCGGATTTTTAGTAATATCATCCAACCGTTCATGTAATGATGTAATATTAGTTACGTAATATTAATTATGTAATATTAGTTGTACGATTTTAATGTATTTATTTTTTATTTGCTCATAAACAGCCCTTAATGGCAGTTCACAATTAACTTGATAACGTCAACAAGGGAGAACACCCGCGATCTTAGAATTTGGAGGTCAGACACGCTAATCACCCATCTACCGAGGCTAAAAGCGTCTTCTTTTGGCTTCAAATTGTTAAATTATTACCTAAATGTGTAGTACAACAGTAAGATAACTTTAGTGGACGAACCGAAAGGGACCATAAAAATACTGAATACACGAATCCACATCGCATAATTTTGCGAACCGGTTCGTCTCGATCGTCATCGGTTACGCGAACGAAGGCGCTTTCGCGATTTCCGGAAGGAATAAACCGCTCGTTCCGCTCGGACGAGTGATTGCGGTTCCCGAGGGTTTTATTTTTCCGTCTGATATGTTTTGGGCAACTGCGTGCGGCTTTGCGCTTTTCCATGCCTAAAGACTAGAGAGAGAGAGAGAGAGGGGGGGGAAAGGGTTTAGGGAAAGAAGGGGGGCACATTTACATTAATACCCTGCAAGCCGCCAGGAGCGTTTGGCAGGAGGTGTCACAGCACCAAATGAACTCTAACTAATGCCTCTGTTGGACTGTCTTATCGCGTCCGGGAAAAAAGATCTGTAGTATTTCTCGGTTATAGCGATTGTTTCGACATATTTTCTCGTACGCTCTGATCTAACGTTACGTTTACTAACACAACTATGCCGCGTACGTCTTCAACGAATTCGGAGCTTTTCAAATTTTCAAATAATTTTCTTTATAACTCAATTCTTCTACCCTCCAACGTCTGCCATTTCAGGTCCCTCAAGATCTCTGATACACTCGCATAATACCGATATTCTCCCTTTGCAAATATAGCCGCTCTACCCTGAACCATTTCAAGCTCCCTAGTTAGGCCCTCCTCGAAGGGATCCCAGACGACGCTACAGTATTCCACGACGTGTCGCATTAGGGAAAGGTATGCGATTTCCTTCACCTTCGAGGGGCATCCCCGCAGGATTCTAGAGGAAAACCCTTGAACCCTGTTAAGATACGTAGGAAGAAACCGAGCGTGCGAGGCGATGGGTTGAAACCGCTTTTCTCGGCTTGCGCGTTCAGCTGTTATTGTGGAGAGTTTGGAAGGTGGTTAGAGGGTGATGAAGAGAAAGGAAATTTATGCGGGAAATTATGGCAGAGGGGTGGAGATTGTGGAGAGGTGGATTTTAATGCGAGAGGGAAAGGGAACCGGTGCAGGAAAACCATGACAACCGGTATAAAGTTTAGAAAATCAACGCGTGAAAGGAAGACAAACAATAAGAAGCTTAGTAAAAAGTGTAATAATTATGTAGAAACTGTCAATCGTGGAAAACTCGTGGGAAAAGTTATCATGTTTCGGAATGTTATAACATAGAGGAACTTCGTTTTATTATCAGTGCCGAAAAACTTTTGTTTTCTCAAGAGCAGTAAAAATGCTGGGAAACAGGATGCATATCTCGGTCCCATCGGTTATCATCAGAGGTGATTCGCCGATTTTAAAATACAACTTTTGGAGAGACACGGTAAACTCTCGATAATTCTTTCTTTGAATTATCAATGTTGCCCATGTAGTGTAGCCATGTTTTGCATATTAATTCTACTTTAAGGGTTAAATTTGATGCATTGCTAACTAAATTAAAAACTCGCTGTGGATTCGGGATTATTTAAATTAATTACCGTTTAAAATTCTAGTTTTTTTTTTTAAACTTTCACCTGCGCTTATAACGCGGATAGAGAAAGGAAATGGATGGAAGAGAATAGGAACTAGCGTAGAGGGAATATGTAGGAGATGTTGACGTCGTAATCTGTGCTATAGAAGACAGGAAAAACAGCAAGTTTTGTGTAAAAGGACAAGGGAATAGAAAACAAGACATAAAAGTAAATATTTCAGCGAGGCATAATTATAAAATCTGATGTGGCCAACACATGACTTTTTCCGTACTTGGGGTATAGATATTTAAATTATTATGAATAGCATTATAAGGCAAAATTATTATTTCGTATTGAAAAGAATACAGTCGTCCTTATTACCGTAAATTTGGTATATTTTGAATAGCTACGTTTACAGAATTCACCGTTACATGGTGGTGGCGCTGTATACTGGAAATTACGAAAAAGCTAAATATCTCCGATTGGCTATCTTTTTCAAAAATGGAAAATTAAGATAAATCTCCGAAATGGATGGTTCTACGAAAATTTGTTTCAAACAAAACCTGGAAGAAATATTATTCTCTACAACTTTGGTCCTCACGAAGATTACCAATAACGATATTTTTAAGGAGAAAACCGAAAAACCAGTTATTTATAAATAACTCCTAAACAATAACTACAATAGAAAATTGTTTCAAATGAAAGTTGTATGAAATTACATTCTCTATAACTTTTGTATAGAATTGTATATACAGTAATGATGTTTTAACGAAGAAATATCGCAAAAACCGCATCGGGTTTCGAATAAACCTCAACTTCCGCTTACCTGTTATTGTCCAAAAACTAATCAGTTCTTTGTGCTCATGTTAAAGTGTTATATATGAAGTTTGGTAACGATATGGCATGTACTTTTTGAGTTAGAGCGCCCACAATCACATACACGCGCGCGCGCACGCACACACAGACATCATTCCGAAAATAGTCTAAACCAGTGTTTCTCAACCTTTTTTTCCTCGTGGCCCCCTTCTGAGCTTCATTCACCTCTGTGACCCCTGCCCATCATAGTCGCTGTTAGTTGGTAAAAAAAAGGTACTTTATCAACTGCACTGTTTATAATATAATCCATATTTATAATATACCTATTGTTTATTTATAATAAATGTAATACAAAAAATTGTTTATTTATAATGTATTTAATACAAAAAATACTACCATAATATTATTGTCACTTTGTTTAGTGAGATCCTTGTGGCTGATGCAAACTAGCAAGCTTTTGAATATCTGGTTGAAGTGTTGTCAGAGATAATCGAAGGTCACCTCTCTTCACAATATCAACACGGTTACGAGCTTTTGATAGCAGGTGAAGTACTCGGCTAAACCCAGATTCAACCAGATAAGAAGTGGGAAATCCGATAAAAAACAATTTTGCCTTCTCCCAGAGCTGTGGACACTTATTTGCAATTTCGCTACTTATCCAGAAATTCTGTTTGCCGTTTTTGAATCTAGCTTGAGCTGTTATATCACTCTGCAGCTCAATCAAACATTCTTGGAATATGAAGTCAACATCAACCGCATTTACCCCAAATGGATCGACCACCCAATCTGGAATATTCATCTCTAGCAGGTCGCTGAACCGAAATTGCATATCACTATACAAATGCTTCAAATGTTCAACATATACAATGAGATCATCATCTTGCAATTCTATGTCAAGAGTGGCCAGTGATGGAAATTGCATTAACTCGCGACGTCCAATATTACTCCAGAATAGCTTGAGTTTTCCAAGGAAAGCAGTAATAGCCTCTTTGCAAAGTATAAGATTACAGTTTTTTCCTTGTAACTGTTTGTTTAACAAATTCAGCTTTTCAAACATATCTGATAGATAAAATATGTCACACTTAGCAGCAACGATCTGTTCTCCAAGATGCTTATCACTTAGAAATGATACAATACTGTCCCAAAGTGCAACAAAACGATGAAAACAATTAATTACCTTTTGATAACCATCGGACCTCTGTATGCATTAGTAGGCGTTCAAAATCTTCTTCATTTTCCTCACAAAGGTGTCGGAAAAGACGATCTTGAAGTGAATTTGATTTTATGAAGTTGACAGCCTTTATTACAATAGCAATGGCATCATGCAAACGTCCTCCCAAGTTTTTTGCAACCAAATGTTGACGGTGGACCACCGCAGTGTATGCAAAAAACTTCAGGCACAGCATTTTAAAAATAAACAATGAATCCTCTGTATCTACCTACCATTGAAGCAGCACCATCAGTTGCACAAGCCATTATATTTTCTAGTGGAATATTGTTTTCCTTGAAATAACTCCTATCTTCTTCAAAAATTGTCTCACCTTTGGTGTCTGTCTTAAGCTTTCGGGAAAAAAGCATTTCCTCACTGAGCTGATCACCATTCAAAAACCTAACATATGCCATCAGAAAGGCTTCATTGTCGCGTAAAATGGAATCATCGATTTGCAGGGCAAACTTCTTAACTTGCAGTTGTGCAACTAGTTGTTTTTCCACATCATCTGCCATTTCATCAATACGCCTCGATACTGATGAGTCGCTGAAAGGGATGGCCTGAGTAATTTCATGTGCACTCTGATTCATAACAGTTGAAATTACAACAGACACTGCAGGCAAAATCAATGACTCACCAATATTATGTGGTTTGCCAGCTTTTGCAATTAACTTGGAAATCTCATAGGATGCAAGTAAACCTTTGTCTACTTTAGATACTCTTCCACTAAACATTTCTTTTACTGTTGTCCTTGTTTGGAAATTATCACGCAGTTTTTTGAAGTAATCTAGTGATTTGTCTACCTTGTCCTTGTGCGTTACCTCCAAATGCTTCCGCAGCTTACATGGCCGCATGCTTTCATTTGAAAGTGTAGTCATACATATTAGACACAGTGGCATCGTTTTGTCCTGGGGTGATGGAATAAAACCGTGGGCAAGGTACTCAGTGGAATATTGCCGACATTTTTTCTTCGCCATAGTAGCCATGGGTAATCTGATATTTAAAAAAAATAAATAAAAAATATGTAACAATACAATTATAACTATAGCCATATGGATAGAAAATAAGCCGATGTGGCAGAATTATAATAAAATAGGTAATATTATTTAATCACTTGGAATAAATATTAACATTGCAAAATTTATTATTTGACAATAAAACCAAGACCTCTATTTTCGTTGAAATCTCCAATTCGATTTTTTTCGTGAAAATGATGGTGAAAGTAAAAATGAGTTATCAATAAAAAACACTTATTTACCTTCAATAAGTGAAAAGACTCACCTCGTTGTCTGATGGAAATAGATTCGTCTCACTTTTCACTCTCGGCTGGTAAATGACTGGCGAGCTTGGATATTTGCGAGTCGGAGTTCAATAGTACTTTGCAAGTGAGATAATGTTGAATCATATATTTATGAAAATAAATTGTCCTAAAATGCATAGAAACCTCATAAGAATAAATTAAAAGCTACTTTGTGAGTAATAGTTTAACAGATAAATTGAAGATATTTAGCAGGATGTCTTATCAACTACAAAATAAAATACAAAAACCGACTTTATAACAAATTAAACTGAAAAGTAATTTTTATATGCATAAAAATTGTTCAGTACTGCGTCCCAATCATGGCTTCATTCAAAGGCGGAATCTGATCAAAAGATTTAGCACCAAATCTTTTCATCATAAATTGCATATTATATTACTAATTAACTTAAATTTTCCATTTTTTAATCAAAAAGAGTGAAGAAGTTATTCTCCCACTCATGACAGGCGAGCACCTCTTCGGGTTTCACCCGGAGATTCCGGGTTGTTACACCTTATCTCCGGTCTCCAGATTTTACTATAATTTCTCCGGATCAAATAATTTCATGATACTAACCAATGAAAATAATGAATTTCAAATACGTGATGGCGTTAAAACTTCAAGCGAAACGAATTTTCTCAAAAGAGATAAAAATAATACATTTACCATATTTATACATAACGAAATAAATAATATTTCATTGATATTCAAAGGTGTATCGATGTCATTTATCGTACTTGTTAATTAACAACTAGTGAACAACTGAAAACTTGTTAAAAAAGAAAAAAAGTGTGTTCCTTCAAATTCTCCGGGTTTCAGACTAAAATCTCCGGGTCATGAAGGTCTAGCAGGTGGTAACCCTACTCATGAGGGATTTTGTGAAACTCCTCTACGAATAGGAATAGCATACGAAAAATAGATCTTACCTCATATTCCAAATGATGATGCGCTTTTTCCTATGATATTTTCACACAAAATCTGCAGAATATCTCCACACAAAAAGTAAAACTTGTTCTGGTTGAAAAAAGAAAATAAGTACACACGCAGAATAGATCGATGTTGCTTTCACGACAAGACAAAATAAACTGAAGCTCTGAACTGTATTTATCCCTCCAGTAGGCGCGTGGATCACAATAGTAATCCACACGCCTTGTTTTCGCTGGAAGTGCTACATAGTGTGACTAAAAGTCATGTGCATTCATGTACCTTTCAAGGAGATAAGTACTTTGTGTTTGTTACAGTGTGAGATCATCTGTGACGAGCAGATCATTGTTTTGCTGTATCATCTTTGTTACCTACCATTGTAATCCACCCGCCTAGTCACGGATTTTTATTTGTTAATTATTTTTGAATTATTTCTCTTTTTCAACTATATTTTCACTGTAACAATTCATATTTCAATATAAATTCATATGCTGTGACTTTATCTTCGTTTTGCCTTTTCGTTGTCGTTTCTAATGTGATCCATGCGTCTTCTAAACGTATTTTAATTTGTTTAGAAGTTTATTTTTGATGCAGATATATTTTTTGCCTAATCCTACCACTGTAATAGTCTTTATAGTAAAAATATTATGCTTTACATATTGGAATTATGTCGAAAAGAAAGGAGGTAACACCTGATGAAGAAATTCACGACGTTGGCCACTTACAGTATTTTTTTATCCACGAAATATTTGTGAAATAAATGCACTATCACTATATTCAGCAAATCACAACTACAAAAAGTTACCAGGCGAAGTTTTCTCAAATAGGCGCTAAAACTCCGCAGGACGAGGATGAGTTGCATTTTGAGTCCAGAATTCCATGAACGCTGTTGTTAGTGTAAGGATGGAATATGTATATTTTCGTGAATGTTCCTTGTCATCCGACCGACCGTTTGGCACATTCTCTATTCAGCGCCTATGGCAGAAAAAATTTCAAAATTTTGAAAAAAATTAAAATTAGTCAGGGAAGGACCCCTTTTCGGCAAGGCTCCCAGCTAGCGCCTCATGCGCCTTTTCATCAGTGCGGCCCTGTATCCAAGGTATGTAGGTACTTTATTGTCAACTTAAGATTAATTCTGGCTTCGGATGCCGTCTTTGGAAGGTAGCCCTCGTGTAAGATATGGTACCATCGTAATTAATGCAGCTTTCGCACATAGTCACCAATTTCCCGCCACCGGTGGCTGGGTGCGAAAACTGTCTACTCCCTTTTGACACAAGATTTGACAAGTCACCACGTATATTTTTAATCACAAAATCCTTAACTGAGGCCACAGAAAATCTTTTGCCGTGACTCGAGAGCAAAAAAGTAGTTTTTTTTTCTTCAAAATGTGACGAAATGAAAATTATTTCGGAGAGAGGTCCTGCCAAATAAGTGTAGTAAAGCGCGACGTAAATTAAATATTTTCACATTTATGTTGGTAATAGTGACTCGGTAGTAAAGGAAATATAGCGGAAAAATGTAGGATGGGAAAAAACCGTATCAAAATGGAAAAGAATAAATTATATTAAAATAAGAAACTGCTACCTAACAAACCAAAATTCTTTCATTCCATTCTGCGTTCCAAATTTCATATTTTTATTTCTTTTTTATTTATATACTTTAGTAATATTTTATTCTAGCATTGTACTTTTCGTGGCCCGCTCAGAAGTTTCAGTGGCCCCCCAACTTTACGTATTTTACTCGTGGCCCCTCAGAAATACGGCGTGGCCCCCGTTGAGAACCACTGGTCTCAGCGTGTTCTAGGGACCTCAAAACGTGTATTTCCGTTGAAATCTCGAAGTCGATTTTTTTCGTAAACAATACTTTCCTATTACTACGTATGGAGAAAGTAAAAAGAGTAAAAGAGAGAGGATAGGGGGAAAAAGAAAGAGCCTGTATAAAAAAAGAGGACCCTTTCGTTTGGAGACAACCTGGGGAATGAAGTTGGGCAAAAAAAATCGGTAACTCCATTATCAAACGCGAGAGGGCACGCGAAAGAGAAAAATTCGAGACAAGTTTTTCGCATGAATAAAAGGGTGCGTTTTCTCCTCCCCTTTCCCCCTCCTTCCTCCTCCCTCCCTCCTTCCTCCCCCTCCCTCCTTCCTCCCCCCTCCATCCTCCTCCCTCCCCACTCCCTCCTTCCTCCACCCGTCTTCTTCCTTTCTTTCCCCTCTTTTCTCCTTCCTCCCTCTCCTTTCTCCTTCCTCCCCCTCCTTCCTTCCCCCTCCTTTCTCCTTCCTCCTCCCTCCTTCCTCCCCACTCCCTCCTTCCTTTCTCCTTCCTTCCCCCTCCTTTCTCCTTCCCCTCCTTTCTCCTTCCCCTCCTTTCTCCTTCCTTCCCCCTCCTTTCTCCTTCCCCTCCTTTCTTCTTCCCCTCCTTTCTTCTTCCTCCCTCCTCCTTCCTTCCCCCTCCTTCCTCCGCCCTCCTTTCTCTCCCCTCCCTCGTCTCTGACGGTTCGTAAAACAAAAGCTTTTTCGGGCAAAACTCCGCGCAGTGGCATCGTCGTTCCTTCGAAAATAAGTGAAAGAGAAAGGAACTTTTATATCATAGGTAACATAGAATTTCGCATTTCTCGATTTCCACGTTTCATTATTTTATTATATTGGTGTATGATACGACATGATACGCTGGTGTTCGTAATAATTCGAGAAATTGATTGTAGGACCGATCTTTCCTAAGACGATAAGAAAGCACAATAGGATAAAAATATGATAGGTCGGAGATAATCTCCCCCTGCCACACGCCAATTTGGTGGCTTGCAGGGTATTTATTCAGATTCAGATAGGTTCGCAATGATATTATTTGAAACGATTGCGCGATGTATCGGATATCTTTAAGCCGTGGTTTCCAAGAACCACGTATCCGTGATTGCGCGATGCGTGATGCGCGATTGCGTATTCGCGCTTCCGGGATACACGGCAGGGGTGTTTTCCAATCAATGCGTAAAAGTGAATTTCCGTTCAGTCTGCGCGATGGCACTCTGCAAAATCGATGTCGCTATAGCATTGTTATTAGAAGAAGAAGCAGACGAGGAAGTGTTTTTACTTACGACTTTGCTTCGTGACGATGGAAGTGATATTTTGAAAAAAAGGGAAGAAGGAGCTTTCAAAATTGTGATTAATTCTCATCTGTTGGACAATGACACCAAATTCAGGGAGTATTTCCGAGTTTCTCGGGATGTCTTCCATAGCATATTATCTCACATAAGGGGTGATATAAGCAAGGCGAAGTGCAATCGTGTTCCGAACCCAATATCACTCTAGGAGAGACTTTGTATAACTCTAAGTAAATGAAATACTTGTTAAACTAAACTCTACAATTATTATGAATCATCTTAACAAATTTAAATAATAAAGATTGAATTTATTTATAATGATACAATGACATCAAACGGCCGTAATTAAACTTCATTTTAATCTAGTCAACTTCTTCAGGCCCAAATTGTAGAAAGGAATTATAAACATAACATAAAACAAACTTTGTGTTTTCCACAGAAAAAAGTTACCGTTATTATTATCATCATCATCATTTTTTCCTCCATCTTTTACCTTCCTTCTCGATTTATGTTTCGGTTATTAATTCGTTTGTTATAACCATCCCGTTTAAATTTGGCTTGACGATTCCGTTATTTTGTATGTATTTAAAAAAAATAATTTATTTGGCTTCGTCACCCATCCACCCTCTCTTCCCCACCTTCACCTATACCACCCCCACCTCTTCACATACCTTATATAATCTTTCTATTAATTACTGCCCAATTGCTGTGTATGTTACTTTGTATTCATTGTTCAATTAAATAATTTGCTCAGCCAACTATTCATCCCTCCAACCTTCACCTCTATCACCACCACCTCTACTTTTTCCGATATTAACTATATTCTAACCTTCGTATTAAGGGATATAAAATATATAACATAAAACTACATAAAACTATTCGGGCTATATTTTTCCGGATTTACAAAGTTTGTTTTATTTGGTTTAGTGTTAATTATTTCGCATCATTAATAGTTATTGAAATGAAATTTGAAACGCTTTATATAAATTTATGGATGACATAATTTAATTTAGACAATTCATTCGGAAAAAATATAGCAAAAACTACTTACTCTCTTTCTTTAAAAATTTCTAATGATAAAGCGATCTCTCTCCATATATTTTCCTTTACCGCATTATCTTTGTAATTCTTATGGCTGAGCTTGTACAGAACAGGATTATTTTTCACTAATTCTACTAATTTCTCATCCAAAACATCGCTAAACGATTTTGACTCCATCCTATAAAATAATAGCGTTATCCTTGCGTGGCACGCAGAAGTTGACTGGCAGGCAACCGGTGCGCGATGCGGATCAGTGATACTAGTGCGCGATGACGCTGCCTTCGCGCGCGCGATGCCTTGAAAACCGCCACCATGTAGCGTCCATTATTCAATTACTGCGTGATCACGTAACGGCGAATCACGCATCGCGCAATCACGGATGCGTGGTTCTTGCAGGGTATTTATTCAGATAGGTTCGCAATGATATTATTTGAAACGATTGCGCGATGTATCGGATATCTTAGTGACGTCTCCACATTCCTTTGAGTGAAATTTATAAGCACAAGAACTTCTTCAATAATGGAAAGGAAAATACGCTGCGATGGGATAGTTTTTACCGTAATCTATTTGTAATCTGACGTAAGCATTTCCGAGTTGAGGACGAAAATTTCAGGACGACTGAAAATCACAGAACCGGCGTTTATTTTTCAGTTTAAGTGCCTGTTTACAAATACACAACTATGTGTGGCAATGCAATTTTCATCATGTATTTTTTTTTTAAACGACCTTGTCCCTCAGCAAAAATGCACACTGGGAATGTTGCCATAGAAAATTAAATTATAAGAATTTACAGTTTTCATACGCAGTCCAGTTGGTAGTTGTTTGGATTATTTTAATGGTTTGAATGTAGCAAATAAACTAACGTTAAATCCTTAAAGCAAAATAAACAGCCATTGCGCTGCAAGTCCACCCGTTCTCGCACATTCATCTACATCTATCTACATCTACATGATACCCTGCAAATCACCAGACTGGTGGGTGGCAGGGGGTGCAGCACACCAAAACCTACCCAATAACGTCCCTCGTGGGAATCACTCTCCTGTTATGATCCCGTATGGTCCTTGGGAAAAACGAGCTCTGATATCGCTCGGTCCTACAGTCGATCTCTCGTATTTTATTCTCGTGATCGTGCCTGCCCATGTACGTAGGTGCCTCTAATATTCCTGAGACCTCCTCTAAGAGAACTTCCGACCTAAATTTCTCCAGAAGCCTTAACCTAGCGCTAATTCTGCGATCCTCTAGCGATATCCAATTCAACTCCTTCAAGAGTGATGTGACGCTTAATTTTTGCTCATATTTTTGCTTTACGAATCTGGCTGCTCTGCGTTGGATTCTTTCTAACTCAAGTATTTGTCCCTTTTCGTACGGATCCCATATGCTGGAAGCGTATTCGACCTGAGATCTGACCAATGATAAATAACACGTTTCTCGTACCTGTTCTGTGCTACTTCTTACTATTCTGCATACGAAGCCCAATTTCTTATTAGCTGCGCCTACGATCCTTCGAATATGCATATTCCATGATAGATCACGACAAATGGTGACTCCTAAATATTTAACGTACTCTGCAGATTGGATATTCAATCTATCAATTCTGTACTCCGAGTCTAATTCATTGTTCTTACTCTTCCAGAAACTAAATAGGGAACATTTGCTGTGATTAACTTCGATTTTCCAATCTTGACACCATGCTGAAAGGGCGTTTAAATCTTCCTGGAGCGATTTTTGGTCATCCTGACTCGTTATCTCCTTATATAAAACGGTGTCATCTGCGAAAAGTCTTATTTTGCAGCGAACTACCGAGCAGATATCGTTTATATATATCAGGAATAGTAGTGGGCCTATGACACTTCCCTGTGGAACACCTGATGCGACTTTTACCGGGTATGAAGATTTACCATCAATAACTACTATCTGTTTTCTGTTGGAGAGGAAGTCTTTTACCCAACTCACGATATTAGGGTTTATGCCGTACTTTCCTAGTTTTCCTATTAATTTATTATGGGGTACTTTGTCAAACGCTTTTTTAAAATCAATAAAAATTGCATCAACCTGACTGTTTTTCTCTCCGCATTGCAACAAATCGTTTACGAACAGGGCGAGTTGCGTTTCGCATGACCTACCTTTCCGAAACCCGTGTTGGTTTTTGCTTAGCGAAGAACGACCATCTAAATAACGCAGAACAGAGCTAACGATTATATGTTCTAGAATCTTACACGATAATGACGTCAAGGAAATCGGTCTATAATTTTCGGGGTTCTCTTTATCACCGCCTTTGTGGATGGGCGTTACGTATGCTAGCTTCCAGTCTTTTGGAACGGTACCATGTGCAACGGATTTTTCTAATATTATTTTCAAGTAAGGTGCGATTACCGAGGCTAGCTCTTTCAACACACGCGCGGGTATGCCCTCCGGCCCGGGAGACTTATTTTGCTTAATCGACTCTAGCTGGTGCGCGATACCTGTTTCGGAGAATATCAAATCTTCCATCGAATTTCCCTTATCATTCGAATCTGGTTCCTCAAACTCGTTGCTCACCGAAGTAAACGCTTTCTGAAAGTGTTCATTTAACAAGTTTGCTTTTTCCGCGCTATCGTGTACTACATCACCTGCCTCCGTTCTCAATGACGCTATGGTGGGGCCTCTACCATGAACCTCTCTAACGTACGACCAAAATGCTTTCGGATTTTCTTTCAAATTACTATGCAGAACTTTCTTTTTGTAATCATTAAATGCTTCTCGCATTGTTACTCTAGCTCTTGACCGCGCCTCTCTGTATTGTTGCCGTATCATTGACCTCTGTTCCTCTGTGACTTTTGAAGAATTGGTATTTAAGCGAGCGTGAAGTTTTCTTTGCCGTCTAAGAGCGCATCTAACTTTCTGGTTGTACCATCTTGGTTCCGCACCATCACGTTTAAGTTTATGTGGAATAAATTTATCCGTACCCTCTCGCATCATATCCCTGAACACGCACTCTGTACTAGCGTCGATAGATGCCCCGCAGAAATAAGGGAATTGTGTCTGTAAAAAAGACCTAAATTTCGAGAAATCGCCTTTGGCGTACATATATACGCGTCTTCTAGCCTTGACCTGTTTCTCCACTTTTAGCTTAAATTCTACGTACACAGCATTATGATCGCTTATTCCTTCCTCTATGGAAAGCTTGTTCATACGCTCGGGGTAATTCGTTACGAGTAAATCTAATATATTGTTCGATCTCGTGGGACATCTTACTAGCTGACACAACGAGTGTTTAACGAAGGTTTCTATAAGTGCTTCGCATGATTCACGCTCTCTACCACCGGGATCAAAGCATCAATTTCATCGCGGACGTATTAAAAGTAACGAATAGTAGGCCACCCATGGCGTCGAGTATTGAGATCAAAAGGCCTCGACCGCTTTGCGTGTAGTCTTTGCTCGCAGTAGCAAGGTTGGCGTACACTTTGTTGGACGATTTCTTGCAAGGCCAGGGGTCAAATCGCTCCGACATGACGTGGCGGCGTCGAACAATGGGCGCTTGAACTAGGCTCCGTACTCGCGTTTTCCTTTTGGCTCCCAGTGGTAGTGTAGGATTACCCTCGTACCTATTGTGTACCGGAGCGATGCTTGACGCGATGCTTTTTCTTCCCTTTAAGAATAATTTGCGAGACTAGCCACGAACTTCTACAAAAAGTTTACTGTGATTTTCTAGCATTCCGAGCTGTTTTTTAGGGCAGTTTTTTTCACGGGTTTTTTGAAATTTCTTGGAAAAATAGTGCTTTTATTATTGCTTCCATACAAGTCATCCATTTGAAGCAGAATAATCCAATGGTTACAACTAAATTCGATAATTGATAAGAAATACGTAACCGAGATATTTGGAATATCAGGCACATTGATATTCCTTGTATAAAATTGAATTGTTTTCTTTCTGAACAACTTTTTCCACGTACGATTTTGTGTACTTTCCTGCCTCCATAAGAATGCCTGTTGGAAATCTTATCTACTATAATATATTTTGAAGCGTGTGTTTGTTGGTGTGTGTGTTTGTTCATGGAACTCCTCCTAAACGATGAAAGCTAGAATAACCAAATTTGGTACGATTCTTCCTTACATCCTAATTTAGTGAATTGTCAAGGTTTGGTCAACCGGGATTAATCGGTGCTGCCAATATAGAGGATTAACATTTTTCCATAAGATAACACGTATGAATCCATTTATTGACTTGCAAGGTATTCTTCCTTCAAGCATAAAAATACCTAAATATGGACCGATTTTTTTCGTTTTTACTTTATTCGACGAATAAAACTCTGTAGTATCTTATTCCTGCGAAGTCTACATGTTACACGGTCGAAGTTTTCAGAAATACGCCTTTTGTTTCGAAATTTTGTGGATTTTTCGTAGTCTTTCTGTGCGTTACCAAGGCGGCCGTCATTGTTACCTCCGATTCAGTTAGCTTCAATGAAGCTTATAAATAGACGAAAGTGTAGCGTTATTCGATTTGCACTTTTGTTTAAGCAGCGAAACGGTCGATGTTTATGGATAGCAACGTAAATAGATAATAAGTATTACTCAAGAAGCGTTTATAACGATTGATGAAAGTAATTGAACCTTCTTTCGTCTATTGAATACTGGATTCTTACATTTTTTGTAAGTAAAATCACTATATTCTACATTATAATGTTTATTAACGTAAATAATCTCACGTATCCGGTGTACATTTACCAGTCAGTGTTCAATCATGGACAACTGTACGTTGCTTTTTCAAGCCAAAAAAGTAAATATTTCAGCGAGGCATAATTACAGAAGAAATGAAGCTGGATTTGGCGAAAGTAATATGATAGAAAATAAAATTATCGTTATATTTGAATGCAATAGACTCGGAAAAGGATTGTTACAAGCAAATATGATTAATTGTTAAGAAAAGCTAATTGTAATTTTAAAAGTATCTACTATATATTTTAAAGAGTGTGTATGTTGTGCTGTAGTAGCTTCACTAAATCCGTTGAAATTCAACGGGAAATTCTGCTAGTTCTAAATAAATGGGTAGTCTTGTTTATTTTCAGTTTAAAAAATAAATGATAAAAAATGGATTCGACCCGCGAAAAAGCTTTATACTTCCAAGGAATTCGAAATTCGACATATAAAAATAGGCTAGGACAAGGGCACGAATCCTACGGCTCTATTAGTCTATTAATGAAAGTTCGAGTCCCTAAACCACTTCCCTCCGCCCTTTAAAGCCGATAGAATGTAAAGTTAGCTCGTGACTTCAATTACCTAAAGTTCACGTTTACTTATAAAAATTTTCTGATAGATGAATTGATTTTTTTATGAGAACCATCTTATTCACCTGTACTGCGGCTCTTCTCATTTTGGTTTTTATGCTGAATCGGTAAAAAAGAAGCTCTTCTTGTTAATTCGGTTGACGATGCCTGGGCTGGGAGATGTACATCAAAAAAAATACATTTCACATCTACATTCGATCGCATCTATTGTAACACAATGTTTGATATTTATTCTCTTAATTTTGTATTAACGGTATTTTATTTTCCTCTTCGGAGAGAAGAGAGTAACATTTGTGTGTATACATATATAATGAGCACTTGAAAGGTTCTCCTCACGGTTAATTATTACTCTTGAGAATTCTCTCTCTCCTCTTAAGACTACCTTCGAATTGTTGTTTCTTTTTAATTCACCTCCACGGGAGGGAAGAGGCTCCCTCTTTTAGCTTCCGGTTAGAGGGGCAAAGTGGTGCTTAATAACACGAGGAAGTTTGCCCCAGGAGGTCCACGCCCAGAAACCAACTCACGTCTACCAATTCTCCGTCTCACCGAACTCCCCCCCATTTCCCCCCCCCCCCCACTTCAACCCCAAAATTCTCACCCTACCATCCTCACCCTCCCCACTCCTCCCTCCCCCAAAAACTCCCCTTCCAACCCTCTACATCCCTACTGAACCATCGAGCGATGCGCAGAACCGGGGAAGAATTGGGAATTAGGTAGACGCAATTAATGAGGAGGAGAGGTAGGAACGGAGGAGAATTTTTAGGTTCTATAGGAATGACAATGAATGATTGAGTGGGAGGTGGGGGAGGGTTTTTCGGAGGTGGATATCCCCCGGAAGAAAAATGGTCAACTGTTAAGCGTTTTGAATACGCGTCGTTAGCTATCTATTCAATTGCTTAGGAGAAAAAGACGAAATTGCGTTTCTCTAATTGCTCCCTCCTGTCAGATTTGTTGCTGTTACGTCTCCATGGTAATCCGAAATTTCCCTCGCTAATGACGGTCGTTTGAGAAATGCAGAGAGCTTTTTATTTTAAGTAGTGGATTGTCCATCTGCCTTGAGTTTTGATTAAGGGAGACGTTCTCACAATTTATGTTTTTAAAAAAATCGTTTCGTTCCTCTCCTCCATAGGGAATGCAACAAGTCGGCAGAGTCCGATATTCGTTTATGGCTGAGTCGGTCTTGTAAGTATGGTGTATGGTTTCAGGTCGTGTCGTCGTAGCAGTAATTCTCTCTCCAAGAGGTTTGAGTGGATAATGATGGCAATAGAAGAGGGTAGCGTGTTTGTATGGCCGAGCTATGAGAGGGAGAAAGGCATTATCTCTAAATGCCTTGTGTGTATGTGTGTGAGAGAGAGAGAATGAGAGAGAAGAAGAAAACGTCTTCGTTCATTGTACATTTTACTTTTTAAAATGCATTTTATATCCCCGTCGCGAAATAATATTACCAATTAAAACATTGCCTAGGCGTCGAAAAGAAACGTTCCTGCTGAGTCTTAAAATATCTCGGCGAAAGGTTTTGTTTCGACGACGAAATTAAATACGAAAATATTTGCCAAGTTGTGCTTCAAAATCGCATACGTAGCCGTGTTGTATTACAGGATCTTTCAGACTTTACACTGACCTGGAGCAGGAATATGTCGTAGCAAACTTTATACAAACACACTAGTTCCGAATAGATTTGAAAAGGCGCTTGTTCGAATCCGAGCATGTTTCCTGTAATACTAAAAATGTTTTTAATCGCGTTAACGTCTCGGAGTTGACCTGCCATTTGAGTTTTGTGGAGATAGATGAAGAGAGTGAGAGAGAGAGAGAGAGGAAGTTGTAAAGAAAGAGAGAGAGAGAGAAAGAGAACTTTAGACAAGCGGCGGGATCTGGAGAAAAACTTCCCGTCTTGCAAGGAGAGACGGCGAGGTGGAAAGGGTTGGAGTGGGGAAGAGGAGGAAAGAGAGGAACGAAGAGCGCTAACCTTGGCCTAGCGCAGCAAAAAGAGAGGGCAATATCCCCCATCTGAGGACTAAGAGAGAGAGAGAGAGAGAGGGAGGTCTTTTTCCCGAGTTTTAAATCAAGTATATACGAGTACGATTGCCTCCGTGTTTTCTATCCATCGGAGTTCAGAGCCTATTTCCAGGAAATTTTAGAGCTGCACAAAAATAATTTGTTAGGGTTCACTCTTGGTGACCGGAGCGAGCCGGCTTAAAAAAATGCACCTCGGGCTTCTTTCAATACATTTTAGGCAAACATGCTATAATTTTCAAAAGTTTTTGATTTCTTCTAAAATTGTCAAATTTCAGTTAATATTTTTAGGTTTACACTTAGCTAAAAAATGATGGAGGCAAAGTAGTCAAATGCTATTAAAAGTTAGTTAAAAGTAGATTGCATTTTTGTAGCTGCCAATTGCTGTATAAGTTATAATGTTTAAATTAACAACTGCACAAAATTAATTTTACAACTGCACATTGGACTTTCAGAACTACACAAACTTGTTAGAGCTTCACGTTAAAACAGGCCCTGTAGGAGTTCCCAATTTACACACGCTCTTTAATTGTTGAATTAACTTTGCACCGGTACGCCTTCTCTCTTCCTGACCGTTAATTTAATAGCTACGTACGAAAATGATCACGAAATCAATTTCCTGCAAACTCTCTTTTTAATACCTCCAATCTTCTCTATCTAGGTCCTATGTTTTCTTTCCCGACGTCCTTATCTGGACGAATTCGCCTTTATTTTTACGCCATCGTAACAGATTGCTGCATTCATCTGGAAGCAATCGTTTAGCGTGAAAATGACTCGCCCAAACAGTGATTTTATTGGCCTTTGACACGAGTATTTTGGATTTCTTAAATATAAAATGTATATCTTAAGTGCATTTCTGTTTAACTTCAGTTGCATTCTCTATTCGTTTCCACGACCATTTCTTAATAACACTTTAGGCACGACAGCATTCAAGCCGTTCGCATTTCCGCTTGCCCGTTTTTCGGTTACCTTTGATAATTTCCCTTATTTAAAACCTTATTTACATCTGGTGGACTCTTTCGGAATTTTTCGGATTTGAGTCTACAAACCGTAAATATTTATGACATAAACCGCTACTTCCGGTTTACCGATTGTTATCAAAATCTTTTCATATCTTAAGAATATATATAAAATCACAAATATAGAATTTCATGCTGATATGATGAATAGATTTTGAGTTAGAGCGCACGCAAAATTTGTCACACACATACGGACATACAGACACACAGCCATCATCGAGAAAACGGTCAAAACGTGTTCAGGGGACCTCAAAACGTGTATTTCCGTTAAAATCTCGAATTCGAATTTTTTCATGAAAACAATACTTTCTCTGTAGTACGTATATGGACAAAGTAAAAAAGGCGCTTAAATGTCGCCGTCAACTTTATCGGCGCCACACTGTAACCCAAATCATCTTATTCTGTTTTATCTTGTTCCATTGCTTTATCCGCATAAAAATCAGTCATCTCCCATTTATCCAAAGCCTGAATAGGTAAATAATCCAGACAAAGTGTCCTCAACTTCCTAGCAAATACATTTCGCTAAAATTACGTGAATTTGAATTTCCGTTGCGGAAGATGAAATGATCTGCGAAATAAATTACGGTTTTCCTTAGCTTTAACGCCATCGAAACGATTATATTTTTTTCGATCGATAAAAACTTTTGTGCTTCGACGACGCCTTCCGATGTTTATTCTCCGCCCTTTTTCATCTGCGTGAAATGTTTAGATATCATGCACGTGCTTGCTCTTCCATTAATCTCTATAAAGAAGAGGTTTTTATTCCGATAACACACACCTGTTGCGTGCGTGTTATGAGAATCGGATCTTAAAGTCGGTGCCACATCGGTGAAAGGTGGCTAATGCGATGGGAGTTGGCTCGGATATGCGAAGGAAAAAAAAGGCTCTGGGATGTCGGCGGGAGAGAGGGCGAAGTAGAAACGGGAAGAGGATTCAAGAGGGGAGGGAAAAATTGAGGAAAGGGAATGGGCATGTGTATGCAGTCCAAGGGAAGAAGGACTAACTTTTCACACTGGGCCACCATGGCCGCGGCAACCATGGTGGCGCGGCTAGAAGGAACATTAAATCAGGGGCGTGCAACCTACTGCCCGCGGGCCGCATCCGGACCGGTAGAGCATTTTATGCGGCCCGCGAAGCTTTGGTGAATGTATGATCTGCGATATTTATTACAGACAATTTTGTACATTTTAAGAACCGTCGTTGTCATAATACGTACATATCCTGGGGAAGTTTTCGCGGTAAAAATGGTTAAAACATTATTTTCATATTTAAAATCTCTTCGGTAAGTTCCTATGTCAACTCTCATCCGGCCCGCTAAGCTACTTGTGACTTCTAATCCGGCCCGTCAAACCACTCACCTGCATGAATGCGGCCTACCACGTAAAAAGGTAGGTTGCACGCCCCTTCTTTAAATGGACCTTTTCACACTGTGGTGGCCCGAACACTTTGGCCGCGCGGCCAGTAGGATCAGTCGAGACAACCTTTGTGGTGGCCCGCTTCAACTTGGTGGCGCGACCAGTCGAGGTACTACATACATGTAAAAGCATGAGCGCTTTCAGACGAGTAGCCACTAACGGAGCGTTCAGTACAAAAAATCGGTAAAATATACATTGTAGGTACAAACTTTCTCATATACTAATGCGTCGTTTAGTTATCTTTTGAACAATATGTACGACGGAGGCAGGTGATGTAGTACATGATAGCGCGGAAAAAGCGAACTTGTTAAATGAACACTTTCAGAAAGCGTTTACTTCGGTGAGCAACGAATTTAAGGAACCAGCTTCGAATGATAAGGGAAATTCGATGGAAGATTTGATATTCTCTGAAACAGGTATCGCGCACCAGCTAGAGTCGATTAAGCAAAATAAGTCTCCCGGGCCGGAGGGCATACCCGCGCGTGTGTTGAAAGAGCTAGCCTCGGTAATCACACCTTACTTGAAAATAATATTCGATAAATCCGTTGCACATGGTACCGTTCCAAAAGACTGGAAGCTAGCATACGTAACGCCCATCCACAAAGGCGGTGATAAAGAGAACCCCGAAAATTATAGACCGATTTCTTTGACGTCATTATCGTGTAAGATTCTAGAACATATAATCGTTAGCTCTGTTTTGCGTTATTTAGATGGTCGTTCTTCGCTAAGCAAAAACCAACACGGGTTTCGGAAAGGTAGGTCATGCGAAACGCAGCTCGCCCTGTTCGTAAACGATTTGTTACAATGCGGAGAGAAAAACACTCAGGTTGATGCCATTTTCATTGATTTTAAAAAGGCGTTTGACAAAATACCCCATAATAAATTAATAGGAAAACTAGGGAAGTACGGCATAAACCCTAATATCGTGAGTTGGGTAAAAGACTTCCTCTCAAACAGAAAACAGATAGTAGTTATTGATGGGAAATCTTCATACCCGGTAAAAGTCGCATCAGGTGTTCCACAGGGAAGTGTCATAGGCCCACTACTATTCCTGATATATATAAACGATATCTGCTCGGTAGTTCGCTGCAAAATAAGACTTTTCGCAGATGACACGGTTTTATATAAGGAGATAACGAGTCCGGATGACCAAAAATCGCTCCAGGAAGATTTAGACGCCCTTTCAGCATGGTGTCAAGATTGGAAAATCGAAGTTAATCACAGCAAATGTTCCCTATTGAGTTTCTGGAAGAGTAAGAACAATGAATTAGACTCGGAGTACAGTGTTGATAGATTGAATATCCAATCTGCAGAGTACGTTAAATATTTAGGAGTCACCATTTGTCGTGATCTATCATGGAATATGCATATTCGAAGGATCGTAGGCGCAGCTAATAAGAAATTGGGTTTCGTAGGCAGAATAGTAAGAAGTAGCACAGAAAAGGTACGAGAAACGTGTTATTTATCATTAGTCAGATCTCAGGTCGAATACGCTTCCAGCATATGGGATCCGTACGAAAAGGGACAAATACTTGAGTTAGAAAGAATCCATCGCAGAGCAGCCAGATTCGTAAAGCAAAAATATGAGCAAAAATTAAGCGTCACATCACTCTTGAAGGAGTTGAATTGGATATCGCTAGAGGATCGCAGAATTAGCGCTAGGTTAAGGCTTCTGAAGAAATTTAGGTCGGATGTTCTCTTAGAGGAGGCCTCAGGAATATTAGAGGCACCTACGTACATGGGCAGGCACGATCACGAGAATAAAATACGTGAGATCGACTGTAGGACCGAGCGATATCAGAGCTCGTTTTTCCCAAGGACCATACGGGATCATAACAGGAGAGTGATTCCCACGAGAGACGTTATTAGGTAGGTTTTGGTGTGCTGCACCCCCTGCCACCCACCAGTCTGGTGATTTGCAGGGTATCATGTAGATGTAGATGTACTATGTAGAATTATTATAAACGTCAACTTAAATAACTTAGAAATTTGATGAAAATCGTATGAGACGTTTTTTTAAAAAGTTCAATTGTTATTAGTTTCCCAAGAATAACTAGGCTTATATTGTTTTTCAGAAATATGATCTATGTAGTATTATTGTATATGTAAACTCAAGTAACTTTACGAAATTTGATTACAAGTGTTGGAGCCGTTTTTGAGAAAATCAAATTGTTGTTAAAATTGCCTAGAATAAACCCCTTAATTATTGTGCAATGTCAACCATTTCTTCATAGCCTCTATTCTGTATGATAAAATGCCTAAGTACGAGATTTCATTCAATTTCGCTCTACCGTTTAGGCTCTAGACGGGTCACTGCTTTTTCCAAAACACCCAGCAGCTGCTGCCTCTTCAACGTCCATTTTGGAACTGACGAATTTGGTGGCGTCTGTGGTGACTGTATTGGTGGCGCGACCGTGATGGCCGCGGCCATGGTGGCCCCGTGTGAAAAGGCGCTAAGGTCTATGAAAGAGCTAGCCCATTAATAAATACAACAGGGTTCGCCATTAGAGAGAGAGAGACTCACTCAGCTCAAATGATTCTCTGAAATTTCATATCTTCCATTTCATCTTTTTGACATCTTTCTTCCTCAAACTTTTTAATCTCTGCCTTTCTTTCTTTCATTTTTTATGTTCTTCGTGTTTTTCTCATCGACATCTATAAATCTCCCTTTGACGTATACGTTCACCTCTTCCTGTTTCTACAATCCGCATTCCCATCCTCACCTTTGATATTTAAAGATTATCGTGTTGTCTTTATTTATTTCCTCCTATCCTTCTTCCGATTTTATCCAATTTTATATTTCTGTTTTGGCCAATTCATTCATGCCTTTTCCTCTTTGAAGTACCTTCTTCCCTATTCCATTTCCATCTGCGCTACAGCTCTCTTTGACTTTCTCTCACTCCCTCTTTCTGCCCCTGTATGAACTATCTCTAACCCTCACTACTCTCTCTCTCTCTCACCATTTGCATAACTCTCGCTCTACACCCCACCGACCTTATCTCATTGTAACTTCAAGCAGTGTGTTTGCCCCTCGAAAATTGAGCCAGAAGGGAAACTCGTTTTTATAAGTGTTGTCCCTATTTGTCGAGGGGATCTCGGGCCTTAATTGGTTGAAAAGTTTTGGCGGTGGAAATGTCAGGTATGTCTCCCTTGATATTCTCCGAGGTGGGTGGGTGTGCAAAAGCCTAGGCCGAATCAATAAAAGTGAAAGTGTAATTTCGCGTAGCCCGCTCTGTTCGCTGTAATCGCGGCGATTTTTGCGGACATTTTCCTACGGCTAAATTTCTCTCTTTAAACTTATAATGAGTCGAGCGTTATCGTAAATTTACGTTAGAGCAAGGGTTGCCAAAATTATTCAAATATTTTTCTCCCGGAACCCTAAATAAGAGGTGGTAAGCCAAGTTGCAGTGAAATTAACGTTGTAATCATTGTAATTGTTATTTACATCGTTATGTATCTTACATTGTACAGTTTACTAGTGAAGCTAATGTTTCCTGCTGTAAATAAGAGAAGGAAGAACGTATCGTGTCTCTTCCTCTGTCTATCGCGGAACCCCATTTATCTTCTGCGGAACCCAAGGGTTCCGGGGAAACCCAGTTTGAAGACCTGCACGTTACAGCAAAGTAAATTAATTAATTAATTAAAAAGGTTTTTTTAAAAAATAACTTTTATATTATGCAATAAAAAGGAAAAAATAAATTTTTATTTATATATCGATCGTGTGTTCGACTGGTAAGGAGGAACAAAATTTACAATTTCAGTGGAATAAATTCCTTCTTGCTCAACAATGTTGATTTACTAAACTTTATTTATAACTTTTGTAAAAGTTATATGGCGCCTTACAGGTTTTATTATCTTGCGCCATAAACTTTTACAAAAGTTATAAATAAAGTTTAGTAAATCAATAGTGTTGAGCAAGAAGGAATTTATTCCACTGAAATTGTTGTAAATTTTGTTCCTCCTTACCAGCCGGAACTCACGATTGATAAATAAATAAAAATTTATTTTTTCCATTTTAGTGCATAATATAAAAGTTATTTTTTAGAAAACCTTTTTTTAATTAATTGAATTGAAAGAATTAAAAAGGATTTTACAAGCCAACAAATACCAAGAACCGCATATAAATCGGGCGATCAAGAGAAAACTAAGTGCAAAACGAGAAGATGAGAAAGAGAAAGAAAAAAGGGCATGTCTCCCCTACGTCAAGGGAACAACGCACAAATTGGGACACGTATTAAAGAAATATAACATTACGACAATTTTTCAGTCCGTCAACCAAGTTAAGAGGACATTAAAAACCACTAAACGTAGGACGCCACTACAGGTGGATACCATGCAGGACTTGCGATCAAGGTTATATAGGGGAAACAGGAAGAACGATCAAGACACGCGTAGAAGAACACAAATGAACCATTAGACTCAAACATGCCGACAAATCAGCAGTAGCAGAACACGCCGCCGCGCCGGGGGAGACGAAATAGATTTCGAAAATACAGGAATTCTCGCGAAAGAAAAACTTTATGGAAAACGGGAGGCATTAGAAAAATGGAAGCACGGTAAGAATTTCAACAGAGACAGCGGCTATAAGTTGTGCAGCACTTGGACCCCAGTGATAGCAAACAGCATGATAAAACGAAAGCCACAGCAAAAGTCACCCCACCACCAACCCTCCCCTTCCTATAAACCACCCACTCCTCCTCTGCTACCGTAGTATATATAAAGTATACATGATGACACCCGGCCAGATCGCCCTGAAGAAGTCTCCGGCAAAGGAGAGGAAACGTTGGCGGTTAACGCAAAAAAATTACGCGGGATAACCCGAAAAAACCTATGTTCAGCAATAATTAATTAGGTAGTTTAAGTGTTTTTATAAGCTCTTCTTGTCACTCTAGCGAGTTTGATTGCTTTAACACTCACAACGCTTATAAGTAAAAGTATGACAAATGTTGGTAAACAATCGCATTACACAAATGACACACTGTATAATTCCTAAACTGTATAATTCTATATTCAGAGAAACAATAAGAAAGGTAGTAACCTACTACCAAATTAATCTTCACCGTAGTCACCATTATTTATTATTGCATTCTCCATTCCAGCGTTTTTCAAACGTTTTGTATCGCGACCCAGTCGAGCGACAGGCAAAATGTGCCAAAAAACGTTTTGAATTGAGTTTTCATTTACTCCAGATAGAAAGCATCGTTTACTGAAAGATTGGCATTTTTCCAATGAGAGCATTTAGTTCCCTTTGAGTATTGACACATTTCAGCTATGGTTATGTATTGAGTGCTGCTCAGATTTTCCTCGTGAGCCTCGCGACCCACTTCTGCGTCGCCATCCGTACTTTGAAAAGCACTGCTCTACAGCATAACGAGCTGCGTTCAGTTGCCAAAACTGTTTCTATACGTGCTATGAGTCTCTGAAAACATTGTAACATTTCATAGCTTTCCTACATTCACTAAAGAATTACCTAGGTCGTCTTATCACCAACAACAAATTCAGGAATAAGCACTCGGGTATCAAAAATTGATTTTTTTAAAATTTGGTTCCTATCGTAGATATCCCAGATTGCCCTAACAAGGTTACGAATGGTGAACATACCTAAACTACTTATCTTTTAGATTTATGATACTCCAGTACTTACTTTTTTTATTGTCTTACACTTTTACAGAAAAATCACTGATCTTTGCGACATTTTAATGGGGTATATCAGAGGTTCCCAAACTTTTTGCAGTCACTGAACCCATACATTAAAATATTTTTTCTCGCGAAACCCTAACTTAAAGAGGTAGTAACCCACATCGCAATAAAATTTATTTTATAATCACTGTAATTGTTATTTACATTATTTATGTATCTTACATTATCCAGTTTATAAGTGAAGTTCAAGTTTCCTGCTGTAAATAAGAGAAGGAAGAACGTATCGGGTCTTTTTCTCAGTCTCTCGCGGAACCCATTTATCTTCTACGGAACCCTTCGGTTTCCTCGGATCACAGTTTGAACTTGAAGACCTATGAGGTATATCATCATCGGGAACAACCGTGCAATTTCAGTTTCTTTTCAGTGTTAAGTCGACCTTTCTAGTTCTTCTTGTATCTGTCGACTTAGTCAAAGTATTTCCACCTTATATTTTGTTCATTTAGTAAAGCGTATTTGTATCTTATATACATATTTCGTATGCATCCGAATTTTGTAAACTTTAATATTCAAATGAACCTATCACTTAGTCGCTATTTTCGATCTCGGAAAAATTAACCTCGCGCATCATTCCGCCATGAAAGTTTTTGGGCATTTCGTTCTTCATTATTTTCCTACATTTAATTTGAGCTAACTTCACGGCTGAAATCCAAATAATGATTTAGGTAGTCCTATACTCACGAAACTGGTGGTAAAAAATAGTTTCTCATTTTGGATCTCCGCTGAGGACGGCTGATTTCCGTCGGAGTTACTTTCGTCATCATTTGAACCTTTCATTAATAAACAATTTATTGAATGCTCTTTCGTTAGTGTTTTTCGTGAAATATCTTTAAATATTCGTCAACACAGTCTTGTCTATATGAATGGAGTTGCGAGGTCATATAGATAATTAGTAGATAATTTCGGAATATATCGCGGACTACGCGTCATAACAATGATCCTATGTATTTTGGTAATGATTAAAAGTGTATCTTTTAGTATAACAAAACAAGCTATCTCCTGAATATTAAACATTTTATAAAGTTTCATATTTTCTTTTCACTCCGTAAATTGTTTCGTCCAGTATTTAAGTAGAACCCGACTAACGAGAGAGCCGCACATTTTGAACTAGCGGGCCGCATGCGTTCTCTAGGAGATCCATTCGAAGGGGCAACTTATATATAATCATAAAGGAGGATTCGGAGTGATTAAGGAGAGAGATTAACGCCCGTGGATTAACTTGAATAAAACAGTTGAGTCACGAGATAGAGAGAGAGAGAGGAGGGTAAAAATCGAAGGAAATGCCCGATATGGAATTCTCGAAAGAGAGGGTAATGGTATTTGGACGCGAAAACAAATTGGTTCGAGAGGTTAACCCGAAGCGAAATGATAGAAGAGATATGGTGGGCGGAGGAGGAAAAGAAAAAGAGTTGTTTTCGGATGGCTTTCCTCCTTTTTCAACTTTTTCATCTTAAGCCTCTCCTTGTTTTTCGAGGGCCTGATGGACGAACTTTTGAGTGCACGGAATTTTTCTCGCGAGCGAAGTTGTAACCATTTCCGTCGTGAAAATTTACGGCGCGGAATGAGAATCTTCCTCTTCATATTTCTTATTGTCTGAAAGTTTAGTCTCGTTAATCTTGAACCCTATTCAGAGGCGTAACTATGGTTGCGTGGGCCCAGGCGCAAGGATTAATAGCGGGGCCTCCGTCTTGAAAAATGAACGAATAAGGCAAAAGTAACAACAGTAATTTTTCAGAGGACATTATTTAACGTTCGTTATCCTTGATATTTATCATTTATACGTTTTGAATAAATATAATTTTTTCTGTTGTAAAGTTTCAAAATTACGTAACACATGACTTGTGAAGCAACCTTATCGTGAGAGTTAATAGATTTTATCGCATATCCGGGAAACTATGAAGATTTAATGACTTTTATATTCATCTTTTGAGATGCGAATGGGTATTTTTGAGCTCAAATCACGCCATATTATTACATATTGCCTTTAGACTGCTATTAATATGTACAGCTTGAAACAATAGGCATGGACCAGTTTCGCCTTTTCAACGTTTTCTTTAAAATTCTTTAAAAATAGTATTATTTTTGGGAATTGTTCTCTTTGATTTACCATTTTCAGCTAGAAATTCAACCCTTGCGACCGAAAATTTTTCCTAGATTGATATCTTCAATGAAATTACTTTTGAAATATTCGAGATGTAGGAAAAATCATGAAATAAAAAAAATGCATGTGTAGATGATTATAAATGTACTTTGATTTTGTTTTTTTTATCAGTAACGTCGGAGCTTACGATCACCTAGCACGCTCTTGAGTTATCCCTCAATTGTATTTTTCTGTTTTATTGTTGTTCAGTCAAAATACCTCGTCGTTTATTCCCGCATTAGTTTCTGTACCCATTAAGAACATCTACACTGGTTGCCCGTTATTTCGCGTTTATGTTTTGCTTTTCCACGTGCATTGGAATTCTTTGCGTTGAATGATGGTTCCGCAGCATAACTATTTAAGATCACGTTTCCGACTTTCGTTTACGTTCTCCTCACAGATTTTCGGCTTCATTGTGCATTGTGTGCCTTCCACGAATCATTCGCCGTGACCCATTCCCATAGAAACTTCGCCGCAGCCTGTTGAATTAACGGCTGCATGGAATTTCGAACCGTGCCTTAAGTTGTGCGCCTCTTTGAGGTATTGTTTTTGCACTGATGGTTCTTTTTATTAACTGGCCTCGTCAAAGTTAAACAATATTAGCAATAACTAACTCATTATCTCACAAGAAGCAATTAATGGAAATGTCTCAATTAACCAGCTTCTTAAAAATAATAACCCATATTTACTGCCTACAATGAGATTATAATTAAAAATTACAATGAGATTATTTATCAGATGATTTTATCGGAAAATATATTTCTCTTCGGAATACAAAATGGGCAACTTTTCTATAATGCAATTCTTGCAAAAGTGTCATAAATTTAAAAAATAACGTAAATCTTAATATTTTTACAAAGATGTTATAGTACTTTGCTTTAAATCTTGGAAAACATAACGTTAAGTAATTAGCCAGTAACAAAATAAGATGTGATTTCAACGGTCCAATTGACTTTTCATGTACTTACAGTTAAAAATCCTGCGACTTAAACTCAGAGAACACCTTAATGCAAATCGTTGATCCATCAAGAAAAAGACACCTCAAAATGATTACGTCTCGGAAACAATTCTGTTTTATCTCGCGCGAACCGTTTCCTCAAAAAAAATACGAGGGCATTTCTTACAAATTGATAAAAAAAAAGAAATCACTCTGCATCAGATGCAATGCACATCCATTAAGTCTAACGTTAGGGGGAAAAATAAACAACATCAATCGCATTTATTTGTGCGATAAATTCCACCGTGGGAAAACACCGGAGCGATTCAAAGAGGCCGCTCGTCAGAGCGTGAAAGTTTTGGAATCGGAGAGGATTAGTTCCGATAGGGCTTGTGGGGAGGGGGAAGGGAGGAGGGTGGGTGGGGGAGGGGGAGGTGGGGACCGTCGTCTGGTTCGGTAAATGTCTCGGAAATGACGCGAAGAGTCAGGTAGGGCGGAGGAGTCACTTTGGTGCGGACAAGTGGAGTTGATAGAGGGGAGTGGGGGGGGGGGGGAGCGGGGTGGAATGGGAGAGGGGAGGTAATAGGATAGGAATTGGGGGAAGTGGCGTTCGGAAAGTATGGGAAAGAGCGGAAGGGTAAGAATTTGAAAGTTATCGTAGAGGAATAGGTAGCGAAATAGCTTACAGAATCGGAAATGAAAGGGGAAATAAAGCCTTAAAATAGAAAGGTATTTTTTTTAATGTTGGAATTAATAGAGAATGAAAGTGGTGAAAGGGGAAAAAATATATGACAGATTTATAAATGAGGTTCTTTGTGCGCAGAAACTATAAAAAGTTAACCAAGTAACCCGCAAAGGAACTTAGACGAATGTGCTCTAAAAATAAGAAAGTAAGGATAGAAATGATGCAGAAAATCATTATTTTATAGTTCCTTGCGCCGGAAAGTAAGGTGCAGATCAATATTATGCAAGCGCAAAATGCTGTAATTATATACCGAAACGAAAAGGAAGATAAAAACTTGTGTATATACACACAATCAATTACATACGTGCATTTGTAAAGAGATGCAGAGCAAACAGAATTAGACAAGGGTAGGCAGACAAGGGGTGTGTGGGCTACGATAGGTTCACAAAATCAGCGAGGAAGGAAGGTTGTTTGGTGGACTGAATAGAGAGAGAGAGATTGAAGTACAGAGGGAAAATGTGGGTGAGTCGGCGGTTGGTAGCGTGGTTTGCCCGAGGGTGAAATGAGGGCGAAAGAAAAAGGAGATGCGGGAGGGAGAATCGGGACGGTTGATTGGCTGTGGCGGGGCACGTGGTAACCAATTAGGAGAGGTAGGTAATTGACTTAGTCCGAGGAGGTGATGAGAGTGATATGAGATGAGGGTTGGGATAAGGCGTTTGGGGATGAGGTGCAGGGTAGCATAAATGGGGAATATGGAACGGTGGAGGAGAAGGGCTGGATAGGGGGAGGAGGAGGAGGAGGCATGCGCCGAGGATTGATATGAAAGGAGGAGGAGGGTTAAGCCTCCGTTACCTGTGTTTTTTTTCTTTTTTTATCTCGAAGGTGCACTCGAGATTTTTATCTGATTGGCTTCCGTTCGCTCGTTATGAATGCGAGGAGGTCTCGGAGGTGAATCGAAGAGAGAGCACTCGAAAACCCTCGAGGGTAGAATTATTTTTCGAGGGTGGGTGAGAAGGAAGGAAGGAGGGAAGGATGGATCCCATCCCTTCTCGTTTGCCCTCTGTTTCTCTCCATCTGTCATGTTTTTGCATCCAGGAGTACCTTGCGGCAATAGTTTTAGGCTGGATGTGTTTTAGGATAGCGGAAGGTTCTTATTTATTATTGTTTCGGGACAGCTGCTACTTGTGTTTTTCGAGTCCTAGGATCTTTTCTCCTATATCAGTCTTTCTTAAAGAGGTGTTTTTTTGAGAGTCGTCATTGGGTTTCATATACGTATGTGGCTGTGTTTTCCTATAATTTAGGCTGTTAAAGTTTAAATTAAAGGTTTTTGGGATTCAGTCAGAGAGAAACACAAAATAAAGCACGAATCGTGTAGTTTGAAAACTGCTTTACGAGTGAGAAAAATTACCACTTCTTTCCCCGTGTATGCAAAGCGGCATGGGTTGTACCAAAATGTCGAAAAACGTACTCATACTAGATATAATTTTAAGCTTATCTGTGGTGTGTCTGTAGCATCTTTGTGATTTTTAATGCCTAGTCATTTAGCGAAATGGAAATATCGGACTATAATGATTTCCGCAAGAATTTTTCGTGTCCTTTGCGTGATACCTACATTTTCCTCTGCTTTTGCTGCATCGAAATGATATTCCCCAAGAAGATCCTTCTTTCATAACTATAACCGAGTAAAACTAAATCTTCGAGCGCAAATTCGGAATTATACATTGGCGATTCACATGATATTTATCAATTGCTAACGTTGAAAATTAAAGTACATGCGTCTCGTTGCGGTGTCCGTTTATTTAACTGGTTCCATGAACATTATGTCGACTTTTCAAAGGGATTCGCTGCAACTCGGTCCTTCCTTTGTTATTTTTTTGCATTAAAACTTCATGTTACCCCAAATTTAAAAAAACTGACTCCTAAAAGATAATCGACGTCTTTTTTCGAAATATTTATTTACTTAACTGCGTATTTTTTCCCTCTATGTTCACTTCCTTCCATTGAGCGAGCCTTAAATCTTCAGGTCAGCAGTTCGGCTTTTACATGGCTTGTTTGGTAGATCAGTCAATATCTCATCGCTTAACCGCCCTTTCCCTTCTAACCCCATCCCCTTCTACTTATATCCGCTCTCCCCCTTCACGAGAGAGAGCGCAAAATTGATGCGTGTATAGGTGCGGATGTTGGGGAGAGAGATTCTGGAAGAGAGGGATGGTAAGGAGGGGGGGGGGAAATAGGGGAGGGGAGAAGGAAGAGGAGGGCTCCGTTTGGGCGTTCCTATCCACCGCCCCCAACTCCCCTTTAATGCGAAGAGAAATAGCTCCCATTACATCGGAGTGCTTGGTCACGTCAAGCGTAAAGTGATTCTGTAAACCGTCCCGACCTCTTGCCTCCCTTTAAGGCCTCTTCTTATTCTCCTTCCTCCGTCTTTATCTCCCTCTTCCACTTCTCTCCTTCTCAACTATCTCCATCGAAATTCCCGTTTCCGTCAGGCTTACAAGGGAAGGACCCGTACGTGGGGTCATGGATTTTGCAGAAACTTCGTAGGTGCGTAGCGCTGGACTCCAGGATCACAGCCAACCCCCCTTTTTGGGCGTATACGATCAGTAGTTTTTCTGCGAATTGCGTTTAAAATTCGCAGTTCTGCGACGCGCACGATAATTACCGAAACGCTCACAACGATAGACTACTGCTCGGTGAACAAGAGAATATATGAAAAATTCCGAGAACGAAACTGTACCTATAGATGGAAAAAATTAAAAAGTGATTGCGTATACTGAGTAAAACTTCACCGCGAAGAAGAAAAACAGGAATAATAAAAAAAAGCGACCGAAACCGGGCGCGAAATTCGGAATTACAGCTTTCTAGCCCAACTACCTAGCGCTGCTCTACGACTGGTGTTGTTTATCGTTGCGGCCGTTTGGGTAATAATCGTGCGCGTCGCAGAATTGCGAACTTTAAACGCAATTTTCAGAAAAACTACTGATCATATACGCCCTAAAGGGGGGTTGGCCGTGATCCTGGAGTCCAGCGCTACGTACCTACTAAGTTTCAGCAAAATCCATGACCCCACGTACGGGTCCTCCCCCTTGTTAGCCTCCATTTTTTACTCTCTTCCCTCATCCTCCATTCCCGTCTCCTCCCTAATTCCTCCATTCCTGTCCGTATCCCGTTCCTAAAGCTTCCTTTTTCTCTCTCTCGGTTTTCCCATTCCCCCATGGAACTCCATCTCTACTACTACCTATAGCAACCCTTTTATTCCCTTATATCCTGACCCTGTGGTTCCTTTCCCTTTCGCATTCATTTCAGTCCATCCTTTTTATCGTCCATTTCTCCTACTCTTCCGATCCTCTTCCTGTCCTCCGTTTTTTACTTCCTCTCTCCCATTACCTCATCGATCCATCCTTGTTCTAGCTTCCTCTCTCTCTTTCTGTTAATCTCCATCTCCCTCCCTTATTCCACATCCTCGGTCCCCCCATTCGTTTCCTATTCTGCCCATTTATCCATTTCCTAGGCCGTCTTTCCAGACATAACTTCTCTCCCGACCCCGCTCCGTTCTCCCATGCCGCCCGTCCGAAATCTTCCATCATCACAACATCTCACAGTCCCTTCTAGGTTCTTCCGCTCCATCATTTCCCTCCTTCCTCCCCTCTTTTTTGAACTTTCTTTCGTGTCGTTCTTCTGCTTTGGTGGAGATGCTCTCTCCCCCCTCCCCTCTATTACCCCCCAGTCCCCCCTCCCCCTGCTTCCCTTCACCCTATTTCCCTCCCTCTATTCCCATCCCCACCCACTTCCCTCCGCCTCATGCCATCTCTCCCGCATATTCCATTCCTCTTAGCCACTCAATCATGAATCGCTCCCCCGCATCTATGGGCCGATTATTATTATTTTTTTCGTGGCTTGTTTCTAACGAAAACTTTGGCCGCGACTGGAATCGCTAAGCGTTAAGATCGATGTTCGTTGGATATGTTTTTGGTTTAAGTACGCCGGCGTTTGGAAGCGTCGTTCGAAGCCCGTTTCTGTAGTTTTTAGTTGAAGTTTTGTCTTTAGAATCATCCGGCAAGCGTGGTACTTGGCGATCACCCGGAAGAGATCGGGTTTTCTTCCTAATAATGAGATGTATGATCGTTAAAGAGTTCTGAATATTTACTTAGTATTTGCTTAACTCTTCGTTCCGTTTCGCGAGTAAACATTTTTCGATTTCGACGGTCACGTTACGCAATGACTCAATCGTCATACTGGCGTGATCTAATACTCATATTTTGATTAGCACGCGACGATTTGATTTTCCGAGGAGAGAGGAAATTGAATCGAGATTTGTAAGGGTTCCCAAGAAGGCGCCTGCGAGGCGGGGTTTACGTTCCTTTCCCCTTGCCTTGGGAGGCCCCTCTCAGCATTTCAAACGAATTAGAACCTAGGAATTTGTCAATTCGGGGATCTCTCCCCAACCCAAACATCCTCGTAACGACCCTTCCTTTCCTGCGTTCCCTTTCTTTCTCCCTCTCTCTCTCTCTCTATCCTCTTTCTCTAATCTCTCTCTCCTTCTCTCCTCCCAAAACCCACCCTAGCCTTAGGGGGCGCTGGCGTAAATATCTCACCCCAATCCTCCGAAGAAACACGGTGGATGGATAGACCCAACGGAGAAATTGGATACCGGATATTTTGTTTTTATTTTGTAATTTCACGTTTTCCCCGTTACGACACATATCACCGACGTACTTCAAGCGTCTTTTCCCTTCATAACCTCCATCCGTATCCCTTTTTCATTCCATTTTCTCCCTTATCCGGGAGTTCTCCATTCCCCCCTCCCCCCATCTACCTATTCCTAAGAAATCATGCCGACGTCCGCACCACTCTTCTGCTGAAAATCCAATTTCTTTGATATTTTCCCTAAAATTCTTTCGGTTAATTTTTTATTCTCTCTCTTCCATATCCGAAGTCTTGTTTTATTATTTTCCCTTCCCGTATCCTCTTCATTCTCCCTCTCTCTCTCTCTTTAGTCCCTTTACGATATTTTATTCCGTCCCATTCCTCTTTGGCTTTTGTTTCCTCCGCAGAAAGTTCCAAAAACTACCACGCTCGCCCTCTGCGGTTTCCGCGCTTCATAAATCTTATCCAACATCCGATTGGCTGATTTTTTTTGGGAGAGTTTTTGTCTTCTTTCAAAGTCGGTTTTCGGGGAGTGAGGGGGGATGGGTTTTTTTTTTACGGATTTGAAAAAAATAATGTTACAGCATGTAATTATACCGCATCGTTATGATTGTATTGGTTCACTTTTCCGAAAAATTGATCTCAAAGGTTTTTAAACGTTGCTTTATTCCTAAAAATCAGTCGCGGAAGATACCGACAGATACAGTATCGATAATTTTTTTTAGAAAATATTGCTCTTTTACCACAGAATTGAGATGAATTTTAAAAATGTCAATAGGGATGACATGAATTGCTTATATTTTTATATTTACAGCCAATAAAGATTGAAGTTACCATAAATTTTGTCAGAACATTAAACTAGAGAATTTACTAACCAATTTTATTTTAATACGAGGGTGATTTCCCGTCAAAATTGATGGATGAGAATTCTGTTGTGTAGCGTAACACTGGCGTGGAAGTGGTAGATCCGGAATAGGTGAGAATAATAAACTTGGCAGTCTTTTAAGCGTGACCGACTGAAATACAAAGGTTTTTATAGTAATTGGGATTTTTACATGTATGGTGATACCTGGATATACCGCGGATTTCGGCGGAGGCGCAGTGATCCGCGGTGTAACTGAGGACACGCTCTCATAGATAGGATAATGTATGTGTAAAGAGTGCCGTAACTAGGGCGGGGCAAGCGGGGAATCTGCCCCGAACGCAACTAAGCAAAGAACGACGTAAAAAATCCAAATAGTAACTAAATAAACTAGAGAAAATAATTTCTTGAAGGGGGAGAGGGCTCATATTTAGTAGCTTGCCCCGGGCGCTAACATATCTAGTTACGGGGCTGTGTGTAAACAACTCTTTAGGTTTTTATTTTTATCTGCTATTATCGCTTCAAACGACAGAAATGAGAATCAGTATCGTTCTGTAGTCAATGCTGTAGAATATTTTTTAAGTTAACCGTAGACTGCAGATGGAATAAGGAATACCCGCTTAATATCCGAGCCACGGTATAATCGACGGTGTTATAACCGGGGATCACTGCATGTATTAACGCCTGTGCGTACATAATCGAGCCTATCCTGCTCGAAAATCTATCGCTAGCATATTTTGACTCCCTCAAACAAGAAGCATTTCCCCGTTTGTAATTATAGTATCTCTATTTTTCTCATCCCTTAAAGGTTGTTGCAAAATGGACACTCGATTTCTATCGATCAAGTCGCCATCGTTCTTCATAATTTTTCTTTTTTTAGAATTGCCCAGTTTTAAAAAAAAATGCAGATCGGAGAGCACGCGGCGAAAAATAATCCCGCCATTTCCACAATTCGGTTCAGATAATTTTTTGAAGTGCTCGATTTTTTTTCATTCGCGGCTGGAATTGCCGGTTGGAATCTTTCCAGGACCTAACGACTTGTTAAAATACGGATCCTCCGGTTTTTATTATTTTATTTTATTTTTTATAACTTTTCATCCAAAAGTCTTCTTTAATTTATATGTCTCTCCATAAAAATTCGGATGGCTGAACATTTGAAAAGATTTAATTTTAATAATAAAACTCCCTTTGTGTTCCCGGTATCTGTTCTCACTTCATGCGCCGTTTCTCGTCACCGTTTCGATTTCATTCTCCCTTTTTATAATTCTCTTTCGCTTTCTCTCTATCTCCCTACATCTCTCCAGCTATAAATCTTCCTCGGCCGTCGTCGCTAGAGCGGAATTCTTATGCAGGATCATGATACATGACTGTTTTAATAGTTCTTCGGTTCGAATACCGACGTTGCGAAAGTTGGAGGGGGTTAATGTAGAAAATGGCTTTCTCATCACTTATGCATGGGCAGGATTTGAATGTTAATGTTATTTTTTCTCCAAAAAAATATATAACTGATGAAATTTTCCGAAGAGGGATTTATTGTTAATACATACTTCCTCCTTGTGAAATATCTTCAATGTTTCCGGAATGAGGCTTAAGATCGGATATTCAGGGATGAAATTTTACTTACGAAGTTTGGGGATAAAAGTGGCGATCTAACTTTTAGAAACTCCGTTATCTCCGAGGACAAACATGTTTCCTTCGGAATTATTATCAGATATCCTTTACGCTGCCAGATAATCCTTTCATCATAAAACATCACGTCCATCGTTGTCATGACTAATTTCTTAAGAAATCGTTCGGCATTAACGTTCGTATGTCTTCTCTTCAACTTTTCCTTTCAAAGGAATCTCATTTTCCTTAGCTCTCGTAGAGAGAAAAATAAGAAATTGATTACGCCTTGACATGTCACACAATGGAATCCATCCTGTAGAAAAATATCCAAGTTTCCTTTCATCGAAATCAGATGCACATACGCAGCCTTTTTTTCGATAACTCCCCCCCCCTCCCCAAATCCCTTTCCCTCGTATACGTCACCCCCCCCCCCCCCAACCCCCCTTGTCTTTTATTCCCTCTCCCTTGAGAGTTGAAAGAAAAAGTAAACCTCGGAGTGCAACGGCGAAAGAAAAACTTTTCTTTTATCTCTCTCTCTCTACGGATATAGAAAAAAAAACAAAAAAAAAACAAAAAAACAAAAAAACAAAGGGAAGACGGAACTCTTCGCTGCACGCTTCCACTGCCAATACGAACGTTCCGTGACGTGACTCGGTTGTTTCTTTTTTCATCTTCCATCATCCCCTTCTTCTCCGTCCCTTTTTTTCTTTTTCCCGCAGTTTGACGTCGTGCGGCTATCTTCTCCGTCTCTCCCTCTCCTCAACCCCTCTCTTTCCCTATCTTCCTGACCCCTCTCTCTCTTACCCCATTTCTTTTCCCCTCTCCTCTCCTCCACTCGTTTCCCCCTCTACTTCCACTCCACTCTTTTCCCCTCTCTCTTTCCCCTCTCTCTTTCCCCTCTCTCTCTTTCTCCCCCTCTTTTCCATATCTCTTTCTCTCCCTCTCTTTTACCTCTCTTTTTCCCCCTCTCCTCATCCCCTATTTTCCTTCCCTCTGTTACTCCCCTCTCCTCCCCTCATATATTCATCCTCTCTCTTTCTCCCCTTCTCTTTTCGCTATTTCTCCCCTCTCCTAGCACCCTCTCTTTCATCCCTCTCCTTGCCTCCTCCCTTCCCTATCTCTTTCGTCTCCTCGCCTCCTCTCTTTCACCCCTCCCACCCTTCAGCCCCTCTCTTTCTCTTCCCTCTCCTCCCCTCCACTCCGTCTACTCCAAACCTCACCCTCGCTCGCCACCACCTCTCCTTAGAAACGCACGCCTGTTTCTTTTGACACACGAGTGACGCATGATATGCAGTGCGTCTACGGGTCGTCGAAGGCATTAACGGTGTGGAGAGATTGATGAACAATAGATCGCTGTCGTGGTGGGGCGGGTTTGAGGGGAACAAAAGCCTTGGTCTCTCCGGTGAATGGGTTACCGTGGGTGTTTTTTTTTAAGAAAACGAAAAAAAAACAAGACTTCCAGACGCATTCAGGTAAATCTTTGAGTTGGGAGTCCTTCAAATCTCCGAGGAGTTTATCTAAGAGAAGTCGAAGTAACTTTTGAGAATGAATTTTAAATTTGAATTTTTTTTAGCATTTCATAGTTTTTGAACAAACGAAGGAAAATGTCTTTCTTAGCTCCAAGAAGAGAGTATTGAAAATTTTCCTTCAAATAATCGCTTTACCGATATTTTTTGTATTTACCTGTATATTTTTTGTTTTGATGCTTATGCTAATGCCTTGGTTTACGGTTTAATATTTGAGGTATTGAACAGAAACCAAGCTGAAAATTAATGGACGCCATTTAAAAAAAAAATTTTTTACGAGTCAACTTCATCACGAAGTTTCTAGTTCTTTTCTGGCACGTCGAGCAGTAAATCGCGGAAAATGTTTCGCAGGAAAAATAAATTACAAAACGACTGAAACGGGATGAAGAATAAACGTCCGAGGAGAGCGTGGAGAAGGAAAAAAGAAAGAGCGCACATCTCGGCGTCGATGCTTTTTTTTTCGCGATCGGGAAAAAATGCTTCTCTTGTGACTTGGCAACCGTCGGCGACCACGATTCGGGGCTGTTATATTATCGACGTCCGCGCACCAGACGGAATCGACTGCAGTTCAGTTTGTGTGTGTGCGTGTGTGTCGGTCGGTGGAGTAAAGGCGACGGGTTGTGTGGGAGGGAGAGAGAGAGAGAGGGTATAAAGGGAGGTGCAAAGTGGGAGGACGTCCTCTTGTGACAAGAACACATCTGCTGCTGCAGCCACAGTACTCCCTCGTGGATACCATTTTCAAGTGCCTCGCACCCGCGCTAACCGAGTCCCCAGTTGCGTTCGGTTTCCCGGTAAACTGCCTTGCGAAGCTCAGACTTGGAATCGAAGGGTCGCTTGCGACGTGCATTCTATGTCGACCAGCTAAAAAAAAAAAAAAGATCCGCTAGAGTTAGCGTAGCGGAACACTCTATTATAACTAATTGTTCTGGCGCAATTGCAGTGACTCCGTCGACGTTATAACTTTTTGGGTTGTATTATAATGTAATTTTAATCTTGGATGGAAGCTTTCTGAAATATAATAACCGCGCGCTAAAGTACGTTTGTGATACCTACCACCGCATGTTTTTTTATTAATCTGAAAACAATTGGTGTGAAGACAAGATAAACGTCGAACTTTTCATTCATACCAAGGTAATTTTAAATTGGAATCGGAATGGAAATGAGATTGTAGTCGTCTGAAATTTTTATTTTACGGATTGACAACTAAATTTTCGCTGTAAGCATTACGTAATATTGACTTTAAAAAAACTGCCCGAGTAAAGCTATGTTAGCTAAACTAGACGCTGTTCTGGTGTACGTTTCACCTTCTCCTTCCTTTTGTAAATAATTGAAGTTAGTGTGTTTATTTTTGGATTCTAAGATGGGCGGATGTGAGAGAAGAGAACAGAAGAAAACGCACTAACCAACCGAGCAACATGAAACTTCCCCATAACCAATTTAATGAACAATAACTGCCCTTTCCAGTCGTTCCTTCTCTTCCGATGTTTTAATCAGGGAGAGACAATGCGCTGATGAAGGCGCATTATATTTCGCTCTCGAGCGTTAAACCGATTGAGTGATTAATGATGTTTTTATTGGGTGGAATTAGGTCGCCGTTCTTCTCTCTCTCTCCGGGACAACTGCGGTTCGATTTCGTACAAGCTCCGTCTTCAAGGTCCGTTTCTGATGGATACAGTTTCTTTATGGAAGGTTTCTGTATCTTGATGCGTTAAAGGTTAAATTAAATCTCAAACCATTACGAATAGTTCAGTCGTGTGCCATACTTTTATCCAACTTACTTCCCAGCTGTGAGAACGAGATAAATAGAAGCAGTGCTTTTTTGTAAAAAAAAACGTGCCGGTACTCCCCCCCCCCCCCCCCCTTCCACCTCTTCCTTCGCCCTCTCCCCCTTCTCTATTGAATTTGTGATGAACTTTTAATAACAAAGTTGATAATAAAAGTCAAAATGTTTAACATTTACAGAAGCCGTTTATTACTTTAAGTTTGAAATAATTAAAAAAATGAGAATGTACCGAAATTAGTCGTGGGTCAACATCGCTCTGAAAAAGGTGCCGGTAAGCCGTACCGGCGCGTACCGTCACAAAGAAAAGCACCGAATAGAAGTAATATTTTTTTAAACTATTTATTAAAGGAGGAAATTCTCTAAGTTTTATGTATAATTTATTATTCATTTAGACGCTAGAGTATTGACATTTTTCCATCCGTTTTCGTGTACGAGGTTCACATAAGCCGTGAAAAATTCATAACAGCATCCTCTCTGATCCCGGCGATAATACTCCAAGAAGCTGATTCACCAGAATTATTTTCGAACCTTATCTTTCATAGTAATGACCTCGATTGAGGGGTTAACTTAATTCCGTGCATTTTCTGATCGTTGCCTTTCTGGTGAAGGTAAAAAAACATTATTATTATTATAGTAGTCTTAAGCTTAACTCAACCGTGTTGTATATTTATACGAAAAAATTATACGAAGAAAATTGTAGATGGAGATGTCCATTGACCATTTTCGCTCACCTTAGGCAAATGATTAATGATTTATCCTCAGCTAGCCGTAAATAAACGACGGCTGACGGAGTGGAAACTGATGACCGATATTAATCATTAGGCGGAATTCAAAACCAGTTCCTATTCCCTTCACCTCCGCAATGTCAGAAGCGGCGGTATATGGAACTATTCTTCCATAGAGATAAAACAAACGTGAAGAATTAATAAAAGAGACGGTGGATAAAAGAATGCCCAGCTGCTGCGCGCGGTACTTCGATTGTAGTTTTATTTCTCGTTTTATTTAATTCCCCCCTTTTTTGTTGACCTCCCTTTTGTTCCTTTTCAGACGGCCGCTTTGGAGACCTCGCTCGACACCGGTCTGCGGCCGCAGGTGGCCGAGACGAAGGCCGCCGTCGGGAGAAGCCCTTCACCAATGAACGCGACGGTGCGCTCCACGCTCATCTCTTTAATCGACGCCGCGTCGAGTAACGTCACCTCCGCCTTGACCGCGGCTTCGGCGATGACGTCTCCTCTGCGCACCATCGCCACTTACATGGACAAAGTGGGAGGCGTCGTGGAACTGGCTGAGACGTTTCGGTGAGAATTGCATCCAATGTCGGATCGACCCTAGTTAGAAATCGATCCTTAACACCAGAAAAAATGCTTACATTCTCGCGAAAGAGAAAAGTTATGCACTCGTTAGTGTCTTTGTGTAGATCAGTGATTCCGAAACTTTTTGATGCTCTGACACTTAACTGACTGCCAATAGTACCTCGCGACCAGTGGCGCAACTAGGAGCGGAAGGGCCCGCGGGAAAATATTATCTATCCCCCTCTCCCCTGCCTCCCTCACCGAGCAAATGCAATTAAAGCTAAACCCCACGGTAAATACTAAAAAGATGCACTTATTAATAAAATATCAGCACTATGTTGAAAACTTTTGGCTTTTAAAATTGCTCTGCCTAAAAATAATGCTTAACTGGATGGCCATTCAAAAATTAGGGTACAAAACAGAGATCGCCAAAAAAAAAGTCTTTATTTTTTCTATATTCGGAAAAATTCGAGGGCTTGGCTACTAACTCCACCCTATTGTTACGCCACTGCCCCGTAATACCAATTGGGCCAAGATGCAGTACATGTATATAGGCCGGAGAAAAAGTTGTAAATGCGCTCCTGCCAGCGAACACTGCTATTGTATCGCTATTGCAAATTTGGTCGATCTCTGTCATGATCATTTTCAAGAACATGGTAGAGTTAAAAGCGTGAAACCCAAGTCAGCGGGTGTGCGGAGAGAAATTTTTCTGTTACTCGGGTATTTTTTTTTTTCGCTTTTCTCTGTCCATTTTCGCACCCGACTGCTAAAAGCTTCGAAAGGCGAGGGTGGCTTGCGTCGGCTGCTAAGCATGTTCAACTACTGATATAGGTTAGATATATTTCCAGTAACAATTAGATACAAAATGACTGTCGGGAAAGCTTTCTGATGACTCTTCGCAACCCTACTGAGGAGGACCCCCCCCCCCTCCTCGGGAGTCGGGAACCTCTTCCCGGAAGACCTAACCAGAGAATTATCGAACTCGTTTGATGGCTGAAAAATATCGAGAATAAGCACTTACAAATCAAAACGTTGAGAAAAGTATTTATGTATCTCAGGAATCTCCAATAGAGACAACAATATCTATTGAAAAAGTACTCTCAATATTTTTATTTGCAAGTGCTTATTCTTGTATTTCCGAAAGACGACAAATGATTAAGCCTCAGAATGGTTGGAAAAATATGCATGTAATGACACTATTGCATAAAATGCATTGAAATATATCTGGCATAAATGTAATTTCTCAACTTGTTGGTGCGTAATTTTATAATTTAACTTGATCCATCCATCTCGACTTTTAACTTGTCAAATGTAGATAAGTCACATTTTAGAAAATGTGTTTTGAAAACATATGCCCGAATATTGCTCAATAAAAAATTGAAAAATTTTCCGACTGTAGAATTTGCGTCTAAAGTCTGCATTAAATCGTTGAATGTAAATTTACAGTTTTTCGAAACGAATTTTTAAAATTGTTTCATAATGCCTAATTTGAATTAGCCAACTCATTTTGAGGCATTATCTTAGATTTTTGTTATAATTCTTTTCGTAATTTTTCTTCCTTTTCTTCAGATGGCCGGTGACGATGGCGGTTTTGAGCATCCTGCTTGTCTTCTGCATCATTCTGCTCTTCGGAGTTGCACGCCATTCACGTTGCGCACTCATCACGTGAGTATAAACCCTTTGCGTCGAATCTACTTTTCCGAATTGTGAGGATCGTCTTAACCAGTGCCATAACATTTGCTATAGGCGCCTCTTGCAAAAGGCGCCAAACGTTCCCAAAAAAGTGCCAAAACTCCATTTTCCTATAAATAAATATTATTTTAATAGTCAAACGTTAATTTATATATAATAAAAACGCTATTATTCTTTACTGAAACGCAGGAAAAAATTATATCCTACATAACTAAGGTGTTTCTTAAAATTTCGCCATAGGCGCCATATCGCCTAGGTACGTCTCTGGTCTTAACCCAGAGGTGGGGAAGCTACGGCACGCGGGAGCGCTTTATACGGCCCCGCGATTGCATTACGAAAGCGAACCACGAATGTAACACAGAGAAATTCGTATGTTTTGGCTAAAATTACCGTCGGAAAACCTTTGCTTGTGAAATTTGTACAATAAAATGTTATTATCAATTTTCACATATAGAAACCTTCGCATTCTCTCAAGTAACTTCCGATGTGGATCCTAATGTCGTCTGCCGAAGCATTTTCATCTGTTAATGCGGCCCAACTAATCAATCGCAACGGCTAATGCGGCCCGTCTCGTCAAAAGTTTCCCCACCCCTGTCTTAACCCAATCGTGTACTATTCTTATACGGTGCAAGAATTTTACACCAAAGCCAGATATTCAAACCACTCTGTATTAAAGGAATCGATAAGTATGGCAAACCTTTACTATTGACCAACAAAAATTCTGTTGATAATAACAGACCTATTTACAAACCCTTCTACATAGCTGAGGGTTAGTTACAAGCCGGACATTTTTGCTAAGAGCGTTTAAGGAGACGATTAAATACGCAGAAGCAAGTCTCTGATTAAATATTGATGAAATTTAACTATCCTATATTGTCTTTTGTTCGTATTGCGAACGAGATTCGCGCGGTTCTTTTAACGCGTAAGTATGTAATAAGTAACCACCGAATAGCAATAATCTGTCTATCTATAATCTATCTATAGTCTATCTATTTATAGATATCTATAAAGTGTTTGTATGTGTGTTTTTTTATAACTCAGCAACTACAGCACATAGAAACAAGAGGAAGGTGTCGTTTTAACCGGAATAAAGAGCTAAGTGGCGTAGTCAGGTTTTTATATCGATTTGATTGACCTTTCTAATTTTCAAAAATATTTTCTTTTTACATTTTCTCCATTTGAATAGCATAGGGATGAGTGCAGCTTATTTTTCATTTGAATGTTACAATTACTTAGATACATGATACGAACCTGAGACTTGGATGGTTCTATGCACGAAAGAACAAAGTTTGTTTTTATTGAAGACAGAATCCGAATCCTGATCAAATTGGCGTAAAAATGCGTATAGAATCAAAAAAATATGTGATTTTATCATTTTTATTACAATACCAGTTAACTTCCATTGGCGCCGAAGTTTTGGGTTCAATGCATTTATATTTGACGTAATATTTTTTTCAATTTCTTTGTACGATTTTGCTTTGCTTACATGGCAACCAAATATGTTGGTTTTAATTGAAATATTACTAATAAATGGTTTATAATGATATTTTCGTGTGGCGTAGAGTATTCCAAAGCAAACTTTTTAAAACTACGTAAGTAACTTAAATAATTACAAGTAGCTTTTTCACAAATTGTTACTGGAAAAATAGTTTCATTGTTTCCAAAGTATTATGGATGTAAACAACTTTCTCGTAACAGAACAGACAGAACTCCAGTATGAGAGAATTGAGTTAGTAGTCGGAGGGTAGTATTCACTGTGTGATTCTTAAACGTTCTCTATTTACTTTTTTGTCTTTCGTTAAATTAATTAATTTCGTTTGTTCCTTTGTTCATCCATTTTCTGTAGATTATTGTGTTCTTGCTGGTTTTACGTACGGTTTCCGTTTTGAAGATATCGTCACGAAACTTCGTAAAGGTATATAATTTTACCCTGCGGGTAACTTAGGCTATAACACGATAAATAACTTGGGGGAAGGAGAGCTTAATTCAATAATTACGGATTTTCCCATAATTTTACACGTAATTTTCGATTGTTCCAGTGCAAGATTTTCTTCCTTTCTTCATCTAAATAGGTAAATGCAGAGCGGTTTTCTTCAGTTTTGCTTTATTCGACGGTTAAAGCTGTGTACTATCTTATTACTGCGATGTTTACATGTTACACGGTCGAAGTTTTAGATTCACTAAAACCGTTGAAATTCAACGGACACTTCTGCTAGTGTTGAAATATATATATTAAACCTAGTTTGGGATTATGACATAGTGATAATACTTGACCTATGAATGTAGATTTAGTTGGAAAACGCGAAACTGGTTCTTTTCCATCTAGCAAAGCCTAAAGAAGGCTTTTAAAAAATCTTCGTCGTCGTACAGAGGTAATACCGGTGAGTCGCCGTAAATGACTTATCCTCTCTTCTGCATAAATATATTGAAGAGTGTGTTTGTTCCGTATAAAGTAATACTTCGCGATTACGTACATTTCACACGGGAATATGCTGGGTGAAAGGTTTAAATAATTATTTTTGTTTTCCATTTGAATGATATGGGAATGCCTCGAATTCAAAGTGCAGGACTTTTTTCATTAGCATTTTAAAAGGTGATAGAATTGAGATATCGACGCGAAGTTTATACCATCCTACGGGGAATTGAATAGAGTTTTTTATTCATATGCTAGAATTTCCCATTAAATTTTAAATTGCTCGAAAATTGTTTATTTTCGGATTTTAAACGATTTTTATCGCCATTTTATATGAGTTCTCCGTGGCAACCTGTATTATTGGCTTCTGAATATATCAGTCATATTCAAAATGATTTTAAACAAATCGACGAATAATGCGAAATTTGCTTAATTTATTTGCTTCTCATGTTTTCTGAACGTGAATGGCCTTTCGCATTACATTAAAAGTTCATAATCTATATATGTAGCCAGGTTATTGTGTCCCGCGGAAGTTATAGCGAATGAGAGAAAGATTTGTTGTAGCAACGAAAACAAACATGCCATACAAACCAAACTCATAATATTTTAGCGTATTGCTTAATGTATTTTGTCATTTGGTAAAATGAAAGAGTGATTTAAACATTTATTAAAGCCTACTTACCCTCTGGCAAACTAGACATGTGACAAATCAGCTTTCAATATAACAAATATATACGATATAATGATAATGATATAATTATCATATTTTGTAAGATTTATTAAATGTTGACAATGTTCCATTTTTATTTTCAACAATACCTTTTATTTAATGGCTCCCCTTCATTTAGGACTGAGCATTGTTAGAAAAGCTAATTCTTACATATGGAATATGACACGAAATAAAATTAACCAGTGTTTTGTGTTGTGCTTGAGTAGAGTCACTAAATCCGCTGAAATTCAACAGGCACTCTCGTTATTAAATAACTGCCTTGCTATATATTTCTCATATTATTTTTCTTGTCGAGGGAGAAACACGAATGAATTTTATCCATTGGCACTAATATTTACTTAATAATATTAATACTCAGCACGGAAACGTCCAGAACATGAAACATCTTTCCAATTCTAGTTTAGTTAAAATAAAATCCACTGCGCTAATGTAAATTCAGCGTGTCGTTTTAAGCAAAAAGAAACGTTTATTGCCCCCGAAAGCGCGTTTGTGAAACTCTGTTCTGGAGTTTCTGCATCGTGGCTTTGTGCGCGAACCAAACAATAACTGCTGCGAAGCACTTGCGTCGTAACCATTCGCATAGCCGCCTTTCCATTACCGAAGCTTCAAAAAATATATAGTAGGGAACTCGCGCTGCCGCGGTAAGTAGATGGGATGCACGAAACGTGGAACAATGTTCCACGCGAAGGTTTAATCGCGGTGCTAGAGTACGGCGCTGCCACGGGAAATCTGCTTAATTGAGACTCGAGATTTTTTGTATTCATTTCGCGTTTCTACTCGGTCGAACTGCAATGAAAAAAAATGAAGAACGCCGTTACCATTTCCATTTTTCCTCAAGCCCGCTTCTTCTATATTGAAAAGCGGAGGAGTGCTCGAGAATTGAGGGCGGTACCTAAATATGTTCGTCCGGAGCGTCGGCAATGATTTCGTGCGTCCCGTTTCCGAGCAACGCCGAGATATATTCTGGCTGTTACGCTTTTCCATCTCTTTTCACGGAATTCTCTCCGTATGCGTTATTTCTCTTTGCGTGTTTTTTTTTAAATATACACCACCGAGTCGAAACGATATTTGAAAACAAAATCTGTGTAATTAAATAATATAATTTTTGGATGGCTTTGAATTAAAAGTAGTTTAATGGTATTTTTCACATTTGTTACAATTTCCAACCATACGATATAACTGGTGGAATGGGTGTTCAATTATGTACACAAAATCAAATGAATTTTATGTACATGTTGTTTTAGCTGCAAAATTTTTTAATGCTTTGAATTTTCTAATCGTGCCTTTTGTTTATGTTACAGATTCTCGGTTTTCGGGTTATTTGCAGTGATTGTCTCCTGGTTGCTGGCCTCGCTGTACTTAGCTTCTTCCGTGGTACGTATATAAAATTATTTCTTCGTTTATCGCATGTGTCGGATGTTTTTCATCATCATTTACCGTGTTTTTAAACATTTTTGCTTCAGAATAAATTACCAAGAAGCGAAGAGTAATCCTCGTATTATATATATTTTTGGAGACTCATCTTGCGAATGGTACTCGAAAGGGTGTAGTAATGTTTTCTTTAAATAAATAACTCAGCGTGACGAAATAAACGCAAATTCATCCTCTGGTATTCACGGCTCCTTAAGTGTCGGCGGGGTTGCATAACTTGAAGGATGCGCAAGGGAAAAAAATCTCCGCCGCAGTTTGATCAGACTTTTGCTATCGACGCTCGATTAAATACAGGCACGCCAATCAATATGCTACTTAATTCCCCTCGCTCTTTTTCCAACCGAAGCAATGCGTTTTTTTTTTCAGGAACTTTGGCGTGCGTGGCGATAACAGACGACCGCCGCATGTTCCAACAGGTACAAAATAAATAAAATCGTTAAATCCGTGAGATATTTTTCCCTTTTATTTCCTCCGCCCCTCCTCCCCCCCAAGGCCGACTCGTAAAGTCGCATCCAAATGATTCCGGTGGGCGGACGGATAGGCGTTGTCCTCGCGACCTTCTGAAATGAAGAGGGTGCGTGTCATAAGCGGGACGATTCGCGATTCGATTCGAGGAGGAAACGAATCCCTCGTCCTTCCCCATCCCCCACTTCCTCCTCCTCTCTCGCTTGCGTCACTGACATTTCGATCGAACGAGCTATCCTCATACCTGGCTCAATCATCCACCCAAGCACACACACATACACACACTCGACAGGAATATGCGCGCGCACTCTTGCATACACACACACACACACGCATTTATTACGTACGCACGCGTAACCTGTAAGCCTCTATCTCTCTGTCTCTGCCTATCGGCTTTCTCCATGCTGAATAAACAATCTGTTTGAAGCAGTAAGACATGCCGGCGCGCGGACACACACACACGCTAACGTTGCAGTCCAAACAAAGTCTTCCTGACATCTGCGATGATGGTGCCACACGCACACGGACGCGAATTCGATGCCGTCGTAAAGCTTTTACAGGATTTTTTTTTATTCCATTCGCTCGTTCATTCGAGGGGGCTTTTGACGGGCGATAAAAAAAAGCAGACGGACAGAAGGAAGTGCAAAGGCGGAATGAGCTTTGAGATTCGTAGAGAGGGTTACAAGAGGATTATAGCGGACGGAAGTGTCGCGAAAGCAGAGGCCGTTGGGCTTCCAAACGTCGCCGCTCCGTGAATGTTTTTTATTTTTATTTTTTACGATAACTGATGGTGACGTTTTCCTTAAATTGACCTTTTATAAAGATATAGCGACCTCTCACTCTTCTTTTATGCCTCCCAAAAACATTTCTCTCGGATAGTTTATTTTATTTGAATGTCGGATGTCATATATTTTATTAACGAGGGTTACAGACGTATGAGAAATTTGATCGCTCATGTTTTTTCGCATCGTTTTTGCAGCTAAACGTCAGTTTTTATTGTTTTGTTACATACATACTACACCGTTAAGTGTAAAAGGATGAAATGTTTGGCGATTATTGGTATTTAAAAGAAAAATAGCTCCCAAGGTTCATTTAGGGAACCTGGAAGTTTTGCAGAGTATTTGTCGGTTGTTTACACCTACAAAATCTTCTCTTTGAGTGTATTTACACCTTGGCTAAAAGCCAGAATGTTTGAATGCCATTCATTATATTGGGATCCCAGGAACAAGAAGAGGTGAAATTATCGCGGCCATCTCGGCTAGTTGTTGAAAAATGACAATTCGCACGAAATTCAATGCGTTTATGGAATCTGCAGCAAATTTTTATCGATATATTATTTAGGAGCTTTTTAGGCACTACAACGAAAACTTAAAGCGTTTGCTGTATTATATCGTGACAGAATAAGAGAAAGGTTTGAATTTTTGTGCGAGTCTAAGAAGCGCGAGATGTAATAATTTGAGTGAGAATATCGTTCCAATTTAGCGTTTTCCTTAAAAGCTCGGAACCACTTATTACCGCTTTATTTAAATAGTAAGAGAATAAATTAATTTGTTTAATGTTCATTTATCCTCAATTGCAGTTAGTGCTAGTAAACAATAAATAGCAATTAAATATTACAAAAACTTTAAAGAGCGATTCGTGGTATTCTTTTTAAATTTAAGTGAATGTCTTATAAGTTTATGCGTAAACAATGCGTACACTCGTTTAAAAAATGTATAATACTTCATTAGCTCTTGAGTTATCGAATTGAGCCATCATTTGAATTGAATGCTCATAAACATTTAAGACGGTAATATGTGCACCTTACAAAATCATTTAAGAACGAGTACATAAGCCTAAATAAACCCTTAGCAACAGAGAAAATAAATACCTACATAATCAATCGTACTAATTCCTTCTTTCCCAGGCTCTCGGGGACCTGTGCGTGGCCCCCGCCCCATATCTCGAACAGCGCGCCGCTTCGGCGGCATCTTCGCCCGCGGAAGCCGCTATGCTGGGGCGTCTCTCTCACTACTACCTCCGTTGCGACTCTCCGCCGCCCACGCCCGCCCCCCAGGCGACCCCGACGCCTCCCGCAGGGCGAGCCGGACCCCTAATGCCACGCCTCCGTGATGCCCAGCGCTCTCTCCTCGCCGTGGAGGCGGGGGTTGCCCTGGCGGCGAGGATCGCGCCGCAAGACATAGCGGCGCGCCTAGACGCCCTGACGTCCGCGCTGGACCGTTCGAGGCGTCTCGCCGCCACGCTGCCTGCCCTGCTAGACTGCCGCACCATCCACCGACACTACTCGCATGCAGCAAGATCCGTCTGCGATCTTGGACTGTGAGTTCATTGGAAATGCTATCTGTTAGAATTAATTAAATTCGATGGAATACTGATGAGAATGTGGACAAAATTAATGAAAAACGTAGAAGATTTTTGACACTACAATGGTAAGTGTAGTGTCCTGTTGAGTGGCATAAAAATAGATTGAGATACAAGGGTGTATCCCAACTGAGTTTCTTTGCCATTAATAAAAACGAAAGTATTGTTCAAGAGAGAATTGTCAAGCTCACAGGAATGGCTGAAATCAAATTCAGAAACTATGTATATAGCCAATAGCTACAAAATGGTGAAAACCAGAAGCAGATTTCCTCAACAAAGCAGCCACCATCAATAGTAGATTCCAAAAAAATAGCCGTTTCTTTTTTAGAATCTACTATCAGTGAGTGGCTATTGGAGTATCACTTTTTTTAAATCCATGAATAACTAAATCTTGCAGGAAGACGAAAATGTCTTAGAAGACAACAGCACCACTAAAATTTGAAATAGGAGCCTTACTTTACCAAAGGTTTCTCCATAGCAGCTGTAGAACCTGGTTTAAGCAGGCAAATAGTACAAAAATTATTATTTTTCTTTCACTTATTTCAATAAAATGTATAATTAACCTAATGAAATTTAGGCACCAAATAGTAAATGAACACTTAATTGGTTTTAAAACAACTTTAACAAACAATAACAATTGAAAGTACTGAAATACAGGCGACTCCCGAGATTCGACGGGGATGCGTTCCTGAAAACGTGGTCGAATCTCGAACCGTTGAATGTCGAATCAGCACAAATTCATACAATTAGAGCAGAAATAACATTGTCTAGACTGAAACTAAACCTCTCGTGGTCAGGCAGGCTGAAAATTACTTCGCGTCAACTAGTTTCTAATTCGACCGATCGATCAACTGGGTCGAATCGATAGGTCGAATTCTCGAGTTGGTCGAAACTCGAATGGTCGAATCTAAGGAGTCACCTGTATACTATTACCAACTCTGAGTAGTACACGTGCTCCTTGCGGCTCACCTGGAACAAAAGTATCAGTGCACCATTGCGATTCATGGCATCCAAAGTGTTTCTTACTTCTTTAGATAAACTGAGGGAGGGCCCAAAAATTTTTTGCTTAGGGGTCCCCAATTTTAAGTTCTGCCACTGCTCAATTATACAATTTACAAGTTCTATAAGAAACTGCAGTTTTGTTCCAGTTCAGTATAAATAAACTTGAATAAAGTAGCATTCATTACTAAATAAGTACTCAGGGGTGTAAATAGCCTCCCAACTGTAAGGAGAGGGCAGTATGAGATGTAGAGATGCCAGCATGACTGTCAAAATATTTAGTGGCATACCAAATTTTATTTTAAAAATTCAATCAAAATAATAATATGAAAGCAAATGTTTTAAGTAATTTTTATTGCAATAGTCACAAAAAAGCCAATTCTTAATTAAGAACATAACAAAATACTTTATTAATTCATATATTTAAATATAATATCCAGTAGTAGGAGGACCATGGTTGGGCTGAGAACTTATAAATGGAGGCCAGGCCCCCCTAAAAGCATCCCTGGCAGTATTGAGAAATATAAATTTTGAAAATGTGTTGCATTATAAAAGTCCTATTGAATGAATCCTTGATGGTATACTAAAAATCCTGATATAATTGAGTGATGCTAACTTATCCTGTGTTACAGCTACGGTTTGGCGTTCATGCTTCTTTCCTGCCTTGCAGCCGGGTTGTTTTTCACAGTGCTAGTTTGGGTCGATTCTCATACATGGATATATATACGAAAGAGGTGAGTCACTTGTTTCTTCAAATGAGCCAAGGTACTATGCAGTTATTGGTTATGTATGTATAGGACTTTGTTTTCTTAGCCCAAGTATGTGAATGCTAATATATCCCTGTAAAAAGTCATAGTATTTCTCTCTCTCCTAGTACACGTTGCCCTTTTCCATTAAATAGTCCTCTCAATCTACTAACCCACTCCCCAAAGCCCGGTGGTGGAGGTGGAAATAGAGTTCACCTCATATTTTTAGCTAGTTATTTACCCCTTTTTAAATGAAGCGAGAGCTGTAGTATCCTTTTACTTTAGTCGTTTTGCTAAATGTGGTGTAGCTGACGGGTGACATTTGACTGCATTCATTAAATTATAGTTGCATCATGAAAATTTTTTCCAACAAAAAAAATGAATTTTTGTAGGACACTTCCCATATCTTCCGGCAATTTTTTGAGGGGTAAACATAATTGAGATACTTGAAGAGCTGATATTGACATTTCAGTCACTGCAGGTTACAATGAATCGTCATCATATGCTTTTAGCTTTTTAAGGCATTGCGGGGTCATTGCCAAAATACTCTGCTTCATCTCTTTCCTATCTCGCTACCTTAAATGCAGCAGCAAATTTGTTTAATTTTTTCCAAACTCTTATTGATGGGCTTAATTGTCAGTGTCCACATTGTTGCTATATGCCCTTAATTATGCATTAGTGAGGAGTTAACAGATTTAAATTGTAAATTTTCAAAGTTTCATATCCTTGTCGTATAAAACCTATGGTTGATAGGAAATATTTCCCCCATCATCTCATGGTTGTGTTTCGGACTAAATATTATGACCTGGAATATCTTATCACATTCATGTAATGCAAGCTTTGAAATTATTTTTTATCGTGTCATCACTTTAACCTGTGCTACTGCTTTTGGGCACCTTTCTCTACTGTGCCATTTCATTTGCTCTCCAGGTTTTTTCAAACTACTTGAAGAAACTCATGGAAAATATTCAGTAGCATTATTATCCATTGAAACAATAACATTTTTAGGGACCATTGTCTTATCACCTCTGAGTTAGCTTTGTCGTTGTCAACAGCTAAAAGAACTCGGTTTCCTTCACATGTTTCTTCATTCCAAAATGAAAATACTTTGTCGAAATTGCTTGAGACATTAGTGTCTATGAAATTACCTCACCATAATGGTGGAGATTGGACTGCCATCCCCTCGACGTCTAACGTGACCAAATTCTCGTGTGCCCATGTCTCTTGCCCCTGTGGCTGTCGATGCTGTATCTGCTCACCGCCAATGCCATGGCCATCACCCCCTTCTGCTTGGTTGGGATCCTCGGGCGTGAAGGCGTGACTACCTGCAGGTGGACGAGCAGGACCCCTTCCTGCCGCCGACATCCTCTGCTTCCCTCTCGTCAGCTTCTCGCCGCCGGAGTCAAGGGTCGTATGGCAGCGCGGGGTACTTTGGGCCCCACCCCCGCCCCAACCACCGGGCAGTCCCAGTCCCTGACAAAGTCCTCAGCCCTTTCCCCTTAACGACAACACCTACTGCCCCGCAACCAACCTTCTCCGATTCCTCCGAGCCTCCACCTCCCTACTATTTCTGCCAAAACTGCACCACCAATGCATGATTAGGGGGTGGGGGAAGCTGCTGCATTTTTCGCTGTGAATTGTGTGAAACCCAATGAAAGAAAGAATGAGCTGTTTGTGCCTGTGCTTGCATATATAGATAAAACATTTGACATGCAAAGGCCTGCAGTGCAAGGTTTTTGCGAGAAACATATATGTAATGCATATTGGGTTTTATTGTAATGTGAAAAATCTTAGGAGTTAGTCTTTTATAAAATATGAATATGCTCTGAATTGATTTAAGAGGGGGTGACATAGTGATGACAGAAGAGAAACTGACCTATGCAGTGAATGGCCAGATGCATTTTTACTGGGACCTATTCGATAGTGTGACAGTTCCTTCTGTTTACTGTAGTTCATTGTCATTAGCTTGGAACTTTTTATTTACCTTTTATTTTTTTATTATCTAGTAAGACATTTTTTGAGTATGTGTGATGACTCAGTGAAAACTCTCTTATCATTTGTGACTTTGTAATTATTAAAACAAATATATTTTATGTAAAAAGCATTGCTGTAGTTAATTTTTTCATGTGTGATGCATTGCTAACTGAGAAAAAGCCTGTTTTATGCATGTTATAATAACTTGCTTTGGTTTTGCTATTCTCTGATATAATACTTCAATTATGCATGCTATTTATTGTTTCATTTATATATAAGCCTGTAATTTTTCGTTGAATTTAAGAATGCCTGCAACCCTTGGCTACATATTTTTAAATTTTTGCATTCAACATGTAAGTACTTATTCAGTGGTTTAAAAATGAATTATGATGGTAGTAGTTATAGAAAAAAATTTGCATTCATAATGATGTGGCTTGATTGCCTGGTTTCCATATAATTGTTTATTTGAATTGATTGTATGGTTAAAATAAAGATGTTTGTATTCTTATAAGGCAAGTGTTTTTATGCTTTGATTGATGTGGTCTATGTGAGCTTTAATCATCTGTTGGGTTTGCAATATTTAATTGTGATTTCAAAATGGATAATAATCATTGGTCAAATTTAGCCTAGAGACGTTTAAGAAAATATGTTTACATTTTATTTCATGTGGTTGCCTTTTATGTATTATTAGTGTAATTTATCTCAAGGCAAGAACTAACATCACAAAATGATGTGATTTGTCAATTACAAAAGCGTGGAGAAGCAACAACTAACTATGATGCTTCATTTGTGGAAAATAGCAAACGTGTAAAACATGCTGTATATCATGAAATACCTTTAAAGGAATTCTGCCAAATTAAGTTATTATTTTACCTTTGATATCAAATTACAATTGTCATTCCAATGGTGTGATGCTGCCCTAACAAATTTAAGAAATCCTAACAAGCTTTTAATATCTCATTAATGAGGACAATTCCACCGTTATCTTTAATAAGCCCTATGTATATTATAATGTAAAGTTTTCTACACCCACTCCTCCCAAACCTGCCCACCATTTTCGGGTACCTTCCAATTGGGCCCTTTAGAAATGGCAGGCCCACTCGAGAGGAGAAGCCCCACCACCATCACCACCACCAGCGGGGGCAGCATGGGAGCACCTCTACCAGTGGCCACCACCACTCACACCATAGGCTCCACTCGGGCACAGGGCACGGCACCTCTACTTCTTCTTCGGCCGCCGACGGGGGTGCAGGGGGTGGTGGGGCCGGGGGCTCTGGGTCCGCTTCCGCCATGCTTGGACCCAACAATGGGCAGTACCCGACTCTGAGCAAACAATGTAAAACCCTGGAATCTGCAGATTTCTACTGACGGGAACCCGACCGATCTGAGTATAAGGTCAGTGAGCTGTGAGTGATGACTGGTGCACCGGAAGCCTCAAGAAGCTTTTGGTCTACACCAGGATAAAACTACCAACAACCACTGCTCCTGGACCCAGCCCATGGCATTTTCCTGAATGATCTGGTTTGAGGACCTTTTGAATTTTTTTTGTGCTCTATTTATGAATCTCAATCCATGATGAATATTCATAGCCCTCTTAAAAAGTTTTTCCACAATGTATTTACTTACTCAGAAATATAAGGAAAGGTATTAATGTACCAGGCTAACCTTTTCTGGTTATATAAGTGGTCCAACTTTCTCATCATTGATGACATTAATTTCTGTGTATATGTAAGTGTTGTTGGTAAAATTCTTATAAATAATTGTGACACTTATCGTTACCCTTTGTAAGCACCAAAGCTCAGCCATGACAATTGTAGTTTTCAGGGACTATAGAACATAGAAGAGATTTTTCAAAAACTAACGTAAACACTGACAAATGTGTCTTCCACCAAAGTAGCTGTTGCAGATATCTCTTTTCCTTTCAAATATAATTTTTTTTTTGGTAGAAAGGACGTGGAAAAGTTAATCCAAATGTTTTTGTGGAGATTCTTTTCCTAATGGCTCACTGAAACTTTAATTGGGTCGGTCGGAATATCATTTCAGAATTGAGCAGAGCAGTCAATGCTCTAATATGGTGTACTATTAGAAGTGGATGCAAGTATTGCCAATGTGAACCAATTTGTTTGAGCACAATATGTTAGGATACAGATCAAGGACTGCATGATCATCCTTCAAAATTGTAATAGCTTAAAGGTGATGCTAGTTAAATACATGTTTGTTAACCTCTACTGCCATATTATTAACTTGACTAGCAAATTTTCAAGTAAATATTGTACAACTCGCTGAGTATTGTGGTAAAATTTTAATCTTTAAGGTTTTTATCAGTGTTTCCTATTTTTTCAGCCTATAAATGGCCTTTTTGGTGAATAATAATTATTTGAACAAGGAAAAAAGTCTTCTTTTCAAATGTAGGCTGGGGATCAAATATCTGAATCTAGATATTTAATAAATGTATGTGAGCAGTGGAAGTGACAAACTAGTTGGTCACTTTTTATCATCTCTTCGATATAGATATGGCTGTTGCATAATTTCTTCTATAGATGCCATTTTTTGAGGCAAATGTGTCAATCTTGACAGCCCTACATTCTATAGCTGAGTGCAATGTTTGTGTCCATGGATTTTAATGGCAAGATATTTGCCAAAAAAACATTGTCTTTGACTGAGAATTAAAAATTAAATGAGGAAAAGGTTTCGGTAGATATGAAAAAAGGGAGGGTATTGTGTAGTAACTGCTCATCATACCACACTTGAGGGCCAATGATCATTGTCAATTGTGGTGCCTGCCCATTGTATAATTGTATTAATAATATACTGTAAAGCATTCCCTAGTCTGACATTAACTGTCATCTCAGGCCATTTACCAGTACAAACTATATGATTCATTGGTGATGAAAAGCTTTTTTGGAATGTAATTCCATTAAACAGCATAAAGATGAAGCACACCCATTTTGTCTGAAGAAGTGAATGACTGCACTGAGATTAATGAGAAGGAAGTTTCCATCTGGCTTGTGCGAAGGCAAAATTGCTCTTGGTGCAAGGAACACTGTGATTTTCTCTGTATATTTATTTTTGAATGTAGGCGGCAATTTTCTAATATGCAAGCCAGTAGGAAGATATTTACACTAAGATCTTGATTATTTGAGCCTAAAATTTGCCTAGACCTATAACGTTAACTTGTAAAATAAAACTTTTATCTTCCACTTCTGTACTGTAATCAGGGTCTTCATTATAGTATTCATTTGTTTGACATGAATAGGCATCCAAATAGACTGGACTTTTTCTACTGATGTGGAGTTGTACTGTACATAAAAATTATGTATAAATTTGGTAACACTTTGTCTATGTTTGTAATGGGACCCCTTTGAGATTTGGAAGGAATTCCTACATGTTTTGGTGTCAAAACTTAATGCATTTAGTTACCAATAAAAATTTTGTTAGCATTGCATTACTAAGTGCATATAAATATGTATATTCCATTATATTTAAGAAATCAATTGTAAATACTGACAAGACTCAAACCACAGTATTGTCGCAACTTATGGTTCTTGAGAATACTTTTGGTGAAATACTATGTTAACAGTATTTTGAAATTACCAGATCTGATTCCATGCTACACCTTAAAACCTCTGCTAGTCAGTTTTTTGACAGTTACTCAGCATTTGACTGAAGCTGGAAAATGATTTTTTCAGTAAATATGTGGGTGCCATGAGTATGTAATAAACTTGTTCTGGGAGTGGCATGAAGAGATTATCACTCAATGGTGCAGTGGTGCCATTTCAGTATTGAAGTTTTTGGAAGCAACTTGACTAAACAAAAGGCAAATCTGTCTTCTTGTGCACACGTGTGTTTGTGAAAGAGTGTAACATAAACTCAGTATTCTAGTTGGTCTTCGTTGTATAGTATTGGACATATTTGAGTTACTATGTCGTGGCATATTTATTTGAAACAGTTTGATATTTTCCATTTCTGACCAGTGTGAGAGAGTAATTATTTTCCAATGTTCCAAAGCTGTCTTTTGAATCCACACACACACATACACAAACATGATTTATTGACTGAAAAGGGTTGTTACATAAGCTCAAGCTTACATGAAGCTATTGGTGTTGTAACTTGCACTGGTTTTCAAGCAAATTTGATTTGTGTTTGTAATTTGAGTGAAAAAGAGAGTGAATGATTAGGACCTATTTTTAAGATAAAAATTCCTTGTGAATGTCATATGGCCTATATAAAAAACTTGAGGATAAGAAAATGAATGAAAAAAAAATTTTACAAAATTTGTAGCAAGAAATTGGTTTAAGAAGTTTACATCAAGCAGTAAGTTTTTTCTGGTTATGAAATGTTTAAAAGAAAGAATGCATCTATGAAGACAGGATAGGTGATATTATTGTCTGCTTTGCTTGATGTGAAAAAAATTGGTTTTAAATGTTTCATAAGTGGGCCAGTTAGTGTAGTACATGATGAACAATAAGATTAAGTGAAGAGCTTGCCATTTGTTATTATTGTAAGAATGACTGGAACTCATGGAATGCATGGCTGGAAATTGATTGGATATTAATTGATGTTAAACCCTCAGGGTCACTGCGCTCTGCACTTTCATTTTGGACTAACCGCATGAAACTTCAGCTGAAGATGGAGGACAGCATAACAATTTTTGATACAAACTTTCCATAGATAAAAAGATCTAATTGCTATTGTTATTAATTTATACTAACTCTAAGAAGTCTATAATGCTCAGTTTTCTACACTTGAATTTAAATTGTTGAAACCAAGTACAGTATAAATAGATTTTTTTGTTCATTCTTTTACAATGTAAAAATTGATTTTGTTTAGAGTGAAAATAAATCCAGTGTCCTCATTGAGGCCAAAATAGTAATATATGTTGTTTTGTTCCTAGTGTTGTAAATTCCAATTATAATGCTCAGCTAGCTATTAGTGTTAAAAATACAGGTTTCCTGTGGTAAAGATAACACAAAGTGGATTTTACTGGCTCAGTATTTAAAAAAAGAAAAAAGTGACATATTAGCAGTGCTTGGATTATTTTTTTATGCCCATACTCATGCATATATATCCCAAAATTAACATATGAACTTAAAATGTTTTTAGAAAACGTGCAGCTTCAAATGAATGAGACAAGCAACACTGACTAAATATAATATTTTCTCTTGTAACCTGCCCGCTCATGCACCATGTTCATCCCTATTTTTGGGTCACGTCAAAGGGAAAAAAATTAATTTGTGCTGGAATAAGTTGATCTCTGAGATTCCCCCTCCCTGAATCAAGGTACATCCAAGTTAAGCATCTTCTCCCTCCTACCAGTATGACACAATTTATTGTGTGATCTCTTTATGCCAATGCTAGCAGAAATCTCCTTCTTGGTATTTGCCACTCTTGATGAATTCGGTGAACACATATCAGATGCCAACTTATTCTGGCAAAAGTATAGGTAGAAATTGATAGCAAACTTTTAATGACAGAACTGCGTAGTTTGAGTAACAATAATAAACTTAAAACTCATTTAAAGGGTGCAGCTTAAATATTATAAAAATGTCATCTCAATCGCTAAATTGTCCATCGTGATCTTGAAGATGCACCAACAGCAGTATAAACCATGCATTTAAACGTTAAACTTTTGCTTGGTTGTACAGCTATGTGTATACTAAGTAGAATTCTTCATCTTCTGCGCATATAAATATGAATGCATGTTGCAGTGATTTTACTATCAAGACACTATTTATATAACTTGTTCAGAAATCTTCATGTACTACGTGCAGTTCCTTTTTTTAAAGCAACATTTGGGGAAAAAAGGTGTGTGGGACACACGAGTAAATATGGTATATCATTATTATTTCATTATTGAATAAGGATGTTCAATATAGTGCTTTTTCTGAGGCAGGTGCTGCCTCACCTTTGTCCTAACACTGCATATCAGTAACATAAATGTTATTGAAGTATGTAGTAGCAATTTTCAGTTTTCTATATCACTGCATGGCCATTGGCTAATTATAATTATATTTTTTATAATAAAATTATAAAAAGAAAAAACTTTTTAGGATCCATGAATTTTATTTATGTTTTAAGGTAACAGATATTAGAACATCTTAACCGAAGAACTTCTTGCTATTTAAACATGTTTTTAAACAAAATAACCATTTCTTGAATGGTTTTTTCTGCAAACAAATAGAGTGCCTAGCAATAGACCTTTTGATCTCCCCCTTTATAGAATACTTTGATAATGAAAGACTTAACTCAGATCACAGTCATATTAAAACATTTTCTTATGAAACAGATATATGAATGATATTTTCTACAAGTGGAATGGTTCTAGGGCTGTTGCGTGGAAATGACACCTGAGGCAAAGACAAATGCTGCCCTTAGTTCACAGCACATAGGTGCAGATCAGTGGTGACACTGTTATAATGCTGCCCCTAGAAAAGTATCACCTGAGGCCTTTCAAATCCTTTATGATTTCTCTAAATCAGGGCTTCCCAACCTTTTTATGTGGACAAGAGCGCATTCAACTTTAAAGCGAAAGCAGTGGATGCCAGTATTCTTGCCCTGGCCAAAAAAACTTAGTTAAATCTTAAAATATGTAAATTCTATTAGACAGAACCATGAAGTCTTATTACACTGGTACTTTCCAGCATTCTGTGGATGCTCAACACTATTAGTCACAAGAGCTCAAAGTGTTTAGGACACCAGAACAAATGTCGGTATGCACCATGGCAAACCTTGGCACCCGTGGACACCGGGTTGGGAACCCCTACCCTAAATAATTGGAAGTTTTTTTGTTCTTATCCTCCAACTTACATACATACATACCAATCACGCTGTTCCCTTACGGGGTAGGCAAGCTAATTGCCTCTACCATTCACAATATTTCTCCACACCTTTCTATCCTTACATACTTCTTTTGCTTCAAACACATCCATGCATCGTTTCACACATCGTCTTCCATTCCTTAAACTTCTGATCTCTCTTTTCTTGAGAGTCTCCTCCACCACATTCAGCCAGCTTTTTCTTGGTCTTCCTCTCCCTTTTGATCCGCATACTCTACCATCATATATCAATTTAGTCACCCGGTTCTCATCCATTCTCTCCACATGACCAAACCATCGCAGCACACCCCTTTCATACTGACCTCTTAAAGTTTCTTTCATTTCACATTCATTCATCACTCAAGTATTCCTGACTCTCTCTCTCTCCTGGTTTTCCCACACATGCTCTTCATATAACCCATTCCAACTGCATTCACCTTACTCATGTGTTTCTCCTGACACACCCACGTTTCGCTACCATACAACAAGGTGGGTACAAGCACACTTCTATACACAGCCACTTTTGCTTCCTTAGACACTTCTTCACAATTTAGTACTGACAACATGCTACCCACCACTTTTCTACCTGCATTCACACGCCTTTCTATCTCTCCATCTACTCTTCCATTCTTAGAAAACATTCTTCCCAAGTAAACAAACTCGTCCACCTTGTCAACAACTTCACCATTTATGCGCAGCCTACAGTCATTCCATTCATTCATTCTATCAAACACAACAACCTTTGTTTTTGACACATTGATCATCAGATCCATTCTCTCTGTAACTTCAGCCATACTATCTAACATTCTTTGCAACTCATTTGGCATTTCAGATGTCAACACAGCATCATCAGCATACAACAGCACCCGCACATTCACTTCCCCAATCCTCAGACAATTCGTATTAGCACAGGCTTCCCTCACACATTTATCCATAAACATATTAAACAACCAAGGAGGCATCACACACCCTTGCCGAACACCACTTTCAATCTTAAACCAGTCACTCAGCACACCATTTATTCTTACGCGAGCCTTACTTAGTAGACTGCTTTCACTAACCAGTCATTCACAGAGACATGTTACTTCTCGTTAGTAAGACTGCTATTAGAGTACGAGTCGAGCATATGGGATCCGTACGAGAAAGGATCAATCTCAGAGTTAGAAAGAGTGCAGCGAAAAGCTGCTAGATTTGTCAAAAATTGTTACGATAGAAACAAAAGTGTTACAGGTTTGATACAGGACTTAGGATGGGAATCACTAACTGAGCACCAATCACGCTCTAGGTTAAAACTTCTTGAAAGATTTAGAACGCATATATTCTCCAGCTATGTCGAAGAAATAATAAAGAGCGCCAACTTATATTGGTAGAATGGACCATCCTCGTAAATAAGAGAGATAGCCTGTAGGACTGAGAGGGACAAAGGCTCATTTTTCGCTAGAACCATAGCTGAGCAGAACAGAAATTACGATAAGAAATCAGCTGACGTAGAGTGATATAATTCATTATTATGTGCTTTCCCTTGGTGCTATTGCACCCCCTGGCACACCAGGGTGAACTGTAGATATAGATACTCAGCCAGAACATTCCACAGGTTGATTCTATTGACTCTGTCATAGGCCTTCTCCAAATCCACAAATGCACAATACACTTTCTTTCTCACATTCATACACTTCTCGACTACTTGTTGGAGAGCAAAAATCTGATCAGAACACCCCCTACCTGGCATGAAACCACAAACCCCCTAAATTTTACTCATAGTAGCCATTCTAACCTTTTCAATAAGTACTTTACCAAACACTTTCCCATGTATACTCAATAAACTAAAGCTCTGTAATTCTTACATTCTACTTTACTACACTTCCCTTTGTACAAAGGAACCATGATGGCATTCTTCCAATCATCTGGTACAACTGAAATGTTAACACACAAATTAAATAAATCGCTCATCCAACTCATAAGTAAGTTACATCCACATTTCAGCATTTCACCCATAATTCCATCCATGCCTGCAGCCTTTCCATTCCTCAACATTTTACACACATGCCTTAATCTCACGTTTGTCAACTCTGTCTTTACTGGACACATTCATACTTTGGATGCCAGACTCTTCAGAACTACCTCCATACAAGTCTTCTAAATTCTCCTTCCAACATTCTGTCACTTCACGTTCATTCCACAGTTTCTCCATCCTTATTTACAATCCCATTCATTTCATTGTTGCTGCCCTGTCTCGCCCTTTTTATCCACTTCCAGAATAACTTCTTATTCCCTTCAAAATCATTCTGCATCTTTACAGCCTCATTCAAACGTACTCATTCTTTGCTTTCCATAACTGCATTCTTAGCAGCCTTATTTTTCTTCCTGTAATCATCATGCAGAATCCTTCTTTCATTATCATTCCTTGCAGCAATCATCCTCTTATATGCCTCCTTCTCATTAACTACTTCACTCACTGTTTCATTCTACCAGGCATCCTTTTTCATACAGCCCACTAAAGTCATTCCACACACCTCTGAAGCACACTGTGTAACATTCTCTTTCAGTCTATTCCAAGCATCTTCCACATTTCCTTTCCTTATATCCTCTTCCCATTCAGTCTGCTGGGCAGTTAATTTACATTCCAACACATTCATATACTTGTTCTTTACCTCACACTCTTGCAATCTCTCTACTTTCACTCTAGTCTGTTTCAGACCCTTACTCTTCCTCCAGGTCCACTTCCTTCCAAGATCCACTCTAGAGACAACCAAAAAATGGTCTGTCCCACATTCAGCACCTCTCATCACCCTTGTATCCTTCACCAGATCTCTCAGTCTTTCATCATACAGAACTAAATCAATCATACTTTTTGAGTCACCCCTCTGTCATGTATACATGTAGATGTTCTTATGCTTATACCATGTATTTGAAACAAACAAACTTTTCCATACAAATTCCAATCAAACTCTCACCATTATCATTTACTCTGGGGTCACCGAAGGGGCCCACCACTTTCTCAGTGCCCTCCCGTCTGACACCTACCTACCCATTCATATCACCGAGTACAATTATTCTCACCTGCATCACAATTATTCAACACACAACTTAAAACTTCATTAACTAAATATAATGGGATTCTGTACTTTCTTAACCTTACCAATATCAAATTTTGCCACAATTTGGCATTTTCTATTTAAAGGAAACCTTCTTAAACAAACTCATCTCCACATCATATAGATAGATCTAGAAACTTACTTATTTCCATTCCACAATCCATAGTATAATTAATATTCCCATTTCTCTCCTGGATTTTGCTATGGAATTAAAGACCACAACAGATCTGCCAATGGTTCATCTCCAAACCTCAATGATGCCATCCAAGTCAACTTGATAAAAAAATGTTGGTACCCACCAAACTCTCACTATCAAACTCCATTAGTTTAAATTGCTTATCCTTAGCCACTAATGCATTTAGACCCATATTCTACTGCTCAACCAGCCTAGGTAGTATTTCCAAACAATAATGACTTGAATCATACAAAAAAAGTTGTTTATATAAATTAAGTTGTAATGATTGCAACATCATGTGCATAGATCATACTGGAAGAAACATCAAAATCAGTAATAATGAGCATAGGAGAAATGTTACACATAGGGTTAATTATTTCTATTTTTCTAATATTTATTGTGAATTATTATTTCAACTTCGCCCCTCATCCTCTCTATATTGAGCAAAAAGATCCTAAATTAGACTTATTCAAACAAATTGAAATGTAGCCCCTTACAAGTAAACAATTCACCTATTGACCACATTTTTCAAACTCTCTTCCCTCTCCACATACCTCCTTCCTATCTAACTCCCAACCACAAGAACCCTCTCCCCTTTGTTTCTCAGAATGATTTCCCAATCCCCTCACACTCACAACTAATCCTAATTATACTTCTTCAATGCCATCTTCACGTCTGATGCAGTGTTAAGTAAAATCTGTAGATCCTAATAAAAATTTTTTTTCTTATTTTATCATAAAAACACATTTCCACAAATTACAGCTTACCTAGTTAATTGTAAACTTTTTTTACTAGAAATTTTTGAAATACTGAACAGATTGTATTTGAAACAATTGCAACTCTAAGTGACTTAATTTTAAGGGATTCTTTCTTTTCCGTCAGGCACTTTTCATTACTCATAATCATCTATTAGATTAGAAACTCAAATGCACACTGACGACACATTGAACTCTACATCCATACCTGGATAAGAATGTGTAAAGCAAACATGTGCAAAGTGAGTCAGGTCTTTCCATATTGCATTCAGAATTGATTCATTTCATCCTTCCTTATAACCTCCATGTTGAGATATAACATTATATCCTTATTAATGCTCAAATATCTTTTCAAAAATATTATAAAGCATAATTGATGGCTGTGCAATTCAAAGTCATTCTCTTAAGAGAAAACCATACTAAATTGAAAATTTTAAATTTAAACCTGTGAAATTCAACAGATGAGCGTATTTAGAATGCATTGATACCCTCATGATTTAATGTCAAATGGAGTTACGAGGTGTGACACAATAATAGCGAGCCTGGTCATGCGCAGGCGGAACAATTATCCCCACCCGAAAAGTGAATACGTTGTTTTTGACTTTGAACCTCCCCCTTGTCGTATACCGAAGATCATGTCGATCGCTTCACTCAGTATTTGTACAGGTGCGCTTGAGTAAAGAGTAATTTTGTGTCGTGCCGGAAAAATGTTAGACGTCAAAATCGAACAATGCATTAACATTAAATTTCTTGTGAAATTACAAAAAACTGCTATGGAAACGTTCAAATTGTTAAGAGGGGCATACGGCGATGACTGTCTGTCCCGAGCACGTGTCTTTGAATGGCATAAACGATTTTCTGGAGGAAGAGAAGAGGTGGAAGGTGACAAGCCTTCGTTGACAGTCACTGACGAGAATGTTGAAAAGGTGAACGCCATTGTTCAAAAAGATCGTCATTCGGACGTTAGAGCAATAGTAGAGCAGTTAAATATCGTCAGAGAAAGTGTACGAGGAATTTTGACCCAACGGTTGAACATGAAGAAAGTCTTTGCTAAGATGGTGCCGAAAAATTCGAATGAAGATCAGAAACTGGTTAGAAAAGAAGTTTGCGTTGACATTTTAGAAAGAATCGCAGAAAATCCAAACTTTTTGCACAAAGTGGTCACCTGTGATGAAACATGGGTTTCAATATGACCCTGAGACAAAAAGACAATCCATGCACTGGAAAACTCCTAGTTCTCCAAGAGCAAAAATGCAAGAATGTCTAAATCAAAATTCAAAACCATGCTCATTCTTTTCTTCGACGTGAAGGGAGCCATAATGATTGAATACGTTCCACCTGGTAAAACTGTGAATCAACACTACTACATTGAAGTTCTAAAAAAATTAAGGGAAAGAATTCGGAAGAGGCGGCCCAAAATGTGGAAAAACAGTTGGATCCTACACCATGGCAATGTGCCGGCTCACAATGTGTTGTTGGTGAGGCAGTTTTTAGCCGAAAAATAGATCACCTTACTAGAACATCTGTCATACTCACTGGATCTTGCTCCCTGCGACATCTTCCTGTTTCTGAAATTAAAAAGTCACATGAAGGGAACTCATTTTCCGACAATTGAGGATGTGCAAACGGAAATGGCAGAGCTGCTAAAAGGAATTTCGGAATATGAGCTCCAGGGATGTTTCTTACAGTGACAGCGAGGCATGCAACACTGCATAGATGTGGAAGGGGAACTCATATGTTCTCAAGGATTAAAGAAAATTAATCTCAACAAATTTATTATATTAACTGATATATCTCAGAGTTATCATGGTTTAATTTGTTTTACCTGATCAAGGCACTGGATTACGTATATAAGGGAATGCATAATGTTGATAATAAAATAGACACTCAATGATAATTAAGGTATATTTATGCATTTTTCTTATAGATACAATGACTGGAGGCATCTTTGGTATAAGAAGGAATATGAGGCTTGGAACTAACCCTCAATTCCAATTTTTTTGAATTGTGCACCAGTGCTCCTTAGCGTTGCACTTTTTAGGACTCCTATGGAATCCTCATCAAGATCACAATAAATCAATCATTCATTAAATTAAGAGCAGCCTAAAATCTTAACTTTTTTATCACTACAAAATATATTAAATTGCTCCTCTTTTCCTGCTTCGAGAGAAAAAAATCTTAGCACCAGCTACGATGAACACAGAAAACTCTTTGTTCAGCAGCAAGTGAGATGGAGCAACAAATTGTGCTATGGATCAGCCTTACAGGAATGCAGTTTTCTAGTCATGCCTGTAGTTACTTATTAAAAAGCTGCTAAATTCTTCTGAACTGTGAGACCTTCCTCTCTTATAGTAAAAGAGGATGGATGTGCAACCTCCTCTATAAAACGTACAACAAATCACAGTATAAGGAGGCAAGAGGCTCTTGAATAACGTCCACCAAAATTATATTCTCCACTCCTTATTTTTTAAGGTGTCAATGCTCCTGATTATTTCTTTCAGTAAATTATGGCACCCCTATGTATTGCATAGAAATTGAAAAAGATTTATTTGACGACCCATTAGAGCAAATATGTATATATATATATATATTTATTTATATATACATTTAAACTTCGTGTCATTATGATAAATCCCTTTTTGTGATATTTACACTGCCTCTTAAACAAAGCAATCTTTCTTTCATAATTCTTTTCTTTTGGGACCTATTGCACCTCCACTATTTTATGGCCACAAAAGGCCATGATTGCACAGATCAACAAAACACTCCTTGCTTTATGCCAGTGAGGGATGAAAAGGTTACAGGCATTTTATTTGGAGGGTTGGGGATAAATAAGGAAGTAGCAAGTGAGATATAGAAGTTATTTCCACTAGGAAGCAGGGGGAGGGGAAGAAGCGATTGGACCGGATGCATTTGCAGTTACAGGAGACTTAGGTGTTGACTGTGTCGCAGCAAGGATGCTGGTTCCTTGTGACTGCTGTGATGTTTGTGAAGATGATCTTGAGTGACCTATAGGAGCATTTGGAACAACAGGTGTCTGAACTAGTGGTTGAGGTGGACCTCTGGTACCAGGCGGTGAGGCTCCTTGCATCTGCATGTGATATCGGTAAATATTCTCTGTGCTCTCAACAACTCCTAGAAAGTATAAAAAATAGAATTTAGTATAATTGAAAGGAGGAATTTGGTTGTACTATTAAATTGCACTTAACCTATAATATCTACTTCAAAAAGAATATTTATTTGTTGAAATGACAATGTATTTCATTTTTTTTTATTTCTAGCCATATACTTATGAAACACTTTTATACCTGCTGTGAGATTGAGACTTCTTCCTTTAATGCCTCCTTCTCTTCCTCTAGGCGACCACCAATTTACTAATGAGCCCACAAGGGGAACTTGACGAAGAATACCCTCCTGCCACAACCGTTCCTCATTTTCTCTTTGCAGGTCAAGAACTACTGCCTCTATACCTGAAAGATAGATTGAAAGAAAAGAAGTAAAAATATTAATAAAAAAGTGTTAAATTTAGTGAATTACATAGTTAAATTAGAGGAAAAATATAAACTGACATAATGCCAATAAAGAGTGGGAAATGATTATTTTGTCCTTAAAAATTCAGTGAGAACTAATGTATTATAGAAAATTTTCATGATAAAATCTATTTATTCACAAATATATTCATGCTGAAGCATTTGCCTATTTATTTCTCACCTTTTTTAACTATCTCTGCCATAGTCTCAAGATAACGAGAAGATTCTTCCACCTCACGACCCATGCATACCACAAGCCCTAGAAGTTCCTCCACGTCTGTCTCTGCTGTAACCATTCCAAATCTCACACATGCAAGGCCATCTTCTCCTTCCCCTGTGGAGGTGTTTAAACTTAGTTTATATTATGCAGGTAAAATTTAAGTTTTATAATTTTTCAGACTAAACCAGTTATTATTTCCCAGAATGATTCATAGCTTAAGACTAGTTTTATTTTTAAATTAACCACTACAAACATTATAAGCATTTAAAATAAAAATTTCTTGAGGTTTGCTATGAAGTGAGACCTCCAAATAACAACAGCCATCATCTTAACCCATTAAAGCCCAAATTACATTTTGTCTTTATTACTAATTTAAGGTATTATTAGCTTTCAAGACTCAAGAATTAACATATTTAAAATTTGAACGTTTGATTGTAGAACTGAATATTCTCAAATTAACTATTGAAGATAAAACATTGAAAGGATGACTATGTGAAATTCCACTGTTTATTAAAATGAAGTAACCAAATCATAAGGCAATGATGCCTATGTAAGGTAAAACAAAAATTTAACAGTTAATCCATTGTGTTTTATTGTGGATCGATTCCACAAAATTATCCCTATACAGTTCAAGCAATGATTCAAAAAAAAAAATGCAAGCTGAGCAAAAGTACAAAAGTTGCTGTCCTCTAATGAAAATGCTAGTCACCAATTGATTAATAATGAATGAAGAATAATTCTAAAACTAAAACAGCATAGAAAAAATTTCAAAATATGTAGAATACCGATGGAAAATGCAGCATCCGTTCCTCGAAGCCTTTCAACAAGTTGGGTATGGAGTCGATTAAGTTCTTCTTTAGCCTGATCTGTGAGTGGCATAGGGGAGGGTGATGGAGGACTAGAATCTTTGCTGGGAGATTGTGAAGACGAAGGTGGTGAGACAGGAGGAGTTGGAGGAGGCAACCACGCTTCAGGAATGTATCGTACTCCTCCTAAACCAGCCCACTGTGGCATCTCAACAGCTTGAAGCCTAGGAGAAGCATTTACCAATCTCACAAATGTTTCCTTATGAGTTACTGTAGCTGTCAATATTTCCTGAAAACGGACATTAAATATTAAGAGAATTGATCTAGATATTTATAATCACTATAATATACTTCATTGTAATTAACACACAGCCAGAGTTTAAATAAATTTTTATGGAGTAACTATATACATTTCAGGATTTTAGTTAAATATGTAACTGATTGTTGGTATCATTTCATGGTATCATCAAATGAGGCAATATTTCATCAAAAAATAGGCGAATTACTTTACTTCATTAGCTCATTGATAGGATATCTACCCATTAAGTGGAAGACTAAGGATCAATTCCTAGACATTGAGCATTGTGGCATAACATTACATTTTCTTAAAATTTGGTATGAATGTATTTACTAACCAGTTGTTGTTCCAAGCAAGAAATGAATTGCTGAGTATCGTCAAATGTTGGAGTGTTAATGCTTCCCAATTCAAGTGGACAATAACGTAGCACCACTCCACTTGTTTCCAATTCACATATCTCGATTGGAATATTTGGTGCATCCCTCTGAAGAATCTGACCCAACTAAAATACATAATGAATAATTAAATTGTTAATTCTTTAAATTAACTTTATGTGCACTTCCATTGTTTTTTAAAGAGAGACACAAATAAGTTATGAACTTAATGAACATATTAACACTTTTAAAGAAAAATTTTCTTGTGATGGGTTGTCAAATTATGAGAAATTAATGATCAAACTTCAAGACCTGCACATTAAAAAATAGAATGAAATATTCAGATTAAAATAAAATGATGAAGAAGTGATTTCATGGCTTACCCATGAGTTGAGCTTGTCATAATAAGGAGGCACCCTCTTATTATCGTCCCGATATCCTTCAGGAACATACTGAAGCACCACAGTGCATGCCACAACTTCAAACAGAATCTGTCAGTCGAAGAAACGTCAATCAGATATTTAAGTAATGTCTATAGAATCTCTATTACTTTTACCTATTATGCTAAATCATTAACAAATTTATAATTCTTCTAACAATTCTTTATGGCATATCACTTAAAATGACACTCACTGCAGTGCTGACTGGCTTGGTAATGAGATCTGACACAGAGTAAGACCCTGCCTCTCCACCTGGTTGCTGGTTCTGTGAATGAATTCATGTATGTAATAAATGAGCATATGCTATATAAGGCATATGATACACTGATATACATGGATATGTAAATAACCTATATCTTACCAAAAGCCTTAAGTTAGGGTATTTTGAGAGTTTTTTCCATAACTGCTCACTTGATTCAAAGGCACGCCTGAGCCTAGCCTGGATTCCTTCACGACCTAGAGCCTGCCAATGAAGATAATTATTTTAGTAGGCTTTATATTAAAATGAATATAAATGCATATTTTTGGATTGATTCAAGAACGATATTTAATAGTCTAACTTAAGGATATTATTAACTTGATAGCTTGAATTTTATATTCTACTTCTGATGAGTCATCAATGACTGCATGGCTGCGTTGTAACCAAAACGCGCATATGGTTTTCCATCTCATTATTGAAGAAGTACTTATTTTTTTCTGTTTGATTCTGAAGTGATTATTTTTTATTAGAATTAGTATTTTAAATTAAGACTACGATCAAAGCATAACAACTGAATTATCTCAAAGTTGTAAATCTAACTTCCATTGAGCTATGATTCTTTTTGGCTAATATTAAGTCATATATAAAGGCAATATCACCTGTAATGATGCCCAAAGTGAAAGACAGCTTAGGCGTAAGTTATAATGCTCTGCAGTTAGGCCTGCAAGGAGGGGAAGAGTGCCTTCCCGAGCTGAGGAAGTACCTTTGGTACCTCCACGGCTTGCTGTTGGCTCAAAACGACGATAAAGGGTCTGTTTTCAGTAAAGGATGCTACATAGCATAGGCTAAATTGACAGGCATTTAGGATAGATACCACTGCTAAATGAAAGAGAATAAATGAGGCAACTATGAGATTTAAAACTAACATCATGGAAATAGTATAAATAAATGCAAGGAGTCTCAAAATTTAGTTTACTGCAATACTTATTTCTATCAAAAGAAATTTTACTTCTGGAAGCATGCTGGCTTATTATCATATCACGTAACAGTGGCCATTGTTAAAACATTATGAAAAAATTTATCAAATTCTTAGTAAACTAACTTATGAGACACCTACTTTATTTAAATTGGAATATAAATTCCCATACTGATAAGCATTAAAAGGTTTTGTAAGCATAAAGAAACAAAAGAAAAGGATACAACACAGGGCACAGCTGGAATTCCTAACCAGGTTCCAATAGGAAGGGTGAGACTGTCAGCTATCCTTGATGGCTAGAAATCAATGTTACAGTAGTTTTCATTAAGTAACATAAAGACCTAATATTTAAGTCTTATAATACAAAACAATTGTGAGCACAATACACAAAATTTGTTATAAATGGTAGGATATACAGTTATACCTTGCTGTTCATGAGAGTCATGTTCCTGGGTAATCCCATGAAATGGAATACAGGCAGTCCTCGACTTTCGTACATTCGCCTTTTGTACATTCGACTTTCGTACAATTCGCTTTTTCGTACATTGTAAATTCTCGCCCCTAAACTGCCTTTTGTACACTGAACAACGCCGAATTCGGACTTTCGTTCGTCAGCTGACAATCAAACATTTCCAGCTATCGCATAATGGCGCTGTCTGTCAGGCAAGCCAACACTTTTAATAAATTAAAGTATGCTACGTAATAATATACGTATTGTATGTAATGTAAGATTTGTGGTTATGTTTTTTAATATTGTACTGAAATTTGGCAAGATTAATACCACTGTAAAGTCGGTTAATAATCAATAAATTATTATTATTATTGTCTCGGCAACGTTACCATCTTTGTTTGTATGTACAGCAGTGTTTCTTTGTTTGTGAATTTTACATTATTAGGTATTTTATAAAGAGTGATAAACGGAAAACTGAAAGTGCTAATACAAGTGTAAAGAAACGTAGGGCTCATAAAGTGAACATGATTGGGACCAAGATGGAAATAGTTAGGCGTGCCGAAAGTGGTGAATCTTTAGCTTCAATTGAACACTCATTAGACTTAAGCCGGTCGAGTGTGTGTTCAATTGTGAAGGAGAAGAACAAATATAATAATAAATACGTACTGTGGCGTTCTGAATAAACGACACATTTTTTAAAGAGCAAGGAATCGATCTACACATGCTTTGATGACATTGGCGATATCTTGTTAGCAGACCGCGAAACAATTTGAGACATAATGTTTGTGCAGTAGCTTGGCTTTCTCGTGAATGACAATTGAACTCACAATCAGCGGGACTTTCTTGATCGCTTCTTCACTTTTCCTAATCGATCTTGTTGTGGACTCGTTCACACCAAGTAATTTACCAACTGATGAAGCAAATTCAATGTGCGCAAGCCTATCTAAAACTTCAATTTTCTTCTCCAAACTCGTCACTTTTTTTGCCCTTTTTACCGACTTTTCTTTCATTTCAATCATCACTCTCTTTGGGGCCAAGTTTAGGCAATATTACAAAAAAACTATGAAAATAGCAAATGCTTTAATGAAAAAAGAGATTTCGTGTGTGCACTTCAGGCGGTCCTCGACTTTCTTGCGTTCGATATTTGTACAACTCGCACATTAATAATAATATTTATTTACAGCCGGTAATCACATTGTAGTCACAAATCACAGAATAAGTTTCATTAATCACAAAGTAATTTCTTATCCAACTCATAGCCTGTAAAACGGTATTGGGGTTCAGCAACAGCTGGTCTTCCACCTCTACCAGAAAAGACTGCCATAAACAAAGATAATTTCACCAAAAATACAAAAAAATAAATAGACATAAACAAGAAAAAGGGAACTTAATACCAAGATATACCTAATAACTATAGTCAACGACTAGATTATGATAAGGATGGAAGCACTGTGTTACAAACAGTACGAATAAATGTAACTCTTACAGTAATAAAAATTTCTTGAGAAAAAAGAATGAAAAACAAATAACGATAAATTATAAAAAGATAATAATCTATTACACTATCTGTATGATAACCTTAGGATAACACAAGGGAACAAGAACCCAAGATAGCATAGATTGACACCCCTGAACTGCCTTTTGTGCACCGATCAGACTTTCACACGTCAGTTAAATGACGAACGAATATTTCGAGTGGTACTGGTTGCCAGCCACCAGTTTACACCGCGTCGCCATCTTCGTCCGTATGGCAATGTTTATTTGTGCAATTAAATATTTTATTGCATTTTTCCCTATCTCTCTATATTATACAATCTACGATTGTGTCTAAAAGGCCTGCACTGTGACATTTGTAGCAGGAAAATTTTAGATTTTGGGTTTAGAGATGTTTGAGAATCATGTTAGTTGGATGGGAGGCTCACTTAAGCAATACCTTTGACTGAAGGTGTCTTCCTTTTGTTTTTAATTTTATGTGAATTTCTACACATAGGACTACCACAGAATCAGCGTGCAGGCAGTCCTTGACATCCGTACATAATGCGTTCCTGAAAACGTGTATGAAAATCGAATGTACGGATGTCGAACATAGATTTACATGTTATAGGGGGGGTTCCGTTCCCAGAGAGCCAAAAAAATATTATAAAATCTGTAATTATGGTATAAATGTTTAGTTTTTTGAGCAGGGGCCTTTTAGACACAATCGTCGATTTTATAATATAGAGAGATAGAGCAAAATGCAATAAAATATTTAAATAATTGCACAAATAAACACTGTTGTACAGACAAAGATGGCGACGGAGCAGAAATTGGCAACCAGCAGCACTTGAAATATTCATTTGTCATTTCGCTGGCGCACAAAATTCCGAATTCAGCGTACGGAAGGTGGTTTATGGGTGTCAACGTGTAATGTATGAAAGGGTGAGTTTTTTTCATTAAAGCATTTTGCTATTTCCATAGTTTTTTTGTAATATTGCCTAATCATGGCCCCAAAGAGAGTGATGATTGAAATGAAAGAAAAGTAGGTAAAAAGGGCGAAAAAGTGACAATTTTGGAGAAGAAATTCGAAGTTTTAGATAGGCTTGTGCATAATGAATCTGCTTCATCAGTTGGTAAATTACTTGGTGTGATCGAGTCCTCGATAAAATCGATAAGGAAAGTGAAGAAGCGATTAGAGCTAGTGTTGCAAGTGGTACTTCAACGAGTACAAGTGTCTTTTGTACCTAGGAATCCGTATGTAGAGAAGACAGAAGGCTTTAAACCTGTGAATCGAGACTCAAACTCACAAGAAAATCTCACTGCGTTCACTTGTCATTTGCGAGAAAGCCAAGCTACTGCACAATCGTTATGTCTCAAATTGCTTCGTGGTCTGCTAACGGGATATCGCCAACATCATCGAAGCGTGTGTAAATCGGTTCCTTGCTCTTTAAAAAAATGTGGCGTTTATTCAGAACGCCACAGTACGTATTGTATTATTATATTTGTTCTTCTCCTTCACAACTGAACACACACTCGACCGGCTTAAGTCCAATGAGCGTCCGATTGAAGCTAAAGATTCGCCACTTTCGGCACACCAAATTATTTCCATCTTTGTCTCAATCGTTTTCAGTTTATGAGCCCTACGTTTCTTTTCACTTGTATTAGCACTTTCAGTTTTCCGTTTCTCACTCATGTTTATAAAATAATAGGCGTAAAATGCACAAACAAAGAAATACTGCTGTACGTACAAACAAAGATGGTAACATTGCCGAGACTGAATAATAATTTACTGATTACTAACCGACTTTACAGTGGTATTATTCTTGTCAAATTTCAGTACAATATTAAAAAACATTACACACAAAATCTTACATTACATACAATACGTATATTATTACATAGCACACTTTAATTTGGTAATTTATTAAAAGTGTTGGCTTGGCTGACAGACAGTGCCATTATGCGATAGCTCGAAATGTTTGTCCGTCAGCTGATGTATGAAAGTCCGAATTCGGAGTACGAAAGGGGATTTAGGGGTGAGAATTTATAATGTACAAAAGAGCGAATTGTACGGATGTAGAATGTATGGATGTCGAGGACTGCCTGTATATTTAGAATCTTTTTTTTTTATTGGATCAACTTTCATTGCTTTCTCCTTTAGTTCAATTGCCATATTAATTATCTCCACTAATGCTTTTGCTATAAATTGCAGTTTCTTAGGCTCCATATACTCACCTTCATGCAATATTGGCAAATTTCTATCCAAACGCAGCCTCATACTTTATAGAAGACAAATCCATATGTATAAATAGAAATAATATTTTTTGTTATCCTCCACCATACTCTCACTGATCTCCATTTTAGCATTGATAGGCTTCCTCAATGTGAAAGTGAAAAATGTTGTGAAAAGGCAAAACTGCTTATCATTATGGGTAACCATAAATAAGAAAAGTTGCTAACAGCGAGGTATACCTGCATAACGGAATACTAAATGTTATAAGGAAGAAATTAGATGTCACTGTTTAAGTGTAGGCATGCAACAACACATTGACAGAGGAACTAATTAGGGACATTTTAGAGCAGGCAAGACCTCAGATGAGAGCAGATACTTCTCACTGTTAGTTCCCAACTGTTCCCCTCATATCATATCACACCTACCATTGATTCTCAATAACTGTCATTTGTCAACTATAGTAAAATAAACTATCCCTGATTATTTCCATAAATTGTTTTTTAGATATAAACATTAGATCAAACAATTCATCCAAATCATCCTTCTTCTGCTCCGTGATTATATTCAGTAACTAATCAAAATATCTTCCAAAATGCAGGACAAAAATAACTCACAAGGAGAGTAGGGAGGCTAGTACCCTCGGATTTTGTTCAAATTTCACATGGTGATAGCTGATGTGTTCCGATTTAACGTGTAACTTGCCGTTTGTGTGAATAGGCCTTGGTTGTCGAGATATCGCAGTTTGAATTTCGGCCGATTTCCGCGTGCGCGTTAAGACTCGTGAAAGTCGTTGCTAGGATAAGTACGCCGTAGCTGAGTTGGTAAGGCGTTGGGCTAGTAACCCAGACGTCCGGGGTTCGAGTCCCGGTTGTGGAATTTTTCGTTTTTGATTTTTATCTTTTTTAATCCTGAAAAAATGTACAATTCCCATTATTCATTTATTACGACTGTAAAAATTTAAATTGTACTATTTTTCTCGATTATAAGAATATATTTTTTATCTTATAGTTGCGATTCAGCAATCTTTTTAAATATATTCTTACACTTTTTATTGCTACAAAATAATTTGCATCATTATTTTGTATTATACATCAATTCCTTATAAATTAATTATTCAGATTCTTCTTTTGAAAAAAATCTGTCATGTGTGCCGGCAAAGTGGGGGATGAAAATTGTCATAAAAACAAAGCACAAATGCTTCTGGCACCAGGAACACACAACAAACGCAACATTTTCGCATTCACATTTCCTCTTACGCAGGCTATCGTGGAAACAAACTTCATTTACGTTCATAAAAACACTCCTTCTCGTCGTTGATTTTGACGCAAACCACGCATATTTAATCATGTCTTCGAAAATGGGTGCACGCAACTGGTGATGAATGATGGAGTGAATTTTCAATGCGTCGTCTCTTGTATTAGTCGGACTATTCTCTCGCAATAAATACGTACTGTTTTGCAGGCGCTTTATGAAATTTTTGATTTGCCTGTAAAAATAGACGTCGCGCGGTTGGCAGAAAGGCATACAACCCAGCGGAATTGTCTTTACTGGATCTTCAATTTTTGAAGTACTTGGATCGACTTCCAAAACTACAGGAAAAATTTCTCACAGCGTGTGCGTCCTGCTTTTTCAAAAGAAGAATCTGAATAATTAATTTATAAGGAATTGATGTATAATACAAAATAATGATACAAATTATTTTGTAGCAATAAAAAGTGTAAGAATTTATTTAAAAAGATTGCTGAATCGCAACTATAAGATAAAAAATATATTCTTATAATCGAGAAAAATAGTACAATTTAAATTTTTACAGTCGTAATAAATGAATAATGGGAATTGTACATTTTTTCAGGATTAAAAAAGATAAAAATCAAAAACGAAAAATTCCACAACCGGGACTCGAACCCCGGACGTCTGGGTTACTAGCCCAACGCCTTACCAACTCAGCTACGGCGTACTTATCCTAGCAACGACTTTCACGAGTCTTAACGCGCACGCGGAAATCGGCCGAAATTCAAACTGCGATATCTCGACAACCAAGGCCTATTCACACAAACGGCAAGTTACACGTTAAATCGGAACACATCAGCTATCACCATGTGAAATTTGAACAAAATCCGAGGGTACTAGCCTCCCTACTCTCCTTGTCAGTCAAATTTTTCTTTATATACTGGTCATATTTAAAAATTGAAAATACAATGGATTAACGCAATGGTTTCCAAACATTACAAAGCTGCACTCCTCCTCACCTAAGAAAAGTGCCTTTGCCCCTCCTCTCTATATTATGCTCAATCAAAGTTCATAAACACCAACTGGATCAGCAATTGCAATTAATATAAACACTTTAAGAAAAACATGGACACAAACTATATGTCCTAGCCATATTAGGGGCAGAACTTGGAGGCTACATATTGTAGATCTCATGATTAGGATAGTTAACTCCTCCCACCCAGTCTACCTATTGAGCCCCCACAGGAGGGCACATCTCACCGTTTGGAAACCACCGGATTAATATAAGCCAAAGAATTGTTTTAAAATTACCACAAGACCAATATTAAAAATTATCTTAGTAAAAGAAACTATTTAAAGAAAATAAGTAAACAACAGAGCTAGTTTATTTTCTAGTAAACAAAGAATGCAATATTATTCATATAACCACTTTTTGAATATTTTTTAAACTATTAATTTTTGACAAAAAGAAGTGAATAATAAAAAAGTTATATCTTTACCACATTAGGGACGGACACCATTGCCAGTGCTGCCAAAGCATGGCCTCGAACATGCAGCCAAACATCTTTCTGGCGACACACTTCCTGAAGTCTCTGAAGATTATCAACATGACCAGCAATAGTTGTTCCTAGAGAGGAAAAAATGATAGGAAATGCTTTGAAGTGACCCTGTGGTCAAATATAATAATACATGCATGGAGCTTCAAAATAGTAGTTTGAAATCCATGGCTTTCTTGAATTTATTTATATATAAAAAATTTGAAATTATAGTATACGAGAAGCTAAACTGTATATGACAGGAAATAAGCAACCTTCTGAGCCACATGTAAAAAAGCTCGCTAGTTTTGAAACTGATTAATAATTATATTTTCAACAGTTCCATAGTTGGCAAACCATCAAAAACGCTATTTCCCAAGAACATAAATTCGTGAACTTTATTTGATGATAGAAGATATATAAGAACCTGCATCAGCTAGAACAATAAGAGGTACTCTTTCATTAGCTATGTCTTCATTCATAAGCCTTTCCAGTGCAGAAACATCTATTTTTTGTTGAGAACCAAACATTGTATTGCATGGGACAGGACGAACACACATTAATGGCAGGCCTAACTGTAAAGAGAAAAGACAAACATGTTTTTACTGTATAACCAGTTTCAATAGCACTTGCCAAAATTACATTAATGACCCTACATCACAAATAATGATGATCAATGAAATCTTACATAAAATGTAGCTGAAACTGACTAATTCAACATTTATGTGGCTAATATGCTTAACTCATGAGTTCTCCACCTTTTTTCACTGACAAACCATGCACTATAATAAAATATAGCCACAGACAACCAACACATTTCTGTAGTTGATGCTTTTGATCTGTTTTCAGCTATTAACTTATTTTGCCCAGAGATGCAGTCCCATTTTCATGAAATTTGCCTCTAGTCTTTAATTTCATTCTTCAATCACTAAAGCAAACCATACATTGAAAAGTCCTGGCTAAAGACATTAATATAACACCAGTACTGATAGGAAAGGTGAACATTACTTACCTGACGGCATATTTGTTGTACAACTCCAAGTGGAGATGCTACACTACTGTAGATGATAGGTGTTTTATTAGAGAAAACTTCAAAGCCTTCTTCAAGGTATCTAGGATATTTGTAGTGTAGCATCATCCGAGTGACTCGGACAGCTCCATCCACCACATCATCATGAAAACAGGCAGAACAATCAATAAACCTATAAATTCAGAAAACGCAATGGGTTATTACAAAATTTGTTTATAAAATAATGATCAGGATTAAATGTTTACAGTTCGATCTCTATCATAATAACCCTTAAATCTTGCAACATAAACAAAATATCACAGCACGCAAGTTCACATATTTATGAAAAAATAACATAAAGAGCATAATCAACTAACATCAACTTTGGTTTTTTGACATTCAATTAAAAATATGCAAATGTTTTAAAAATTTATCTGACACAGTCAAGTTACCTAAATAGATGGCTGAGCCACCTAGTAGTATCAGATGCTACTCTTGTAGCGATGCGCTGCAAATGATTTCTTTCTAAACCACTAGAATAAGCAGATAAGCTCTGACACACGACAGCAAGTCGAGCTATGCTATCTAAAGACGGGAGGCGAGCGAGGCTTCTAACAGATATATCTCCACCATCTTCCTCATCATCTTCGCAAAGTGGGGCATCTTCGTGGGCTATTAGATCCTGGAAATTAAAATAACGTTTGATGATATAAAGATTCATGATAGCATTTGTATTTGCTCTTACATCATTTCTGGAACTCTTGGAAGCGTTTCAATTGAATAATATCAATTAGTAATGTAGTGACATTATTATGAATAATACAAAATACACTTTTTAGTTAAAAGCAAATAAGTGCATTCCTACACTCCATTGCAAGATACCTGTATCAAATTTATAACTTCATTTGATGTCTTTCCCGGCCGAGGTAGAAATCCATGTGTATTCTTCCAAACTTGACCATTAGAACTGTCCTCCTTTTCCACTGCTTCTTCTAATCGCCCAATAACTTGTGAGGCCTTAATTTCAATGTCAGCTACGGATGTAGAAGTTGGAATCTAAAAAGTGAAAATAAATTATCTGAACAAGAATATTTATTTACCAAATATTAAATATAATATAAAAGTCTTGTATATTATACAAATTTATAATGAAGGAGTTAATATTAACCAGTTTTATATGGTATAATTGTAAAAACTTGATGCACTATCAATAAGACTGTAAGCATTGTAGGAAGCGGTAAATATATCTTTTGCTATTTAAATAATGCCATAATAACAACTGGGTTCCTTGATAAACAATTCACTTACCTCCGTGGGGAGTTTTTCTGATGTTTCCATTTCATTCGCTGGAATGTTTACACCGGGTTCAGCCATCGTGGCAGAGGTATACGTCACCTGACGTCACGGATTAGGTTTTTACGGGAAGTTGACAACAGTCGACGTGAGACTCTCCGTAAGTGTAGTTGAGTTCAGCTGGCCTTGTATTTGATATGAGTGACGTGAGAGGGATTTTGAATTGCAGGTATGATTATCTTATTTTAAATATGTGATCTTAAGCTCTAAAGTGTCATTTGAACAATAAAACTCTCTATTTATTTCTTGTTCTTATTATAAAATTCGTGACATACCGTAATGTTATTGTTTTCGTTACAGAACCGCAGGTGTTAGATGAATGAACAGAGAAATGTAAAGGATATTTTAGTTGTTTGCTCTCTAATCTAGTCAAGACATTCCAAAGAACTGCTGTGACATCAAAATTATAGGAATATATTTTATATATAGGAGTACGTTACCATTCAATTTCAAAATGTTTAAAGAATTTGCATGCGCTCGAGTCAACACCAACATATTCTTAGTATTTGTTATAGTTGGAAGAAAATGTATAATGCCCTTCTTTACTTTGTACCTGAAGTATCTTCGGTTGAATTCATTACAAGTCGGTGTCGTTCGTGGAAGTCAGTCATGGATAGCTATGATCTTAATTCCAATTTGGGTATGTTTTGTGAAGCGGTCTAGAGAGAGTCTAAAAACAAGGGTGCTGCTGCTTATATCAGTTTTTCTAACAGCATCAATGTATAGTTGTCTAGTATTTGTACCTCCAATTGGCGGGGCTTATGATGTTACTCACTGTGATAGCTTACGTTCAGGGAATCATGAACTAGTCATCTTTCACCCTGATTCCTTAGAGCGCAGTTCTAATAAATTTAAAGATAAAGAATCTCACGTTGTGTCAAATTTGCTTAATATTACTTCTAGAGAATCTTCTTCGGTTTCAAAGCCACTTTTGAAGTACAATTCTAGTATTGCAATTACTAACGACACATTTTCTCACACGCGTGCTAATTCATCTTCCAATCAAAATAGAGGAGAAAGTAAAACTCAGCCTATGCCATCTTCCATAAAACAATCAAAAAATAATGTTTTACCTACCATAATTTCAAATCGAGAGGATGTCACTCTAGAGAATTTTTCTGGTTTTGTAACACCGACTGAAACTGAGCCTAGTGTTTTGGGAAAAGTAGAAGAATACAGTTCTGAAGAATCGTCATGGAAACGTGATCCATACTACAAAGTGTTGGGGCAGTTATTTACTGGATTAGATAGAGATCAACCAATTCCGCATCGTAATACTTTTCCTTCTGAAGAAATTTCAGCTAAATATCCATCTATAAAGACATTTAAAAATCGGCAAAAAGTGTCACCCGGAACGAAAAATGATTTGCAGAATAGTTGGTCTTTTGGAAAAATGGAGGGAAGAGCTGAGAAAGCAGAGAATAACGAAGAGGATAAGGAAGACATATTTCAAGGGAAAAAGCCAGGTCAGGATATTGATATATATCCAAATGAAGATGATTTGTATCGATTCTTTGTTAAAAACAACCTGGATTCTGGTGGTGATATTATGGAAAATGATCCCTCTGTTGTCAGAAAACCTTATCATGAGAACAGCAGAAGTCAAGAACAGTGGGTAAAGCAAATGAACAGAATTGACGATGATGATCCTCTGAATGGGCAGACAAAATGGGAAAAACCTGGAAGGAGAAAGCTTCCAAGAAAAAAGAAAATCCTTATGGAGAAATCAGAAGAAAATGATAATGAATCTGATAATGATGATGAATCTCAAATTCCAACACTCCTGCCAAGATATGGGTGGGTGAATAAAAGGGAGATGAAACGTGCTCGTCCAAACAACTTAAAGTATGCATCAAGAATCGGAAGGTCACTACTTACTAGTGGCCACATTGACGTGGTGGCAAGGCCTGTAGGTAAGGGTGGAGTATCAGCTGAAGCTGAAGGTTCTGGGCCTCTTGCTTTCCGCACTGTGCTTCTACTCTCTGGTCTTGCTGAATTATTTGCTTGCATGCCTGTACCGACTGTGACAACACTCTGGTGGCTCCATTTAGATGATGCAGAACATACCGAACAGTTTGGGGAGCATAGACTACATGCACTTCTAGCATCAATACCTGCAGTCATGGCACTTGTAGTGGCCATATCTAGATCTCCATGCATTTTGGTAGTTGGACCACACCAAATAACGCTACACTTATTAGCGGCAGCTACTGTGCTCCTTTCGACCATTCCCATCATCCTTGCACTACCTTTAGTTCCAGCTTCCAAGGCTTGGCGCCGTTCCTCTGAAACTTCTTCCTCATCTATTTTATCCCATAGAGGTTACATTAGCGGACATCAAATCCTTTCCGTTTCGACTGCTATTATAGGTGGAGTAATTTCAGCTGCTGCTGGAGAATATGTACTTTGGCACATGGATACAATTTCTGGTTTCACGCACAACTATGAATTGCTATTTGGGGGATGTGTGGCAGTTGGGGCATTGATTGAGGCGATCTTCGCTGCGCTTTTTGGTGGGAGATGTATGTCTGCCTTGAGTAACTTATCAGGACCATTAGGATTGATCTTGATGAGCATGTACCTTGGAGGTGTGGCTATTTCGCAACAGGTGTGGTTGTTTGTTGCCTTGAGTGGTCTTCTGGGTGGAGCACAGGCTCTTCTCTTCCGTGCACTTTATGGTGCTCATCCTGGTCCTGGGGACACAATTAGTGGCCAAACCATGGGGTGGAGGTTTGGTTATGGACTTGGCTGCTTTGTGTCGGGCTTCATTGGAGAAGTTTTTGGAATGAAAATCCTCTTCTGGAGTGCTGCTGGGGCTGCTGCTATTTGGGCCATCCTCTCTGCATGTTGCTACAAGTGAGTGATCCTTAAGCATGGCTTACTAACCATATAAGCAATTTACTTGTGGTGTTTTCTAATGTTCTAATTAATATCAATTGATATAGTTCTTTCATCATGGGTAAAAGTTTGTCTTACTTATGAAGGATTTTTCTACTGAAAATATTTTATATAGTAAAGGGAATTTTGGCAGATTATCAAATTATCTTATTATAATATCTAATCTGGAAATGGGTAATATTTATTATTTTTTGGAAGGGGCTTTTTGTGGGAAATACTTGGATTTAAATAGCAATACTTAGCATGTTTTTAGTCTTAAGTTATGTTGAAATATGTTCACTAATACATTAATAATTGAATATAATGGGTTGATAACAGTTAGAATTTGGCATATCTATCAAGCTCAAATAAAAATAAAATATAAATATTTTCGTAGTGGGAACATGATTAATGTACTGGAATGACTTTGGTACTAGGAATGGAATTTTTTTTAGATATTTTGGCTAATAGTAAGATACATAAATCCATAGATTTTGGTTTTATTTTTATGATTTCAAATATATTCTGTTAAATATGTAGTAACTCTACCTCTCTCAAGGCATGTTAAATGGCCTGGCTTCAAATTTTACTTATTTTTAACTTGAAAAGGTTCTTAACATACGTAAAATTTGTAGTTGTTTCCCAGAACTTATTTAATGGAAATTGCTCTCCAATTTTTCCAAGAAGAATTAATTGCATATTAATATATCCTTTCATATATTTTTCTGTTTACTCTTTTTTCATCATTTTTACAATTTCTTTGATAACCAATCAATCCCAGAGTGATTGAAACGTACACGAATGATGTTAGTATTTATTAACATTAATCAATGTATTGGATATGGTATGCATGACTTTTGTTATACATAATCATGTAACTGGGTCATCAGTGGCATAACCAGGGATGGAAGGTCTTACAGCAAAATATTATCAATGTTCCCTCTCCCACTTCCTCTTCACCAAACATATAAACGTGCTCAATTAAAACTGAAATGTAACAAGTTGCGCTACAGAAGAATGTTGAAAAGGTTAGGTTTTTAAAATTACTCCCTTCCAAAATAATGATTAACCAGGAAGTCATTCCGAAATTAAGATAAAACATAAAGATCATTCAAAATTTTTATCCTGCATTTGAAAAAATTTGAGACTTCCAGACTCTTGGACCCATGGCATTTGGCCACCTTCCTGTTATCCCACCGTGGATCATATGATTCTGGTATTATTATTTTATGTGCCTTATGTACGTGGCTCAATTTATTAAAATTTATATATTCCCATTAATAAATCATAACACTTTAAATAAATATAACTGATGATTAAAATAACCCAATTATTCAGAGAATGGTAAAGAAAACTGGTTGCACAGCTGTGCTCCTCAATATTAATCCACAAATTACTATTGTACCCAGTAATTGGTGATAAATCTTTAGCCTTTTATTTTGAAATGGAAAATACATTATAATAATGAATAACTCACAACATATCCAGACTGGCACCCAGTTAATGACTTTCATACCTTATCACAAGACTGAGTAAAATAAATAGAAGGGAGAATTCATATCAGAAAAGAATTTTGTCATCTAACTGGGGAAAACTAGTTGAATTTTTTACTATAATTTTGTCCATTCTTACATTTAATCAACAGAGATAGGTGTGATTTAAACTTTTATATAGTATAAATTTAGTTTTAGATAATTTTACTTAAATAGTCACCAAAATAAGTGAAGAATAACATTGTAGTGTTTTTATTTCCCTAGACACTTGCGACTTTCTAATCTAATTTGGTGTAGATGTTGCTATTAAAGGAAATTGATATTTATCAGTGAGGAAGACTACCATACGAGGTCAGCTAAGATTCGTATTTAAATATGCATTGCTTGGATTTGTATTATTTCAGATTTCTTCTGAGTATTGTAAAGTAGAAATAATAGAAATATATATGAAGTCATTTCAGTGGCTGATTTGCACACTTTAATGCATCAGTTTCTGTTTTTACTGTTTTTCATTTGTGTTTGTGGCTGTACATATCTATCCCTAAAATTCATGGAAAATCATGATGGTTGGTCATGTTTATAGTAAGTTGACATAAGCTCACCACAATAATTTTAGTGAGCTATTACGTTATGTTCAGTTTGTGACAGGATATTTGTAACACTCATCTGCAAATTAGCCAGCCCTCTTCCACTTTTCATCATCCATTTGTTGAAATTTTAGAAGGTGATAGAAGTGCAGATTTATTTAGGTAAGAGGTATTGTAATCTTTTCTGTGGATCCAATCTTCAAGAAATCAGTCTACTGAATGCATCAAATAACATTTGTTCACAGCTTACATATATTAATAGTGTTGTATATTGGTTAAAGATGTATTGCTCATTCAGTAGAGGAAGTTTTGAAGGTTTTTATGAGAAAAAAATGTATGACTAAAATAACAGTTACTGATGAAAATCTTTTATGCATTGGAATTGAACTTATTAATTTTTACTGCACACATGAAAATATGTTATAGTGTTAAGCTATCTTCATAATGATTCCCATTACATTAGTGTACTCGTTGTCTGATTTTGTAATTTTTGTTGAATTTTGTGTCGTTCTAAAGATAGAAGATTAGTTTTCCTCCCTGCTATATTGGGAAGAAGTGTTTCTGTGTCACACCATGCAGGCATGATAAATAACGGATGTGGACAGCTTTCTGAAACCAGGAAATGATGCTGTGATATCAGCATAGAGATGACTTGGGTTCATCCTTCCAAAATAAATAGCTGCGAACTAAGAGAATACAATTGTTTGTCGATTTTTTGTTCATTACGGAAAATGTTAGTCATGGCCAGAATCTTCAGCAATAGTTTGTAGTGTTGGGAGAAAGTATTTTATATTTTAAGTACGTGATTCATTATTCATTATTTGACATATTAATAGAATCTCAATATGATTATCAGTAGCAAATATTATAACTAGAAAGTGATTTTAAAATTTCCAAAATTTTGCCCTACTCTACAGTGGAGAATGTTGATTTATTTAAACAACCCATATATACAAACAAATCTTTTTGGTAGCTTGTATTTTTATTTTTGGACAAACCTTTGATTTTATTTTTATTTCATTTTATATTTTGTTTTTATGCTTATGTTGGTTGAGTTGATGAGAGCACTTAGTATTATATTGATAGGTCTGCTTAACTTTAAACTTCAGTTTTCAGATAATATTTTGTGTTCTTCTAATGGAAATAGCATATTTTTTACTTTTAAAGGATATAAAAAAATATTAAATTCCATGATAAGATATTAGTTTTTCAAAAGCGCCATATTGATAATGTTGTTGTTGATTATAATTCTTTAAACTTAGGTAATTGGTTTGAACCAGTAATCATCTTAAACATGTTAATGGACAAATATCCAAAAAGTTTGAGCAATTTGATCTTTTGAAAATACTACTTTATGATATCCACATATAAAAATTGCATAAGTGTATGTCTACCTCTGAAAGATTAGTTTTAATCGGAATTCCATTTTGAATGATTTTTTTTAGAAAGTTCCAAATTGCTTTCTAAGATATGTATTCCATTTCATTACATTCTTTAGGTTTGGCTGAAAAATATAATGTGATATTTCCTTGTTGATCACATTCTCATTCCAAAAAAATTAGTTGAAACTCTCAATTTAAAATAATTAAAAATCTACCACCATTTACAAATAATAATCAGCTTGTTGTCGACACATACACCTTTATGATTCCAATACCGTCGGTGTTGAGTTCGACCCGCAGTAAGGCTTCTCAACGGGCGTTTTTTTATAGCCTCTTTCCATTCTTAGGTTACGTTATTCTGTGCGACTTCCGGTGGTGGCAGTTGTCGACCCACCTGTTAAGCTCCCTCCAGAGCGCGTCTCCCCCTTTCCAACGCCGTTTCCTTTCGTCCCGCTTGTTTTTTTTTTTACGCGGTTTGTTGTAATTTCCTTTTTCCGTAGATCTTAGACGGGTATTTCTTCGCACAATGGTTTTCATCTTCTTAGAATATAATTTTTCAACTTGGTTTCCGGAGCTTCTATTTACGAATGAGTTCCCGCGCCGTACTTTTTCTTATCTATTTCTGTTACGCTTTCGTAACATCCCGGCGACCGTGCTTGATGTCCGTTCATACGAGTTGGTTCGAGCTTTGGTTGCTCCGAGCTAGTTTAATCGTCAACAGGTGGATGTTATTTTGCGCATTTATGAAACGTCCGTTGGGTTTACGAAAAAATAATGAAATGAAATGAAGAAGTTGAAGAAAATATACGTACCTACATGGTACTTTTATTCACTTTTCAGAATGAATGAATTCTAGGTTAACATTGCATATTATAAAAGGATTTTCTTTGGAATAAGAAGTTTGTTATGTGGTTATTTTAACTGAATTGAATCAAGTTCTCTTCTAACTATGTTTGAAATCCATTTAAAACTGGTGAAAGTGGTTGTTTCGGAAAATGAGAAGGCAAGAGTGCTGAGCAAACGATAAACGATATTGAGGTACGTTATATTCCAAAATCTATTTAAAGTATTATCAGAGGCAATTGAAGATTGAACTAATTTTTTGGAACCGGAATTCTGCTTATTTAATGAAATTGAAATCCTAATGCTATAATCAATTTAAAACTAATAACAATGGCTATTTTAGTAGGAAGAAAGGTACTATTTTATTCACAAGGAATTTCTGTGAGATTTGAGTTCATTAATTAAAACAGACTTATAATATAGAAATATTCGATGGTTAAAACAGTGCACAATTTTATTCTTGCGATTTTTACATGTTGCATTGACGAAAATTTAGATTCATTAAACCCGTTGAAATTCAACGGGCACTTATGCTAGTTTATAAATAATTCCTAAACATTAATCTATGGAAAATTGTTTCAAATGAAAGTTGTAGGAAATTACATTATAACCGTTGTATAGAATTGTATATACAATAATGATGTTTGAACGGAGAAATATCGCAAAAACCGAATCGGGTTTCGAATAAACCTCGACTTCCGGTTAACCGTTATTGTCCAAAAACTAATCATTTCTTTGTGCTCATGCTAAAGTGTTATATATGAGGTTTGGTAAGGATATGGCAAGTACTTTTTGAGTTAGAGCGCCCACAATCACATACATCCACACAGACATCATTCCGAAAAGTTTGAACGTGTTCTAGGGACCTCAAAACGTGAATTCATTGAAATCTCGAGGTCGATTTTTTTCGTGATCACAGTACTTTCCCATACTACGTATGGAGAAAGTAAAAACGAGATGTGTATGTAAGTAGTAGATTATACTGATTGTGAAATATTTAACTAAATAAAATATTGAAAAAAATCGAGTTTTGACAGTTTTGAGGCCTCCTTGAGTGTTGAGGCGAGCGCCTCATGTGCCTGTGCGGTAATATGCCACTTTGTACATGTACAGTGCTTTTTATCTATCGACTTAGATAATGGTACTCAGCTTGATGTACTAATGGCGGATAAGAGGCGATTTAAGAAAGATTTAAATCTGTAATTTACTACTTATTATTTTATTTTTTGGAATATTTTTAGGAAAATTGGAATAGGAATTAACATAAAAAAGCATAACAAGACGGAAAGTTCCATAAGAGTTTACAAATTTAAACCATTTTTACTTTCTCCATACGAAGTAATGGGAAAGTATTGTGATCATGAAAAAAATCGACTTCGAGATTTCAACGGAAATACACGTTTTGAGGTCCCTAGAACACGTTTAGACTATTTTCGGAATCATGTCTGTGTGTGTGCGCGCGTGTGTGTGCGTGTGTTTGTATGTGATTGTGGGAGCTCTAACTCAAAAAGTACTTGCCATATCGTTACCAAACTTCATATACTATAACACTTGAGCATGAGCACAAAGAAATGATTAGATTTTGGAAATTAACGATTAACCGGAAGTTGAGGTATATACGAAATTCGATTCGGTTTTTGCGATATTTCTCCGTTAAAAATCATCATTGTATATAGAATTCTATACAAATGTTATAGAGAATGTAATTTCCTACAACTTTCATTTGAAACAATTTTCCATAGCAGTTATTGTTTCGGAATTATTTATAAATAATCGGTTTTTTCGGTTTCCGTCAATTATCTCCTTAAAAACATCGTTATTGGTAATCTTCGTGATGACCAAAGTTGTAGAGAATAATATTTCTTCCAAGTTTTGTTTGAAACAAATTTTCGTAGAACCATCCATTTCGGAGATATTCAACTTTTTTCGTAATTTTCAGTATACAGCGCCACCACCACCATGTAGCGGTGAATTCTCTAAACATATTCAAAATATAATTTACGACAATAAGGACGACTGTATTCTTTTCCGATACGAAATAATAATTTTGCCTCATAATGCTATCCATAATAATTTAAATATCTATACCCCAAATATGGAGAAAGTCATGTGTGGGCCACATCAGATTTTTTCGACATTGACCCACCCAACTACTGTCTACATAGTGGAGGTTTCTTTCGGTCCAGGGTAGCGAAGGGCGCGTCAGCGCCCTGAGTAGCCTACACACGACAAGACAAAGCGAGGCGAAGGCACGCCAAGAAAAATAACAAAAATTTGTCAGCGGTACTAAAATAAATAAAATTTGTCAATGAAATATATTTGCGGGGCCGAAACAGGAAAATATCAAAAACTATTTTGATATGACCAATTCTTTACAAGATATGACGGAAAGTTCATTTTTTCTCGCCAGGAAAGTGGTACCCCTGATTTGTTTATCCTTTTTATCTTTGGCTGTGTCCTTAATATCAAATTTCATGAAAATCTGTTCGGTAGAAGCCCATAACGAACAAGCGGACAGACAAACAGACAGAAGCTAATAGGTGCTCATGCTGGAAACGAAACGCTCCTAAAAAGTATTATATAATTAAATCCATTAAATAGCCTTACTTTTTCTTCGCAACTGCTGTAATATTCCTATGCGTAAAGGCTGGTTTTATTCAAACGTGTAGTCCTTTCTTCACTACTTGTCTTGCTTTGGTTTAATTTTCTTCTCATGCAACGAGGATGATAAATAAAAACCACGGGAAAGACGGAAGAGGAAGCGAGGTTTATTTAATCAGAGGTGTGCCTATCTCTTGTTTCCTTTCAAGTATGACTTCTGGCGGAAAACCTACTCTCAGATTGTGGCACGCCTTCGCGGTCGCTCGCGCCCGCATGTGCGCTCACGGGTCTGGTCTCACAATGTACGAAAACCTACGGAGCATATTCGACGTTTCAGTTTCGTGGGAAAAATGGAAGAAATGATGGCGGGTTTGATTTTTCACGCACGAAACCTTTGTAATGCATTTCAAACGCCACATTCTGCAGATTTTGCCCGAGTCTGATTAAAAAGTCGCTCCGCATCTGTTTTGCGTAGGTTGATTGAAAGAGATATCACTGCCATTGCCGTCCTTAGATGCTGAAAGGTGGGTGGGATTCTTATTGGAACAGTTCCAGTTCGAGGAAATGGAAAAAGAGGTTGAAGGTCGAGTGATGTCTACATTATGAAAGGGTGTTGTACGCCTCATATTGTGAGTTGTTCTTAATTGGCCGCCGTGTATGTGCATCCTAACCAGTATGCATGTGGAACCGCCTGTTTTACTTCGTCATAAAATCGATCGGTTTTCCTTTACGTCGAAGCAGGGCCGGCGGTGCCAATGGTGCGACTGCACCGGGCCCCTCGCTGATAGAGGCCCCGCACTCGCTGGAAAATATTTACCGTTCTTATAGAGTGCATGCATTTAAAATGTGGGGGGAAATATCTAACACTGTCATACTGAAAGAGGTCGCTTTATTTATTTGATTTTACCATTAGTTTTTTTCTGACGCCTCGCGCGCACACTATGAACCGTGTTCCGCGATTTTCCTCTCCGGTTCTGCCTCGAAAAAGGAGTTTTCGCTTGCATCACCGTTGTTGTTCATTTTGTTGTTATTAGGCACGTTCTCGGGTAGTTTTGATAGTTTTCTGAGAATTTTATCATGAGAAACAACCTAGCCAGAGGACCTTAAATCGAGGTTCATGTTTTTATCGGCTCTTTTCGCGACGGATATGCAGTCTAACTTCAAGGAAATTGTTTTTTTTTGCTTTGTTATATATAGTTAGTTGTAATAAGCGACATTTACGTCGTGTTTTCTCAAGGGAATATAGTAAACCTCGTATGAACTAGAATTTTTTATTAAAAGATTTGGTATAATTGCAGTTTTACAGTATATGGGATATATGTATAATATATAGATAAGGTTTGTTTAAAATCAATACCCAGTTGAAACGAAAAGATTTTATTCCTTTTAATATATTATTTTAATATATTATCCATCCTTAAAAAATAGCAAGCTGGAGTTTAAAAGTCTGACTCAATACTTTAAATGGAAAAAAATAGCTGCCGATACTCTTGATGCTCGAGACATGACGGTGAAAAACGTTGACAAATAATCTAAAGAAACATTCAGTTACTGAGGAGTTCAACTTAAAAATAAATAGCTAATACAGCGATAAAACTCCAAATAAATTTTTAAAATAGAAAAAAAAACAATGTTGTGGCATAAGTTTCGACATCGATTGGTGTTTTCTCCCGCTTCCTTTTGGAGAGGATGCTTTCTTCCTTCCAACATAAAAACAAATAGCCAGTGCAATGATAAAACTTCGAAAAATTGTAAAAATAGAAGAAAAAACATGTGGCATGAGTTTCGACATAGATTGGTGTTTTCCTCCATTTCGTTTACTTTTGCATGGGATTTCTACTTCCTTCCAAAGTCCACGATATACGGTTGTGGATTGAATAGGTGGTGTAGCGTTCCACGCTATAAATTGAAATTAAAAGTTTTGATACTGAGTACCGAACGCTTAGCGTCCCATATAAGGTACTTCTTCGACTGAAAAGATATTAAATGAAGGCGGCATTAGTGCCCAGGTAGAATTCCTTTTATGAACTTTTACTTTACTCGGATAAAAAAAGATGTTCGCCATACAAAACCTGTTATTAATACGTCCACATGGCGTCCCAGACTTTTAAACGCCATGTGTATGCTCGCCGCATAAAAGTTATATGTCCTCCACGGATACAGCGTCGACTGAAGAGAGATTATCCTCGTAAAGTCAGCGCAAGGTCATGGGAAAAGGATTCAGTCGCGCATATAACGGATACAAGGCTTCACAAAGCGAAATAAATCGAAGCAGTGACCTCATGAACGGATTTGGCTCTTGAGTGTTATTTATCTTTATTTTTTTAAAAGTTATGCTCGGAGGGTGAAAGAGGTCGAGGGGCGCACCAATTGCCTGAATGTTCTCAACGAATTTCGCAGTGTTCGACAAAATTCAAGCTGTTCACTTGCGGCGGCCGATGCTCACTCTCACGTTCTCGATCGATTTTCGTTCGATCATAAAGGAAATAGGGCCATTTTGACTCGCCCGTTTCCGTGAATTAAAAAACAAAAGAGAGTTTTGCGCGTGCCACGAGGAATCGCCCCGTTAGCAGCCTTACGGACAGGTGGTTAATAAAAGAAGCGGGACTCCTCCATCCCCCTTCTATCCCACTCCGCCAGCCAGAGCACGCACTGCTCTGCAGGTGTTTTTACATGCAGATCCGAAGCAATGAGAGGCGGGGATTAATTCTAGGAGGAAGGATATCGGTTAAGAGCATGGGGAAGGGTGTGGCGCGAGTGGGGGCATGGTGACGCGGTAGCTTACCTCTCCTCTCCTCTCTCCCCATCCCCTGTTGGAAGCAACCCTTTCCATTATCCAATCCTCTCCTCCATCCCTCACTCACCGTTCTGCAATTACTCTCACTTGAGTCAACAACCCGAAGCTGACAGGACGCCATTTTATTAAGTCTTTCTATCCAACCTCTTTTTTTTTTTTTGGCCCTTTAAGAATTAATTGTTAAGACTCTTCCTTCCTTAATTGCCGTTCTCACACGAGACAGCAATTGAGACGACTCGATCGTTCCGTCGTACCCCGACGCCACCTTTAAACGTTTCGCTATCCAGTCGCCTTTTTTTTTCTTATTTCGTTTCTTGTTTTTGTTACCCTGCTGATCTTACTGATGTTACATCTTGCTGATGTTACCCTGTATTTTAATGGGACGTACAAGATGAATCGAGCAAAAAATTTGGCGGGATTTCATGTTTAAAGGTAAGAAGATCAAATGTTTCAAATCGAGCATTTCGGGGATCTTAAAGATTATTTTGCGAACGTGTCCATTTGAGAATTTTTACTTTTTTAAAGTGTAAAAATGAATGACTCTTATTAAAGTAGGTAATTCGTGGTTATGACGCTATAATTGGTGAATTATTACGCAACTACGGAATTCTTACGCAAAAATTAGATTCACGATCTCGTTTGCCAATTAGGTAGCATGAGGATAAAAAATTTTCGGGTTTGATTTTGTGTAGCCGTGTGAAAAGGAAAGGTAGCGTGTTTTTCCCGCCGAGAAATTTAACGAAACGGAAAAAAAATCCCTTCCTGCTTAAAGAACCGAGCTGCTTGGACGAGGATTTATGTGCGCATCCTTCAAGTGCGTACGATTGGGTATCACGTACGCATGGAAAATTCTCGGACGCTGTTGAAGGAATATATGTACATATTCCGCTATGCGCTGTCCTTGCGATTCTACCAGTGGCGGATCCGAGCACGCTTCGAACGCTTAGCAGAACCGGGCTTGGCGCATAGAGTGTATTTTTTCAATTACGAAATACAGGGTGGGACCCTGTATCCGGCTACCTAGTATCCGGAGCGTTCCGAAAACCGGAAACCGACAAAGTGTAATATTTAAAATGCGCGCCAAGTAATTTGTGTTTGTTGGTGGCGCCACAGATGTGTTTTGTAACCAGTCGATGCTGAAGGCTTGTATTCTCGTGATTTTTGCTCACATTTTTTCTGCGGAGCAGGTGTATAATACTGACGAGACTTCTTTATATTGGAGGTATATTCCTAGAAAAACTGTTGTTGCACCAGAGGAATCAGCACCCAGCGGGTTTAAAGACTCAAAAGAAAGGATAACAGTGCTAGGTTGTGCATTTGTTTGTACATTTTAGGCCTGGCTACCCAAATTCCTATCGTTGGTCTGTTCTTCTGTCCGTCCGCATGTTCGTTCTCGGCTTCTACGGAACGGGTTTTCATGAAATTTGTTATTAAGGACTTACAATCAAATATAATAAGAAAATCACAAAAATGAATCACGTAAGCCAATCAGGGGTACCACTTTACTGGGGACAAAAAATGAACTTTCAGTCATATCTCGTATAGTAATAGTCATATCAAAATATTTGTCAAATAAAAGTTGTAGAACTAGCAGAGTATTTCTTTCCCTATACATTTTTATCGTCGGAGTAGCTGTTATCAAGAAAATCGAACAAGAATGTCTTAACCCCTCAAGCGCGCAGGACATTTAACTATACGTCACGCAGGTCGGAAGAGATTTAGGGAAATTCGCAGTTTTTGCGCGAAATCATATAAAAATTCGTAACTTATTAGATATTTATGGAATTTGACTGAAATTTTTTGAGGTTTTACGTAAAACTATGTATATTTACCTATGTTTTTCACACCGTCTTAGTTATTATTATTCGCGTGAAATACGCCTATGAATTCTTTCACTCAATCACGGAAGCCATTTACTCAGTTTTCTTTATTCAAAGTTTACGGAGTACTTCACATCTACTGTTTTATCTTGGATTTCAACTTCTTCCCCGTAAGTTTTTCAGAAAAAAAACCTTCAAATAAGGATTCTTACCCCTCAGCCCCGTCCTGTGTACTGGGTACGCCGCGGAGATTGCTAGCTTTCTTTATTTTTTTGATACAGTAAATTTTCTTAAATATGGGTAACCTTCATAATTTTAAAAGAGGAACCTTTGGCCTACCTATTCAAAACTATTGCCATGGTCTTGTTTACATTAGCTGAGACAAGGGGCGAATGAAACACAGTATCCTTCCACGTGTATACAAGAAATGACCATAAGTAGCCAGTCAAATCACAGAGCTCGAAGGTCTTGATTCCGAACTTGGAGATGTCTGATAGCAGACAAATGGGGCCTATATCCTCTTCTTACACCTCACAGTTGCTTTCGTGCAAAGATTTCGTTGAATAGGGGCTTTTTTAGAAGCCAAAATTCCCCAATTCTCCTATCTACGTGAAAATTTAATCACAAAACTTAACGTATAATAAAAGTAAAAAGAAGGAGAGTAAAAATTACAGAATTAAGCACAATAGGAAGGCCAAAGGTTCCTCTTTTAAAATATATAAAGGTTATCCATATCTAAGAAAATTTACTGTGTCAAAAAAATAAAGAAAGCTAGCGACCTCCGCGACGTTCCCAGTACGCATGACGACCGCATGTGGAGTTTCCGTCCGACGTTCCCAGTACGCATGACGACGCTGACGGGTTAATTCGAGTTGAACTTACAAATTTTCTTGCATGGTTACTTTTTCATAGTTGCTAACATTAACAGTCTTACAGACAAACGTTTAATTTCCTTACGTGTGCATGCAATATTTTAAAATAGGAATAAAATGAATTATTTATGACGAAGAAAAGAACTTTAAAACGCTATTTCCCTTACGTACAGGTTTATCATTTCTTTCTAGTATTGCATCGCAGGAAACGCGTCCATTTGTGATACGCTGTACACTTTCCTAACTTGTTTTAAAATATACAAGTGAACTATTTTTGAAATTACGCACATGTAACATTTCCAATGACGATATCGATAACATCGTTATTCAACTTGAACTGCAAAAAATCAGTTTATAGTAGCGCTTCAGAGCACGAAGCCGTTGTTATGCTTCGTTGAAATAATAAAATGTAATAGGGTGTCCCTATCTCTGTAAAACAAGGGATGTCACTAAAATGCGTTGCGATAAGTGTACCATCAACCATCCATCATAAGGAAGTCCTTGAACGTGGCTTCGAAATTTCCGTTTGTGATTAAGCTAGGAAATTAAATTATATTTTACCGTTTCAGTTTTTAAAAAATGTTATATATATTGAGAGGATATCTCGAAAAATTAATTTTGAGAGCGGCCATAAGGTCCGAAACCAAGCGGCGTTTCTGTGAACTACTTCCACGTCGCTTTAAAAAGTCGGACAGTACATCCTTGTGAAGTTTGGTGGAGAAATAAAGATATTTAATTAACAAAAACTAACTTTCATATTTGTCCTTTCATATCCTGTGCGGATATCTCACAGCGTTTTTCCTGAATTCTTTTTATTAGGGATATAGTATTTTTACTTTCTCATATACGAAGTATATTGAGCAAGTATTGTTATCGTGAAAAAATTCGACCTCGAGATTTTTACGGTAATACACGTTTTAGGTGTCGCTGAATCCGAAAAAGTGGTTTTCGCAATGTCGTCTGTCTGTTACTGGCTCTGGAGCCTAAACGGTAGAGCGAAAATGAATGAAATCTCGTACTTAGGCATTTTATCATACTGAACAGAGTCTTTGAAGGGAAGTTTATTCTACGCATTTTTAACAACAATTTGATTTTCTCAAAAACGGCTCTAACGATTTTGATCAAATTTCGTACAGTTACTTCCATAATTCCAAATAGTTCATATTTCTCAAAAAATGAATATAAGGCTAGTTTATTCTAGGCAACTTTAACAATAATTTGATTTTCTCAAAAACGGCTCGTATGGTTTTGATAAAATTTCGTACAGTTACTTGAGTATACTTCTGAAATAATAGGTACTACATATTTTATTTTTCTCAGCGAATGAATATAAGGCTAGTTTATTCTTGGGCAACTTGAACAAAAATCGGATGTTCTATAAACCAGCTGATACGGTTTTCATTTTCTAAAGATAACTAAACGACGCATTAGTATATGAGAAAGTTTGTACAATGTTGTACCGATTTTTTCTAAATGTCGGCATTTCCTTGTGGCCGATTATTCACCTATTAAAGCTAACGGGAAAAACTATTGTCATATATTCCGTCAATTACGACATCATCCTTCCAGTACATTTGTCCGAAGATTTCTACATAACTCTTAGGGCGTTTTTCCGTTACCCGAAAATTTAATGATTAAAATTAGGAGTAGCAAAGCAAAGCTTTTGGTAGAATTATTTTAAGAAATGTTGAATTAAACGTAAGTTTTTCTCCGTATTTATTCTTAATGGTTAAAGAAAAAATGAACAAAATTCTTCCGTAAGTTACCCAGGATATTTTTTTATCCTCACTACCTCATGTATTTGAACAGGGATCTTGTGCTTGAAAAATCGTTCAAAAATTCAGCTTTGCTGGAATTTTCACGTGCTGCTAAAATGTCCTTTCGATTTTTTTCAATTATATGCGCGATGCGTTTAATCCTGTTATCTTTTCCTCCGCATTTGTTAATGCGAAACAAAAGTTCTTCGCTCATAACGCCAAAAATATCGATTACTCATTCCGCTAATTGGACGTCGGTTCTCTTGCGCCTCAAGTGATTCGTTATGTTGACGGATAGTTTCCATTAATCTAGTATTAGGTTGAAGTGTCTCGATACGATCGCCGAGGGCGTAAAACAGCGAGTCTGCGCCTTAAAAAAGGTGCGCTGGGTTCTTAATGCGAAAACAATCCATTTAACCTGTTAATTTTGCTTATTTGACCGAAGGTCTGTAATATTTCCTTTTCCAATTTTCAACGCAAAAAAATCTATTATCCCAAAAACACATTAAACTGCGAGTCCAATACAGAAATCTGAGTATCCTTCAAGGGGGTATTCGTCTTTTTCACGGCCAGGTGTATTGATATGCGTGTTCCGAGTCCATAGCAATTCAAACCAGTTTAGATATAGCGAGAATTTATAAAATTAAGTAAAAAAAATGCTCGTCCGAACGAGTACTCGTAATATCCTAATATTAAATTCCGTATGCGTAAGGGTAAGAAATTGACGGCGACGGTGTTTTTGCTCGCTATAACGAAGTTCTCGTTATATGCCGCACTCGTTCATTCGAAGTTACACATTATTTAAATGGAAGGATTGTTTGTTCGAGTGTTTTACGTTTCCGAACGGTATGTCACGTCGATTTTTTTCCATCCATATGCCGTAGAAGTTTTCCCTTGAAGCGAGTGAAATGCTTAGGCGCCTTCATGATCAATAAAGCATTTGGCCGTGTATGTTGCGGGCCTCGCCTCGCCCACGCAAAAATCCATTCCAGACCGCTTCGCCGCTGCTTCGCTGTCTCTCGCACTTCTCTCCCGAGAATGTCTTCCCATTCCGCCCGACGAGCTTCTCCGCCTTTTTCGATCTTCTTTCTGAGGCAAACGCAGAATTTCCTCGCATTTTCCTCCTTTCCCCAAAGGCCCTCCCCCCCTCTCCCCCTCGCCGTTTGTTGTGACGCCATCGGCAAACTGACAATTCGCATTCGTCGCCGCTTCGGAAATGCCCCGTGTTAGCTCACCTGTGCGCTTTATCGTTACAAATAAAACCCGCGTAAACTGACGGCACCCTGAGGTGTTTTTTTGTTATTTTTTCTGTTTACGTGCACGCGTTAGACGTCCCTGCGTACCTGTCACCAACTCGCTTGGTACGCAACGGCGACTCGTGAATCTCCTTCTAATATCCTTATCGCGCTAATTTTCCTAGGAGGCGTACGCTCCATACGAGGAAGTGGGCTTCCGCCAAAAAATTCCGCCGAGGTCACCTTTTTTTTTCGATACGCGTTCGTAGTTTCCTCTTCAGAGGTCACCCTTCGCACACGAGAGAGAGAGAGAGAGCGCGCTTAGCCATTTGGTCGCGTCCCCGGCGTGATTCCTCGTTGGTTTGGAGGGGGTGCTATGAGAAGGAATGACGGAGGGAAAGAAGTGGGGTGGAGGAGAGGAGGTTGTGAAGAATATATGGGCATGTCTACGGTAGGGACGTGTCGGAGTTAATGTTTGCAGTGCGCGTTATGAGAGGGCGTCTCGCATTCGATCGGCAATAACACACACACACACACACACTCTCTCTCTCTCTAACACCTTCCGTTGCCTTTTTCCACCTTCAGATTCCATCCCGTCCACTCCCTATCTCTCTCTGTCCCAACTCTTTCGATTCCGTGAATTTTCATTTATTCCCAACGGACGGTCTTTAAAAGGCGGGCGGAGAGGGGTCTTTTAAGAGCCTGTTGCGCTCCCATTAGTGTTGCCAACCGCCACACCAACGATTCCTGGAGATCAAAGATAAATAAACGCGCTCGCTTATGATTTGAAGAAATCGTAAAACCCAGCTCAAAATTAACGTTCCTGTTGAAAAGACACTACGCATTACCAACAGTGGCGCAAACTCGGGGGAAAATTGTGACTTTTTCTAAACTGTGGAAACATGCATAGTTATTTTAAATTTGGGTTTATGGGCGCCGTCAGAGAGGAGTAGCAGACGGTTTGCCCCCTTTGTTTTTTAACATAAATACATAATTAATAATGCAATATGCGACATGTAGGTATTGACAGGGGCGGCTCGAGGAATTTTGGCACCCCGGGAGAGATAGCACTCTAGTTTGTTGTGATAATTATGAAGTACATGTTAATTTATTCATAGCTCTGTAAAAGAACAAAACACAATGAATGCCACAACGATTCCAGCCTGTTCGGCGATATAAATCACTAGCCAGTATTTATTCATTTGCAAGTAATGCATAGATAGATGGTCGAAATAGCGCCCCCCTGGGTATTGATATAACTTCCATACAACTTTTGTGCTTGCCAAATATTTCGGACCCCCCCTTGAGAGAATCCTGCGTGCGCCACTGATTACCAATAAAAATTAAGTGCGTAATGATTTTTTCGTCGCAGTGCATCAAAACAAATATCATTGGTATGTCATGTACAGAGGAGATGTCCCTCGCATATTTTCACTTTATATCTAATGCGATGAGGTACCGTAGCGCAGCTATTCTCAAATGCGGCCACCAGGAAATTTCAGTGCGGCCACCACTAACTTCTCCGTCATACAAGGGGTCCTCAACCCAGTAATTCGACTCAAACCTTCTAGAGCATTTTTGTGAATAAAGAGACTGAATGAATATTCCGTTGTTCAGAATATAGAGATATGATCCAGATGCCTCTCTGTATATACAAAGAAAGGTTAATTGACTTTAACAGCTGGCCGAGAACGTATCATAACTTATTAGAAAAATGTTATGCATCCATTCTTTATTCCTCTCTCTCTCTCTCTCTCTCTTGGAGCGGCAATAAGAAGTTTGGTCCTTCTAGAAAACAAACGAATGTTTTACTCTCTAAGCTAGAGGGAATGGCTGTAGGAAAATCATTCGTAAACGAGCGCATTTGAAAGTAGGAAGTATGTTCGCCTCACATTTGGATAGCTTATATACTAATACTATTTGTGAGAGCTTCGTTTTCATAGTTTTCACTCATTTTATCGTAAATATTTGATTAACTAGCAAGTGCGTCTGTCTTGTGATAATAATGTGATAATAAGTGTGATAATAAGTGTGATAATAAGTGTGATTATAAGTGCCAAAATTCAGTTCAATAAATCGCCAGCTACAGCAACCAGGCTTAACCATATTGATACTGTTTATATCACTGATAAATTTCAAAACACGATATTAGACATTAGTTTACATGTGAAAAAATATCATGTAAGAACATTTAGTGCAATTCATTTCCTCAAAAGTAAATACCGAAAGAAACTGAAGGATGAGCATCTTGAAGCTGCTCTCCGGTTATCTGTGGAAGTCAGGGGTGTGGATGAATTTCCGTTTAATAAACTTCTTTGACTGTAAGAGGTATGTACATTAATGAGTTATTTAATATTTATAAGAAAAATTTGAATTTACATGAGCTTGCAGACTTATATACTAAAAATTTTTAAAAAAATGAAATTGCGGGCACCGGACATTTTTTTCGTGAGAACCCCTGCCGTAGCGTACGTTTGACTTGGGAGTTGTGCAAACGACAGACTCTGTCACTACAATGTCTATAAGAAAAGTTGGGATGAGCATTTCGGCGGAAAATTAGTTGTGGTTACTGGATTTAGAATGTACAATCGGTGAATCGCCTCATATGATGACCGCTTAGTTGTCGAAATTCGTATTTGGTTTACCCGGCTTTTTTCACGTCTATCCGAGTGACGTAGTTCGTCAATTCTATATAAGCCATAAATCTTGCGCGATAATTCTATCTTAAATGTAATGCGTCAAGTGCGAAGTTTCTATAGGTTACACCGGATTTCCAGTTGAGCAGGTCAGCTCGTATCCGTCACGACGACCCGCCGGTCATTCCCGTAGGGTTGGCAACCCTAGTTCCCAAGCGTCGCTGGCGGAAGTTGCGTGCCGATGAGTTGAATCGGCGCCCGAGTGTTATTTGTTTCGCTCTTTCACGCGTGAAGTTGGCCATTTCGTAATGTATGAACTTCCCATTCCCTTTCTCCTCTTCCTCTTTAAGTCGCCCTCTTTGGGCCCCGAAGACTGTCTGTGACTCTCTTATGGAGGAGCGTGGGAGTTGTGGACTTTTATTTATTATTTATTTTTCTTTGAGGCGGTTTTTGAGATTTTGTCCCGTGATATTTTATTTTCTGCGTACACAGCTGCTGAGAGGTCGCACGCTTTCAGATGTTCCGCATTTCGTTTTTTTTTCCAGCTCCTTAGGGCAGCTCGAACGTAACCTGAATTACAAAAAAAAGAGCATGTTTCGTCATTTCTTTGTTTATTCCTCTCTCGTTGTAGAAAAATGATCTCTGTGAACCGGCGGCTCGATTTGGTGTTTGCTTTTTTAAAAACATTCGTCGTTTGTTTTTGTAGAGTGGACGTGATCGGGATTTTTGGGTCTGCTTTTCTTTTGAAGCTACGAAAATATACCGAATAAAATATGCAGAACTGGGAAAGCGGCTTATGTAGTGTTCATTTTCAAGCGTATTATATAAAGTTTATATAAGGATACTGCTCTCTCCTCGTCTCATCTGTTATTAATATACAGTAGAACCACGATAACAGTCTCCATCGATAATCGTTGTTTCGATCAACCATCGTTTGTCACCAAGTGATACAAAAAAATTAAAAAGTTCCGTCGCCATTTTTACTTTCTCCATACGTAGTAATGGGAAAGTATTGTGTTCATGAAAAAAATCTACTTCGAGATTTCAACGGAAATACACGTTTTGAGGTCCCTAGAACACGTTTAGACTATTTTTGGAATGATGTGTATGTGATTGTGGGCGCTCTTAACTCAAAAAGTACCTGCCATATCGTTACCAAACTTCATATATAACACTTTAGCATGAGCACAAAGAACTGATTAGTTTTTTAATATTACCGGTTAACCGGAAGTTGAGGTTTATTCGAAACCCGATTCGGTTTTTGCGATATTTCTCCATTAAAACATCATCATTGTATATACAAGTCTATACAAATGTTATAGAGAATGTAATTTCCTACAACTTTCATTTGAAACAATTTTCCATAGCAGTTATTGTTTAGGAATTATTTATAAATAATCGGTTATTTCGGTTTTCGTCAAATACCTCCTTCAAAACGTCGTTATTCGTAATCTTCGTGAGGACCAAAGTTGTAGAGAATAATATTTCTTCCAACTTTTGTTTGAAACAAATTTTCGTAGAACCATCCACTTCGGAGATATTCAACTTTTTCGTAATTTTCAGTATACAGCGACAACACCATGTAGCGGCGAATTCTGTAAACATATTCAAAATATAATTTACGGCAATAAGAATGACTGTATTCTTTTACGATACGAAATAATAATTTTGCCTCATAATGCTGTTCTTAATAATTTAAATATCTATACCCCAAATATGGAGAAAGTCGTGTTGGCCACATCAGATTTTTTAATGAAGTAGACAAACTAATAAAATGATGAGAGAGAAAGATTGCTATCGCAGTGGTGGACAACCTTCTGGTGGGCCACATTGGTTGCAATGAACCCTTTGGTGGGCCGCATTGGAAATGGCTTAATGGGTTATAGTTAAATCGTAAGTTGCCTAGAGATTCTTAGACACCATACGCGTGGGAATCGAGTTAGAATTAGTTTTTTAGGGTTAACATTTCAATATTAAAAATCATGATGGAATTAAATCTTAGAAATATCTTTGAGAAAAAAATGAAAAACAGCATTAAAAAGAACTTACTTGGATTGAGAAATGTTTACTAAGAGGTCGCAATTCAACGTTATATATCTTAACGGATTTTGCTACACGGAAAATAATACTTAGTAGTTCATTAAAATAAATGAAAAAAGTTTTGAAAACTATGAAATACTGGCGGTGGACCGCATAAAATAGCTTAGTGGGCCGCATGCGGGCCACAGGTTGGGCACCCCTGATCTATCGAAACTGCGGCTGTTCTCGGAGAATATTTAGTCGATCGTGTTAAAGTGGACAAAATTTCGGGGGGGAAACACAGGCTAATAGTATTTAGAATTTTGCCTTTAAATATAAGAATCAAACACCAAAACGGATTACTGCAGTACTACTGTCAACAGTTAATATATACCTAGGTATCTTAAATATTTTATAGCTTATCAAACCTCAAGTGATAAAAATGGTCCCAAAACGCAGTGTTAGTGACAATGCTGCTAAAAGGTCCAGAAATGTGTCATCCCTTCAAATAAAACTAGAAGTAAATCAATGAAAGTGACGCAAAGTATAAAATTTCAAGCAAACTGACGCCTAAAAATTCAGTTTTATATGTTGCGGATAAGGTCTTTTTGAACGAATTATTGACCTATGACATTTTTCCTATGAGAAAATCGGTTTCGACTATCGTCGTTTCGCTAATCGCTGGGGATTCCAGGAAGTAATTATATAACAACGGTTATCGAGGTGCTACTGTAATTAGAAACTCGCTGAAATGTGAAATCATGCTATATTGACCTTCCTTAATGAAATTATTATTCTTCCGCACAGCTGTTACTTCGCATGGGTGTGAATTACACCTAAAAAATTTAATTACGGTTAATTTTAAGAATTATCCCATTGTTATATAATCGAAATTCAAGCGTTGGTGTTGATCGAAATATATACATATCTAATTCCAGTTTTAACGTTACGGCGATCAGTTTTATTACCATATCTGCTGTTGATTAATACACCGGTATTCTTTTAATCCATTACGTCCCAATCCTGCTATAAGGCTATTATATCAAAAAAATAATGCGACGATGGCAATAAATCTTATTGATTTATTAGTTGCGCTCAGATGTGGATATATGGCTATTCGGCAGCATGTTTTTGACAGAACTCTTTTCGGTAACATTTATGTCACCACACTGATATCAATCCGTGAAACCCCTTTTGCCTAATAAAAAAACGTTTGGTGCACTATATTTCTCTTCATTGAAATATATCTTTAATGTGAAGGACGTCTTCATGGGCAAGTGGAAACTTAATAATCTATCCTAGTTAAATCTGTTAATCGCGAAAGGTTTCGCTGTTCCAGGATCGAATGTCGATATCACGATGGGTATGTTAAATTCTACTAATTAAATTCCAGAAATGAAACATCGTAGTTTGATGATCGAGATATGTACCTCCAATCAGTTGGATACATCAGGTGCGCATTTCGCCTACAAAGCAGCCGTCCTCAGTGGCAATCCGCTCATATTTGGTTCTAAGATCGCGCGCCAGGTTTCCCCACAGTTTTGAGCACGTCAACCGTCATTTGTTGCGTTCATGTAATGTTTATCGATTGTAAATTATTAATTTAGGGCGAATAATCTGTATGAAGGCAGCACTTTCGAATTAAATGCATGCGAAATGTAGCATTAAAAAGATCTAGTGAAATGTTTTTGTCAAATTTCTTCGGCTCACCATGCTTCCAGCGCATAAAAACTGAGTGTTTTGAGGATTTTACTTGTTGCACGCCTGCCTCAGATCGATCCACTAGAATATTTCAGCTTGTTTGCTACGAGCACGCGTAAATGCGTTTGTGGTGTAAACACGCATATTGATTTAGACGCTTAATTAGTTCTAGCTTCACATTCCTGTTTTGAAGGTTGCCACATCAGCAAACATAATAATAATGAAAAAAGTGAAATTCTAACATTCATATTATTTTATTTTATGAAATTCCGCGTTGAAAATCGTGAAATTAAAAAAAATATATATTTTCACATGACGATTTTCAAACGTTTTTGAAACCTAACACGCCTATTACTTACTGCATTGAATGTTTGTTTTTTATTCATTGGTATACCTACTGTGGAATATCTGGTATGCCGTAATTTTTTCTGTAAAAATACCATTGGTATTGCCTTGAAAATATATTACTTTAAATTACTTGTGCGACTTCCTTTTTCTCTTCTGCGGCAACTCTTGAACTCCTGTGATTTCGTCAGTTTTTATTATGCCGCACGCGTCAAAGAAATACGTTCTGTCCGTGGAAATCTTAATGTTTGTTCTCGTCTTTCTCCATCCAGACCCAATTCCTTCCTCGTTTTCTCACTCTTCCTCTCTCTATCTACGTCTATCCCAAGATAAAACTACGTTCGGTCTATGAGCTAGTGTTATAAATAGTACGAAAACGTGTCTCATACTTCTCATTTGTCATTTCGATGCCAGACAGCTGTTGGGAAATTCTTTATTCAGAATGGTCGCGTTTCACTTTGTCCTTTTGATAAAAGAGTGAACGCGTCGAATTCGGAGCTCGTGATGGCCGTCACGCGTCTTGTCAGTGCGTGCTTCGTGGAGGAAAGGATCGGTATCTTTTCTCGCACGTAGCATTTCGCAAAGCTCTCCGCCGATAGCGCAGTCTTCTGGAGGAATCGTTAACTGCTACACGAAATAGACGTTTGAACGAAGTCGATACGATTTCGAGTCACTTTTGCGCCTTATTTTGGTAACGCTTTTTCGTTGGCTAGTTGTGTTCATAATCAAAGTATCGTCGTTTTGTTTAAGATCTGAAAAGCAGCGTATTGTGAATTATGAGTCGATCTTCATTTGGGAAAAATTCTTGTTTTATTACTTCCGCTATAAAAAAAATGTTACCCAAGTAATTATCGCTTATGCTTTATTTTGGTTCGTGTATTCAATCTCGGGAGTTAGTTCCGCTTCAGAGTTTTACGGTGTTTGTTTTCCTACTTGAGTGGCCTATGAATGGAACGACCCATTATTTCTCGATGACATACATTTCCTCATCCATTCTCCTTGAAGGGATTCCAGAGATTGCTTTTGTTTTTCTACAACTCCACACTCGTGACTGTGCCTCCTTGCGTAATGAATCGCAAGTTTGTATTGTGCGAGCGATACATATCAAAATACTATCCTTTTTCTCGTATCCTTCCACAGCTGCTTTGCCTATGAGTAGCAGTGAAAACTTCTTTGCGCACGGCTAATGTAAATACGAGCCATATGTTATACCCACATGGAGCAAGTTTATCTTAATTTATTGAAAACCGGGGTTACAGTTCCCATGTCCTGTTTCGAAGCGTCTCGTAGTATTCCACTGCGTAATACGGTCAAGAGTGTAGACCGTTCGCTTGTATGCATTTCAAATACTAAGCCTTCCATATAGGTTGGTTCTCATCGGGCTTGTTATTGTTTTTTCTTAAATTTTTATAATTTATAAGTATGATTCATCGTTTTTTATCGATGTATTGTCAAATCTTCAAGATTATACTATTTTTATTTCGAATGGGGCATAAAACCTCTGTTATAATCCTTTTCCTCATTTGTGTGTATCTTATAAGGCTCCATAAAACTATTAATTTCTCCGATGTCCATATACGTACATTGTAGTTCCAAGAGAGACATTCATTCATCCCGAATTGTGATGTTAATAAATATTTACTTTCATCGCGCAAGTATGTCATTTAGTCACAAGAAGTGTTGGTTATCTATGAACGATAAAGATTAATTGTAATATTTTGATAATAAATATCTTAAACCTTGAATGTTTTTGACAAAGTCGCATCGTTCCCGTAGCGCCTTGCATAGGCTTTGCTGTTAATTGTGATATTTACTTAATAGGAGAAATCGTATTAATTGATACCATCGCGATGGTATGACTCACAGTAATCACGTGATAGCGTGATTGAGGTGGAATGGCTTGTTATTCCATTTTAATTACGTAATATTTTAAAAGGTATATTTGATTTCATTTTCTCAATGTTTATGTATACTATATGAATTCAATATTTTTGCGATCTCAAATTTTAAATCGTAAAATGTAACAAATAGGAGAATAATATCTGGGTATGTTAGAAAGTTATGCTGAACTTAGGTTTTTACTTTTGCTAATAGTTGGAGAATCAATTTCGTAAATTAGAAAGATATTTGTATTATATTATTAATGAAATAAGAAAAACTTTTCCGCTAGAATCCACTGATTTAGGTATATGCCGAGGTGAAATATATAAAAATAAAAAAATGTGAGACACCGTTTATTTGTACGGCCTTGACGATTTCAGGGTTATTTTATTCTGTTTTAGAAATCGTTCATTTTTACATTTTCATGCGCAGTTAAAAAAAAATATTCTTATCTTGAAAAAAATCGAATTCGAAATTTTTAAAAACATTTTAAGGTCCCTTGAGTACGTTTCCACAATTTTATCGATGTGCGTGATAAGAATTTTGTGGGTGCTCTAAAACTACTAATCAGATAAGCAAAAAATCTGATGTGGCCAACACATGACTTTCTCCATATTCGAGGTATAGATATTTAAATTATTATGAATAGCATTATGAGGCAAAATTATTATTTCGTATTGTAAAAGAATACAGTCATTCTTATTGCCGTAAATTATATTTTGAATATGTTTAGAGAATTCGCCGCTACATGGTGTTGTCGCTGTATACTGAAAATTACGAAAAAAGTTGAATATTTCCGAAGTGGATGGTTCTTCGAAAATTTGTTTCAAACAAAAGTTGGAAGAAATATTATTCTCTACAACTTTGGTCCTCACGAAGATTACGAATAACGACGTTTTGAAGGAGATATTTGACGAAAACCGATTATTTATAAATAATTCCTAAACAATAACTGCTATGGAAAATTGTTTCAAATGAAAGTTGTAGGAAATTACATTCTCTATAACCTTTGTATAGAATTGTATATACAATGATGCTGTTTTAACGGAGAAATATCGCAAAAACCGAATCGGGTTTCGAATAAACCTCGACTTCCGGTTAATCGTTATTGTCCAAAAACTAATCAGCTCTTTGTGCTCATGCTAAAGTATTATATATGAAGTTTGGTAACGATATGGCAAGTACTTTTTGAGTTAAGAGCGCCCACAATCACATACGCACACACATCATTCCGAAAATAGTCTAAACGTGTTCTAGGAACCTCAAAACGTGTATTTCTGTTGAAATCTCGAAGTTGATTATTTTCGTGATCACAATACTTTCCCATGACTTCGTATGGAGAAAGTAAAAACATTATATTGAAGATTTTCATTAAGAAGTCAAGACCTGATTAGATTTTGACTAAACTTGGTCAACCGGAAGTGAATGTTTATTCTTGTCGTGTTTCAATTTTTGCCAAATATCTGCTATGTCTGCTTTTGCCTGAAACATTTTCCCATTGAACGGATTGTTTCAGAGATATTTGGATTATCTGTCGGAATTTATATTCAGTACACTGAATGTCGCCAGGTGAAAGTTGTTTCCTTTGCCGTGATAGTTTTAGGTATGTTGATAGTGACGCCAGCGTTGTCAACGGTATTTTTATTCGCGATCAAAATTGTCCGAACTCAATCTAGTGTCATATTTTGTAAATATATTTCTTGAAAATATATAGCTGTAATTTTGGCCGCGAATATTTTGCGCTGTCATTTGACCTTAGTAATATCGATATTTTGTTATCCATAGCAACAAACAATGCTTATTGGTTTTTAGTGTGGAAAATGATTCAAACTATTTTTAACAACTTTTATATTCACTCACCGCGATATATTATGTAGGTAAGTTTTAAGACAAATAATGTCTAATAACTCGAGAACGGCTGCATGTATTTAAGCCATTCTTTCAATTTTAAAGAGTGTTACACATAGAGAGTCTTATGTGTAATCACCGTGCAAAATAACGTCCCGAGTTCGATTCCAGGGACGTTTAATTCCCCCAATAGGATAACATGGGTGGGACCTTCTCAAATTTTTATCTTATAAACTATAAGTCGTAATTATATGCTCTTGCGGAATTTTTTGTTGCAAATGTTGTCCTCTATCCGATTAAATTTATTAATAGATACCTTACAGACCATATAAGGGAAGGGGAGAGTAAAATATGGATTTATTAAATTAGCCTTGACGGAAATGACTTCTCTTGACTGTGGCGCCGCAACTGTCAACGGCCATATACCGAACTACGTTCTAGTATAGACCCTTAAAAATGATTCGGACTCGAGAAGAATTTGCCGGCCTTGATAGAGCGGTGGTTAGCGTGTCCAGCTTCTAATGGTTGGGTCGCAGTTTCGAATCCTACCGAGGGCATGATCATATGTGTTCGTCTTTGTTATTGTTATTACGCTCATTACAAAGGCCGCAAAGTGCCTTTTATGAGCTAGTGAAAAATTAATTTAAAAAAATTTTAAAAATGGCGATTGTTTGGAGACTATGAGAAGACCGTAACATTTTTAATTGAAAGTAAAATCATTGAATGAAAACTTTGGATTGGGTTGGTGTTTCATCTTTATACATTTTCTAAAAGTTGTTAATTAAAAAAATTGTTTTCATATATACTTGTTCCTTGTGAAAACTATTCAAAGTGCTTAAAAATTATTTACGAGTGTAATAGCTGATAGTTATTCTTGAGGACGCTGTTGTCGAGAGGAACTTGTAATTACTATTGCAACTACATATATTCATACTTTGTATGGAGAAAATAATGTGTTTCGAATCCTCTTTGTATTAAATGTAGTCGTTCTTTCTCCGGCCTCTCAGAGTTTTGACGAACTTGCACCTCACGAAGACCTTTGCGGCTGTATAAGGTGATGCTCAAGTTTTAAAAGTTAGGAGATAGTCCTTCACACCTCTTTTGCTAATGCGTACGGAATACACTGGCTGAATACGTTTCTTTGGTTTGGTATATCCAAAGAGAAGTCTAACATATTGTAGCTTGGTGAAATCTGATTAATTACATCGTATATTCTGTATTAAGCATTCTTCATCTAATATCTTAGACTTGTCGGAGGGAAGTCTTGAGATGAGTCTCATTTTATGCCCTTAGCTTTCGGAAATGAATATTAATTTAGTTCTCTGTGTAATTATACTCGTTTTGAATGTAAATTCCTCTAATGAAACGCTCGACTGACTTTAATTAGCGATTCCCTTCGAGATCATTTGGATCTCCATCTTCTATTTTGTATTACTGGGGTTTTTCCCAGCGACTAATAATTAAATTTCCATACATGTTCCGAGACGCGCTTCAGCAAAGTTTATAAAATATCTGTCGCCATGATGAAATCCATGAACTTCTTGGTTACATATCACTGTTAGATTTTACTCTTGTAATTCCTATGATTTATTGGAAGATTCATTTGTTTATGTCGTATTATCTGAGAATGCTTCCCCAACTTAAGGTTTTTTAGCCCTGTTATATTGTAATACGCAAGCGAAAATAAACTTTAAGAAATACAGTATGCAGAGCGGCGAAGAAGTCGATATATGTATCGTTACGTTAAAGCTTTCTTATTACCTTTTTATCTATAATGTTTTACAATTTTACAGTTTCACATTTTCTTTTGATAATCACTATATTCTTCTTTCGTTTTCTTAATCACCTTGTTCTCCACTATATTTTTCCTCCATTCTTTGCGTATTTCATTGCAATATAACTGCACATATGTTCGGCGTAACTTCGAGTTTCTCTGAAATGTTTTTTATAAAAAAATGTAGCTGGTGATGTACCGTGCTGTGGTAAATGGAGTAGGTGCTTCGACGTCTTGCACGAACATGCGCCAGGCGGAACCTTTTGAATCATACTCTACGCGCGACAAAATATTTAAATTGATCAGTTTATAACCCAGCCTTGGTGTTCTAGTTTTTAAAAAGATATTCCCGGCATACTCCACCGGTGTCAGACTAGAGGTTTTTTTGAATCCTTCTTTCTAGGTTGATGCCCCTCATTTGGCGTATTTCTCCCCTCTTTCTCCCTCTCTCCCGGTTACCCAATTAGCGACCGTTTGCCATTCGGTCACCTTCTAAGAGGCGAGAAAACACGATGGTTACGTGGAAAGGGTTCTGCGTTACACACGCTGAGTCAACAATTCACTTAGATGTGTTCTCCTTATTCAACACGGCGATAACCAACGCTCGCACTCCTCCAAAATAGCGCAATACGCGCTTTATTCTACGCACACATTCGACGCAGTCACCTTTCGTCTCGGGTTAGACAAACTTGAATGGCACGAAAAAAATTGTGCGAACGACACACGTATCCAGGGAAGGATTCGCCTAATCGGACGTTCAGGAATGTCCCGGTGGGTTACTGGTAAGGGTTGAGGAAAGAGCCCGCGAATTTTTCAGTTCTAACCAGAAATATTCCACCAAATATTTGGACAATTTGGGGTCGCCTCAACTACAGGTAGGAACAGGGGCTCCTCCCGAGTACGAGTACCCACATATCTGGTTAATACAAATTAACGTTCTTAAGTCATAAAATTTAGCGTTTTGGAGGCTAAGCCCGGCAGCTCCCTTCTCCCCCCCCCCCCCTTCCCTGGTTGCGCGCCTGCCCATGAGTCCTTATGAAAAATCCCCCGGACTTGTATTTTCTTGCAGTTCGCCCCTGTGTGTAGCAAAAAAACTGGTTGGGTAAACTAAACGTGGATTTCAGCTTCTAAGTTGCCGTCGTCAGTGGAGATTCAGAATTTCTTGTTGATGACATTGATCGGCGAATTGTGGTGTATTCGACTGCTTTACGGCTTTTTAAGTTATAATAACCGATTAATGGAATCGCTGGTTCATTTACGAATTTAATGGTATAATTGACTCCTATGGCGATGATGACTAACAGATTTACTTTACATTAGATTAAAACCGTAAGATGAGAATGGTAATTGGAAACTCTGTTACTCGAATATTCATTCGTATTCTTTTATTGTAGAGCTGATCTGGCTTTGTGTTATTCCCCTAGTCTACTTCCGGTCACGTGGTGCGCGGTATCGTCGCCCATTAATTATCACCTTGAATTGACTATTCGTTTTATCTTCTCTCATTCATGTTCCATTTAGATATTGCTTTAAGTAAACAAGACCACAGACGTGGGGAAAGGCTTTAGCTTTCCAAATTTTTTTGTGCCAAACCAATCACGTTTCGCCTCATATTTTGCAAGAAATGTCTTTCTCGTTGCTTAAAATCTCCTTAAAATAGACGAAAATATTTTCAATGCTGATTTAAACAATGCTCATGTGTGGAGAGATGGTTTGCAGTAAGAATAATAACGATTGAATGAGTTTTGTTTAAATAGTGAGCGGCTGAATAGCCATCCTGACATTGAAGCTGAAAGAAAAAGTACATGGTTCACTTATCACTTACAATTAGTGTTGTTTATAACATGAAGCTTTGTAGTGGATAAATGTTATTTAAAAACTGTGCAAACCTCTGAGTAAATCGACATTTTGTGTAAACCGACACGAATACGCTATCTTCCATTTTGCACGATATGGTCCATTTCAGCTGAACCTTTACTTCAGGCGATACCGTATATAATTACGAGATGTCTTCATATTCTAATGAACGTTTTAACTCCTAGAACACAGGCGACAGACTACGGAGAGACGGAATCGCGAAAACCACGAAGTAAAATGTTAAATAAAAAGTTAAACATGCATTCAGTGGAAAAACAGTAATTAATAAATCAATAAACTTTTGTTTTTTTTTCAAGTCCGAAATTGTTTTTTCAGTAGGTATTAGTAGCTTTAAAAAAAAGATGTTTACTTTCAAGAATGACCCGCGTTAGAAATCACCCTAACTGAACGAGTCACTAGGACCAGTATAAAAAAAGAAGCGGAAATATCATGGGCCCGCGCTGTATCTTACACACACACAAGGAAAGTCGTCATAACCGGTGAATAGTGTCGGCATAGCCCATTAAATTTCTGGAATTTTTACTCATATTCGTCTTAGCTCGTGGATCTCTGTTTGAATTTGAAACATAAGCCGATGTGTTAGAGCCGTCTTCGGTTGACGATACTCAAGATTTCTCATTACCTTTGACTTAAGACCGATTAATAGGAGTAACATTTTTTTATGCAGAGGAACCTCTTTTGTTCGCGATCTTTCTTTGTATCTCCGTCGTCGTGTTCCTATTTATGTTACTTTATATTGAATTATACTGTTGCCACCTGGCCCTATGGTCAACTTGTAACAATGTGCTTAATAATAATAATACTCGTTCTCGCGTACCGTGCACTACATGTTCTCCTTTCCTCCGTAAATTACATGTTCATGTTTCTTTCTCCCTTAGAAGGGCATCGACCGTGGACGTTCCATTCGTGCTCTTCGCGAAAAGGTTATAGTAAACGATTTCCACCTCACCCTCTTCCTCAATCCTTCGGAAACGACAATTAAAAATGAAGAAGAAAAACTCTCTCGGCTGTATTAATCTCGCGTCTTTTTTTTTGGGGGGGAGGGGGGTGGGTGTCTAAACCATCGGCGCCGAGACAGCGACACAATGGAGATGAAAAATTACTGCCAGCTACATATGTAGCGGTATAGAACTAAGGATTTTCTCGAACGCGTCGTTTATTCGGGCGTCCTCGGACGCACGCGCCCTCTTCGCGTCGCAACAAGTGAATGGGACGTTTAAGATGGAAAAGGGGAGAGAAAACACGAAAAGAGAAACACGCTTCTTGAGCGTTCCTTTTTTTTAATATATGTATCTCCAAAGGCGGCTCCGTTCTAAATAGTGCGCTATCGTGACGGTCGCTGACCCGCTTTTCGGTCCTCTCATTTTCGGCACAGGAGGTCTCCAATCTAGTTTCATCCACTCACTCCCCCCCCCCCCCCCCCCTCACTTCCTCCTCCTTACCAAAACTCAATCAAGTAGAGTGGGGGGAGGGAGGAGGTGAAGAGAGGGGAGGAGGATGGGAACTCACTCTCGCGCCAATAACCATAAATTTAAACCATCTTTTTTTTATGCATTCTATGACGTGTTATTCGCTGGAGAAAATGGACTCGAGATAGCAGATTACGCGGAGGAGAAGGGGGAATGCTTTTATAATTGAAAACCCTATCTTGAATAGAAAGGATATGTATATTCTAGCCATTAACTCGTTGTGTTTCCGTAGTACTCCTCTCGCATGCTGTTGCCCCTGAATGGGATGATTTATTAGTTTTGTGCCAAAAATATCGTTAAGGGTAAATGATGTCAACTACGCGTTCGTGTGAACTAGGTAGAGTGCGAAAACGTAATTGTCAAACCTGAAGCCGTTGTTTTCGTATTTATTAATTTCACGCGGGGATTTAAGTTTTCATTTAAATTTTTTTGGGAAGTTCACAGCTGAGTAGGGTTGCATTCACCTGGATCGAAATGTTTATGAGTTTTCAATTACTCTTTGCTGCACGATGAAAGATCACGGTCAAGAATTCCAGTGAAGCGGTTGGCACCGCTTAGAATTATGGTTTATCTTTGAAAATCGTATTTAATTGGATATTATGCATCAATAATTGCGGAATGAAACGCTTTCGGCAAGTCACGCGTGGTGAAATTTCGAAAAATTAGCCTCGCTCTTGAGTTGTCGAGTGGTTTCCTTTTTCGATTCACACATCCGAAGTTCCGCAATTAGTCTCTGAAATCATGCTTGTGTTTCGTAATAGAGTCTTTCAAGGTCCCTTTTGATGTAGCGTCATAATTTGGTTGACTCTCTATTATATCATCCCTGGAAAATTTATTTAAATTGGTTAATCGCGCTGGTACCTATGAATGCCGGTCTTTAGATAAAATGGTGTTGTGCAAAGTTTTCTCGGATTGGATCACATTATTTTAAGCGATATGAAATGATATTTGTGGCGGTATATTTCCGAATAGACTGGACATTTTCAATCGTAATACCATCTCAAACGTATTAATTATAAAAAAATATCATTTGATCCAATTAGTTGTCACGACAACCTAAATGGCTTTTAGAGTTTTGACGAGAGACGGATTTCGATGAATATGAAAATAAGAATGAAAGTAGCACATATAATTTATCTATTGGCCTTTTCACCTATGGCGTCTTTATGATTCCTTAAATCATTAAAATCTGGAAAAACACCGCCCTTAGGTTTACGAAATTTTCATTTTAATTTGTCGTTTCGATGATCGTTTTCTTTTATTTAAATCGTTGCTAAGTTGCGAACGCTTTTTTTTTAACCGTAAATCTTTTGTCGGTCATTGGTTTCTAAACGGCACGACAGAATGTGGTCGTTACATCATGAATGAATGGTGTATGCTGGAATATATCCCAACCTAAGAAAATATTCCCCTTCTGAAACAGGAGAATTTGTCTGCTACGGTAGTTCAGGGGTAGAATATCCGCCCGGCTAGTGGAGGACCCAGGTTTGATTCCTGGTCATAGCAGATTTTTTCACCTGTTTCCACACTTGCCGCCATTACTGCTTATGCCTGTCGCATTAAGGATCTTCGGATCATTCATTCCATCAATTTTATATATCCCAATGTTTTAAATGTGTCCACGTTCGAAAGCTCACGCAAAATTAGAAATTATTCAATTCCGTAGGGTTAATTGGGAGGCATGAGCTATTCTCCAGCACCCCAGAATTACTTTGCGAATTTGCATTCAAGAGAAGTAACAAAAAAGATTTTTAAAAAAACGGCCGCATCGTGCATTGGAGGAGGATCCTCGATCTTCTTTCCCTTAAAAAAAATCGAGTGATCTGAACGACCGCAAGGGATCCCGAAACGCATTTTACGAATTCTCTACCGTGTGCCCTCTCCCGTCGTTCGCAAATCTTCGAAGAAGAAATATTCCGAGTTCCGCTAGAAACCAAAGCGACGCCAATTTCACTCTCCGTATTTAAGAAGAGAACCTGGATACGCCAATCATGCGAAATCTCCGTGGCAAAAGAAAAAAATGAGAATGGTGATGGTAGGGAAGAGGGGCGAACGCGGAGTACCTTTTTTTTGTTGTTATTTTGCAGATGGAATTACGCGATGCCTTGGCCGCCTCATCCCTAAGGGGATGTGAGATGATGCGAGATTTCTCCGCCTCCCCTCTCTCCCTCCCTCGTTTCCCTCTCCTCCCTCCCTCCCCCTCTCCCACCATCTACCCCACTCCTCCCTCTTTCTGCTGTTCTTTCTTTCTTTCCACGGTCACGTCCGCCGCCGCTGCAGTAAGTCATTGCTCCCGAAACTTCCACGGCCGTTCCTTATCGCCCTCCCGGCAGAAGCGTCCTCTCTCTTCCCCCTCCCCCCCTCTCTCCTTTGCTCCTCCTCGGTCTCTCTCCTCTACACACGCACGCAGGGTTTAACTTTTTCCTCCTCCCCCGACCTTTTGTCGAAGCCAGCACTCTGGGAGACTTTTTTTTGGCATCGGGAGAAGGGAAATATAGTGAGTGAGGGAGACGCTTGTCCCTCAAGAGAGTTCCTAGCGACTCAAAAAAATAATTTTTTCAGGTGTTAATGACCTCTTAACCCTCACCTTGTCTCCCGCGTCGTCGTTCGTTCGATTTTCTTTTCATCCAGCGGGTTCCTTATTTACTTCTCTCTCTCTCCTGCTTTCTCTGTTTTTTATAATTGTTTCGCGTTGTTGTCGTTCCGTGCTTTTTCGGTGGAATCTTACCTTAAAAGCCCGGGTTCTAGCCCTGTGTAGTAAGCCAATAACCGTTCTCTGTCCGCTATGGCTATGGTGACAGCTGTTTGTTTACAATTTTTTTAATACAAAATATTTGCGATTATACATAAGGAGTTTGAAATATTTTAAGCGTAATAGCCTGTTAATCATTCTGTTTTTGTCGGATATTTTGATATTTATATTTATCCTTTTCTCATATAAGAATTTAATTGTAATCCTTTAACTGCGTTATCGAGTTAAATGTTTTCTTGCTTTCATTGCTACTCACGCGTTATACTACAACAAAAATATCTTCAGAAATGACTAAAGTTAAGTACATATATTGTAAACATGTAATATTATTAAATGTGGATTTTCTACAAAAAACTCAGCATATCCCCGATCATTCCATTTCATAAACTTAGCAGTTAAAGGATTGACAATTTGTTTTATTCTCATATATTTTCCAAGTCACTTTTTTGTGCCCGGCAGTTCGTCAAAATCTAACTAAATCTAATATTCTAGATTTATACTAATACTAGTACTAAACTAATAACAGAGTCAAAAACACAACTACATGGCGAGTTTTAGTGCTTTCAGTTAACTAGCTGAAAGTGCCCGGCGTTGCTCCGGAATTCTAAGAAAACAAAAAACACAGATTTATAAATGGATAATTTAATTTTTTAGCCTCGTAACGAAAACGAATTTATGGAATTTTATTCTAATGCTGTTGGGGTAAACTATAACCTCTAAAATTTGTTTTGCAGAATTTGTTTAAAATCACTGCAGTTTTGAAAGCTCCAGTTTGCAATATTGAATCAAATGACTCCATTGTATCCAAACAGAAAAAATCTGATCCTTGATCTCAGGAACCATCATGTAAAATTTGTTTAAAACCTTTCACCGAGCATATATCGTTGTAAAATGTAGCGCATTCAGCTATTTTAATTGGCAGTGCTTATGTAAAATTTGGTATCTGCAGGTAATCGGGAAGTATGACTTTATTTTGCACATACACATAAACTTTTCAAAATATATAATAGATAATTATATACTAGGTCTAGGTTAGTTGGATGAATTTAACTTACGCCTATGTTAGCGGGTCCCGTGCTTTCGATGAAGGACATGTTTCGTGTCGATATGTCGTCGTTGTGACGACATATCAATCCGGCGAGTTTCCTCGTCTTTTACTTCGCTAGAGAGTTGTCGAATTCGCTGTTAACAGATTCAAGGATAAGCGGTTAAGTATCCACAATTGAAAAAGATAGTATCTACTTATATCAGGGATCGCTAATAGGCATACCAAGGTTTTGAAACACTAGATGCGTATTCAGACAGCAAGGCAGTCATCTTCAGTGGTGATTCACCGAACGTAGATTCTAAAAAAACAGAATGCTTGAGAAGAAAAAGAAAGAATTCGTGAAGTTTTTCAGCCATATGACGAGCTCGATATTTCTCTATAAAAATAGTGAATTCTCCGAGGTTGGTTAAAATATCAATTTACTCTACGGTTAAGATATCCAGTATAAAATCGATAAAAAATAATTTAGTTTTATTGCGCATTTCAAATGTTAGTATTTATTTAAAAATTATTTATGAAATCGCCCTTTTACTGTTGGCACTTCGAAAATTTAGCCGATTTTTTTCTATTTTTATCGGCAAAATAACCTCATCACGATTCGTGGTCGTGATATCTTAATTTCGCGCGAATCCCTTTCTGTTACTCTTTGGTTTTTTCTCATCTCTCTGTCGTGAAACTTTGTTCCGGTTCATTGGTATGGAGGGACGCATGCATTTTATATGTGACCCAGGAAGATTTATGTAGGCCTTGCGTGTCTAAGCTCTTTAAAAAAATTATTGTTCCTAAGGTGTGATTAGTTCGTTTAAGCGAGGACAAACATGAAAAAAATGTGGTTTTTCTGTCAGTCCGCAAATACGAGACGTGCTGAAAAATTGCAATTAACGAGTTGATAACTAACGAACGCAAATTCTAATGAATTTTGAAAATTATGCTCGACCGGATCTGCTCTTCCTCATTCTACACCATATGTCGAAGGAGAATGCCGTGGTTAACAGGTTTGTCGCCGCGGCTCATTAATTTCTTCGTGAAATTCCATTAAGCTCGCCTGAAATGAGTTGTAAAAATCTACGAAATAAATGGTAAAAATCTGTTTTTATTAACATGTTGACAGCATTTACGCTCATGAAGGTCATTTTTATTTTTATTTTATTTATGTTTCATAAGTCATGATCAATTTTTAGCGCTTTTTTATAAAGAAAGAGCTTATGTATTCGGTTCATCCGTCTGTCTGTCTGACCGTGTACAAAATAATTCAAAAATTACGTAAGCTACAAACACCAAATTTTAAGGATATATAATTCTACATTCGGACTAGATATGGAAAAAATTTAGGGTCCGTCTGTCTGTCCGTTTGCCTTTTAACAGGATATCAGAAAACCCCGTACGATCTATCTACACGGGTCCATTATGGCTTTCGTATTGTTGGCCGTTTTCGCAGCAACGAATGTAAATAAACAAGTATGTTATTAAGCGAATGTTAGTGAAATTACACAATTCTAAAATTTTATTCTATGAAATATTTTACGTTATTATCTATACGGGTCCGTTATGGCGGTTATGGTTTCCGTACTGTTGGCCGTATTCACAGCAACGAATGTAAATAAATAAGTACGGTATTTTTGTAGTTGGGTACCTCCGCTTGGCGTTTCCAAGGTAAGTGTGTAGGATAAATAAAAACATTGCGGCGCAACAGTCAAGAGAATATAACATTGAAAGCCTTCGGCTCGCTTTGTTTTAATGGGTAGTCGTCTCCGGGCGCTACCGCGCCCTTCGCCTCGCCCGGAACCAAAGTATCCCTTCCCGTTTTCCGGTGATTGGGTTTGTAAATGTCGAGACGGGCCAATCAGATATAGATATTGTCCTAATTAAAAATTATTAGTTGGGTACCCCCTCTTGGCGTTTCCAAGGTAAATATGTTGGATAAATAAAAGAGCAAGAGGGGGTACCCAACTACAATAGTGCCATAAGTACATATGCTATTATGCGAAAGTAAGTGAAATTACAGTTCTAAAATGTTATGCTATGAAATATTTTGACATTGTTATTTAATGCCAATTGTTTTTGAAGAAATGTTTACTTGATATGCTGCTTAACATTGTAATGGTAAAATACATTGCTGTAAGATTAGTTAATTAATTTTTCGAAACAAAAGTGTTATTACATAGGTCTAAAAAATGCGTTTACGTAATTAGTGTATTGAATATTAGTAAAGATGCAAAAATTTCAAGATAGGTTGGCCTACAGGGGAATGTTTTTATTTTAGTTTTATAAAAAAAAGCGTCTAATGTAATTTGCTCTGCAATTCTTTCCTCACTTGTTTATTATTCTGCGTAGTACTGTTTTATTTAAACTACACAAAATTATATGAAAATAATGATGAAACTTCTTTTTTTAAACTCCTTCACTTTTGTAAAAATGGATAATCTTTCCGTGGTAGGTGTAATTTTGCACATTTAATGCTCGAGGATGGCAATATTGCATTTAAAAAGAAGAAACTATATTATTCCTGGGAAGGCGACGCTTTAGAAAATTCGATCCTTCAGTTCTTTTTGTTAAAGTAGAAATGACTTACACACGCAGCCGAGGAAAGCGTAAAAATCGCACTCTTAATTTATTTTTAGCCGTCGCCCAAATCTGCGTAAAATTTCCACGCCATAAAAATGTACCAACCGACATTTTACCCCTTTTCCTTTTTTCACTTACACGGGAATCCAACGGTTGTATCCGCGGACGTCTTAATCTCCTCGTGTGCGTAATAACTATGTAACCGTGGCAGTTAACTCAAGTCACGTGAACGCCCTCTCGCTCCAAGAGATCCAGCAGTAAACACACTCCCCCTCTTGGCTTTTTTTTATCCAGCGCCTTTATGTCCCTTATCTATGCCTTCCACCTGCCCGTTCGTCTACCTCGTAACCTCCATTCGTGTCTCCTCCCTTCTTCCCTCGCCCTTCGAGTGCCCATGCTCCTGCCAAACCTCCTCCTTCCCTACTGTCCTCCCCTCCACGTTATTCTTTTTTTTTCCTCCCCCTTCTTTCTTTACGCTTCTCTCATCCCTCCACAATTCCCCTCTCGTTTTCTTTCCTCTCCCACTTTCTCTCCGCCCTCCCGCATTATCCTTCCGTACCACCATTATTTTTTGCCTCTTTCTACCTTTTTTCCTCTATCTTTCTATCATCCTCTATCTCTATCTTCCTCTGTCCCCTATATCCCTCTATCCTCTCTGCCTCTGTCCTCTCACTCTATCTCTCCTTTCTCTATCTCCATCTTTATTACAATTTCTCTTTCTTTCTCGCCTTCACTCTAGGGATGGGCGATCTTACCCTGAAAGATCGATTCTGTGAATCGATCCATATGGTATTAATAAAGATCGATTTACCGATAATATCGAACCAAAAAGATCGATCCAAGAAATATCGATCTTCGATTCTACCCACAAGGAAGGTTATTAACTAAAAGAATAATTTTCGTTTTACAATTTTTTTTATTATAATGAAGAAAATTAAAAATATAAAACTTCGCGATCAATTACTGTGTAGCATTAATTTCCTAACTAATATGATTTTTAATTTTACAGATTTCCGGCTGACTATTATTCGCATAATAAATAGCCATGCCCTCAACGAGATTCGAACCCTCGAACCTTACATTGGAAACAAGATACATGCATTAATATTCTATACTGGGGAAATGCATTATTAGAGTAAAACGTGAATTACTGGGATCAATTTATTTCACACACTTCTTTATTTATTATAAATTAATTGAAAAAAAAACAGCGCAAACATTGCGCGGGTACAGCTAGTAAGGTTAAGTTGCCGACTAGGTTCGATGCCCACAACTAGAGTTCACCACTTTCACCAATCACCGCTGTCCCTCTCCATCATAGGCACCCCACCACGTGAGGTCGAACGATTCTCGATTCTTGGCTAAAAGAATCGATCCACATAAAAATCGTAGAACAAAAGACCGATCCAAAAAATCGAATCGGCCCTGTAAAAAGATCGATCCTGTAAAAGATCGATCTTGGTTCGCCCATCCCTACCTCACTCTCCCTTTCTCCGTTTCTCTCCTCCCATTTCTCTATCTCTCCCTTCCTTTCTCTATCTCTCATGTCTCCCATCCTTTCTTCCCCTCTTCTCCTTACTCTCTTCCTATCTTCCTCTTTCTCCTCTCAACCTCTTTCCCTTCCTGTATTTCTCCACCCCCCTCTCAGGGTAAGAGGGGACTATATAGTCTCAGTTTCGCCCTCAATAAAGTCGTTTGTCTGTCTGTCTTCTTCCCCCCCCCCGTTCTTCGAAAACCTCCCACTTCCTCGCCTCTCCTTCGTCCAACTGTGAAACGACGACCCGCACCACTCGAAAGTTTCCAGTCTCATCTAAAATATTTTTAGAAAAACACGCACGCACACCAGCCACTCCTAATAGCAACTCACCTCTAGAACTCGCCTCGCCCTCTCCTTTTATCCTCCATTCACGCATATCTAACGTTCGGTTTTTCCCCGCCTAACTACTCTTTTCCCACTTCCTTTTTTTTTATCTCCCGACCCGGCCTCCGTAGTTCCTCTCCCCTTTTTCTTTCCGAGCAATTTCGGTCTTTCGCCTGTCGCGTACGTTTTGTTTTTCTTCAATCCTGCGGAGTCAATATTCTTTTTCGTATCTCCGTAAATGACCCGTAGCAATCATCTCTTTTCTTCTCCTGTGTACTATGTCTTACGTCTTTTTTTTACACGGAGTTTTAATGTTTCCATCCTCGTTTTTTGTCACATTCATCTCTCTCTCTCTCTCTATTTCCATTTCAGATTTTTTTCTACTTATTATGGTAATTAACTCAAACGTTTACTCTTCGTTTCGTTTTCATTTTTACGGTCCCAGCATATTGCTTTTCTCATCCGCTTTCGTTCATTTTCGTTCCTTTTTTGTAATCGCCATTCGAAACGCCTCGTAAATACTTCACTCGGGTTATTGGTTTAAAGTGGTCGCTATACTACTCGTGGGATGAATCACTTTTGGCGTAAAAGTTTTTTTTTTACGCGCTCGCCATCGCCTTGCTATCTCTTGTAGATTCCTTATGTAGTTATCTCGAACTTATCTTGTATTTATGTTTGCTTGTAATACATCGGGTGACAGATATGTTGGGAATGATTTTGCGCTTCACGCGATAGAAATGGAATAATAATATCATTGGTAGGAATGGGTGCGCGTGCAAATTCGAGTTATTGAGAGTATTTGCGTGGGGTTTTGTTTTCAGGATGTCGTAGAAGGAAACGCCTATTATGAATCTCATAGCATAAAATTAAATGATGTGCTTGCATTGCACAATTTCCATATTCTCCTTTTACGTTTATTGCGTTACGTTGCGGTGAGGCTTTTGCAATCTACAAATTCAATTATTTTCTTAAATAAATTACTTTTTACTTTACACATTAAATTATGATTTATGTATTTATTGACGTCAATAGTTTTCTATAGTATTTTAAATTGTATACTTAAAATTTATGTATAAATAAGTTATGGCATTGAAACGCGACTTTTGATTACGCCAGATCATCCGAATTTTCGATCAATTGAACCATCTATTTTCATAATTAATTCGTGCGCCAATCCACAATCTTAAACTTTTATTATCTTCTGATGCGTGAGATAAACTTGTACTCGCTCTTCTCACTTCATTTTTTCCAACTCATCTTCTCGCTTTCATTCTCAACTGAATTTTTTTCTCTCTCATATGCATTTTGAATCGATTCTCTCGTTCTCCAAAGTCACCTGCGTAGATCTCCAACGCAGGCTCAATTTTTTTTACCTTTCCCATTTTTTTAAGTGGCGATTTTTCACCTCTTTTTTTGATCCCCCGCCCTTATCCTCCTCTCTGCTAGCGCCCCTTTTCGCCCACCATCACGACGGCCATCTTGCCTCCCTTATCTCACTCTTGTCACTCGGCGTTAATCTGTTTCCTTCCGCCTCTCTCTCTCTCTCTCTCTGCGCGATGTCGCGTTCAACTCCGACAACTTGGAGGCGATCTCCTCGCTATTTTCGAACGGGCTAATGACGCCTCAACCCACACGAATGCCGTCATTAAGATCGTTTCGTACGTGTTTATTACGCGGATGGACAACTCGAACTGTGGGAAATGATATCGTGGAAGGGGATTTTTTAAAATATATTCGCGCGGTGGTAATGGCTCGTGTTCCCTTGGTAAGGTCCACTGCTGCTTATTCCGTACGTCGGATCGTATAGATTGTTATTTTAAAAAAAACATCTGAGTGTGGGGAGGAGGTAGTAGGGGAGAGAGGCGTTTTCTCCCTTTGTGGAGGTGCGGAATTAATATGCTCCTCGGATTTTTTTCCGTACTTCCCCGCCCGCACCTTTTTTTTCCTTCTTGTTTTACTTCTCCGGGGGTCATTCAGCATGCAGTTCGGATGACGTAAATGCTAAGCCTCCCGCTTAAGCCTTCGTAAGCGCCTCGGACGATGGAGTTTTCCAACGAGCAGCGAATTTTAATGGAATTTGTCAAGGTGACGGGAGACTTTATTGCCCGTAAACTTATGTGACAAATGTAATGACGTTAATTTTGCACAATCCCGCTTTAATATTCGCTGGCGTGAATTATAATGAACGCTAGAGTTGCCGACTTCTCTCGCGTCGCGCACCTACCTCAAATTATCACGTATTAGTTAAATTTCATATTATCCGGAGATAAGAGGTTCCATAATAAGCACCTCGCTTGATTCTTTGTGTAGTTTAAAATGCGACTCTACAGTACGAAAGAATGTATGGTCGTATACCTTCAAGTCGAAATAATATAGGCTTTTAATCGGCGCTTATCAATAATTGTTCCTTATTTGAGAACGAGGGCAAGTTTTGAGGTCTTACTTGTTTAATAAATATTTTCCGATTATCTGTTTGTCGTGCATTTTATTTTTTCGTGTTTTCGTTATCTAAAAAATTACAGGTTTTGGAAAAACTAGTCCGGCAGACGGCAAGCTGAAGCATTTTCTTTACGTCTTATCTATAGATATTATGAATCACGTAAAGGGTTAGAGAAGTCAGCAGGTGTTGTTTTTTAAGCGTATTCACAGATTCAGCTCTAAGCTACGAAATGTCATTAATTTCACCATATAAATGTAACGCAATGCTTCGTCGTAATGAAACGGTGAGCTAAAATATATTTATAATTTCTTCCTATTAGTATACTAATAGTATACTAATATATTTTTACTTTCTCATACGAAGTATCGAGAAAGTATTGTTATCGCGATAAAATTCGACCTCGAGATTTTTACGGAAATATACGTTTCAGGTGTCGCTGAATCCGAAAAAGTGGTTTTCGCAATGCTGTCTGTTACTGGCTCTGGGGCCTAGACGGTAGAGCGAAAATGAATGAAATCTCGTACTTAGGCATTTTATCATACTGAGCAGAGTATACATAGAAATGGTTGTCGTTGCTCAATAATTAAGAGTAGTTTATTCTACGCATTTTTAACAACAATCCGATTTTCTCAAAAACGGCTCTGACGATTATGATCAAATTTCGTACAGCTACTTGAGTTTACGTCTTCAATAATCCTGTATAATTCATATTTCTCAAAAAATGAATATAAGGCTAGTTTATTCTAGACAACTTTAACAATAATTCGATTTTCTCAAAAACGGCTATAACGATTTTGATCAAATTTCGTACAGTTACTTGAGTATACATCTACAATAATACTACTTATTTCATTTTTCTTAATGAATGAATATAAGGCTAGTTTATTCTTGGTCACCTTGAACAAAAATTGGATTTTCTAAAAACAGGCTCATACGATTTTCATTTTCTAAAGATAACTAAACGACGCATTAGTATATGAGAAAGCTTGTACAATGTATGTTGTACCGAGTTTTATATATTTTTTCGCGATGCTGTTTCATAAAAAAAGAGATTAATCATATCATATCGTATTATTGCTCACTAGTTATTACTTATTAAACTTGAACGCGTTTTTACGACGCGAGTGTTGGAGGGTTGGTAAGGCATGATGCATTATTTATTGCGTTCGTGCAATATATAAAGTCGAAAAGCAAATGTCAGCTCGTCATTATCATTTAAACTGCTTCGTTTTGTGTGCGTGCATCAGTGACGTAAGGCTGTTTTTTCATTGCGACAAGTAAGTGATGCTCTCACTTCGAACGTATCCTTTCTTTCCAAGCGCCCTGCCCAAGGCTAGGTGTCTACGTGGGGGAGCCACCGCTGTCTGTGGAAGGAATCGAGAGAAGAATAACATGGAGGAGGAAGGGTGAAGAGGGAGAGGGGGGGGGGGGGGCGTGTGCCTGCGCGCAGAGAGAAAGAGAGAGAGATCGAAAGAACTTCTCGGATGCTCACGTGGTCTTAACATTGTCTCGGATAGAAGCTACGCGTGTTTTTAAGACACGTTTTTCGCACGCAGCACGTATTCTACCGCCTCGGCGGAGACGCGGTCTCTCACCGATCTTTTGCCATAATCGTATTGTCGCCATTACGTTTTTTGCGTCGCGGTAGATTTTCAAAAGGCTCGCCTTCCGAGTTTTTCCTTTTACCTTTTGAGGTTAAAAAAAAGAAACAATTGCCTTTCTCGACAGCTTCAAATAAGTCAGCTCGACTGCCTACTTTAGGTCTTCAAAAGGAAGTGTATGGTAAAGTTTTGAAAGTTTCCTGTCTTTTATAACGTATACATAAACTTCAACGTCGTGTTTATTTGTATGTGTTTCCAAACCCGTCAATAATTCAGACATTGAAAAGTGATGGCAGAACGATTTAATGACGGCCAAACCGTTCGAATTTTAGTGTAGAGAAAATATTTATTAATCAGTGGAAAATTGTTGTGACTTAAAATTAAATAAAAACTTTTTAAATATTACTTTTATATTAACACGCTAAAAAAAGAAAAATTTCCCAGTAGGAGGTACTTCCATTTTGGGGTAATACGAAGTTTTTAGTCGGAGGTTTCAGTTTTTGGTTTCACTGGTGATCACATTAAATACAAAAATTTTATGGCACATTTAAAAAATCATGGAAGTTAATCGAAGAAATGTCACAAAAATTTTATATTTACTTTTTTTAATCGCCAGTAAAAGTAAGAATTGAAGCTCTTGCGATTAGAACATTTCTAGAACCCTTACATCGAAGTACCTCCTATTGGGATTTTTTTTATTTTTTCCCTTTTCAGTGCGTTAACATAAAATTTATTTTTGTGTTCTTATTTTATCCTTATTAGGCCTAACCCAATGTTTCTTAAACGAGGTACCGCAGCCGATTTTAAGGAGTGCATCGAAAAACGTCTTTAAATCAAAGAATTGGAAACGTTGATGGGGTAATAGAGCTATTATCTTTTCTCTAATAAGGCGATGATGTTGTAACACCAACGAGTGAATATATTCACGCGTTGTGATGTATGTATGTAGAAGTATACAACCTTGTTTTTGAGCAATTTAGCTGTCGGTGAGTTGGATGTGTTAATATATCCGTGCTTGGCTGAAATGTGATGGTTAGTTTAAGTAAATCATTTATACGCTGGTCGAATCATCTTTTCTAAAGATACTTGAAACAACCTCGCATTGATATTTTTTTGCTTTTTTTTTGAGATTGGTACATTGTATAAATGTGATAAATTTTGTACCTTAAAAAATATGATGACAAAAAGCAGTAAAATGTGGAAGCCAACTTTTTCGTAATCTTCCTTATCTGTTTTCATTTCATGGGTCAGATTTTTTAATTTTATAAGATAATGTGACTTAAGGTTTATGCTGCAGGAACTCTCATTAAGCCTTTCCCTCCCGCATTGTCGGTTTAGAGAAAGAAGGGAAACCAAGTGCTAGCATTAACCTACTTTTACGACAGTACAGCCGCGGCCCTTAATTCCTTCGGACCTGCACTCAGCTGTATATACCTGTTTCCTTTGGTACCTATTTGCTTACCCTTTTCGAAAAGCCGAAAGGGAAATAATAGTTGAGCAGTTTTTAAACCAAGGATAAGTTGCTTTACGTGATCGTGGAGAAGACGTGTATAACCTTAGTATTTTCTCAAGTTTTTGTACAAGTGATGAAAATTTCATTCCCAGATTGTTTGTTTTTACCCTTATTTTAATGTCCTGCTTGTCAAGCGTCGATTCCATCTTGTAAATAATGTCCTTTATTCACAGCGCAGTTCGCAGCGCGGAACAATCACAAAGCCCTCCGCGTTTCGAAAACGTTAGTTCCTAATCGCCAAATAAGTGAATCCCTTGTTTTTCCCTTTGAGTGCGATTTACTGTGCGAATGATACGGCCATGAGCCGAGCTGAAACAAATACAGGAAGCTATCTTAAGGGCGAAGTAATGCCATTGACAATTTTAGTGATTCTCCGCGCCGCTGAGAGCTCTCTGCGCAATGACGAAGGATTTCTCCCTTCTAGGGGAGATCCGTGCGTGCGGACGAAGCAAAAAACGTTTTCGTAAAAAAACACTTTTCCTTCACGGGGTTGAGGAGTTGGACGGACGTGGAAAGGACGACTGAAAAAAATGGCATTGAAAAAAATGCCATGAAATGTCAAGCACACGCACGAAACACTTTTTTTTATAAAACGCCTGAAAATGATTCATAAAAAATATGCGCACAACTATAAAACTTGAATAGCTAAATGAATGAAGTTTCGTTTAACGATTTGATCGCAACTAAAATTTTTAGCTAGTCTGTGTAAGTGAAAATCTTATAAATATTTTAGAGTGTATGTATGTTCTTTATACGTTTTTACACCGTTGAAACTATCGAATTTAAAAGTTTCATGGGCCATCCTATGGACCAAAGGAAGAACTTGGTATAGGTTTGCAGACCGTGGGGTCTCTTATACCCCATGGGGTCAACAAAATACTATTTCCATAAGAATGCATGGGAAATGATGTGGAGAAACCACAAAATGCCATGCAGCCCTTCACTGATGTGGATATAAATATACCTAAATATTAACTTACGATCACGGGAAATGGCTTATTTTACGCACAAGAGAATGACTATTTTAATTCTATTCATGTTTTGTCGTATTACATGCTAAATCGCTCGAAATTTTCCTTTAAACGCAAAATTTATCGGTTTAGATGACCATTTTCCAGGCGGCAACAAAGCTAAATTTCTTAATTTTTGTCCTCTTCAAAGGGAGATATCCACGTAAAGATTAATGCAAGGAAAATCCACGCCGTGGCGCGCCGTAGAGGAAGAATAGCTAACCCCAAGATAAAGGGTACAAATGGAGTCATGCCTAAATATAGTCTATGAATACTTTTAAAGTATAAAACAATAAAAATCGTTTGCTACGTAAAAGAAAACTTTCCCGAGCGAAGCCGGGCGTTTCAGCTAGTGTACTATAAAACGTTAATTTACGGATATAACCTTTACGCATCTAAAAGGTCATTACATAGATTTGTTCACTATTTTAAAAATCCGTTTTTCCTTTTGAATGCAAAAATATAATAATACGTGATTTGATAAATGAAAACGAGACGCCATTTATCCTCCGTGTAAGTAACTTCTTCCGAAAGTTTAGTTTTCTCGTTTGCTTCCTACATTTTGTCGACCCACATTTTAAGCGCCGCACGATTATATTGTTTTGCAACATCTTTAACCGATCCCGAGTATGTAGAAGACGTGGAGAGATTTTCCATAAAAATCCCGCGGCTGTAGCTACATCGCCGTCCCAGTTACGAAGGATACCGTAAAAATAAAATAATAAAACACAGGTAAATAAAACGCTCGGCTTGCGTCTTGGTTGAAAGTGTGAGAAAACCATCGCGGCGAAGAGTTTTTTATTCGCAACTGATGAATTAAAACTCAAAAATTAGCCTTGGAGCGTGAAGGTTAATTTCAGGGAAAGGCGGTGCCGTTTCGAAATCCTATATAAATCATCCTAACGGTTAGGGTTCTTGAGCATTAATTCCCGTTCGCTTTTATTTTGATTTAATTGCCATTTTAGGAAGCTTTAAGGTCGGATTGTGATTAATGTGTTCGTTTTGATGTCTCGATTTTTTCATGCGTTTCCGAGAATGTCGCTGTTGACATAAAATGTCCCGTTCGCTTCTGGATGATAATCTTTCGACTGATTCAGCTTGAATATTTGTACCGATTCCTATGTTTGAAATTATTCTGTTTGATATATTAGCAATGTTCATCGCAGTTTGTCGTTGCGAAGGACTGCGTGAAGTCGTTTAATCTCGCTTATGAATAAATCGTTTGTCATAATAGCTACGTTGACTCTGAAGGTAGCTGTTAAATGGTCCGTCAAGGTTGTCACGCTAGAAAGCCATTGTTTGTTACTTTTCGGACCGCGAAGTCTTTTTTTTTCATTTGGAACCTCTCGTTTCGCTTTCTTTTTTCAACATTGGGAATTGTTATAGCTCGGTTTGTTAACGTGACCAGTTCTAATGTGTCACATCCATCGGAATTCGTAACAGCGAACTGGCCGTAAACATTTCCTCAGTCTTCGTCGCGTGCGTCACCGAGAATACCGCGTTGTAAATCGGAAAACAAACCTTAAAAACGATTACAAAAGGCAGAATATCGCCAGGGATATCGTTTTACGTTCAGTCAGTCTCTAACGCGGCGGAATGAGGTTTAAAAAAACCATTTGTTTGGAAATCAATTTTTTCGCGGCGTAGATTTTTTTCACTGCGGGAATTCGTCGGTTTCTTGGGAAACTCGCGAACCCGTTCGTCTCGATGATGGCGTCGACTCTATCGGTCCTGGCGCTTTTTCACGCTTTCCCCGACTAAACCAACCGACGTTCTTAAGCTCGTCACGTGAACCGAAAAAGATGTGTCTTAATAGTCCAGTTCTTCATTAGTCCTGATGGCGAGGCCAATCGTTTCGGAAAGACGTCTGACAATGAGAGACGGTGCAATTCGTCTTGCTCGGCTATTCCATTCCTCGGACGTAAGATGGCGGAACAAAGAAATTTTCCACATTTTTTTGCTGATCTTTTTTTCTCCTCTTTACAAAAGTCCGGACGGGATTGTAATACCTATTCCCAGCGGGAGATCATAGTGTTAAAAGAGCAGCGGTCATTCTAGCTCCATCTATCTCTCTCTCTATCGAATTTTCGTTCCTTGACCATTAAGACCTCCCATGTTGGCGTTAAGAGTGTATAAGAGTTTCGTTACTGGTTCGGGAACAGAAAAATGTTGGCATTTCCTATTAGAAGTTTTACTTTTCAGCGATCAGTTTTTTTTAATGATGTGGTAGTAATAGAAGTTATAGCTTGAATAATCAGTTGACTAGTATATACAGTTGTCATTCCTAATTGTAATTGCAACTATGACGGGCCCCAATTTATCAAGATTGAACCTTTAAAAATTTTGTTTAAATTAAACATATTAAAAATTTTGGGTTCGATGTAGAATTATCGAGCTAACTTTACGGCTAAAATAAAGTTGGTGTCTTTCCAAGAGTCATAAAAAGGTTCGAAAAGACTGTGGCTATTGGAAAGGAATAGTTTGTGAATAAGATTTAGAAATTTCAAATGATTAAATATATAGTTAAAATAATTAGGAAAATAATGTCGAGCATAAATGAAAAACGTAATTATTTACCTCAATAATAACTTTTCAAAGCATCCTCCTCCTCCGACGCAATTCTAAATTTACAATAAAGATGCCATTAACATAACTTGAAACAATCATGTTTCTCAAGAGTATACCGTAAATACTTTTGCTATTCCCTAGAATCTATCGTCGCTTAATTGAAAAACCTTAAATCTTTCGTCATTGTTTGCGATGTTCTTGGAAGATATAAACCGCATAAGACGCATGGCAAAAACACGAAGGAAAACATGCATCGTGTGCGTTACACTGGTTGGAATTACCTTCCATAACCTGTTTTGATGCACCTCTGCGCAGACTGCGCGTTTTCATGCTCTCGAAACAATCTCAATGCTTATAAACTTCCACAAACCTATTGAGACAGTAAATTGGTATCCTCCCGTACCTATGGAGTCATTTAATCATCATTCGTAATTGATTTCAATATTTCCTCTCTCGCATCATTCTTTGCGTGATTCGTTTTTTAATCTTCTTTGTCGTTTTTTTGTCTGTTTTTTCTCGAATTCCATTCGCTTATCTTTCGAAATCTCCGCTGCAATCATCTAATTTTATTTTTCATGCATTTCTCGACAGGCAACCTGGTTTCGCCATAGGGATAATATGAGTGGATCTATTTGCAAAATTTAAGTCAATAATAATAAGGTTTGATTAACAAAAAAAACGAATTACGACACTATATTAAAGTTTTATCGCACGCGTGGAAGAGGAAACTGGAAGGAAAAGGACAAGATTATTCAAGTGTTTGACTTAAGTTAGGGAGAGAAAAAAATCAGGATTTCTGAGAAGATAATGAAAGTCATTGTTGAAGTTGGAGAGAGAATTAAGCATACTCGTGACAGACTATTCTTTCATCGATGTGACGTTCGCGGCATATAAACTTGTCTATTCACGAATTTAACCCGTATGTTGTTCCTATAAATGAGTAAACAGCGCATTTGTAACGTTCGCTGCTCTGACGTAACCCTCGCGATTGTTGTTTGCCTACTGTTTTAGGAAAAGATGGCAAGGAAAAGCTATCAATATTTGTATAAAAGTTAACAAGACAACCAAGACGAGAGAGGTTTCTGTTATGTTTATTTCTTCAGTTACTTGGCAGATTATGTAAAAGAGAAACACACCATTGAACAAGCAAATTAATTAATTTATTTTCATATGTATAGATTAACTCAAACTTGAAGAATGTCGTTTCTGGTTCACTGGTTTTTGCTTCGTTTCCTGGCGCTTCATTAAACTCGAACTTATTAAGAGAAATTACCCAGAATTTAGATAAATATTGTTGTATTTTCGTTGTTTTGCTTACGAATAGATTTCAGAAGACATCATTGTATACAGAAATGTATAACATGATTTAATAGATAAATGGTCTTAGTATAATTTCTCAGCCTCATTTATATATTTGAATATAAAGGCCACCGTGAAATACCTTAGTTGCTACTACCTAGAATAGAATGCATTTTCTGCAACAAATATATAATAATAATATTGCATCCGTTGGTATTAATAGTCATAAATTAAAGTTTAGACTATAATTTTAAAAGGACATTATAAGGTAAGCCGGCCTTGGCGGAGATAGCGTGCCTGGCTCCCAATTCAAGGATTGCAGGTTCGAATCTTGTCGAGAGCATGGTTGTATGCGCTCTTCATAAATTTATTATATCATATGTAATTGGGGAAACCTGTTTGTGATAGATAAATAAATAATCAAAATATAACAAGAATTAGAAATTCCACAGCACTGTAATGTGCATGAAAATATAAAATTTATATCCGGTCCTCGGTGTTTTAAAAATAATCTCTTCTTGTTTCCGTGCGTTTTATTCTCATTGTTTTTTTTTTCGGAGAAACTTAAGCACCATCATGAGGCATAATGTAAACACAGGTGACATGGGTGAAACAGCTCGCGCACGTCTGCGTCGGGCCGCTGTACCTTCAAACTCCATCGTCTATAAAAGTAACCGAAGATACTTACTATAAGGGACTTGTTCATCCCGCCGCTTCCTCCGTCCCTCCCACTCCCACACCTGCAAGTCTAGCGAGAATGACTGGCGTCGAGTGCTGTTGTTCCATTCCGTTCTTTTTTTTAAAGTAGATAGACAGAAGAGGTCATCGCTTTCTTGTTTCTGCGCTCGGGTTTGTTGTCCGTTTTTCACCCGGCCTCCCCCTCTCTTTCTCCTCCGTTGACCCCGAAGACGACGCCCGGACATATCCAGCGTGTACGCTCTCTTCCCGCAAATGCGCCGTACGGGAATCTCCCATGTTTTCTTCCTTCCGCTCTTTTTAGGCGCGTTTCGCTTCCGGCGTGATTATCGTCGGTCTGTCCGTCCGTCCGTCCGTCCGCATGTTCGTTCTCTGCTTCTACCGAACGGATTTTCATGAAATTTTATATTAAGGACTTACAATCAAAGATGATAAGAAAATCGCAAAAATGAATCACGTAATCCAATCAGGGGTACCACTTTACTGGAGATAAAAAATGAAATTTTCGTCATATCTCGTAAAGTATTAGTCATATCAAAATATCTTTCAAATAAAAGTTGTAGAACTGGTAAAGAAGAGTATTTCCTTTCCTATACGTTTTTATCGTAGGAGTAGCTGTTATCAAGAAAATCAGACAAGAATGCCTTAATTCGAGTTGAACTGAAATTTTCTTGCATGGTTACTTCTTCATTGTTGCTAACATAAAAAATCTCACAAACAAACGTTTAATTTCCTTACGTGTGCATGCAATATTTTTAAATAGGAATAAAATGGATTATTTATGACTAGGAAAAAACTTTAAAACGCTATTTCCCTTACGTACAGGTATGTAATTTCTTTCTAATACTCCATCGCACGAAATGGATACGTTGTACACTTTCCTAACTTGTTTTTATTTTAAAGAGATTGTGCCGCTCTTACTTCTCTTTACGAAACAGATGAGTTCCCACGCGGAGGAAGTCGGAATGGATGGATGATAATAGGGAGCGCGAGGTTGAATCTGTGGGAAGAAATACCGGGGAAGTCGCGCAAAAGTTTATGTGCGCATTTTCTCCGTATTCGAAAAAATATACAGAAGAAATGTGGTGATAAATGCGATCGAGTCGATATCCACGTTCTGTTGTTTTCGCAACGTTGTACATATCCTGTTGAGAGTGTCGCTAGAATCGAATATTATTTCTCCACCACGAAGAGGAGCTCGGAAATTAAAAAAAAATCAAAAAGGCTTTTTCCGAGTAATTGGATCATTAAAAAGTAATCTGAAGGACAATAGCGTTACGTCAGCGTTCCCGACCCCGATGATTAATTGATGTGCATTCCAGAAACTGGTTTAATTCTGCGGCTCGATGGCGTGCTATCGGCGAGCGTCGTTTAAAGATTCGTTCGACTTCATTTAGTTTCGCGTACGGACGAGAATATTCGGTGCGAGTTTTATATTCTTCCGCCCTTGTATTCGGTTGAACTTTCCGTGTTTAAAAAAAATTAGTCTTTCTTTTTGTCCTTCAGAATAGAGGGGCATCTGTCCTTTTCTGGCTCGACTCATGCGTGCGGCGTGTGCCTTTCCTGTCTTGGCGGTTGAAGCTGATGGATATACTAATTGAGGATGTCGAGTCAGGTGGCCTAATTTGTGTCCCATTGCTCGACATTCCCAGTTTTCCATCTTGCTCCCGATTTGTAACTTAAAATTCAATGCATCTCGTTTTGTCTGCTGTTTGAGACTGTAAACGTGATTTCACGACGTTTTCAGTCTTTATATTCGACGACACATTAAGAAGTCAGTTTTACACGTTTTTTAAGCATTTCACTTGAAAATGAAATATTTTAGATTATCGTTGTCTTCTTCCATTATAAAGTAAGGAGGGGAGTGCAGGTTGTTCTTTTTTTTTCTTGGCAGTGGAATTTCCTCTTTCGTGGCGCAATCGGGTGAAATGTCTATTCTTGTGTGTCTGTGAATTAGTTTTCACCAGATAGAAACCACCAGAAATGGCGTTGAGTAGTGAGTAATGTCGAATGAGCTCATGTCAACAGCGGTTTTTCCATTGCTTCTGGTATGATTCCTTCTGTTGATTGATGGTTTTAGCACCAGGACAGCCTTCGGTTTATGTTTGCCATCGAAGAGTGACAGACTGGCCATCGTTCGGTCAACTTCTTCGCCATAACGCATAGACTAAACATATCTTCGTACATGTCACGTTTACGAATTAATATGAGAGTATAACATCCATTCCACGTATTCATTAAGTTCTTGAGCTATTCGTGAGAACAGTTAGTGATTTTTTTATTTAGAGCAAGTGTGAGGAATCTTTTCCACATGGCGGGCCGCATAAGTGCTGGCGAATCCTTCGGGGGGGCCGCATTTGACGTTGCCAATGCTTTAGAGTTTAAATCGAAGTTACTGAGGGATTATAAGGTGTCGTATAAATGAAAATCAGTTCTAAATGAGGTATTTAGGATTAAAATTTCAGTATTAAATGCTTTATTATAATTATTTGCATTAAAAAATATGAGTTTGTGTTAAATTTTACGGATCTCTTTTTCATCGCTGCTTCACGGGTCATACAAAACGCTCTCTGGGGCCGTCCGTGGGCCGGAGGTTCTCCATCCCGGATTTAGAGAAAATTTTTAAACAGAAACCGCAATTCATTAACACCGCGTAAATATTTTTGGCATGCAAGTAGAATTAGGAAGGAGATTGATTTGTTTTTACTTTCTCCTACGAGGTATCGAGAAAGTAGATATTGTTTTCGCAAAAAAATTCGACCTCGAGATTTTTACGGAAATATACGTTTTAGGTGTCGCTGAATCTGAAAAAGTGGTTTTTGCAATTCCGTCTGTCTGTCTGTCTGGTACTGGCGCTGGAGCTTAGACGATAGAGCGAAAATGAATGAAATCCCGTACTTAGGCATTTTATCATACTGAACAGAGTATACGTAGAAATGGTTGACATTGGTCAATAATTAAGAGTAGTTTATTCCACGCATTTTTAACAACAATCCGATTTTCTCAGAAACGGCTCTAACGATTTTGATCAAATTTCGTAGAGTTACTTGAGTTTACGTCTTAAATAATCCTGTATAGTTCATATTTCTCAAAAAATGAATATAAGACTAGTTTATTCTGGTCAACTTTAACAACAATTCGATTTTCTCAAAAACGGCTATAACGATTTTGATCAAATTTCCTACAGTTACTTGAGTATACATCTACAATAATACTACGTATTTCATTTTTCTCAATGAATGAATATAAGGCTAGTTTATTCTTGGGAAATTTTAACAAAAAGTGGATTTTCTAAAAGCAGGCTCATGTGATTTTCATTTTCTAAAGATAACTAAATGACGCATTAGTACCCATATATGAGAAAGTTTGTACAATGGATGTTGTACAGATTTTTTTTCTTTCGAAGCGTACTTCTTTATAATTGCGCAAAAAATTCGAGATGAAATTAGCAGTCGACGCATATGGGATTCGCTTATTTTAGACCCACTTTTTACTTTGCTCGCGTACGGTGTATTAAGAAAATGAAAGTGCATGAGGAAGAACATTAACAATTTGGACACGCTTCGCTTGCTTTTGGAACTGCGGTCATTACTTATTTCGTGCAAGTGAAGATTATCAATTTTTTATCCGTAATTACCCTCGCTTTTTCTTCCCGAGAAGGGTTTTTACTGGTCGGTATCGGTCTCAAAAGTGCGCCCGAAGCCTCGAAAACTGACGCACTACGCCAGCCGATGAATTATAAATAACATATCGCCAACATCCATCTTCTTGGCTCGACGCGGTACCGCTACGGGCAGATGCGCCTCTCCAGCAGCAGCAGTCAGCCGGCCTGGTTGGCCTCGGGGCTCGAACCCGCGACTGCCAAGAGGAAAGAAGAAGAAAAAATAACAAACAATCACCATCTGACCGCGAGGTAATCGATCTCGACGCCGATATTTATTGGAGTGCTCGGAATTATTAATGGCAACGCGACATCGACTACTTCTGCTGATTGAAATTTCGATTTCGCCCCTCCCCTTTCCACACCCCCTCGTCGTTGCTTCTTTTTTTTCAATCATCGGAAGCAAGCGCTTTCCGTGACGTCACGGTCCCGAGCAAGTCATCATCATCTCGTCCCTGAGATACGAAAAGAGGTCTCCATCCTCGGCCGTGTTAAGATGTGCTTGGTCACGTGTCTCTTTCTCCTCTCATTAAATCGAGTTCGATAGTCTTTTATTTTCTCCTTCCAATCCACCCTCGGGTCTCTTATTATAGGCTTTTGATATTTTCGCCCCGGGGATGGAGGTGGGCCTCGGGTGGCTGCGGGGGGAGGGTTAGGGCGAGGCGGAAGGGGAAATGGCGGGCTGCAGGCGTTATGAAAAGGATTGGTCGATAGGAATAATTGTTTTGGTTTTGTCGGCGCTCTATACGGACGGAGGGAGTTGTGCAACAGTCCAGCATTCATTAATGATCGCTTCGCCGTGACCGCATCCCACGTTTGCATTATTTCTCTCGACATATTACGAAGGAATCGGAAGAAAACAGTCGCTTGTTTTTTTATCCATATAGGTTTTTTATTTTATTCATATGTTCTCCCGTCACTGCGAAAGAAATTAAAAATGTAATGATGCATATCGCCTCTCCTAATGAATCATTGATCAAACTTGTTGTTTGCAGGGAGGGAGAGAAAGGGGATGGCGGAGTCCATAACCCAAGATTTATTGGAATTAAAGCTGCATTAAATCAATGGGCATCAAATTGATAAGCGGTGATTGAGAATGTAATTTAATTGTCTGAAACTTTCTTGATTGGCTTATGTTTTTGTTATTCCTTTAGTAGTTAATAAATGCTTATGGACTTTTGATGTGAGGTACAGGTCAGTTAGGCAATTGATTGTTCATTTTCGATGCTGTTGAGTGTGAAAACTTGTGGATTATGACGATAAAACGATTTTCTCCCACTCCCACCCGTATCCTCTGTCCAAATAACAGAGGGGCTGCTCGCAGCAATTTCTGGTGGCAATCAGTCACATTACCAGTTTGTTTGGTTTTCCATTGAGGTTCAGCATTCTTTGTTGAAATGGCACACAGTTTCCGTATACAGTTCGTTATCTTGTACTAAAAAAGAAAACGCTCCGAACGCTTTTGAGCGCTGAGCGATAAAAAAAAACTGCCGAAAGTAGGCTAGACTAATTCCCAAAAGCGACAAGGAAAGACTTTTTTTGTTGTACCTGTCATTAGCGTCCACTAATAACTCGAGTCAGTGACTTATGTGGAATTCAAACAGATAGTTAGAAAACTTTTTATGGGAGAGCATATTCCGTTAATTTTTATTGTAAAATCTTGAAAAATTTTCCTCGTGATTTCGAAATAAGTTGGTTATGGATTAATTATCTTGAGTAGTTTTCTTTTAATTTACACAACTGATTTCACCATGAAAATATTTTAAATTGATAACAGTGATAAATATTTCCCGAAGGAGATCATATGAATGAATTACAAGTAATAATTGTTTACGAGGATAACTACCTAAATAATTTTTTCCGACGTTGGTGTAGACGGCGAATTTCTTGTCCCCTGTGTGCAGCTGCTATTTACATCCGTTTTGCGCGTTCATTACTTCCGGTCAAGTGATTCTTATGCGTGCTTTTACGAACTTAGCGCTTCCGGTTTTGGCGCTCACAGGGAAATATTTCCATACTTGTATACATAAAATAAACGTGTCGTGAACACTTAATTTTTGCGCGTGAAAATAAAAGTTTCTACTTTTCATGTGAAAAAATATTTGCAAATTATTGTAGGAGATATATCATAAAATCATGCAGCCCATTATGTTACAGCGGCCTAGTGAGGGCGTGTAATATTACCTCATATATGACGTTAATAAATGGTAGAATGATCATCTTATCGCACCCTAGAACGCAACATGACGGAATGAATCCCTTTTTTAGGCGCGTTTCGCCTCCAGCGTGAGCGCCTATTACCGTCGGTCTGTCCGTCTGTCTGTCCGTCTGTCCGTCCGTCCGTCCGTGCGCATGTTCGTTCTCGGCTTATACCGAACGGATTTTCATGAAATTTTATATTAAGGACTTACAATCAAAGTTAATAAGAAAATCGCAAAAATGAATCACGTAGTCCAATCAGGGGTACCACTTTACTGGTGATAAAAAATGAACTTTCCGTCATATCTCGTAAAGTATTAGTCATATCAAAGTATTTTTCAAATAAAAATTGTAGAACTAGTAGAGTATTTCTTTTCTTATACATTTTTATTATAGGAGTAGCCGTTATCAAGAAAATCAAACAAGAATGTCTTAGTTTGAGTTGAATTTCTTGCATTGTTACTCCTTCATTGTTGCTAACATAAACAATCTCACAAACACACGTTTCATTTCCTTCCGTGTGCAGTGTGCATGCAATATTTTTAAATAGGAAGAAAATGGATTATTTATGATGAAGAACAGAACTTTAAAACGTTATTTCCCTTATGCATACATACAGCTTTATCATTTCTTTCTAATACTCCATTGCACGAAACGCGCCCATTTGCGATACGCTGTACACTTTCCTAACTTGTTTTTATCGAATCGCAGCTTGATTTAAGGATGGCATTTGAAAACGCTGGATACTAATAAGGCACATAGATGCTGGAGACGTGATTTTTTTAACCACTCCACCAACGCGTTCAATCCTTTTAAGAATGCACAACGTTTTAAACGAATGGTACGGTGCAGATCGCTCACAAGAATCGTTCTGTTAGTCATTAATGAGTATGGATAAAACGTAGTAGCGTTAATTATCCCCCGTTCTCCTAGTTTGCGTTGTACTTCTAAGGTTACCTTAGAGGCTGTAAATTCAACCGCCAAGGAAGAATTCAGGGAAGAGATTGAAAAGTATTTTTTGATATTATACAATGTCTCCCTGTTGCACGTTGTTTTAAACGGTTCCTTGACGCAGGCGGTGAACGTTTAAAACTTTTACGCTTGATGAATTATTGCCGCGACAGTATTACATACGTCATCTGCTATGCAGAGATTTATTTTAATTAATATAATCTGTATGTATTTTTTGAGGCATCCAGTAAATCACGATAAGCAAAAACTATTTTTTCTAGGTTTCATGAAGTATCGTTTCTCATGTAAATTATCCGAGATACAGTTTTTCTTTCATTTGTTCTTGCTGGCTTTTTTATATGGGACTTCATTTTTCCTTAAGTAGTTTCCATTTCATCTATTCGTGTGTTTTTTTTATCGGTAGACTATTTTGTATCAAAATATTTAAATCATAATATTGAAATGCATCATCCATAAACCTTGACTTCCTCTTCCTTGGGATTCGTCTCCCTTAGCGTGCAATTTACCTCGAAGTATTTAGTTAGTGGAAAATTTATCGCAACAAATGAAGCGTCCGGCAATGACGCTTCACACGGCGAACGGTTATTTACGACGGTCAAAGAAGTACTCCGCTTCGCGGGCTGTGCGAAATCATGCTCGAGCGACACAATGGGAACATATTCAACAATCGATAAATTCTCTCACATTCTTGAAGACATTCATTCAGCATTGTATTCGAGGGGTTTCTCCTTCTTGAAAAAAAAATTAATGAAAAAAAAATGAAACGCGTCGTTGTGCCTCTTCCTCATCCCTTCCATCGCAACGCTCCTCCCTTTCTCTCTGCGTTCACTCCCCTTGCAAACGTACACACACCTCCCTCTCCCCTTTTCTGTAGTGGTTCTTTCCCTCTCACTAACTCTCTTGGCTCGCGACCATCATCCGTCCCGATAATGCAACCCGAGTACACACACACACGCACTCCTCTATCACGGCCACAGTCTCACGTGGTTTCCTGGGAAGGCACGGAGGGGAGAGATTAGCAGAAACAATGGCGGATAGTGAAAAAGAAAGACGGAGGAAAAGGCGCGTGTTTGGTAGAGAGAGAGAGAGTGCGTGCGTCTCTCGGAAACCCGAGGTACACGGGCGTTTGCGGGACGGTGGGAATGGTGGGTGGGGGAAGTAAAAGGATTGGGGCGGTTCTTGGGTTGGGGTGGGGGGAAGAGGTGGATTGGGGGAAGAGGTGGATGGGAGGAGGGGATAGACGGAAGGGGAAAGCGGAGAGAGGGGGAGGAGGGGAGGGGAAGAGAACCGGCAGAGGGTGACCCTGAAGTGAAAGGAAACCGAGAGTGTCGAAGGGGAAAAAGAGGATGCTCGTCTCTTAAAAAAACAGGTTGTCTTCTTCTTAAGAGGGGAGGGTGAGCCTCTGGCTGAACGGGTTGTGCTCGCTGGTCTTTCTCTTACCTTACCTCTCTCTCTCTCTTTCCTTCCCTCTCGTGATAACTTCGGCTTCCACCTCTTATCCTCTCCCACTGCTCCTCTGTTCGCCGCTCTGGTTTTTATTCAGCAGGTTGTCTAACGGGAGCCTTGCTCTTCTTGGAGGAGTCGCTCTCGGTGAAGTAGGGAGGGCGTAAACCCCTTCAGTGTGTATGTGCGCGTTTGTTTTTTCTGCTCTTTTGGTGGAGGGGGAGGGAGGAGAAAAAGGGATTTTGCACTTCTCCTCAAGTGGATATGCCTCCTACTTTTCGCTCCGCAATTCTCTTTGCCCCCCCTCCTCTCTGTCTCTCTTGCCACAATGTTGATGTTGTTATCCTCTTCGTTTGATTATGTTCTAGATGAGCACGCTCTTGGACATGTTTCCACTGTTCATTCGGAGAGAAAAAATAAAGGCGAGATCGCGTAGATAAATCGATTCGATCTCTCCTTTGTTTTCATTTTTTCTTCCGATATAGTATGGGATTTGTTTTTACCGGATTAGATCTCGTCGATTACGAAACGGAAAACTTGACTTGCGCGACGGTGACGTATGGCCGCGGCTGTTTTTATAGATGCTTTTCGTGCCAAGGCTCTCTTTAAGTGTGGGAAAGAAATTTTCATCGCTTGTTTCCAAGCCGATCCGAAGGTGAAGTTTGCTGCAAAGGAGATTTCCTTAGTTTTTTTCGTTCGGTTGGGTGCGTTAGTGCGTACTATCTCGGTTATCGCTGACGGAGTTCAATAACAGTGTTTGAAAAAAATCATATGTAAATGCGCTTTTAATTATGCGCGGTTGCGGTTTATTTTCTCCGGTCTCGGCTCATTGTATGTAACCTCTGGTGAAAAATAGGATGAGCGGTGATTAGATTAAAAAATGTTCCCACAGTTCCGCTCTAAAGGGGTTCATGCAGTCGCCATCTGTGGTCATTTTCTGAGCGCCGTGTTTTAGGAATACGTCACGCTATGTGAAAAAAGACGGGAAATTATCTTCAGTAGATTTTTAGTTCGGTTGTTAAAATTCCCGAGCCTATGCTTGTGCGGAAGGTAAGGAAGAGATATTATTACCGAACCCATAAATTTACCTTTAAAGGCTAGAAGAGATTTGGAATTAAGTAAACACGGTGCCTCAGACTTAATCGGGAACGTGAGGTAGCTGTATACATTGATTTCTGGTTGCCCTGATGAGTTCTCCTGTAACGCATTAATGGACAATAAATTCCTGTGTACACTCAGTCACTACAGTTTATCGCTTGATTAATCTTTAAACTTTGAAGCTTTAAGGATTGGTATTAATGTCAAAAATTTCAAATAAATTTGGTTATACCGAGAAATTTTGTCATCTGTTTTTTCAGAAAGATTAAACATATAGTCGTTGTGCTTGATTTTGTAAACTTGATATTGTTTTTATACTGTTGAAAGGTCATTTTCCATATTTTCGTTTTTTTAAACATCGAAAGCTTTTTGTTTTTATAGTAAGCATTTTAATTACATATTCTCTATAATAATAAAAGTCAATCTCATTCCGTAATTCTGCTATTCTGTGTGTAACATTTTATGAATTAATGCGAATAATTCAGTTCAATTTCTTTTTTTCTTTCGCCAGGTATTATGGGTGTCTTCGTGTAGATTTTAAACGAGTCATCGCTCAATATAAGGGTATAAGTTTAATTTCTCTATTTGATTAATCTGTGAATGAGTATAAGGTATTTTTCGTGTGCATTTTAAAAATAGTTAAAATTGAGATGCGAACTCGGAAGTCGAACGTGTTGGCGTTAAAATAAATTAAATTTATTTTTCCAGTCAAGAAAACTGAACGAGTTCCGCATTTTCTTAAAAAATTGATTTCAAATAAAAAAAAAGCGAGAAATTTTAACGATTTAACATAGAATAATTATTTTTGTCATGACCATGTTGTTTGAGTTCTATCTATAGTTGTTCGTTACCTCCATCTACGGATCAACGAACGAAATATAATAGCTAATAGGCAACTTAAAATTGTGTACAGAGTGTTCCAAAAGTAACGCAACAGTTCAGATTGATGTATATTATTGTTGATGTGTTGGTGCTCTGTTATTGATTTCTTATTAGGGGCCGTGAGATAAAGTGGTCGGATGTGTAGTTTTATGGACAAGTTCTTGTTATTTATTATTATTAACATTAGCTTCAAATGATTTTGATACTTGCAAAGAAAGCGCTTTATCGCTATTGCTGTTCGACAGAAAATTCTCATGAAGTAGCAAGAAGTTGATAAGCAAGATCCCCCGATCTCTACAACTGTAATGTTACTAGTGTAATGCCCGTTGAAATATCAACGGAAGAATTATAGATAGATTGATTATTAATATTTGCATTTAAAATAATTATTAGCACACTTTTACATATGAAATATTTCGTCATATAGTATTACATTTCTAGTGAATATTCTGTTGTCGTTTAGTAAATGCCTTTGGTTTTTATTTTCGGCTATAAAATCCTGTTATTCTTCTCCCACCTTGTTCTCGTCAATTCTGCATATAAATGTCGGTGTGCAAAGACCGGGAAATAATTATATGTATACATATATAACATAGGGAAAATAATTAAATTTCGTGTACTTAACATTATGATTGTTTTAAAATTGTACTCTGTACTTACGAAGAAAAGAAAGCTTACTCCAATCCTCAGTAATGTTCTGCGTCGTTATGTATTACATATTTAAAATAAAACTTTAAAATATTTCAATTAAAAACTAACTAATTAATCAATCAGCGGAATAATTTCTTTGAATACTATCCAATACTATCTGAACAAAAACAAATCAATTTATTTCAACATTGTAAACTGTTCCCTTCACGATTGAATGGATTGTTGTATTGGAGATCCATATTAACAAAAAAACTAATTGTTTATCGTAGAAACCGTTACAATAGTTTTAAATTAATTTTTGCTTTGAAATATATTTGAGTCAATTCAATACAACTTCCACTTTACATACTGTAAATTCCAAAGTAACTCCTTTTATAATAGGCAATGCTAGCCTAAAATTAATTCATTCTGTAAAGTGAATAAATAAAGTTCTTTCTTTAAACTATAATAGCCACTGTTATTAGATTTAAATGGATTATAAGCCTTAGAACTTACTCTGTATTAAATAAGCACCAAAATTCCTTTTATAAAAACAAATCAGTTCATTAAAATATCCACTGTTCTTTCTTCGAAAATTGCCTGTTAACAGTTTTAAATGCCCTTTTAATTTTAATTGAATTTTAACTTATATTCGTTTCCAAACTTCGGCCATTGTTACGAAATTAATTCGAGGAATAACAATATAAATTCGTAAGCACGTATGGTTTACAAAGAATTTAATTTAAGAATGCTTTTTATTTCCAATTTTTCTAAAATGACACTTTTGATACTTAAATTTTTTATATTTACGTTAATATACTTATTTTCCACAAAACACGCCAATCTCTCCCCTTCCTTCCTCTCTCGTATTGAAGCTAACAATGATAATGGTCGACATAGCAACATCATGTTAAAATGGCGAGATTTCCACAAAATATGCAAATTAAACGTTTAACATGGAATATATCGAACTGTGGGCGAAAAAAGACGAATGGAATAAGAAACTTTATAACTTTTTCTTCAAAATGGTTCAAATCCGAAGATCGTCTGTTAATTTCTTCTAATTTAATTTCCAAATGAATAAAAGTCTGCATGTCGAAAAATCGCGTTTTACATGTTAAGTAATGGGAAAAGGAAATGCCTCTCTTGGAGACGAACCAAGGAATTTTTTCGAGATTTAAATTTGTCATTCTCTGAAAAAGTGTTAATCAAGCATCCCTACCAAATTTCGAGTTTTTATCATTATTATTTCTCGAGTTATTAACGTTTGCATAGCGTGACCAACCAACCAACAGACGACGGCTATTATTATATTAAATTGCAACAGTTTGAAAAACTGTATCGATTAATGATTGAACTTCTTCCATTACCCAAAATTGTTAAGTTCGAACTTGTGGTGATTGATCGACATGAACAAGGCATTGCTGCGTCTACTCGCAGAATTTCGAATCTGGGGACCGATTTTGTAACTTTTCACTTTTCGATCTCGATCGAAATGTCAGCCATCTTTGGATAGTTTTCGAACGAAATGAAGTTTGCGATTTTGTAACTCAGGATTTCACTTTCGATCGAAATCTCTCTCGATTCCCGTCGAAATCCATTTCGATTTCCTTTTGATTGGTGAAATCTGCTTGAAGTTCATACTATAAACCTATTATTCAAAGAATAATTGAAGATTTAAGTGGCAGTACCCATACTGACTGAAAATTAACAATTCGTTTTGTATATTTTATATTTAATACTGTTAATCATAAAACCTCTTCAGTTTCATTATATGTTTAAAGAGCATATTTAATATTCTCTTATATTATTTCAGTTATTTATTATTATTTATTATACCAGTGTTATAAAATCTTCTCCTTTGGCTATTTGTAACTTATTGTATCCTTTACCTATTTCATCTCCTTTCATTTTAATGACAGTAATATGATTTTTCCTTTTTTGGACAAATATATTTCTTAATTGACTGTGCTGAACCACTAAACAATTTACTTCAATATCTATTTGCAGATTTCATATACTTTTGTTGAATTATGATAAATATTAATTGTACATGTTATCATTTAATATGTTTTCTTGTACGCCTAATGTTTCTCATTTCTGTTGAGATCCTCACTATTTACTTACTTAATGTGTGTATCAACATTTTGCATATAATATCTCCATACCTAAATGTGGATTGCATCTTACCGATTTTGACCATGTATTTCTAATGCATATTAATGGGCATCGCCCATGAACTAATGAATAAATAAGTTAAATATCAATGATCATTAATAATACATGCAACTGTTCAGTAAAACCTTAAACTGCGTAGGTATCAAATAGAAATTATAGAATAGAGTCCACTGTATTATTTAACATAATATATAAAAGCACAATAATGAAGACTACATTACCTTCAGTATAAAGAAAGATTTTTATGTGTACCTCCTTTAGTACCGGTACTTGAAACATATGTCAAAAGGAACTAACATCACTACGGTCCAAGAAATGCAGGTTTTTGGAAACTTGTAACTATTTAACAATATTCTCAAAATATTTAATAACATTCATTATCGTTGTATTCCAATATCAATAAATGATACAAACCAAATTAAATACTTTCTTAAAGACATTTCTTACGAAGTATAGAACTTGGAAAACTATGCTGACAAGTGTTATCAAAATCTTAGACAGTCCAGTAATCGTAACAAAACAAACAATGTTAACCTCAAATAAATTCATTTACGAAAAACGAATTAATATCCCTCGTCCTGCGTTCCACATTTTACATTATATATACCAGCCAATATTCAGCTATATCCTTCCAATTTTTACGTTATAACCAAATGTTTCTGCCGTAGTCAATGATACTAATGACAAATTATTCATTCATTGCCGTAAACTAATATCCATTCGTCGAAATAATAATAAATAAAAACTTCAACATTTGAAGTAGCAATGCATAGATTCGATAAACACAATACGTACAAAAATCATCTAATATTTGCTTAACGTATGCTGTATTCGTTTTATTTAACATATTATAAGGATACTGTATTAGGACTTACGTTGAATTACTCATTTTAATTAGGTTTTTATCTAACTGAAATACGTAAACAAACCAAAACAGACTCACTCTCAGAGTCAACTGCGCATGCGCCAACACGACCGAAGCATAAATTTTACAACACTGTTTTCGACCGAGCTCACTTCCTTCGATCGAAATCGAAATTAGTTACAAAATCGCATATTCCCTCATAATTTCATTTCGATCGCTTACCAGCTTTCACGTCGAAATTGGGAGTTTTCGATTTCGATCGAATCGAAGGAGTTACAAAATCGGCCAGGACAGTCCTAAGCTAGGTGGTAACATAAAGTTACCTACCAAAATAGATTAAAATTTAAATAAAAAGTGTTGCCTTACTTTTGGTGCACCATGTGCAGGAAACCAAAAATTAATTATCAAAGAAAAGAGAAACTTATTTAATTATAACCGTGAGTAATGAAAATAAGTTAGCACTGATCATTCAGATCTCAACTAGTTTTAGCATCACGGATTTAGCTGCAGGAGTATCTTTCTTTCCTTTGATGTAAATTAAAACGGCTATTAAATATGTTTATCTGCATTTTAAGAAGTCGGGCTTAAATTTACTGGAAACTCAGTGGCGTAAGGACCATGGATCCGATGGATCGATCGATCCAGAGAACGGAGCTCGAGGGGGTCCGAAGGCCCGTGGTCGACATATACAAAATTTTACCCTTTGTGTCATTTTAAACCGCAAGAGCTGCTAAATACAGTTAAAAGAATCCGAGATCATAAAACTTATTTCATTAAAATTTTCCCCTTAAAAAATCAAATCAAAAAATATATATTGGAGGAGAGGGGAGGGGGCGTAAAGAATTCTCGAACCAGGGCCCGGCTTCACCTTGCTACGCCACTGGGGAAACTAGAGGTTAATTTTCTTTTTATATTTAACTCAGCGTTTCTCAAAATGTGGGTCGTGACCGCAAGTGGAATCTCGAAAGATTTTCAGGGGGCTCGCGGAAACGGAAGTATGTAAACGTTTCGATATTTTAATTGCAGAATTTCATTTCATTGTTTATATATTGGCAAAACTCCTTTATTTTCTAAATATGTAATCGAATTTTATATTTATTGTTAGATGGATGGGATTGAGGGTGTCGCGATAAGATCGGCTGCCATAATAGGGGGTCGCAGGTGCAGTTTGAGAACCGCTGCTTTGACTGATTTGTTTACTTCTCCTTTTGTCTGAAAATTAATGTTTCAAGGGTCTTTTTAAATTAATATGATTTATAAACGAAACGATAAAATAATATGTATTAGAAAATTATAGTAGATGTAAGTTTACGCGTAGTTTGAAAGGAAATCATTCGTTGAGGTATAATAAAATCTATAATATTCCGATGATTAAGGTTCTTTTAAGTAATAAGTCATAGTTCATTCTTACCCGTCATTTATGACGGACAGAAATTAACGTTTATTTTGTAAGGTTCATTAAATGTTGACAATGGACCTTGGATTTTTTTATTTGTTGTTATTTTGAATTTACGCTTAGATAACGTCTGCGTAGTCTTTTAATGTTAAATTAATACTGCATCCGTTCCCACCCGTCATGCTTTTTAAGGGAAATTATTTTAGTGTTTGTATATATTTCTGTGTGTACATTCGTGCGTGCTCGTATGGGTATAAATAAGTATATTATAAACTAACAGTAAGACGAATTTATTTAGGGAGAAACTTTTTTGTGCATGTTTAGCTTCTCAAATGGATTTTTGGTAAACAGAAAGAAACAGTTGGTTTTATAATAATGTTTTTTGAAATTTCGATGGTATTTATTGAAAAGAGACGCTTCAAAGATTTTTAATATTCGAAACACTGACACTTAAATATAAAGGACTTAGGGGCTGACGTGTGTTTTTATTTATTCCATTTAATGGATTTTCAACTAAAAAATAATGATGTTGATAAAACTACGCACATTTGTCGAAGTCTTGAATTTCAATTTTCAAGAGCAAAGAGGACATAGCCTGTTTTCCCTCTTGCATCAACGGTATCGGAGCATGCGTAACAGGCGTTGAAGTCTCCTCACGCTCTTCGTTCTCCAGTAATCGCTTCCTGAACTTTATTCATACCGATAATTCCTTCCACCTGCGAGATGTGATCGACGAGTATAGTTTGATATAAATCTCACGGAATAATTTATCCTGTTGTCGGTATACGATTGAGGTCTTGGGCGGAAAGGGGAAATTTCCACTTGAGGAGACGTGTTGCATAAAATGAGCGGGAAATGAGTCATTTATTACCATCCTGAGATTTCAATGCAAAATTAAATGAAATACCTTTTAATCATGGTTAGATGCTATTTTGTTTGATGATACCACACTTATGGTGTCAATGCTAGCAAAGTATCTCCAATTATAAGGTCACAAATACTGCGGAGGACATTTTTCGTAATTTTTAATACTAAAACGATAATGTAAGTTCTTCGATTATAAAATATCAAAGTTAATTATTATATACATTACTATATTGATTAAAGTTGTAGAGGATTTCACTTTGTTGACAATATTTTAGATTGTTTTAACTGTTTGCATACAGTATAAACAGTAGCATTCTCACCCCTTGCACGTTAATGTTTGTATTTCATATTTCAGTTATAAAATATTCCATGGTTAGGATACTCATTTCCTTACTGGGTTAAAGTTCAGGTCTTTTATCATAAATCACAATTTTCTTTCAAGATGATCAAGAGCGCGTTCGGTTTCTCAATGAGGAAACGAAGCATCGCGTGATCGGACATGTTTGTAATAGATTATGTTATTTTCCATGAGTAACTTCTGCCGGAATGCCTTACCGCATCCTGCTGCTGTCTCGCTTTTGAGCATGCGCTCTCCTACCGGTGACTCAACGCCGCTGCGGTCCGCCCCCTCATCCTGCTCTCGTTTTGCCGCCCCGACACCCAACTAGCGAATACTGCGCACAATTCTTTTACCCCCTTTATATTTATCTTCGGTTTTCTCTCAAGACCGGGATTTCATCAATGGTTCCAAAACATGTCCCTTCTCTTCGTCTTACCGCAGCATACTTGCATATATTAACGAGTATACGACAAAAGAGCAAGTCCCAAAAGAGCAAGTGGAAGAAAAAGCTAGCGGATCAAAACGTAAATTCAATTTTCGACGCATTATTAAGTACCGAAAGAACAAAAAGATATTCAAATCGTCAATCGCAGCTACCAGAAGCGTGCTTCGCCCTAGGCTCTGGTCACAAATGCACGTACGTCTTCACCCCGTGTGTGGGAATACGTTCTCCTTTTGTTCGACCGAGAACCAAGATGGAAGAAAATATACCGCGGGAGAAAGAGTGAGAGAGAGATAGATTGGCGCGCAAAAAAGTAAACGTCTCACCGGTCGAGACCGGTTGCACGCTCACTCACCCAATTATTCCACTCGGACTCTCGTCATCCCTCACGACCGTAAGCCCCCACGTTCCCCTCTTCCCCTTCCTTTCCCCCCATTCCCCCTCCCCCCCGTGCGGGGGTGGAAGACGAGAGCGATGGACGAGTCCTGCGAGCAGATGTGCGCCCGTGTTTTTATTTTCTTTGGTGGCGGTGCTTCGGTCGAGTTCGAACCCTGTCCCGCCTCCCCTTCTTTCTCCTCCACACCTCAGTGGTCCGTTCGTCCGCTTATCCTCCCTAACTGCAATGAAGAGTTCACAGAGCGGGTTTCGCGAATTGAGTGGAAGAGTGTGGCGCTTGTGTTCGACATCTCTCGATCTTATTTTGATTGAGAGGAGGGACCAAAGGAGTGCCAATTGTCTTTCTTTACATAAATTATTCCGAGAAAAGTTCTATTGAATTATGATCTTTTCTATTGAAAGATGAGAATCATAATAATGAGATTTTCCTCTGTTTTCATTGGAAAATTGCTTTAGAAAATGGGTCTTAACAAGTGATCGGAAATAACTTGGCGATAAAAACATCATTTGTCATTTCTGTTTCTTTTTACAAATATTGAGTGGTATCTTCCACCATGGAACCAATGACATTATTGCACAGACTAGAGGCGTAGGGACACGAGAAAATGTTTCCGATTATTGTTGCGCCTATATTCAAACACGAATCCTATTTTCGCCGCTGGTAGGGACATGCGTATTAGTCTCCGTGAGTGCGCGCGGAATAGATGCTCGACTCGTTCCCACTGCAGTGAATTCGATCGCTACATCCCGTATAAGACGTAGATTGTCGTTTATGTAAAAATTGAGAAGTTACCAAGTCGAAAATGACTTTTACTTTTCATTTTCGGATAACAATGTGTTCAGCAGCGTCGAAAAGAATTGCTATGGGAAGATTTGGATACGGCGTAGAAGGCGGGTCTGGAATATGCTTTACTAGTAAATTCTTCTATATTCGTGATAATTAAACTCGTAAAAATGAGTTCACGCCGAGATACGAAAGGATGAGATAAAAAGCTTTTGGACTCATTCGTGGATCGCCACCTGTTTCAAATGTGAATGGAAGTTATTTCGAGTCGTTCGGATTCGATAATCTTCATTTCACGCGGCGTGGAGACGACTTCCGCGCCCTCGCGTTGCCCCTCGCCCATCCATTCAGTCGATCATAGATGCGACGCACGACGTAGTTGTAAGCGAACAGTTGTAGAGAAAAGGTTATCATCACGCGTAGGAATCCTTTTGGCCGTTCCCACATACTTGTTCGCTGATTGGCGAAGGTAAGGGCGAGGGGGGACGAAGAGGACACGTAAGCGACGCGAGACCGTAATCGTTTGATGACTGTCACTCTAATTAGTTGTCCACCCCTCCCCCATATTACGCTTCCCTCCTACGCATGTTTGTTCTCCCCTCTCCCATATTTCCCAATCCTCGGTCAACTCTTTACTGCCCGTCCTCCTGCTCTGTTGACTTCTTATTTCAACCCACTCTTTCGCTACCCTCACCTTTTTCTCGCTGCCCGTACGCTTACTATCTAGCAATACTTCTCCACTCTCTCCCTACCTCCCCGGGCTATTAGCGCCCTTCCGCCACTCCATTGTTCTTGGCAGTCAACACCCACGCTCGGGGTTTTTACGTTCTCTGGCAACTGAATTTTAAGGCAGAAAAAAACAAGCCTTTAAGAAGCAGTCGCGTCTTGGAGCGAGGAAAAGGTGGGAGTGGAAGGGAGGGTTGTGGGAACGCGGGGAGGGAAAGAAGGGGGCGGAGGCGGCTGCCCCTCTCCTGGTAGCCGCTGGCACTCGGCGGCTCTCGGTTTCCCTCGGTTCGAGGTGTGGCCTTTTTCTAAGCGTGAGAGAGACCGCCTCGAACAGGTTCCCTGCTTGGTCAGTCGATGGGGGTACCCTGAGGCTATCGCGTCGTTCCTTCTTTCCGGTAACTTTAGTGAGAGAGGCGAGAGGAAGCATTTTCGAAGGGTATCTTTGTATACTCCCGTTACAGTCTCCGTCGAAATGGCAGTCGGTGCAGCGATGAGATCCGTCTTTTCGGCGTCGCTTTTAGTGATCACGGTTGTCGTCGCCGTCTCGGGTGCGGGTTTCCAGCAGGGTCAAACCCCTGGCGATTTGGATGAGCTTCGAGTGTTGTACGAGTGGTCCAAGTTGGACTATGAATGGCCAGACGATTCCACGAAGGCCCGTGCCCTCACATCCAATCAATTCCTGCCGGAAAACAACGCTTTGGCGGGAATCAAGGTTTGGGGAGAGCGGGTGTTTCTCTCCATCCCGCGGTGGCGAGAGGGCGTGCCGGTGACACTAGCGTCCGTCCCCACCTTCTCCCAAGGAGACTCTTCTCCAAAATTGCGCCCTTTCCCATCATGGGAGATGCAGACCATAGGAAACTGCAGCGCGATTCAAAACGTGCACGGAATGGAGATTGACACGGCTGGACGCCTCTGGGTCGTGGACGCCGGAAGGGTAAACACCGCCTCCCCGCGCTCCGACGACCGCTGCCCCCCGAAGCTGCTCGTATTCGATCTCATATCCGGTTACAAATTGGTACACAAGTTTATTTTCCCTCCCAGTGTAGCCTCCGGTACCTCAAGTTTCCTCTCCGATATCGTGGTCGACGGTACCTCCAGTGGGGGAGGGCAGCCGGATGATTGGTACGCGTACATAAGCGATTCTGGCGACGGTGCCATCGTCGCATACAGCATGCGGGAAGATCGCGCATGGAAGGTCCAGGATGTAAACAGCATGAGGGGAGACCCGGCCGCCGCCGATTTGATAGTCGCTGGCACGCAGGTCAATTTATTGTACGGACCTACAAAAGGAGGAGTGGATGGCTTAGCCTTGGCCCCTCTCAGGCACGGTTCCCGATACCTGTATTACAGTCCCCTTGCTAGCCTTCACATATTCGCCATCCCTACGGACTTGCTTCGCGATTCAAACGCGCGTCTTATTTCGGGCGGTGTCATAGATTTGGGCCAAAAATCATCACAGAGCCGAGGTATGATGATGGATGAAAGGGGAATACTCTATTACGGTCTCTTGGGACGTAATGCCGTCGCTCGTTGGAATAGCACTAACAGCACAGCCTTTCAGTTTGGTGGGTCCGTTCCCGGTCAGTACAGTGGCAGCGGAGGACTCCCAAATTTTGGAGGTGCTACTTATGGCACCGACGACCCCAGAAGGCCTTTTGACAACAACAATAGGGGAGGATTCGGGGGGATTTCCGACGGCGTTCCAAAGCGCGGTGCTTTGCAAGTGTACGGCTCTGAAGTGAGGATAGCGGAAGACACGCAGCTGCTACAGTGGCCCGACACCTTCGCTTTTGATTCTACAGGAAACTTATGGCTCACTTCCAATAGGTTGCAGAATTTACTGAATGGTCGCGTCAATTTGGACGAGCCAAATTACAGGGTCATCCGTGGATTTACGGGTACCAAATCCTACATGTATGGTGATGGATCCGATGGTCGATGGTCCCCAGGATCAGGAAGGGGAATGAATAATGCTTCTGGGAGTGGGCGAGATGATCGCAGGTGGGGTGGTTCTGACTTGGGCGACACGAGAGGTACCTGGAATAGTCGAGATGATCCAGATGACAGATCTAGGCCACCATACCTGCGAGGAAGTACATATGACCCACAGTATAGCTCAACTGTAAGGCCTTCAAATGGAGCAACTGAGAGCATCAGGACTGGTGTCACCCTATTTTCAATCATCACTACCTCGCTGATTGCATTATTGCTTTGTTAATGCACAGACAGTTCAACAGTGTATATAAACGAGTGTCTTTTCCGAACCTGATACTTCTTACCTTAGTATCATTGACTTATTTGCATCTATGTGATAATGGACAATACATTTGTTATGTGATGTGAAGACAATTGACTCTGATAATGTTAATTATCAATGTATTTTAGAAAATTTCTCTTACCAACCCAAGTCATTTATTGCTTTCTGTATTTTCTAAGGGAAATGTACATAAGGTTTGCATAAAGTAGTATCTGTGGCCTTTAGAAAATTTTTGTCGTTTCCTCATATTAGGAAAAATTTCATTAGCAAAATGACTTCAATGCCTACATTTGATGCATAATTATCCTGCATACTGTTGTAAACTTCCTTCAGGTTGATTCTTCCCCCTCTTTCAACATCACTTTTGAGAGGCACCCTTGGGCAGAAAGGTTCAAGGAGCAGACGTCGTCGCAAGCGCCTGTACAGCCGTCTTCTCTTCCCACCAGAGGACGGCGAGATGCTGCTGAAGGGTGGTGCAAAGGGTCTGATCTCGGGGGGAGAGGATGGAGCAGAAGTGGAAATGGATGAAGAGTCTGAAGATTGGTTGGAGAGAGCCCTCAGAGAGGACGTTTCTGGCCTAAGAACAACCCCTGCTAATCTTTGATGTTTCGTGTAAATTTGTTGACATATATGGCATATGCAGTACATATACATATATATTTATATGTGATGTTATCAAAAGGTAAACTGAATTTTTTATTTCCATGGTCCATTCCATTAAATCTGATCAATTGTAGTCTTTCTCTATATTTTAGTCAATGACCTTGTAATGCAGTAGTCGTGTGGATAGTGTGCCTTATTTGTCATTCCTCATTTTAATTAAATTTTCAACTATGATTTCTAATTGTTTACCTACTGTGATTCTTTTTCATGATCTTGACCAAAATGAATTGTTTGTTATGGCCATTTTTTTGTCACGTATATTTTGTACTCATTTAAAAATGTGGAATGTGAGTGTATCTTATAACTGTTTTTCTTTTAATAAAAATGCACTTCTTGTGCTGTAGACAAATGCTGTTCCATGGGTATTAATTAGCTTGAAGTTCATCCTCTGATGAAGTAACATGAATGATTGGTAAGAATAATATTCCAGACATGTATATTGGTAGTTTATATTATCCATTAACATGTAAATCTAATTTGTTGACAGTTTCTTTTATGGATATTAATTTATTAGTATTACCATGAAACTTAATTTTAAATTCCCTTACTACTTTTTATTGATGTTTTTTTCTTGGTATTTAAAAATCAATCAATGTACAAGCTCAATTATCCACAGTTATAAATAAAAGTTACGGTATTGTCTTATTCAAATGAAACCATTTTGGATTTCTTAGCCCTTTCTCTTAACAACTCAATTTTAATTTCATGTTAGAATTTTGGTAAATAATAGAAGCTGAGTTTTAAAACTGGAAATCCTAAACAGTGTAATTTCCAATATTTTCAGAGATCATAAATTTCTCTTGTTAAGATGCCATTACGTTAGTTACAATCTAAACTCAGTTGTATTTTTAAGATTGGATCAACTTATTTTCCTTATGTACACCATTAATGAATTGAAATAAACATTTAAATCAAGATACTTTCACTAAATATCAGGGTATGATACTGGCCTTTGCACTTAATGAACTTTGATTGTTTATTTCTCAACTAAGAATTCTATCTTTTCTTCATTGATATCCACATATTTTGGAATTCTCTCTTTTGTTGGAGATATTTACAATCAATATGCAAAGATCATCTCTCTATTAACTTCTGATTTTTATTGCAAATGAAATTTTAAAATTATTACCTACAACCAGCAAAATGAACAATTTTTATCTCAAACTACGAATGACAGACTAAAGTGAACCACCATCTTGAAGACATCTCAGGAGAGTGCTAAGCTAACAATAAGTAAATAAATGACAGGTAAACGGGCTTGTTATTTTTTAAATATTGTATAATATTTTACTAAAATACATTTATTGCTTTCCAAAGAATCAACTACCTGCAAACATTAGTTTATGAAATATACTGCTAGGACATAATTACCATGTCATTCCATATATAATCCCAACAAATTTTATGTTTTCCTTGACTTTTTATTGCATAAATATAATTCTTCTTTTAGTTAATGATACAACAACGTATATTTAATAGCTAGAATAATATTGAAGATTGTTAAAATTCCAAAGGAAATTAATTCAAAATACTTATAGTAAACATTTCAAATCTTATAAACAGGGTGATTGTAAAGTTCTTGATAACTTTCAAGTATTAATTAAGTTTGTCATGTAAGATAGAAAAACACAGTAAACAAATTTATAAAGCCCAATCCTAAAGGTTTTATTTTTAGGCACGTTTCGCTTCCAGCGTGAGTGCCTATTGTCGTCGGTCTGTCCGTTCATCCATCCGCATGTTCGTTCTTGGCTTCTACAGGACAGATTTTTATGAAATTATATATTAAGGACTTACAATCAAAGATAATAAGAAAATCGCAAAAATGAACCACTACTGGAGACAAAAAATGAAATTTCCATTGTATCTCGTCAAGTATTACTCATATCAAAATATTTTTCAAATAAAACTTGTAGAACTGGTAAATTAGAGTATTTATTTTCATACATTTTTGTCAAAGGAGTAGCCGTTATCAAGAAAATTAAACAAGAATGTGTTAATTTGAGTTGAACTTTGAAAATTTCTTGCATGGTTACTTCTTCATTGTTGCTAACATAAACAATCTCACAAACAAACAATTTTCTTACTTGTGCATGCAATATTTTTCAATAGGAAGAAAATGGATAATTTATGATGTAGAAAAGAACTTTAAAACGCTATTTCCTGTACATACAGCTTTATCATTTCTTTCTAATACTCCATTGCACGAAATGCACCCATTTTTGATATAATGTACACTTTCCTAACTTGTTTACTATTCTCATCTAACAGGAAAAGTAAATTTGAGGAAATGAAACCCCATGAAGGACTGGTCAATTGGAGGGACTCTAAAAATCAATGTTTGGTATACAATCTGGAAGTCTCACGTTATTGGATCTTTCTTCTGTCAAAGGGAAACTGTAAATAGAGAAAATTTACCTTTCAATACTCCAAGATTTTCTCATCCCCCAACCTCTGCTCTGAGAAAAAGAACAATCTTTCATCAAGATGGAGTTCCTGGTCATTACACAACAGCTGTTCATTAGTTTTTAAATGAGATTTCCTAACAAGTGGATTGGAAGAAGAGGATCATTTCTGTGGCCACCTCACTCACATGATTTGACAACTTAAGAATATTTTATTTTTGGGGCATGCAAATAACATTTATTATGCTACCAAACCAAGATCTTTGGCAGAACTTAAAAGTCGAATCCAAGCAGCTATCAGAATCATCACCAAAGTGCATCTTGGGAATGTGTTTGAATTACTACATTCAAAGATTGTACTCTGTATTGCTAAAGATGGTAGATATGTAGAAATCTTAAGATTCACCATAAAACACAATCTGGCATCTTAAATTTCTTTACTATGAAAATATCGACACTTCAAAAAATGTCAATATAATAACAACTCCGGCAATAATAACAACTATGGCAATAATTATGTTGGCAGTGATAAAATAAAACTTAAAAATCTGACTTTATAATTTTATTTACTATTATCGTCCATCTGGTGTGGTTTAAATTTTGTTGAAATTCAAAAGTTGTCAACGACCATGTATATTCTTCCAGTTTAGCAGATAAAAATAATTTGAAAATCAATGCAAGCCTTTGAAGAGCATGAAAGTCATGGTGTATTGATGCATATTGTGGCACTAAGTAAATGAACATACAAGCGCTTTTACCTTTTCCATATGTAGTATAGGAGAAAGTATTGTATTCGTTAAAAAATTGAATTCAAGATTTCAATGGAAATACATGTTTTGAGGTCCCCTGAGTACATTTCACTATTTTCTCAATGGTCTGCATATGTGATAGAATTTTATGGGCTCTCTAATGCAAAATCTAATAATCAGATCTGCACAGAACTTTATACTTAAGATTTGTACTAGCAAAGGAAGATCTGAAAATGTTTTGGCTAAAACTGGTGAACCAGAAGTTTTTTTTCTTGTTGATTTTCCTTTTTCTCCAAATATCTCATTTACAACTCAATTTATGTAAATCTGAGTCATAAAAATTGTAGAGAATATAATTTTATACAAGTTTTGTTTGAAATTTTTTTTCATAAACTCGATTTTTAAAGAGATATTTTGATTTTTCATTTAAATTTATGTTATGTTGCTAAGTGATGCCATTGTTTCTGTTACTATGATAAAATTTTCCAGTTGTTGATAGCAATGCATATGCTGCCAGGGATAATTTTTCTTTCTCATCAATATTTTCTTAACCATAGTAACAGCTAAAAATTTTCTTTACTTTTTGGTTTTTCAACATAAATATTATTGAAAGTGTTTAAAAATTATTCACAAGTGTAATTGCTGATAATTATTCTTGAGGATGCTGATGTCCAGATCAATCATATTCATTACTCTGTATGGAGGAAGTCGTGCTGGACACACCACATTTTTTCTTAGCCATACAGTGTAGGAGTTTAATCCTTTTGCATTCATGGACAGGGTATACAGGCGACTCCCGAGATTCCACCGGGATGCGTTCCTAAAAACGTGGTCGAATCTCGAACAGTCGAATGTCAAATCAGCACAAATTCAAACAGTTATAGCAGAAATAATGATGTCTAGATGGAAACTAAACCTCTCGTGATTGGACTGGCCGAAAATTACTTCACGTAAACTAATTCCTAATTCGACCGACCGATCGGCTAGGTTGAATAAGTGGGTTTTGACTGGTTGAATTCTCGAGTTGGTCGAATCTCGAACGGTCGAATCTCGGGAGTCACCCGTATTAACCAATGGGCATTTAAGGCCTGAACTTAGAATGTAACATCTTATAGCTTTTATAAATTTAAAAAGTGCGATAAAATTTATATTTAGAGTGATTATTTATGATTAACTTATTACAAAAATTTTGCTTGCATTTTAATTTATTGTTGTTCTTGTGTTGATAGATAATTTTCCTTGTCAGGCTTTCTAGAGGGAAGGTATGCATCTAAAATTGAGTTCCTGGATTACCAGTTAACCTTAATAACATAACTATGGATCACTACCAACAGAACTTCTCTAGTTGAAGTCTATTATTAGTTCTCACCTACTAATGCTTTAAGATCAAAGGTAAAGTATATTTCTTTTTAACTAGCATTATGACTTGGAAATTTTTACGGGAATAAAACTTTTTTAATGCTAAAAATTATTACATTCTATTTTAGCATTTTCTTAGCAAATAGGAAATTACATTGAAATCATATGTTGGTTTGTAACTTGTATCAAAACTTATAAAATTTCCTTGAAAACTAAATTAAAAGTGAAAATATCTTCATTATTTGTTAATTTTCCCTGCAGTTTACAATTCATTATTTAAATCTTAATTGTGGATCTGGAACTAAATCTTTCTCCACAAAGCCCGTATCATTTTGCATTATTTCCTTTAGTGGAACATTAATGCATCTTTTGTCATCATCAAGGCTTTATCTATAATGATCGACTTGGCTACTTTAATTTTGGCAGTTTTCTTAGAAATCGAGTGAAACGGGGGTTGGTGAGCGTAGCGAGCAAGGGCGATATTTTGAAAGATTAATAATGTAAAATTTACATTGTAAATTCATCTAATAGTAATGATAAAATTTGTTTACATCGTTGCTATCCATTTTATTCTATTCTTCGGATTAGCTCATTGTCAATTGCTTGACTGATTTCTGATTGCTCTTTAAAGTAGACTGAAAACTATCATAACATGTTATGCCTGGAAATATCAAGGAACATACATTCTTCATGTCATAAACCTGCATAGACAAATTTTTGGACATGGACAACTTTATGTAGCTATATCCAGAGCAAATTCACTTCAGTGTTTGAAAATACAAATAACTGAAAGGATTAATAAACCAGGAAATAACATAATTAATAATATAATTTATAATGAAGTGTTAACTTAATTTTCTATGAAAATCATTCTTTTTGTTAATTTTTTATTAAAAATGATTTCTGTCATTTACTTTTTCCACCCTCTTATCAAGCTAAATAGGTAAAATTTTCAACAAAGTATACAGCACCGTGGTTTGATTTAACCTCTCGTGTTTTCCATTTACATTAATTAACATTCGAAGTAGAATAAGAGATAGCCTCCCTTATCCGTAACAAAGTAAACAACTACTAGCTTCGCTTAAATTACACGGAAGATATGTCGTCGCCCGATAAACTCATGTTCATTACGACAATCCTAAGATGGCTTACCAACAGAGCTCTCCTTAGATATTTTGACCTGCTAAGCTAATCTACTTTTGCTTTCTAATTTACTGCGCTGCATAAAAAGCAGCAAATCACAAAATTCTAGATAGCCTTACGCCACTAACAAGCATAATTTACATCATAATACTATTTATTCAGCTATATTTTTAGCCGTCCGTCTGGTTTTTCGTTTTCACTGTAGGTACAACTACCAGAGCCTATGGGTTCATCGCATCCGGGTAGCAACATATTAGGGGCGGCAGTTTACGGGCGGAGGCAAGAATCTCTCTTAATGTTGTGTTTTACAAACATATAAACGTCCTTTACCATCCACTGTTTGTAAACTTCGAAAATAAAGTAGTTTTACGTAATGTATCGAGACGATTCGTATACGAGTAAGTTTGCGCAATGTGTTTTGCACAGTTTATTTCTTAAATTAAATGCAACTTTTAATCGAAATATCGAAAAAAATCTGGGCCAGAGTGCTTTTATAATTTCTTAAGAGGCGGCATAAACTGCTTGCACCCGGGCGGCAAATATGACCGGCACGGGCCTGAATACTACTATGCGTTATTTAAAGCATGGCCTGCTTATAATTCCTTCTGTGTTCTTCTAGACGCCGGCCAGCCTTCTTGTCTTCGCTTGCTGACTTACAACACTAAATAAGCCGCAGTATAACTAATATTTCTGTCTCGATATCTTTCTCGCCCCTCGCTCAGATTATTCCACTTTGCCTATCTAATATATGTTATACAGAAGAATCGAAAACATTTCTCTAATAAATTTATCGATACTTTTGTTACTGATTGCATTTTCGAAAACCATTCTTCTCATAAGAAAAATGTATGTATGTACCTTTTTTATTTCCCCGTCTGCTTTTCTATCGAGTATGCCATTTCTCTATATAAGATCCTCCGCAACCAATAGAGCGACGTGGAAGACTAGTTTTTCATAGGTCAAACATGTCAGCGGTTATTTAGATGTATTTTTCATAAGGGACTCTCTTGAAGGGGTGGGCTGGTGCGTAGTTGAGGCGCGCAGGTGGACGGCTGCGAGCGACTCACGTTGCACTCGGACGTATTTTCATAACCAATGCGTCCTTCGTGGACAACTGAATGTCGATTGGGTTTACTTTGCCTTTTACTCGATCGGCGATCTTATAAGTCCCTTTTTTGACAAGGAAAGATAGAACCAAAATCCACTATAAATCAAAACTATCTATTTTATAGATCCCTTTTTGTCTGATTTAAAAGGATTTGCAGCAGTGTCGCTGCGGTATTCTACGCGGCATCAGTTTGGCCAACTTGCTCTATGAAGTTGCGGCCATCTATACTCAATCGCTTTCTTTATTGATGGTCTCTCTAAGACGTAATGTGGAGCTTATTGAACGTAATACTTACAGGCAAGTCCAAACGTTTTAAAATTGGTAATTTGCGATAATTTAATACTTGAACGTATTTATTTACGGTACTATAGTTAATATTTAAAATGACAATATAATTTTGTTCTTATACTCCACAAAAATCGAGGGTGCGCGTTATACACGGGGTATAAGAAAAAGTCAAGATTTTTTGGCAAAAAGTACGGGTGCGCGTTATACACGAGTATATACGGTACGCAAAACTTTACATAGTATTAAGGGAAAGGAGCAACAGCAAAATGCATACGAATCTTGGAACATCTCCAGTATTTTATCGTCACTGTCTTATCTACCTACTAATGCTGTTGCTTCAACCATTGTGATCAGTTCGTTAGATTACTTTTCGCCATTTTCCAGGTTAAAAATAAAAATATTTCACTCGTCTACGAGTAATGAATTCGTACAGTTGCCAAGTCGATTGGCTTTTTGAGCGCAATTGGAACTTCAACTTTTCAGAAAGCGCTGGAATTTGGAAGTAGCAGGAAGTCATCTTTAGACAGTAGAAAATCGTTGGAATGAAACATTTGATGTGGGTTGTGTCACAGTCTTCGGAAAATTTTCTGGCTTTGTAAGTAATATTGTTTTATAACAGATTTATCTTGTAAGTAGTAATGCTACCGGGATCAAATTATTCGTCAGCATAATATATTACGATAATGTACGTAAGCTTGACATGTTTTCGAAGAATTAGTATCAAACCATTACCCGGTACCATTTACTATATTTGATCTAAGTATCTCAGAAATTTAACGATTATTTGAATTTGAGGCCGTCAATATCGCAAACAGCCGAATTTAGTGCGTCGGTTTATATAAAATAAATTGAGAATATTTCTATTAGAACTACAAGCGTTGTTTCTGTGGCCATAGTATCTATGAAAAAATGTCTCGAAAAATGTTAGATACGTGATCATGAACGTATTGAAAATATTGGTATACTGTGTTGCAGAAGTTCGAACCTTTCAGTAAAATACGGTATTAGATACTGTTTAATTCTCCAGAACACTTTGATAAGATAATGCAAATATTTTGGCGTCTATACAAAATCCCGTATATTACTGATATTCATTCAGTTTCCCGATTTTAGAAGCGACTTCTATATCACAAAATTGGGATTCTTTGAATTAAAAAAAAATTTTGAAATAAAAAAATTAAAATTTTTGGAATTTATTAATTTTTAATTCTAAAAAATTTCAAATATACCAAAAATTCCAAAAAAGTAAGGAATTCCAAAATTGTCAAGAATTTAAGAAATTTCAATAATTTCGAAATTTCCAAAAATTCTTAAACATTTAATCACACCCAAAAAATTTTCAATTACAAAGATTTTGGTTAACATTTTTCAATGGCCAAACATTTTAATATTTCAAAATTTGAATATTTCGGTAATATTCCCTTATGACATATGCATGCTGAATCAAGTGGGCAGTTCACTTCTTCACTCTGGTTTTGTATCAATTCAATTGGTATCAAATGTTCATTGATTTATTAAATTTAATTGTATAAAATGAATACAATATCAAAATTGTTCATTTAGTTTTTCAAGTGTTGGCACAGGAAAGTTCTGTTGGTTTTTTATGTTTATCCAGATTTTATTTTTTCAGTTTTTGCATGTAATGAGTGAAGAATTGCCTGTACTGATTTTTGCTCAAAAATCTTTTGTCCCTACATGTTATCTACAACATTTTAGGGAAGTGCTTTCAACCGCTTGTAATATCATAAGTGGGACAAAAATTAGGACATTTAGCAAAGGTGATGAGTGATGAAAAGGAGGGACTGTCCTTCCAAATTTAGGATGGCTAGTCACCATAGAATAGGAAAAGCAAAGTTGAAGATAGTAAGCAGCAAGGTGTTTTTCTTTCTAAATAAATCATGATTGTGACTATTGACATTTACTTAATAGTCATAACAATAAGAAAATGTTATATCTGTGACAATTTAAAATGAATTGATGTATCTCCAATTTCATTTCCTAAAAATGCATTTTGCATTTGTTACAAGATTATATCTATGCACATAATAAACAAGTTCTGCAGAACATTATAGAAATAACTCTACATATCAATGGCCAATAATTATATTTAAATTCACTCTTCAATTGGTGTACTGTTAGGAAGACTACCATGGAATAGAAATTGTCTGAGTTGTCAAAATAAGTACAATTTTGAATTTTTTAAAGATTTCTTGTACAAAAAGTAGATGGATCACCCTTGAAGTTGGATGCTTGACTGCAGATAATTTCATCTGGTTTTCCCACCTCTTTAGGAGTTATCTTCATCATTAATTGCATTTCAGCCAGAAGTTGTTTAATATTTCATTTTGGGACTGAAGTTTACTTGTTTGGATGAGCATTTGAACAGATATTTTCAAATAATATAGCATCTTCTAAACAGTTTTCTGAGTTAACCAAACTTTTTACTATAAGGGCCATATACACGCTAACATCATCTGGCCAAATTAAAATGTTGTATTTGGAATTTTTTTTACAAGCATGTTGTGCATAATTTTCAGTTTGATGAAACATTCCTATTGTTGAGTGAGTGAAGTACATGCAACTTTATGTAAGTAGTAATGAATCTTCCCATATTTGAAAAACATAAATATTGACAAATATTAAGAAAATAGAAAGAGTGAATATCTCATAAATTTGTGTTACATATGCTATTGCTTATTACTCTATATTAAGCAATTAAGGGAAATTTATAACGATACCTAAGCATTTATGATATTATTTGAATGTCATGTTGGAATAAAAAAGTAAATCTTTCAAATCCTTTATACAGTAAGTCACATTAACACATTTCTGACTCATTATTTCTCAAGGATTAATTTATTTTGTAACATCTATTTGGTGATAGAAAGGAAGAAACTTAGCTGAATCGATATGCAAGTTAAGCATTGCGTGTATGATAGATAAAAAAAACCTCAAGGCTGATTTGTGTGAAGTTTAATGTAGGTAATGATAATCTTCTTAAGAATTATTATTTAATTTAATGATTTAAGATAGAATTCACCCTAAGTACTGTAATTTACTGGTGTGATTGCTTAGCTGATTAAAGCTATAGAATATAGAATTTTTAGTTATGCCTAAGTGAGGGCATTCAGTGGGATAAGGTTTACTGCTTAATTACTGCTCCCTCACCCTAAGTACTGTAATTTACTGGTATGATTGCTTAGCTGATTAAAGCATCTACCTTGCAGGTAGAAAATCTATTTTTGATTCCCTGTCGAGGTCAGAATTTTCCACTCTTCCTTGTAAACTGTAGCTTCATAAGTGATGTACAGTAAACTCTTGCTATTTACAAGTACTGTGATCCTTGGAAGCATTGCAGATAGCTAGACCTTGATTAAATGAGAAATGGAGAGTTAGGAACCTGTGGTTAGTAGAACAAAGCATGTTTTAAATTTGGTTATTACCTTTTGTGATAAGTGTTTAATCTTAAAAGCAGGTACAGTTAATTAATTAATATTCGCAATGTAGTACAATTTAGGCTATGTCTATCTTTTTTAGCACATTGTCTTCAATGAAAAACATACTAATGTCTGTCTGTCCGAGGACAATCAGATTTTTTGTTCAAAGATATATTTGGAAAATTAGTTTTGAATTACATAACTCTTATCTATGAATTGTCCACCTATTGAATTTTCCCAGTAGTTTATAGATTTTCTGCTAGGTGACTTCAAAGTCGGAAAAGCCAAAACTTTGAAATGGTATTTTAGCCTAACTACTAGAGCAGTGTAGTAGTTTTCATTGATGGGAAGGTCTCGTGAGGGTGTATGTACCAACAGTGAGGATTGTCCTCTCTCCAAAGGGGAACCAAACCAGAACCCTGAAAATTTTAAGAAACCTGCTTCCATCTCTTACTTTAGCAAGGGTATCTTACTTTTTTCTTTCTGTAGTGCTTGAAAGTTCATTAATTTTCAACTGGAAATCAAAGCAGAAACTTGGGATGGTAAAGCAGATTATTATTACAAAAATTCAAAAACTATCTTATGTTAGTTTAGAAGCAGTTAATATTTAAAATATTCATTAAGAATGACATTGCATCAAAATAAAATCCTAAAAGTATCATTTTTAACAATAGTTAGGATTGAGACGGAAACAGGCAATGGGTCAGGTGTGCATAAGTTTTGGTCGACATCCTTTTCCAAAATAACCCAGTCACATCCATATTGGATACTTGCTGGGGCTTACATTCCTTTTCTTCTATGTCAAAAATGTTCATAATAATGGGATTTTATGGAGGCACACATGAAAAATATGCCTTGGAATTAATGAAACAACTTTGGTGGTTCTTGTGGAGGCATTTCCAAATTAGATGTTGATTTTCAAACCTTTGAGACTGCCTTGTGAGTGGCAAGGTTTGGTCACAATAAAGGAATCGTGAACCATCATGATCAAATGTATTTTTAAAATTCTTGAGTAAATGTTATTGCCTATATTAGCTTTTTTGTTGTGGATATGAAAAAAGTATGGACAATCATGTGGCTTTCTCTTGCTATTCATTAGCAGATAATGCCCATTTAGGTTTTTTTTTAATTGTAAATAAAACCATGAAGAAAGAGGTCTTATTGTGACTTTATTGCTATTGCTTCCCATATCTCATATGCTTGTTTATTTTAACATTCATTAGAGAAACCTCTGCAAAGCAGCAAGTAATCCATTACATTGGTTATAATTGTCATAATCTATGATCTTTTTTTAATCATTTGTTTCTCTCTCTCTTTCTTTATTGAATTTCCTACATTTATGTCAACTTGGATATGTTTACCCTTGATACTGAGTGTGAATTAATCAAGTGTAACCGGACTGAGCAGATTGGATGGATATATGTACAAAGAACTGGGCTGAGCGAAACTGAGCTGACCTGTTCCAAGTCTTGCTGATGGTGTAAACAATTTCTAAAGACAGGTAGGAGCGAATCTACAGTGGAGTTTGTTATTGGCCAGAGTAGTGGTGCCCAAAATACAGCCCAAGGACTACATGAAGCTTACAGTGTGTTTACATCCGGCATGCCATGTGTTTAAAAATTACAGGGCATGTAATGTAAAAATGAAAAAAGTTAGTGATGAAAACGTACCGGATACAACTTTCCCCTGACCTTGGGCAAGATGGGCTTCACAGACCCCAGTCTCATACAACCTTTATTTAGGGGATGTGCTACTGGCCCCATGAAAGTTCACATGATGCCATCTAATTTAATATATCAAATATATTAATCTAAATAATAACATTCTACTTAATAGTAATATAATTAATTAGAATATTCTTATTATAATGAGACAGCTGTCTGTTCGTATGTCTGGATATATTAATTTCTGTCTATCTGTCTGTCTTTCGTGTTATTTTAGGACACTTCCATATGGAATTTAGAGCCGAAACTTTCAATGCACTTAAACCTCAAAACCTCAATGAATCATGGCATGGAAAAATAAAACAGCTCTGAAAAAGTCTCAGGATCAACTCCATAAGTTTGCACGGTATTTTCGATTTTGTACATACTTGAACCATCCTTCTCTTTCTCTCTCTAATAAATGCTCCTATGAAAGCATATTTCATTGGTTCATACATTTCATTTTTCCATCTTAAAATCTTGAGAATAAATGGATGGATAATTTAGATATAGAGTTTGTAATTTGAAAAGGATTTCATTCCGTTGTTCCTCCACAGTGTGTTTTGATGGTCCCCGCAACCTCCACAATGTGGGTGTGGGAAGGTTGCTGCGATTAGTGGGTCCCATCATGGTCTGATTCCCGAATCAAGGGAACTTTATAATATATCAGTAGTATTTGCTTAGGGAGCATTCTTTATTAATGTAACAGCAATGGTAAGGAATTCAACCTGAAAAATGTCTAAGATATTCAAATGTGTGAGGGGAGGTCACATTATTTGTTCCGGGCCCCCCAGATTTTCCAGTACTACTTTGGTCCTCAATAGGTTAATGATCTGCAGTTAGGTATTACAGTTAATAAGAAAAAGGCTGCCGAGCAGTGCAGGGGATCATTTTGAGTAAAAGTTTTATCTATCTATCTCTCATTGTTCAAAGGAAAATTAATATTCCAGAGATCCCTTCTTTTATAAGTGGATTTGTTCTCTGAAAGTTTATGTTGACTACTTCCTAAATAAGGTTACGATGTGTTATATACTGTTATATGCCATTTGGAGATTGTGACATTTTTTTAGTGGAGGAAAAGGATGGTAAGGGGACCCAGGAGCATGAGGAATGTCAAGAGTCCAGTATTTCACTCCCAGGCCTCCCTTCATGCCAGGCCCTGGGTGACTGCCTGGTTTGCCCATGCCTGCTTCGAGCACTGAGTTGATCTCATGTATAGGTTGATTGCAACTTTTTTAATAAAAACTTTTTTTTCGAATATCGTGTTTATAAGTCGACCCCAGTATTTCAGTTGTAGTAAAACAAAATTTTTTATTCAGTATGTGTTAATCCATTTAATTCCACGTAAAGAATCTAAAAAAGACTATTTGTTCCATCTCTTTAATTCTTCGAATATCAAATTAACTACGTGGTGGCAAGTAGCAGTGAAGTAGTGCGATGCCTCCTCCAGACAAGGTGTTTCTTTGTTTACATATTGCACTTCTGTCGTGCAGTCATTCTTTGTCCTGACGCCTTCACGTTACCAAATGTTGTGTTAATGAAAATTGCTTAACTTAACTTAGGATCACTAAATTATATAGTAATTTTATTCCTTTGTAGACATCGATATGTAAATATTTGTTAGTTATCAATAGTTTAAATACAACAATAGTTTCAATTCCATCAAATTTTAACAACCATAGGACAAATAACGCCATATGTTTTCACCTAACACAAATATTTCTCTTGTATAAGTCGACCCCCAAGTTTTTCGCTAAAAATTTGGTCTTAAAAACTTGACCTATACTTGAGTATATACGGTAATTTTATCTTTTTGTTTCTATTTCAATGATAGAGAACAAATCAAGTAATACTGAAACAAGGGTTACCAGATGGTGTTGTTTAGCAGGGCATGTCCTGATTTTGAGACTTTGTGCTGCTTTCCTGTTTTATTTTTGAAATTTCCTTATTTAGACTGAGAATGCAAGAGATGATATGTATTTGGTTAAATAGTCATTGGTGGTACTTTGTATCCTGCATTTATTGTATCATCTTTAGAAAGATAGGGAAAACAATTGGCATATTTGGTTGTAATTTCTCATTTGTTGATATTTTCATTTCTTTATGTCTGTTTAATTTTATTTTTAAATAAGAAGAAATGGGAAAGAGAAAATGCAAATTAACTGTAAAAATGCTGAATCAGTCTACATGCTTTAAAAAAAGAGCATTCAGAAGAAGCAAAATATTTTACATATAAACCTAGGGCAAATATTTCTATTGCAAGCAGTGGGTCTCATGAAATACATTTGTACTATAAAGCATAAAGAGTGCAAAGTACATCATCATCTTTTACAATAACAAAATCTTTTGATAAGAAAGAATCCCGTTTTAATGAAAAAATGCATGCAGATGAAGAAAACAGTTTATCATGCAGTTGTGCATCACTCTATTTTTGAAATAATGGACTATTTCAATCATCAACATTATTTATGGATTAATGAATGAAGAACAACGTTGCATGTGCAAGAACAAAGTTGGAAGCTATCATTACCGGTTTGATTGGGACACGTCTATTGATTCAGCAAATAGATCTGTAAAGGATATTTATTTCATTGGCATTTCTACAGATACATATTTCTAATCTTGGAAGTATCAAAATGCTTCCTTTACTTATACAGTACTTGAGCTGCCTGCAAGGTAGACTGCAAATAAAACTTATCAATCTTCAGTGTTCCAAATGTCCTTCATAAGAAGAAGATATTAAATGAGTGTATTGCTTTTGAAGGTGATAACTGTAGCACAAACTATGGCAGAATCATAAGAGGTAAGGGAGGGAATTTTTTCAAATTGAAAAGCATCAGTGAATGGGAATTTGGAAAACGTTGGTTGTCCAGTTCATGTGTTCCATAATTGTATTCAGCATGGAACAAATACTGCCAACAAACATTAAAAGTATCATTCTGAAGATTTCAACTGCTTATGTATACACAGAGTTGAAAAACTCAAGGAATTTTGTTATTTTGTTGATATTAACTACAAAACAAAGCTCAGTCGCTTTTAGCAGCAATTGAATACATTCTGCAAATATACTCTGCACTAAAATCTTGTTTTTTGTTACAGGATCATCCCCTAGCCATTTTTTAGAATGTTCACAGATGATTTTAGTGAAGCATATGTACACATACTAGTTCTTTAAATCTTTGATGTCAGCATTTCAGGGAAATTTCAAGCAATTGAAAAAGAAGATAGGTAATTGTATAATAGAGGATAAAAAATTCTGGAAATTATAGGCATACTTGACTGTTGGCTGAGTCATAAATTCATTCCACTGAAAGTGAAAGTTACTTAACCATTCCAAAACAATAGACTTGAAGAAAAATGTGAGATTCATTGACAATATGTATTGATAAGCAATGGGTTGAGACTTTATCCAAGGTCAATTAAATGGATAGATGTTTGTTGTTCTCAATTGGTCACAAGTTGAAGAATATCCTTTATCTTAAGAATAAAGGAGCTTGAATTGATATTGTCAAAATCTTAATCAATTTTTAAACATGGAAGTATATGCCACAAAAAACAATTCACAGTTTGGTGACAGTGCTATCCATAAAAATGGCCAGATTATTTCGAGACCAGAAACATTTCATGTTATTTCAGAACTTTTTAAATTGTTGAGTTATTTTTTCTGATATATTCAGACAATGCAAACGTAGATAGAATTTTTTTGTAGACAAAGGAATGAAAAATATTGTTGACTGATTCAATGAAGTGAATACTTTCTATAAATTTCACCATGAAGAGGATGGCATTTAAACATTTTTATGATTTCATTCTTTCAGTCAAAGATCTCTCAAAAAAGATTGCTTTATATGGGAAGTGCATGCAGTAAATATTGTATGGCCACATTTATATTAAAATATATTTTTAAATAAAAATTTTCTCTTCTTCTCTTACCCTACATTTACAAACATAATTCTGGATTATTGTCCTGCTTTGTCCTACTTTTTAATCTCTATGCCCTGGTTTTCACTTTTGTCATCTGGTAACCCTAATTGAGGCCTAAATTAACACCTCTGTTTAGTTACATTATTCTTCAATTGCATTTTTCACCATGTGTGGCCCTTGATGTTGTAGTGAGCTATATGGTTTTTGAGACAAAAGATGTGGGTACCTATATATTAGAGAATTATTATTATTTACCATAAAGGGACATCCATAAATTACACCATGTTCTAAGAGTGGGAGGGGGTTGATCATTTTTTGACAGATCAGGACAATGGGAGTGGGAGAAGGGTTTTTTTTGATTATATGACATCTTTGATTTGGTGAAATATTATTAAAAAATGTATCACTAAAATTTAATTTTGTATTTTTTTGGCCTACTTTCCAATTGAAAGATAGACTTGTGTGATCTTCCTTCAATCCCATGATTTTTAAAATGCACACCTTTTATATTTTCAAATAAAATAGTTTAATTCATGTATCCTTATTGAATTAAAATAAAAGTAATTTAAAAAAGACAAAAATAAGAATAACATATGTGCATTATACTAAAATCTACTAAAATGAAATCTTAATTAATATTCTGAGAGTAAAAACAAAATCCTGTATTTGTTTATATGGGAAGAAAGGTTTAAATTATTGTGGTGAAGGGGGAGGGGATGGGTAAAGAATTAATTTTTTTGGCTGATGTTATTTATGAATGCCCCCTAAATGCAAAATTCAGTTTTTATCATGGAAGAGGATTTTTTCTTTCAGAAAGAAGAGGTATATAATGAACACTGCAGAAATCCTGTGAAAAATCATCTACATTCTAATTATTTTTCTTGAGCAACCATTTCAACTTTGTGAGAATGATGGACAATGCTGCTCCAAGAGGTCTGCCATGCAATTAACCTACAATATGACTTGCATTAAATTTAGTATGAGCTTATTGAACCTGAGAGCAGTCATCCGAGTATTATATATATAGTGGCATATAAGTCGACTTCAATTTTCAACAATCTTCCAATGAACACTTTATTTGATAACTAGCAGAACTTCCCGTTGAATTTCAACAGATTTAATGAATCTAAAACTTTGACCGTGTAACATGTAAGCATCTCAAGAATAAGATAGTACACAGTTTTAACCGTCGAATAAAGCAAAAATGAAGAAAACCTGTTGGCAATTACCTGTTTAGATGAGTGTAAGAAGAAAATCTCTGAAAAATCGAAAATTACATTTAAACTTACGGGAAAATAATTATTGAATTAAGCACCCCTACCCCCAAATTTTTATCGCCATATAGCCTATGTTATCCGCAGGATAAAATTATTTACCTATGTGATGTTTTGTGACAATATCTTCAAAGGTTTGAAAATCACAATTTATGGAAAATCTATGTCTAATTATTTGTTACTTATGTACGTAGTTTTAAAAACAGTTTGCTTTGGAGAACTGTATGCCACATTTTGTGTTTCTTTCTTTGCTACTTTAGTTTATATTAGGTATATATTATTTCTTTTAGTTTATATTAGGTATATATTATTTTGTTTAGTTTATATTAAGTATATATTATTTCTTTTAGTTTATATTAGCTATATATTACTTTTAGTTAATATTACATATTGTTTATAATGGTTGTCACATAAATTGATAATCCAACAATAAGCTCATTCCCGTGTTATTTAAATGGAAAAAATTAAAAGAGAAAAACATTTTTAATACAAAAAATGTAGTTCAAATCACCTTAAAAACCCTCCCATTTTGCTTATCTTTTTATTGCAGTTAAAATGGCACCTTCTTCTTGCTTCTATGTTTTGTAGTTGTTGCGCTATAAATCTTGTATGACCCAAAGTTGTTTTTAGGGTTCCAGTCTGATAGTACATCAGACCACTATAACAATCAGCTGATTGTGTCTGGCACTGGTCTGTTCTGCTTTGGTCTAAACCTGCCAAGGCTGCTTTGTTTATTATGTTGTTTATTTAGATTTGTTTGTTTACATATATTTGTACATTTCTCTGCCCTTACATGAGTAATATGTGGATCTTTCAGAATATAAATTAACTATTTTTATATTTTTAGAATTGCAATTAATAGTAACTAAATTATATTTTTAGACCCTTATAAATGGAACAGCTATTAATTGGTTATAAGCAAAAAAGTAATAAAGATAGTCCAAGTACTAGTGAAAGTTAGACTTACAAATCTCTGGATATCTCAAAATAAGAAAATATAGCAATGAATATTTTTCATTTGGTTTTACATTACAAAATGTTGGTTATGTAGAAAAGCCTCAGTGTGTAATATGTACAGGGGCGGACTGGGCTGCTAGGACACCGGGAATTTTCCTGGTGGGCTGATCCTTAAGTCCGAGAATGGGACCATTCTGTAAAAAAAAGTTATAAACAGGGCCGGTCTTTGGCATAGGCAAGCTAGGCAGCCGCCTAGGGCTGCCAACCCCAAGGGGCCACTGCAAGTGCATGCGAGAAGATCATCATCATACAAAGACAGTCAAACATGACAGTGATTAAATCAAATGTAACTGTCGTAAATTGTCTTCAGTTTCCCAGTATAAAATACTGCTATGAAGAAGCTTATTCATCAACATGTTACAAACACCATTTCTTTTAGAGCAGTGTTTCCCAACCGAGAAATACTACATATATTTTTTCCCAGACACAACAAGACAGGTCAACAGAGGCATTAGTTCATTTGATGCTGTGACACCCCCTGCCAAACGCTTCTGGCAGCTTGCAGAATATTCACGTAAACCTTTTTAGAGTTGCGGTACCCTTAAGTGACTTTTTGGAATTTGGCAGCACCCCTTCCTCTTCACCATCAGTAATAATTGCGGTTTTTTTGTGTTTTTGTGATGAAATAAAGTTCGTCTTAAATCTAATTTGGATTTTTGAAAGCTGATGATGCAAAATGAGGCTAAAAATGGGAAGACAGAATAATTTTTGTGGCACCCCTCAGTACACTTCACAGCACCCAGTTTGGGAAACACTGTTTTAGAGGTACGAATCAGATTCCTTACCCTCCACTCCTCTTGACTGCAGTGTGCACAGCCGGCTCCGTAGTTACAATGTAGTAATTGGAAGCGTTTGTAATACATCGTCTGAACTGCAAGCTCTCTTTCTCTCTCTCTCTTACCCTTCCCCATCTGTTAAGTCTACTTCTCGAGCATCTGAAGTGTTAGAAGGTGAAACGTACCGTGTGAAGTTGTTTTTGCGACCGGCAAGCTTTTTTTAATTTCCTGCTATTTTACTCAATTGGCCGAAATTACAATATTTGGTAAGTTACCATTCATTTCATTATTATGGTGCTTGGGAATTTTTTTCTATTTTCAATGTTATTAATAAATATGCATACCTTAATGAATGAATTTCACCTAACTTAATGATAATTGTAATTTTTATAGTTTTATAATATGTTTAAATGTTCAATTTACAAGGCCTGACTGCCATTTTTGAATTAAGCCAATAAATAAACTATATTTACATGGACAGAGGGTGTAATGAGTAAGGTGACCAGACGTCCTACTTCTTCACAATCCATCCCGCTATGAGAAGTACGAAAATTAAAGGTAGGTTAACAACTTGACAGTGAATTGGGTAAATTATCATTTTATGTCAAAAACCAATATTAATTATAATGATGTTTAATATGGCAGATTATTTATTCTTTGTTTCTATTACCCAAAAGATGTCTCGCTTTTAACACCAAGTGCAAGCATGAATAAGGAAAAATAATCAAAGGGCATTTTACGTTCCTTGTGGTTGTCACAATTTAAATTTGATGTTAGGTGATATGGCTAAATAGTGACTTTCTGCAAAGTCATTATTAGGCATTATACAACAAATTTATGTATTGTTTTCTGCATCTACTCAAAGATAGTAAATTTTAAAGAAACGTGTTAAAATATTGCTGTAAAGGAACTGTCAGAAATAAGATAGGAATGCAGAGTTGAAAGTATCAAAGCTCTTCGATTCCAAATAGGTCATTTTTAAGATGTATTAGTTGATGTTTCTGAAACAATCAGCGATTTTAAATGGATGCCTTTCACTAGCGAAAGAGCTTAAAAGCTTTAATTTTCTTGGGATGTTATGCAAAAGGTATGATATTCTAGCTCAGATAAATCTAGTAAGGAAAATTATGCAAAGCGAGCACATACAATTAGAGCAAGTATTGCTACTTTTGGAAAAGGTAACAATAATTTTATGCAGTTACAAAGAAAATAGATTTCAACATTCACAGCTAATTGCCAAGCAAGTAGCTGTAGAATTGGAAATGAATCCCGAGGACGCTGTTTTCCCTGCTACAATTTCCATTTGATGGAAGCGTATTAAAAAGCAAATTTCCTGAAGAAAATTTTTGTATAGAATTTTTTAATGTATTGTTAGATCAAGCAATCATGCCCATGAATGAATGATTTCATCAGTTAAAAAAATTTAAAGAAGGCTGGTTTTTTATTTCATATGAATAATTTAAAAACAAAAAGCAATGAATAATTACCAAGGTATTGCAAGGATTGGCAATTATTTTTGTCATGGAAAACAGAGCTGAAAGTGATGTAGATAGCAAAAGTCTTTTTGTTGAGTTTAGGATCTTGACCAATGTTTTTTCATTCTAAGCATCACCCTTGGATGCATAATAATAGATTGGATGAGGTATATATTTCATTATTTTTATAAATATTGTTTTCACTTAGTAAATGATTACTGTAGTGCAATAATTAAATTCCTAAAAAATAGGTCAAACATATTTTTAAAAAAATATATGTGGTCAGCAAACGTTTAGTAAACTTTTCCCGGGCCGGGAAAATTGCCCCTGAATATGCAACAAGCTTCTGGCTTCTGTCAGAATGAGACCTTGCAACCTGAAACGGCACTTAGAAAAATGTCATCAAGAGTATGTCAATAAGCCAAGAGGGTTTTCTTTAAAGAAAGCTCAAACGACACAAAGTTCAATCAAAAGCATTTGTCAAATCAGTTAGTGTGCAACCAAGATTATTGTTGGCATCATCGTAATTGCAAAATGTAAGAAATCCCACACAATTTGCAAGAATTTATTATTACCAACTGCAATTCATATGGCAGAAGTATTGTATGATGAATCAGTTTCTTAAGAATAAAAAACTGGGCGCCTACAAAAGTATGCTCATCGCCAAATACAAAGGAACTGTTATGAACAGCGATTTTGGCCCTCTCCCCCACTCCCCTCTTTATAGTCTAACGGTCCATCCTTCCTCCTCCTTTCACTCTCACATAAACACTTCTCCATTAACACTTTCAAACCGCATACCAGACCTTCATTCAACATCTTTCTCTGATGATGGCCGCTTCACGTCCGAAATACGTATCAGTGTCCCGTGAATATTTAGAGATTTCCTGTTTTGCGAGAGTGTGTGTATAAATGTGTTTTTAAAACATTGTTTTCTTTAGGAGTGAATGTGTATTAGGTTTTCCGCTCTTTTTTCCTTTTCTTGTTTGAGTGCGTGTTTGAATGATTGTTCTCCTGAAGGAAAAAGTTTTTTTTTTACCTTTTGGGAAAGATATGAGTACATGAACGGGTGACACCAGGCTACCTGCGAGGTTTTTTTCCCCCGTAAAACCTGTAAGTGTTACTTTTTTCTTTTCATTGATTCCTTTCTTACCTGTTTTTTTCCTTTTTAGCCCAAAAATTTTTATTTTTTTTATTTTATTTTTTAAAATTTTTTTTGTAATTAAAAAAAATTTTTTTTTAAACCCTATTTTATTGTTTATTTTGTCTCTAAATATTCTCACTTTGTACGGTTAAGGAGTATTTATGTTTTAATTTAATTAGTTTCTTAAGAATTTTTTAAAAAATCCCTCCAATAGTACAGTGCAAAGAAGAATTGGTTAAATATCTGATAACTTGTATACTCAATGGAAAACTTAAAAAGAACATGATCTGCTTTACAAGTTGATGAAACCACTAATGTCATAAAAGATAAGGTATTCCATTGGAAAAGTAAAAGAAGATTTATTATTTTGTAAGTATATTGAAAATGGACCTACTTCAGAAGAAAGAATCAAAATAATCAACCAATTTTTCATAGAAAATAAGATAAATTATGAAAACTGTTGATCTGTGTACAGATGTAGCACCAGCCATGTTCATCATAGACTTCGAGTTTTAGTTAATATATAGGGAAGTCCTCACATCTAAAAATTTAAGCTCGAAATTACATGAAACTTTACAAAGTATCTGTAAAAATGCCATATATTGTGGCATATAAGCCAACCTTTGAAGCTTAAACAAAAATTCCTAAAACTTAAAGTGGACTTATACGATGAATATGAAATGTGAACCATAAATTACAGATGAATAATATCGATATTTACGAAAACCATTGATCTTTCAGTATAGGTCATTGCCATTTTGAGTCAGCTGTTCCAGTGTTTACATTTTATGACATTTATTTTAGAAGATTTAAGTAATTATTTTATGGTACCTAAAAATCTCTAGGTAACTTACAATTTAACTATAATCCATTGTCCATTATTAATGCAGTTCACCAAAGGATTCATTGCCACCAATGTGGCCCACCATGCAGAAAAGTTTGCCCACCAGTGAGATAGCAATCTCTCTCTGTTACTGTGCTTATTTGTTTGTCTGCTTCATTCAGAAATGGTGACGGAACTTTTTCATTTTTTGTACCACTTGGCGGAAAATGACAGTTGATCATAACTACAATTATTGATGGCGATGGTTATCGAGGTCCTACTGTAATTAAAGTCACTCCTTAAAAATTAAGTAGGTGCCATATTTTTTCTCACCTCAGGCGGCAAAGTGGCTTGGCATGGTCCTGGATGTATTCATCTACAAATGTAAATATATGCATTTTATGGGAATAAAAAAAATTGAAATTGAATTGTATTTTTTCATTTCCTTTGCATGGTGGATATCATTTCTTTACATATCTAGAATGGTGTGAATCTAACAAGTATGATAACCCAAATTTTTTTACCTGCAATTTTAATTTTAAAATGTATCTGTTGATGTTGAGAGCTCATGGTGAGAACTGTATATTTCATTTTCCTTCACAGCCAATTAAATATTTTAATGCAGATTATTTAAGTAAATGAATTTCTTTATATAGCCTCTTTTTAGATATTTCTCTCTATCATGATAAAATTACCTTCGGCTTATATGTTACAATGATAATTTGTATCTTTTATTTTCTAAGAGAAATTGTATTTTCTATTATTAATTAATCAGTTTTTTGCTATTAAATCATGGCAGCATGACTTTTCTGAAAAAAAACTTCAAAGTACATACATTAAATAAGGAATGTTTAGTAAACTTATAAATATTCTATGCTGTCTTCTGATTCCAATCAAGGATTGCTCAGTTTTTCTGAAGGATGTAAAAATACAGAAAGTGAGAACAGATGATGGTGTACCTATTAAATTTCTAACTGTAAGGAAAGGGTGTTGCAATAAATCAATTTTTACAGACTGTGGCTTACTTGAATCATTCTGGTCCTCTTACTACATTCATATTCCTTGATATTAGATCCACTTGTGTGTTCCTCCCCACTTGGCTATGCAGTTTTTGCAAGATGGCAACAATTTTGGTCCATTCTCATCTAAGATGTGGCAGTGTTATAAGTGGTATTCTGAAGGTTTCCCAAAAGTAATGTACTAAATACCATGTTTTTGTTCTCATAAATTATAATTGGTTTTAATTAATAAACTCTTATCAAGTTCATGTACCGCTATAAATCATTGTGAGTCAGAATCACAATTTCCTTATCGCAAGCAGTTAAACTTAAAAATTAATGCTTAAATTTATTGTCAGTCAATTGTTCAAGGTTTTATAGCCTTAATATATTCTATTCGGGCAACAAAAAATTTGTCTGAGGGTACATTGAAAATTTTGTATTTGAGTTAAGGTTTATTGAAATAAGGAGACATTAATTTGTATACCAGCTGGTATATAAATTTGTTTTGAGCAAAAGAGAGTTGAGGAGGAGCATAATCACAATACATATATAAAATAACTTTTCATCCCTACATCAGCGCCACTTTTTCCAGTGGTCACATCATAAATCCTTGTATTAATTTGGAGATGGTCCGTTTTTTGATGTGACAATCTCCAAAACCGCAAAGCCACATCTAAATGGTTCACTATAGGATAAGTAGTTCTGTTGAAGCGTGAAACATATCTGAGCGAAACTAAAATGGTTGAGTGCAGATGTTGTCGATGCCGCATTCGCGTGATGTAAGATCATCGATTAGTCCGAGATCGTAGTCGGAGTAGATGGCGTCGGCTTCTGGATCCCGCGCGGTGATCGTCCCAGCAGAATCGATGGCCCAGATCTGCCAATTCCTGCAGAAAGATCTGAATTCTACAGGATCCGACTGGTGGCCGAGCCGGAGCTTGATGGAGGTGACCACGTTGAAGTAGGTAAGCAATCATTTCGTATGAGATGGGTGCCACCTGCGCTTCGTCTATCGAGCCCATATCAGCGTCCAGCCTCGCAACGCCGCTCGGAGAAAACGCCACCGGTCGCCGGGTTGGATTCTCCTCCGTCTCCACGTCGAGAGCCACGAAATTAGTACGCCACACTTTCCGAGATCATACTCATGTTATCTTTTATTACAGGTGGACCGTGACACTGGTGCCCTCTCCATGGAGATCTTTAGACACCTGGGATTCGGACGAGCCTCCCCTGCTCTGTCCGCTTCTCCCAAAGGTGAAGCCAGGGGGCATGTGGAAGGGAATAATGTGCAAGGCCATCAGCTGGTCTCGCGACTTGCACTTGGAGCATGTCATATCGGAAGGACAGGACGCCATCCGCGGAGAGACGCCAAGGGACCTCTGGTAGACCGGATGAGTTGGCGTCTGCGATCGAGGCCACCATGAGCGCATCTTCTGGAGAAGATTTGAGGGGAGCGGACAGTGACGCGTGTGGCTGCGACACCACTACGTATGTCTCCTAACGAGTCCCGGAGTCACCGGACATTTCTATCAATGAAATCGGCGTGTTTTGCCTTTGAATAGACTTTCCTCTTACAGGATTTTATCTGATCGTGATAATGTTTTGCCACTTCTGACATAGCATGCTTGTTTAATAGTGTGGAGAGGATGGTTTGAAAAAATAATAATACATGTAAGCGGATATAGCATTCAATGAAACGACATTATTTACAGATATAATTTATACAATGTGTGTGCTTATTCATTTAGAATTTAATGATATGTGATTCTGTAATATATACGTGTATAAATTACAATAAAAGCACCTTAAAAAGAAAGAAAATTATTTTTGTCTTCTTACCCCCTTTAAAAACCTTACGTACACCGGCGTCTTTACTTGGTCGATAAAATGGAAAAGCCAAAATAAATACTATTAAAATAATAATTTCAAATGGCTTGCATGTAATTGGTAAAAAATTACCCGTAAAATGGGATTGAATTCGTGTTTCACTTACTACGCCAACGCACTCTCCCTAAGGAGGCCGCTCTGACTAGTAGCGAAGTTTTAAGCCGAGTAAATATTGCTTGAAGGGGAAGTAATACGTCATAAGGGGCGGAGGAGGGGTAGTGTGACGTCGATAGAGGCATAGGACGGTACTGTGACGTCGAGAGGAGTGACCTCGAGCGGAAGGTCACTTTCACTTTCTTGAAAATTTTGAGGAAAAACAGAAAATTTTGAGTTTACCTGTATAAGTAGACCAAAACTGCGTTTGACTTTTATTTGACCTTAATCGACCGCTAAGACACCTTCAGTGACCTAAACGTCCCTTAGCTATAAAATTGGTCGAATAAATGGGGTTAGTGATTCAATTATTTCGCTGTGTTAAAGTGAGAACAGCAGAGAGCCATGCGTAAGATATGTAGGTAGATGTCTGGGTAACGTGTCTGCTTCCTAATGGAAGAGTATCGGATTCGAATCCGTGTGTAATTTTTTTTATTATCTCATTTACTGTAACGCACGGCGCCAATGAAAATATATTAAATACAATTAGTTATGGACTTCAATTTTATTTTCAAAATAATTTTCTCTGCATTATAAGTATTTTGCTTAGAGTAATTTCATTTTCTTTCTTTTATATGTTGGATTAAATTCTCGTTTTTCATCTTTTTTGTTTCCAGTACTTTCCGCGGAGAGTTTTGAAATATCGTGGTCATTATTTGCAACATGTTCTTCATAATAATACATTATGCTTGGTATTCTATCCAATTTTTGATGATTTTTAACATGTATCCAGAAATACTTTAAGTTATAGGGAATATTTGTTTCCATGTTATTTATATTGTTTTTGCAACATGAACCAGAATGTTTTTTGCATTCACCTCGGATTTTAGAAAAATTATGATAATCATCATTACTCCCAGTAATTTTGAAAATTTTATGGTAATGTTTCTTGAGTTTGATACATTCCTTTAATTCAACACTAAACCATTTAGGATAAGATGATGTTTTGATTGTTAAGGTAGGAGTACACAGTTCTATAGCTTCATAAAGAATAGAGTAGAAAATTGATAGAGCATTATTAATCTCCAAATTGCACAATATTCCTAGCCAGTTTAAAGTATCTAAGTAGTTAGTCAATGTAGTATAATGACAGTTTCTATAATCATAAATAGTAAATTGATAATTGTTATAATCTAGTTCTTTGGCCAACTTTACACTGTAATGAATATCAAGGTGATGATTAACACATTTTTAAATAGGATATGGATCCTTTTCGGAAGTTACTTGCCCTGAATTAGAAAAAGCTAGATCTAATAGTAAATTGTACAAATAGTACTCATCTGCTTAAGACCCAGTAATGTAAAACTTTCATTTATAATTCTTGCTTGAGTGGTGAAAGACATGCTATCACAGTCAGTGTTTCAACAGGGATCAAGTAAATTGTAGTCCCCAGTACAATAATATCAAAAAATTGTTATTATTCACAATATCTTCAACCACTTCACAATGAGATAAGTACTTATCAATGGCAGAGGCTGGGGGGATATACACTGCCCCAATTAAAACCTTTGCCTCTTGACTACAAATGTTTACAAAAATGTTCTACATTAATAATTTGGCTTATAACCTTTACAGATTGCAATTTTGTTTTAATAGCAATTAAAACCCCACCACTACGAACTTTATTAGAAGTAATTACACTGCAATCATGTCTATAAATGTCTAAATGAGGTAAGTCCAATTCAGAGTTATGTCTTCACTGAGCCTAGTCTCAGTGAGTACGATAACGTCATAGTCAGCGGTAGAAATAGCTAGTTTAAGTTGCTCTAATTTTGTCCTTAATCCCCTTACGTTCTGATAATAGATTGAAAGCGTTGTTAAGGACATAAGTCTTTTGACACTTTTTGCTTTTTTACTATGTTAGGAGTGACAATACTACTTGATATGCTACTCCTTTACATTCAAAGGAGGAATAGTGGCCTTATGTTTTTATATAAATTGTTAAATAACCATATTAAAAGCCCAGAATTACTTAATTTAATAAACCTCAGAGTGCCTTTAATGTATACAAGGTTAGATATGACTTTTCATATACCATATATGGACAAATTATATGTGCATTTTACCTTTGTATACTATGATGAGAGACTACAACCTTATAAGTCATAAAGTTGATATATTCAATGAATCACTGCAATCATTTAAAACTAAGCTGCAATGCCTAACTTAAATGTGGTAGAAATTTATGCCAACTTATGTCTATTTTAATTCAGGTAAATTTTTATTAAGTACCATGAATCTGATATAATTTTACTTTATGCCTTAGAATATTTATTTATTTATCATTTTTAAAGTTTACCCAACAAAATAATTACAGGATAAACTGGTTTACATTTTAATAAATACACTTGATTCTAATTATCTTGATATCAAGATGGCAAATTATATATGTAACGAAAAAGCAATACAAAAGCATATACATTCACAAGCATAAAATATTCATTATTCAATACAATGATATATATATATTACCATACACGACCTATTTATAAATAAGGCAAGTAACAATGGTAGTTATACAATTGTAGTTATGTATTACCAATAACAACGAATGAAATATATTTATAAAAGAAGTGAGGCAGATAACAATCATATATTCCTTCATTTTCAAGATATGTACATAATTTCAAACAATGGTGAAATTATAAATTCATACATATCTTTTATTGAGTACCCCAATAAAGCCGATAATTATGTTATATACTCAGACTTTCTGATAAAAATGTCTAGATTAGAGAAGTACTTATTATAACTAGCACATATCCTCGTTAATGTTGAGTTCATACAAAGGTTTGTACGATATTGTTATATTGTCAGATGGATTTTGAGTATAATTTTTATAGGATTTGTGATTTTTATGTGCGATAGTATAATTTTTCTTACTCTTGTGCTTTAATGGTTTATGTTGTATTAGAACGCACGTTTAAATATTTTGGCTTATTTTTAATACATTTCTGATTGTATTTTTAGGAAAAGGCCTTGTCCCGTAAATAGAGTATTATTATTATCAGTGTAAAATTCATAATAGAGAGGAGTTTACCTTTATAAAATATACGATAATATTACAATAATAAAATTTTATAAATTTCTATAAATTGATGCAAAGGATGATTCGAATATACTTATGTGACAGGCATTAGCTGTAATAATGGGAGATACAAATGGAGAAAGACGGTCGGACAATTGTAAAATTAGATAAAGGATTTGTTGGAAATTGACGCACGAATGCTTTTTTTGAAAATATATTACGTGAGTTTTTGGATTTCAAATAGGAAATGAGGTGGAAGTTTACCGTGAAGAAGGAATCACCCGAGTTTTTTATGGTTCTTAAGTTCTTATGAAGGCTAATTCACTTACTAAATAGAGTATCTTAGTTAGGACAATTACAAGTGTATTTTTCTACCTGTTCCGGACATCTGTGTTTGTAAATCAGTAGGTTCCTACGGTAGGTATCTACATTTCAAATTTATACGAATATTTTATCGGTATCAATTGAATATACCACAGGTTTCCAAAGTACATGGATAAGATAAAAACCTGAAAGTATTTTCCGGAGTATAATTGCTATTCTTATAATTACACTCGTGAATAGTTTTTAATAACTAATAATTGTTTCCGCATAATTTGTAAATGCCGCCGAAACTACCCATGTAATTGTTTATGAAGACGTCCTACAGAAAAATAAATGTTACAAAAAAACGCATACGTATTTGGACCAAAAATTCGTTATTAATTAATTAATTACATTGTCGGTTATTAAGCAATCTGAAAATATATTTTAATGCCTTATTTTTACCCCTCTCCATGACGAATCCAAATTTAGGTTTGCAAAGCAAAAGTTTAATGCCAATAAATTTGATTTACTGCAAGTAATTTATAACATTTAAGCAAATTTTATCGATGCTACAATAAGTTATAATTGTGTTCCTACTAAAATGAGAAATCAAGATATAAAAAGGAATTGTTTATTTTTTGTGGTTTTTTTGTCGAAATTGTAAATACCCAGGTTTATAAGGGGAAATGTTGGTTAGCCTGCGCGCCTGCGCGTTACTTCTGGTTACTTCGTAGAAATCTTAAAATGGCTGACGGGGTTGTCTGTTATGTGCGTAATACAGTTCGAAATTTATTTTGTTTCCATCAGACCTTTTTAGAAGGAAAAAACTAGACCTTTTTATTGTATTCGAAATTTAATGTTGATAGTTATGATCGTGATATATGTTTGGCCGTGTGTTCTTCGAAAACTGGTCCACGTGATAATCATTTTGACAGCAGAGTTTTAATACTTTTGGTTATTTTATGTGTTTACACCAGAACTTTTTACAAGTAAAAAACTAATCCTTTTTATTGTATTCGAAATTTAATGTCGATAGTTTTGATCTTGACAAAATTTTGGCCGTTTATTCTTCGAAAACAGTGGTGCATGTGACGCATTTTGACATCAGTTTTTAATTATGTACTTTTAGTTTGATTTGTGTACGTTTTAAGACACTTTAAGCGAAGTGAAGTATTATCTAAAGTTTTTTATAGTTTCAATGTGTGTAATCTTCACATTGCTTACTGGACATTAATTAACTTCTCTTAATAGTACTATTTCTTATTTTATAATACAATGATATGTGAATTTGTATATGTAATTATTCAGTATGCCCTGCTTTGCCACTTAATTGTAATTTATGGTGATGTTTTGATGTATTATTGTTTTTCGTTAGTCCACTCGTGCTGTTATATTGTTTTACTTTGTATTTTCTTTTGTGATTGAGTTTGCCTTATTGATTTGCCATGTAACTTTGATCTTCTGGAAAATAAATGTACTGTTATTATTGTGTGATACAGCTGTCCTGGTCAATCTCCTCGAGGATTTATATCTACAAAGGTAAGGAAATCTTAAATAACTTCTCTGTTCATCTTTGATTTATAGTTGAAATATCTTTACCGTATATATATGTATATAGGAAATGTTATATTTATCATATTTATGTATAATGGAGTAATTATTTTTATAAATTAGTCCTTATGTATAACATTTTGTTACTGCATAACATGTTTAATGAGTGATTTTATCGTTGTAAAGTATCATTTTCTGTGAAGAGTTGGTAAAATTTTTTGAAGGACAGATTTGTTTATGGGCAAATATAGCCAAGATATGGCGTTACACTCTTAACGTAGGATTAATTAAGGGTTTGTTATCAATATATATTGTGTTTTGAACGTAAAAATTATAGTTTACCTCATAAAATGAGAATCTGTGTTTTTAAAAACGTATGAATAATACATTATTAGCCGGTTTCCATTACTTTATAAACTTCAAATCAAAAGTTATTGTTAAGGTTTTGTAGAATTTTTATCCTTTGGGTGCGAGATTTCTGAGTTGGTTCTGTCGTTGTTTCAGATGCGAGCCTCCGAAGAATGAAGTCTGAAAACGCAGCCAGCATGGTAGATCTTCCACAGGCCAGCTCTGCTTTGCGATGTCAAGAAAGAAGATGGGTGAGTGTGATTGATTTTGCATTTCAAATTAGAACTAATGAGCTTCCCGCTTTAAATATATATTTCATGTCCTGGCATGTGCAGAAACTACATTAGTCTTACGTATTTTTACACATAGGGGTATTTTCTCTCTACGGCAGTTTTAATATATCTGGAAGCTGCGGAAGTGCTCTTCTCGTACCAGCATCTGTTATGCTTTTCTCAGTTATTAAAAAACAAAGCTCTACGATATTGACATTCTTTATTAATTTTTCCTAAATGTGAATCATCTCGTCGAGTAGCTAATCCGTTTCCTATTGCTGAGTTTAAATTTGTGTCGTTTCTTCGTCTTCCGCCGTTGGCTGCATCGATTCTGTTTTGGCTTCTTCTTATATTACTCCCTTCTTCAGTTTGTTCGTTTCTTCTTTGTTACCTGATTTCGTTTATGGTCTCTCTCGCTGTTTGCCTTTGCTCATCTGTCCGTATTTTATCTTCTCACTCTTTCTCTTCTACGTCGTTCTTCTTTATCTTCTTCTGTCTCTATAATATTTATTTATTTATTCATTTAGTCACATGGTGGCTGGATGTGCCAGGTGGCGACAAGTAACATAAAATGACACAATAAAGTACGTTTGAATCAGATTTGCATTAAAATTTTCGAAAGAATCAATTTAGATTCACGTCATTGGTACATAAGTAAAAATTACACAGATTCAAAGGCCTCGTTATCTTCTTCTTTCTTCCATTTGATGAATTAATGGGCTATTATTGCGTTAAACTTTAATTAAAAGTTATATTTGTAGTAATTAAAATGCTGATAGTAACAACAACCTGGGAAATTGCAATTGATAGTGCTTTACCGTCAGAGGTAATAATGAGTAAAAGCGTTGTTATGTAAACTAAACAAACAAAATTATAAGTTCTATTTGATGAATTAACGGAGTACTAGCTGTACCCACACAGTGTTTTCACTGTTTTTTCAATTAATTTATAAAAAATTAAGAATTGTGTAGAATAAGTTGATCTCAATATTTCACGTTTAACTCAGTAATTCGCATTTAACTCTGATAATGCATTTCCCCAGTATAGGTAAGGTTAGCGGGTAGAAATCTCGCTGAGGGCGAGGCTGTGTGTGCATATTGACAATTAATTATGCAAAGTCAGTAAGGAATCTGTATTTTAAAAGTCAAATTAGAGAGGAAATTAATGCTACACAGTAATTGATTGCAAACTTTTATGTTTTTAATTTTCTTTGTTTCTTTTTATTGAAGTATACGTCCTTTTTTTCATATATCAATCAATGCAACCGTTTATTTAGATTAACAATGAAGAGAAGATAAGTTTCGGCGAGTTCTAGGTTATCAATCTAAAAGAAATGTTTTCATGCTGCTCCTGAATAAACGTAGCCCGTCGCCTAACATTCTTTGTCATTTAGATTATCTACGAAGGTGACATAACCATATAACTTTCAATTTGTTAAAAAATAATGTACGTCCCTATTCTCATCTGATTTTAAATTTACGCATGAGACAATTTGCCTTAATAAGCATTATAGATGTTTAATAGTTTTACTTACTGAAAAAGTAAGATTCCAGCATCCGAATGATTTTAAATAAGATCAATTGCTTTGATTAAATTGCTAGAAATGCTTCCCATACACAGTTATTAACTGGATAATTATCCGTAAATATTTGTGTTGCTATCTATAAAGTTTGACATTGCTACAGCATTAATTTCGATGCTTAAAGTGTGAAGCGAGTAACACTATTCTTTCACTTATTTGAAGGTTTAATTGGCACTAATTGAATTGGAGGCAATGCCAGGAATCTTTCTCTCTCAGTCACAGTGCAATCATCATTCATTTGTAAGTGCGCATTATACACGGCAGTTATACACTGGGACGCATCATACACGAGTATATACAGTAATTATATACATTATAATATGTATATATATATCCATATATTGCGATGTATAAGTCGACCTTGAATTTTCAACTTGAAAATACTAGATTAGGTATATGTTCGCAGTATAAGTCGACCCCCTTTGTTTCACTTAAAAATACTTCTCATGAAATCGTTGCCAGGCAAAATCAAGGTCATGTACGATCCAAGTTTTAACAAGATACAGAAATAAACATAGTAATAAAAAAATATAGGAATATTTTTTCGAGTCCGTGCTATTCTTCTTGAGCCTTCCATTTGACAGGTGTTTTAATTTCAACCAATAAGAAACTGCTATTCTCAGAGAGCTTGATCAACTAAATAATGGTTCCTATGATTTGATTGATGTCGGCTGTTAATGATGCTATCAAAATTAACTGCACCTAGTTATCGCAATCAATATCTACGGTGGTGAAATTCAATAAAGTATCGCATGTTGGCAGGCGTGAGGATGGTTCTGATAATTACATTATTCCCCTTTTCAAAAAAGGAAATGTTTTTTCCGCATATTTTTTGATTATTTTTTTTTGTCTTCTTTCATGTACTTTTTTGTACTTGATTTATTTGCATATTCCACATATAATTATAACTTGCAATTAGTATGGTTAATTCCGATCGAAGTGTACCTCTTCTATCTCACTTACTTCTACAGAATTACAATACTTTGGATGATACAATTAAAAAAACAAGGTAATTGTCCGTAATAAACATTTCATAAATGTCGTATTAAAGAATTGATATTTTAATAAACAATCAAGTAATGATTATAACATTCTAAATTTTATTATTTATTTATAATTATAATATCATAATTATATGTGGAAGGTGCAAATAAATTAAGTACAAAAAGGTACGTGAAAAAGACAAAAAAAATAATCACAAAAAATTGAGGAAAAAAACAAAAATACAAAAAAGACATAATAATAATACAATTTTACTAGTTAAAATATATGTACAGACCACTTCTGAAAGAAAAAAATGCTGGCTGCTGGGAGCGAACCCCAGCCCATCCGATACTAGACATTCATTCTACCCATTCAGCTATCGCTGCTTCTGTTTGTAACCGTAAGGTTAATGGTATATGTTGCATCCGTGCTTACACCTGAATTTAAATTGTTAAGATCTTTTAAACAAGGGCCCATTGGCAAAAACGCAGAGAGATATAGGTGATGTTTTAGTTCTAGTTTCACCTCCTAAAAGGGTATTACGAATTTCAATATTAATGTTATGGCCTCCCCTTGTTGGTAAATGTCGATGTTATTCATCTGTAATTTAAGGTTCACAATTTTATATTTGTCGTATAAGTCGACTTTAAGTTTTAGGAAAATTTTTTTAAGCTTCAAAGGTCGACTTATACGCCGTGATATACGTTAGTTATAATGTTGCGATGTATTCATTAGGCCTTCCAAATAACGCACATGTGATAGGTCCGCATGAGACACAATGTAGTAGTGGCGTCATTTAACTGTTTTGCATCGCCGGACATTCTGTCCATTATATCCTAAGTACGTTCCATCAAGGTCCAGTATGCAGAGGGTTCAATGTACTGTGGATTTCTTCCTTTTCATTGGCTTCGTGGTACTTTTGTTTCGGATGATACACTTCCTCATGGCTAATCTCATCACAATGTACCGAAAGAAGTGAATAATATCAGTCAGTCTCTCTTTTACAGTAAGCACCGCCTCGAAATATTCCAATTCATTTGCATCGGAATCAAACCATTATCAGTTTTGTCTTTTCATTGGGAATCAGTGGTCTAATGAAGTTTATTCTAATGAGTACTTGAAGTTGTTTTATTTATTTAACTAGTTTATAATTTTTACTTTGCAAAAGCCATAAATAATGACTTGAAACGCTTACAGAATGCAAGTACCTTCTACTTGTATATTGAACAAATAAGTAACATATCATTCTTGTCATTAAAGACAATTTTTAGTAATGTATGTGTATCTGTAAATGTAATTACATGCAAGGTTATTTGTCAGGTGCGTTTCGCTTCCAGCATAAGCGCCTATTAGTATTAGTCTCCATCTGGTCTGTCCGCATGTTCGTTATCTGCTTCTACCAAGCAGATTTTCATGAAATTTGATATTAAGGACTTACGGTCAAAGATAATAAGAAAATCACATAAATGAGTCACGTAAGCCAATCAGGGGTACCACTTTACTGGTGATAAAATATGAACTTTCCCTCATATCTCGTAAAGTATCGGTCATATCAAAATATTTATCAAGTAAAACTTGTGCAACTAATAAAGCAGGGTATTTCTTTTCCTCTACATTTTTATCGTAGGAGTCGCCGTTTGCGAGAAAATCGAACAAGAGTCGTAATTTGAGTTGAACTTTGAAATTTTCTAGCATGGTTACTTCTTCATTGTTGCTAACGTAAACAATCTCACGGAAATATGTTTAATTTCCTTACATATGCATGTAATATTTTTAAATGGGAAGAAAATGGATTATTTATGATGAAGAAAAGAACTTTATAATGCTATTTCCCTTCCAAACACGTAAATAATTTCTTTCAAATACTCCAATGCACAAAACGCACCCATTTGTGTTACGTTGTACACTTTCCTAACTTGTTTATATCTTAAAATCTCATTATAAATATTAGTGTTATTTTAAACTCTTGTACTAATTTTTAAACGAAGTAATCAACTGATATTTTATAATTATACAGTTTGCGTAAGCACAACATTAAATTACCATAACTTTAATGTATGTTAACAACAAATTGTTGACAGCATATTTGTAGTGATTCTGAGATAAATACAGAGTTCATAAAATTATTTCTAACGAAGAATGTAAATTAAACTACAAAATATCCTTCTAAGATTTAGTCACATTAAACGTTTATTAGGAAAATTACACTGTAATCGTTTTTGTGCATCAAATCTTGGAGTATTTATTGGAATTTATTTTACAATGCTACACAAACATCTTTATATAGTTCTCTGGTGAATAAATTAAATTAAAATGGTATTGCAAAGTTCTTTGCTTATAAATAACTAGCAAATTTACCCAGCGTTGCTCAGGTTATGTTTTAAATCATCGTGACTTCAAATTATGGCAATAATTATGAACAAAAAATTATATCTATGCTTGAATTAAGTTTTATTTGGGAAATTTTTTCATATTTTAATTGATATAAATGAAAGAGTTGGAAAATATTTTGAGGATTCGTAATTAAAATTGACAATCAACGCAGTCGATTCATTTTGTGAGGTGATGCTTTTTGCCAGGTGGAGTTCGTTCTCTAAGCTTCCGGTAGAGAACGTGCATGTAGAGTACAGGTAGTTCCGCCTAATGTAGCAATTGAAAATTACTAGAAGTTACCTTACGCCTCAGTGATCGGAGGTAATATGTAGAGTGGAGGAGAACGAATTCCATTAGGATAGAGGGGCATTGAAGGTGAGCGCGCTTCCTAGAAGGGAAATCCCCTTGCACGCAGAGCAGAGAGGTGACTTCTTAAGTCAGTTACCATATGGTAGCTTTGCTTTACGCATGGACAGTTATATGCGGGATGCTCAGGAGTTCAAAATAAACATTCTTTAAAAATTCAGATAATACCAGGTTCCTAGAAAGGAGCATCTGTCTCACACAACATTGTACGAGGGTTTCCCAGAAAGTAATGCACCACATGTTTTGAAATTACTCACATTTAACGAATATGTGACAGATTTTGACTTTTATCGATAAGTTTCCTGGACAACGAATGTCATTGTTGAGACTCGAGATTCATATTATTGCCTAGCGAGGGATAAGGGGGGGAACAGCAGAGGGAGGGAGGGGGATAAGGCATTGTCGAGTACAATTTTTAACGTGTTAACAAAGGTATTGCCCACTTATTGTAACAAAGTATTATTCACTTGACATAAATTTATTTTAACAAAACTCTTTGCTTAGAGAATCGTTCTAAGAGTCAGAGCATTGAATTCCTGTGTGATTTTAATTCTCTTTTCTACTGTTTTTGTTTTTCGTTGCATTAATTCTTTTTGTTTGTCGTGTTGTATTAACCAAACCACATCCAACACAGTGTAATGTGAGCAAATAAAGTAAGTGGTAAATGTTTTCACTTGTATAAATTGTGTAGTATCGAAAGTAAGATTGCGTAACCCGGCCGCTGTATGGGTTTGTTGTCTAACTAAGTAGGCTGTTATGAAGGTTGGCGTTGTAATAGTGTCTCATCGCACCGTCAAATGTCATGGATGTCTGTGTTGACCAGCATCATAGCTAATCCTAATATACAATAAACTTTGAAGCTTCTTTGTTTATTGTAAAAAATTCTGTCAACATTTCAAATTTGAAATGCAGGCATCTCTAGTGGAATTGTAAAATGTTATATTCCCCTATATTATTATTATTATAGCACTGACTATAATTAACCAATTGACCAAACCTTTTATACATTCATCAAGTTAAGATGTTAATAATAATTGTACCAAATTTTATTTATTCGTGTCTTATAGTTTATGGCATGCATAATGAGACACGCAAACAAACTTTTGCAAATATATATAGATTGTGGGAAGCTCATTCAGTTCTATTTGGTATAATAATTATAGGATATTTATTTTGTTTCTCAATTTTGTAGTTATTCTTTTGATTCTCAGGTTGGTCTCTATGTAAATATTAACGTTGTCTCTTGTTGGTTGAGTTATATTTTAGATTACTTAACAATTTCATGGCTGTTGTTTAAAATATCTTCATTAAGTTATCGTAACGATAATTTTGGTAAACTCCATATGAGATTTTGACTTATTCTAACATAAGCGTTACTGAAAAGGAATTCTTTAAATTTATTAACATAATTAACTCAATTGTATACAAATATTTAATGAAATACTTTAGTTTTTCGTGCACTCAATACTTTCATAAATTACAATCTGAAAATTCTTCAAATATAAGTTTTTAAATAAATGTTTTGTAATGATAATGTATTGCTACTTACAATTTGCACATTTATAATGTTAAAAAATATAATTATTGATAAATTTTTAATGATTTGATTTGCTGATTTTCCTTTTAAATTTGACAAATTGGCCATGAAAGTGTTAAGCTATCGATAAGGAGCACTGTGATTTGTTAACGATAGTGAGTTGAGTCACGCAATGCAATTACTACTTAAATTTAAAGTAAATTAACCTCAAGTCGTTAAATTTTACGCACTTACTGTACATTACCTGGAAATATAAGACAAACTTTGAGAATATGCTATATTTTTTCATAAATAGGGTGTTTGCTTTGATTAAATCAGTTATATTTTGCATAATAGCTTTGAATCTGAACTTTACATTAGAACAAATATGTTTTTGATGTTGTAAATATAATCTCACCTTGATTAATCAGTTATATTTTTAAATGCAAGATAATTTTTAAAGACAAAATGTATTTAGTTCAATCTTTGCTGTTATAAAAATTAAATTGCTATCAGAAGTAAATCTTTGTTTATATTATGCTATTAATCTTTTTCAAAAAACAGTAATATGTCTAATTGAGGTAATATAATTTGTGCATTTATACAATAATTAATTTGGCAAATATAAAGGTTTAATTTTATTAACATTTGAAATAGGTATGACATGAAATTTTAATATTGCATTTTTGAAGTTTATTTCTGACTTGGAATAGTTTATAAAAATGTTATCCTGGCATTTAAGTAATTCCAATTAAGCATTGCTTTGCGAGATTCATTATTTTTTCGTCATTTATGCAAACATTGCTCCCATTTGGAATCAGTTGCGTGCATTCAATTTTACGTATTTCTTGACCAATAAGAGACATTGGTAATTGTAATTAAGGTCATTGATAATGTGAAATGTTTCTTTTTTAAGTGTTTCCAGAACAAGTACTTTGAAAGATTGCTTGCCTCAGATAAAAATAGCTGCGACAGAGTAGTGAAAAAATTAATACATGCATTTCGACTTCAGAGCAGTTGTCGTCAGTGGCATTTCGCCACTGATGACGGCTGTTCTGTAGTCTAAATGCTTGTATTAATTTTTCCACAGCTCAGTCGCAGTTATTTTTATCAGAGGCAAGTAACTTCTTCAAGTGCTTGTTCAATAATTTATTTCAGCTGCAAAATGTGTTTGATGGTTTATTTTTTCATGTTATATATGTATTTATGTCAGCTGTTGAACAACAGTTGAAAATGTTGTGTTATATGTAATATGTCAGTTGTTGAATAGTTGAAATGCAGATAAATTGTCATAATGTTGAATAATTTGTTCAATAATCAGCAAAATTTCGCTGAATTGGTGGTCAAAAATGTCATTTTTAGGTTAAAAATGTGCTAAATTTAGCAAAAATATACCTAAAAATACCCCTTAAGTCCAACGATACCTAAAAGAGGCTCCGAGAAAAAGAAATTATTCCTATCTAAAAGGAGTCAACAGGTTTTGATCATAATAAAATGTCTTTATTGCAATTAAAATGTACAGTGTATACATACAAGTTCAATAAAAATTTTACAATATGAAATAATACATTTTGTCTACTTATTTTATCCTGCACCTGAAAATAAAAATTATACTGGCCTTAAAAGAATTTTTGACTTGAGAAAAAAAATTGATTTGTTTACAATTTGTACTTATAAAAACTTTTGAAAAAGTCCCAATTCCAGAAATCTTTCAAGTCTAAGAGTTAAAAACTATTGTCCAATTTGTAAAGTAATTTGTTTACAATCTGGACAATAATTTTTAACGCTAGACTTTAAAGATTTCTGAAATTAGAACTTGAAAAAAATTAATTTGTTTACATTTTGGACTTAGAATACTATCTGACTTAAAAAATTTCTGGACTTAAAAAGATCTGAATATTAGCACAAATCAAAATTGCCATTTAAAAATATTCATGAACTGCAGAAATTTTTTTAAATATAACAAGCACTAGAATAAAAGTTGGACATTTTTACAAAGTACTTTGGCAAGGATAATATTTCTTTAATCATTTCTATTGGTGAGAAAGTAGAGAGGAAAAATAGCATGGCTTAGAAAAAAATATGAAATGAGAGACGATAAATATATACCCAAAAGCGCTGCTAATTCTGGTTTGTTCAGATTTAAAAAAATGGCAATAATTATACAGAATGGAAAAGCAATAGCTTATATACATTTAGACAAAAGAATTTGCAATTGTTCTGAATAATATATAAATAACACAACACTTTGGAAACGTATTTACAAATAAATAACATCTAGCAAATTGGATATTGATGGAATTATTAAAAGAACTTTTTTCTGGACATTGACTTTAATTAAGAATAAAATAACCTGCACAATTTTTCTTAATTAAGAAATTTAACTCTCCACAAAGTTAAATCTTTTTCTAAATATCGTCTAGAATCAAGAACAATTAAACTACCATTTCCGATGCATGGCTTAATAATTGGAGAATATAAACTTTTCACAATGAAAATACTTTACAGTCTGGATTTTCAATCAAAACTCTCAAAACTAACTGAAATTTCATTTGCATTTTATCTCTTTATCTGATTTTGATAACTTGAATAATGAACTGAATTTGTATTGCCTCAGAATTTTTTCTGCCTTGAATAAACAACAATAAAAACCCCAAAGAATATTTTCTGAATTAATTCAAGCAGATCCTACATCTCCAAATTTCTTTAAATTATTAAATTAAATCTGGAATTATTTAACCACGACAAACCCTCTTGGTAAAATATTAAATGTAGAACACCAAAAATCCCGATACAAATAATCTTTTTTAATGGCTGCTCCTATTTTAAGATTAAATTTAATTAATTACTTTCCAACATCCAATTTGCGGAACGATATTCACATGACAAGTCTGCAAACATGAGCAAATACAGTGCTGTCTCAGAAGTCAATACGAAAACTTGGCATTTTATAAGTTTTCTAAAGTTTTTAAATTCAACATCTTCGGAAATTCGTAAATAACTTGTTACTACATTTGATTCTTATTAACGGAAGTGAATTTAACAAAAATTTAAAATTTATAGAAGTACGCTAATAAACCTTTACAAACAAAATGGAATATTCTTTATAAAATCAAATTAAAGAAAGTTTTCAGAGTTCAAACTGAAAACCAACACCTTATATTCTTGTAAATTTATAATAAAAAATTAAATGCATTTTATAAAAAAGTTGAGTTATCAGAAAGTTTTTAAGTTCAAACAGAAAATTGATGCCCTACATTCTCAGAAATAAAATACTCTTACGGACGATATCAGATAAAACTTTTTTTTCAGACGTAGCACTATATTTTCCATTTACTTACTTTTAGTGTAAGTTGATTAAACAATATTTTTAAAAGAAATCAAATTCTTGGGGAATCGTTTAATCCTATCGTAAATTTCTGCTCATTCTGAATGACAGGAGAAAAACCTCCTAAAAATTGGAATTCTTATTGTATTGTATTTATTTTCATTGGTTGTGAGCATAAAGCTATAATAATGCCAAATTTGAAGCGTTTAGCTCATCTGAAAGGGACTTATAATTTACAATCTCTCCTACATCCTCCGTAAGATGCAGCTACATATTATACAAGATATTTATCCCCTGACATATTGAACAAACCAGAATATAGCAACATATAGGTATAAAAACCTTCTCTCATCCCATATGTATAGCCTCCAGCTCAGATTCCTCTATACTCTCGCACCCAGGTGTATCAATTGTCGTCTCAGCAAAGCAGTACTCTTCGATTCATGGTTCCTCGACGCCTCAAACCATCGCATTTTCACTCAGCATCAACTGTGAATGCCTACAATGAAGAGGAAAAATGGTTGTGGTGAATTCAATAAAGAAATATTAACTAAAAAATCTAAATATAAAAGATTAATTTGCTTAAACAACATGAAAGAGCACATTCACTTATCAAGGTCTATTTAGAATCTTAAAATTTTAAATTCTTTACGAGTTTATTCAAATTATTATGTGAAAGATTCGTTTGACAATTAGTTTTAAAATTTTAACCTTCCATAAGGTGTAGTGCTTAGCGTGTCAGCTTCCCATTACAAAGCTGCGGGGTGCGATCCCCGCAAATGGAGGTTTTTTTCACAAAAAAATTAATTACTTAATTAATAATAAAAAACTATCATTGGTGTCTGGCAGTAGGCAGCAGTACTGTCGGTACGGTATAGAGATGAAAACAAATGATGTTGGTTGGGTATATATTCAATAGAACAGTAGGCGATGTGGAAAGCAAGAGGGAAACTACCACATTACATTTCCCTAATAATGATTATATTATATAATATTCCGGAGGTAAAATAGTCCCCCAATCAGATCTCCGGGCATGGACTGCCTTGAGGAAAGCAACTGTCGAAGGTAACTTATGCAAAGATACTTGGAATTTAAAAACCACGAGGAAGGCAGAAAAGCTAGAGAACCTGAAAAATGAAATAGGATTGACGTCATAGGGCTGAGCGAAGTCAGATGGGAAGGAGAAGGGCAGATCCGCTCGGAAGAATTCACGGTAGTTTACACCGGAGGAAATAGTGAGGCAAGGGGAGTAGCTCTGGTACTTAAAAGATATGATGAATAGCGTGACAAAAATAACAGCAACGAACGATAGGTTGATGGCAATAAAGCTAAAAGTTGTCCCAGTTAACATGTTGATAATCCAGGTATATATGCCAACAACCACTATTGAAGAAGAATAAATCAGGGAGATGTATGAGCAAAAGAATGACATTTATGAAGTAGAACTGCACAATAATGGGAGATTGGAACAACACAGTTGGAAAAGCCCAGGAGATAAAATGAGATGCCAAATAGATTACATCCTAGTAAAACAAAGATTCAGGAACAGCATAAAAAATACTAAGACATTACCAGGAGCAAACATTGATTCAGATCACATCCTTCTAATACTCGATGTAACCACAAAGCTGAAACAAATAAGGAAAACGAGAAGAGAAAGACAGACTTGGGACCTAAAAAAACTGAAAGAAAGGCAGAATGCTTTCAGCATGAAGTCGGAAGGTCGCCTTAGAAATTTGGAAAACAAACCAGAGACCGTGAATACAGAATGGGAAGAAATTAAAGCCAGCATCAAAGACACCTTGAATAAAGAGATTGGGAAACAAGAGAAGAAAATCAGAAACCCATGGATCACTAAGGAAATGCTGGAGATAATGGATGAGAGAAAAAAATGGAAAAAAATGTTAACAGTGAAGAAGGTAGAGCCAACTATAGATGCACAAACAATGAGTCGAGAAGGGTAACAGATAAAGCTAGGGAAATTTGAATAAAAGGAAAATGTGAGGAAATACAACTGAGAAGTTAGGACGGTATGATATGATGTATGCTAGGGCACTGGAGTTAGAAGATTAGAAGTCTAATGGGATTTGTGGTAAAGCAATTATGAACGCAGATGGAAAAATAGTCGCAGAACCAAAGGATGTAGCACAGGTATGAGAAGTATACATTAAGGAACTATACAGCAAGCAGGCAGGATCAGCACAAATAGAACGGAAGAAGAGGATAACATTGAAGAAGACAAACTTGGGAACAAGTAATATGGAAAGCGAAGTACAAAAGGCAATTCTGGAACTGGATAAAGGGAAAGCTACAGGCAGCGATGGAATACAGGCAGAGGTACTTAAAGTCATGGGATCGGAAGGACTAAAAGTGATTACGAAACTAATTAACAAGCTTTACAACTCGGGAAAGAGGCCTCAGGATTTCTTAGATGTGACAATGATCCCTCTAAAGAAGAAGCCAAAGGCAATGCAGTGTAAGGACTACAGAACGATATCCCTACTGTCACACACTTCGAAGATCATCACGAGGATTCTTAATAAAAGACTAGAGAAAAATGCCGAAGAAATGCTAGGGGAAGATCAATTCGGCTTCAGAAAAGGACGAGGAACCAGAGATGCTATCGGTGTAGTGAGAATCATATCAGAAAGGGCAATAGAATACAGTCAAGATTGCTGTGTATGTTTCCTCGACTGGCAGAAGGCCTTTGATAAGAGTAAATTGGGTACTGCTGATGAGGATATTAAAGGATATAGGTGTAGACTGGAAAGACAGGAGACTGATCGGGAATCTATACGTAAATCAACTGGTAAAAGTCAGGTTGGAGAATGCGGATACCAGCGGAGTACATATCGGTAGAGAAGTAAGACAGGGCTGCTGTCTATCGCCGATTCTATTCAATATATATGGAGAGAGGCTAATGCAGGAACCGTTAGAAGGCATGGGAGATTTCTAAATCAGAGGAAGGATTATAAGAACAGTGAAATACGAGGACGATCAAGTACTCCAGAAAATGATAAATAGACTAGTGATAACAGGTAGGAAATATGGAAATTAATACAGAGGTTTAACTACTGACAAGTATTAAATATTATCTGTTAATAATTTCAAGTAGTAACAGCAATATTCATTTTAATTTATGCTATAAAATCAACTAAATTGATCAATTAACTTTATAAAAATCATTCCATGTACTCTTAATTGGAAATTATCGACAAATCACAGCATTTATTATAATGTCTATATCTATAATACAACCTAAAACCATTGTCATATTGGATAAAATTACAGTTTGTTTTTACCTTTAAAAACGATCAAAGAACATGAATTCAGAATTGAATTTTAAGCCAAAGAATAGTAAGAAAATATTTCTAATCTTCCTAAAGCTTGCATTGTGACAAGACTGCACTTAAAGAGGTAAAAACTGACATTATCGCTTCTGACTTGATCTCACTTCTTTATTCATTGTCTTTAATACTTTGTAAATAACAGGCTAATAAGATAAAAATCGTTATGTTAATGCTATGAAATATGTTTCACATTTTAAAAAGCATTGGACCTCTTGTCGCACACCAGTTCCACCAAAAATAAAATCCTCTGTCATAGTAATAAATGGCATAACACATGACATACACCCCGCAAACATCAGCCTTCTATCTCTTACAGTTAAATTTCTGTTTTGATTTGATTGATTGAACATTTATAAAATAAAATGCACTAAAATAGTATTTGAATAAATTTTCTACAATTTTTTGATGCTCAACTGATGATTAGCCAACCACCGATGGAAATAAGCATAATAAAAACCAACTGTCACGATAAACTTCCATTAGCATAGCAACTTTCCAAAAATTTGCATGTACTCCAAGTGCAGCAATTTTCCCCACAACTCCGCACTTAACGAAAGCACTTGTCGAAATAACGCGACGAAAACGCAGAAAAATCGCAGAATATCGCTGCTTTCTTATCGATGTCTTTCTCATCGATGAACAGAACACGGATGGCCTCACCGAATGGCCCGCCGAATGGCCGCTACCACAGCAACGCGCTTTATATAGGGCGAATATTACCCCTATTTCCCATTCCCTCCTTTTCGTAGGGGTATATCACTTAGTCACGAATTTAACCAATACGAAGTCGAGGAGACGGGCATTTAAACGACCCGCCGTACCCCCTCCCTCGAGCGGCGACGTCAGGCGAGAGCGGGCAGTCAAGAAAACGAGGCAGACCACGGGGAGAGAGACGGCGAGCGAGCTGTGACAGGAGGGGTAAAGAAAAAGGAGAGAAGAGGGAGAGTGACAGAGAAAGGGGACGAGAGAGTGAAAAGTTTCCTGTTGGAGAGACGGTAACAATAAGTCCACAGTTTCTGAAGTGGTTAAGTGTTGTTGATATTTAATGTTATTTTGTTATGTGTACGATATAGCATTTAGTTGGAGCTGTATGTGGCGGTAATCTTTGGGTCGCCACATAATTGGAGGCACCGGAGAGATAGTATTCTGTAACTCTAACTATAAGGGTGCTATATGTTCGGTTATTTTGGAATTTGCAATTTGTGGAATAGTTTTAGTTTGTTTAAGGGTATTTTTGGTTTTTGGTGGTATAGTTCTCCTGGTATTTGATTATATTGTGAATCATTCCGCTTTGTCATCTCAGTCATTCCATCTCCTTTCGAGATCCCTGTTTGTTTAATATCTTGTTATTTCGTAGCAGATATGTCTAAAGAACGCGGTAAAAGGGGCGTTGGAATGCTTCCTGAACCCGCAGAAGAGACCCCGTCGAACGGGGGTGAAATGAAGCCTCATTTCTCGGATTGTGTAAAAGTCGCTAATCAGCTGTTGCTTGAAATTTCCCCTTTCCATGAACCCACGTCGGAGAATTGGTTTAAATTCATATCAGCGGTATGCGATGTTTTGTCTTTGTCTTTGATCCCAGAACATTATTTGTTTACTCTGTTGCTGTCTAAACTTCCGGCTAATTGTCGCCAATTCTGGCTCGCGGTCGTTAACCAGAGACTTCCATGGGATAATATAATAACTAAAGTATGGGATACTTTCGTCTCAAAAAGGGAATACGAACGACTTCTGACAACCAAAATCAAACGATTTCAGATGCCGCACGAGTCCCCTCGCGACTTTTATTATTCCGTCCAAGTTGCCGCTAAAGCACTCGGAAAAAAGTATTCTGAGGAAGAATTCATAGAATTGGTTTTGGAGGGGCTGAATCCTATGTCGCAGTCGACGTTGACCTTCGCTACTCGCCCCCAGACGCTCGGTCAGCTGGAGGAGTTGATGAGTAATGCAGCTAAGGGACTCATGAACCGCCTCGAATATTCGGCGGCTGAGGCGCCGTTAAACTTAGCAAACTCGTTTCCTTCTCCCAATTCACAGTCGGTTGCATTCCCCCATGTAACAATTTGTTTCTTTTGTAATAATCGTGGACATTCTTTCCGAGACTGTCGGCGAAGAGCTAGTGAAAATCGCTCCGCGAGATCCGCGAGAAACCGGCCAGCTATTTCGTTTTCCAATATAAATGACCAACTTGAGATGCCTTTTGTAAATTGCGATGTTCATTCCGCAAAAATTCCAGCTTTATTAGATACCGGCTCCTCCTTATCGATGCTTGACATTAATACTTGGCGTAAAATTCCCCGCACGGGACGAACCCAACAGTGTGACATTACGTGTCGGAATATCATTGCAGCTCGGATTATCTTGACACGATATGTTACATTGAGAGTCCGTATTCAAAACTTATCGTGGCGACATACATTCTATTTGTCCGATTTGCCTGTCCCAATGATATTGGGTCAGGATTTCATCAAAAGGACGCGGATCGTACTTTACCACGACGCGTTTTCCTTTGAAAACTGTCCAGATAAGAAATTCCCTTTCCACTTCAATTCCTACACTTCGTTAGCGTCGTCCGATTCGCCCCCGTCATCAATTGTTAATATGCAATGCCAAAATGCTCCACTTGCAAGCAACACCCATTCCAACAGGGAAAAGGTTTCCTTCGGCGGCGAAGATAATCTGAGTCGTCCAACAAACGAAATAAAATGTCTCGTCGATGGCTATTCCGACGTAATCTCTTCACAATTAGGCCAAACCAACCTGATGTGTTATGAGATTGAATTGCTCGATTCAACTCCGGTCAGATCCCCTCCATATCACTGTTCACCGCCAAAATTGGCCATGATGAGGGCTCATGTCGATAAGTTACTCGCTGACGGTATTATCCAGCCTTCGTTATCAAACTGGTGTTCACCTGCCTTTCTCATCCCCAAGAGAGATGGCTCCGAAAGACTAGTGGTCGACTATCGTAAACTCAATAAGCAGGTCAAGGCCGATAATTTTCCTACGCCTTCGATAGAACACGCCTTACAATATTTGGGCTCTGCCAAATATTTCACGATTCTTGATTTAAATTCTGCCTTCCATCAAATTCCTTTGACATCGCCTTCAAAGGAGTATACCGCCTTCGTCACACCGTTTGGGCTGTATCAATATAATCGTCTTCCATTTGGTTTAACCACATCTCCTCAGGTCTTTTCGAGGTTAATTGACAAGGTGCTAGGTGATTTAAAATATTCTTGTGTGTATCCATACATTGATGATTTATTCCAAGAGCCTCCAAGAACATCTTCGTCATGTCAAACTGATATTGGAGAAGCTAAGGGCAGCTGGTCTCACGGTCCATCCAGAGAAGATGAAATTGGCCCACGAATCCATTACCTTCCTTGGACATCGAATCTCCCATGGCGAACTTACCACTGACCCAGAGAGAACACAAACCCTTTCGGCATTCCCTGCTCCTAAGTCAGTTAAGGAGGTGTCACGCTTTCTCGGTATGTGCGGTTTTTATTCCAAATTTATTCCAAATTATGCGGAGATAGCATCCCCTCTGAATGCACTCCGCAAGAAAGATGTCATTTTCAAATGGACCAGTTTGCAGCAAGATTCTTTTGTCACATTGAAACAATGTCTGTCGTCTCCGCCTGTACTTCAACTTCCTAACTTTGAGGAAGAATTCCATTTGTTCGTGGATGCCAGTCAGGTGGCACTGGGGGGGGTTCTTCACCAAACGTTCGATGGGAAGCTAAAGCCTATAGCTTATGCTAGTAGAACCTTAAATAATTTTGAACAGAAGCAGCCATCTTATGAATTGGAGTGTCTTGCTTGTTGTTGGGCAGTCGAAAAATTCAGGACTTATCTACAGCCAAAACTATTCCATTTATACACAGACAATGGGGCGATAACCTGGTTGTTTAAACATCCCAAGCAACTAGGAAAAATTGGACGAATGGTTTTAAAATTGTCATCCTTTCGCTTTGTAATCCATCATGTCCCAGCTTCTAAAAATAGGGTAGCAGACTGTCTATCTAGAGCGGTCGATAAACCAATTGAGAATCCAACTCATTGTTCTATGCTGTTACATCAAATACCTCTGTCCTTCACAAACATTAGGGATCACCAGAATTCAGATCCGCAGCTAAAACAGCTGATCGAGCAAATCAGACAGGGAAGCCCATCCCACAATTATTTCATTAAGAATGGATTATTATATCATGGAACAAGCAGACTTCAAAGGGGTAGAGTGGTGGTTCCAGATGCCCTCAAGGCCATGCTATTTTCCTATTTCCATTCCTTACCAACTGCTGGACATATGGGCATTAGTAAGACTTCTGAGCGAATCTGTAGGGAGTTTTGGTGGAGTAACATGAAGTCAGAAATAGCCCAGATGGTAAAAACCTGTCATGACTGCCAAACATGTAAACCTAGGAACACCCTTCCCCCTGGAGAAATGAGTTCTACTACTCCTAACTACCCCTGGGAGAGAGTTTATATAGACTTTGTTGGCCCATTACCCAGAAGTCGGAATGGAAATACCTGTGCACTCACAGTCATTGATGGTTTCACCAAATTTACCTTCATTGAACCGGTACGCTCTCAGTTAGCCTCACAAGTTGTTTCCACGTTATTCCAGAAAATCTTTCCTAAATTTGGCTATCCTAAATTCTTGGTTTCTGATAATGGAACCCAGTTCAGATCTGCGCTTCTGGCAGATATGTGTTTTAAATATGGTATAAAACAAATTTTCACAGCCCCTTATTATCCGCAACCTAACCAAGCTGAACGGGTCCACCGAAACCTGAAATATGCCCTAACTATCTTATCTCAACATGATCATAGGAAGTGGGATGAGTATGTCCCCAGCCTAACTTTTGCCTTCAATTCTGCCAAACACAGTAGTACAGGATATACTCCAGCGAGGGTGTTTATGGGAAGAGAACTTCCACACCCTCTAACAAATTTCTGGAGAATTCCTCCACAAGCTCTGTCGGAGACGTTAACACAATCTGAAAGGCAGTCCCTATGGCAAGAGGTGTTAAGAAATTTAAAAAGGTCAAGACTTAGACAAGCAGTGGCATTTAATCGAAGTCATTCAGGGAATCCCTTTAAAACTGGTGATATGGTTTTGTATAAAAGGTTTCCTACTAGTTCAAAGGCGCACCACCAAACCGCCAAACTGACACCACAATGGGTCGGGCCATTTTCGATTAAAAATTTCTTATCTCCTGTGACAGCTGTTCTGGAACTGTCACCCACTAAGGAGAGAATTGCCAATATATCGCATTTAAAATTATATCATAAATAATTCTGTTATTATAACTTGTATGTGCCGGCGTAGGGAATTAGCGACCCCATCGCCCAATGATACTGCATCATTGCAATCAGCACCCAGATGAGAATCTGGAAAAATATATCCATTTTCAGCTTAAGCTATGCCTTTGTGAATACAAAGATGATGTTCGAGGCAGCATACAGGATGTTGAGACCTTTATGTTTGTCTCCATGGCTCTAAATTTTTATTAGTTAAAGTAACCTAGCCATGCTTTTCTTATGTTTACTGGTAATACTGCCTCTATTACCACAATAGTTTTGTGCACTCTCCCCAATTGGGATAGTGTACCTTAAAATGTTTATTACACTGTATGCTATTGTCAAAAGGCTGTGCATCTCAAACAGGGGAAATATACTAATCTAAAACTGTCTCACTAATCATAATTATCTGTACTACTGTGAAAATTAATTAATGTCATAACAATTATCTGTACCACTTACTAAGCTCAAAAAGGTTAATGTCATATTGACTCGAGCCCTTGTCTTAGAAAATAACTGCTGGTAAGTGCCCAGCATAAAATACTGTTTACTTTACTTGATACTTTAAATTCAAAATAATCTTTTGTTAAATTTCGGTACTTCCCACTTGGAACTACCATGAACTCCTTTTTTCTTATAATATCCATTGTCTTTGAATGTGCCCTTGTTGTAAGCCTAAGGCAAGGAGTGGGCAATAAGTTTTGTATCTCAATTCACTGGTGCTATTCTGAAACCACACACCAGAACCTTTCATGATAATTAATATCTGTTATGGTAAAGACATAAGTGGGCCGATTAAATATCCAGCCGAGAAGACATCTCACTGCAGTGCTTAGTGAACACTTTCCAAACCTGCCTTCAAGAAGTGTACTAAACCCGAACAGTGTGGATCAGTGGTGAATGTTTTTCTGTTTCCCCTAAGAACTTCCACGGAAACAGGGGCGCAGACTCGGATTTTCTGAACAGAATAACATTTCCAGTGAATTATTCCCAATATGTTTGAATTATCCCAAAGACAGTAAATAAATTATATTAACAATACTAAAGAGAATTCGTGTGTGTGATCTAATATAAAGAGCGAGTAAGGAAGTGCTACAGAGTAAGGGTGTGAACACTTGGGGGAAGAAATGGTCTAAGGAATCTCCCCCCACCCTTCAAAACTTTATTTTTCTTTGGGAAAACTTTATTTTTTTTCATTTTCTGAGGGAGGATGCAGCAATTTTCCCCACAACTCCGCACTTAACGAAAGCACTTGTCGAAATAACGCGACGAAAACGCAGAAAAATCGCAGAATATCGCTGCTTTCTTATCGATGTCTTTCTCATCGATGAACAGAACACGGATGGCCTCACCGAATGGCCGCTACCACAGCAACGCGCTTTATATAGGGCGAATATTACCCCTATTTCCCATTCCCTCCTTTTCGTAGGGGTATATCACTTAGTCACGAATTTAACCAATACGAAGTCGAGGAGACGGGCATTTAAACGACCCGCCGTACCCCCTCCCTCGAGCGGCGACGTCAGGCGAGAGCGGGCAGTCAAGAAAACGAGGCAGACCACGGGGAGAGAGACGGCGAGCGAGCTGTGACAGGAGGGGTAAAGAAAAAGGAGAGAAGAGGGAGAGTGACAGAGAAAGGGGACGAGAGAGTGAAAAGTTTCCTGTTGGAGAGACGGTAACAATAAGTCCACAGTTTCTGAAGTGGTTAAGTGTTGTTGATATTTAATGTTATTTTGTTATGTGTACGATATAGCATTTAGTTGGAGCTGTATGTGGCGGTAATCTTTGGGTCGCCACACAAGAATTCGACTAACTTTGACTAATAAATCTTTTTCCTTAAAATATTCCCTTGATTGTGTCAACAATTTCCGTTCAGACACCTTTTCCAAAGTATTTTAATCACTTTCAACTGTCTGAAAATGTCTCCATAATTTCAACATTAAATAGTTTACACATCACCAAAGAGTAAATCCAATAAACATTTCACATTACACTGTCGCTACAAAACTAATATTTTTGTTTCTATGAAATTATCTCATATTTTTAATTGATTTACGTTGAATTGGAAGTCAGTAGACTGAAAAGTAAAAGTTCTCCAGCTCAAAGTATTTCATAAAATATGCCAAACATTGAAGCGTTGATAACACTTATGTTAACGATAATTAGCAAATCTTTGAAGGTCTAAATTATAAAATCAATTTTATTCTATCAACAAAATATCCACTTAAAAGATGTTGAGATTTATCACTTTCCGATATACGCTGAAGTTACTACATTTTCACCGTTAATAGATGAATAACTAGCACAATAAGTATTGAACATATAGTAAAAAAACAAATGCATGGTTACACGACTAAATTCCTCCTAGCTATTCATTCAAATAGGTCGATAATTCTCACTGGGAACTTCTTGAGGTAACAGCCAACAAAAGTATCACAAAACAACCAATATGTCAAATGCAATAGGCAAACTACTTAAAAGAAACACACGGAATATACTCACTGTTATTATTTCTTGTTATCACACACAGGAGAATATAACAGCTCAGTCCTGTGATGTCTGCTGCAAACATTCCTATGAAACGAGAATAAAATCTTAAAATATATACTGTAATTTCATGCTGAATAATATTCCAGATTACATTATGTAATGTCTCTCGTGCTAAATCACTGAGATAACATTGGAATCTTTTCTATTGTAACTCAAATTCAAAGATTTGTAATGAAATTAAAGACTTATATTACTTAAGTGGCTTGGTTAAGCTCAATACTTATTTCAAAACCACCTGACTACCATATATTGATTACGGAAATGAATATCAACTAAATAAATCATTGATTTGAATGAATTTTTCGGTAAAGGGTTTCCAACATTTAATAAGTCTAGACAGGAGTTTGCCCGAAAATTGAATACATACTTGGGAAGAAACCTTGTCAATATACTTTCAATTATTCATTAAAATAAAATCCTTCGTCATAGTAATAAATGGCATAACCACATTTCAGCCTTCTATCTCTTACAGTTTAATTGCTATTTTGATTTGATTGACTGAATATTTATAAAATAAAATGCACTAAAATAGTATCTGAATAAATCCTGTACAATTTTTGCATGATCAACTGATGATTAGCCAACCACCGGTGGAAATAAACAGAATAAAAACCAATTGTCACGATAAACTTTCATTACATAGCAAACTTCTCAAAAATTTGCATGTATTCCAAGAATTCGACTAACTTTGACTAAGAAATCCCTTTCCTCAAAATATTTCATTGATTGCTTTAGCAATTTCCATATAGATAGCCTTTTCCAAGCAAAATATTTTAATTACTTTCCTCAAAATGTCTCCATAATTTCAACATTAGTTTACACCTCACCAAAGAGTTAAAAGTCAATGAACATTTCACGTTACACTGTCACTACAAAGTAATAATTTTGTTTCTATGAAATCATCTCGTGTTTATAGAGCATACTTAATTGATTTATGCTGAAATGGATGTCAGTAGATTGAAAAGTAAAATTTCCCAGGTACAAAGTATTTCATAAAATATGACAAAAATTGAAGCATTGATAACACTTATGTTAACGATAATTAACAAACCTTTCAAAGTCGAAATTATAAAATCAATTTTATTCTCTCAATGAAATATTCACTTAAAATAAATTGAGATTTATCACTTTCCAATGTAAGCTTAAGTTACTACACTTTCACCATTAATAGATGGAAAAATTAGTACAATAAGTACTGCACATATATAGACGCAATTAAAACACATGCGTGGTTACACGACTAAATTTATCCTATCTATTCAGTAAAATACGTCGATAATTCTCACTGGAAACTTCAAGTAACAACCAATACAAATGCAATTGGCAAACTACTTAAAAGATTGTACTCACCGTTAATATGTATTTCTTGATATCACACAAGGGAACATGACAGCTGTTCTGTGACGTCTTCTGCAAACATTCCTCTGAAACAAGAGAATGAAATCTTAAAATATGTACCTACTGTATTTTAATTCTGAATATTATTTCTGATAACCTGATTACATTATGTAGTGTCTCTCGTGCTAAATCACTCCGATAATATTCGAAAATATTGTATTGTAACTCAAATTCCAAGATTTGTAAAATATAAGACTTATATTCCTTAAGTTGCTAAGTTAAGCTTAATACTTATTTCAAAACCATGACACTAGTATGTATTGATTACGTAATTAATATCATTTCAATAAACGAAATACAGCATTGCTTTGAATGAATTTCTCGATAATGGTTGCCAAAATCAAATACAGCTGCACACGGAGAATTCTGTCTGAAAACTGAATAATTAGGAGAAAACCTTATCAATATATTTTCAGTTGCGCATTAAAATATTATTATTTTATCAAACATACGCTTTAACGAGATTAAAATACACGAAAATGAGATGGATTACCTCAGAAACTCATATCAAACTCCCACCGTTGGCCAATCTGATCATAGGCTAACACCGTATACATATATCATTTCTAAAAATCAAAGTTGATAGAAAACGAACCTTTACCTTCAAACTATACGCTTACACAACCACTCGACAAATTAATAACCATATTCGTCTCAACTTGACTCAGTTCACCCAAAATACACGTGATTAACTTTCACCAAGGAAAATAATTGCATAGATCCACATATATCTTATGTAAAGGTCTCCTAATTAATGTAAAGATTATGCCGACATAAAATTCAGTGAAGAGATCAACCATTTCGTTTAATTAAGAAATAATTTCACAAAAGCTATGAACTAAGGATCAGAAGAAATAATGACCTTGAGACAAAATTGAACGGTAATATTAATGCGATGATGCTACCCCGATGCGGCGTTCCGACAATTAAATTTTCGCTTAATTCTAACTAAAGCATTTAAAACCGACAATCAATCACAGTAACACGAGGTCGACGTAAATCTCTTGCGAATTACGAACGGAAAGTTACTTACCCGTTCACGACCCTTCTCTTCCTGGACGTAGAATTACACCCAGACCCCCCAGACCCATCCCCTCCCCCACTTTCATTTTGAAGCGCACCCAGTGACACCTATCAACAAAGATGAGCGTAACTTGAAACTCTGAAAACCGTTGAGTTGCCAGGGGCTGATCAGAGCTAACCTTGCAATGGAAGCGTATCTATGCTGCCTTGAATTGTGGAGTGTCTAGGAAGACCACATACGGTTGATGATTTTAAGGGAGCAATCCTTCAAAAAAATAGGACTATTAAAAATTTTATGGGACATATTTAACTTTGAAATTAAACAATAAAGAAATAGTCTTTGAAAGTAGATCAGAAAAATTATTTTTTAAAAACAAATCTATACAAAATATAGGCTTAGCAAATAATAAAAACAAAACAATTATTCTTGAAAAATAAAACTAAACTGCACACAACACTAAGAAAATATTCACAAATAGTTTTCACCACAGTAAGAAATAAACAATATTTCTCATCAGATTTTGTGCACTTCAGAAGATCTTCGTTAGTAAGAACATAATTACAAGTCTATACAAGAAAGACAGTTGTTTTTCACCTGCAGCTCTGCTTTTACTGCACTTATGTCTAATATGTTCCTATTATCAGTCCATGTATTATGACAAAGTAAATAAATAGTGTTTCCACAAGAGCATTATAACCAGGTACTGACTTAATAATTTGTATCAGCTTACAAAATTATTTTTTCACAAGATTTTAATATCCCATTCCATTTATCTAGGAGATGAAATCTCATTTGTAACTTTCCATATAAGTGGGTTAATTTCTGTAAACTCTTCATGTATTACATTACAAATATTCAGTTCTGGAAATGGAAAATATTACGAAACAAAACCAGGAGGAAAAAATTTGGAACTAATCACCGATATTTTCAATACATGTGAGGTCTGGGTTCATTCTGACTCATTCCAAGCACTGCATTTATTACATTAAAATACAGGACATGTGGTTACCCTAATTCAGTGCTTCTCAACCTTTTCTGCTCCACGGCACACCTCCATGTATGCTTAAGAACACCACGGCACACCAAACCATCCCTAATTAATTTCACTTGGTAAATACTCATTTTTAAAGATAACAACTAGTCTAACAAGTAAAAGTTGCAGTTATATTAGATTGTTACGATTGGTAAAGCAATAATTGTATAATTTTATTGTACATTAAATACATACGATTTAAAAATTAAATATCTTCAGTGTGTGCGGCACACTAGTCCCTTCTTCCCGTGGCACACCAGTTGAAAAGCACTGCCCTAATTGTATCTGAAATCAATGTATCTATTTTCATAAAAAAATTACAGGACAAAGCACATCCTTATTGATTTCACACAGGACGTGGGACATTTGAGGAAAAATTCCTTAAAATATGGGACATGTGGTCACCCTAACAAAAGAGTGTCACTCTGGTTTGTGTGTGTTGTTAACCCGGAGACTAGTCCCAAAACCAAGAGACTCTGGGTCAAACCTAGAGAGATGGAAACCAAGGTTTGAAACTGTAAATAAATGATAATGGTAAAAACAACAAATAATGTTCTGGCCACTATTATGAGAATTCAATATTTGAGTTTTGTACAGCAGAAAGAAAAACTGAAATCAGCAAAGTGAAATTACTGTGCATCTTTAGTATCAACAGGGGAATATTTCATTCAGCAGATGAATATAAGCATTTGAAAATTGTTTGCAAGCAATGTGGCCTATCTTACTGTTCTAAATTTATCCAAGCTAAGATTCTAGTCATTAAATTCTTTATATTTTACTTTTGCACTGTTGGCTTAAATTCATTATCACCATGAATTAGGTCATTTATTGATACTAGATCAGAGCTCTGCATCCATTTAAATTTCTCCGCACACTTAAAGGTTTGCTTGAATTTCATGGAATGTTAAACAAATTTTAAGAAGTTATCCCCCTGCAACCAAAGAAAGGAAATAATTACCTCTCCCACACAAATGAAGAAAATTTATTATTAATTTAGAGATAACGGCATTAAAAAATAAAAACTTTTCATGATTTGGAAAATTTGGTAATTTTTTTTTCGTTCACAGAAAATGATTCTCATAAGAAATCCTGAATGTGATGGTGAATAGTTACAATCTCATTGTCAGATGCATCCAAAAGTAAAGAACATTTTTTTAAAATTAAATTTTAAAATGCATATTTGATTTTTTTGTGATATTGGATGGGATTGAAAATCACTTAATGGATTGCTGATGAAGCCTAAGACCAGCTATGAAGTGAATGTCAGATGGACATGATCTTAGTTGATAAACATTAATCCATATAATCTACTATAATATATTTTGAAGCGTTTTTGTTCATGGAACTCCTCCTAAACGATAAAAGCTAGAATAACCAAATTTGGTAACATTCTTTCTTACATCCTAACTTAGTGAATTGTCAAGGTTTGGTCAACTGGGATTAATCAGTGCTGCCAATATAGGGGATTAACATTTTTCCATAAGATAACACATATGAATCCATTTCTTGACTTGCAAGGTATTCTTCCTTCAAGCATTAAAATACATAAATATGGACAGATTTTTTTCGTTTTTGCTTTATTTGATGAAGAAAATCTATACTATCTTATTCCTGTGATCTTTACATGTTACACTGTCAAAGTTTTCAGAAATACCCTATTTGTTTAGAAATTTTGTGGATTTTTCGTACCCCTCCCGGGCATTGCCATCATTATTACCTCCGATTCAATTAGCTTCAATGAAGCTTATAAATAGATGAAATTTTAGCGTTATTCGATTCGCACTTCTGTTTAAGCAACAAAACCATCGATGTTTATGGATAGCAACGTATATAGATACTGATTATTATTCAGGAAGCGTTTATTGATGAAAGTAATTGAACCTTCTTTTGTCTATTGAATACTGGAATCTTATATTTTTTGTAAGTAAAATCATTATATTCTACATTATAATGTTTATTAACGTAAATAAGCTCACGTATCTTGTGTACATTTACCAGTCAGTGTTCAATCATGGAAAACTGTACGTTGCTTTTTCAAGACATAAAAGTAAATATTTCAGCAAGGCATAATTACACAAGAAATGAAGCTGGATTTGGCGAAAGTACCGCATATGACCGAATATAGCCCCTCTGTTTTTGGCCAAAAGCGAAGTGCAAAAGTTGGGGGGGGGGGCTATTTTCGGGCACTAAAAATTAGGTGGGTACAAACAAGTGTGCAAAGCTTCAATAATGATGAATTTCATTCGAGCCAGTAAGTGTTTCTATCCATTGTAAGACTAAACTACTCGGGTTGCGAATATTTATTTGCAAGGCTGATTGACGTCACCATATAGGAAGGATTTTTCTATTACCTGATCGCTCTCATTATTGTCAAATTGCAAGTTTTACCGTATTTGCTCGTGTAAGCCGAGACCCCATGTATTCCGCGCACTCCGGTTTTTGGGCCAGCTCTAGGGAAAAAAATTTATTTGAGCCGAAAAAGGGTTTTTTAAATCACCAATTCCTATTTCTAAAAAATGCTACGCTCAAGTTAAGCATCTTCACATTCCTACGTGACGAATTTATTGGGTGATCTCTCTATATCGGTACTAGCAGAAATCTCGGTAGTCCTCTTTTGTTAAACACATAACTGTTTTTGTGGTCACATTGGTCATGTTCGGCAGAAATCACTCCGGTAGCGATCATTCTGCTGTACGTAATTTTCCAGCCATATGGTCACTGATCCCTACCGTAGCGGTCGTCATTTTTTTGGCGAACTAAAATTATGATCAGCGATCATTCAATGATCACCACGGTGGCTATGACTTTCATAGACGTATCATAGAATAAAGGAAGCACGCCGTATCTGAACATGGTAGGCATCGTCTTCCGTGAGAACAAAACCCCCACCAACCCGAACTGGTCGCGCATGCGCCGTGGCCTCCGTGACGATTGCAGCAGAAGACTTCGTCGAGTTTGGGGAGCACCCGTTAATAAATTTAAAACTCATTTAAAATTTTTATACAATGAATGAAAATGACTAAATACACCGAAATTCAGAAATAGAATAATAGATGCGGCATGGGTGCTAGCTTAACGTATATTTGTTTACCGACACGACATTTTGGAAAAAAAGGTGAGCGGCAAATAAAAGAATTCGTGTAAGACACGCACCCCCTCTTTTCCACCAGCGTTTTGGGAAAAAAGGTGCACAGCTTACACGAGCAAATACAGTAATACCAACAAAATTAACCTTGCCCGAGAATGGACTAATTGCCTGGCTAAGCTCGAATTGTTAATTACACAAACGAAAGATAGAGCAAAGTGCGAAATTGCTGCATAAATTGGTATGTTATTTCGACTTGCTAATATTGCTGCATTAATTAGTATGTTATTTCGACTTTTTAGTTTATTTTTACTCCCTAAAAATGTAATTTTGTTCAATTCCTTGTCAAATATCTCTCTCGTTAGTATACCCTCTGAATTCTGAGGAACGAATCTGAAAACCTTAAAATTCCAATTAGCATGGCATTTTATCACTCGCTAATTGGTACTTTTTTATTAAATGAGTGCAAGTTTGATATTTCTTCAAATTATACAACGTTTCATGACATTAAAGTCCTAAAAATAATCATCCTTTCAGGGTATTAAAATATTTTCTAGATTTGTGTGAGAAAAATGGGTAGGGGGGCTACATTCGGGGGGGGCTATATTCGGTCAAATACGGTAATATGATAGGAAATAAAATTATCGTTATATTTTAATGCAATAGGCTCGGAAACGGATTGTTACAAGCAAATGTGATTAATTGTTAAGAAAAGCTAGTTGTAATTTAAAAAGTATCTACTATATATTTTAAAGAGTTTGTATGTTGTGCTGTAGTAGCTTCACTAAATGTTGAAATTCAACGGGAAATTCTGCTAGTATCATATAAATGAGATACCATTGAAAAAGGCTTTCAATATATCCCTTACTTTAAAAAACAATATATACGTGTTTCCTATTAAGTTCATTTTGAACATTCCAGATATTTAACACCAGATTATGGTGTTCAGTCAGAATCTGACATTTCTAGCTTGCATTATATTCCCTTGTCTTGATTTTGATTAGCAGAAGAACTATAGAGTATGGAATGAAGGGACAAGGCAAGGAACAAAGGATGGTGATGCTATGGAATGGACTTGAAGACGTCATCACAATTCATTTCAACAGCTACTTGATTATGGTAATGCAAAAGAAACTGATTAAACACCAAAGGAGGCTTTTTAAACTGGGACCTTTGAACAGTTCATTGACAGGCTTCTGGTATCCCTAAAACATTGGCTAGCAGCATATCGCAAAATATGTGATCTATTTGGATTCTTCATCAAGTTTCCAACGATGGTCCCTTATAGCATTAGAACTGCTACAAGTCAGTTAACTAAATTCTACTTCCATGACCTAGACACCAGCTTTGGTGATGAGATTGTTCACTTCAAACGTATCTTGCTATTTTTTCCATCAGAAAACAGAAGATTGTAACTTGGAACAATTTATACACAATTTAAAACTTTCAAATGACGTTCAAGTAACTTTTCCTAATATGAAAATTGATTAAAAAATCCATCTTACATTAATGATCACCACCTCTTGTGGCGAGCAATCTTTTTCAAAAATGAATCATTAAAAATTTGCAATGGACAAGTATGATTAAGATAACTTCTTCGTTGTCTTGATTATAAAGATATTATTGAAGAATTTGTTAAAAAAGAGGCATGAAAAGCAATTATTTAAAATTCCTTTTAACATATTGTTAATATTAAATAGTTCTTAAATGTATTTTGTTAAAATAAAAATTATTTTAAAAATGTAATCATATTGCAGTGCCCTTGCAGGTGCACCTACAATTAATTGTAACCAATAAATGTTACCTTAAATTACAATTAAAAGAATACTGAAACATTACTAAAAATATAAGAAAACTGTAGTCTTCTATTTTTTTATGTCCATAATTAGCTATTAGTAAGAAAAGTTTTACCAAATATAAAATTTCCCTTTTCCTTGCTTTTGTATGATCTGTAAGGTATGGATTAAAAAGTTTATTCGGATGGTGGAGGTCATTTCCTAAGAAGTCTGTAAAAGTATTTAATTACAAATTATAGTATCAAAGACTGTATGGGTGGTCACCTGGCACACGGTAACTGTAAAAGACTCCCATACTTTTCCAACAGTTGTTTAATTAAAAGAAGACGAAAACTTGTATGGTCCACCTTATTTTGACAACTAACAAATGTTACCAATGCATTATGCACCGAAACATATAATAGCCGACTAAACAATTTTATGTACCACTTGTTACATCTTTTACAGTCTAAGAGATAGGGTTGAAGCTTTTGGTCTTTCAAATCTACTCCTCCCATTGCCATATTATATTCTAAAATACAAATAAATTTAAATTTTCCATCTTTTTCCCGAACATTATTACAATGTACATATTTTTTATCCTTCCATTTCATAACCAGTATACCATCACTCCCTTTGAAATATGTTCTCCCTTCCTCAGCTTGGCAGCCTTGACTTCTTTTGGAACATTTTTTTCTATTTAAACTCAAAGTTCCAGCTACGTTTGTGCCCCGATTCATCAAAAATTTAGCCAAATCAGGTGAATTGTAATAATTGTCCATCCATAACGTATAACCTTTTCTAAATAAAGGTTCAAGTAATTTAATCACTATTGCTGATGTTTTTAGTCCATCTGGAGTTTCTGAAGTAGAAAATGTCATGTCTGAGCCAGAGTAAACAATGAAATTTTATAGGTAACCAGTGTCTGATTAGCAAAGCTCAAATGTTTTTATGCCAAATTTTGATGATTTAAAAGGAATTTATTGTTTGAATGACAGACGTCCCTACCAAAGTGTAACAGATTCATCTAAAGCAATATTTACCTTTGGCAGATAGATACTTTGAAACTTGTTCTGAAAATAATCAATGATAGGTTGAATTTTGTAAAGTTTTTGTTTCCGGAATAATTGCATATTTTTGAATTGTCAACAAAATTACAAAATTTTGAGATGCTTTCAAACCTACCTTGAGACATTGTTTTGGGGAAAGTGCTTGTTTCCAAAAGCAGATTTCTCGAAAAGTAAGATCGGATTGTAGGCTTTTGCACAATACCCATCAACATTATAATTCCAAAATAAATGTAAATTTAACCTAAATCGACAGGTTTCCATTTGTTAAACCGAGATCTGAAGGACAATTCTACATTTTTTAAGTAATTCTCTGCATACCGGTTAGTCACCAAAATGAATACCTCAATTAAGGCTGCATCGAAAACGTTTCTGCAAGACTCAAGGACATTAGTAATAGAGATAGTTGGACCATATTTACCAGTGAAAAGAATTTTTTTCAGAATATTACTTTCATCAATATCTGTCCAATGCCATGATGAATGAAAAGCTTCAGCCCTACCTGATGAACCACTGTCGTTTTCGTCTTCGCTCTCTGGAATTTGAGGAAGGGCAGCAAAATCAAATTCGTATTCACTTGAGCAGTCACTTTCTGGATTCGATTGTCTTCTTCATCTTCAAGTAGTTTTTCAATTTCTTCTTCCTGCAAAAAAGAACCACTTTCACTCGAATCCATTGCTTTGCATATAGTGAATATGATAGCAAGGGTGACTCGACTGACTCTCTCGAAAGAAAGTTTTCGACTGAAGCCTATGGGCCAAAACGTGATGGAATGCATACTGGCTGACTCAGAATTTGATAAAGAATAACATAAACCAGATGCCAACGAAGGATAAGAAAAGTGAAAATGAAACAACAGCCTAAAGTGATGACCCCTCCTATAAATTTTAGATTTTCATCGCTATCAATAAATATTTTTTAGTTTGGGAAAATAACTTAGATTATTCCATGTTTGAAAATCATCCTTGAAGAGCTGCAAGTTCTTAGAAAATGACTTTTACCCCTTCATAGAAGTTAAATACGGTCAGTCTTTTACCTTGAAGCTTGCCATTCAATGCATTCAAATGTGCTGTTATGTCTGATAGAAACGAGGTTTACAATCCATTCATTATTCTCCAACTGATGATAGACTTTTTGAATTCCACAGAGAAAGATTTTAATCAAAGCAATAGACAAAACATTTCTCCTACTCAGTTACCTAAACTGCTAAAATAGGCCTATAGCTGCTTTTGGAGTACCTGAATAAAACCATTATTTTTACTCATTATTGCAGGTAACCCATCAGTAATCACAAAAAAGTTTGTTTTTTAGATAAAAATCAGAGAATGTAGAAAATACCTTAAATATATCTTCCCCTTTTGTACTTCCGAACACTGGAAAGAGAGCTCACACTTCTATTACAGAATCATGCTTCACTGAATAAAATCATGCAACCAATGTCAAACTGGCAACATCATTTATGCCTGCAGTTTTATGATGTCAAGAAAATAACTCAGCAAATCCTTAGAAATCCATCTGCATACAGAATATTTTTAAGTACACCCTTCCCTCACCAACCATGGGGGTTAGGTTTCTGAAAATCCCTGTGGCTGGTAAAACTGTGGTTGGTAAATATTTAAGTATATGGGAAATTGTTGGGTTAGGTTCCATAGTCCGTATTACTATCATTTATCGCTTGCATAACTTGCTTATTTCTTAATTAAATACATAATAACTTGCATGGGCTGTTCTTTCCTTATGAGTTCTCAGGTTTGGCATTGCCTGTGATAGCCGCTACCGCCACTACTCCCACTGACAAAAAATGTGATGAAAAATGATCACCGCCATCAATGTGCCAATTGTGGTACTAAGTGCAAGGAATATTTTTTGCTGCTCGATTTATTCCACCCCAGAATGAATTCTTGTTTTAAGAATTCCTTCAATCGCATCGCCTTATGAATTCTTTCAAATGCATCGCGTTAGATCATTCCGGGAAGTGGCAAATACATAACAACACTTTTAGGGAAATTGGGGTGAAATTCCTTGGAACACCCAATCGTTTACACTCATTAACCTACCCACAGATGAACAAGATTCTCAGTGTGCAAGCCTATCTAACACTTCCACTTTCTTATCCAAGCTCATCACATTTCTTGCCCTTTTTGCAACGCTTTCCTTATTTTCACTCATTTTATACTTCGAGGCCATGATTGTACTTAAATTATTACCCACAAATGCCAAAAAATACAAAATTTTAAATGCACTGTAATCACTGTTGTATGCTGATGTGAATAACATGCAACTGAATGCCTCGTGTAGAAAAGCCCACGGTTGGAAAGCCTGGTACTCAATACACAGACTGCGTAGAGGTGAGGGCCACAGTTGGTAAACCCGTAGTTAGCAACCTGTAGTTGGCAAGGGAAGGGTGTACCACACATGACCTGTTTTACTTCCAGCTGACAGCAACGTTACGAAGGACAGCAACAAATGAAAATGGAGGGGGTAAAAGGAGGTGAGGTGATTTTATAACAATTATGAATATGCAGCAACAAACGAAAATGGAGAGGGATAGGAGGGGGAGGGAAGGAGTGTATGAATTCCTAAGGAAACACAGTCGACTATGGTATCAATCAACTAAGGATTTTATATCTTACATTATATCTTCTCCAAAGTTCATTTGTGCATTATCTATCTGTTATAATAATATGCTTACCTTCATTGGACTCAGTATCTCTGTCCATTCCAAGAGCTCTCTCTCTCTCTTTTGCATGTTATGCTTACAATTTTTGCAGTAGTTCAGTTTAATTGAAATTATGGCATCTTTTCATAGTAAATTTCATACCAAATCCGATGATGTGTGTTTTAATTTTCTGCAATTTCGGGAATAACTTAAAAGTTATAAAAACTAAAAAAATTTGTAATCTGCATCTTTTTTTTTTACATACAACATTGTGTCTCGAATTCTATTGATCAAGAAGACAATATTTTTGTGACTTTTGTACTGATTATGACTAACATTTACATAACTAAAAAACATAAACGTTATGAAATTACTATGAAAATTAACAAATGTAACATTTACCTAAAATTTTCTTATTCTCATCTTCTTTTTTGTTTACGTTTTTAAATTTAATGCACACAATTTTCACTACATTTGCCATTTTAAAACTAAATACCTTGCCGATGGTCATTGTCGTGCTCGAAGTCCTATTGTTTTAAGAACTTATATATAGCTTACGGGCGTAAAATTAACGTTTTAGAAGCCGTTTCAATGAGGAGGGTAAGGGGAAAAGGAGAGAGAGGAAAGGAGGGAGGGGGGAAAGGACAGATGGGAAAAGGATAGAGAAAGATGGAAGGGAGAGAGGGGAAAAGAGATAGGAGAGAGGGAATGGGGAGAGGCAAAGAAGGGGAGCTGGAGGAGTTGGGAGGGGGATAGAGAGAGGGAGGAGAGATAATGCAAGAATATAGTAAAAGATGTCTTTAGTAGAATATTTTTTATGGGGATGTCATTTGCACAATTAATTGATTCACATTATTATTAATAAATTAATCGAAAGAAATCTGCGCAAACATTGCGAGGGTACAGCTAATTATATTTGATGAAAATATTTTAATAAGAATAAATTTTGCATTCTGTAGGTTTTAATTTCTTGACGATTAAATTAAATAAAGAAGTTTATTTCATACATTTTGAGGTGCAAGTGGAATAAAGTAGGCAATCTTCCAAAACTTGGAAAAAATATAAAAAGGCGTTTTTAAGATAATTTATTACACAATTAAGAACTATCAAAACTTATCAAAAAATTTGCATTGCCACAAATAAGCTCTGCCCTTGTTAAGGCAACATTGCTATGACATAAAATTATCATTTTAATGGCAGCATTCAAAGATTTGTATTGTTTTCTCACCGAAGGTGTAGTTTCACCAATATTAAACCGTTGCAATATTGCGTACTGCAGCCCTTCTTCCCTCTGAAGAGCCTTCAGAAATCGCCCCATTGTTGGATGTGGGCAATCAAATTGGCACTGAAAACCTCTATGCCAGCCTTCCATCTTATTATTTGTGCGAGGGATTCCGTTGATAGAGCGGCATCATACACTCCCTAGGGAAACAGGGAAAGTAGGTGGTCGTCTTCCTCTCATTCATGTCACCCTTCCAATGTACATTGCCTAAAAATAAGAAATAAGCTCACATCTGTTTTTATTCTTATGGAATATTCTTCCACTTCTTCAAAGCCACTTTCCACTTCATTCTCTAGCAAGAATGCCAATGCACATAGCCTCTTACAAACATTTCTGCAGTCATCACTATTTATGTAGGAGCTGATTAGCCCAAGGCTTTGAATTTTTCTCCATACTGACTGCATGAAATGAAAGTAACGCACTTGAATTGATACACCTACAAACACAATTTGCAAGGATTGGTGAGCTGCAAGCTCAAAGTCCATAATGCAGACTCTTGAACGCAGCCCTTCCTGCTTCTCTTGGAGAATAGTGAATAGCCTTTGGTATGTTGCTCTTGTTTTGTATGGTAATAGTGCATACAAACACAGAATCAACAAATCATCTCTCACAGCATGTACAGTGTATGTCTGCAAAAAAAACTTTGGAGAACTATTGAAAGTTCTGTCACACATCCAATGCGATGCTCTTTGGAGCTGCTTCAGCATTTCATCACTGGCAAAAATTATGATTCAGTCACTATTGTCTTCAGTGCTGAAGTCATCAGATAAAAGGAAATGTACTGATTGCCCAGCATGAATCGCATTGCAATACATATCTGGAATTGTGTACCGAGTCAATATCTTCGGCTCAACTTGGGAATTACTTTTGTAGTCTGTAGCGGTTGTTGCACTACCCTTACAAGTCTTCTGTTCACATCTCCAGGATTGACTGATGTTTGTGATCGATTTTCTGTAAATAAATCTATTGAAAGACATTTTGTCTTTACCTTCTGTGATGTGATTACTTTCATTATGGATCTAAGATATGGGTCTCTGAAAAATAATAATAAGAAACTTATTCTTTAACATTATAGAAAAAATGAATTAATGTTATTAGAAAGAACTTTTACAAACAAAATAGCATATATGATACAAAACAATTATTCTTTAATGAAACAATTCCAAGCGAAACTAAGAACATATTCAAAATAATAGACTATGGTGCATAACTTAGACCGTCACTAACTCCGATTAGGACTTTGAACTTCGAGGCCTAGGCCTCATTCCGAGCTTACTTACCTGTCTCCTCGCAGCAGGGGGAAACTAACCGACCACATCTTTTGCAATAAAATTTCAACTACAGGTGACTCCTGAGATTCGACCATTCGAAATTTGGCCAACTTGAGAATTCGACCAGTCGAATCAACCCAGCCGATTGATCGGTCAAATTAGAAACTAGTTTACGCAAAGTAATTTTCGGCCCACCCGACCATGAGAGGTTTAGTTTCAGTCTAGATATTGTTATTTCTGCTCTAATTGTTCGAATTTGTGCTGATTCGACATTCGACGGTTCAAGATTCGACCACATTTTCAGGAACTCATCCCTGTCGAATCTCGGGAGTCACCTGTATTTGATTTTGTTAACTTAGTGAGATAGTGACTGAAGCATCAAATTTGAGTAAATGTGCTGATTAGGAGCATCTTTTGAATATAATTATACAATATATAATAAGATATTGACACTCACATCTAATCTTATATATATACAGTACTGGACCCCTTATCCGGCAAGCTTGGGACCAGACGTTTGCCGGATTTGGAGATTTTTCAGATTTTGGGTCCTCAGCTTAGTATATACTTGTAATATATCGATGGAGTATAAAATTAAATGATAATTTCACTTTATATCGAATTCTAACACAAAACAATTAAATCTGTTCTGATAAATCAAGGCATCTGTATCATTGAAAATTATTATTACCTAAAAGTACATTGTTTTCTAGAATGAATCTTTCCTCTCTATATAGGCAGCTAAAAAAAATCGGTACAACATACATTGTACAAACTTTCTCATATAATAATGCGTCGTTTAGTTATCTTTAGAAAATGAAAATCGTATGAGCCTGTTTTTAGAAAATCCAATTTTTGTTAAAGATGCCCAAGAATAAACTAGCCTTATACTCATTCATTGAGAAAAATGAAATACGTATTATTACTGTAGATGTATACTCAAGTAACTTAGAGCCGTTTTTGAGAAAATTGAGTTATTGTTAAAGTTGCCTAGAATAAACTAGCCTTATACTCATTTTTTGAGAAATATGAATTATACAGTATTATTGAAGACGTAAACTCAAGTAACTGTAGGAAATTTGATCAAAATCGTTACAGCCATTTTCGAGAAAATCGGATTGTTGTTAAAAATGCATAGAATAAACTACTCTTAATTATTGATCAATGTCAACCATTTCTATGTATACTCTGCTCAGTATGATGAAATGCCTAAGTACGAGATTTCATTCATTTTCACTCTACCGTCTAGACTCCAGAGCCAGTAACAGATAGACGGCATTGCGAAAACCACTTTTTCGGATTCAGTGACACCTAAAATGTATATTACCGTAAAAATCTCACGGTCAAATTTTTTCACAATAATAATACTTTCTCGATACTTCGTAGTAGTAGTAATTAGGTTTTTAGGTGCGTCAACAGCTAAGGTTATATTGCACCGTCAAATTCTCTTACAGAAAATCAACATACATCACAACATCCATGCCCGAAGCGGGATTCGAACCCGCGACCTTTGAGTTAGAAGGCAGGTGCACTGACTACCAGTCTAACCCGGCCGGCTCGATACTTCGTATGAGAGAGTAAAAACCATCACACATTTCAACTATCTATTATTTGTAATAGCTCATTCTTACTTTTGAATTATTTTCATTTCACTCTTATATAGATTTCAATATTTTTAAATGAGAAATTATCTCACATGTTACCTAGAAAATGAACCAACAACATACAATATTTATTTTAATTAAAAATACTCAAAATAATTTCAAACACTAGACTGTATTTTATTTAAATATAAAAATTTCACAAATAAAACTTTGAAAACAGAAGTAATTTTTCATCACAAGGTTTTAATCATAAACCGCAGTGAAGCCACAAAATTTTGCTGAGACAGTTATTCTGTAAACTCACCCGAAGAACAGTTATCATCAGAATGGATATGCGAAGTGGTAGCTGTTGTATAGGCACAGGCTGAAGAAGTTGAAGGTTGAGGCACTGTTGAAACCTTCTTGAACTTGTCCTTCAGAGTCTGTCGTTTCATATTGTGGCGAGCGGCGAGGCAGCCGACAGGCCCATTCAACAAAACCGTCGGCAAGAGAGGCGTTGACGCCTCTCTCGAAGCCTCGAGAAATACCGGCGAAGAAGGCTCCAGAAGGATCGAGGGCTGACACGAGCAGTATAAAAGGGGAGCGCCGAACAGAGTCGGGGCACTGCTTCGGACGGCTGCCTAGCGGCGTGAGAAGAGAGAGAGACCGAGAGGAAGGAACGAGGAATCGTCGAGGAGAGTTGGGGGCCCTTCTGCGGACGGCGGCCGAGCGGCGGATCGAGAGAGAGAGAGGAAGGAGTGAGGCCAACACCACTTGAGAGAGAAAGAATAAACAAAATTTATAAGGGCTACCGTTGTTGTCATTTCCGTCGATCCGTTCGTTACCCACGAACACGGAACATTTTGGTGTCAGAAGTGGGATCGGCGGTATGGACGGCACCGGTAGGTCCTTAGCAGAATTAAATGTTAGGGAGCTGAGAAGTGAGCTGGCCAATCGATCCCTACATCAGGGTGGCAACAAAAGCGACTTGACGGATCGACTGGCGAAAGCACTGAAAGATGAAGGCAAGGAGCCCGAGACCTTTGTTTTCATCGATGAAGCGGCAGGAGGCGGTTTGGCGGCCCTAGTAGAAACCGAAAACAGGGATGACCAAGAGTCGTCTAAAGTAATGACTCTGTTGCAGCAACTGACTACGATGATGCACGAACAAAAGACTGAGTTCCGTGACCAAAAAGCTGCCACCGAGGAACTACGAACTGACATCATAGGGGCCGTAAAACGCATAGAAGCGGAAATAGATGGAAGGTTTAGAAGAGTGGATGAAGAGTTACAGAGGGTGGAAAATGACCTTGCGGGCCAACTTCAGAAAGTGGATGAAAGATTGGGAAACGTGGAAAGGAACGCGCTACGGATTGACCGGCTTGAAGAGCAACTAGACCACATAAGGACGGGGTTGCGTCATTCGTACGCAGGCGCTAATAACCTCGAAGATGGGTCATCGAGGGGCAAGTTCAAGGTACCTGCCTTCGACGGAATAATACCGTGGGCGATTTATAGGACCCAATTTGATGCCGCAGCTCAAGTGAATCGTTGGACCGAGGAAGAGAAAGCCACTGCCCTTGTTCTATCGCTACGTGGGAGAGCGTCGGAAGTCCTTCAAACCGTTCCAGTTGACCAGCGCAGGGAGTTTAGCAGTCTTTGTTCAGCAATGCAGCTGAGATACGGTGACGATCACCTACAACAAGTATACAGACTGCAGTTACGAACAAGAATGCAGAAACCGGGAGAAACATTGCAGGAATTAGAGTCGGATATTAAACGGCTGGCTCGCCTTGCCTATCCAAATGCTGTCCCTGATTTCCTGGAAGAATTACAAACAGATACCTTCGTGAATGCCCTGAGAGACATAGAGTTGCAGCAAGCTGTGCGCATGAGCGGGAAGAGAAGGAGTAGTGAAGCACTGGTATTTGCCCTTACCAACGAGGCAGCTAAACGGGCCTCCAGATGTTTAACCAACGTTAGAGAAGTTTCCGTTGCTGAACACGATGGCGTTCCCGGAAATGAAGCAACCGAGGTGGTTAGGCAGATTAGGGAAGTCATCCGAGAAGCCAGAAGGGAGAGTCCACAGGGAGCACGCCTGCGTTGCTGGAACTGCGGAAGAAGTGGTCATCTTCAGAGAGACTGTAGGACATGGAGAAGAAGCCGTGATATCATCCCAAGTCGCCCGAAGGAACAGGGAAACGAGAACTAGCTGGTCTCGAGGGGCAGAGACTGGCTTCACTAGAAGAGTCCCAGTTCGTGAACATTGGCGAGATCGGCTCCCATTCAGGTTTACTAGCCGAAGGGACCATCAACGGCAGAGACTGTCGTATGGTAGTAGATACTGGAGCTAGTGTGACCTTGGTCGACGTGAACTTAGTCCGTAGGCAACGGATCAAGACGACGGAACCCTGCAGGAAGCTAATACTGAAGACCGTCACTGGAGAGACGGCACCGGTATTGCACGAGTGTGAGCTGGAAATTGGTCTTGGCGGTCGGAAAATTTCACAGCGGGCATACGTTGCTGAAATAGCCGACGAATGCATTTTAGGGATGGATTTCCTACGCCGGAATGGGTGCGTTGTGGATATCACCCGGAACTCTCTGCGTTTAGCGGACCACGAAGTGGCTTTGCTCGAAAACCACGACGGATTGCCTGATTCGCACATGACTCTCAGGACCACCACAATGGTAAAGGTTCCGCCTCGATCAGAAGCGGTGGTTCCGGTGACTGCAAAGGGGAAAGGCCGAAGGATGCTAGTGATAGCAGAGCGGGCTACGTCGAGCAACGTCCCTTCCGGATTGGTAGTAGGGAAGACTTTACTGAACTTTGGCAGTGAGTACATGGCGGTACGTGTAGCTAACTTATCTGATGTCACGTTGAACATACAGGCGGGGTTCCAATTGGCTGAAGGACACCCTGTGGCGACAGTCTACTCGGGAAACGGTATGGGGACGAGCCAAGGCTCCGAGGAGGTGTTTCCGTTAGAGTTAGACGCCCTCTATAGAGACGCATCTCAGGAACTCACACCGGCGGAACGCCAGGATCTTAAGAATCTTCTCAGAGAATTTCGGGATGTGTTCGCCAGGACATTTGGAGATTTGGGACGTACGAATCTTATTCGACATAAGATTGATGTAGGAGAGGCGCAACCAATCAAACAAAGCCCTCGACGAGTTCCTTTGGCTAAGCAAGGTGAAGTGGACTCACTCATTCAAGACATGGTCAGCCAAGGAGTAATCGAACCCTCCTCTGGGCCATGGGCATCCCCTGTAGTCCTTGTTAAAAAGAAAGATGGAACATCCCGTTTTTGTGTGGATTACCGCGTCCTCAACGCTGTCACGAAGAAAGACTCTTTTCCTCTACCTCGCATCGAGGACACATTAGACGCCCTGTCAGGATCAATCTGGTTTTCAACGCTGGATCTCCAGATGGGGTATTGGCAAGTGGAGCTCGCCCAGGAGGATAAAGAGAAAACGGCGTTCGCCACCGTCAATGGACTTTGGCAGTTTAGAGTGATGCCCTTTGGCCTATGCAACGCCCCTGCCACTTTTGAACGACTAATGGGGAGAGTGCTTAAAGGGTTGACCTGGTCTCAATGTCTCGTATATCTAGATGACATTATCATCCTTGGAAGAAATTTCGAGGAAGGACTGAATAACCTCAGGAATGTTCTACTTCGGTTACGTGGCGCAAATCTACGTCTTAGTCCTAAGAAATGTCAACTTTTCAAAAAAAGGGTCGCCTACTTGGGCCATGTGGTATCTGGTCAAGGAGTAGGGGTGGATCCAGAGAAGGTTAGGGTAGTGCGAGACTGGGGGATCCTGAGGAACAAAACGGAAATAAGGAGTTTCTTAGGCTTTTGTTCTTACTATCGGAGGTTCATCAAGGGATTCTCCGAAGTCGCGAAACCCCTGCACCGCTTGACAGAGGAGAAGCAATCCTTTATATGGAACCAGGAATGCCAGGAGTCATTCGATAAACTCAAGATCAGTCTAACAACGGCACCAGTCTTGGCGTACCCACGAGACGAAGGGGATTTCATCTTGGATACTGATGCCAGTCAGATAGGGATAGGCGCCGCGTTGTCACAAATGCAGGAGGGACAAGAAAGAGCCATAGCTTTCTTCAGTAAGATGCTAAGTAAGCCGGAGCGCAATTACTGCACCACTCGATTGGAACTCCTGGCGGTAGTGAAGGCGGTGCAGCACTTCCACCATTACCTATATGGAAGATCGTTCACCATAAGGACAGATCACGCAGCGCTCAAATGGCTGCTGAGGCTGAAGAATACTGAAGGCCAAGTCGCGAGGTGGATTGAATGTCTTCAGAATTACAGTTTCTCAATAATTATTAGGAAGGGAAGAGCTCACGGAAATGCCGATGCACTTTCTCGCCGTCCATGCATAGCGGAATGTCGTCAATGTCGCCGAATAGAGGACAAGGACAAGTGCGTAACAGTCGAACGGCTGCAGCTCCGAGCACCAGAAATATGGGACACTAATGCAATACAAAAGGAACAAGAACAGGATATGGAGGTAGGGCTAATACTGAAATGGAAAACGGATGGTAAGCGTCCACTTTGGGTGGATATTTCCGACACTAGCGCAGAGGTAAAAAGTTACTGGGCACAATGGGACTCCCTGGTAGTTGAAAACGGAATACTCAAGCGGCGCTGGGAATCAGCAGATGGAAAGTCGTGCCGTATGCAGTTGGTGCTCCCGAAGTCTAAGGTGGCGGAAGTACTTCAGGAAATCCACGGTGGAGTGTCTGGTGGTCATCTCGGAGTCAACAAGACCTTAGCGAAGATCAGGGACCGATTTTATTGGCTTCACTGCAAAGAAGATGTGGAAAGATGGTGCAGAAAATGCGACAGCTGTTCCGCCACAAAAGGACCAGGGAGAAGAGCAAGGGGGAAACTAAAAATCTATAACGTCGGAGTCCCTTTCGAACGAGTTGCATTGGATATCGCCGGACCATTCCCACGGACGAAATCCGGGAACAAATATGTGATGGTAGTCATGGATTACTTCACTAAATGGCCCGAGGCTTATCCGCTACCAAACCAGGAAGCATCCACCGTGGCGGAAGCATTAGCAACAAACTGGGTTAGTAGATTTGGCGTTCCTAACGAGCTTCACACGGACCAAGGGCGGAATTTTGAATCGGGAATTTTTCAGGAAATGTGTCGTATTCTAGGAATGCGGAAGACCCGAACAACCCCGCTCCACCCACAGTCAGATGGGATGGTGGAGCGTTTCAACCGGACACTGTTGGAACACTTGTCCAAAGTAGTGGACGAGCATCAGGATCGCTGGGACGAGCATATACCCCTATTTTTGATGGCCTACAGAGCATCGGTTCATGAAACTACGGGCGAAACTCCGTCGCGAATGGTGTTCGGTAGGGAGATAAGGCTCCCTTGTGACATAGAGTTTGGTCGACCTGGGTGTGATGAACGCGATAGCAGCGAGTACATTGCGGAACTGCGGGAGAGAATGGCATGTGTTCATAACCACGCGAGAAAGCATCTTCGATTAGCCACGGAAAGAATGAAAAGCAGGTATGATGCTTGGGCGAACTCCTCGGGTTTGGGGAGGGAAATCTAGTGTGGCTGTACAACCCCCAACGAAAGAAAGGGAAGTCCCCCAAACTTCAATCAAAGTGGGAAGGTCCGTATAGGGTCATCAAGAGAATTAATGATGTCGTCTACAGGATCCAGCGGAGCCCAAAAGCCAAAATGAAAGTCGTGCACATCAACCGGCTTGCACCATATCACGGGGCAGAACCATAGCCGAGTTCGGGACGAACTACCATTTTTTGTGGGGGGGCAGTGTGGCGAGCGGCGAGGCAGCCGACAGGCCCATTCAACAAAACCGTCGGCGAGAGAGGCGTTGACGCCTCTCTCGAAGCCTCGAGAAATACCGGCGAAGAAGGCTCCAGAAGGATCGAGGGCTGACACGAGCAGTATAAAAGGGGAGCGCCGAACAGAGTCGGGGCACTGCTTCGGACGGCTGCCTAGCGGCGTGAGAAGAGAGAGAGACCGAGAGGAAGGAACGAGGAATCGTCGAGGAGAGTTGGGGCCCTTCTGCTTCGGACGGCTGCCTAGCGGCGTGAGAAGAGAGAGAGACCGAGAGGAAGGAACGAGGAATCGTCGAGGAGAGTTGGGGGCCCTTCTGCGGACGGCGGCCGAGCGGCGGATCGAGAGAGAGAGAGGAAGGAGTGAGGCCAACACCACTTGAGAGAGAAAGAATAAACAAAATTTATAAGGGCTACCGTTGTTGTCATTTCCGTCGATCCGTTCGTTACCCACGAACACGGAACAATATGTTTTGGTCTCTCTTTCTGGAATACTTCTTGTATTTTGTAAATCCACGTAATATGCTGCTATGTAATAAAACTCTCCTGTTCCATTCCACGAATTAGTTCTTCTGTTAATTGTATACACCTATCAATGGATACTTTTTCTTTTCATTCAACACATCATCCCCTTCAGTATCACTCTCATTTTATTATGATTCATAACCATATTGCAAATTTTACTATCTGTAAGTTAGAGGTAAACTGCAGCTCCGTTGTCAATGTTTAAATAATCTTCAATAGCTTCTTTATCTACCAATTTTGCTGTATCACATTACAACATTTTTGCAAATGCTAATAAGTCTTCAACAATTTCACTTTCTTCAGAAGAAGGAAAACCTTCAAAATTGGGTTCAGTTTCATCAACATCATTTAGAAATTTAGTGGATGGCCATAAATTGTGCCATCTATTCAACAAAGTAATCTGGAAAACATTGTCCCAAGCCTTTGCAACACTCCAAATAGCATCCTTTATGCTAAATTCTTTTTGGAATTGGGTCACTGTCATTCCTTTGTTACACACTATAAGGATTTTTTGCATGAATTCAGCCTTGTATCTAGTTTTCAATGCTTGAAGAATGCCTTGGTCCATTGGTTGGATAAGCGATGTACAGTTAGGAGGTAAATAAATACCATAAACATTGTCTTTAATGAGAAATTCAGCATCAGAGTGTGCAGCACAATTATCAAGGAGTAATATAATTTAGCAATCCACAGGAAGACCTACAGACTGAGAGTGAGCCCTGGCTTCGGGGTCAAAATGGTTCTCGAACCAATCAAGGAAAATTTGCTGTCATCCATACATGCTTGTTAGCCTAATAAACAACTGGAAATACTCTAATCCCCTTGAAAGGCCTAGGATTCTGGCTCTTGCCAATAATGAGCAATTTACACCTATGAGTTCCTGCTGTATTTGAACACCCCAATATCGTAAGCCATTCCTTGGAGTCTTTGAATCCCGTTGGTGCTGACTCACCCACCGTTACGTTTTTTTACTTTCTCATATATGAAATATATTGAGAAAGTATTGTTATCGCGAAAAAAATCAACTTCGACATTTTGATGTAAACATACGTTTTAGGTGTACCTGAGCCCGAAAAAGTGGTTTTCACAATGCTGTCTGCCTGTTATTGGCTCTAGAGCTTAAACGGTAGAGCGAAAATGAATGAAATCTCGTACTTTGGCATTTTATCTAACAGAATAGAGGCTATGAAGAAATGGTTGATATTGCTCAATAATTAAGGGGTTTATTCTACGCATTTTTAACAACAATTTGATTTTCTCAAAAATGGCTCTAACGAGTTTGATCAAATTTCGTACAGTTATTTGAGTTTACATCTTCAATAATACCAAATAGTTCATGTTTCTCAAAAAATGAATATAAGGACAAATTTAGCAACAATTGGATTATCTACAAAATAGTTCATATGATTTTCATCAAATTTCATATAGTTATTTAAGTTGATGTTTATAATAATTCTACATAGTTCATATTTTTCTAAAGATAACTAAATGACGCATTCGTATGTGAGAAAGTTTGTACAATGTATGTTGAGAATATATCACAAAAACTTTTCTGGGAATATATTGCAAAAACAATGCCGACTCGTCTGCATTGTACACCTGTTCTGTTGTTAAACCCTCTTTCGATATCATTGAAGAAAATTCTTTCAAGTATTCCTCTGTGGCTTCATGATCAGCTGCCGCATTTTTTTAGTAACACTTTATCCATGTCAATTGTCTTTGACTGATGGAGTGTTTTTCTGTTGATTGTTAGTTTTTGGAACATCACATTCTGCATAAAATTTCATTAATTGACTCTTTTGCTTCTTCAAGTCATAAACAGTCGATGAACTAACACCAAACTCATTGCACATGTTTTCACTGAAGCACCTTTCTCTAAATCCTGTAGCAATTTCACTTTCTTCTTAATACTAAGTGTTAAGTGCTTCCTCTTAGCATTTACGATAACCATGGGATTTTTCCACTGATCTTTTCGACATTTTTATAAAAAGAGCACAACAAAGATTTTAAATTCATGACACATAGCATATTCTAACAAAACAAGAACGATAAAACAGCAGTGCAATTATCGTCGTTTTTTCCAGTTCGCGAAAATTTCCGGTATCTACGAATTTCAAATTGGTAACCACACAAGTTTTTGCCGAATTTCAGGTCCTGCCGGATTTTGGAATGCCAAATAGAGAGTCCGATACTGTATATCATAATTATGTGGAATATGAATGAAAATCACTTGATATTGAAGTTCCCACCACTGAGGATCGACCAATCATATTGTTTCCAATATGGAGTTTTTTATTTAACACGTTGATTTCATCGGGGAGAATATTGTCCACTTTGTTTTCAATATCATCTTGTCACAAAAACTCTAAAGAGGTTGGTATTCCTGGGTGTCAAGATTAGATGTGAGCATAAATATCTTATTATATATCATATAATTATGTTCAAAAGACACTCTTAATCAGCAAATTTACCAGAATTTGATGCTTCAGTCACTATCACACTAAGTTAAAAAAATCAAATAGTTTAAGTTTTATTGCAAAAGACGTGGTCCGTTAGTTGCCCCCTGCTGTGAGGAAACAGATAAGTGAGCTCAGAATGAGGACTAGACCTCGAAGTTCAAAGTCCTAATCCAAGTTAATGATGATCTCCGGAGAGGTCAGTTTTGAAGATGGTCCTAACTATACACCATGAGCCATTTTCAGTAACTGTTGTAGCAGCTTAATCTTAACTATTTACCACATGAACGGACAATTGTACAAAGTATTTCTTCACTATTACATAGAATAAGATGTCAAAAGTTTCTACATCATTGCTAAACGTTACAGCATTAAGACTTGAAAAATAATATTTAGAATTTGGATTACTCGAAGATTCTTCCTTTAGTTAAAAATTTCAGTACAAATTATTACGATTAGGAATAAATGATAAATAAAAAATCAAATATTCTCCAATAATTTAATACTGTTTTACTTAAAGTTATAAAATGAACAAATCATTATGTAAATTTAATAAATCACTATATAAATTTAATAAATGATGGCTATACATAAATTATGATGCATTCATATTTGCATATGAAAGTTATTTGCAAGCACCCTTATGTATCCCATAAGTTCTCGGGATGCACGCTCCCCTAAAAGCACAGAGTGTTGGCTAGCGACAGGTTGCAAGCCTCTGGTTTAACCCTCCAACTGCTTATCCCGCGATTTCCACGGGTAGCATGACCGATTCAATTTTGCATATCCCGTGATTCTCGCGTGATCATATTTTTTAGCTCTATTCTCCCGCATATCCCGTTTTTTCCCCGTGCATACTTACCAAGTGATTTTCTCGGTTTCCTTCTACACGTAGTTCACATTTAACTTCAATAGATGGCGTATGTGATCATTTATCTTTATGTGAATGAACGAAGCGGTACTCAACGTGCCGGGTATTCCCTCGGTGATTGAATGCCAGCTAAGCCAGCCAGTTTGAATCTTCTTCTGAGCAGCTAAGGATAACTTTGTTAAAATCTTTATTTTTCCGTGTGATACAGAGACTTGTATTTCGTTACTGGAAGCCAATGTATAGGTGAGGAGGATTTTTGCTTTTTCGTTTTGTTATTGGAACAACTGCATCAGTGTTTTTTATGCATTTTTTGTATAATTTAGCGGATGTTTTATTAGTTTTATATTTTATTTATTCAGGGCTTATAATGGCTTCTTGTAGCAAAGATAACTCTAATTCTAAGCATAATAATGAAGTCAATGACAGCGAAGATTACATGCCCGTAATGGAGAGTGATGATTCGGACAATGATTCCATTCAGCTTGAAAGCGGGGACAGTTCAAGTGAAGAGGATTTGTCAAGTGTGGATGAATATGAATTGGAAAATAGTGACGAGGATATAGAAGAGTCTTCCAGAACATGGTATGAGTTGGACATGCAAAATATTCGACCTCCACCTCCAAGGTTTCCTTTCACTGCAAAACCAGGTGTTACTGTAAATGTAAATCCCGAATTTAGACCATTGGACTGTTCTGAACTTTTTTCGACAAAACAATGTTAGAAATTATTGTAAGAGAGATGAATAGATTTGCTGAACAACATAAGAATAAGCATATTTATAAAGAGAGATCACGTTTGAAAAATTGTACACCAACTAGTGAAAAAGAGATGTTATTTTTTGCAGTGTTGATGTTACAAGGTATCCACAAGACGCCACATCAGGTAATGATGTGGTCAAAAAGAAGAATTCTTCATGTACCAATTTTTACTGAACTAATGTCACAAGAAAGGTTTCTATTACTCATGAAATTTATCCATTTCTCTACCAATGAAGAAATCAACAAAGCAACCCATCCAAATCCAAAGTTGTGGAAATTTTACGAGGTAATGGAACATTTGCGTGGCAGATTCATTGATATATATTCTCCTGACCAAGCGCTTAGTCTGGACGAGAGTTTGTTGCTTTTCAAAGGTCGTCTTGCTGGGAAAACCTATATTGCGAAGAAGAGGGCTCGTTTTGGACTGAAATTCTTCGTCTTGTGTGAGTCAGAGTCCGGATACATTTGTGATTTTCTGTTATATATGGGTCAAAGCACAGTGTACAATAGAAAATATGATAGTTTATCCATTAGCACAAAAATCATTCTTCATTTGATGGATCATTTCTTGGGGCAGGGATACTGTGTGATGGTGGATAATTGGTATATGTCGCCGCAACTCGCTGACCTTCTGGTTGAACACAAAACTGATATATACGGCACGCTGAACAGCAGAAGAAAGGATCTTCCAGAAGGATTTGCGAAAAAGAAATTGAAGAAGGGGGAAATTCAGGCATTCCAAAGGGAGAAGGTAATGGCTTTGAAATGGCAAGATAAGAAAACAGTTTGCCTAATGAGCACTATTCACAATTCCAGCACAAAGGTTGTTAGGATAAAAAGTGGGGTAGATGTGGTAAAGCCAACAGTGGTTTGCAACTACAACAACACCATGGGTGGAGTTGATTGAAGTGATCAAGAAATTTCGTATTATCTATCTACAAGAAAGCAGCAAAAGAAATATTATAAGAAGATCTTCAGGCATTTTATTGACCAGGCCATCTGGAATTCTTTTGTTATATATACCAAAGTATCACGTCAGAAACGCATCGATCTTCTCGAATATCGGCTTCAGGTCATTGAGCAATCAATAGAAGAGTATGCCAATCCAAATTTCCGGTCACCAAGAGGAAGACCTAGCGCTACTCCATGTCCTCTTAGACCAAGGGTGGGGAACCTGTGGCCTTTTGTGGTACCCAGTGCAGCCTTATGCAGTGTTGCCATGCGATCCGGGTGGACGATCCAGCAGGGCGCAACCTACCCTTTGAGGTAGTTGAATCAGTAGTCGACTTAGGTCTGCTTTTTCTGTTACACTGAATGAAATGGGGAAATTCGAAACCCTAACATGGGTCAACATCCCAGGAAAAATTTCCTCTTTTATGGCCCAGGGTTGCTGGAATACAAACAATAGCGGCAAAAGATCAATTCACCATAGCAGTAGCGAAGAGGCGGGCACTTAGTGTGGCCACTGCTAATCCGGTACGAAATGAGACGACCCTTCTGGGGTGGCAATCCTTGAACTAGATGCTGTTGACCTCCACAAATCCTTTCTCTGGAAGAATACTAAATTCTTACCCCTTTTCTTTTATTTATCGAGTTTGGGAAAACCCAATCTCTCGGTATAGCTTTGCCAGAAACAGGTTCTATTTATTTCTTTAAAATTGTTCTCCTTCGTGCAAATACATATTCGCTCTTAAATCTCCCTGGGTTCTTGTTGGGGAAGGATCGCTGCCGCTCACTTCATTTTAAAAAGAAAAGGAGTTAAAGTTGAACATCTTGTATACTTCGTTCTTCAACTAAGAGATCACCAGAAAAACTGTCATCACTTCTAAGGGCTCGACCCAAAAAATTCCCAAAAATGCCTACTTTCCCATAAGAATAACACTGAGGGCATATTGAAAATCATTTTAGGGGACTTCCCTTTACCGCACTGAAATAAATTTTGGTGTAACGTTAGCAGAGCACCAAATCTATCAGTTGACGATATCACTTTTTCATAACAAGGGCCAGATTCGACTCCAGATGACCCCCATTATTTCCCATAAGAAAGCATGTCCAGCCAAATCTACCTAGCCGATTTATATGAGATTTTCAGGACTTTTAGTCCTATATGATATACCACCAGAAAAATTGTCATCTTTCTCCTAGGTGCCACGGGTTCGACTCCAGAAATTCCTAAATATGCCTATTTTCCCATAAGAATAACATTACGGATGAGAACCATTTTAAAAGAAAATATCAAAGGATATTTACCGTAGAATATAACTTTAGATTCAAAATCACCCAAAGTTTGCTTAATTCGATATTTAATTAAAAAACCACTTTTTTATTTAAACGTTCGATTAACTACCAATAGCATTGTCGTACTCGGGATCCTCATTATCATCTCGCCTAGAATGACGCATAGCATACTGATAGCAAGATCAGATACGGTGCCTTTCATATACTACAGTGAATCAAAAAGTTTTCAGAAAGATTAAGTAAAAAATGTCACAAATACAAGCTTATTTTTTGAAATAATTATTATATGTGATGCTCAATCTTAAGTAAATCAATGTGTATTAATATTTGGTGAGCTTCAAGAAGAGATATCTACATTGTGACAAAGATAGTGGGTACTATGTGATCTAAAGCGTGATTTAAAAAGTTGCATATGGGTATTCTATTTGCGAGGACAGTATACATTGAATTTCATTCGTGTAAACGTATATAAGCACCGACAACAAACCTTACAAATGTACTAGATGAAGTGCCTGTATGCATGTGACCCACAATGCAGAGTGCAGCCTGATGAGATCTCCCAAGGATGAATTTTGGCCTTCCGATTGAAAAAGGTTCCCCACCCGTCTTAGACTAACAGTCCGCCATTTTGCAAGTCATATTCCACCAAACCCCATCAAAAAGGAGCCTAGACGACAGTGTGCTGTTTGTTGTGTAAAAAAAATGAAAATGGAAAGCGTAAGAGAAAAGAAACGAGAATTTGGTGCAAAGATTGTGGGGTTGGACTTTGCCTGGAGCCTTGCTTCGAAATTTATCATACCAAAAGAAATTTTTGAACTGTAATACTTTGATACGTTTAATGATTTTATTTTTATCATATTTTGTATTCTTTTTCTTTATTCATTTAAAAATTTTTATATAAATATATTCATTCCAATTCGTTCCTTATTTAAAAAAAATAGTTTCTGAATGAAAAAATCGGTACAACATACCTTGTACAAACTTTCTCATATAATAATGCGTCGTTTAGTTATCTTTAGAAAATGAAAATCGTATGAGCCTGTTTTTAGAAAATCCAATTTTTGTTAAAGATGCCCAAGAATAAACTAGCCTTATACTCATTCATTGAGAAAAATGAAATAGGTAGTATTATTGTAGATGTATACTCAAGTAACTGTACGAAATTTGATCAAAATCGTTTTAGTCGTTTCTGAGAAAACGAATTGTTGTTCAAGTTGCCTAGAATAAACTAGCCGTATATTCATTATTTGAGAAATATAAACTATTTGGTATTACTGAAGACGTAAACTCAAGTAACTGTACGAAATTTGATCAAAATCGTTATAGCCGTTTTTGAGAAAATCGAATTGTTGTTAAAGTTGCCTAGAATAAACTAGCCTTATATTCATTTTTTGAAAAATATGAACTATGCAGTATTATTGAAGACGTAAACTCAAGTAGCTATACGAAATTTGATCAAAATCGTTAGAGCCGTTTTTGAGAAAATCGAATTGTTGTTAAAAATGCGTAGATTAAACTACTCTTAATTATTGAGCAATGTCAACCATTTCTATGTATACTCTTCTCAGTATGATAAAATGCCTAAGTATGAGATTTCATTCATTTTTGCTCTACTGTTTAGGCTCCAGAGCCAGTAACAGACAGACAGACGGCATTGCAAAAAGCACTTTTTCGGATTCAGCGACAGCTAAAACAATAAAAATAACAATAATTCAGTGACACCTATAACAATAACAATAAGGACAACAATACTCTCAATACTTTGTATGAGAAAGTAAAAACTAAGATTTAAGGAAAATGTAAGATAATAATTAAATGGCTGTAACATTTTAAAAATTGACTTGATAAAATAAATAACTATATAATTTAATTTGCAAAGGTGTGTATTAAAGAAAAATAGTAACTAAAAAATACATTTTTTTTGACCGGAATATATTCTTAAAATACCATGCTGGAGGGTTAAAGATATAATGCAGTATTTCTCATATCCTGAAAATTTGGATCTTATTGGATTACTGCCAAGAATTGCATTTCTGGTTAATCATGAATCTAATCAATTCAGATCAATTACATTTAAAATTGTTAAATTCTGCAGAGTATAATAACTGCTGGACCATACGCCTGCAGAAATTCAACGAGAAGCATCAAACCAACCTTAAGGCCTACATTTATGGAAAAAGAGCCTGTTTAAGTTTCATCAAAAGAGAGAAATGTGGTTTGAAAGTAATACTTTATTAAATTCATCTTAAACACGGTAACATTATTGTTTAAAATTCAAAGATGTTTTTTGTACTATTGGATGTATTACTTTGTATTGTGTGTGTCGGGTCTGTTCGGTCATGTGATGGTTGGCTGCATTACCGCAGGCGCTGCCATCGTGATGAACAGTTCCCAGTTCGAAAAGACTCTTACCCAGGACGGACATGTTATACGGAGCTCCTATCCTGTTAAAACCATCATAAGTTTTGTTTAAAATAAGTGCAAAATCATAAGTTCTTTAATTGTGTTGAACAACTTCTTATTCCTCGAGTCTCAACACATACAAACCAAACAAGATAAAGTGTGATTTGAAAACAACACGTACTCATCTTTACATTGCATACTTTGGTTGAATGATCCTGTGATCTTGAATACAGCGCCACGATTTCAATTTTATACAGTCCACTAATTCCCTATAAACAAACAATTATAATGAAGTGCTATAATCGAGTTTAATGAATGCATACGTATTGCTTTTGACAACAGCAATAGTTAAGATAATAAAATACAAAGATTTTTATTCAAATAGATCCCTTTATAGGCCGATAAAAAAGTAAGTTATTTCCTAAATCATTACAAAATAATATCAACATCTACTCAACACATCTCGCAATTCCAAAAGAGTTATTGGACTAATTCCAAATCTCGTGTATTTCAAAATATTTATTTTCAAGTTAAACATATTTACATTTAGAAGAAACTCAAATAGGTACTTACTTGAATATCTACGTAAAGTAGGATATAAACGGAAATTTACTTCAAGGTAGACCACCCAAGAGTTACTATAAAAATACCAAAATTGAAAATATCAGAAAGAAATGTATTGATGTAAATTACCCACAAATGTAATAAAACTAAAGGGACTCATCTTAAACAAAAGATAATTTATGCAGAAATGTGTCTGAAGAACGAAATCACAAAAAACACCGACCGCCTAAAAATTTGGAGCAAATGAAATGCGAATTAAACTTTTGTTGCCTCCAGTTTTCACTTATATCAAATCTTCTCATATCAAATAGTGTGTGGCACAAATATAATATAACTACTCATCTTAAACAAAAGATAATTTATGCAGAAATGCATCCAAAGAACAAAATCACAAAAACCACCGACCGCCTAAAATTTTGGGGCAAATAAAACGCGAATTAAATTTTTGTTGCCTACAGTTTTCACTTATATCAAATCTTCTCATATCAAATAGTGTGTTGCACAAATATAATATAACCACTCACCTTAAACAAAAGATAATTTATCAATACCGGAAAGGACGACAGATGCCTAAATGAAAATTTTATTAATCATGGATCAATTTATATATTCATCACACCACTATCCCTTATTACATTTGAAAGGATTAGAGAAATAAGACAAGAAGAAGTACTAACCTTCAACAAAAGATAGGAATGGAAGATATGGCTTCAACACACAATATCAGAAAGGACGGCGGATGCCTAAATGTTCTGAACAAATAAAAATCTTATCAATCGAGGATCAATTTATATCTTCGCCACACCATATTAGGTTGTAGTGTAGCGTTATGGCATCCTAACTGCGAAACGTCGTTGTGCGAAGCGTCATTATGTGAGAGGACTGAAATGTCGTTTTTTACACTGTAAGAAAATTAAAGTAATACAAAGTATAAAATATAATTTACACAATAATGAAAGTTGAGGACAATATAATTACGATCCTTTTTATTACGTAAATAAGTATTTAATAAAAGAATTTAATCTAAACCCTAATTGTTAAAGATTAAAAGATGAGTAATGATGACTTGCACATACGCCATTGATACTCATGGCACGAGTTTAATTACAGAAATAATGCTGCCGTTGCGACTAAAAACATTTGCAAAGTTTGCGGTGAAGTTCTCAATGTTTGAACATGTGAGCGTGGGTTTCGTAAGTTTCGAGTGATCGCAATCGATCTGGACGAGCAGTCAATTTCAACATTGATTTATTTATTTAATGATGAATACTGCAAGTAGGTTATAGCCAGGTGGTGACGACTGCTAAATATTGAATCCACAAAATGACTTTACATTAATTAAAATTAAATAAATTACACGTATTTGCACACTATACATACAATAATAATTAATTTATCAATAAACAAATAATTATATATAATTTACAACTTATTCGATTCAACTATTACCTATTCTTATAGAGTTTAAAGTTTTCTAGGTTCAAGATGGGCCTTCACGGCTACTGTAGCGGTTAAGGGGCTCACGAGATCCCCACCATACTTCACCCCATCAATCATTCTTTTACTTCCTCCAACTCCATCATCATTTGTTACAATTTACAATATTCCCTATTATCAGACTAACTTTTTCTTAACTATTTTAACATTTTTTGGTAAGGATTTGAAGAGCTCTTCAGGGAACATGTACCAATCCCAGATTCCCCTATTAAGAAAAGAATATTTGGCAATATTTGTTTTTTGAGAACTGAATTTAATTTTAAGGTCTCATTGATGTTCTCCGAGCTAAGCTCCAAAACAGCTTACAGATGTTTTATTTACTATAATCAGGGCCGCGCCGGCCTATGGGTGCATCGCACCCAAGTGGCAACATATTAGGGATGGCAATTCACAGGTGGAAGCAAGAATATATCTTAATTTTGTGTTTTTACAAACGTAAAAATGTCCTTTACATTCTGCAGTGTTTGTAAACTCATGTGACAACCGCCTTCTATATTAAGTACTTTTACGTAATATATTGAGATGATTCGTATACGAGAATGTTTGCACAATGTGTTTTGCACAATTTTTCTTAAATTAAATAAAACTTATAACCTAGAAAGGGAAAAAAATCTGGGCCAAGGTGCTTTTATAAGTCCGTAAGGGGCGGCATAAACTGCTTGCACCCGGGCGGCAAATATGCCCGGCGCGGGCCTGACTATAATGGTAACCAGCTAAGTCAGCATGCATAGGCAAATACGCTAAAATTCTAAGGAATTTGTAAAACACCTGAGAGTAGTTTACTGCTCCCTTACTTGAGATGATTAACCCTCTACCATAATATACTCTCTACATATTTTATAGCTTGCTAGACAAGAAGCATCAATCTTTTAGCCCAGGGGTCGGCAACCTTTCACAAGTGGTATGCCAAAATCACACCAATGTATGGTCTCGCATGCCAGTAATATATATTTTAATTTAATTTAATGATATTTTCTTTATTTCACCCCCTGGTTTACTTAAAAAAAGATCAAATTCAAAACGGTATGCATTTGTACTAATTTGTCTGAAAATCCATATTTTGTCCATTAGTCACCAAAGCAGCGAGAGAGAAGACGAGACGGCAGGCACATGAGCTATGAGAGAACAGTGCTAGAAAATTAGAATAAGCAGACTTTAGAGGTGAATAATTACTCTTTACTATTAAAAACAACTTTAGTTCACTAAATGTTCAAATATCTGTAATTGTACTAGAGCTGGAACTATCCGGATTTAAAAACTCCGAGTATCCGGATTTTTAATGAAAAGGATATTCATAATCCGAATATTCGGATGTTCGGATAGTGTCATGCGCGAGAATTAAAATGCCCAAAATCCAGATTATCAACTGCTATCTACAACAAATAATACAACTAATAGTAATTGATAAAGCACTTTTATTTTTAAAAAGTGAATTATAGTGCGAAGAAAAGACAAGGCACACAGCCTAAAAATTGGGAAATGCTCTCAGCACTGGAAGCAATACCAACACCTACTGATGCAACAAGTCGCGATTCTGGTACATAAACATGAGCATGTTCACATTGTCCGGTGATAAACAGCTTCGCTTTGCTGTTACGACGTTGCCTGCTGTAGAGAAAACATGTTCTGAGCTTGCAGGAATCGCCAGGTACATGCGAGCCAACTTAGCTACCCTCGGGTAACTTTTCACGTGAAGTTTCCACCACTGCAGGGGGTCGGTATGAATGTCAGCTCCAAGAACAGCCAGATAGGCCGTAAAGTCATCATCCTTGTGTATAGGAATGTTGAATAGAAAATCTACTGTGTTTTGGGCGTCCATACCAGCACGACTATCGTCACTAGCATCGCTGTCTGCTGCTGTAGCCGTCGCATTCAAGAGTTCTTTTACCGCGTCTTGAACTTCTTTACGCTCGCCATCTGTAGACTCCCATAGCAAGTTCTTGTAGCGAGGATCCAAAAAGCTTGCTATCTGAGCTGGGAACGCCTTACTGTCCGCGTTGCACTTAAGCATAAATCTCTTGATGAGATCGGTAGCCAAATAATTCTTCAATGCAACGGCCATCCGATCATCGTCGCCTGAAGTGCGTAGGTGATTGTCAACTATGGTTCGCGGTATAGGGCATACCATAGATAGAGTGGCTTTTCCCTCTGAGCACAACAAAGTGTTTGCCACTTCCAAGGGCTTAAGAACTGCGCAAAGCATGTCCATTTCTGACCAATCGTTTTTGGCAAGCTCAAATGTGCGCATAACGCGGGGAGGTGTTACATCGCGGTCATTTAGCACAGCTGTTATTATCCTACGATATTTCACAGTGCGTTCGAAGCAGTAGTAGGTGGAATTCCATCTTGTTTTGCAACTTTGAATTAACTTGTCTGATGGTAGTCCCAGTTGGCCCTGCGTTCTTGCTAGTGCGTTTGACGCAACAGTAGAATGGTGGAAGTGTGTAACAATCGCCTGCACTTTGCGCAGCAAATCCTGACAGCCGGCAGCATTTAACGCCCCATTGATGGCCAGTTGAATGGTATGTGCAGCACAAGGCACATCGCCATACTCATTCAACATCTCCAAATCTCGCACAGCGGCAGAGATATTCGCACCGTTATCGTGGACCACTCCAAGAATTTTCTCGCTAATATCTCATGAGTGGGTGATGTCTTTGATGGCATTTTTCAAATTCACTGCTGTGTGACACTCCTCCATTTCCAGAGTGCTTAGAGTTCTGGACAATAGATTCCATTCGGGGTCAAGAGTATGGGCAGTAACGGTAATATACCCATCATTAGCCGTGGACGTCCAGGTGTCCATCGTTAGAGCGACCAACGTTGCCTCCTCCAACTCTCTTTCTATGCAGGCACGGATGTCATTTTCGAAGGAATCGTGTACCCTGGCTCCACAACAGCCATGAAGTTCCGAAATCCATCTCGATCGGCAAAATACAGAGGGAGCATGTCCACGGCAATCATCTTAGCCAGTGCTTTTGTGATCATTTCCGCCCGATCTTGGCTCACAGGTCGGCGCTCGGCACTCGCCGCCGCACAAGACAACTTCCTCCTCTTCGCATGAGACGTGCCGGTACCGTCAGAGCGGTCGGAGTCCATTGACACGGAGTTGGAGCACGTTGCAGGGTTGGCATCATCCTCAACAGAGTCGGAGTCAACATTGGTCCTGGGCATAGAAAAGAGTGAAAAGAGTGTCATTCAACTACTAGCACTTATGTGAAACAGAAGGAGAAAATTCTAGAACATGTGATAAATTCACGTAATTTGATGGCTGGTTTGACAAATTTAAGAGAAGGGCAGGTTTGCATTACCTTAAATTACCTGGTGAGGCTGCAAGTTATTTTGCGCTTTTTAATAACTTTTATATTAATTTTGCTGTAATATATAGTTGTATGTATAGATAGATGTATGCAGGGAAGTGCTGCAGGCAGCCTGGTCCAGCTCACATTAGTCGAGATGTGGGAACGTATCCCCCGATTATAACATGCAAGTCTACGGAAAAACGGTGTTCGACATTCGACAATTCGAGATTTGACCACATTTTCAGTAACGCATCCCTGTCGAATCTCGGGAGTCGCCTGTATATTCAAATACTTTGCCATGTGATCATTAATATTTTGCACTGAATTCACAGAGAAATTCATTTGTACACAAGCAGAACATTGTCTTTGAGAATTTTTATTTCTTCGAGTTTTCTGCCTATCACAAGATGATTTGCATGCTCAACTGTAAAAATTTTACTTCTCAGAATATTTATGGCATACAAGTGCATACGGTAAAACCCCCAAATTCGCAGCTTCCAAATTCGCGTGCTTCACAGTTTCATGGTTTTGGACTACTGCTGTCATCTTTGAAGTGAAGAGAAATAGCACCAAACAAATGAATTTCCACATTCGCGAGGTTTTTTTTATCACGCTGTGACCCCATTTTCCGAAAATATCTACCAAGAGGAAAGGAAGTGATAATACAGAAAGCAGAAGCAAAAAGAAGGCACTGACTTTAACCAATTGAGTGGGTATGCTGTATATATTCGTTGTGGCCTGTCATAATCTGTATGCCGTATATATCCGTCATGCCGTTTTTCAGGCCATCCGCTATGGGTATGCTGAAATAGTCCGTCATGAAGCATCTCCAGTATCTGTCTGTGTCCTTCTAGTACAGGTTAGAGCCCATAGATGGTGTTTTCTTTCTTCTGCCAAAAAAAATACGCTCCGTATGAAAACCCTGCATGTGTAATGCGGGGATGCCTATACCTGCCCCTGCAGTGGTGAAAGCGGAGGTGTGACCTCTAATGCCTTTTTCGCATGCTGTTGTGAATTTTAACCAGTACGACCACTTTCCTCTAACTGTATAGGATATCGTAGAGATTGATTAGTCTACTTAGAGAAACAAAATTCGGTTTATTGTTTTTGCTGTAAACTATTTTAAAATGTTGACAGTAGTCTGTCTGGAAATACCAGTTTTTCAAATTAGAAAAATATCTCTATAGTTCTGAAGCAATACGAAACTAGCAGAAAACATTTATTGAAATATGAAGTATGGGTAGAAATTCTTAAAATATTAAAAACTAACAAAACAACTGATCCCACTCAGCAGCATATTTTGGAAATCGAAAAGTAGCGTTGGCATATTTTGATGCGGGTTGCGGAAATTGTAAAATATCTTGCCCAACAATGTTTCATCAAATAATGGTAATTTTTGAAATCTAATATAAATTATAGCAAAATTCGATGGTAATATGGGAGAGCATTTGAGGAGAATTGAAAATCAGAAAAGGCTACTTAACCGCTTCCCTGACGGATTTATTTACTATATCTGGTCAAAAAAAGTCATATTATTTTATTTTAGTTTCAGATGCATCATAGGAAGACAAATACAAAAATGCTTTCATTTAATTTTTTTTCCAATTATAACTTATTGTATTGCACTTAGAAAATTAATTGATTTTATTACAAAAATCAAGCACCTTACATTTACATTTTTTAATCTTCGATTTTTAACAGAAACACTATAAAAGCAATATAATAATATAGAATACATTATTATAACCCATTATAACACTCATGAATAGGATATATTACACATTTACAATAGAAATTACTTCCATAATTGCCATAAACATGAAAATTTTACAGTTAAAATTATTAATGAAAAACTATAAACATAACTAATTCAGACTTTTAAATAATTAACATGAGCCATATACAGAACACTTAAAATTAGAATTACTTCATATATTTACATTTCTGAGGTAAATTTTGAAACATGGAACCACACAGCGATACGTTGCATGTTGGGCAAAAGTACCTGGTTTCCTTCCTAATCGGCTTTCCCCTAGCATCTCGCTTTCGGCTGCACAATACACACTGTTTAGTGTGTGCCTTTTTCTTCTCTGTGGGTGGTAAGAGGTCTGGGAAGTGCCTTCCCGAGAGGCAAAGGGGATGGGGTGTGGATGATGGACGTCCTGCCCTAGGGGAAGTGACATTGGGATTATACACCTCAATAATTTTCTCAATTAGCCTCATTCTGTATTCTAATTGCTCATGCTCTCCTCCAGTCTTTTTGTACAGCACAAAGGAATTCCACACGGCAATATCGAGAAGGTGGAAAAAAATTTTCTTATAATATTTTTTTCCGCGCTTTCGTGGGATAGGATAATCAGCTAAATGCTGATCCATCCTATCGACGCCTCCCATTGTCTTATTATAATCTACCACAGCCTTCGGTTTTTTCACCATTTTTCCGCTTTTTCCTTCCACTGTCACCATCTCTGCATTGTGAACAGTAGAGAGAATTGACACGTCTCTCACATCCCTCCATCGGATCACAATAACTTTCCCTTTCCTATAAGCCGCAATTTCTCCTTTCTTCAATTTTTTCTCCCTGAGACTACTGGGAATTCCTTTTCTGACTAGGCGCACTGTTCCATATGTGTCAGCCGAGCGTGAAATCAACAAATCCGCTAATTGCGGCGATGTATAAAAATTATCCGTCATCAAGCAGTAGCCCTTGTCCAACAATGGCTTCAGTAGCGTCATTACAACTTGTGACGTCACAGGAAGATTTTTCAAGTCCACATCAAGAACAGTCCCTTTTCCCGTATAAATAATGTTGGACCACACATATCCACTGTTCGCCTCGCAAATAACAAAAAATTTTATCCCAAATCTTGCCCTTTTAGTTGGAATATATTGAACCCAACCCAATCTTCCTTTGAAAAGAAGATGACTTTCATCAACGGTGATGTCTCTCTCAGGGGTGTAGAGTTTGCGAAACTTTTCACTCAAAGTTTGAAAAACAGGCCATATTTTGTTTAATTTAGGGTTGGGGTGATTTTCAGCATTGTAGCTTTCATTATCAGCGAAGTGGAGATACTGACGTATTTTTACAAACCTTCTATACGACATGGTTTGTCCAAAAATTGGCGGAAAAAGTATTGGTCTGGTCGACCAATAATGCTCTTGATCAGGTTTATAATTAATACTTTGCAGCATTACAAGAGCAAGGAAAACACGAATTTCAGATGTGCTGGTGGGATGCCACTGATGCTGCACAGAAGTCCTAGAGGTTGATGGCCTGGCACTCAGCATCTGAGTTGCGTATCGATTCGTTTCATTGGAAATAAGAAGAACAAGCTCTTCATCAAAAAACAATTCGAAAAATTGAAAAATGTCACCATCCAGGTCAATTTCAAAATTCACTTGAGATACACCTTCGAAAGGAAATCTTTCTGGTGGATGAGGAAGGGGACATGTAGTGTTCACTTCTCGCCACCGAGTGTCTTCCAAAGGTGTGGTATATTCGGCATCAGAACTAAGGTATTCTGTGGATACACTTGTTTCCGAACCAGATTCCTCAAAAGATATCTCTTCCTCGTCAATGTCACTATCGCTTTGTTCTCTGCGATCCATTTGAGGGATAATATAATCACAACAAAAAACGGAATAACAAAAACGATTTAAAATCAACAAAACTATATAACGTAACCAACAAAAAACAACAATGTATATATAACTGTAAGGAAGCACAAGTCAAAGGAAAACTGCTATACGTGTTCACTCGGAAGCTCAACGAATAACTGCTAGAAAAGGGGTTTTGAAAGACCGATCTTGAAAGGGTGCGCACGTGTCTCCCGGAGTGAAGGGAAGGGATTTCTAGGAATTTAGGCAAAAACAGACATCTGGAAAACCCATTGAGGGTGAATAACCTAGCGGATAACGGATTTGAGGGCCAAGGGACATATGTAAGTTGATTTCGAAGCATCTGAGTGACAAAGAGAGAATTTCCGTTTGTATAGAAATTTATGCGAGAAAATACATCTGGAAAACCCTTTAGGGTGAATAACCTAGTGGATAACGGATTCATTTGGGAGCCAAGGGACATATGTAAGTTGATTTCGAAGCATCTGGGTGACAAAGAGAGAAGTTCGGCATGTATAGTAAAAGTGACCGTGAGAATTCCCTGCCATAAAATTTCGAAAACCCCACGCTGAGACATCCACTACTTACTACCTCTAGCAGCAGGAACGTGAACTACTAAGAGAGAACGAAAAAATACGGGTCTGTTTCGTGACGAAACAAAAAAATATAGAAACCCGTATATATACGGGTTAGTCAGGGAAGCGGTTAAGGCAGTAATAAAATTATGTGGATTATGTCACTACTGTTAGCCTAAAGTAAACAATAAACAACATCTTGGTTACCAAACTAATGTAATTATGTTACGTTAAATCTTTCAAGGCTAATGGTAAAAGATAACAATGTTCTAATGTTCCTTAAAAATCATTTGACTCACTTTAAAGGTATTCATAGACTATATTTAGGCATGAATCCATATGTACCCTTTATCTTGGCATTAGCTATTCTTCCTCTACGGTGCACCACATCCTGGATTTTCCTTGCATTAATCTTTAGGTGGCCATCTCCATTTGAAGATGACAAAAATTAAGACATTTAGCTTTGTTGCTGCCTGGAAGAAACGGATAAATTTTGTGCTTAAAGAAAAATTTTGAGTGATTTAGCATGTAATACGACAAAACATGAACAGAATTAAAATATTCAGTCTTTTGTGCATAAAATAAGCCATTTCCCGTGATCGTAATTTAATATTTAGGTATATTTATATCCACATCAGTGAAGGGCTGCATGGCATTTTGGGGTTTCTCCACAAAATTTCCCATGCATTCTTATGGAAATAGTATTTTGTTGGCCCCATGGAGTATAAGAGACCCCACGGTCTGCAAACCTAGCCCAACTTCTTCCTTTGCTCCATAGGATGGCCCATGAAAATTTTGACTTCAATATCTTCAACGGTGTAAAAAAGTATAAAGAACATACATACACACACATATACACACTAAAATATTTATAAGATAATGTCATCATAATCGTCAAAATGTCCATCGTGATATTGAAGATGCACCAATGGCAGTCTAAATCATGCATTTAAACCCTAAACATTTGCCTCAGCTTATAAATCATACAATTCTTGTCTTCTGCGAGTATAAATGTAGGCACAAGTGTGTTGCAGTAATACACTACATCCCCAGTATCTGTGAGGGATGTGTTCTGCAAAAACATCATGGATACCCAATCCAAAGATATGTTTATGCCTTATGTTTACATTATAACTCTAGGGATAGCTTCCTACAAATGGTTTCAGGCCTAATGCTGATACAACAAGCGAACATTTTTCACAATAGTAGAAAAAGTGGTAGAAGATGACATTGAAAACTGGGTTGATATCGACAATGTTGCGCCTGTCGTACTTCAGCTGATGTAAAATTCTGGACATGGTTTTGAGACATGTGCATGAATAAGGTGAAGAAAATGAAAGTGACGATGATGAAGAGATTACGTCACAGATACGGTATCTCTTTACAACAACGCTCTTCCATTGATTTTCAAGAGTTTACGTGTTGCTATCGAATACAAGATAAACTTTGAAGGAAAAATCAAAATGCATGAAGCAAGCTAGTTTGCCTGATCTGTTTAAAAAAAATCCTCAGAATAATGTGTGATGAAAATAATGTAAATGCGTATTTCGTTATTTACTTTGAAGGTTCTTATATAATTCCTCAATTTAGTGCATGCATAAGCAATAGTCTTTATTGATAATGGGTTCCCTTTTAATTCTTAGTCGTCATTTGAATAATATAATCAGTTACCTGAAATGTAAATTACTTAATGATTTTTTATAAATTTTCAAAAACCCGGCAAATGCTAGGTCCCGAGTTTGCCGGGTTTATGAGGTCTTACTGTATAGGTATATCAATGTAAGTAAGGATCGGAACTGATGGTTGAAATCAATGATTTAGATGCAATTACATACAATTCTCAGTCGTCTCTTAGTGTGTATAAGAAGCCTGTATCATAAATTGTTTTAGAAACTGCAGCTTTGTTTTCAATGATTTTAATGAATGTGGTGAAGTAGATAAAGATTTTGAATCCAATGATCCATCAATTCCATCTATTTATAAAGAATTTGGTCAAACTTAAAGAATAAGCATAGAATCTACCATTTTGTGCCACATAATTATAAACAAAATATACTGGAAATTAAAATTAAGCAAACTGAAATTTACCTTCAGGCTCACATCTCTGTCCTTTGGTGAAGAAGTCAACAATGCGAGCTGAGGCAGCTATGCAATGACCATTACGGTCATCGATAAGATGCGGTGCTGAAGGATGCACTAAAATGAAGCTGTGCCTCTGTTGAGTCCAACAACACTAACAGTAAGTCCCAAGATGGTGCGAGGAGATGCTCGAAATGAAGCTGATAATGAGAAAAAGAAGTATATTGCAAATGATCCTTAAATAGTAACCTACCTAGTCACATAGGAACACAGTGAACCATTTTCATAATTTGCCTACATTAACACAAATAAACTGCTTCTGACACAAAAAGTTTAAATAAATATTTGCGAAATAAACATAAGCTACTATTAAGAGAATGCAAAATATGCAATTTCTTTTCTATCTCAACACATCTCTTGCTGAGATGGAAAATTACGGTATAATTTTTGTTTGAGCAATTCTTAAATCTTAATTTCTTTTTAACGCTTCACACACAAAATAATGAAAGCGATGTTTTTCTACCAACCGGCAAATTGACAACAACTTCCTGGGCATGAACCAGGCAGCTGGCCGTGACTGCCCCCGTCACCGGCTGAGAGAGAGATGGGGGGTGAGATAGAGAGAGACAGAGAGAGAGGGAGGGGGACAGGGAGGGAGAGACAGACAGATGGACAGAGAGAGACGGAGAGGGAGACAGTGAGAGAGAGAGATTTAGAGATAAAGAGAGGCAGGGAGAGAAAGGTAGAGAGGGGAAAACAGAAAGCAGAGAGGAAGAGGGGGGAAGATAGAGAGGGAAGAAGAGGGAGGTAGGGAAGGAGTGAGAGGGAGGAAGAGACTGCCATCGTCGCCTTATCGGGGGTCCAAGAGTGCCCTCCACTCTCTCCTCCATCTGCTCCCTACTCCCATCCCCACCTCCTCTCAAAGCCACTGATGACGTTTCCTATATTAGGGAAAAGAGAACACATAATTAGTATTTTGAAAATGAATGAAAATTATACTATAACAGTTTAGTGAATTTGCAATATTCTTCGGATAACACCAAATGGCATTTGAGTGAGGATTTCCATTATAGCGATAATATTTCGGCTGTGTATTACATCCTATTATCGATTAGCATCATGGATTTGCCTACGAACCTAATTCCATAATTGGTAAATGAAAACTTTACCATTAAAACTATTAACATGGAAATCGGTTCACTCGAAATTCGGATAACACGAAATGATTGTCCCCGTAATTTCGTGTTAACCGGTTTTCAACGTAGATGGAGGAGTTGGGGTAAGATATGAATAGAGAGAGAGAGAATAGAGGGAGAGAGGGGAAATGGAGGGAGGGAGTGATAGAGTGACTCACTTCATCACCTAGGGGGACGACTAGCTCATGGCCTGCATCTCCATCTCCTCCTGTCGGACCACCAGGTATTTCATGCCCTGCTGGTTGCTATATTAAGGAAATAGAAACCATGTTATTACTCGTGACATCATGAATGAATGAAACTGATACCATAAGAGCTTAGTGCAACTGTACTTATTCTCTAACTATGAGGAAGAGAGAGGGGAAGAGAAAAAGAGGAAGAAGGTAGGCGGCAGAGAGGAAAAGATGGAGGGAAGAGAGAGGAAATAGAGGCAGGTTAACAAAAGGATAAGAGGAAGTGAGAATACAGGGAGGGAGAGAGAGGGGAGGGGAAATGAAGGAAGGGAGCGAGGCATAAATAGAGTGACTTACTCGATCAACTGCTTCTCTGGTCCTGGGTGCCACTGCCCTGTACACGTACTCCTCCACGTAGGTACAACAGCAGCAGCAGCACCCGATGCAGCACCCAATGCAGCAGTGCCTTAGCCTGAGAAAAAATGGAGCAAAATGACGATTATTGATAGCTAAGTATATTCGTGACTACTAGAATACAGGACAGGGTCAAAGATTGGGACTGCCCCGCCTAAAGAGGGGCGTCTGGTCACCTCACGCATAGTGCGATTATAATAAAAAATAAACACAACCCTTTTCAGTGGTATATACAACATTATTCATGAGAAACTACCTCGTAATTATTTTACCAACAATACATCTGGTATGTACATATTGAGGAGGTTGCAAAAATGCGTTTAAACCATTTATGCTGAATTAACATTCTTTTTTTCGCAAAAGTGCCTGGCTTCGATTCTAGGAAAAAATCTATTCCGCTTGTTACATTTCTTTCCAACTTGTATTACATTCGAACACAAAGTTCGATTGCGAAGTTTTTACAATGAATGGAACGTAATATAAACCAATTCACAAAAACGAATTAAATAGCATAAAACAATGAAATAAACATTAACAATAACAGCCAAAAACAAAAATAATTATAAAAATACCGTATTAACTCGCGTTAAATACCCACTAAATCCTCAGAAAAGCTTATGACGCCCTAGCGTTTCGCTGTTGTTAGACAAATGCAAGCCTAATTCATTTCCATTCACCTAGTTTGAACCAGATATGAAGGAGGTATCACAGGCATGTGCATTATACCTCTTTTAAACTAAGTCCGGTATTTAAATAAATAGTTTGGAAATATTATTTACGATGCGATACGAAATATACCATATTTTTTCAATCTTGCACACGCAGCTAATGTTAAATATAGTGTAAAATAGAAAAAAGTTATGTCAGGATGAATGTTATGTTGTCATAGCAACAACATTTATCAAGCTCATACCATTTAACCTTCTTTTATCCTTATCACGGACGATAAAACCGATAAACGACACAAAATTTGCAAACGAAAATTATTAACGAACTTAATTAATCTCACTTTTAGAGTAATTTGTCCCAAACGTAAGAGCCCCCCGCCATTAGAACTTTACATCGGAGTTACGAAAGTCAATTATTTTAAGCTATTTTCTATATCCAGAGAAAGAAAATTACTTACGTCTTCAACACCCTCCTAAAAAACTTAGGGATGCATTTCCCTTTTCCCATTATGTAGGTACTTATTACTCTCAATACACACGTCCTCACGGTCGCACTTCTGCGCTAACAATGATTGTTGCTAAGGAAGCTTACCGCAAACCGTAGTTGAGACCCAGCAACAATGCTTCCAGAAAGATCCAGAAATGTTAGCTATATTACCCTATTTAAATAGTTTATTATTATGTATCGTTATAAATGCATACAACTTTTTTCACTACGGATATAATTTATATTTTCGAACATGTTTCTACCGATAAATCGTACATTTCAATGCATTTCGATAACGCACATGTTTTTACAAATAATAATTATTTAATAAAGCAATACTGAACATAGGAAAAACTAACGCTAGCGCAACTAACCTAGCTTGTGAACTACGAAATTTAAAAATTAATTAGCAAAAACCCTAGGATAAATGTTACCTACACCCCAAAAGGGGCTGCTGAAATTTTCCAACGAAATTCGACGAACCTGGGAATGCGATTTCTGAAAAACGTTAAAGGATTTGACGCTTTTTATCTTAGACGCTTATCATACATATCGTTGTTTTGAAGAAGCGCAATGATTTTATTGGGTAAATAGTACATTCAATTGGCACGAGATTGGAAAGGAACAGCGAAAACCATCTATAAAAGATATGGAAAGCTTTTGATTGACTTCGACAATCTTTTCGATGAAGTTTAGCAAAGCAATTTATGTTTCAAATTGACAGAAAGAAAAGTTGGGATGAGGAAGGGACGAAATTCAGAGATGGATTGAATTTTTTAATTTCTCATATACGAAGTATATTGAGAAAGTATTGTTATCGCATACGTCTGCAATAATACTGCCTATTTCATTTTTCTCAATGAATGAATATAAGGCTACTTTATTCTTGGGTACCTTGAACAAAAATCGAATTTTCTAAAAACCGATTCATAAGATTTTCATTTTCTAATTATAACTAAACGACGCATTCTTATATATGAATCTATGTTGTACCGATTTTTTGACATTTTCTCGAACAGAATATTTCAGTTGTCAGTCTAACGAATGTTATCGGATATGTATTCTCGTTACACGGAGAATCAACTCCAGTAGAGCGACTTTTCTCTATTATGAATAACGTGTGGTCCCTAGATGCACGGATAAAAGTATGGTATAGGGGATATTACAGTGTGAAATCAATATTGATTTGTATTGTGAATAACTTTACGCTAAATCAGAAATGATAAAATGTTTTGTCTAGCGAAAAATATAACTGGTTTAATAAAAAGAAAGATATCTGTCCAAATAGAGGCCGACCCCCCAAAATTTTCACAATACTTTCCCTATACTACGCATGGAGAAAGTAAATCCGATTATATTAAAATAAATTCATTTTTCCACTTCCCAACAAATCCACCTGTGATCATTACTGTTGAAATTTATTTAAACCGTTTATAGGTATTTCACTAAAATTCCTCATAATTTTTAAGTGTTGCACTAACAAAAACTATGCAATAATACAATTATAACATTATGCGTTAATAATTTAAGTGCATTTGGGCCTTCCCTCAAGAACTCTATCCAATGTATTTTTTTTACCTTAAAACGGCTAGGCTCACCTCAGACGTAGCGTCAAAGTCATTCGTTCCCTATTCCAGTTCTGTTCTTATAGAAGCTGAAGGCACGTGAAATTTCACAAGGATTTGAGTTATTGTTAATGGTCAAAAATGAAAGACACTATCTATAATATATAAGCGCTTCTTACATAGGATAAGAATCATAAGGAACTTACAGATGGGATAGAGACTTGAAATTTGGCACAATTAAAGAGTTTTGGCAAAACCCATAGAAAAAATCCGAAATTGTTGATGTTCCATTTTTTATGGGATGTTTTTTCCCGTATTATTGCCCAATAAGAAAAGCACGTAAATAACGTACAGAGGTTTATATACTATTTGGTTTTTTAAATTATCTCCTGTCAAGATTCAAACTCGGGACTTGAACTATCAGAAAGATAAAAGTTTGTAGTTTCTTATTTTTGAGACAGAATTAAAATGTGTAAAATTAGGATAAATTTTTAGTTTTTATCAGAAGAGTGGGAATTTTTCAGAATAAAAACAATGGAAATGGCAAAGAGCTCTATGCTTTTACATGTGGCAGTGCATCATCAACACATTAAAATAAATAATGTTGTAAAAGAGAAGAAAGGTAAAACGACAAAAATAAACCTACACTTCCATATGACGATTTTAAGCCAAAAACTTTTCAGACCATGAATTACTGATAAAGGTATTAAATATCAAGTTCTGTACTTATTTCAGCATTAATTATTTATTTATAGTGCCATGTTTTTTTGCACACGAACGCACCCACAGCCATCAAGAAAATAGTGGAAATGTACTCAGGGGACCTCAAAAGAAGCATTTAAAAAAGCAAAAACAACTTTTGAAATAAATTTATTTACACTATCACAAAAAGTCATTATATACTATATACTGCAAAATTGTGTTTTGTGGTGTATGACAAATATTGAAACAGGGAGTTACACGCTTCTCAGTCAGGACAATAAAACCTGCTTTCTTTAAAAAAGAAAATAAAATAATGTGGTTTTTAGACAATATTGGAAAAACCCCATCAGGGATTGGTTGATTGATGGATAGTGGGTGAGACTAGAATGTTATCGCCCAAGGCCTCTGCAAAGAGCTGGTTGCAGTAGACTTAGAGAGACATTGGAAGCCACTGGTGGAGAAGTCATCAAGATGCTGGGACGACTTAATACGACGACGGTGATCGACGGAATCCCATATCCTTTGACACACTGAGTGATGCCGTCTGCAACTATCCCCTTTGCTAGGGCTCTGTTTGGCAATGAGCTGCTTGATCATGCCTCAGTTCACTTGAATAGAAACGAGATGCAGGTATGGCCGGAAGAGAGCTACATGGTGGTGGTTGCCAGAAAGAGAGACGGGTCAGCAAGGGTTTGCATCAACTATAAGCCGCTAAACATGGTGGTGGTTAGACACTTCATGGAGAACGGTACGGTTCGGCCTTTGTCTGATAAGATTGCTGACTTGATCGACTTTCCGCAGCCAAGGACGGAGAGGCAGTTACGGAGTTTTTTAGGGCCAGCTGGTTATATTAGGAAGTATATTGAGGGCTATGCAACGATCGCCAAGCCTCTTAGTGATGTCTTAAAGAGTGGTCGGACACATACGTTTGGTGAGGATGAACACTAGGCATTCCTGATGTTAAAGAAGGCGCTGGCAGCAGATATATATATATATGTACAGTGAAACCTCGATTCTGCATTCTCCGATTTTATGTTTTTTCCTATTTTGCACACTTTTTGCCTGGTCCTGGCCAAATGCTCATAAGAACAATGTCAAATTTTATCCAATTTTACATTTCCTCGAATTTACATTTCCCTCGAATACGCATCTTATTTTTCGAGTCTTGACAACGGAAATTCACCCGATTGTATGTTTTCAATTTTCTATTTTGGAAAATGCGAAAAAGCACCGGAGGTGTTCTGATTGTATTCAAGGTTAAAAATAGGCTTTATTCAATAGTTTTAGTCGTAAATTTGTGAAACTCATGTTTAGATAGGAATGTGTTTACGTAAGAAGTGTTTGCAACCCCGAGTGGCAATACATTTATCGGCCAATCGAATAAACGAACACACTTCATGCTCACCACTACACTTGCATAGTTGCAGCCATTTGTTTTTGTAGGAAGTTTATATCAACACAACCCTAGGCTATGTATATACTGTATTTGCTCCTGTAACCCATGCACTCGCGTACCATGCGCACTCCTATTTTTGGGCAGGTTCAAAGGAAAAAAAATTAAATTGAGACAATATTTTTTTTTTAATTCACCGATTCCCACTCCCTGAAACAAGTTCCGCTCAAGTTAAGCATCTTCTCCTTTCTATGTGATGCAGCTTATTGGATCTCTTTATGACGATACTAGCAGAAATCTCCTCACCGATAGCCCCATTTTGTTAACCTCTTTAACAGTTTTTGTTGTAATATTGCACAGCTTCGTCTCCACTTCAGTGTTTTTGACGTGATATTAGGCACCAATGCGGAACTTCATGAACTATTTGTTCATATATGAACGGGAACTTCCGTTAGCAGAAAGGGAGTTTTTTCGCATATCGTCTTTGGAAGATTAGGAACCAAATCCTTAAGAAGCCTTCAAAAATACAACAAATTAACAATTACTTAGTAAAAAATTAGTACGACATATACTGCACAATCTTTATTATATGTATATGTTTCTAATTCACATATTAAAATCATTAATAAATATTAACATGCACTATGACTCGTAGTACCAATGCAATATGAAAGAGTACAGAAAAAATTTTGCCAATTATCTAATTTCATACAATCAAAATTATCGGATTTTTTAATCGATCCTCACCTTCAAAGCAGCTATAATATTTTACAACCAAAGCTATCATCATTCAATAACCTGAATTTTAAATATATGTGGAAAATTTTAAATGTTATATACAATGGAATAACATTTCTTGTAGATGAAGTAATTTCAACCAGTCAGGGGGGGCCGTAATTCTGATGTGTTTTCCATCAACAGAACCGAAGCAGTTCGGTAAATCTGTCCTTTGTTGAAACTGCTCACTAATGTTTAACCAGTCATCTGTGCTGAGTTGCTTCATGTGTACATTTCTCAGCTGCTCCCATATTGCCTCACATGTTCTTTTCACAACGGGTGAAATCGCTGATCTTCCAATGAGAATAACAAAATGCAGATTAGGATCTAAAGGAACATCCAGAGGCAAGGTACCTGGAAAAGACATTAATGCATCAAATTTTAGCCTTCCTCGCGTCGAAGTACTTATTTTATTTTTAATTCATTCATTTTTGCCAATATAAATTTTACTATACGATAATATTTTGCTTTTCAGGAAAAGATATTCAAAAGCGATGGCTTTCATTATGCGATGCCTTTATGAAGGCTTCCAGGCAGGAGAAGGATACTCCCAGTGGTAGCTCGGGGAAAAAGAAAAAACGTGGTGAAGGATACATTTTTTTATATCTCACTTGCACAGACACTGTGATCAGTTGCTTATACAGTCACTCCAAGTGCATTTAAAAAGCATTTTCTCTTTGAGAAACAATTTACAGGGCACTCAATCACTTAACCTTTCTCCTGCCAAGTTATTCTTCCTATAAATCAGCCCTCTCTCAAGGAAAATGCCGATTTGGGATATCATTGCTTTAAGTGACTGTTCTAAGAATAAGGTAAATTAATGCTGCTCATTTTCTTTGGGAAAATTCTCAACAATCTTTCCAAAGACAAAGGGTTTCCCCCTCTCTTAACCTTTCTCTTTATATTATTACTCCATGATTAGTTAAGAAAAATTCAAAAATCTCACCTAAAAGCTCTGATTATAATCAAGCAATACATGGGCTAACACACGAACAATTTTAATATGAAAAAGAGCAGTGACTTGGATTCAAGAGCAATAATCCACTCAAATGCCTACTTGAAAGAGAACATGACAAAAAATTTTGGATACTCAGCAACGAATGCCACCACAATCTTAACAATTTAATGATATATTTCTTTCTTTCGCATTATATATCATTCATTTAGATACAGTGAATAAACCATTTAGCTGTAGGACATAATGCAAGGAACAATTTCTCCAGCATTAAACACTCAAAAGCTTTATGTAATCACAGTCTGTTTTGTTTCACATCTGCTTTCCTTCCATTCTCACCTAAATCACATGGGAAACGCTGACACAGCCTGAAATCTTTTAGGATACCCTACTCATCACCATCGCCTTCATCTTCTCCACTGCTGGATGCAGAGCGACCGAACTTTGTACCTCCAATTCGCTCGATCAATGGCAAGATCACTAGTATCACACCAGATATTGCAATAAAAAACCCGGCCAGGTAGAAGGAAATGTCATAGTTTCCTGTGATGTCATACAGCCAACCTGAGTTCAAAAAATCAATGACTTATATAAATGAATGCATAGGGAATAATATATGGAGATATTGTTTGTACTGAAAGAAAGATATCCATGCACATTTTTTACAGCTTATCTACCAATTATTTTTTAAAAATTACAAATTTGGCTAATCATTGTTGAAAACATGAAGATTTAATTTAAGTGATATGATGAATGGGAAGTATAAAATTAGATGTGATGGAACGATTTCTACAAATTTCATTTATATGAACATGTTCAGTTTCAACGATAAACATTAAGATAAAAAGTTAATGCAAAAGAAATAATATTATAAATCACATTCATATGAATATATATCGCTATTTATTAAATACAACATTCAATATAATTACGCATTAACGTCTTACTTAATATTCACATGGATAGATGCACTGAAACCTTTAACCGCTTCCCTGACGGATTTATTTACTATATCTGGTCAAAAAAAGTCATATTATTTTATTTTAGTTTCAGATGCATCATAGGAAGACAAATATAAAAATGCTTTCATTTAATTTTTTTTCCAATTATAACTTATTGTATTGCACTTAGAAAATTAATTGATTTTATTACAAAAATCAAGCACCTTACATTTACATTTTTTAATCTTCGATTTTTAACAGAAACACTATAAAAGCAATATAATAATATAGAATACATTATTATAACCCATTATAACACTCATGAATAGGATATATTACACATATACAATAGAAATTACTTCCATAATTGCCATAAACATGAAAATTTTACAGTTAAAATTATTAATGAAAAACTATAAACATAACTAATTCAGACTTTTAAATAATTAACATGAGCCATATACAGAACACTTAAAATTAGAATTACTTCATATATTTACATTTGTGTGGTAAATTTTGAAACATGGAACCACACATAGCGATACGTTGCATGTTGGGCAAAAGTACCTGGTTTCCTTCCTAATCGGCTTTCCCCTAGCATCTCGCTTTCGGCCGCACAATACACACTGTTTAGTGTGTGCCTTTTTCTTCTCTGTGGGTGGTAAGAGGTCTGGGAAGTGCCTTCCAGAGAGGCGAAGGGGATGGGGTGTGGATGATGGACGTCCTGCCCTATGGGAAGTGACATTGGGGTTATACACCTCAATAATTTTCTCAATTAGCCTCATTCTGTATTCTAATTGCTCATGCTCTCCTCCAGTCTTTTTGTACAGCACAAAGGAATTCCACACGGCAATATCGAGAAGGTGGAAAAAAATTTCTTATAATATTTTTTTCCGCGCTTTCGTGGGATAGGATAATCAGCTAAATGCTGATCCATCCTATCGACGCCTCCCATTGTCTTATTATAATCTACCACAGCCTTCGGTCTTTTCACCATTTTTCCGCTTTTTCCTTCCACTGTCACCATCTCTGCATTGTGAACAGTAGAGAGAATTGACACGTCTCTCACATCCCTCCATCGGATCACAATAACTTTCCCTTTCCTATAAGCCGCAATTTCTCCTTTCTTCAATTTTTTCTCCCTGAGACTACTGGGAATTCCTTTTCTGACTAGGCGCACTGTTCCATATGTGTCAGCCGAGCGTGAAATCAACAAATCCGCTAATTGCGGCGATGTATAAAAATTATCCGTCGTCAAGCAGTAGCACTTGTCCAACAATGGCTTCAGTAGCGTCATTACAACTTGTGACGTCACAGGAAGATTTTTCAAGTCCACATCAAGAACAGTCCCTTTTCCCGTATAAATAATGTTGGACTACACATATCCACTGTTCGCCTCGCAAATAACAAAACATTTTATCCCAAATCTAGCCCTTTTAGTTGGAATATATTGAACCCAACCCAATCTTCCTTTGAAAAGAAGATGACTTTCATCAACGGTGATGTCTCTCTCAGGGGTGTAGAGTTTGCGAAACTTTTCACTCAAAGTTTGAAAAACAGGCCATATTTTGTTTAATTTAGGGCTGGGGTGATTTTCAGCATTGTAGCTTTCATTATCAGCGAAGTGGAGATACTGACGTATTTTTACAAACCTTCTATACGACATGGTTTGTCCAAAAATTGGCGGAAAAAGTATTGGTCTGGTCGACCAATAATGCTCTTGATCAGGTTTATAATTAATACTTTGCAGCATTACAAGAGCAAGGAAAACACGAATTTCAGATGTGCTGGTGGGATGCCACTGATGCTGCACAGAAGTCCTGGAGGTTGATGGCCTTGCACTCAGCATCTGAGTTGCGTATCGATTCGTTTCATTGGAAATAAGAAGAACAAGCTCTTCATCACAAAACAATTCGAAAAATTGAAAAATGTCACCATCCAGGTCAATTTCAAAATTCACTTGAGATACATCTTCGAAAGGAAATCTTTCTGGTGGATGAGGAAGGGGACATGTAGTGTTCACTTCTCGCCACCGAGTGTCTTCCAAAGGTGTGGTATATTCGGCATCAGAACTAAGGTATTCTGTGGATACACTTGTTTCCGAACCAGATTCCTCAAAAGATATCTCTTCCTCGTCAATGTCACTATCGCTTTGTTCTCTGCGATCCATTTGAGGGATAATATAATCACAACAAAAAACGGAATAACAAAAACGATTTAAAATCAACAAAACTATATAACGTAACCAACAAAAAACAACAATGTATATATAACTGTAAGGAAGCACAAGTCAAAGGAAAACTGCTATACGTGTTCACTCGGAAGCTCAACGAATAACTGCTAGAAAAGGGGTTTTGAAAGACCGATCTTGAAAGGGTGCGCACGTGTCTCCCGGAGTGAAGGGAAGGGATTTCTAGGAATTTAGGCAAAAACAGACATCTGGAAAACCCATTGAGGGTGAATAACCTAGCGGATAACGGATTTGAGGGCCAAGGGACATATGTAAGTTGATTTCGAAGCATCTGAGTGACAAAGAGAGAATTTCCGTTTGTATAGAAATTTATGCGAGAAAATACATCTGGAAAACCCTTTAGGGTGAATAACCTAGTGGATAACGGATTCATTTGGGAGCCAAGGGACATATGTAAGTTGATTTCGAAGCATCTGGGTGACAAAGAGAGAAGTTCGGCATGTATAGTAAAAGTGACCGTGAGAATTCCCTGCCATAAAATTTCGAAAACCCCACGCTGAGACATCCACTACTTACTACCTCTAGCAGCAGGAACGTGAACTACTAAGAGAGAACGAAAAAATACGGGTCTGTTTCGTGACGAAACAAAAAAATATAGAAACCCGTATATATACGGGTTAGTCAGGGAAGCGGTTAAGGCAGTAATAAAATTATGTGGATTATGTCACTACTGTTAGCCTAAAGTAAACAATAAACAACATCTTGGTTACCAAACTAATGTAATTATGTTACGTTAAATCTTTCAAGGCTAATGGTAAAAGATAACAATGTTCTAATGTTCCTTAAAAATCATTTGACTCACTTTAAAGGTATTCATAGACTATATTTAGGCATGAATCCATATGTACCCTTTATCTTGGCATTAGCTATTGTTCCTCTACGGCGCACCACATCCTGGATTTTCCTTGCATTAATCTTTAGGTGGCCATCTCCATTTGAAGATGACAAAAATTAAGACATTTAGCTTTGTTGCTGCCTGGAAGAAACGGATAAATTTTGTGCTTAAAGAAAAATTTTGAGTGATTTAGCATGTAATACGACAAAACATGAACAGAATTAAAATATTCAGTCTTTTGTGCATAAAATAAGCCATTTCCCGTGATCGTAATTTAATATTTAGGTATATTTATATCCACATCAGTGAAGGGCTGCATGGCATTTTGGGGTTTCTCCACAAAATTTCCCATGCATTCTTATGGAAATAGTATTTTGTTGGCCCCATGGAGTATAAGAGAACCCACGGTCTGCAAACCTAGCCCAACTTCTTCCTTTGCTCCATAGGATGGCCCATGAAAATTTTGACTTCAATATCTTCAACGGTGTAAAAAAGTATAAAGAACATACATACACACACATATACACACTAAAATATTTATAAGATAATGTCATCATAATCGTCAAAATGTCCATCGTGATATTGAAGATGCACCAATGGCAGTCTAAATCATGTATTTAAACCCTAAACATTTGCCTCAGCTTATAAATCATACAATTCTTGTCTTCTGCGAGTATAAATGTAGGCACAAGTGTGTTGCAGTAATACACTACATCCCCAGTATCTGTGAGGGATGTGTTCTGCAAAAACATCACGGATACCCAATCCAATGATATGTTTATGCCTTATGTTTACATTATAACTCTAGGGATAGCTTCCTACAAATGGTTTCAGGCCTAATGCTGATACAACAAGCGAACATTTTTCACAATAGTAGAAAAAGTGGTAGAAGATGACATTGAAAACTGGGTTGATATCGACAATGTTGCGCCTGTCGTACTTCAGCTGATGTGAAATTCTGGACATGGTTTTGAGACATGTGCATGAATAAGGTGAAGAAAATGAAAGTGACGATGATGAAGAGATTACGTCACAGATACGGTATCTCTTTACAACAACGCTCTTCCATTGATTTTCAAGAGTTTACGTGTTGCTATCGAATACAAGATAAACTTTGAAGGAAAAATCAAAATGCATGAAGCAAGCTAGTTTGCCTGATCTGTTTAAAAAAAATCCTCAGAATAATGTGTGATGAAAATAATGTAAATGCGTATTTCGTTATTTACTTTGAATGGTTCTTATATAATTCCTCGTTTTAGTGCATGCATAAGCAATAGTCTTTATTGATAATGGGTTCCCTTTTAATTCTTAGTCGTCATTTGAATAATATAATCAGTTACCTGAAATGTAAATTACTTAATGATTTTTTATAAATTTTCAAAAACCCGGCAAATGCTAGGTCCCGAGTTTGCCGGGTTTATGAGGTCTTACTGTATAGGTATATCAATGTAAGTAAGGATCGGAACTGATGGTTGAAATCAATGATTTAGATGCAATTACATACAATTCTCAGTCGTCTCTTAGTGTGTATAAGAAGCCTGTATCATAAATTGTTTTAGAAACTGCAGCTTTGTTTTCAATGATTTTAATGAATGTGGTGAAGTAGATAAAGATTTTGAATCCAATGATCCATCAATTCCATCTATTTATAAAGAATTTGGTCAAACTTAAAGAATAAGCATAGAATCTACCATTTTGTGCCACATAATTATAAACAAAATATACTGGAAATTAAAATTAAGCAAACTGAAATTTACCTTCAGGCTCACATCTCTGTCCTTTGGTGAAGAAGTCAACAATGCGAGCTGAGGCAGCTATGCAATGACCATTACGGTCATCGATAAGATGCGGTGCTGAAGGACGCACTAAAATGAAGCTGTGCCTCTGTTGAGTCCAACAACATTAACAGTAAGTCCCAAGATGGTGCGAGGAGATGCTCGAAATGAAGCTGATAATGAGAAAAAGAAGTATATTGCAAATGATCCTTAAATAGTAACCTACCTAGTCACATAGGAACACAGTGAACCATTTTCATAATTTGCCTACATTAACACAAATAAACTGCTTCTGACACAAAAAGTTTAAATAAATATTTGCGAAATAAACATAAGCTACTATTAAGAGAATGCAAAATATGCAATTTCTTTTCTATCTCAACACATCTCTTGCTGAGATGGAAAATTACGGTATAATTTTTGTTTGAGCAATTCTTAAATCTTAATTTCTTTTTAACGCTTCACACACAAAATAATGAAAGCGATGTTTTTCTACCAACCGGCAAATTGACAACAACTTCCTGGGCATGAACCAGGCAGCTGGCCGTGACTGCCCCCGTCACCGGCTGAGAGAGAGATGGGGGGTGAGATAGAGAGAGACAGAGAGAGAGGGAGGGGGACAGGGAGGGAGAGACAGACAGATGGACAGAGAGAGACGGAGAGGGAGACAGTGAGAGAGAGAGATTTAGAGATAAAGAGAGGCAGGGAGAGAAAGGTAGAGAGGGGAAAACAGAAAGCAGAGAGGAAGAGGGGGGAAGATAGAGAGGGAAGAAGAGGGAGGTAGGGAAGGAGTGAGAGGGAGGAAGAGACTGCCATCGTCGCCTTATCGGGGGTCCAAGAGTGCCCTCCACTCTCTCCTCCATCTGCTCCCTACTCCCATCCCCACCTCCTCTCAAAGCCACTGATGACGTTTCCTATATTAGGGAAAAGAGAACACATAATTAGTATTTTGAAAATGAATGAAAATTATACTATAACAGTTTAGTGAATTTGCAATATTCTTCGGATAACACCAAATGGCATTTGAGTGAGGATTTCCATTATAGCGATAATATTTCGGCTGTGTATTACATCCTATTATCGATTAGCATCATGGATTTGCCTACGAACCTAATTCCATAATTGGTAAATGAAAACTTTACCATTAAAACTATTAACATGGAAATCGGTTCACTCGAAATTCGGATAACACGAAATGATTGTCCCCGTAATTTCGTGTTAACCGGTTTTCAACGTAGATGGAGGAGTTGGGGTAAGATATGAATAGAGAGAGAGAGAGAATAGAGGGAGAGAGGGGAAATGGAGGGAGGGAGTGATAGAGTGACTCACTTCATCACCTCGGGGGACGACTAGCTCATGGCCTGCATCTCCATCTCCTCCTGTCGGACCACCAGGTATTTCATGCCCTGCTGGTTGCTATATTAAGGAAATAGAAACCATGTTATTACTCGTGACATCATGAATGAATGAAACTGATACCATAAGAGCTTAGTGCAACTGTACTTATTCTCTAACTATGAGGAAGAGAGAGGGGAAGAGAAAAAGAGGAAGAAGGTAGGCGGCAGAGAGGAAAAGATGGAGGGAAGAGAGAGGAAATAGAGGCAGGTTAACAAAAGGATAAGAGGAAGTGAGAATACAGGGAGGGAGAGAGAGGGGAGGGGAAATGAAGGAAGGGAGCGAGGCATAAATAGAGTGACTTACTCGATCAACTGCTTCTCTGGTCCTGGGTGCCACTGCCCTGTACACGTACTCCTCCACGTAGGTACAACAGCAGCAGCAGCACCCGATGCAGCACCCAATGCAGCAGTGCCTTAGCCTGAGAAAAAATGGAGCAAAATGACGATTATTGATAGCTAAGTATATTCGTGACTACTAGAATACAGGACAGGGTCAAAGATTGGGACTGCCCCGCCTAAAGAGGGGCGTCTGGTCACCTCACGCATAGTGCGATTATAATAAAAAATAAACATAACCCTTTTCAGTGGTATATACAACATTATTCATGAGAAACTACCTCGTAATTATTTTACCAACAATACATCTGGTATGTACATATTGAGGAGGTTGCAAAAATGCGTTTAAACCATTTATGCTGAATTAACATTCTTTTTTTCGCAAAAGTGCCTGGCTTCGATTCTAGGAAAAAATCTATTCCGCTTGTTACATTTCTTTCCAACTTGTATTACATTCGAACACAAAGTTCGATTGCGAAGTTTTTACAATGAATGGAACGTAATATAAACCAATTCACAAAAACGAATTAAATAGCATAAAACAATGAAATAAACATTAACAATAACAGCCAAAAACAAAAATAATTATAAAAATACCGTATTAACTCGCGTTAAATACCCACTAAATCCTCAGAAAAGCTTATGACGCCCTAGCGTTTCGCTGTTGTTAGACAAATGCAAGCCTAATTCATTTCCATTCACCTAGTTTGAACCAGATATGAAGGAGGTATCACAGGCATGTGCATTATACCTCTTTTAAACTAAGTCCGGTATTTAAATAAATAGTTTGGAAATATTATTTACGATGCGATACGAAATATACCATATTTTTTCAATCTTGCACACGCAGCTAATGTTAAATATAGTGTAAAATAGAAAAAAGTTATGTCAGGATGAATGTTATGTTGTCATAGCAACAACATTTATCAAGCTCATACCATTTAACCTTCTTTTATCCTTATCACGGACGATAAAACCGATAAACGGCACAAAATTTGCAAACGAAAATTATTAACGAACTTAATTAATCTCACTTTTAGAGTAATTTGTCCCAAACGTAAGAGCCCCCCGCCATTAGAACTTTACATCGGAGTTACGAAAATCAATTATTTTAAGCTATTTTCTATATCCAGAGAAAGAAAATTACTTACGTCTTCAACACCCTCCTAAAAAACTTAGGGATGCATTTCCCTTTTCCCATTATGTAGGTACTTATTACTCTCAATACACACGTCCTCACGGTCGCACTTCTGCGCTAACAATGATTGTTGCTAAGGAAGCTTACCGCAAACCGTAGTTGAGACCCAGCAACAATGCTTCCAGAAAGATCCAGAAATGTTAGCTATATTACCCTATTTAAATAGTTTATTATTATGTATCGTTATAAATGCATACAACTTTTTTCACTACGGATATAATTTATATTTTCGAACATGTTTCTACCGATAAATCGTACATTTCAATGCATTTCGATAACGCACATGTTTTTACAAATAATAATTATTTAATAAAGCAATACTGAACATAGGAAAAACTAACGCTAGCGCAACTAACCTAGCTTGTGAACTACGAAATTTAAAAATTAATTAGCAAAAACCCTAGGATAAATGTTACCTACACCCCAAAAGGGGCTGCTGAAATTTTCCAACGAAATTCGACGAACCTGGGAATGCGATTTCTGAAAAACGTTAAAGGATTTGACGCTTTTTATCTTAGACGCTTATCATACATATCGTTGTTTTGAAGAAGCGCAATGATTTTATTGGGTAAATAGTACATTCAATCGGCACGAGATTGGAAAGGAACAGCGAAAACCATCTATAAAAGATATGGAAAGCTTTTGATTGACTTCGACAATCTTTTCGATGAAGTTTAGCAAAGCAATTTATGTTTCAAATTGACAGAAAGAAAAGTTGGGATGAGGAAGGGACGAAATTCAGAGATGGATTGAATTTTTTAATTTCTCATATACGAAGTATATTGAGAAAGTATTGTTATCGCATACGTCTGCAATAATACTGCCTATTTCATTTTTCTCAATGAATGAATATAAGGCTACTTTATTCTTGGGTACCTTGAACAAAAATCGAATTTTCTAAAAACCGATTCATAAGATTTTCATTTTCTAATTATAACTAAACGACGCATTCTTATATATGAATCTATGTTGTACCGATTTTTTGACATTTTCTCGAACAGAATATTTCAGTTGTCAGTCTAACGAATGTTATCGGATATGTATTCTCGTTACACGGAGAATCAACTCCAGTAGAGCGACTTTTCTCTATTATGAATAACGTGTGGTCCCTAGATGCACGGATAAAAGTATGGTATAGGGGATATTACAGTGTGAAATCAATATTGATTTGTATTGTGAATAACTTTACGCTAAATCAGAAATGATAAAATGTTTTGTCTAGCGAAAAATATAACTGGGTTAATAAAAAGAAAGATATCTGTCCAAATAGAGGCCGACCCCCCAAAATTTTCACAATACTTTCCCTATACTACGCATGGAGAAAGTAAATCCGATTATATTAAAATAAATTCATTTTTCCACTTCCCAACAAATCCACCTGTGATCATTACTTTTGAAATTTATTTAAACCGTTTATAGGTATTTCACTAAAATTCCTCATAATTTGTAAGTGTTGCACTAACAAAAACTACGCAATAATACAATTATAACATTATGCGTTAATAATTTAAGTGCATTTGGGCCTTCCCTCAAGAACTCTATCCAATGTATTTTTTTTACCTTACGTAGCGTCAAAGTCATTCGTTCCCTATTCCAGTTCTGTTCTTATAGAAGCCGAAGGCACGTGAAATTTCACAAGGATTTGAGTTATTGTTAATGGTCAAAACTGAAAGACACTATCTATAATATATAAGCGCTTCATACATAGGATAAGAATCATAAGGAACTTACAGATGGGATAGAGACTTGAAATTTGGCACAATTAAAGAGTTTTGGCAAAACCCATAGAAAAAATCCGAAATTGTTGATGTTCCATTTTTTATGGGATGTTTTTTCCCCTTTATTATTGCCCAATAAGAAAAGCACGTAAATAACGTACAGAGGTTTATATACTATTTGGTTTTTTAAATTATCTCCTGTCAAGATTCAAACTCGGGACTTGAACTATCAGAAAGATAAAAGCTTGTAGTTTCTTATTTTTGAGACAGAATTAAAATGTGTAAAATTAGGATAAATTTTTAGTTTTTATCAGAAGAGTGGGAATTTTTCAGAATAAAAACAATGGAAATGGCAACGAGCTCTATGCTTTTACATGTGGCAGTGCAACATCAACACATTAAAATAAATAATGTTGTAAAAGAGAAGAAAGGTAAAACGACAAAAATAAACCTACACTTCCATATGACGATTTTAAGCCAAAAACTTTTCAGACCATGAATTACTGTTAAAGGTATTAAATATCAAGTTCTGTACTTATTTCAGTATTAATTATTTATTTATAGTGCCATGTTTTTTTGCACACGAACGCACCCACAGCCATCAAGAAAATAGTGGAAATGTACTCAGGGGACCTCAAAAGAAGCATTTAAAAAAGCAAAAACAACTTTTGAAATAAATTTATTTACACTATCACAAAAAGTCATTATATACTATATACTGCAAAATTGTGTTTTGTGGTGTATGACAAATATTGAAACAGGGAGTTACACGCTTCTCAGTCAGGACAATAATACCTGCTTTCTTTAAAAAAGAAAAGAAAATAATGTGGTTTTTAGACAATATTGGAAAAACCCCATCAGGGGTTGGTTGATTGATGGATAGTGTGTGAGACTAGAATGTTATCGCCCAAGGCCTCTGCAAAGAGCTGGTTGCAGTAGACTTAGAGAGACATTGGAAGCCACTAGTGGAGAAGTCATTAAGATGCTGGGACGACTTAATACGACGACGGTGATCGACGGAATCCCATATCCTTTGACACACTGAGTGATGCCGTCTGCAACTATCCCCTTTGCTAGGGCTCTGTTTGGCAATGAGCTGCTTGATCATGCCTCAGTTCACTTGAATAGAAACAAGATGCAGGTATGGCCGGAAGAGAGCTACATGGTGGTGGTTGCCAGAAAGAGAGACGGGTCAGCAAGGGTTTGCATCAACTATAAGCCGCTAAACATGGTGGTGGTTAGACACTTCATGGAGAACGGTACGGTTCGGCCTTTGTCTGATAAGATTGCTGACTTGATCGACTTTCCGCAGCCAAGGACGGAGAGGCAGTTACGGAGTTTTTTAGGGCCAGCTGGTTATATTAGGAAGTATATTGAGGGCTATGCAACGATCGCCAAGCCTCTTAGTGATGTCTTAAAGAGTGGTCGGACACATACGTTTGGTGAGGATGAACACTAGGCATTCCTGATGTTAAAGAAGGCGCTGGCAGCAGATATATATATATATGTACAGTGAAACCTCGATTCTGCATTCTCCGATTTTATGTTTTTTCCTATTTTGCACACTTTTTGCCTGGTCCTGGCCAAATGCTCATAAGAACAATGTCAAATTTTATCCAATTTTACATTTCCTCGAATTTACATTTCCCTCGAATACGCATCTTATTTTTCGAGTCTTGACAACGGAAATTCACCCGATTGTATGTTTTCAATTTTCTATTTTGGAAAATGCAAAAAAGCACCGGAGGTGTTCTGATTGTATTCAAGGTTAAAAATAGGCTTTATTCAATAGTTTTAGTCGTAAATTTGTGAAACTCATGTTTAGATAGGAATGTGTTTACGTAAGAAGTGTTTGCAACCCCGAGTGGCAATACATTTATCGGCCAATCGAATAAACGAACACACTTCATGCTCACCACTACACTTGCATAGTTGCAGCCATTTGTTTTTGTAGGAAGTTTATATCAACACAACCCTAGGCTATGTATATACTGTATTTGCTCTCGCGTACCATGCGCACTCCTATTTTTGGGCAGGTTCAAAGGAAAAAAAATTAAATTGAGACAATATTTTTTTTTTTAATTCACCTGTAGTGGAAAGAACATTCTCCACTACGCATCGCGCGTCGTCTGGACAGCGGCGCATGTCGCGCGGCAATTGTTTTGTCTAGCGGATCGCCACCGGATGGAGCCACCGGAGGACCCGTGCGGCCGGGAGGTGAACCCCGAGAACTGACGCTCTCTCTAGCTTGCGCCGCCTTCGAAGTAACATCGCTCTGCCGTTCCGCGACTCGTGCCACGTGGGCTATAGTTGGGTGCTGAATAAAAAGCTAAAATCCACTTGCGAGTTATTATTCCGATCTAACCACCTCCACGACAAAGTGGTGACCCCGACGTGATCGTTTTTTCGTTATTGTCGTTGGAGCAGTTCTTTTTTAATATTTTTTGTCGCCATGCTTAGCGAATCGGTTTCGGCACCCACCATCGCGAAGGTTAGTTTTTCGGCTCCACCGTTTTGGCCTGAGAAACCAGCGCTCTGGTTTTCGCACTACGAGATACAATTCGGGCTTAGCGGGATAACGCATGACGCCACCAAGTTCGGCCACGTGGTGAATCTCCTCGGGCCGAAGCACATGGTAGAGGTGGAGGACGTAATAAGTAATCCCCCGTCCGAAGGGAAGTACCGGAAGATAAAAGAAGAGCTCATCCGGAGGATTTCTGTCTCTGGGGCCCAATAACAATAGACAATATTTTACTTGATCCATCAAAATTATAACTTATAAAATATTGTAACAATTTCTAAGAATGCTTATAAAATCAAAACGGTACAATTTAATTACCTTTAAATCCCATCACTTGAATTTGATTATCTTGGAATAAAATTTACAATGAATTAATTGCAATCCTTGAAAGCAGTCGAGTATTACTATGGTCGAGCCAGTGAAAGAAGGGTTGGGGGAGGTGGATGCGCACCAACCAATGGCGAGGGCCCTATGGCATCCCCTCTCCTTCTAAACTACACGCTGTTGTCTGATCGCCTCTCTCCACCTCCTCTGAGCTCTTGTCCTCTGAGTCCGGTGTTGACAGTTAAATGGTGTGGTAGTTTTAGAATTGCTTGCACTCGTTTTCGTTTAGCTGAGTTTGTTGCAGAGTGTAACAAGTCGTCTGGTGATTTTAAAAAATCAGAAAGAGTTCCAAAAAAGGCATTCGCGGATCAAAATTGCATTTGCAAACTCGCAAAACTGTAGTGCAGATTTACGAATACTTTGAGAAAGAAGAAAATAACGGTGGCTCTCTGCCTCCCTCCCTTCCAGCCTCTCTCTCCCTTCTCCCACTCTTTCCCTCCCTCTCCCCCCTCACCCTTCCTCCCTCTCCACCTCTTCCCCCCAATTCCATCTCCTCCCCCTCATTCCCTCTCTACCTCTCTGTTAACATCCAGCTCTCTCCCTACCTATCTCATACTAAATGCATTCAAAGCACACTTACATCTACAAGGATTTAGGTCTAACAATATAATTCGTAGCCAAGGCAACATCCCGTTAAAATGAAAACATTTCTACAAAATATGTAAAATAAAACTTTAACGTGCGGTTTCAAACTGTAGGCGGAAAAAGATGAACAGAATAAGAAAGACAAAAGCTGTGTATTATTATTATTATTATAGGTTGTCCATAAATTGCACTTATTATTATTGTAATCAATAAAAAATGTATATTTATGTCAAAAATTTATCTTAATTCGCTGTTTTATTTAGCTTTCCCTAATGTTAAATATCGATAAAACATACTTATTGACTCACTCAAATATCGGTCATGTTACGGTTTTGAGTTAGCCTTACACTTTAACTCGTCGTTCCATGTTTCTGGGAGACGGAAGGACTTTACGGGTAAACACTGAAAACAATACTAATAGCGGAACAAGCCCCTTCCCTTTGTCTTCACGTGGTCTCGGTCCCGCTTGGCAGCAGCGCACCCTCCCTCTCTCTCTCCACACTCTTAACTGCCATCGGACTTCTTTCTCTCGCTCGAGTATACTTATGAGCAACAAATTACAGGAAAATCAGATGTGCTTTTTGGCTGCTAAGCAGCTGAATTTCCGTTCAAATTAACAAAACACTAAACTACTCATATTTACGTGTTAAGGAAGAAGAAATGACCAAAATTATGAAGCGACAATTTATGAGTACCTGAAAGGGATGTGCGTATTAACATTCTTGTTGATTAAATATTGAAGATGTGTTCTAATGTCTTCCTTATTTGTCTCGTTAAAGTACTTTATTTTTCTCTAATAAGGTAATGGCAAGAATAGAAACTAATTTTTAGTAGATGTTCAATTTCCCTCACCTCTTAAACATGCATTATAACACTAACACTATGTCTGCACATTTACACCTCTTCCGCAAAGGCTTCCCTATATTCCTGGGGGTTATCCACCAAATCCTTAAGAAGCCTTCAAAAATACAACAAATTAACAATTACTTAGTAAAAAATTAGTACGACATATACTGCACAATCTTTATTATATGTATATGTTTCTAATTCACATATTAAAATCATTAATAAATATTAACATGCACTATGACTCGTAGTACCAATGCAATATGAAAGAGTACAGAAAAAATTTTGCCAATTATCTAATTTCATACAATCAAAATTATCGGATTTTTTAATCGATCCTCACCTTCAAAGCAGCTATAATATTTTACAACCAAAGCTATCATCATTCAATAACCTGAATTTTAAATATATGTGGAAAATTTTAAATGTTATATACAATGGAATAACATTTCTTGTAGATGAAGTAATTTCAACCACTGTCAGGGGGGGCCGTAATTCTGATGTGTTTTCCATCAACAGAACCCAAGCAGTTCGGTAAATTTGTCCTTCGTTGAAACTGCTGAGTTGCATAATGTGTACATTTCTCAGCTGCTCCCATATTGCCTCACATGTTCTTTTCACAATGGGTGAAATCACTGATCTTCCAATGAGAATAACAAAATGCCGATTAGGATCTAAAGGAACATCCAGAGGCAAGGTTCCTGGAAAAGACATTAATGCATCAAATTTTAGCCTTCCTTGCATCGAAGTACTTATTTTATTTTTAATTCATTCATTTTTGCCAATATAAATTTTACTATACGATAATATTTTGCTTTTCAGGAAAAGATATTCAAAAGCGATGGCTTTCATTATGCGATGCCTTTATGAAGGCTTCCAGGCAGGAGAAGGATACTCCCAGTGGTAGCTCGGGGAAAAAGAAAAAACGTGGTGAAGGATACATTTTTTTATATCTCACTTGCACAGACACTGTGATCAGTTGCTTATACAGTCACTCCAAGTGCATTTAAAAAGCATTTTCTCTTTGAGAAACAATTTACAGGGCACTCAATCACTTAACCTTTCTCCTGCCAAGTTATTCTTCCTATAAATCAGCCCTCTCTCAAGGAAAATGCCGATTTGGGATTATCATTGCTTTAAGTGACTGTTCTAAGAATAAGGTAAATTAATGCTGCTCATTTTCTTTGGGAAAATTCTCAACAATCTTTCCAAAGACAAAGGGCTTCCCCCTCTCTTATCCTTTCTCTTTATATTATTACTCCATGATTAGTTAAGAAAAATTCAAAAATCTCACCTAAAAGCTCTGATTATAATCAAGCAATACGTGGGCTATCACACGAACAATTTTAATATGAAAAAGAGCAGTGACTTGGATTCAAGAGCAATAATCCACTCAAATGCCTACTTGAAAGAGAACATGACAAAAAATTTTGGATACTCAGCAACGAATGCCACCACAATCTTAACAATTTAATGATATATTTCTTTCTTTCGCATTATATATCATTCATTTAGATACAGTGAATAAACCATTTAGCTGTAGGACATAATGCAAGGAACAATTTCTCCAGCATTAAACACTCAAAAGCTTTATGTAATCACAGTCTGATTTGTTTCACATCTGCTTTCCTTCCATTCTCACCTAAATCACATGGGAAACGCTGACACAGCCTGAAATCTTTTAGGATACCCTCCTCATCACCATCGCCTTCATCTTCTCCACTGCTGGATGCAGAGCGACCGAACTTTGTACCTCCAATTCGCTCGATCAATGGCAAGATCACTAGTATCACACCAGATATTGCAATAAAAAACCCGGCCAGGTAGAAGGAAATGTCATAGTTTCCTGTGATGTCATACAGCCAACCTGAGTTCAAAAAATCAATGACTTATATAAATGAAATGCATAGGGAATAATATATGGAGATATTGTTTGTACTGAAAGAAAGATATCCATGCACATTTTTTACAGCTTATCTACCAATTATTTTTTAAAAATTACAAATTTGGCTAATCATTGTTGAAAACATGAAGATTTAATTTAAGTGATATGATGAATGGGAAGTATAAAATTAGATGTGATGGAACGATTTCTACAAATTTCATTTATATGAACATGTTCAGTTTCAACGATAAACATTAAGATAAAAAGTTAATGCAAAAGAAATAATATTATAAATCACATTCATATGAATATATATCGCTATTTATTAAATACAACATTCAATATAATTACGCATTAACGTCTTACTTAATATTCACATGGATAGGTGCACTGAAACCTTTAACCGCTTCCCTGACGGATTTATTTACTATATCTGGTCAAAAAAAGTCATATTATTTTATTTTAGTTTCAGATGCATCATAGGAAGACAAATATAAAAATGCTTTCATTTAATTTTTTTTCCAATTATAACTTATTGTATTGCACTTAGAAAATTAATTGATTTTATTACAAAAATCAAGCACCTTACATTTACATTTTTTAATCTTCGATCTTTAACAGAAACACTATAAAAGCAATATAATAATATAGAATACATTATTATAACCCATTATAACACTCATGAATAGGATATATTACTCATATACAATAGAAATTACTTCCATAATTGCCATAAACACGAAAATTTTACAGTTAAAATTATTAATGAAAAACTATAAACATAACTAATTCAGACTTTTAAATAATTAACATGAGCCATATACAGAACACTTAAAATTAGAATTACTTCATATATTTACATTTGTGTGGTAAATTTTGAAACATGGAACCACACATAGCGATACGTTGCATGTTGGGCAAAAGTACCTGGTTTCCTTCCTAATCGGCTTTCCCCTAGCATCTCGCTTTCGGCCGCACAATACACACTGTTTAGTGTGTGCCTTTTTCTTCTCTGTGGGTGGTAAGAGGTCTGGGAAGTGCCTTCCAGAGAGGCGAAGGGGATGGGGTGTGGATGATGGACGTCCTGCCCTATGGGAAGTGACATTGGGGTTATACACCTCAATAATTTTCTCAATTAGCGTCATTCTGTATTCTAATTGCTCATGCTCTCCTCCAGTCTTTTAGTACAGCACAAAGGAATTCCACACGGCAATATCGAGAAGGTGGAAAAAAATTTTCTTATAATATTTTTTTCCGCGCTTTCGTGGGATAGGATAATCAGCTAAATGCTGATCCATCCTATCGACGCCTCCCATTGTCTTATTATAATCTACCACAGCCTTCGGTTTTTTCACCATTTTTCCGCTTTTTCCTTCCACTGTCACCATCTCTGCATTGTGAACAGTAGAGAGAATTGACACGTCTCTCACATCCCTCCATCGGATCACAATAACTTTCCCTTTCCTATAAGCCGCAATTTCTCCTTTCTTCAATTTTTTCTCCCTGAGACCACTGGGAATTCCTTTTCTGACTAGGCGCACTGTTCCATATGAGTCAGCCGAGCGTGAAATCAACAAATCCGCTAATTGCGGCGATGTATAAAAATTATCCGTCGTCAAGCAGTAGCCCTTGTCCAACAATGGCTTCAGTAGCGTCATTACAACTTGTGACGTCACAGGAAGATTTTTCAAGTCCACATCAAGAACAGTCCCTTTTCCCGTATAAATAATGTTGGACCACACATATCCACTGTTCGCCTCGCAAAGAACAAAAAATTTTATCCCAAATCTTGCCCTTTTAGTTGGAATATATTGAACCCAACCCAATCTTCCTTTGAAAAGAAGATGACTTTCATCAACGGTGATGTCTCTCTCAGGGGTGTAGAGTTTGCGAAACTTTTCACTCAAAGTTTGAAAAACAGGCCATATTTTGTTTAATTTAGGGTTGGGGTGATTTTCAGCATTGTAGCTTTCATTATTAGCGAAGTGGAGATACTGACGTATTTTTACAAACCTTCTATACAACATGGTTTGTCCAAAAAATGGGGAAAAAAGTATTGGTCTGGTCGACCAATAATGCTCTTGATCAGGTTTATAATTAATACTTTGCAGCATTACAAGAGCAAGGAAAACACGAATTTCAGATGTGCTGGTGGGATGCCACTGATGCTGCACAGAAGTCCTGGAGGTTGATGGCCTTGCACTCAGCATCTGAGTTGCGTATCGATTCGTTTCATTGGAAATAAGAAGAACAAGCTCTTCATCAAAAAACAATTCGAAAAATTGAAAAATGTCACCATCCAGGTCAATTTCAAAATTCACTTGAGATACACCTTCGAAAGGAAATCTTTCTGGTGGATGAGGAAGGGGACATGTAGTGTTCACTTCTCGCCACCGAGTGTCTTCCAAAGGTGTGGTATATTCGGCATCAGAACTAAGGAATTCTGTGGATACACTTGTTTCCGAACCAGATTCCTCAAAAGATATCTCTTCCTCGTCAATGTCACTATCGCTTTGTTCTCTGCGATCCATTTGAGGGATAATATAATCACAACAAAAAACGGAATAACAAAAACGATTTAAAATCAACAAAACTATATAACGTAACCAACAAAAATCAACAATGTATATATAACTGTAAGGAAGCACAAGTCAAAGGAAAACTGCTATACGTGTTCACTCGGAAGCTCAACGAATAACTGCTAGAAAAGGGGTTTTGAAAGACCGATCTTGAAAGGGTGCGCACGTGTCTCCCGGAGTGAAGGGAAGGGATTTCTAGGAATTTAGGCAAAAACAGACATCTGGAAAACCCATTGAGGGTGAATAACCTAGCGGATAACGGATTTGAGGGCCAAGGGACATTTGTAAGTTGAAATCGAAGCATCTGAGTGACAAAGAGAGAATTTCCGTTTGTATAGAAATTTAGGCGAGAAAATACATCTGGAAAACCCTTTAGGGTGAATAACCTAGTGGATAACGGATTCATTTGGGAGCCAAGGGACATATGTAAGTTGATTTCGAAGCATCTGGGTGACAAAGAGAGAAGTTCGGCATGTATAGTAAAAGTGACCGTGAGAATTCCCTGCCATAAAATTTCGAAAACCCCACGCTGAGACATCCACTACTTACTACCTCTAGCAGCAGGAACGCGAACTACTAAGAGAGAACGAAAAAATACGGGTCTGTTTCGTGACGAAACAAAAAATATAGAATCCCGTATATATACGGGTTAGTCAGGGAAGCGGTTAAGGCAGTAATAAAATTATGTGGATTATGTCACTACTATTAGCCTAAAGTAAACAATAAACAACATCTTGGTTACCAAACTAATGTAATTATGTTACGTTAAATCTTTCAAGGCTAATGGTAAAAGATAACAATGTTCTAATATTCCTTAAAAATCATTTGACTCACTTTAAAGGTATTCATAGACTATATTTAGGCATGAATCCATATGTACCCTTTATCTTGGCATTAGCTATTCTTCCTCTACGGCGCACCACAGCCTGGATTTTCCTTGCATTAATCTTTAGGTGGCCATCTCCATTTGAAGATGACAAAAATTAAGACATTTAGCTTTGTTGCTGCCTGGAAGAAACGGATAAATTTTGTGCTTAAAGAAAAATTTTGAGTGATTTAGCATGTAATACGACAAAACATGAACAGAATTAAAATATTCAGTCTTTTGTGCATAAAATAAGCCATTTCCCGTGATCGTAATTTAATATTTAGGTATATTTATATCCACATCAGTGAAGGGCTGCATGGCATTTTGGGGTTTCTCCACAAAATTTCCCATGCATTCTTATGGAAATAGTATTTTGTTGGCCCCATGGAGTATAAGAGACCCCACGGTCTGCAAACCTAGCCCAACTTCTTCCTTTGCTCCATAGGATGGCCCATGAAAATTTTGACTTCAATATCTTCAACGGTGTAAAAAAGTATAAAGAACATACATACACACACATATACACACTAAAATATTTATAAGATAATGTCATCATAATCGTCAATATGTCCATCGTGATATTGAAGATGCACCAATGGCAGTCTAAATCATGCATTTAAACCCTAAACATTTGCCTCAGCTTATAAATCATACAATTCTTGTCTTCTGCGAGTATAAATGTAGGCACAAGTGTGTTGCAGTAATACACTACACCCCCAGTATCTGTGAGGGATGTGTTCTGCAAAAACATCACGGATACCCAATCCAAAGATATGTTTATGCCTTATGTTTACATTATAACTCTAGGGATAGCTTCCTACAAATGGTTTCAGTGATACAACAAGCGAACATTTTTCACAATAGTAGAAAAAGTGGTAGAAGATGACATTGAAAACTGGGTTGATATCGACAATGTTGCGCCTGTCGTACTTCAGCTGATGTGAAATTCTGGACATGGTTTTGAGACATGTGCATGAATAAGGTGAAGAAAATGAAAGTGACGATGATGAAGAGATTACGTCACAGATACGGTATCTCTTTACAACAACGCTCTTCCATTGATTTTCAAGAGTTTACGTGTTGCTATCGAATACAAGATAAACTTTGAAGGAAAAATCAAAATGCATGAAGCAAGCTAGTTTGCCTGATCTGTTTAAAAAAAATCCTCAGAATAATGTGTGATGAAAATAATGTAAATGCGTATTTCGTTATTTACTTTGAATGGTTCTTATATAATTCCTCGTTTTAGTGCATGCATAAGCAATAGTCTTTATTGATAATGGGTTCCCTTTTAATTCTTAGTCGTCATTTGAATAATATAATCAGTTACCTGAAATGTAAATTACTTAATGATTTTTTATAAATTTTCAAAAACGCGGCATTTTCAAAAACCCGGCAAATGCTAGGTCCCGAGTTTGCCGGGTTTATGAGGTCTTACTGTATAGGTATATCAATGTAAGTAAGGATCGGAACTGATGGTTGAAATCAATGATATAGATGCAATTACATACAATTCTCAGTCGTCTCTTAGTGTGTATAAGAAACCTGTATCATAAATTGTTTTAGAAACTGCAACTTTCAATGATTTTAATGAATGTGGTGAAGTAGATAAAGATTTTGAATCCAATGATCCATCTATTCCATCTATTTATAAAGAATTTGGTCAAACTTAAAGAATAAGCATAGAATCTACCATTTTGTGCCACATAATTATAAACAAAATATACTGGAAATTAAAATTAAGCAAACTGAAATTTACCTTCAGGCTCACATCTCTGTCCTTTGGTGAAGAAGTCAACAATGCGAGCTGAGGCAGCTATGCAATGACCATTATGGTGATCGATATGATGCGGTGCTGAAGGACGCACTAAAATGAAGCTGTGCCTCCGTTGAGTCCATCAACATTAACAGAAAGTCCCATGTTGGTGCGAGGAGATGCTCGAAATGAAGCTGATAATGAGAAAAAGAAGTATATTGCAAATGATCCTTAAATAGTAACCTACCTAGTCACATAGGAACACAGTGAACCATTTTCATAATTTGCCTACATTAACACAAATAAACTGCTTCTGACACAAAAAGTTTAAATAAATATTTGCGAAATAAACATAAGCTACTATTAAGAGAATGCAAAATATGCAATTTCTTTTCTATCTCAACACATCTCTTGCTGAGATGGAAAATTACGGTATAATTTTTGTTTGAGCAATTCTTAAATCTTAATTTCTTTTTAACGCTTCACACACAAAATAATGAAAGCGATGTTTTTCTACCAACCGGCAAATTGACAACTTCCTGGGCATGAACCAGGCAGCTGGCCGTGACTGCCCCCGTCACCGGCTGAGAGAGAGATGGGGGGTGAGATAGAGAGAGACAGAGAGAGAGGGAGGGGGACAGGGAGGGAGAGACAGACAGATGGACAGAGAGAGACGGAGAGGGAGACAGTGAGAGAGAGAGATTTAGAGATAAAGAGAGGCAGGGAGACAAAGGTAGAGAGGGGAAAACAGAAAGCAGAGAGGAAGAGGGGGGAAGATAGAGAGGGAAGAAGAGGGAGGTAGGGAAGGAGTGAGAGGGAGGAAGAGACTGCCATCGTCGCCTTATCGGGGGTCCAAGAGTGCCCTCCACTCTCTCCTCCATCTGCTCCCTACTCCCATCCCCACCTCCTCTCAAAGCCACTGATGACGTTTCCTATATTAGGGAAAAGAGAACACATAATTAGTATTTTGAAAATGAATGAAAATTATACTATAACAGTTTAGTGAATTTGCAATATTCTTCGGATAACACCAAATGGCATTTGAGTGAGGATTTCCATTATAGCGATAATATTTCGGCTGTGTATTACATCCTATTATCGATTAGCATCATGGATTTGCCTACGAACCTAATTCCATAATTGGTAAATGAAAACTTTACCATTAAAACTATTAACATGGAAATCGGTTCACTCGAAATTCGGATAACACGAAATGATTGTCCCCGTAATTTCGTGTTAACCGGTTTTCAACGTAGATGGAGGAGTTGGGGTAAGATATGAATAGAGAGAGAGAGAGAATAGAGGGAGAGAGGGGAAATGGAGGGAGGGAGTGATAGAGTGACTCACTTCATCACCTCGGGGGACGACTAGCTCATGGCCTGCATCTCCATCTCCTCCTGTCGGACCACCAGGTATTTCATGCCCTGCTGGTTGCTATATTAAGGAAATAGAAACCATGTTATTACTCGTGACATCATGAATGAATGAAACTGATACCATAAGAGCTTAGTGCAACTGTACTTATTCTCTAACTATGAGGAAGAGAGAGGGGAAGAGAAAAAGAGGAAGAAGGTAGGCGGCAGAGAGGAAAAGATGGAGGGAAGAGAGAGGAAATAGAGGCAGGTTAACAAAAGGATAAGAGGAAGTGAGAATACAGGGAGGGAGAGAGAGGGGAGGGGAAATGAAGGAAGGGAGCGAGGCATAAATAGAGTGACTTACTCGATCAACTGCTTCTCTGGTCCTGGGTGCCACTGCCCTGTACACGTACTCCTCCACGTAGGTACAACAGCAGCAGCAGCACCCGATGCAGCACCCAATGCAGCAGTGCCTTAGCCTGAGAAAAAATGGAGCAAAATGACGATTATTGATAGCTAAGTATATTCGTGACTACTAGAATACAGGACAGGGTCAAAGATTGGGACTGCCCCGCCTAAAGAGGGGCGTCTGGTCACCTCACGCATAGTGCGATTATAATAAAAAATAAACATAACCCTTTTCAGTGGTATATACAACATTATTCATGAGAAACTACCTCGTAATTATTTTACCAACAATACATCTGGTATGTACATATTGAGGAGGTTGCAAAAATGCGTTTAAACCATTTATGCTGAATTAACATTCTTTTTTTCGCAAAAGTGCCTGACTTCGATTCTAGGAAAAAATCTATTCCGCTTGTTACATTTCTTTCCAACTTGTATTACATTCGAACACAAAGTTCGATTGCGAAGTTTTTACAATGAATGGAACGTAATATAAACCAATTCACAAAAACGAATTAAATAGCATAAAACAATGAAATAAACATTAACAATAACAGCCAAAAACAAAAATAATTATAAAAATACCGTATTAACTCGCGTTAAATACCCACTAAATCCTCAGAAAAGCTTATGACGCCCTAGCGTTTCGCTGTTGTTAGACAAATGCAAGCCTAATTCATTTCCATTCACCTAGTTTGAACCAGATATGAAGGAGGTATCACAGGCATGTGCATTATACCTCTTTTAAACTAAGTCCGGTATTTAAATAAATAGTTTGGAAATATTATTTACGATGCGATACGAAATATACCATATTTTTTCAATCTTGCACACGCAGCTAATGTTAAATATAGTGTAAAATAGAAAAAAGTTATGTCAGGATGAATGTTATGTTGTCATAGCAACAACATTTATCAAGCTCATACCATTTAACCTTCTTTTATCCTTATCACGGACGATAAAACCGATAAACGGCACAAAGTTTGCAAACGAAAATTATTAACGAACTTAATTAATCTCACTTTTAGAGTAATTTGTCCCAAACGTAAGAGCCCCCCGCCATTAGAACTTTACATCGGAGTTACGAAAATCAATTATTTTAAGCTATTTTCTATATCCAGAGAAAGAAAATTACTTACGTCTTCAACACCCTCCTAAAAAACTTAGGGATGCATTTCCCTTTTCCCATTATGTAGGTACTTATTACTCTCAATACACACGTCCTCACGGTCGCACTTCTGCGCTAACAATGATTGTTGCTAAGGAAGCTTACCGCAAACCGTAGTTGAGACCCAGCAACAATGCTTCCAGAAAGATCCAGAAATGTTAGCTATATTACCCTATTTAAATAGTTTATTATTATGTATCGTTATAAATGCATACAACTTTTTTCACTACGGATATAATTTATATTTTCGAACATGTTTCTACCGATAAATCGTACATTTCAATGCATTTCGATAACGCACATGTTTTTACAAATAATAATTATTTAATAAAGCAATACTGAACATAGGAAAAACTAACGCTAGCGCAACTAACCTAGCTTGTGAACTACGAAATTTAAAAATTAATTAGCAAAAACCCTAGGATAAATGTTACCTACACCCCAAAAGGGGCTGCTGAAATTTTCCAACGAAATTCGACGAACCTGGGAATGCGATTTCTGAAAAACGTTAAAGGATTTGACGCTTTTTATCTTAGACGCTTATCATACATATCGTTGTTTTGAAGAAGCGCAATGATTTTATTGGGTAAATAGTACATTCAATTGGCACGAGATTGGAAAGGAACAGCGAAAACCATCTATAAAAGATATGGAAAGCTTTTGATTGACTTCGACAATCTTTTCGATGAAGTTTAGCAAAGCAATTTATGTTTCAAATTGACAGAAAGAAAAGTTGGGATGAGGAAGGGACGAAATTCAGAGATGGATTGAATTTTTTAATTTCTCATATACGAAGTATATTGAGAAAGTATTGTTATCGCATACGTCTGCAATAATACTGCCTATTTCATTTTTCTCAATGAATGAATATAAGGCTAGTTTATTCTTGGGTACCTTGAACAAAAATCGAATTTTCTAAAAACCGATTCATAAGATTTTCATTTTCTAATTATAACTAAACGACGCATTCTTATATATGAATCTATGTTGTACCGATTTTTTGACATTTTCTCGAACAGAATATTTCAGTTGTCAGTCTAACGAATGTTATCGGATATGTATTCTCGTTACACGGAGAATCAACTCCAGTAGAGCGACTTTTCTCTATTATGAATAACGTGTGGTCCCTAGATGCACGGATAAAAGTATGGTATAGGGGATATTACAGTGTGAAATCAATATTGATTTGTATTGTGAATAACTTTACGCTAAATCAGAAATGATAAAATGTTTTGTCTAGCGAAAAATATAACTGGTTTAATAAAAAGAAAGATATCTGTCCAAATAGAGGCCGACCCCCCAAAATTTTCACAATACTTTCCCTATACTACGCATGGAGAAAGTAAATCCGATTATATTAAAATAAATTCATTTTTCCACTTCCCAACAAATCCACCTGTGATCATTACTTTTGAAATTTATTTAAACCGTTTATAGGTATTTCACTAAAATTCCTCATAATTTGTAAGTGTTGCACTAACAAAAACTACGCAATAATACAATTATAACATTATGCGTTAATAATTTAAGTGCATTTGGGCCTTCCCTCAAGAACTCTATCCAATGTATTTTTTTTACCTTAAAACGGCTAGGCTCACCTCAGACGTAGCGTCAAAGTCATTCGTTCCCTATTCCAGTTCTGTTCTTATAGAAGCTGAAGGCACGTGAAATTTCACAAGGATTTGAGTTATTGTTAATGGTCAAAAATGAAAGACACTATCTATAATATATAAGCGCTTCTTACATAGGATAAGAATCATAAGGAACTTACAGATGGGATAGAGACTTGAAATTTGGCACAATTAAAGAGTTTTGGCAAAACCCATAGAAAAAATCCGAAATTGTTGATGTTCCATTTTTTATGGGATGTTTTTTCCCGTATTATTGCCCAATAAGAAAAGCACGTAAATAACGTACAGAGGTTTATATACTATTTGGTTTTTTAAATTATCTCCTGTCAAGATTCAAACTCGGGACTTGAACTATCAGAAAGATAAAAGTTTGTAGTTTCTTATTTTTGAGACAGAATTAAAATGTGTAAAATTAGGATAAATTTTTAGTTTTTATCAGAAGAGTGGGAATTTTTCAGAATAAAAACAATGGAAATGGCAAAGAGCTCTATGCTTTTACATGTGGCAGTGCATCATCAACACATTAAAATAAATAATGTTGTAAAAGAGAAGAAAGGTAAAACGACAAAATTAAACCTACACTTCCATATGACGATTTTAAGCCAAAAACTTTTCAGACCATGAATTACTGATAAAGGTATTAAATATCAAGTTCTGTACTTATTTCAGTATTAATTATTTATTTATAGTGCCATGTTTTTTTGCACACGAACGCACCCACAGCCATCAAGAAAATAGTGGAAATGTACTCAGGGGACCTCAAAAGAAGCATTTAAAAAAGCAAAAACAACTTTTGAAATAAATTTATTTACACTATCACAAAAAGTCATTATATACTATATACTGCAAAATTGTGTTTTGTGGTGTATGACAAATATTGAAACAGGGAGTTACACGCTTCTCAGTCAGGACAATAATACCTGCTTTCTTTAAAAAAGAAAAGAAAATAATGTGGTTTTTAGACAATATTGGAAAAACCCCATCAGGGGTTGGTTGATTGATGGATAGTGTGTGAGACTAGAATGTTATCGCCCAAGGCCTCTGCAAAGAGCTGGTTGCAGTAGACTTAGAGAGACATTGGAAGCCACTAGTGGAGAAGTCATTAAGATGCTGGGACGACTTAATACGACGACGGTGATCGACGGAATCCCATATCCTTTGACACACTGAGTGATGCCGTCTGCAACTATCCCCTTTGCTAGGGCTCTGTTTGGCAATGAGCTGCTTGATCATGCCTCAGTTCACTTGAATAGAAACGAGATGCAGGTATGGCCGGAAGAGAGCTACATGGTGGTGGTTGCCAGAAAGAGAGACGGGTCAGCAAGGGTTTGCATCAACTATAAGCCGCTAAACATGGTGGTGGTTAGACACTTCATGGAGAACGGTACGGTTCGGCCTTTGTCTGATAAGATTGCTGACTTGATCGACTTTCCGCAGCCAAGGACGGAGAGGCAGTTACGGAGTTTTTTAGGGCCAGCTGGTTATATTAGGAAGTATATTGAGGGCTATGCAACGATCGCCAAGCCTCTTAGTGATGTCTTAAAGAGTGGTCGGACACATACGTTTGGTGAGGATGAACACTAGGCATTCCTGATGTTAAAGAAGGCGCTGGCAGCAGATATATATATATATGTACAGTGAAACCTCGATTCTGCATTCTCCGATTTTATGTTTTTTCCTATTTTGCACACTTTTTGCCTGGTCCTGGCCAAATGCTCATAAGAACAATGTCAAATTTTATCCAATTTTACATTTCCTCGAATTTACATTTCCCTCGAATACGCATCTTATTTTTCGAGTCTTGACAACGGAAATTCACCCGATTGTATGTTTTCAATTTTCTATTTTGGAAAATGCAAAAAAGCACCGGAGGTGTTCTGATTGTATTCAAGGTTAAAAATAGGCTTTATTCAATAGTTTTAGTCGTAAATTTGTGAAACTCATGTTTAGATAGGAATGTGTTTACGTAAGAAGTGTTTGCAACCCCGAGTGGCAATACATTTATCGGCCAATCGAATAAACGAACACACTTCATGCTCACCACTACACTTGCATAGTTGCAGCCATTTGTTTTTGTAGGAAGTTTATATCAACACAACCCTAGGCTATGTATATACTGTATTTGCTCTCGCGTACCATGCGCACTCCTATTTTTGGGCAGGTTCAAAGGAAAAAAAATTAAATTGAGACAATATTTTTTTTTTTAATTCACCTGTAGTGGAAAGAACATTCTCCACTACGCATCGCGCGTCGTCTGGACAGCGGCGCATGTCGCGCGGCAATTGTTTTGTCTAGCGGATCGCCACCGGATGGAGCCACCGGAGGACCCGTGCGGCCGGGAGGTGAACCCCGAGAACTGACGCTCTCTCTAGCTTGCGCCGCCTTCGAAGTAACATCGCTCTGCCGTTCCGCGACTCGTGCCACGTGGGCTATAGTTGGGTGCTGAATAAAAAGCTAAAATCCACTTGCGAGTTATTATTCCGATCTAACCACCTCCACGACAAAGTGGTGACCCCGACGTGATCGTTTTTTCGTTATTGTCGTTGGAGCAGTTCTTTTTTAATATTTTTTGTCGCCATGCTTAGCGAATCGGTTTCGGCACCCACCATCGCGAAGGTTAGTTTTTCGGCTCCACCGTTTTGGCCTGAGAAACCAGCGCTCTGGTTTTCGCACTACGAGATACAATTCGGGCTTAGCGGGATAACGCATGACGCCACCAAGTTCGGCCACGTGGTGAATCTCCTCGGGCCGAAGCACATGGTAGAGGTGGAGGACGTAATAAGTAATCCCCCGTCCGAAGGGAAGTACCGGAAGATAAAAGAAGAGCTCATCCGGAGGATTTCTGTCTCTGGGGCCCAATAACAATAGACAATATTTTACTTGATCCATCAAAATTATAACTTATAAAATATTGTAACAATTTCTAAGAATGCTTATAAAATCAAAACGGTACAATTTAATTACCTTTAAATCCCATCACTTGAATTTGATTATCTTGGAATAAAATTTACAATGAATTAATTGCAATCCTTGAAAGCAGTCGAGTATTACTATGGTCGAGCCAGTGAAAGAAGGGTTGGGGGAGGTGGATGCGCACCAACCAATGGCGAGGGCCCTATGGCATCCCCTCTCCTTCTAAACTACACGCTGTTGTCTGATCGCCTCTCTCCACCTCCTCTGAGCTCTTGTCCTCTGAGTCCGGTGTTGACAGTTAAATGGTGTGGTAGTTTTAGAATTGCTTGCACTCGTTTTCGTTTAGCTGAGTTTGTTGCAGAGTGTAACAAGTCGTCTGGTGATTTTAAAAAATCAGAAAGAGTTCCAAAAAAGGCATTCGCGGATCAAAATTGCATTTGCAAACTCGCAAAACTGTAGTGCAGATTTACGAATACTTTGAGAAAGAAGAAAATAACGGTGGCTCTCTGCCTCCCTCCCTTCCAGCCTCTCTCTCCCTTCTCCCACTCTTTCCCTCCCTCTCCCCCCTCACCCTTCCTCCCTCTCCACCTCTTCCCCCCAATTCCATCTCCTCCCCCTCATTCCCTCTCTACCTCTCTGTTAACATCCAGCTCTCTCCCTACCTATCTCATACTAAATGCATTCAAAGCACACTTACATCTACAAGGATTTAGGTCTAACAATATAATTCGTAGCCAAGGCAACATCCCGTTAAAATGAAAACATTTCTACAAAATATGTAAAATAAAACTTTAACGTGCGGTTTCAAACTGTAGGCGGAAAAAGATGAACAGAATAAGAAAGACAAAAGCTGTGTATTATTATTATTATTATAGGTTGTCCATAAATTGCACTTATTATTATTGTAATCAATAAAAAATGTATATTTATGTCAAAAATTTATCTTAATTCGCTGTTTTATTTAGCTTTCCCTAATGTTAAATATCGATAAAACATACTTATTGACTCACTCAAATATCGGTCATGTTACGGTTTTGAGTTAGCCTTACACTTTAACTCGTCGTTCCATGTTTCTGGGAGACGGAAGGACTTTACGGGTAAACACTGAAAACAATACTAATAGCGGAACAAGCCCCTTCCCTTTGTCTTCACGTGGTCTCGGTCCCGCTTGGCAGCAGCGCACCCTCCCTCTCTCTCTCCACACTCTTAACTGCCATCGGACTTCTTTCTCTCGCTCGAGTATACTTATGAGCAACAAATTACAGGAAAATCAGATGTGCTTTTTGGCTGCTAAGCAGCTGAATTTCCGTTCAAATTAACAAAACACTAAACTACTCATATTTACGTGTTAAGGAAGAAGAAATGACCAAAATTATGAAGCGACAATTTATGAGTACCTGAAAGGGATGTGCGTATTAACATTCTTGTTGATTAAATATTGAAGATGTGTTCTAATGTCTTACTTATTTGTCTCTTTAAAGTACTTTATTTTTCTCTAATAAGGTAATGGCAAGAATAGAAACTAATTTTTAGTAGATGTTCAATTTCCCTCACCTCTTAAACATGCATTATAACACTAACACTATGTCTGCACATTTACACCTCTTCCGCAAAGGCTTCCCTATATTCCTGGGGGTTATCCACCAAATCCTTAAGAAGCCTTCAAAAATACAACAAATTAACAATTACTTAGTAAAAAATTAGTACGACATATACTGCACAATCTTTATTATATGTATATGTTTCTAATTCACATATTAAAATCATTAATAAATATTAACATGCACTATGACTCGTAGTACCAATGCAATATGAAAGAGTACAGAAAAAATTTTGCCAATTATCTAATTTCATACAATCAAAATTATCGGATTTTTTAATCGATCCTCACCTTCAAAGCAGCTATAATATTTTACAACCAAAGCTATCATCATTCAATAACCTGAATTTTAAATATATGTGGAAAATTTTAAATGTTATATACAATGGAATATCATTTCTTGCAGATGAAGTAATTTCAACCACTGTCAGGGGGGGCCGTAATTCTGATGTGTTTTCCATCAACAGAACCGAAGCAGTTCGGTAAATTTGTCCTTTGTTGAAACTGCTCACTAATGTTTAACCAGTCATCTGTGCTGAGTTGCTTCATGTGTACATTTCTCAGCTGCTCCCATATTGCCTCACATGTTCTTTTCACAATGGGTGAAATCACTGATCTTCCAATGAGAATAACAAAATGCCGATTAGGATCTAAAGGAACATCCAGAGGCAAGGTTCCTGGAAAAGACATTAATGCATCAAATTTTAGCCTTCCTTGCATCGAAGTACTTATTTTATTTTTAATTCATTCATTTTTGCCAATATAAATTTTACTATACGATAATATTTTGCTTTTCAGGAAAAGATATTCAAAAGCGATGGCTTTCATTATGCGATGCCTTTATGAAGGCTTCCAGGCAGGAGAAGGATACTCCCAGTGGTAGCTCGGGGAAAAAGAAAAAACGTGGTGAAGGATACATTTTTTTATATCTCACTTGCACAGACACTGTGATCAGTTGCTTATACAGTCACTCCAAGTGCATTTAAAAAGCATTTTCTCTTTGAGAAACAATTTACAGGGCACTCAATCACTTAACCTTTCTCCTGCCAAGTTATTCTTCCTATAAATCAGCCCTCTCTCAAGGAAAATGCCGATTTGGGATTATCATTGCTTTAAGTGACTGTTCTAAGAATAAGGTAAATTAATGCTGCTCATTTTCTTTGGGAAAATTCTCAACAATCTTTCCAAAGACAAAGGGCTTCCCCCTCTCTTATCCTTTCTCTTTATATTATTACTCCATGATTAGTTAAGAAAAATTCAAAAATCTCACCTAAAAGCTCTGATTATAATCAAGCAATACGTGGGCTATCACACGAACAATTTTAATATGAAAAAGAGCAGTGACTTGGATTCAAGAGCAATAATCCACTCAAATGCCTACTTGAAAGAGAACATGACAAAAAATTTTGGATACTCAGCAACGAATGCCACCACAATCTTAACAATTTAATGATATATTTCTTTCTTTCGCATTATATATCATTCATTTAGATACAGTGAATAAACCATTTAGCTGTAGGACATAATGCAAGGAACAATTTCTCCAGCATTAAACACTCAAAAGCTTTATGTAATCACAGTCTGATTTGTTTCACATCTGCTTTCCTTCCATTCTCACCTAAATCACATGGGAAACGCTGACACAGCCTGAAATCTTTTAGGATACCCTCCTCATCACCATCGCCTTCATCTTCTCCACTGCTGGATGCAGAGCGACCGAACTTTGTACCTCCAATTCGCTCGATCAATGGCAAGATCACTAGTATCACACCAGATATTGCAATAAAAAACCCGGCCAGGTAGAAGGAAATGTCATAGTTTCCTGTGATGTCATACAGCCAACCTGAGTTCAAAAAATCAATGACTTATATAAATGAAATGCATAGGGAATAATATATGGAGATATTGTTTGTACTGAAAGAAAGATATCCATGCACATTTTTTACAGCTTATCTACCAATTATTTTTTAAAAATTACAAATTTGGCTAATCATTGTTGAAAACATGAAGATTTAATTTAAGTGATATGATGAATGGGAAGTATAAAATTAGATGTGATGGAACGATTTCTACAAATTTCATTTATATGAACATGTTCAGTTTCAACGATAAACATTAAGATAAAAAGTTAATGCAAAAGAAATAATATTATAAATCACATTCATATGAATATATATCGCTATTTATTAAATACAACATTCAATATAATTACGCATTAACGTCTTACTTAATATTCACATGGATAGGTGCACTGAAACCTTTAACCGCTTCCCTGACGGATTTATTTACTATATCTGGTCAAAAAAAGTCATATTATTTTATTTTAGTTTCAGATGCATCATAGGAAGACAAATATAAAAATGCTTTCATTTAATTTTTTTTCCAATTATAACTTATTGTATTGCACTTAGAAAATTAATTGATTTTATTACAAAAATCAAGCACCTTACATTTACATTTTTTAATCTTCGATCTTTAACAGAAACACTATAAAAGCAATATAATAATATAGAATACATTATTATAACCCATTATAACACTCATGAATAGGATATATTACTCATATACAATAGAAATTACTTCCATAATTGCCATAAACACGAAAATTTTACAGTTAAAATTATTAATGAAAAACTATAAACATAACTAATTCAGACTTTTAAATAATTAACATGAGCCATATACAGAACACTTAAAATTAGAATTACTTCATATATTTACATTTGTGTGGTAAATTTTGAAACATGGAACCACACATAGCGATACGTTGCATGTTGGGCAAAAGTACCTGGTTTCCTTCCTAATCGGCTTTCCCCTAGCATCTCGCTTTCGGCCGCACAATACACACTGTTTAGTGTGTGCCTTTTTCTTCTCTGTGGGTGGTAAGAGGTCTGGGAAGTGCCTTCCAGAGAGGCGAAGGGGATGGGGTGTGGATGATGGACGTCCTGCCCTATGGGAAGTGACATTGGGGTTATACACCTCAATAATTTTCTCAATTAGCGTCATTCTGTATTCTAATTGCTCATGCTCTCCTCCAGTCTTTTAGTACAGCACAAAGGAATTCCACACGGCAATATCGAGAAGGTGGAAAAAAATTTTCTTATAATATTTTTTTCCGCGCTTTCGTGGGATAGGATAATCAGCTAAATGCTGATCCATCCTATCGACGCCTCCCATTGTCTTATTATAATCTACCACAGCCTTCGGTTTTTTCACCATTTTTCCGCTTTTTCCTTCCACTGTCACCATCTCTGCATTGTGAACAGTAGAGAGAATTGACACGTCTCTCACATCCCTCCATCGGATCACAATAACTTTCCCTTTCCTATAAGCCGCAATTTCTCCTTTCTTCAATTTTTTCTCCCTGAGACCACTGGGAATTCCTTTTCTGACTAGGCGCACTGTTCCATATGAGTCAGCCGAGCGTGAAATCAACAAATCCGCTAATTGCGGCGATGTATAAAAATTATCCGTCGTCAAGCAGTAGCCCTTGTCCAACAATGGCTTCAGTAGCGTCATTACAACTTGTGACGTCACAGGAAGATTTTTCAAGTCCACATCAAGAACAGTCCCTTTTCCCGTATAAATAATGTTGGACCACACATATCCACTGTTCGCCTCGCAAAGAACAAAAAATTTTATCCCAAATCTTGCCCTTTTAGTTGGAATATATTGAACCCAACCCAATCTTCCTTTGAAAAGAAGATGACTTTCATCAACGGTGATGTCTCTCTCAGGGGTGTAGAGTTTGCGAAACTTTTCACTCAAAGTTTGAAAAACAGGCCATATTTTGTTTAATTTAGGGTTGGGGTGATTTTCAGCATTGTAGCTTTCATTATTAGCGAAGTGGAGATACTGACGTATTTTTACAAACCTTCTATACAACATGGTTTGTCCAAAAAATGGGGAAAAAAGTATTGGTCTGGTCGACCAATAATGCTCTTGATCAGGTTTATAATTAATACTTTGCAGCATTACAAGAGCAAGGAAAACACGAATTTCAGATGTGCTGGTGGGATGCCACTGATGCTGCACAGAAGTCCTGGAGGTTGATGGCCTTGCACTCAGCATCTGAGTTGCGTATCGATTCGTTTCATTGGAAATAAGAAGAACAAGCTCTTCATCAAAAAACAATTCGAAAAATTGAAAAATGTCACCATCCAGGTCAATTTCAAAATTCACTTGAGATACACCTTCGAAAGGAAATCTTTCTGGTGGATGAGGAAGGGGACATGTAGTGTTCACTTCTCGCCACCGAGTGTCTTCCAAAGGTGTGGTATATTCGGCATCAGAACTAAGGAATTCTGTGGATACACTTGTTTCCGAACCAGATTCCTCAAAAGATATCTCTTCCTCGTCAATGTCACTATCGCTTTGTTCTCTGCGATCCATTTGAGGGATAATATAATCACAACAAAAAACGGAATAACAAAAACGATTTAAAATCAACAAAACTATATAACGTAACCAACAAAAATCAACAATGTATATATAACTGTAAGGAAGCACAAGTCAAAGGAAAACTGCTATACGTGTTCACTCGGAAGCTCAACGAATAACTGCTAGAAAAGGGGTTTTGAAAGACCGATCTTGAAAGGGTGCGCACGTGTCTCCCGGAGTGAAGGGAAGGGATTTCTAGGAATTTAGGCAAAAACAGACATCTGGAAAACCCATTGAGGGTGAATAACCTAGCGGATAACGGATTTGAGGGCCAAGGGACATTTGTAAGTTGAAATCGAAGCATCTGAGTGACAAAGAGAGAATTTCCGTTTGTATAGAAATTTAGGCGAGAAAATACATCTGGAAAACCCTTTAGGGTGAATAACCTAGTGGATAACGGATTCATTTGGGAGCCAAGGGACATATGTAAGTTGATTTCGAAGCATCTGGGTGACAAAGAGAGAAGTTCGGCATGTATAGTAAAAGTGACCGTGAGAATTCCCTGCCAAAAATTTCGAAAACCCCACGCTGAGACATCCACTACTTACTACCTCTAGCAGCAGGAACGTGAACTACTAAGAGAGAACGAAAAAATACGGGTCTGTTTCGTGACGAAACAAAAAAATATAGAAACCCGTATATATACGGGTTAGTCAGGGAAGCGGTTAAGGCAGTAATAAAATTATGTGGATTATGTCACTACTGTTAGCCTAAAGTAAACAATAAACAACATCTTGGTTACCAAACTAATGTAATTATGTTACGTTAAATCTTTCAAGGCTAATGGTAAAAGATAACAATGTTCTAATATTCCTTAAAAATCATTTGACTCACTTTAAAGGTATTCATAGACTATATTTAGGCATGAATCCATATGTACCCTTTATCTTGGCATTAGCTATTCTTCCTCTACGGCGCACCACAGCCTGGATTTTCCTTGCATTAATCTTTAGGTGGCCATCTCCATTTGAAGATGACAAAAATTAAGACATTTAGCTTTGTTGCTGCCTGGAAGAAACGGATAAATTTTGTGCTTAAAGAAAAATTTTGAGTGATTTAGCATGTAATACGACAAAACATGAACAGAATTAAAATATTCAGTCTTTTGTGCATAAAATAAGCCATTTCCCGTGATCGTAATTTAATATTTAGGTATATTTATATCCACATCAGTGAAGGGCTGCATGGCATTTTGGGGTTTCTCCACAAAATTTCCCATGCATTCTTATGGAAATAGTATTTTGTTGGCCCCATGGAGTATAAGAGACCCCACGGTCTGCAAACCTAGCCCAACTTCTTCCTTTGCTCCATAGGATGGCCCATGAAAATTTTGACTTCAATATCTTCAACGGTGTAAAAAAGTATAAAGAACATACATACACACACATATACATACTAAAATATTTATAAGATAATGTCATCATAATCGTCAAAATGTCCATCGTGATATTGAAGATGCACCAATGGCAGTCTAAATCATGCATTTAAACCCTAAACATTTGCCTCAGCTTATAAATCATACAATTCTTGTCTTCTGCGAGTATAAATGTAGGCACAAGTGTGTTGCAGTAATACACTACATCCCCAGTATCTGTGAGGGATGTGTTCTGCAAAAACATCACGGATACCCAATCCAAAGATATGTTTATGCCTTATGTTTACATTATAACTCTAGGGATAGCTTCCTACAAATGGTTTCAGGCCTAATGCTGATACAACAAGCGAACATTTTTCACAATAGTAGAAAAAGTGGTAGAAGATGACATTGAAAACTGGGTTGATATCGACAATGTTGCGCCTGTCGTACTTCAGCTGATGTGAAATTCTGGACATGGTTTTGAGACATGTGCATGAATAAGGTGAAGAAAATGAAAGTGACGATGATGAAGAGATTACGTCACAGATACGGTATCTCTTTACAACAACGCTCTTCCATTGATTTTCAAGAGTTTACGTGTTGCTATCGAATACAAGATAAACTTTGAGGAAAAATCAAAATGCATGAAGCAAGCTAGTTTGCCTGATCTGTTTAAAAAAAATCCTCAGAATAATGTGTGATGAAAATAATGTAAATGCGTATTTCGTTATTTACTTTGAATGGTTCTTATATAATTCCTCGTTTTAGTGCATGCATAAGCAATAGTCTTTATTGATAATGGGTTCCCTTTTAATTCTTAGTCGTCATTTGAATAATATAATCAGTTACCTGAAATGTAAATTACTTAATGATTTTTTATAAATTTTCAAAAACGCGGCATTTTCAAAAACCCGGCAAATGCTAGGTCCCGAGTTTGCCGGGTTTATGAGGTCTTACTGTATAGGTATATCAATGTAAGTAAGGATCGGAACTGATGGTTGAAATCAATGATATAGATGCAATTACATACAATTCTCAGTCGTCTCTTAGTGTGTATAAGAAACCTGTATCATAAATTGTTTTAGAAACTGCAACTTTCAATGATTTTAATGAATGTGGTGAAGTAGATAAAGATTTTGAATCCAATGATCCATCTATTCCATCTATTTATAAAGAATTTGGTCAAACTTAAAGAATAAGCATAGAATCTACCATTTTGTGCCACATAATTATAAACAAAATATACTGGAAATTAAAATTAAGCAAACTGAAATTTACCTTCAGGCTCACATCTCTGTCCTTTGGTGAAGAAGTCAACAATGCGAGCTGAGGCAGCTATGCAATGACCATTATGGTGATCGATATGATGCGGTGCTGAAGGACGCACTAAAATGAAGCTGTGCCTCCGTTGAGTCCATCAACATTAACAGAAAGTCCCATGTTGGTGCGAGGAGATGCTCGAAATGAAGCTGATAATGAGAAAAAGAAGTATATTGCAAATGATCCTTAAATAGTAACCTACCTAGTCACATAGGAACACAGTGAACCATTTTCATAATTTGCCTACATTAACACAAATAAACTGCTTCTGACACAAAAAGTTTAAATAAATATTTGCGAAATAAACATAAGCTACTATTAAGAGAATGCAAAATATGCAATTTCTTTTCTATCTCAACACATCTCTTGCTGAGATGGAAAATTACGGTATAATTTTTGTTTGAGCAATTCTTAAATCTTAATTTCTTTTTAACGCTTCACACACAAAATAATGAAAGCGATGTTTTTCTACCAACCGGCAAATTGACAACTTCCTGGGCATGAACCAGGCAGCTGGCCGTGACTGCCCCCGTCACCGGCTGAGAGAGAGATGGGGGGTGAGATAGAGAGAGACAGAGAGAGAGGGAGGGGGACAGGGAGGGAGAGACAGACAGATGGACAGAGAGAGACGGAGAGGGAGACAGTGAGAGAGAGAGATTTAGAGATAAAGAGAGGCAGGGAGACAAAGGTAGAGAGGGGAAAACAGAAAGCAGAGAGGAAGAGGGGGGAAGATAGAGAGGGAAGAAGAGGGAGGTAGGGAAGGAGTGAGAGGGAGGAAGAGACTGCCATCGTCGCCTTATCGGGGGTCCAAGAGTGCCCTCCACTCTCTCCTCCATCTGCTCCCTACTCCCATCCCCACCTCCTCTCAAAGCCACTGATGACGTTTCCTATATTAGGGAAAAGAGAACACATAATTAGTATTTTGAAAATGAATGAAAATTATACTATAACAGTTTAGTGAATTTGCAATATTCTTCGGATAACACCAAATGGCATTTGAGTGAGGATTTCCATTATAGCGATAATATTTCGGCTGTGTATTACATCCTATTATCGATTAGCATCATGGATTTGCCTACGAACCTAATTCCATAATTGGTAAATGAAAACTTTACCATTAAAACTATTAACATGGAAATCGGTTCACTCGAAATTCGGATAACACGAAATGATTGTCCCCGTAATTTCGTGTTAACCGGTTTTCAACGTAGATGGAGGAGTTGGGGTAAGATATGAATAGAGAGAGAGAGAGAATAGAGGGAGAGAGGGGAAATGGAGGGAGGGAGTGATAGAGTGACTCACTTCATCACCTCGGGGGACGACTAGCTCATGGCCTGCATCTCCATCTCCTCCTGTCGGACCACCAGGTATTTCATGCCCTGCTGGTTGCTATATTAAGGAAATAGAAACCATGTTATTACTCGTGACATCATGAATGAATGAAACTGATACCATAAGAGCTTAGTGCAACTGTACTTATTCTCTAACTATGAGGAAGAGAGAGGGGAAGAGAAAAAGAGGAAGAAGGTAGGCGGCAGAGAGGAAAAGATGGAGGGAAGAGAGAGGAAATAGAGGCAGGTTAACAAAAGGATAAGAGGAAGTGAGAATACAGGGAGGGAGAGAGAGGGGAGGGGAAATGAAGGAAGGGAGCGAGGCATAAATAGAGTGACTTACTCGATCAACTGCTTCTCTGGTCCTGGGTGCCACTGCCCTGTACACGTACTCCTCCACGTAGGTACAACAGCAGCAGCAGCACCCGATGCAGCACCCAATGCAGCAGTGCCTTAGCCTGAGAAAAAATGGAGCAAAATGACGATTATTGATAGCTAAGTATATTCGTGACTACTAGAATACAGGACAGGGTCAAAGATTGGGACTGCCCCGCCTAAAGAGGGGCGTCTGGTCACCTCACGCATAGTGCGATTATAATTAAAAAATAAACATAACCCTTTTCAGTGGTATATACAACATTATTCATGAGAAACTACCTCGTAATTATTTTACCAACAATACATCTGGTATGTACATATTGAGGAGGTTGCAAAAATGCGTTTAAACCATTTATGCTGAATTAACATTCTTTTTTTCGCAAAAGTGCCTGACTTCGATTCTAGGAAAAAATCTATTCCGCTTGTTACATTTCTTTCCAACTTGTATTACATTCGAACACAAAGTTCGATTGCGAAGTTTTTACAATGAATGGAACGTAATATAAACCAATTCACAAAAACGAATTAAATAGCATAAAACAATGAAATAAACATTAACAATAACAGCCAAAAACAAAAATAATTGTAAAAATACCGTATTAACTCGCGTTAAATACCCACTAAATCCTCAGAAAAGCTTATGACGCCCTAGCGTTTCGCTGTTGTTAGACAAATGCAAGCCTAATTCATTTCCATTCACCTAGTTTGAACCAGATATGAAGGAGGTATCACAGGCATGTGCATTATACCTCTTTTAAACTAAGTCCGGTATTTAAATAAATAGTTTGGAAATATTATTTACGATGCGATACGAAATATACCATATTTTTTCAATCTTGCACACGCAGCTAATGTTAAATATAGTGTAAAATAGAAAAAAGTTATGTCAGGATGAATGTTATGTTGTCATAGCAACAACATTTATCAAGCTCATACCATTTAACCTTCTTTTATCCTTATCACGGACGATAAAACCGATAAACGGCACAAAGTTTGCAAACGAAAATTATTAACGAACTTAATTAATCTCACTTTTAGAGTAATTTGTCCCAAACGTAAGAGCCCCCCGCCATTAGAACTTTACATCGGAGTTACGAAAATCAATTATTTTAAGCTATTTTCTATATCCAGAGAAAGAAAATTACTTACGTCTTCAACACCCTCCTAAAAAACTTAGGGATGCATTTCCCTTTTCCCATTATGTAGGTACTTATTACTCTCAATACACACGTCCTCACGGTCGCACTTCTGCGCTAACAATGATTGTTGCTAAGGAAGCTTACCGCAAACCGTAGTTGAGACCCAGCAACAATGCTTCCAGAAAGATCCAGAAATGTTAGCTATATTACCCTATTTAAATAGTTTATTATTATGTATCGTTATAAATGCATACAACTTTTTTCACTACGGATATAATTTATATTTTCGAACATGTTTCTACCGATAAATCGTACATTTCAATGCATTTCGATAACGCACATGTTTTTACAAATAATAATTATTTAATAAAGCAATACTGAACATAGGAAAAACTAACGCTAGCGCAACTAACCTAGCTTGTGAACTACGAAATTTAAAAATTAATTAGCAAAAACCCTAGGATAAATGTTACCTACACCCCAAAAGGGGCTGCTGAAATTTTCCAACGAAATTCGACGAACCTGGGAATGCGATTTCTGAAAAACGTTAAAGGATTTGACGCTTTTTATCTTAGACGCTTATCATACATATCGTTGTTTTGAAGAAGCGCAATGATTTTATTGGGTAAATAGTACATTCAATTGGCACGAGATTGGAAAGGAACAGCGAAAACCATCTATAAAAGATATGGAAAGCTTTTGATTGACTTCGACAATCTTTTCGATGAAGTTTAGCAAAGCAATTTATGTTTCAAATTGACAGAAAGAAAAGTTGGGATGAGGAAGGGACGAAATTCAGAGATGGATTGAATTTTTTAATTTCTCATATACGAAGTATATTGAGAAAGTATTGTTATCGCATACGTCTGCAATAATACTGCCTATTTCATTTTTCTCAATGAATGAATATAAGGCTACTTTATTCTTGGGTACCTTGAACAAAAATCGAATTTTCTAAAAACCGATTCATAAGATTTTCATTTTCTAATTATAACTAAACGACGCATTCTTATATATGAATCTATGTTGTACCGATTTTTTGACATTTTCTCGAACAGAATATTTCAGTTGTCAGTCTAACGAATGTTATCGGATATGTATTCTCGTTACACGGAGAATCAACTCCAGTAGAGCGACTTTTCTCTATTATGAATAACGTGTGGTCCCTAGATGCACGGATAAAAGTATGGTATAGGGGATATTAGTGTGAAATCAATATTGATTTGTATTGTGAATAACTTTACGCTAAATCAGAAATGATAAAATGTTTTGTCTAGCGAAAAATATAACTGGTTTAATAAAAAGAAAGATATCTGTCCAAATAGAGGCCGACCCCCCAAAATTTTCACAATACTTTGCCTATACTGCGCATGGAGAAAGTAAATCCGATTATATTAAAATAAATTCATTTTTCCACTTCCCAACAAATCCACCTGTGATCATTACTGTTGAAATTTATTTAAACCGTTTATAGGTATTTCACTAAAATTCCTCATAATTTTTAAGTGTTGCACTAACAAAAACTATGCAATAATACAATTATAACATTATGCGTTAATAATTTAAGTGCATTTGGGCCTTCCCTCAAGAACTCTATCCAATGTATTTTTTTTACCTTACGTAGCGTCAAAGTCATTCGTTCCCTATTCCAGTTCTGTTCTTATAGAAGCTGAAGGCACGTGAAATTTCACAAGGATTTGAGTTATTGTTAATGGTCAAAACTGAAAGACACTATCTATAATATATAAGCGCTTCTTACATAGGATAAGAATCATAAGGAACTTACAGATGGGATAGAGACTTGAAATTTGGCACAATTAAAGAGTTTTGGCAAAACCCATAGAAAAAATCTGAAATTGTTGATGTTCCATTTTTTATGAGATGTTTTTCCCCTTTATTATTGCCCAATAAGAAAAGCACGTAAATAACTTACAGAGGTTTATATACTATTTGGTTTTTTAAATTATCTCCTGTCAAGATTCAAACTCGGGACTTGATGTTAAAGAAGGCGCTGGCAGCAGATATATATATATATATGTACAGTGAAACCTCGATTCTGCATTCTCCGATTTTATGTTTTTCCTATTTTGCACACTTTTTGCCTGGTCCTGGCCAAATGCTCATAAGAACAATGTCAAATTTTATCCAATTTTACATTTCCTCGAATTTACATTTCCCTCGAATACGCATCTTATTTTTCGAGTCTTGACAACGGAAATTCACCCGATTGTATGTTTTCAATTTTCTATTTTGGAAAATGCAAAAAAGCACCGGAGGTGTTCTGATTGTATTCAAGGTTAAAAATAGGCTTTATTCAATAGTTTTAGTCGTAAATTTGTGAAACTCATGTTTAGATAGGAATGTGTTTACGCAAGAAGTGTTTGCAACCCCGAGTGGCAATACATTTATCGGCCAATCGAATAAACGAACACACTTCATGCTCACCACTACACTTGCATAGTTGCAGCCATTTGTTTTCGTAGGAAGTTTATATCAACACAACCCTAGGCTATGTATATACTGTATTTGCTCCTGTAACCCATGCACTCGCGTACCATGCGCACTCCTATTTTTGGGCAGGTTCAAAGGAAAAAAAATTAAATTGAGACATTATTTTTTTTTTAATTCACCGATTCCCACTCCCTGAAACAAGTTCCGCTCAAGTTAAGCATCTTCTCCTTTCTATGTGATGCAGCTTATTGGGTCTCTTTATGACGATACTAGCAGAAATCTCCTCACCGATAGCCCCATTTTGTTAACCTCTTTAACAGTTTTTGTTGTAATATTGCACAGCTTCGTCTCCACTTCAGTGTTTTTGACGTGATATTAGGCACCAATGCAGAACTTCATGAACTATTTGTTCATATATGAATGGGAACTTCCGTATGCAGAAAGGGAGTTTTTTCGCATATCGTCTCGTGAATAAATTTTGGAAGATTAGGAACAAACGAGTCCAAACACTTGAGCTCTGTCTTCCTTTCGAACGATGAAATCTTTCATTCGCAACAAAATTTCACCATTCCGAATTCCTTGAAATGGACCAAACTTGAACCTACCTATTCTCAAGCCGGCAAACCCTCAGTAGTCATTGAACTATAGTTATCGGTTAGTCGGCATATTCACTCTGCCTACTTTTGAGAGTTTTTGCCTGCAGCACGGGCATAACCATTTAGGCATCGGTCATTTTAGTAGGAAGTCGACGACATCTACACCATGCTTGGCATTGTTTATCAATGTGGGATTCCATTAATTACTTTTTGGCTTGAAATATGGATAATAAACCAATACGGAAAGTGTTTACAATAAGTGATAAAATTAATATCTTAGTTCAACTTGATGAGCATGTTGGAACACGTATCAAATTTTTTGACTGGATAAGGAAATAAAATGTTATGGAAGTTAATTTATTTGCAATTTAATTGTTACTGTATTCCAATAACAATCAAAGTTATGATACAAAGCAACCCACATTTTACTTTATGTTACATAATCTTCATTTCCCAGATTTCACACTTTCCTCGATTTTACGTTTTTTTTAGGCGGTCCCTTCAATTATTGTAAAGTCGAGGTTTCACTGTATTTATTACAAGAAATACAAGTATGAACTTTAATGCTTAATTATTTTGTAAATCAAAATTTCATAGACTTTCCTATGGGTTTGATTAGAAAAATGAACTATTTTGCCAAATATCTAACTTTCTATCTCATTTTCAGTTATAACATATTCTAAACCAGGGTTTTTCAAACTTTTTTCTCTGGGGCCCAATAACAATAGACAATATTTTACTTGATCCATCAAAATTATAACTTATAAAATATTGTAACAATTTCTAAGAATGCTTATAAAATCAAAACGGTACAATTTAATTACCTTTAAATCCCATCACTTGAATTTGATTATCTTGGAATAAAATTTACAATGAATTAATTGCAATCCTTGAAAGCAGTCGAGTATTACTATGGTCGAGCCAGTGAAAGAAGGGTTGGGGGAGGTGGATGCGCACCAACCAATGGCGAGGGCCCTATGGCATCCCCTCTCCTTCTAAACTACACGCTGTTGTCTGATCGCCTCTCTCCACCTCCTCTGAGCTCTTGTCCTCTGAGTCCGGTGTTGACAGTTAAATGGTGTGGTAGTTTTAGAATTGCTTGCACTCGTTTTCGTTTAGCTGAGTTTGTTGCAGAGTGTAACAAGTCGTCTGGTGATTTTAAAAAATCAGAAAGAGTTCCAAAAAAGGCATTCGCGGATCAAAATTGCATTTGCAAACTCGCAAAACTGTAGTGCAGATTTACGAATACTTTGAGAAAGAAGAAAATAACGGTGGCTCTCTGCCTCCCTCCCTTCCAGCCTCTCTCTCCCTTCTCCCACTCTTTCCCTCCCTCTCCCCCCTCACCCTTCCTCCCTCTCCACCTCTTCCCCCCAATTCCATCTCCTCCCCCTCATTCCCTCTCTACCTCTCTGTTAACATCCAGCTCTCTCCCTACCTATCTCATACTAAATGCATTCAAAGCACACTTACATCTACAAGGATTTAGGTCTAACAATATAATTCGTAGCCAAGGCAACATCCCGTTAAAATGAAAACATTTCTACAAAATATGTAAAATAAAACTTTAACGTGCGGTTTCAAACTGTAGGCGGAAAAAGATGAACAGAATAAGAAAGACAAAAGCTGTGTATTATTATTATTATTATAGGTTGTCCATAAATTGCACTTATTATTATTGTAATCAATAAAAAATGTATATTTATGTCAAAAATTTATCTTAATTCGCTGTTTTATTTAGCTTTCCCTAATGTTAAATATCGATAAAACATACTTATTGACTCACTCAAATATCGGTCATGTTACGGTTTTGAGTTAGCCTTACACTTTAACTCGTCGTTCCATGTTTCTGGGAGACGGAAGGACTTTACGGGTAAACACTGAAAACAATACTAATAGCGGAACAAGCCCCTTCCCTTTGTCTTCACGTGGTCTCGGTCCCGCTTGGCAGCAGCGCACCCTCCCTCTCTCTCTCCACACTCTTAACTGCCATCGGACTTCTTTCTCTCGCTCGAGTATACTTATGAGCAACAAATTACAGGAAAATCAGATGTGCTTTTTGGCTGCTAAGCAGCTGAATTTCCGTTCAAATTAACAAAACACTAAACTACTCATATTTACGTGTTAAGGAAGAAGAAATGACCAAAATTATGAAGCGACAATTTATGAGTACCTGAAAGGGATGTGCGTATTAACATTCTTGTTGATTAAATATTGAAGATGTGTTCTAATGTCTTACTTATTTGTCTCGTTAAAGTACTTTATTTTTCTCTAATAAGGTAATGGCAAGAATAGAAACTAATTTTTAGTAGATGTTCAATTTCCCTCACCTCTTAAACATGCATTATAACACTAACACTATGTCTGCACATTTACACCTCTTCCGCAAAGGCTTCCCTATATTCCTGGGGGTTATCCACCAAATCCTTAAGAAGCCTTCAAAAATACAACAAATTAACAATTACTTAGTAAAAAATTAGTACGACATATACTGCACAATCTTTATTATATGTATATGTTTCTAATTCACATATTAAAATCATTAATAAATATTAACATGCACTATGACTCGTAGTACCAATGCAATATGAAAGAGTACATAAAAAATTTTGCCAATTATCTAATTTCATACAATCAAAATTATCGGATTTTTTAATCGATCCTCACCTTCAAAGCAGCTATAATATTTTACAACCAAAGCTATCATCATTCAATAACCTGAATTTTAAATATATGTGGAAAATTTTAAATGTTATATACAATGGAATATCATTTCTTGCAGATGAAGTAATTTCAACCACTGTCAGGGGGGGCCGTAATTCTGATGTGTTTTCCATCAACAGAACCGAAGCAGTTCGGTAAATTTGTCCTTTGTTGAAACTGCTCACTAATGTTTAACCAGTCATCTGTGCTGAGTTGCTTCATGTGTACATTTCTCAGCTGCTCCCATATTGCCTCACATGTTCTTTTCACAATGGGTGAAATCACTGATCTTCCAATGAGAATAACAAAATGCCGATTAGGATCTAAAGGAACATCCAGAGGCAAGGTTCCTGGAAAAGACATTAATGCATCAAATTTTAGCCTTCCTTGCATCGAAGTACTTATTTTATTTTTAATTCATTCATTTTTGCCAATATAAATTTTACTATACGATAATATTTTGCTTTTCAGGAAAAGATATTCAAAAGCGATGGCTTTCATTATGCGATGCCTTTATGAAGGCTTCCAGGCAGGAGAAGGATACTCCCAGTGGTAGCTCGGGGAAAAAGAAAAAACGTGGTGAAGGATACATTTTTTTATATCTCACTTGCACAGACACTGTGATCAGTTGCTTATACAGTCACTCCAAGTGCATTTAAAAAGCATTTTCTCTTTGAGAAACAATTTACAGGGCACTCAATCACTTAACCTTTCTCCTGCCAAGTTATTCTTCCTATAAATCAGCCCTCTCTCAAGGAAAATGCCGATTTGGGATTATCATTGCTTTAAGTGACTGTTCTAAGAATAAGGTAAATTAATGCTGCTCATTTTCTTTGGGAAAATTCTCAACAATCTTTCCAAAGACAAAGGGCTTCCCCCTCTCTTATCCTTTCTCTTTATATTATTACTCCATGATTAGTTAAGAAAAATTCAAAAATCTCACCTAAAAGCTCTGATTATAATCAAGCAATACGTGGGCTATCACACGAACAATTTTAATATGAAAAAGAGCAGTGACTTGGATTCAAGAGCAATAATCCACTCAAATGCCTACTTGAAAGAGAACATGACAAAAAATTTTGGATACTCAGCAACGAATGCCACCACAATCTTAACAATTTAATGATATATTTCTTCCTTTCGCATTATATATCATTCATTTAGATACAGTGAATAAACCATTAAGCTGTAGGACATAATGCAAGGAACAATTTCTCCAGCATTAAACACTCAAAAGCTTTATGTAATCACAGTCTGATTTGTTTCACATCTGCTTTCCTTCCATTCTCACCTAAATCACATGGGAAACGCTGACACAGCCTGAAATCTTTTAGGATACCCTCCTCATCACCATCGCCTTCATCTTCTCCTCTGCTGGATGCAGAGCGACCGAACTTTGTACCTCCAATTCGCTCGATCAATGGCAAGATCACTAGTATCACACCAGATATTGCAATAAAAAACCCGGCCAGGTAGAAGGAAATGTCATAGTTTCCTGTGATGTCATACAGCCAACCTGAGTTCAAAAAATCAATGACTTATATAAATGAAATGCATAGGGAATAATATATGGAGATATTGTTTGTACTGAAAGAAAGATATCCATGCACATTTTTTACAGCTTATCTACCAATTATTTTTTAAAAATTACAAATTTGGCTAATCATTGTTGAAAACATGAAGATTTAATTTAAGTGATATGATGAATGGGAAGTATAAAATTAGATGTGATGGAACGATTTCTACAAATTTCATTTATATGAACATGTTCAGTTTCAACGATAAACATTAAGATAAAAAGTTAATGCAAAAGAAATAATATTATAAATCACATTCATATGAATATATATCGCTATTTATTAAATACAACATTCAATATAATTACGCATTAACGTCTTACTTAATATTCACATGGATAGGTGCACTGAAACCTTTAACCGCTTCCCTGACGGATTTATTTACTATATCTGGTCAAAAAAAGTCATATTATTTTATTTTAGTTTCAGATGCATCATAGGAAGACAAATATAAAAATGCTTTCATTTAATTTTTTTTCCAATTATAACTTATTGTATTGCACTTAGAAAATTAATTGATTTTATTACAAAACTCAAGCACCTTACATTTACATTTTTTAATCTTCGATTTTTAACAGAAACACTATAAAAGCAATATAATAATATAGAATACATTATTATAACCCATTATAACACTCATGAATAGGATATATTACACATATACAATAGAAATTACTTCCATAATTGCCATAAACATGAAAATTTTACAGTTAAAATTATTAATGAAAAACTATAAACATAACTAATTCAGACTTTTAAATAATTAACATGAGCCATATACAGAACACTTAAAATTAGAATTACTTCATATATTTACATTTGTGTGGTAAATTTTGAAACATGGAACCACACATAGCGATACGTTGCATGTTGGGCAAAAGTACCTGGTTTCCTTCCTAATCGGCTTTCCCCTAGCATCTCGCTTTCGGCCGCACAATACACACTGTTTAGTGTGTGCCTTTTTCTTCTCTGTGGGTGGTAAGAGGTCTGGGAAGTGCCTTCCAGAGAGGCGAAGGGGATGGGGTGTGGATGATGGACGTCCTGCCCTATGGGAAGTGACATTGGGGTTATACACCTCAATAATTTTCTCAATTAGCCTCATTCTGTATTCTAATTGCTCATGCTCTCCTCCAGTCTTTTTGTACAGCACAAAGGAATTCCACACGGCAATATCGAGAAGGTGGAAAAAAATTTTCTTATAATATTTTTTTCCGCGCTTTCGTGGGATAGGATAATCAGCTAAATGCTGATCCATCCTATCGACGCCTCCCATTGTCTTATTATAATCTACCACAGCCTTCGGATTTTTCACCATTTTTCTGCTTTTTCATTCCACTGTCACCATCTCTGCATTGTGAACAGTAGAGAGAATTGACACGTCTCTCACATCCCTCCATCGGATCACAATAACTTTCCCTTTCCTATAAGCCGCAATTTCTCCTTTCTTCAATTTTTTCTCCCTGAGACTACTGGGAATTCCTGTTCTGACTAGGCGCACTGTTCCATATGTGTCAGCCGAGTGTGAAATCAACAAATCCGCTAATTGCGGCGATGTATAAAAATTATCCGTCGTCAAGCAGTAGCCCTTGTCCAACAATGGCTTCAGTAGCGTCATTACAACTTGTGACGTCACAGGAAGATTTTTCAAGTCCACATCAAGAACAGTCCCTTTTCCCGTATAAATAATGTTGGACCACACATATCCACTGTTCGCCTCGCAAAGAACAAAAAATTTTATCCCAAATCTTGCCCTTTTAGTTGGAATATATTGAACCCAACCCAATCTTCCTTTGAAAAGAAGATGACTTTCATCAACGGTGATGTCTCTCTCAGGGGTGTAGAGTTTGCGAAACTTTTCACTCAAAGTTTGAAAAACAGGCCATATTTTGTTTAATTTAGGGTTGGGGTGATTTTCAGCATTGTAGCTTTCATTATCAGCGAAGTGGAGATACTGACGTATTTTTACAAACCTTCTATACGACATGGTTTGTCCAAAAATTGGCGGAAAAAGTATTGGTCTGGTCGACCAATAATGCTCTTGATCAGGTTTATAATTAATACTTTGCAGCATTACAAGAGCAAGGAAAACACGAATTTCAGATGTGCTGGTGGGATGCCACTGATGCTGCACAGAAGTCCTGGAGGTTGATGGCCTTGCACTCAGCATCTGAGTTGCGTATCGATTCGTTTCATTGGAAATAAGAAGAACAAGCTCTTCATCAAAAAACAATTCGAAAAATTGAAAAAATGTCACCATCCAGGTCAATTTCAAAATTCACTTGAGATACACCTTCGAAAGGAAATCTTTCTGGTGGATGAGGAAGGGGACATGTAGTGTTCACTTCTCGCCACCGAGTGTCTTCCAAAGGTGTGGTATATTCGGCATCAGAACTAAGGAATTCTGTGGATACACTTGTTTCCGAACCAGATTCCTCAAAAGATATCTCTTCCTCGTCAATGTCACTATCGCTTTGTTCTCTGCGATCCATTTGAGGGATAATATAATCACAACAAAAAACGGAATAACAAAAACGATTTAAAATCAACAAAACTATATAACGTAACCAACAAAAAACAACAATGTATATATAACTGTAAGGAAGCACAAGTCAAAGGAAAACTGCTATACGTGTTCACTCGGAAGCTCAACGAATAACTGCTAGAAAAGGGGTTTTGAAAGACCGATCTTGAAAGGGTGCGCACGTGTCTCCCGGAGTGAAGGGAAGGGATTTCTAGGAATTTAGGCAAAAACAGACATCTGGAAAACCCATTGAGGGTGAATAACCTAGCGGATAACGGATTTGAGGGCCAAGGGACATTTGTAAGTTGAAATCGAAGCATCTGAGTGACAAAGAGAGAATTTCCGTTTGTATAGAAATTTAGGCGAGAAAATACATCTGGAAAACCCTTTAGGGTGAATAACCTAGTGGATAACGGATTCATTTGGGAGCCAAGGGACATATGTAAGTTGATTTCGAAGCATCTGGGTGACAAAGAGAGAAGTTCGGCATGTATAGTAAAAGTGACCGTGAGAATTCCCTGCCATAAAATTTCGAAAACCCCACGCTGAGACATCCACTACTTACTACCTCTAGCAGCAGGAACGCGAACTACTAAGAGAGAACGAAAAAATACGGGTCTGTTTCGTGACGAAACAAAAAATATAGAATCCCGTATATATACGGGTTAGTCAGGGAAGCGGTTAAGGCAGTAATAAAATTATGTGGATTATGTCACTACTATTAGCCTAAAGTAAACAATAAACAACATCTTGGTTACCAAACTAATGTAATTATGTTACGTTAAATCTTTCAAGGCTAATGGTAAAAGATAACAATGTTCTAATATTCCTTAAAAATCATTTGACTCACTTTAAAGGTATTCATAGACTATATTTAGGCATGAATCCATATGTACCCTTTATCTTGGCATTAGCTATTCTTCCTCTACGGCGCACCACAGCCTGGATTTTCCTTGCATTAATCTTTAGGTGGCCATCTCCATTTGAAGATGACAAAAATTAAGACATTTAGCTTTGTTGCTGCCTGGAAGAAACGGATAAATTTTGTGCTTAAAGAAAAATTTTGAGTGATTTAGCATGTAATACGACAAAACATGAACAGAATTAAAATATTCAGTCTTTTGTGCATAAAATAAGCCATTTCCCGTGATCGTAATTTAATATTTAGGTATATTTATATCCACATCAGTGAAGGGCTGCATGGCATTTTGGGGTTTCTCCACAAAATTTCCCATGCATTCTTATGGAAATAGTATTTTGTTGGCCCCATGGAGTATAAGAGACCCCACGGTCTGCAAACCTAGCCCAACTTCTTCCTTTGCTCCATAGGATGGCCCATGAAAATTTTGACTTCAATATCTTCAACGGTGTAAAAAAGTATAAAGAACATACATACACACACATATACATACTAAAATATTTATAAGATAATGTCATCATAATCGTCAAAATGTCCATCGTGATATTGAAGATGCACCAATGGCAGTCTAAATCATGCATTTAAACCCTAAACATTTGCCTCAGCTTATAAATCATACAATTCTTGTCTTCTGCGAGTATAAATGTAGGCACAAGTGTGTTGCAGTAATACACTACACCCCCAGTATCTGTGAGGGATGTGTTCTGCAAAAACATCACGGATACCCAATCCAAAGATATGTTTATGCCTTATGTTTACATTATAACTCTAGGGATAGCTTCCTACAAATGGTTTCAGGCCTAATGCTGATACAACAAGCGAACATTTTTCACAATAGTAGAAAAAGTGGTAGAAGATGACATTGAAAACTGGGTTGATATCGACAATGTTGCGCCTGTCGTACTTCAGCTGATGTGAAATTCTGGACATGGTTTTGAGACATGTGCATGAATAAGGTGAAGAAAATGAAAGTGACGATGATGAAGAGATTACGTCACAGATACGGTATCTCTTTACAACAACGCTCTTCCATTGATTTTCAAGAGTTTACGTGTTGCTATCGAATACAAGATAAACTTTGAAGGAAAAATCAAAATGCATGAAGCAAGCTAGTTTGCCTGATCTGTTTAAAAAAAATCCTCAGAATAATGTGTGATGAAAATAATGTAAATGCGTATTTCGTTATTTACTTTGAATGGTTCTTATATAATTCCTCGTTTTAGTGCATGCATAAGCAATAGTCTTTATTGATAATGGGTTCCCTTTTAATTCTTAGTCGTCATTTGAATAATATAATCAGTTACCTGAAATGTAAATTACTTAATGATTTTTTATAAATTTTCAAAAACGCGGCATTTTCAAAAACCCGGCAAATGCTAGGTCCCGAGTTTGCCGGGTTTATGAGGTCTTACTGTATAGGTATATCAATGTAAGTAAGGATCGGAACTGATGGTTGAAATCAATGATATAGATGCAATTACATACAATTCTCAGTCGTCTCTTAGTGTGTATAAGAAACCTGTATCATAAATTGTTTTAGAAACTGCAACTTTCAATGATTTTAATGAATGTGGTGAAGTAGATAAAGATTTTGAATCCAATGATCCATCTATACCATCTATTTATAAAGAATTTGGTCAAACTTAAAGAATAAGCATAGAATCTACCATTTTGTGCCACATAATTATAAACAAAATATACTGGAAATTAAAATTAAGCAAACTGAAATTTACCTTCAGGCTCACATCTCTGTCCTTTGGTGAAGAAGTCAACAATGCGAGCTGAGGCAGCTATGCAATGACCATTATGGTGATCGATATGATGCGGTGCTGAAGGACGCACTAAAATGAAGCTGTGCCTCCGTTGAGTCCATCAACATTAACAGAAAGTCCCATGTTGGTGCGAGGAGATGCTCGAAATGAAGCTGATAATGAGAAAAAGAAGTATATTGCAAATGATCCTTAAATAGTAACCTACCTAGTCACATAGGAACACAGTGAACCATTTTCATAATTTGCCTACATTAACACAAATAAACTGCTTCTGACACAAAAAGTTTAAATAAATATTTGCGAAATAAACATAAGCTACTATTAAGAGAATGCAAAATATGCAATTTCTTTTCTATCTCAACACATCTCTTGCTGAGATGGAAAATTACGGTATAATTTTTGTTTGAGCAATTCTTAAATCTTAATTTCTTTTTAACGCTTCACACACAAAATAATGAAAGCGATGTTTTTCTACCAACCGGCAAATTGACAACAACTTCCTGGGCATGAACCAGGCAGCTGGCCGTGACTGCCCCCGTCACCGGCTGAGAGAGAGATGGGGGGTGAGATAGAGAGAGACAGAGAGAGAGGGAGGGGGACAGGGAGGGAGAGACAGACAGATGGACAGAGAGAGACGGAGAGGGAGACAGTGAGAGAGAGAGATTTAGAGATAAAGAGAGGCAGGGAGACAAAGGTAGAGAGGGGAAAACAGAAAGCAGAGAGGAAGAGGGGGGAAGATAGAGAGGGAAGAAGAGGGAGGTAGGGAAGGAGTGAGAGGGAGGAAGAGACTGCCATCGTCGCCTTATCGGGGGTCCAAGAGTGCCCTCCACTCTCTCCTCCATCTGCTCCCTACTCCCATCCCCACCTCCTCTCAAAGCCACTGATGACGTTTCCTATATTAGGGAAAAGAGAACACATAATTAGTATTTTGAAAATGAATGAAAATTATACTATAACAGTTTAGTGAATTTGCAATATTCTTCGGATAACACCAAATGGCATTTGAGTGAGGATTTCCATTATAGCGATAATATTTCGGCTGTGTATTACATCCTATTATCGATTAGCATCATGGATTTGCCTACGAACCTAATTCCATAATTGGTAAATGAAAACTTTACCATTAAAACTATTAACATGGAAATCGGTTCACTCGAAATTCGGATAACACGAAATGATTGTCCCCGTAATTTCGTGTTAACCGGTTTTCAACGTAGATGGAGGAGTTGGGGTAAGATATGAATAGAGAGAGAGAGAATAGAGGGAGAGAGGGGAAATGGAGGGAGGGAGTGATAGAGTGACTCACTTCATCACCTAGGGGGACGACTAGCTCATGGCCTGCATCTCCATCTCCTCCTGTCGGACCACCAGGTATTTCATGCCCTGCTGGTTGCTATATTAAGGAAATAGAAACCATGTTATTACTCGTGACATCATGAATGAATGAAACTGATACCATAAGAGCTTAGTGCAACTGTACTTATTCTCTAACTATGAGGAAGAGAGAGGGGAAGAGAAAAAGAGGAAGAAGGTAGGCGGCAGAGAGGAAAAGATGGAGGGAAGAGAGAGGAAATAGAGGCAGGTTAACAAAAGGATAAGAGGAAGTGAAAATACAGGGAGGGAGAGAGAGGGGAGTGGAAATGAAGGAAGGGAGCGAGGCATAAATAGAGTGACTTACTCGATCAACTGCTTCTCTGGTCCTGGGTGCCACTGCCCTGTACACGTACTCCTCCACGTAGGTACAACAGCAGCAGCAGCACCCGATGCAGCACCCAATGCAGCAGTGCCTTAGCCTGAGAAAAAATGGAGCAAAATGACGATTATTGATAGCTAAGTATATTCGTGACTAGAATACAGGACAGGGTCAAAGATTGGGACTGCCCCGCCTAAAGAGGGGCGTCTGGTCACCTCACGCATAGTGCGATTATAATAAAAAATAAACATAACCCTTTTCAGTGGTATATACAACATTATTCATGAGAAACTACCTCGTAATTATTTTACCAACAATACATCTGGTATGTACATATTGAGGAGGTTGCAAAAATGCGTTTAAACCATTTATGCTGAATTAACATTCTTTTTTTCGCAAAAGTGCCTGACTTCGATTCTAGGAAAAAATCTATTCCGCTTGTTACATTTCTTTCCAACTTGTATTACATTCGAACACAAAGTTCGATTGCGAAGTTTTTACAATGAATGGAACGTAATATAAACCAATTCACAAAAACGAATTAAATAGCATAAAACAATGAAATAAACATTAACAATAACAGCCAAAAACAAAAATAATTATAAAAATACCGTATTAACTCGCGTTAAATACCCACTAAATCCTCAGAAAAGCTTATGACGCCCTAGCGTTTCGCTGTTGTTAGACAAATGCAAGCCTAATTCATTTCCATTCACCTAGTTTGAACCAGATATGAAGGAGGTATCACAGGCATGTGCATTATACCTCTTTTAAACTAAGTCCGGTATTTAAATAAATAGTTTGGAAATATTATTTACGATGCGATACGAAATATACCATATTTTTTCAATCTTGCACACGCAGCTAATGTTAAATATAGTGTAAAATAGAAAAAAGTTATGTCAGGATGAATGTTATGTTGTCATAGCAACAACATTTATCAAGCTCATACCATTTAACCTTCTTTTATCCTTATCACGGACGATAAAACCGATAAACGGCACAAAGTTTGCAAACGAAAATTATTAACGAACTTAATTAATCTCACTTTTAGAGTAATTTGTCCCAAACGTAAGAGCCCCCCGCCATTAGAACTTTACATCGGAGTTACGAAAATCAATTATTTTAAGCTATTTTCTATATCCAGAGAAAGAAAATTACTTACGTCTTCAACACCCTCCTAAAAAACTTAGGGATGCATTTCCCTTTTCCCATTATGTAGGTACTTATTACTCTCAATACACACGTCCTCACGGTCGCACTTCTGCGCTAACAATGATTGTTGCTAAGGAAGCTTACCGCAAACCGTAGTTGAGACCCAGCAACAATGCTTCCAGAAAGATCCAGAAATGTTAGCTATATTACCCTATTTAAATAGTTTATTATTATGTATCGTTATAAATGCATACAACTTTTTTCACTACGGATATAATTTATATTTTCGAACATGTTTCTACCGATAAATCGTACATTTCAATGCATTTCGATAACGCACATGTTTTTACAAATAAATTATTACAATTATTTAATAAAGCAATACTGAACATAGGAAAAACTAACGCTAGCGCAACTAACCTAGCTTGTGAACTACGAAATTTAAAAATTAATTAGCAAAAACCCTAGGATAAATGTTACCTACACCCCAAAAGGGGCTGCTGAAATTTTCCAACGAAATTCGACGAACCTGGGAATGCGATTTCTGAAAAACGTTAAAGGATTTGACGCTTTTTATGTTAGACGCTTATCATACATATCGTTGTTTTGAAGAAGCGCAATGATTTTATTGGGTAAATAGTACATTCAATTGGCACGAGATTGGAAAGGAACAGCGAAAACCATCTATAAAAGATATGGAAAGCTTTTGATTGACTTCGACAATCTTTTCGATGAAGTTTAGCAAAGCAATTTATGTTTCAAATTGACAGAAAGAAAAGTTGGGATGAGGAAGGGACGAAATTCAGAGATGGATTGAATTTTTTAATTTCTCATATACGAAGTATATTGAGAAAGTATTGTTATCGCATACGTCTGCAATAATACTGCCTATTTCATTTTTCTCAATGAATGAATATAAGGCTACTTTATTCTTGGGTACCTTGAACAAAAATCGAATTTTCTAAAAACCGATTCATAAGATTTTCATTTTCTAATTATAACTAAACGACGCATTCTTATATATGAATCTATGTTGTACCGATTTTTTGACATTTTCTCGAACAGAATATTTCAGTTGTCAGTCTAACGAATGTTATCGGATATGTATTCTCGTTACACGGAGAATCAACTCCAGTAGAGCGACTTTTCTCTATTATGAATAACGTGTGGTCCCTAGATGCACGGATAAAAGTATGGTATAGGGGATATTACAGTGTGAAATCAATATTGATTTGTATTGTGAATAACTTTACGCTAAATCAGAAATGATAAAATGTTTTGTCTAGCGAAAAATATAACTGGTTTAATAAAAAGAAAGATATCTGTCCAAATAGAGGCCGACCCCCCAAAATTTTCACAATACTTTCCCTATACTACGCATGGAGAAAGTAAATCCGATTATATTAAAATAAATTCATTTTTCCACTTCCCAACAAATCCACCTGTAACCCATGCACTCGCGTACCATGCGCACTCCTATTTTTGGGCAGGTTCAAAGGAAAAAAAATTATCACACGAACAATTTTAATATGAAAAAGAGCAGTGACTTGGATTCAAGAGCAATAATCCACTCAAATGCCTACTTGAAAGAGAACATGACAAAAAATTTTGGATACTCAGCAACGAATGCCACCACAATCTTAACAATTTAATGATATATTTCTTTCTTTCGCATTATATATCATTCATTTAGATACAGTGAATAAACCATTAAGCTGTAGGACATAATGCAAGGAACAATTTCTCCAGCATTAAACACTCAAAAGCTTTATGTAATCACAGTCTGTTTTGTTTCACATCTGCTTTCCTTCCATTCTCACCTAAATCACATGGGAAACGCTGACACAGCCTGAAATCTTTTAGGATACCCTCCTCATCACCATCGCCTTCATCTTCTCCACTGCTGGATGCAGAGCGACCGAACTTTGTACCTCCAATTCGCTCGATCAATGGCAAGATCACTAGTATCACACCAGATATTGCAATAAAAAACCCGGCCAGGTAGAAGGAAATGTCATAGTTTCCTGTGATGTCATACAGCCAACCTGAGTTCAAAAAATCAATGACTTATATAAATGAAATGCATAGGGAATAATATATGGAGATATTGTTTGTACTGAAAGAAAGATATCCATGCACATTTTTTACAGCTTATCTACCAATTATTTTTAAAAAATTACAAATTTGGCTAATCATTGTTGAAAACATGAAGATTTAATTTAAGTGATATGATGAATGGGAAGTATAAAATTAGATGTGATGGAACGATTTCTACAAATTTCATTTATATGAACATGTTCAGTTTCAACGATAAACATTAAGATAAAAAGTTAATGCAAAAGAAATAAGATTATAAATCACATTCATATGAATATATATCGCTATTTATTAAATACAACATTCAATATAATTACGCATTAACGTCTTACTTAATATTCACATGGATAGATGCACTGAAACCTTTAACCGCTTCCCTGACGGATTTATTTACTATATCTGGTCAAAAAAAGTCATATTATTTTATTTTAGTTTCAGATGCATCATAGGAAGACAAATATAAAAATGCTTTCATTTAATTTTTTTTCCAATTATAACTTATTGTATTGCACTTAGAAAATTAATTGATTTTATTACAAAAATCAAGCACCTTACATTTACATTTTTTAATCTTCGATTTTTAACAGAAACACTATAAAAGCAATATAATAATATAGAATACATTATTATAACCCATTATAACACTCATGAATAGGATATATTACACATATACAATAGAAATTACTTCCATAATTGCCATAAACATGAAAATTTTACAGTTAAAATTATTAATGAAAAACTATAAACATAACTAATTCAGACTTTTAAATAATTAACATGAGCCATATACAGAACACTTAAAATTAGAATTACTTCATATATTTACATTTGTGTGGTAAATTTTGAAACATGGAACCACACATAGCGATACGTTGCATGTTGGGCAAAAGTACCTGGTTACCTTCCTAATCGGCTTTCCCCTAGCATCTCGCTTTCGGCCGCACAATACACACTGTTTAGTGTGTGCCTTTTTCTTCTCTGTGGGTGGTAAGAGGTCTGGGAAGTGCCTTCCAGAGAGGCGAAGGGGATGGGGTGTGGATGATGGACGTCCTGCCCTATGGGAAGTGACATTGGGGTTATACACCTCAATAATTTTCTCAATTAGCCTCATTCTGTATTCTAATTGCTCATGCTCTCCTCCAGTCTTTTTGTACAGCACAAAGGAATTCCACACGGCAATATCGAGAAGGTGGAAAAAAATTTTCTTATAATATTTTTTTCCGCGCTTTCGTGGGATAGGATAATCAGCTAAATGCTGATCCATCCTATCGACGCCTCCCATTGTCTTATTATAATCTACCACAGCCTTCGGTCTTTTCACCATTTTTCCGCTTTTTCCTTCCACTGTCACCATCTCTGCATTGTGAACAGTAGAGAGAATTGACACGTCTCTCACATCCCTCCATCGGATCACAATAACTTTCCCTTTCCTATAAGCCGCAATTTCTCCTTTCTTCAATTTTTTCTCCCTGAGACTACTGGGAATTCCTTTTCTGACTAGGCGCACTGTTCCATATGTGTCAGCCGAGCATGAAATCAACAAATCCGCTAATTGCGGCGATGTATAAAAATTATCCGTCGTCAAGCAGTAGCCCTTGTCCAACAATGGCTGATGTAGCGTCATTACAACTTGTGACGTCACAGGAAGATTTTTCAAGTCCACATCAAGAACAGTCCCTTTTCCCGTATAAATAATGTTGGACCACACATATCCACTGTTCGCCTCGCAAAGAACAAAAAATTTTATCCCAAATCTTGCCCTTTTAGTTGGAATATATTGAACCCAACCCAATCTTCCTTTGAAAAGAAGATGACTTTCATCAACGGTGATGTCTCTCTCAGGGGTGTAGAGTTTGCGAAACTTTTCACTCAAAGTTTGAAAAACAGGCCATATTTTGTTTAATTTAGGGTTGGGGTGATTTTCAGCATTGTAGCTTTCATTATGAGCGAAGTGGAGATACTGACGTATTTTTACAAACCGTCTATACGACATGGTTTGTCCAAAAAATGGGGAAAAAAGTATTGGTCTGGTCGACCAATAATGCTCTTGATCAGGTTTATAATTAATACTTTGCAGCATTACAAGAGCAAGGAAAACACGAATTTCAGATGTGCTGGTGGGATGCCACTGATGCTGCACAGAAGTCCTGGAGGTTGATGGCCTTGCACTCAGCATCTGAGTTGCGTATCGATTCGTTTCATTGGAAATAAGAAGAACAAGCTCTTCATCAAAAAACAATTCGAAAAATTGAAAAATGTCACCATCCAGGTCAATTTCAAAATTCACTTGCGATACACCTTCGAAAGGAAATCTTTCTGGTGGATGAGGAAGGGGACATGTAGTGTTCACTTCTCGCCACCGAGTGTCTTCCAAAGGTGTGGTATATTCGGCATCAGAACTAAGGAATTCTGTGGATACACTTGTTTCCGAACCAGATTCCTCAAAAGATATCTCTTCCTCGTCAATGTCACTATCGCTTTGTTCTCTGCGATCCATTTGAGGGATAATATAATCAAAACAAAAAACGGAATAACAAAAACGATTTAAAATCAACAAAACTATATAACGTAACCAACAAAAAACAACAATGTATATATAACTGTAAGGAAGCACAAGTCAAAGGAAAACTGCTATACGTGTTCACTCGGAAGCTCAACGAATAACTGCTAGAAAAGGGGTTTTGAAAGACCGATCTTGAAAGGGTGCGCACGTGTCTCCCGGAGTGAAGAGAAGGGATTTCTAGGAATTTAGGCAAAAACAGACATCTGGAAAACCCATTGAGGGTGAATAACCTAGCGGATAACGGATTTGAGGGCCAAGGGACATATGTAAGTTGATTTCGAAGCATCTGTGTGACAAAGAGAGAAGTTCGGCATGTATAGTAAAAGTGACCGTGAGAATTCCCTGCCATAAAATTTCGAAAACCCCACGCTGAGACATCCACTACTTACTACCTCTAGCAGCAGGAACGCGAACTACTAAGAGAGAACGAAAAAATACGGGTCTGTTTCGTGACGAAACAAAAAATATAGAATCCCGTATATATACGGGTTAGTCAGGGAAGCGGTTAAGGCAGTAATAAAATTATGTGGATTATGTCACTACTATTAGCCTAAAGTAAACAATAAACAACATCTTGGTTACCAAACTAATGTAATTATGTTACGTTAAATCTTTCAAGGCTAATGGTAAAAGATAACAATGTTCTAATATTCCTTAAAAATCATTTGACTCACTTTAAAGGTATTCATAGACTATATTTAGGCATGAATCCATATGTACCCTTTATCTTGGCATTAGCTATTCTTCCTCTACGGCGCACCACAGCCTGGATTTTCCTTGCATTAATCTTTAGGTGGCCATCTCCATTTGAAGATGACAAAAATTAAGACATTTAGCTTTGTTGCTGCCTGGAAGAAACGGATAAATTTTGTGCTTAAAGAAAAATTTTGAGTGATTTAGCATGTAATACGACAAAACATGAACAGAATTAAAATATTCAGTCTTTTGTGCATAAAATAAGCCATTTCCCGTGATCGTAATTTAATATTTAGGTATATTTATATCCACATCAGTGAAGGGCTGCATGGCATTTTGGGGTTTCTCCACAAAATTTCCCATGCATTCTTATGGAAATAGTATTTTGTTGGCCCCATGGAGTATAAGAGACCCCACGGTCTGCAAACCTAGCCCAACTTCTTCCTTTGCTCCATAGGATGGCCCATGAAAATTTTGACTTCAATATCTTCAACGGTGTAAAAAAGTATAAAGAACATACATACACACACATATACACACTAAAATATTTATAAGATAATGTCATCATAATCGTCAATATGTCCATCGTGATATTGAAGATGCACCAATGGCAGTCTAAATCATGCATTTAAACCCTAAACATTTGCCTCAGCTTATAAATCATACAATTCTTGTCTTCTGCGAGTATAAATGTAGGCACAAGTGTGTTGCAGTAATACACTACACCCCCAGTATCTGTGAGGGATGTGTTCTGCAAAAACATCACGGATACCCAATCCAAAGATATGTTTATGCCTTATGTTTACATTATAACTCTAGGGATAGCTTCCTACAAATGGTTTCAGTGATACAACAAGCGAACATTTTTCACAATAGTAGAAAAAGTGGTAGAAGATGACATTGAAAACTGGGTTGATATCGACAATGTTGCGCCTGTCGTACTTCAGCTGATGTGAAATTCTGGACATGGTTTTGAGACATGTGCATGAATAAGGTGAAGAAAATGAAAGTGACGATGATGAAGAGATTACGTCACAGATACGGTATCTCTTTACAACAACGCTCTTCCATTGATTTTCAAGAGTTTACGTGTTGCTATCGAATACAAGATAAACTTTGAAGGAAAAATCAAAATGCATGAAGCAAGCTAGTTTGCCTGATCTGTTTAAAAAAAATCCTCAGAATAATGTGTGATGAAAATAATGTAAATGCGTATTTCGTTATTTACTTTGAATGGTTCTTATATAATTCCTCGTTTTAGTGCATGCATAAGCAATAGTCTTTATTGATAATGGGTTCCCTTTTAATTCTTAGTCGTCATTTGAATAATATAATCAGTTACCTGAAATGTAAATTACTTAATGATTTTTTATAAATTTTCAAAAACGCGGCATTTTCAAAAACCCGGCAAATGCTAGGTCCCGAGTTTGCCGGGTTTATGAGGTCTTACTGTATAGGTATATCAATGTAAGTAAGGATCGGAACTGATGGTTGAAATCAATGATTTAGATGCAATTACATACAATTCTCAGTCGTCTCTTAGTGTGTATAAGAAGCCTGTATCATAAATTGTTTTAGAAACTGCAGCTTTGTTTTCAATGATTTTAATGAATGTGGTGAAGTAGATAAAGATTTTGAATCCAATGATCCATCTATTCCATCTATTTATAAAGAATTTGGTCAAACTTAAAGAATAAGCATAGAATCTACCATTTTGTGCCACATAATTATAAACAAAATATACTGGAAATTAAAATTAAGCAAACTGAAATTTACCTTCAGGCTCACATCTCTGTCCTTTGGTGAAGAAGTCAACAATGCGAGCTGAGGCAGCTATGCAATGACCATTATGGTGATCGATAAGATGCGGTGCTGAAGGACGCACTAAAATGAAGCTGTGCCTCTGTTGAGTCCATCAACATTAACAGTAAGTCCCAAGTTGGTGCGAGGAGATGCTCGAAATGAAGCTGATAATGAGAAAAAGAAGTATATTGCAAATGATCCTTAAATAGTAACCTACCTAGTCACATAGGAACACAGTGAACCATTTTCATAATTTGCCTACATTAACACAAATAAACTGCTTCTGACACAAAAAGTTTAAATAAATATTTGCGAAATAAACATAAGCTACTATTAAGAGAATGCAAAATATGCAATTTCTTTTCTATCTCAACACATCTCTTGTGAGATGGAAAATTACGGTATAATTTTTGTTTGAGCAATTCTTAAATCTTAATTTCTTTTTAACGCTTCACACACAAAATAATGAAAGCGATGTTTTTCTACCAACCGGCAAATTGACAACAACTTCCTGGGCATGAACCAGGCAGCTGGCCGTGACTGCCCCCGTCACCGGCTGAGAGAGAGATGGGGGGTGAGATAGAGAGAGACAGAGAGAGAGGGAGGGGGACAGGGAGGGAGAGACAGACAGATGGACAGAGAGAGACGGAGAGGGAGACAGTGAGAGAGAGAGATTTAGAGATAAAGAGAGGCAGGGAGAGAAAGGTAGAGAGGGGAAAACAGAAAGCAGAGAGGAAGAGGGGGGAAGATAGAGAGGGAAGAAGAGGGAGGTAGGGAAGGAGTGAGAGGGAGGAAGAGACTGCCATCGTCGCCTTATCGGGGGTCCAAGAGTGCCCTCCACTCTCTCCTCCATCTGCTCCCTACTCCCATCCCCACCTCCTCTCAAAGCCACTGATGACGTTTCCTATATTAGGGAAAAGAGAACACATAATTAGTATTTTGAAAATGAATGAAAATTATACTATAACAGTTTAGTGAATTTGCAATATTCTTCGGATAACACCAAATGGCATTTGAGTTAGGATTTCCATTATAGCGATAATATTTCGGCTGTGTATTACATCCTATTATCGATTAGCATCATGGATTTGCCTACGAACCTAATTCCATAATTGGTAAATGAAAACTTTACCATTAAAACTATTAACATGGAAATCGGTTCACTCGAAATTCGGATAACACGAAATGATTGTCCCCGTAATTTCGTGTTAACCGGTTTTCAACGTAGATGGAGGAGTTGGGGTAAGATATGAATAGAGAGAGAGAGAATAGAGGGAGAGAGGGGAAATGGAGGGAGGGAGTGATAGAGTGACTCACTTCATCACCTCGGGGGACGACTAGCTCATGGCCTGCATCTCCATCTCCTCCTGTCGGACCACCAGGTATTTCATGCCCTGCTGGTTGCTATATTAAGGAAATAGAAACCATGTTATTACTCGTGACATCATGAATGAATGAAACTGATACCATAAGAGCTTAGTGCAACTGTACTTATTCTCTAACTATGAGGAAGAGAGAGGGGAAGAGAAAAAGAGGAAGAAGGTAGGCGGCAGAGAGGAAAAGATGGAGGGAAGAGAGAGGAAATAGAGGCAGGTTAACAAAAGGATAAGAGGAAGTGAGAATACAGGGAGGGAGAGAGAGGGGAGGGGAAATGAAGGAAGGGAGCGAGGCATAAATAGAGTGACTTACTCGATCAACTGCTTCTCTGGTCCTGGGTGCCACTGCCCTGTACACGTACTCCTCCACGTAGGTACAACAGCAGCAGCAGCACCCGATGCAGCACCCAATGCAGCAGTGCCTTAGCCTGAGAAAAAATGGAGCAAAATGACGATTATTGATAGCTAAGTATATTCGTGACTACTAGAAAACAGGACAGGGTCAAAGATTGGGACTGCCCCGCCTAAAGAGGGGCGTCTGGTCACCTCACGCATAGTGCGATTATAATAAAAAATAAACACAACCCTTTTCAGTGGTATATACAACATTATTCATGAGAAACTACCTCGTAATTATTTTACCAACAATACATCTGGTATGTACATATTGAGGAGGTTGCAAAAATGCGTTTAAACCATTTATGCTGAATTAACATTCTTTTTTTCGCAAAAGTGCCTGGCTTCGATTCTAGGAAAAAATCTATTCCGCTTGTTACATTTCTTTCCAACTTGTATTACATTCGAACACTAAGTTCGATTGCGAAGTTTTTACAATGAATGGAACGTAATATAAACCAATTCACAAAAACGAATTAAATAGCATAAAACAATGAAATAAACATTAACAATAACAGCCAAAAACAAAAATAATTATAAAAATACCGTATTAACTCGCGTTAAATACCCACTAAATCCTCAGAAAAGCTTATGACGCCCTAGCGTTTCGCTGTTGTTAGACAAATGCAAGCCTAATTCATTTCCATTCACCTAGTTTGAACCAGATATGAAGGAGGTATCACAGGCATGTGCATTATACCTCTTTTAAACTAAGTCCGGTATTTAAATAAATAGTTTGGAAATATTATTTACGATGCGATACGAAATATACCATATTTTTTCAATCTTGCACACGCAGCTAATGTTAAATATAGTGTAAAATAGAAAAAAGTTATGTCAGGATGAATGTTATGTTGTCATAGCAACAACATTTATCAAGCTCATACCATTTAACCTTCTTTATCCTTATCACGGACGATAAAACCGATAAACGGCACAAAATTTGCAAACGAAAATTATTAACGAACTTAATTAATCTCACTTTTAGAGTAATTTGTCCCAAACGTAAGAGCCCCCCGCCATTAGAACTTTACATCGGAGTTACGAAAATCAATTATTTTAAGCTATTTTCTATATCCAGAGAAAGAAAATTACTTACGTCTTCAACACCCTCCTAAAAAACTTAGGGATGCATTTCCCTTTTCCCATTATGTAGGTACTTATTACTCTCAATACACACGTCCTCACGGTCGCACTTCTGCGCTAACAATGATTGTTGCTAAGGAAGCTTACCGCAAACCGTAGTTGAGACCCAGCAACAATGCTTCCAGAAAGATCCAGAAATGTTAGCTATATTACCCTATTTAAATAGTTTATTATTATGTATCGTTATAAATGCATACAACTTTTTTCACTACGGATATAATTTATATTTTCGAACATGTTTCTACCGATAAATCGTACATTTCAATGCATTTCGATAACGCACATGTTTTTACAAATAAATTATTACAATTATTTAATAAAGCAATACTGAACATAGGAAAAACTAACGCTAGCGCAACTAACCTAGCTTGTGAACTACGAAATTTAAAAATTAATTAGCAAAAACCCTAGGATAAATGTTACCTACACCCCAAAAGGGGCTGCTGAAATTTTCCAACGAAATTCGACGAACCTGGGAATGCGATTTCTGAAAAACGTTAAAGGATTTGACGCTTTTTATGTTAGACGCTTATCATCCATATCGTTGTTTTGAAGAAGCGCAATGATTTTATTGGGTAAATAGTACATTCAATCGGCACGAGATTGGAAAGGAACAGCGAAAACCATCTATAAAAGATATGGAAAGCTTTTGATTGACTTCGACAATCTTTTCGATGAAGTTTAGCAAAGCAATTTATGTTTCAAATTGACAAAAAGAAAAGTTGGGATGAGGAAGGGACGAAATTCAGAGATGGATTGAATTTTTTAATTTCTCATATACGAAGTATATTGAGAAAGTATTGTTATCGCATACGTCTGCAATAATACTGCCTATTTCATTTTTCTCAACGAATGAATATAAGGCTAGTTTATTCTTGGGTACCTTGAACAAAAATCGAATTTTCTAAAAACCGATTCATAAGATTTTCATTTTCTAATTATAACTAAACGACGCATTCTTATATATGAATCTATGTTGTACCGATTTTTTGACATTTTCTCGAACAGAATATTTCAGTTGTCAGTCTAACGAATGTTATCGGATATGTATTCTCGTTACACGGAGAATCAACTCCAGTAGAGCGACTTTTCTCTATTATGAATAACGTGTGGTCCCTAGATGCACGGATAAAAGTATGGTATAGGGGATATTACAGTGTGAAATCAATATTGATTTGTATTGTGAATAACTTTACGCTAAATCAGAAATGATAAAATGTTTTGTCTAGCGAAAAATATAACTGGTTTAATAAAAAGAAAGATATCTGTCCAAATAGAGGCCGACCCCCCAAAATTTTCACAATACTTTCCCTATACTATGCATGGAGAAAGTAAATCCGATTATATTAAAATAAATTCATTTTTCCACTTCCCAACAAATCCACCTGTGATCATTACTTTTGAAATTTATTTAAACCGTTTATAGGTATTTCACTAAAATTCCTCATAATTTTTAAGTGTTGCACTAACAAAAACTACGCAATAATACAATTATAACATTATGCGCTAATAATTTAAGTGCATTTGGGCCTTCCCTCAAGAACTCTATCCAATGTATTTTTTTTACCTTACGTAGCGTCAAAGTCATTCGTTCCCTATTCCAGTTCTGTTCTTATAGAAGCCGAAGGCACGTGAAATTTCACAAGGATTTGAGTTATTGTTAATGGTCAAAAATGAAAGACACTATCTATAATATATAAGCGCTTCATACATAGGATAAGAATCATAAGGAACTTACAGATGGGATAGAGACTTGAAATTTGGCACAATTAAAGAGTTTTGGCAAAACCCATAGAAAAAATCCGAAATTGTTGATGTTCCATTTTTTATGGGATGTTTTTTCCCCTTTATTATTGCCCAATAAGAAAAGCACGTAAATAACGTACAGAGGTTTATATACTATTTGGTTTTTTAAATTATCTCCTGTCAAGATTCAAACTCGGGACTTGAACTACCAGAAAGATAAAAGTTTGTAGTTTCTTATTTTTGAGACAGAATTAAAATAAGTGTAAAATTAGGATAAATTTTTAGTTTTTATCAGAAGAGTGGGAATTTTTCAGAATAAAAACAATGGAAATGGCAAAGAGCTCTATGCTTTTACATGTGGCAGTGCATCATCAACACATTAAAATAAATAATGTTGTAAAAGAGAAGAAAGGTAAAACGACAAAAATAAACCTACACTTCCATATGACGATTTTAAGCCAAAAACTTTTCAGACCATGAATTACTGATAAAGGTATTAAATATCAAGTTCTGTACTTATTTCAGCATTAATTATTTATTTATAGTGCCATGTTTTTTTGCACACAAACGCACCCACAGCCATCAAGAAAATAGTGGAAATGTACTCAGGGGACCTCAAAAGAAGCATTTAAAAAAGCAAAAACAACTTTTGAAATAAATTTATTTACACTATCACAAAAAGTCATTATATACTAGTAGATTTCACACTGCAAAATTGTGTTTCGTGGTGTATGACAAATATTGAAACAGGGAGTTAAACGCTTCTCAGTCAGGACAATAATACCTGCTTTCTTTAAAAAAGAAAAGAAAATAATGTGGTTTTTAGACAATATTGGAAAAACCCCATCAGGGGTTGGTTGATTGATGGATAGTGGGTGAGACTAGAATGTTATCGCCCAAGGCCTCTGCAAAGAGCTGGTTGCAGTAGACTTAGAGAGACATTGGAAGCCACTGGTGGAGAAGTCATTAAGATGCTGGGACGACTTAATACGACGACGGTGATCGACGGAATCCCATATCCTTTGACACACTGAGTGATGCCGTCTGCAACTATCCCCTTTGCTAGGGCTCTGTTTGGCAATGAGCTGCTTGATCATGCCTCAGTTCACTTGAATAGAAACGAGATGCAGGTATGGCCGGAAGAGAGCTACATGGTGGTGGTTGCCAGAAAGAGAGACGGGTCAGCAAGGGTTTGCATCAACTATAAGCCGCTAAACATGGTGGTGGTTAGACACTTCATGGAGAACGGTACGGTTCGGCCTTTGTCTGATAAGATTGCTGACTTGATCGACTTTCCGCAGCCAAGGACGGAGAGGCAGTTACGGAGTTTTTTAGGGCCAGCTGGTTATATTAGGAAGTATATTGAGGGCTATGCAACGATCGCCAAGCCTCTTAGTGATGTCTTAAAGAGTGGTCGGACACATACGTTTGGTGAGGATGAACACTAGGCATTCCTGATGTTAAAGAAGGCGCTGGCAGCAGATATATATATATATATGTACAGTGAAACCTCGATTCTGCATTCTCCGATTTTATGTTTTTTCCTATTTTGCACACTTTTTGCCTGGTCCTGGCCAAATGCTCATAAGAACAATGTCAAATTTTATCCAATTTTACATTTCCTTGAATTTACATTTCCCTCGAATACGCATCTTATTTTTCGAGTCTTGACAACGGAAATTCACCCGATTGTATGTTTTCAATTTTCTATTTTGGAAAATGCGAAAAAGCACCAGAGGTGTTCTGATTGTATTCAAGGTTAAAAATAGGCTTTATTCAATAGTTTTAGTCGTAAATTTGTGAAACTCATGTTTAGATAGGAATGTGTTTACGTAAGAAGTGTTTGCAACCCCGAGTGGCAATACATTTATCGGCCAATCGAATAAACGAACACACTTCATGCTCACCACTACACTTGCATAGTTGCAGCCATTTGTTTTTGTAGGAAGTTTATATCAACACAACCCTAGGCTATGTATATACTGTATTTGCTCCTGTAACCCATGCACTCGCGTACCATGCGCACTCCTATTTTTGGGCAGGTTCAAAGGAAAAAAAATTAAATTGAGACAATATTTTTTTTTTTAATTCACCGATTCCCACTCCCTGAAACAAGTTCCGCTCAAGTTAAGCATCTTCTCCTTTCTATGTGATGCAGCTTATTGGGTCTCTTTATGACGATACTAGCAGAAATCTCCTCACCAATAGCCCCATTTTGTTAACCTCTTTAACAGTTTTTGTTGTAATATTGCACAGCTTCGTCTCCACTTCAGTGTTTTTGACGTGATATTAGGCACCAATGCGGAACTTCATGAACTATTTGTTCATATATGAACGGGAACTTCCGTATGCAGAAAGGGAGTTTTTTCGCATATCGTCTCGTGAATAAATTTTGGAAGATTAGGAACAAACGAGTCCAAACACTTGAGCTCTGTCTTCCTTTCGAACGATGAAATCTTTCATTCGCAACAAAATTTCACCATTCCGAATTCCTTGAAATGGACCAAACTTGAACCTACCTATTCTCAAGCCGGCAAACCCTCAGTAGTCATTGAACTATAGTTATCGGTTAGTCGGCATATTCACTCTGCCTACTTTTGAGAGTTTTTGCCTGCAGCACGGGCATAACCATTTAGGCATCGGTCATTTTAGTAGGAAGTCGACGACATCTACACCATGCTTGGCATTGTTTATCAATGTGGCATTCCATTAATTAATTTTTGGCTTGAAATATGGATAATAAACCAATACGGAAAGTGTTTACGATAAGTGATAAAATTAATATCTTAGTTCAACTTGATGAGCATGTTGGAACACGTATCAAATTTTTTGACTGGATAAGGAAATAAAATGTTATGGAAGTTAATTTATTTGCAATTTAATTGTTACTGTATACCAATAACAATCAAAGTTATGATACAAAGCAACCCACATTTTACTTTATGTTACATAATCTTCATTTCTCCGATTTCACACTTTCCTCGATTTTACGTTTTTTTTAGGCGGTCCCTTCAATTGTTGTAAAGTCGAGGTTTCACTGTATTTATTACAAGAAATACAAGTATGAACTTTAATGCTTAATTATTTTGTAAATCAAAATTTCAAAGACTTTCCTATGGGTTTGATTAGAAAAATGAACTATTTTGGCAAATATCTAACTTTCTATCTCATTTTCAGTTATAACATATTCTAAACCAGGGTTTTTCAAACTTTTTTCTCTGGGGCCCAATAACAACAGACAATATTTTACTTGATCCATCAAAATTATAACTTATAAAATATTGTAACAATTTCTAAGAATGCTTATAAAATCAAAACGGTACAATTTAATAACCTTTAAATCCCATCACTTGAATTTGATTATCTTGGAATAAAGTTTACAATGAATTAATTGCAATCCTTGAAAGCATTCGAGTATTACTATGGTCGAGCCAGTGAAAGAAGGGTTGGGGGAGGTGGATGAGCACCAACCAATGGCGAGGGCCCTATGGCATCCCCTCTCCTTCTAAACTACACGCTGTTGTCTAATCGCCTCTCTCCACCTCCTCTGAGCTCTTGTCCTCTGAGTCCGGTGTTGACAGTTAAATGGTGTGGTAGTTTTAGAATTGCTTGCACTCGTTTTCGTTTAGCTGAGTTTGTTGCAGAGTGTAACAAGTCGTCTGGTGATTTTAAAAAGTCAGAAAGAGTTCCAAAAAAGGCATTCGCGGATCAAAATTGCATTTGCAAACTCGCAAAACTGTAGTGCAGATTTACGAATACTTTGAGGAAGAAGAAAATAACGGTGGCTCTCTGCCTCCCTCCCTTCCAGCCTCTCTCTCCCTTCTCCCACTCTTTCCCTCCCTCTCTCCCCTCACCCTTCCTCCCTCTCCACCTCTTCCCCCCAATTCCATCTCCTCCCCCTCATTCCCTCTCTACCTCTCTGTTAACATCCAGCTCTCTCCCTACCTATCTCATACTAAATGCATTCAAAGCACACTTACATCTACAAGGATTTAGGTCTAACAATATAATTCGTAGCCAAGGCAACATCCCGTTAAAATGAAAACATTTCTACAAAATATGTAAAATAAAACTTTAACGTGCGGTTTCAAACTGTAGGCGGAAAAAGATGAACAGAATAAGAAAGACAAAAGCTGTGTATTATTATTATTATTATAGGTTGTCCATAAATTGCACTTATTATTATTGTAATCAATAAAAAATGTATATTTATGTCAAAAATTTATCTTAATTCGCTGTTTTATTTAGCTTTCCCTAATGTTAAATATCGATAAAACATACTTATTGACTCACTCAAATATCGGTCATGTTACGGTTTTGAGTTAGCCTTACACTTTAACTCGTCGTTCCATGTTTCTGGGAGACGGAAGGACTTTACGGGTAAACACTGAAAACAATACTAATAGCGGAACAAGCCCCTTCCCTTTGTCTTCACGTGGTCTCGGTCCCGCTTGGCAGCAGCGCACCCTCCCTCTCTCTCTCCACACTCTTACCTGCCATCGGACTTCTTTCTCTCACTCGAGTATACTTATGAGCAACAAATTACAGGAAAATCAGATGTGCTTTTTGGCTGCTAAGCAGCTGAATTTCCGTTCAAATTAACAAAACACTAAACTACTCATATTTACGTGTTAAAGAAGAAGAAATGACCAAAATTATGAAGCGACAATTTATGAGTACCTGAAAGGGATGTGCGTATTAACATTCTTGTTGATTAAATATTGGAGATGTGTTCTAATGTCTTCCTTATTTGTCTCGTTAAAGTACTTTATTTTTCTCTAATAAGGTAACGGCAAGAATAGAAACTAATTTTTAGAAGATGTTCAATTTCCCTCACCTCTTAAACATGCAATATAACACTAACACTATGTCTGCAAAGGCTTCCCTTTATTCTTGGTGGTTATCCACCAAATCCTTAAGAAGCCTTCAAAAATACAACAAATTAACAATTACTTAGTAAAAAATTAGTACGACATATACTGCACAATCTTTATTATATGTATATGTTTCTAATTCACATATTAAAATCATTAATAAATATTAACATGCACTATGACTCGTAGTACCAATGCAATATGAAAGAGTACAGAAAAAATTTTGCCAATTATCTAATTTCATACAATCAAAATTATCGGATTTTTTAATCGATCCTCACCTTCAAAGCAGCTATAATATTTTACAACCAAAGCTATCATCTTTCAATAACCTGAATTTTAAATATATGTGGAAAATTTTAAATGTTATATACAATGGAATAACATTTCTTGTAGATGAAGTAATTTCAACCACTGTCAGGGGGGGCCGTAATTCTGATGTGTTTTCCATCAACAGAACCGAAGCAGTTCGGTAAATTTGTCCTTTGTTGAAACTGCTCACTAATATTTTACCAGTCATCAGTGCTGAGTTGCTTCATGTGTACATTTCTCAGCTGCTCCCATATTGCCTCACATGTTCTTTTCACAATGGGTGAAATCGCTGATCTTCCAATGAGAATAACAAAATGCCGATTAGGATCTAAAGGAACATCCAGAGGCAAGGTACCTGGAAAAGACATTAATGCATCAAATTTTAGCCTTCCTCGCGTCAAAGTACTTATTTTATTTTTAATTCATTCATTTTTGCCAATATAAATTTTACTATACGATAATATTTTGCTTTTCAGGAAAAGATATTCAAAAGCGATGGCTTTCATTATGCGATGCCTTTATGAAGGCTTCCAGGCAGGAGAAGGATACTCCCAGTGGTAGCTCGGGGAAAAAGAAAAAACATGTGGTGAAGGATACATTTTTTTATATCTCACTTGCACAGACACTGTGATCAGTTGCTTATACAGTCACTCCAAGTGCATTTAAAAAGCATTTTCTCTTTGAGAAACAATTTACAGGGCACTCAATCACTTAACCTTTCTCCTGCCAAGTTATTCTTCCTATAAATCAGCCCTCTCTCAAGGAAAATGCCGATTTGGGATTATCATTGCTTTAAGTGACTGTTCTAAGAATAAGGTAAATTAATGCTGCTCATTTTCTTTCGGAAAATTCTCAACAATCTTTCCAAAGACAAAGGGCTTCCCCCTCTCTTATCCTTTCTCTTTATACTATTACTCCATGATTAGTTAAGAAAAATTCAAAAATCTCACCTAAAAGCTCTGATTATAATCAAGCAATACGTGGGCTATCACACGAACAATTTTAATATGAAAAAGAGCAGTGACTTGGATTCAAGAGCAATAATCCACTCAAATGCCTACTTGAAAGAGAACATGACAAAAATTTTTGGATACTCAGCAACGAATGCCACCACAATCTTAACAATTTAATGATATATTTCTTTCTTTCGCATTATATATCATTCATTTAGATACAGTGAATAAACCATTAAGCTGTAGGACATAATGCAAGGAACAATTTCTCCAGCATTAAACACTCAAAAGCTTTATGTAATCACAGTCTGTTTTGTTTCACATCTGCTTTCCTTCCATTCTCACCTAAATCACATGGGAAACGCTGACACAGCCTGAAATCTTTTAGGATACCCTACTCATCACCATCGCCTTCATCTTCTCCACTGCTGGATGCAGAGCGACCGAACTTTGTACCTCCAATTCGCTCGATCAATGGCAAGATCACTAGTATCACACCAGATATTGCAATAAAAAACCCGGCCAGGTAGAAGGAAATGTCATAGTTTCCTGTGATGTCATACAGCCAACCTGAGTTCAAAAAATCAATGACTTATATAAATGAATGCATAGGGAATAATATATGGAGATATTGTTTGTACTGAAAGAAAGATATCCATGCACATTTTTTACAGCTTATCTACCAATTATTTTTTTAAAATTACAAATTTGGCTAATCATTGTTGAAAACATGAAGATTTAATTTAAGTGATATGATGAATGGGAAGTATAAAATTAGATGTGATGGAACGATTTCTACAAATTTCATTTATATGAACATGTTCAGTTTCAACGATAAACATTAAGATAAAAAGTTAATGCAAAAGAAATAATATTATAAATCACATTCATATGAATATATATCGCTATTTATTAAATACAACATTCAATATAATTACGCATTAACGTCTTACTTAATATTCACATGGATAGATGCACTGAAACCTTTAACCGCTTCCCTGACGGATTTATTTACTATATCTGGTCAAAAAAAGTCATATTATTTTATTTTAGTTTCAGATGCATCATAGGAAGACAAATATAAAAATGCTTTCATTTAATTTTTTTTCCAATTATAACTTATTGTATTGCACTTAGAAAATTAATTGATTTTATTACAAAAATCAAGCACCTTACATTTACATTTTTTAATCTTCGATTTTTAACAGAAACACTATAAAAGCAATATAATAATATAGAATACATTATTATAACCCATTATAACACTCATGAATAGGATATATTACACATATACAATAGAAATTACTTCCATAATTGCCATAAACATGAAAATTTTACAGTTAAAATTATTAATGAAAAACTATAAACATAACTAATTCAGACTTTTAAATAATTAACATGAGCCATATACAGAACACTTAAAATTAGAATTACTTCATATATTTACATTTGTGTGGTAAATTTTGAAACATGGAACCACACATAGCGATACGTTGCATGTTGGGCAAAAGTACCTGGTTTCCTTCCTAATCGGCTTTCCCCTAGCATCTCGCTTTCGGCCGCACAATACACACTGTTTAGTGTGTGCCTTTTTCTTCTCTGTGGTGGTAAGAGGTCTGGGAAGTGCCTTCCAGAGAGGCGAAGGGGATGGGGTGTGGATGATGGACGTCCTGCCCTATGGGAAGTGACATTGGGGTTATACACCTCAATAATTTTCTCAATTAGCCTCATTCTGTATTCTAATTGCTCATGCTCTCCTCCAGTCTTTTTGTACAGCACAAAGGAATTCCACACGGCAATATCGAGAAGGTGGAAAAAAATTTTCTTATAATATTTTTTTCCGCGCTTTCGTGGGATAGGATAATCAGCTAAATGCTGATCCATCCTATCGACGCCTCCCATTGTCTTATTATAATCTACCACAGCCTTCGGTTTTTTCACCATTTTTCCGCTTTTTCCTTCCACTGTCACCATCTCTGCATTGTGAACAGTAGAGAGAATTGACACGTCTCTCACATCCCTCCATCGGATCACAATAACTTTCCCTTTCCTATAAGCCGCAATTTCTCCTTTCTTCAATTTTTTCTCCCTGAGACTACTGGGAATTCCTTTTCTGACTAGGCGCACTGTTCCATATGTGTCAGCCGAGCGTGAAATCAACAAATCCGCTAATTGCGGCGATGTATAAAAATTATCCGTCGTCAAGCAGTAGCCCTTGTCCAACAATGGCTTCAGTAGCGTCATTACAACTTGTGACGTCACAGGAAGATTTTTCAAGTCCACATTAAGAACAGTCCCTTTTCCCGTATAAATAATGTTGGACCACACATATCCACTGTTCGCCTCGCAAATAACAAAAAATTTTATCCCAAATCTAGCCCTTTTAGTTGGAATATATTGAACCCAACCCAATCTTCCTTTGAAAAGAAGATGACTTTCATCAACGGTGTAGAGTTTGCGAAACTTTTCTCTCAAAGTTTGAAAAACAGGCCATATTTTGTTTAATTTAGGGCTGGGGTGATTTTCAGCATTGTAGCTTTCATTATCAGCGAAGTGGAGATACTGACGTATTTTTACAAACCTTCTATACGACATGGTTTGTCCAAAAATTGGCGGAAAAAGTATTGGTCTGGTCAACCAATAATGCTCTTGATCAGGTTTATAATTAATACTTTGCAGCATTACAAGAGCAAGGAAAACACGAATTTCAGATGTGCTGGTGGGATGCCACTGATGCTGCACAGAAGTCCTGGAGGTTGATGGCCTGGCACTCAGCATCTGAGTTGCGTATCGATTCGTTTCATTGGAAATAAGAAGAACAAGCTCTTCATCAAAAAACAATTCGAAAAATTGAAAAATGTCACCATCCAGGTCAATTTCAAAATTCACTTGAGATACACCTTCGAAAGGAAATCTTTCTGGTGGATGAGGAAGGGGACATGTAGTGTTCACTTCTCGCCACCGAGTGTCTTCCAAAGGTGTGGTATATTCGGCATCAGAACTAAGGTATTCTGTGGATACACTTGTTTCCGAACCAGATTCCTCAAAAGATATCTCTTCCTCGTCAATGTCACTATCGCTTTGTTCTCTGCGATCCATTTGAGGGATAATATAATCACAACAAAAAACGGAATAACAAAAACGATTTAAAATCAACAAAACTATATAACGTAACCAACAAAAAACAACAATGTATATATAACTGTAAGGAAGCACAAGTCAAAGGAAAACTGCTATACGTGTTCACTCGGAAGCTCAACGAATAACTGCTAGAAAAGGGGTTTTGAAAGACCGATCTTGAATGGGTGCGCACGTGTCTCCCGGAGTGAAGGGAAGGGATTTCTAGGAATTTAGGCAAAAACAGACATCTGGAAAACCCATTGAGGGTGAATAACCTAGCGGATAACGGATTTGAGGGCCAAGGGACATTTGTAAGTTGAAATCGAAGCATCTGAGTGACAAAGAGAGAATTTCCGTTTGTATAGAAATTTATGCGAGAAAATACATCTGGAAAACCCTTTAGGGTGAATAACCTAGTGGATAACGGATTCATTTGGGAGCCAAGGGACATATGTAAGTTGATTTCGAAGCATCTGGGTGACAAAGAGAGAAGTTCGGCATGTATAGTAAAAGTGACCGTGAGAATTCCCTGCCATAAAATTTCGAAAACCCCACGCTGAGACATCCACTACTTACTACCTCTAGCAGCAGGAACGTGAACTACTAAGAGAGAACGAAAAGATACGGGTCTGTTTCGTGACGAAACAAAAAAATATAGAAATCCGTATATATACGGGTTAGTCATGGAAGCGGTTAAGGCAGTAATAAAATTATGTGGATTATGTCACTACTATTAGCCTAAAGTAAACAATAAACAACATCTTGGTTACCAAACTAATGTAATTATGTTACGTTAAATCTTTCAAGGCTAATGGTAAAAGATAACAATGTTCTAATGTTCCTTAAAAATCATTTGACTCATTTTAAAGGTATTCATAGACTATATTTAGGCATGAATCCATATGAACCCTTTATTTTGGCATTAGCTATTCTTCCTCTACGGCGCACCACATCCTGGATTATCCTTGCATTAATCTTTAGGTGGCCATCTCCATTTGAAGATGACAAAAATTAAGACATTTAGCTTTGTTGCTGCCTGGAAGAAACGGATAAATTTTGTGCTTAAAGAAAAATTTTGAGTGATTTAGCATGTAATACGACAAAACATGAACAGAATTAAAATATTCAGTCTTTTGTGCATAAAATAAGCCATTTCCCGTGATCGTAATTTAATATTTAGGTATATTTATATCCACATCAGTGAAGGGCTGCATGGCATTTTGGGGTTTCTCCACAAAATTTCCCATGCATTCTTATGGAAATAGTATTTTGTTGGCCCCATGGAGTATAAGAGACCCCACGGTCTGCAAACCTAGCCCAACTTCTTCCTTTGCTCCATAGGATGGCCCATGAAAATTTTGACTTCAATATCTTCAACGGTGTAAAAAAGTATAAAGAACATACATACACACACATATACACACTAAAATATTTATAAGATAATGTCATCATAATCGTCAAAATGTCCATCGTGATATTGAAGATGCACCAATGGCAGTCTAAATCATGCATTTAAACCCTAAACATTTGCCTCAGCTTATAAATCATACAATTCTTCCAAAGATATGTTTATGCCTTATGTTTACATTATAACTCTAGGGACAGCTTCCTACAAATGGTTTCAGGCCTAATGCTGATACAACAAGCGAACATTTTTCACAATAGTAGAAAAAGTGGTAGAAGATGACATTGAAAACTGGGTTGATATCGACAATGTTGCGCCTGTCGTACTTCAGCTGATGTGAAATTCTGGACATGGTTTTGAGACATGTGCATGAATAAGGTGAAGAAAATGAAAGTGACGATGATGAATAGATTACGTCACAAATACGGTATCTCTTTACAACAACGCTCTTCCATTGATTTTCAAGAGTTTACGTGTTGCTATCGAATACAAGATAAACTTTGAAGGAAAAATCAAAATGCATGAAGCAAGCTAGTTTGCCTGATCTGTTTAAAAAAAATCCTCAGAATAATGTGTGATGAAAATAATGTAAATGCGTATTTCGTTATTTACTTTGAAGGTTCTTATATAATTCCTCAATTTAGTGCATGCATAAGCAATAGTCTTTATTGATAATGGGTTCCCTTTTAATTCTTAGTCGTCATTTGAATAATATAATCAGTTACCTGAAATGTAAATTACTTAATGATTTTTTATAAATTTTCAAAAACCCGGCAAATGCTAGGTCCCGAGTTTGCCGGGTTTATGAGGTCTTACTGTATAGGTATATCAATGTAAGTAAGGATCGGAACTGATGGTTGAAATCAATGATTTAGATGCAATTACATACAATTCTCAGTCGTCTCTTAGTGTGTATAAGAAGCCTGTATCATAAATTGTTTTAGAAACTGCAGCTTTGTTTTCAATGATTTTAATGAATGTGGTGAAGTAGATAAAGATTTTGAATCCAATGATCCATCAATTCCATCTATTTATAAAGAATTTGGTCAAACTTAAAGAATAAGCATAGAATCTACCATTTTGTGCCACATAATTATAAACAAAATATACTGGAAATTAAAATTAAGCAAACTGAAATTTACCTTCAGGCTCACATCTCTGTCCTTTGGTGAAGAAGTCAACAATGCGAGCTGAGGCAGCTATGCAATGACCATTATGGTCATCGATAAGATGCGGTGCTGAAGGACGCACTAAAATGAAGCTGTGCCTCTGTTGAGTCCAACAACATTAACAGTAAGTCCCAAGATGGTGCGAGGAGATGCTCGAAATGAAGCTGATAATGAGAAAAAGAAGTATATTGCAAATGATCCTTAAATAGTAACCTACCTAGTCACATAGGAACACAGTGAACCATTTTCATAATTTGCCTACATTAACACAAATAAACTGCTTCTGACACAAAAAGTTTAAATAAATATTTGCGAAATAAACATAAGCTACTATTAAGAGAATGCAAAATATGCAATTTCATTTCTATCTCAACACATCTCTTGCTGAGATGGAAAATTACGGTATAATTTTTGTTTGAGCAATTCTTAAATCTTAATTTCTTTTTAACGCTTCACACACAAAATAATGAAAGCGATGTTTTTCTACCAACCGGCAAATTGACAACAACTTCCTGGGCATGAACCAGGCAGCTGGCCGTGACTGCCCCCGTCACCGGCTGAGAGAGAGATGGGGGGTGAGATAGAGAGAGACAGAGAGAGAGGGAGGGGGACAGGGAGGGAGAGACAGACAGATGGACAGAGAGAGACGGAGAGGGAGACAGTGAGAGAGAGAGATTTAGAGATAAAGAGAGGCAGGGAGAGAAAGGTAGAGAGGGGAAAACAGAAAGCAGAGAGGAAGAGGGGGGAAGATAGAGAGGGAAGAAGAGGGAGGTAGGGAAGGAGTGAGAGGGAGGAAGAGACTGCCATCGTCGCCTTATCGGGGGTCCAAGAGTGCCCTCCACTCTCTCCTCCATCTGCTCCCTACTCCCATCCCCACCTCCTCTCAAAGCCACTGATGACGTTTCCTATATTAGGGAAAAGAGAACACATAATTAGTATTTTGAAAATGAATGAAAATTATACTATAACAGTTTAGTGAATTTGCAATATTCTTCGGATAACACCAAATGGCATTTGAGTTAGGATTTCCATTATAGCGATAATATTTCGGCTGTGTATTACATCCTATTATCGATTAGCATCATGGATTTGCCTACGAACCTAATTCCATAATTGGTAAATGAAAACTTTACCATTAAAACTATTAACATGGAAATCGGTTCACTCGAAATTCGGATAACACGAAATGATTGTCCCCGTAATTTCGTGTTAACCGGTTTTCAACGTAGATGGAGGAGTTGGGGTAAGATATGAATAGAGAGAGAGAGAATAGAGGGAGAGAGGGGAAATGGAGGGAGGGAGTGATAGAGTGACTCACTTCATCACCTAGGGGGACGACTAGCTCATGGCCTGCATCTCCATCTCCTCCTGTCGGACCACCAGGTATTTCATGCCCTGCTGGTTGCTATATTAAGGAAATAGAAACCATGTTATTACTCGTGACATCATGAATGAATGAAACTGATACCATAAGAGCTTAGTGCAACTGTACTTATTCTCTAACTATGAGGAAGAGAGAGGGGAAGAGAAAAAGAGGAAGAAGGTAGGCGGCAGAGAGGAAAAGATGGAGGGAAGAGAGAGGAAATAGAGGCAGGTTAACAAAAGGATAAGAGGAAGTGAGAATACAGGGAGGGAGAGAGAGGGGAGGGGAAATGAAGGAAGGGAGCGAGGCATAAATAGAGTGACTTACTCGATCAACTGCTTCTCTGGTCCTGGGTGCCACTGCCCTGTACACGTACTCCTCCACGTAGGTACAACAGCAGCAGCAGCACCCGATGCAGCACCCAATGCAGCAGTGCCTTAGCCTGAGAAAAAATGGAGCAAAATGACGATTATTGATAGCTAAGTATATTCGTGACTACTAGAAAACAGGACAGGGTCAAAGATTGGGACTGCCCCGCCTAAAGAGGGGCGTCTGGTCACCTCACGCATAGTGCGATTATAATAAAAAATAAACACAACCCTTTTCAGTGGTATATACAACATTATTCATGAGAAACTACCTCGTAATTATTTTACCAACAATACATCTGGTATGTACATATTGAGGAGGTTGCAAAAATGCGTTTAAACCATTTATGCTGAATTAACATTCTTTTTTTCGCAAAAGTGCCTGGCTTCGATTCTAGGAAAAAATCTATTCCGCTTGTTACATTTCTTTCCAACTTGTATTACATTCGAACACTAAGTTCGATTGCGAAGTTTTTACAATGAATGGAACGTAATATAAACCAATTCACAAAAACGAATTAAATAGCATAAAACAATGAAATAAACATTAACAATAACAGCCAAAAACAAAAATAATTATAAAAATACCGTATTAACTCGCGTTAAATACCCACTAAATCCTCAGAAAAGCTTATGACGCCCTAGCGTTTCGCTGTTGTTAGACAAATGCAAGCCTAATTCATTTCCATTCACCTAGTTTGAACCAGATATGAAGGAGGTATCACAGGCATGTGCATTATACCTCTTTTAAACTAAGTCCGGTATTTAAATAAATAGTTTGGAAATATTATTTACGATGCGATACGAAATATACCATATTTTTTCAATCTTGCACACGCAGCTAATGTTAAATATAGTGTAAAATAGAAAAAAGTTATGTCAGGATGAATGTTATGTTGTCATAGCAACAACATTTATCAAGCTCATACCATTTAACCTTCTTTATCCTTATCACGGACGATAAAACCGATAAACGGCACAAAATTTGCAAACGAAAATTATTAACGAACTTAATTAATCTCACTTTTAGAGTAATTTGTCCCAAACGTAAGAGCCCCCCGCCATTAGAACTTTACATCGGAGTTACGAAAATCAATTATTTTAAGCTATTTTCTATATCCAGAGAAAGAAAATTACTTACGTCTTCAACACCCTCCTAAAAAACTTAGGGATGCATTTCCCTTTTCCCATTATGTAGGTACTTATTACTCTCAATACACACGTCCTCACGGTCGCACTTCTGCGCTAACAATGATTGTTGCTAAGGAAGCTTACCGCAAACCGTAGTTGAGACCCAGCAACAATGCTTCCAGAAAGATCCAGAAATGTTAGCTATATTACCCTATTTAAATAGTTTATTATTATGTATCGTTATAAATGCATACAACTTTTTTCACTACGGATATAATTTATATTTTCGAACATGTTTCTACCGATAAATCGTACATTTCAATGCATTTCGATAACGCACATGTTTTTACAAATAAATTATTACAATTATTTAATAAAGCAATACTGAACATAGGAAAAACTAACGCTAGCGCAACTAACCTAGCTTGTGAACTACGAAATTTAAAAATTAATTAGCAAAAACCCTAGGATAAATGTTACCTACACCCCAAAAGGGGCTGCTGAAAATTTCCAACGAAATTCGACGAACCTGGGAATGCGATTTCTGAAAAACGTTAAAGGATTTGACGCTTTTTATGTTAGACGCTTATCATCCATATCGTTGTTTTGAAGAAGCGCAATGATTTTATTGGGTAAATAGTACATTCAATCGGCACGAGATTGGAAAGGAACAGCGAAAACCATCTATAAAAGATATGGAAAGCTTTTGATTGACTTCGACAATCTTTTCGATGAAGTTTAGCAAAGCAATTTATGTTTCAAATTGACAGAAAGAAAAGTTGGGATGAGGAAGGGACGAAATTCAGAGATGGATTGAATTTTTTAATTTCTCATATACGAAGTATATTGAGAAAGTATTGTTATCGCATACGTCTGCAATAATACTGCCTATTTCATTTTTCTCAATGAATGAATATAAGGCTAGTTTATTCTTGGGTACCTTGAACAAAAATCGAATTTTCTAAAAACCGATTCATAAGATTTTCATTTTCTAATTATAACTAAACGACGCATTCTTATATATGAATCTATGTTGTACCGATTTTTTGACATTTTCTCGAACAGAATATTTCAGTTGTCAGTCTAACGAATGTTATCGGATATGTATTCTCGTTACACGGAGAATCAACTCCAGTAGAGCGACTTTTCTCTATTATGAATAACGTGTGGTCCCTAGATGCACGGATAAAAGTATGGTATAGGGGATATTACAGTGTGAAATCAATATTGATTTGTATTGTGAATAACTTTACGCTAAATCAGAAATGATAAAATGTTTTGTCTAGCGAAAAATATAACTGGTTTAATAAAAAGAAAGATATCTGTCCAAATAGAGGCCGACCCCCCAAAATTTTCACAATACTTTCCCTATACTACGCATGGAGAAAGTAAATCCGATTATATTAAAATAAATTCATTTTTCCACTTCCCAACAAATCCACCTGTGATCATTACTTCTGAAATTTATTTAAACCGTTTATAGGTATTTCACTAAAATTCCTCATAATTTTTAAGTGTTGCACTAACAAAAACTACGCAATAATACATTTATTACATTATGCGTTAATAATTTAAGTGCATTTGGGCCTTCCCTCAAGAACTCTATCCAATGTATATTTTTTACCTTACGTAGCGTCAAAGTCATTCGTTCCCTATTCCAGTTCTGTTCTTATAGAAGCCGAAGGCACGTGAAATTTCACAAGGATTTGAGTTATTGTTAATGGTCAAAAATGAAAGACACTATCTATAATATATAAGCGCTTCTTACATAGGATAAGAATCATAAGGAACTTACAGATGGGATAGAGACTTGAAATTTGGCACAATTAAAGAGTTTTGGCAAAACCCATAGAAAAAATCCGAAATTGTTGATGTTCCATTTTTTATGGGATGTTTTTTCCCCTGTATTATTGCCCAATAAGAAAAGCACGTAAATAACGTACAGAGGTTTATATACTATTTGGTTTTTTAAATTATCTCCTGTCAAGATTCAAACTCGGGACTTGAACTACCAGAAAGATAAAAGTTTGTAGTTTCTTATTTTTGAGACAGAATTAAAATAAGTGTAAAATTAGGATAAATTTTTAGTTTTTATCAGAAGAGTGGGAATTTTTCAGAATAAAAACAATGGAAATGGCAAAGAGCTCTATGCTTTTACATGTGGCAGTGCATCATCAACACATTAAAATAAATAATGTTGTAAAAGAGAAGAAAGGTAAAACGACAAAAATAAACCTACACTTCCATATGACGATTTTAAGCCAAAAACTTTTCAGACCATGAATTACTGATAAAGGTATTAAATATCAAGTTCTGTACTTATTTCAGCATTAATTATTTATTTATAGTGCCATGTTTTTTTGCACACAAACGCACCCACAGCCATCAAGAAAATAGTGGAAATGTACTCAGGGGACCTCAAAAGAAGCATTTAAAAAAGCAAAAACAACTTTTGAAATAAATTTATTTACACTATCACAAAAAGTCATTATATACTAGTAGATTTCACACTGCAAAATTGTGTTTCGTGGTGTATGACAAATATTGAAACAGGGAGTTAAACGCTTCTCAGTCAGGACAATAATACCTGCTTTCTTTAAAAAAGAAAAGAAAATAATGTGGTTTTTAGACAATATTGGAAAAACCCCATCAGGGGTTGGTTGATTGATGGATAGTGGGTGAGACTAGAATGTTATCGCCCAAGGCCTCTGCAAAGAGCTGGTTGCAGTAGACTTAGAGAGACATTGGAAGCCACTGGTGGAGAAGTCATTAAGATGCTGGGACGACTTAATACGACGACGGTGATCGACGGAATCCCATATCCTTTGACACACTGAGTGATGCCGTCTGCAACTATCCCCTTTGCTAGGGCTCTGTTTGGCAATGAGCTGCTTGATCATGCCTCAGTTCACTTGAATAGAAACGAGATGCAGGTATGGCCGGAAGAGAGCTACATGGTGGTGGTTGCCAGAAAGAGAGACGGGTCAGCAAGGGTTTGCATCAACTATAAGCCGCTAAACATGGTGGTGGTTAGACACTTCATGGAGAACGGTACGGTTCGGCCTTTGTCTGATAAGATTGCTGACTTGATCGACTTTCCGCAGCCAAGGACGGAGAGGCAGTTACGGAGTTTTTTAGGGCCAGCTGGTTATATTAGGAAGTATATTGAGCGCTATGCAACGATCGCCAAGCCTCTTAGTGATGTCTTAAAGAGTGGTCGGACACATACGTTTGGTGAGGATGAACACTAGGCATTCCTGATGTTAAAGAAGGCGCTGGCAGCAGATATATATATATATATATATATATATATATATATATACGTACAGTGAAACCTCGATTCTGCATTCTCCGATTTTATGTTTTTTCCTATTTTGCACACGTTTTGCCTGGTCCTGGCCAAATACTCATAAGAACAATTTCAAATTTTATCCAATTTTACATTTCCTCGAATTTACATTTCCCTCGAATACGCATCTTATTTTTCGAGTCTTGACAACGGAAATTCACCCGATTGTATGTTTTCAATTTTCTTTAACGTGCGGTTTCAAACTGTAGGCGGAAAAAGATGAACAGAATAAGAAAGACAAAAACTGTGTATTATTATTATTATTATAGGTTGTCCATAAATTGCACTTATTATTATTGTAATCAATAAAAAATGTATATTTATGTCAAAAATTTATCTTAATTCGCTGTTTTATTTAGCTTTCCCTAATGTTAAATATCGATAAAACATACTTATTGACTCACTCAAATATCGGTCATGTTACGGTTTTGAGTTAGCCTTACACTTTAACTCGTCGTTCCATGTTTCTGGGAGACGGAAGGACTTTACGGGTAAACACTGAAAACAATACTAATAGCGGAACAAGCCCCTTCCCTTTGTCTTCACGTGGTCTCGGTCCCGCTTGGCAGCAGCGCACCCTCCCTCTCTCTCTCCACACTCTTACCTGCCATCGGACTTCTTTCTCTCACTCGAGTATACTTATGAGCAACAAATTACAGGAAAATCAGATGTGCTTTTTGGCTGCTAAGCAGCTGAATTTCCGTTCAAATTAACAAAACACTAAACTACTCATATTTACGTGTTAAGGAAGAAGAAATGACCAAAATTATGAAGCGACAATTTATGTATATTTATGTCAAAAATTTATCTTAATTCGCTGTTTTATTTAGCTTTCCCTAATGTTAAATATCGATAAAACATACTTATTGACTCACTCAAATATCGGTCATGTTACGGTTTTGAGTTAGCCTTACACTTTAACTCGTCGTTCCATGTTTCTGGGAGACGGAAGGACTTTACGGGTAAACACTGAAAACAATACTAATAGCGGAACAAGCCCCTTCCCTTTGTCTTCACGTGGTCTCGGTCCCGCTTGGCAGCAGCGCACCCTCCCTCTCTCTCTCCACACTCTTACCTGCCATCGGACTTCTTTCTCTCACTCGAGTATACTTATGAGCAACAAATTACAGGAAAATCAGATGTGCTTTTTGGCTGCTAAGCAGCTGAATTTCCGTTCAAATTAACAAAACACTAAACTACTCATATTTACGTGTTAAGGAAGAAGAAATGACCAAAATTATGAAGCGACAATTTATGAGTACCTGAAAGGGATGTGCGTATTAACATTCTTGTTGATTAAATATTGGAGATGTGTTCTAATGTCTTCCTTATTTGTCTCGTTAAAGTACTTTATTTTTCTCTAATAAGGTAACGGCAAGAATAGAAACTAATTTTTAGAAGATGTTCAATTTCCCTCACCTCTTAAACATGCAATATAACACTAACACTATGTCTGCAAAGGCTTCCCTTTATTCTTGGTGGTTATCCACCAAATCCTTAAGAAGCCTTCAAAAATACAACAAATTAACAATTACTTAGTAAAAAATTAGTACGACATATACTGCACAATCTTTATTATATGTATATGTTTCTAATTCACATATTAAAATCATTAATAAATATTAACATGCACTATGACTCGTAGTACCAATGCAATATGAAAGAGTACAGAAAAAATTTTGCCAATTATCTAATTTCATACAATCAAAATTATCGGATTTTTTAATCGATCCTCACCTTCAAAGCAGCTATAATATTTTACAACCAAAGCTATCATCATTCAATAACCTGAATTTTAAATATATGTGGAAAATTTTAAATGTTATATACAATGGAATAACATTTCTTGTAGATGAAGTAATTTCAACCACTGTCAGGGGGGGCCGTAATTCTGATGTGTTTTCCATCAACAGAACCGAAGCAGTTCGGTAAATTTGTCCTTTGTTGAAACTGCTCACTAATATTTTACCAGTCATCAGTGCTGAGTTGCTTCATGTGTACATTTCTCAGCTGCTCCCATATTGCCTCACATGTTCTTTTCACAATGGGTGAAATCGCTGATCTTCCAATGAGAATAACAAAATGCCGATTAGGATCTAAAGGAACATCCAGAGGCAAGGTACCTGGAAAAGACATTAATGCATCAAATTTTAGCCTTCCTCGCGTCAAAGTACTTATTTTATTTTTAATTCATTCATTTTTGCCAATATAAATTTTACTATACGATAATATTTTGCTTTTCAGGAAAAGATATTCAAAAGCGATGGCTTTCATTATGCGATGCCTTTATGAAGGCTTCCAGGCAGGAGAAGGATACTCCCAGTGGTAGCTCGGGGAAAAAGAAAAAACATGTGGTGAAGGATACATTTTTTTATATCTCACTTGCACAGACACTGTGATCAGTTGCTTATACAGTCACTCCAAGTGCATTTAAAAAGCATTTTCTCTTTGAGAAACAATTTACAGGGCACTCAATCACTTAACCTTTCTCCTGCCAAGTTATTCTTCCTATAAATCAGCCCTCTCTCAAGGAAAATGCCGATTTGGGATTATCATTGCTTTAAGTGACTGTTCTAAGAATAAGGTAAATTAATGCTGCTCATTTTCTTTCGGAAAATTCTCAACAATCTTTCCAAAGACAAAGGGCTTCCCCCTCTCTTATCCTTTCTCTTTATATTATTACTCCATGATTAGTTAAGAAAAATTCAAAAATCTCACCTAAAAGCTCTGATTATAATCAAGCAATACGTGGGCTATAACACGAACAATTTTAATATGAAAAAGAGCAGTGACTTGGATTCAAGAGCAATAATCCACTCAAATGCCTACTTGAAAGAGAACATGACAAAAATTTTTGGATACTCAGCAACGAATGCCACCACAATCTTAACAATTTAATGATATATTTCTTTCTTTCGCATTATATATCATTCATTTAGATACAGTGAATAAACCATTAAGCTGTAGGACATAATGCAAGGAACAATTTCTCCAGCATTAAACACTCAAAAGCTTTATGTAATCACAGTCTGTTTTGTTTCACATCTGCTTTCCTTCCATTCTCACCTAAATCACATGGGAAACGCTGACACAGCCTGAAATCTTTTAGGATACCCTACTCATCACCATCGCCTTCATCTTCTCCACTGCTGGATGCAGAGCGACCGAACTTTGTACCTCCAATTCGCTCGATCAATGGCAAGATCACTAGTATCACACCAGATATTGCATTAAAAAACCCGGCCAGGTAGAAGGAAATGTCATAGTTTCCTGTGATGTCATACAGCCAACCTGAGTTCAAAAAATCAATGACTTATATAAATGAATGCATAGGGAATAATATATGGAGATATTGTTTGTACTGAAAGAAAGATATCCATGCACATTTTTTACTGCTTATCTACCAATTATTTTTTTAAAATTACAAATTTGGCTAATCATTGTTGAAAACATGAAGATTTAATTTAAGTGATATGATGAATGGGAAGTATAAAATTAGATGTGATGGAACGATTTCTACAAATTTCATTTATATGAACATGTTCAGTTTCAACGATAAACATTAAGATAAAAAGTTAATGCAAAAGAAATAATATTATAAATCACATTCATATGAATATATATCGCTATTTATTAAATACAACATTCAATATAATTACGCATTAACGTCTTACTTAATATTCACATGGATAGGTGCACTGAAACCTTTAACCGCTTCCCTGACGGATTTATTTACTATATCTGGTCAAAAAAAGTCATATTATTTTATTTTAGTTTCAGATGCATCATAGGAAGACAAATATAAAAATGCTTTCATTTAATTTTTTTTCCAATTATAACTTATTGTATTGCACTTAGAAAATTAATTGATTTTATTACAAAAATCAAGCACCTTACATTTACATTTTTTAATCTTCGATTTTTAACAGAAACACTATAAAAGCAATATAATAATATAGAATACATTATTATAACCCATTATAACACTCATGAATAGGATATATTACACATATACAATAGAAATTACTTCCATAATTGCCATAAACATGAAAATTTTACAGTTAAAATTATTAATGAAAAACTATAAACATAACTAATTCAGACTTTTAAATAATTAACATGAGCCATATACAGAACACTTAAAATTAGAATTACTTCATATATTTACATTTCTGAGGTAAATTTTGAAACATGGAACCACACAGCGATACGTTGCATGTTGGGCAAAAGTACCTGGTTTCCTTCCTAATCGGCTTTCCCCTAGCATCTCGCTTTCGGCCGCACAATACACACTGTTTAGTGTGTGCCTTTTTCTTCTCTGTGGGTGGTAAGAGGTCTGGGAAGTGCCTTCCAGAGAGGCGAAGGGGATGGGGTGTGGATGATGGACGTCCTGCCCTATGGGAAGTGACATTGGGGTTATACACCTCAATAATTTTCTCAATTAGCCTCATTCTGTATTCTAATTGCTCATGCTCTCCTCCAGTCTTTTTGTACAGCACAAAGGAATTCCACACGGCAATATCGAGAAGGTGGAAAAAAATTTTCTTATAATATTTTTTTCCGCGCTTTCGTGGGATAGGATAATCAGCTAAATGCTGATCCATCCTATCGACGCCTCCCATTGTCTTATTATAATCTACCACAGCCTTCGGTCTTTTCACCATTTTTCCGCTTTTTCCTTCCACTGTCACCATCTCTGCATTGTGAACAGTAGAGAGAATTGACACGTCTCTCACATCCCTCCATCGGATCACAATAACTTTCCCTTTCCTATAAGCCGCAATTTCTCCTTTCTTCAATTTTTTCTCCCTGAGACTACTGGGAATTCCTTTTCTGACTAGGCGCACTGTTCCATATGTGTCAGCCGAGCGTGAAATCAACAAATCCGCTAATTGCGGCGATGTATAAAAATTATCCGTCGTCAAGCAGTAGCCCTTGTCCAACAATGGCTTCAGTAGCGTCATTACAACTTGTGACGTCACAGGAAGATTTTTCAAGTCCACATCAAGAACAGTCCTTTTTCCCGTATAAATAATGTTCGACCACACATATCCACTGTTCGCCTCGCAAATAACAAAAAATTTTATCCCAAATCTAGCCCTTTTAGTTGGAATATATTGAACCCAACCCAATCTTCCTTTGAAAAGAAGATGACTTTCATCAACGGTGTAGAGTTTGCGAAACTTTTCTCTCAAAGTTTGAAAAACAGGCCATATTTTGTTTAATTTAGGGCTGGGGTGATTTTCAGCATTGTAGCTTTCATTATCAGCGAAGTGGAGATACTGACGTATTTTTACAAACCTTCTATACGACATGGTTTGTCCAAAAATTGGCGGAAAAAGTATTGGTCTGGTCGACCAATAATGCTCTTGATCAGGTTTATAATTAATACTTTGCAGCATTACAAGAGCAAGGAAAACACGAATTTCAGATGTGCTGGTGGGATGCCACTGATGCTGCACAGAAGTCCTGGAGGTTGATGGCCTTGCACTCAGCATCTGAGTTGCGTATCGATTCGTTTCATTGGAAATAAGAAGAACAAGCTCTTCATCAAAAAACAATTCGAAAAATTGAAAAATGTCACCATCCAGGTCAATTTCAAAATTCACTTGAGATACACCTTCGAAAGGAAATCTTTCTGGTGGATGAGGAAGGGGACATGTAGTGTTCACTTCTCGCCACTGAGTGTCTTCCAAAGGTGTGGTATATTCGGCATCAGAACTAAGGTATTCTGTGGATACACTTGTTTCCGAACCAGATTCCTCAAAAGATATCTCTTCCTCGTCAATGTCACTATCGCTTTGTTCTCTGCGATCCATTTGAGGGATAATATAATCACAACAAAAAACGGAATAACAAAAACGATTTAAAATCAACAAAACTATATAACGTAACCAACAAAAAACAACAATGTATATATAACTGTAAGGAAGCACAAGTCAAAGGAAAACTGCTATACGTGTTCACTCGGAATCTCAACGAATAACTGCTAGAAAAGGGGTTTTGAAAGACCGATCTTGAAAGGGTGCGCACGTGTCTCCCGGAGTGAAGGGAAGGGATTTCTAGGAATTTAGGCAAAAACAGACATCTGGAAAACCCATTGAGGGTGAATAACCTAGCGGATAACGGATTTGAGGGCCAAGGGACATTTGTAAGTTGAAATCGAAGCATCTGAGTGACAAAGAGAGAATTTCCGTTTGTATAGAAATTTAGGCGAGAAAATACATCTGGAAAACCCTTTAGGGTGAATAACCTAGTGGATAACGGATTCATTTGGGAGCCAAGGGACATATGTAAGTTGATTTCGAAGCATCTGGGTGACAAAGAGAGAAGTTCGGCATGTATAGTAAAAGTGACCGTGAGAATAAAATTTCGAAAACCCCACGCTGAGACATCCACTACTTACTACCTCTAGCAGCAGGAACGTGAACTACTAAGAGAGAACGAAAAAATACGGGTCTGTTTCGTGACGAAACAAAAATATATAGAAACCCGTATATATACGGGTTAGTCAGGGAAGCGGTTAAGGCAGTAATAAAATTATGTGGATTATGTCACTACTGTTAGCCTAAAGTAAACAATAAACAACATCTTGGTTACCAAACTAATGTAATTATGTTACGTTAAATCTTTCAAGGCTAATGGTAAAAGATAACAATGTTCTAATGTTCCTTAAAAATCATTTGACTCACTTTAAAGGTATTCATAGACTATATTTAGGCATGAATCCATATGTACCCTTTATCTTGGCATTAGCTATTCTTCCTCTACGGCGCACCACAGCCTGGATTTTCCTTGCATTAATCTTTAGGTGGCCATCTCCATTTGAAGATGACAAAAATTAAGACATTTAGCTTTGTTGCTGCCTGGAAGAAACGGATAAATTTTGTGCTTAAAGAAAAATTTTGAGTGATTTAGCATGTAATACGACAAAACATGAACAGAATTAAAATATTCAGTCTTTTGTGCATAAAATAAGCCATTTCCCGTGATCGTAATTTAATATTTAGGTATATTTATATCCACATCAGTGAAGGGCTGCATGGCATTTTGGGGTTTCTCCACAAAATTTCCCATGCATTCTTATGGAAATAGTATTTTGTTGGCCCCATGGAGTATAAGAGACCCCACGGTCTGCAAACCTAGCCCAACTTCTTCCTTTGCTCCATAGGATGGCCCATGAAAATTTTGACTTCAATATCTTCAACGGTGTAAAAAAGTATAAAGAACATACATACACACACATATACACACTAAAATATTTATAAGATAATGTCATCATAATCGTCAAAATGTCCATCGTGATATTGAAGATGCACCAATGGCAGTCTAAATCATGCATTTAAACCCTAAACATTTGCCTCAGCTTATAAATCATACAATTCTTGTCCTCTGCGAGTATAAATGTAGGCACAAGTGTGTTGCAGTAATACACTACATCCCCAGTATCTGTGAGGGATGTGTTCTGCAAAAACATCACGGATACCCAATCCAAAGATATGTTTATGCCTTATGTTTACATTATAAGCTCTGTTTTCAATGATTTTAATGAATGTGGTGAAGTAGATAAAGATTTTGAATCCAATGATCCATCAATTCCATCTATTTATAAAGAATTTGGTCAAACTTAAAGAATAAGCATAGAATGTACCATTTTGTGCCACATAATTATAAACAAAATATACTGGAAATTAAAATTAAGCAAACTGAAATTTACCTTCAGGCTCACATCTCTGTCCTTTGGTGAAGAAGTCAACAATGCGAGCTGAGGCAGCTATGCAATGACCATTATGGTCATCGATAAGATGCGGTGCTGAAGGACGCACTAAAATGAAGCTGTGCCTCTGTTGAGTCCAACAACATTAACAGTAAGTCCCAAGATGGTGCGAGGAGATGCTCGAAATGAAGCTGATAATGAGAAAAAGAAGTATATTGCAAATGATCCTTAAATAGTAACCTACCTAGTCACATAGGAACACAGTGAACCATTTTCATAATTTGCCTACATTAACACAAATAAACTGCTTCTGACACAAAAAGTTTAAATAAATATTTGCGAAATAAACATAAGCTACTATTAAGAGAATGCAAAATATGCAATTTCTTTTCTATCTCAACACATCTCTTGCTGAGATGGAAAATTACGGTATAATTTTTGTTTGAGCAATTCTTAAATCTTAATTTCTTTTTAACGCTTCACACACAAAATAATGAAAGCGATGTTTTTCTACCAACCGGCAAATTGACAACAACTTCCTGGGCATGAACCAGGCAGCTGGCCGTGACTGCCCCCGTCACCGGCTGAGAGAGAGATGGGGGGTGAGATAGAGAGAGACAGAGAGAGAGGGAGGGGGACAGGGAGGGAGAGACAGACAGATGGACAGAGAGAGATGGAGAGGGAGACAGTGAGAGAGAGAGATTTAGAGATAAAGAGAGGCAGGGAGAGAAAGGTAGAGAGGGGAAAACAGAAAGCAGAGAGGAAGAGGGGGGAAGATAGAGAGGGAAGAAGAGGGAGGTAGGGAAGGAGTGAGAGGGAGGAAGAGACTGCCATCGTCGCCTTATCGGGGGTCCAAGAGTGCCCTCCACTCTCTCCTCCATCTGCTCCCTACTCCCATCCCCACCTCCTCTCAAAGCCACTGATGACGTTTCCTATATTAGGGAAAAGAGAACACATAATTAGTATTTTGAAAATGAATGAAAATTATACTATAACAGTTTAGTGAATTTGCAATATTCTTCGGATAACACCAAATGGCATTTGAGTTAGGATTTCCATTATAGCGATAATATTTCGGCTGTGTATTACATCCTATTATCGATTAGCATCATGGATTTGCCTACGAACCTAATTCCATAATTGGTAAATGAAAACTTTACCATTAAAACTATTAACATGGAAATCGGTTCACTCGAAATTCGGATAACACGAAATGATTGTCCCCGTAATTTCGTGTTAACCGGTTTTCAACGTAGATGGAGGAGTTGGGGTAAGATATGAATAGAGAGAGAGAGAATAGAGGGAGAGAGGGGAAATGGAGGGAGGGAGTGATAGAGTGACTCACTTCATCACCTAGGGGGACGACTAGCTCATGGCCTGCATCTCCATCTCCTCCTGTCGGACCACCAGGTATTTCATGCCCTGCTGGTTGCTATATTAAGGAAATAGAAACCATGTTATTACTCGTGACATCATGAATGAATGAAACTGATACCATAAGAGCTTAGTGCAACTGTACTTATTCTCTAACTATGAGGAAGAGAGAGGGGAAGAGAAAAAGAGGAAGAAGGTAGGCGGCAGAGAGGAAAAGATGGAGGGAAGAGAGAGGAAATAGAGGCAGGTTAACAAAAGGATAAGAGGAAGTGAGAATACAGGGAGGGAGAGAGAGGGGAGGGGAAATGAAGGAAGGGAGCGAGGCATAAATAGAGTGACTTACTCGATCAACTGCTTCTCTGGTCCTGGGTGCCACTGCCCTGTACACGTACTCCTCCACGTAGGTACAACAGCAGCAGCAGCACCCGATGCAGCACCCAATGCAGCAGTGCCTTAGCCTGAGAAAAAATGGAGCAAAATGACGATTATTGATAGCTAAGTATATTCGTGACTACTAGAAAACAGGACAGGGTCAAAGATTGGGACTGCCCCGCCTAAAGAGGGGCGTCTGGTCACCTCACGCATAGTGCGATTATAATAAAAAATAAACACAACCCTTTTCAGTGGTATATACAACATTATTCATGAGAAACTACCTCGTAATTATTTTACCAACAATACATCTGGTATGTACATATTGAGGAGGTTGCAAAAATGCGTTTAAACCATTTATGCTGAATTAACATTCTTTTTTTCGCAAAAGTGCCTGGCTTCGATTCTAGGAAAAAATCTATTCCGCTTGTTACATTTCTTTCCAACTTGTATTACATTCGAACACAAAGTTCGATTGCGAAGTTTTTACAATGAATGGAACGTAATATAAACCAATTCACAAAAACGAATTAAATAGCATAAAACAATGAAATAAACATTAACAATAACAGCCAAAAACAAAAATAATTATAAAAATACCGTATTAACTCGCGTTAAATACCCACTAAATCCTCAGAAAAGCTTATGACGCCCTAGCGTTTCGCTGTTGTTAGACAAATGCAAGCCTAATTCATTTCCATTCACCTAGTTTGAACCAGATATGAAGGAGGTATCACAGGCATGTGCATTATACCTCTTTTAAACTAAGTCCGGTATTTAAATAAATAGTTTGGAAATATTATTTACGATGCGATACGAAATATACCATATTTTTTCAATCTTGCACACGCAGCTAATGTTAAATATAGTGTAAAATAGAAAAAAGTTATGTCAGGCTGAATGTTATGTTGTCATAGCAACAACATTTATCAAGCTCATACCATTTAACCTTCTTTTATCCTTATCACGGACGATAAAACCGATAAACGGCACAAAATTTGCAAACGAAAATTATTAACGAACTTAATTAATCTCACTTTTAGAGTAATTTGTCCCAAACGTAAGAGCCCCCCGCCATTAGAACTTTACATCGGAGTTACGAAAATCAATTATTTTAAGCTATTTTCTATATCCAGAGAAAGAAAATTACTTACGTCTTCAACACCCTCCTAAAAAACTTAGGGATGCATTTCCCTTTTCCCATTATGTAGGTACTTATTACTCTCAATACACACGTCCTCACGGTCGCACTTCTGCGCTAACAATGATTGTTGCTAAGGAAGCTTACCGCAAACCGTAGTTGAGACCCAGCAACAATGCTTCCAGAAAGATCCAGAAATGTTAGCTATATTACCCTATTTAAATAGTTTATTATTATGTATCGTTATAAATGCATACAACTTTTTTCACTACGGATATAATTTATATTTTCGAACATGTTTCTACCGATAAATCGTACATTTCAATGCATTTCGATAACGCACATGTTTTTACAAATAAATTATTACAATTATTTAATAAAGCAATACTGAACATAGGAAAAACTAACGCTAGCGCAACTAACCTAGCTTGTGAACTACGAAATTTAAAAATTAATTAGCAAAAACCCTAGGATAAATGTTACCTACACCCCAAAAGGGGCTGCTGAAATTTTCCAACGAAATTCGACGAACCTGGGAATGCGATTTCTGAAAAACGTTAAAGGATTTGATGCTTTTTATGTTAGACGCTTATCATCCATATCGTTGTTTTGAAGAAGCGCAATGATTTTATTGGGTAAATAGTACATTCAATCGGCACGAGATTGGAAAGGAACAGCGAAAACCATCTATAAAAGATATGGAAAGCTTTTGATTGACTTCGACAATCTTTTCGATGAAGTTTAGCAAAGCAATTTATGTTTCAAATTGACAGAAAGAAAAGTTGGGATGAGGAAGGGACGAAATTCAGATGTGGATTGAATTTTTTAATTTCTCATATACGAAGTATATTGAGAAAGTATTGTTATCGCATATGTCTGCAATAATACTGCCTATTTCATTTTTCTCAATGAATGAATATAAGGCTAGTTTATTCTTGGGTACCTTGAACAAAAATCGAATTTTCTAAAAACCGATTCATAAGATTTTCATTTTCTAATTATAACTAAACGACGCATTCTTATATATGAATCTATGTTGTACCGATTTTTTGACATTTTCTCGAACAGAATATTTCAGTTGTCAGTCTAACGAATGTTATCGGATATGTATTCTCGTTACACGGAGAATCAACTCCAGTAGAGCGACTTTTCTCTATTATGAATAACGTGTGGTCCCTAGATGCACGGATAAAAGTATGGTATAGGGGATATTACAGTGTGAAATCAATATTGATTTGTATTGTGAATAACTTTACGCTAAATCAGAAATGATAAAATGTTTTGTCTAGCGAAAAATATAACTGGTTTAATAAAAAGAAAGATATCTGTCCAAATAGAGGCCGACCCCCCAAAATTTTCACAATACTTTCCCTATACTACGCATGGAGAAAGTAAATCCGATTATATTAAAATAAATTCATTTTTCCACTTCCCAACAAATCCACCTGTGATCATTACTTTTGAAATTTATTTAAACCGTTTATAGGTATTTCACTAAAATTCCTCATAATTTTTAAGTGTTGCACTAACAAAAACTACGCAATAATACAATTATAACATTATGCGTTAATAATTTAAGTGCATTTGGGCCTTCCCTCAAGAACTCTATCCAATGTATTTTTTTTACCTTACGTAGCGTCAAAGTCATTCGTTCCCTATTCCAGTTCTGTTCTTATAGAAGCCGAAGGCACGTGAAATTTCACAAGGATTTGAGTTATTGTTAATGGTCAAAACTGAAAGACACTATCTATAATATATAAGCGCTTCGTACATAGGATAAGAATCATAAGGAACTTACAGATGGGATAGAGACTTGAAATTTGGCACAATTAAAGAGTTTTGGTAAAACCCATAGAAAAAATCCAAAATTGTTGATGTTCCATTTTTTATGGGATGTTTTTTCCCCTTTATTATTGCCCAATAAGAAAAGCACGTAAATAACGTACAGAGGTTTATATACTATTTGGTTTTTTAAATTATCTCCTGTCAAGATTCAAACTCGGGACTTGATGTTAAAGAAGGCGCTGGCAGCAGATATATATATATATATGTACATTGACACCTCGATTCTGCATTCTCCGATTTTATGTTTTTCCTATTTTGCACACTTTTTGCCTGGTCCTGGCCAAATGCTCATAAGAACAATGTCAAATTTTATCCAATTTTACATTTCCTCGAATTTACATTTCCCTCGAATACGCATCTTATTTTTCGAGTCTTGACAACGGAAATTCACCCGATTGTATGTTTTCAATTTTCTATTTTGGAAAATGCAAAAAAGCACCGGAGGTGTTCTGATTGTATTCAAGGTTAAAAATAGGCTTTATTCAATAGTTTTAGTCATAAATTTGTGAAACTCATGTTTAGATAGGAATGTGTTTACGTAAGAAGTGTTTGCAACCCCGAGTGGCAATACATTTATCGGCCAATCGAATAAACGAACACACTTCATGCTCACCACTACACTTGCATAGTTGCAGCCATTTGTTTTTGTAGGAAGTTTATATCAACACAACCCTAGGCTATGTATATACTGTATTTGCTCCTGTAACCCATGCACTCGCGTACCATGCGCACTCCTATTTTTGGGCAGGTTCAAAGGAAAAAAAATTAAATTGAGACAATATTTTTTTTTTTAATTCACCGATTCCCACTCCCTGAAACAAGTTCCGCTCAAGTTAAGCATCTTCTCCTTTCTATGTGATGCAGCTTATTGGGTCTCTTTATGACGATACTAGCAGAAATCTCCTCACCGATAGCCCCATTTTGTTAACCTCTTTAACAGTTTTTGTTGTAATATTGCACAGCTTCGTCTCCACTTCAGTGTTTTTGACGTGATATTAGGCACCAATGCAGAACTTCATGAACTATTTGTTCATATATGAACGGGAACTTCCGTATGCAGAAAGGGAGTTTTTTCGCATATCGTCTCGTGAATAAATTTTGGAAGATTAGGAACAAACGAGTCCAAACACTTGAGCTCTGTCTTCCTTTCGAACGATGAAATCTTTCATTCGCAACAAAATTTCACCATTCCGAATTCCTTGAAATGGACCAAACTTGAACCTACCTATTCTCAAGCCGGCAAACCCTCAGTAGTCATTGAACTATAGTTATCGTTTAGTCGGCATATTCACTCTGCCTACTTTTGAGAGTTTTTGCCTGCAACACGGGCATAACCATTTAGGCATCGGTCATTTTAGTAGGAAGTCGACCAATACGGAAAGTGTTTACGATAAGTGATAAAATTAATATCTTAGTTCAACTTGATAAGCATGTTGGAACACGTATCAAATTTTTTGACTGGATAAGGAAATAAAATGTTATGGAAGTTAATTTGTTTGCAATTTAATTGTTACTGTATTCCAATAACAATCAAAGTTATGATACAAAGCAACCCACATTTTACTTTATGTTACATAATCTTCATTTCCCAGATTTCACACTTTCCTCGATATTACGTTTTTTTTAGGCGGTCCCTTCAATTATTGTAAAGTCGAGGTTTCACTGTATTTATTACAAGAAATACAAGTATGAACTTTAATGCTTAATTATTTTGTAAATCAAATTTTCATAGACTTTCCTATGGGTTTGATTAGAAAAATGAACTATTTTGCCAAATATCTAACTTTCTATCTCATTTTCAGTTATAACATATTCTAAACCAGGGTTTTTCAAACTTTTTTCTCTGGGGCCCAATAACAATAGACAATATTTTACTTGATCCATCAAAATTATAACTTATAAAATATTGTAACAATTTCTAAGAATGCTTATAAAATCAAAACGGTACAATTTAATAACCTTTAAATCCCATCACTTGAATTTGATTATCTTGGAATATAATTTACAATGAATTAATTGCAATCCTTGAAAGCAGTCGAGTATTACTATGGTCCAGCCAGTGAAAGAAGGGTTGGGGGAGGTGGATGCGCACCAACCAATGGCGAGGGCCCTATGGCATCCCCTCTCCTTCTAAACTACACGCTGTTGTCTGATCGCCTCTCTCCACCTCCTCTGAGCTCTTGTCCTCTGAGTCCGGTGTTGACAGTTAAATGGTGTGGTAGTTTTAGAATTGCTTGCACTCGTTTTCGTTTAGCTGAGTTTGTTGCAGAGTGTAACAAGTCGTCTGGTTATTTTAAAAAATCAGGAAGAGTTCCAAAAAAGGCATTCGCGGATCAAAATTGCATTTGCAGACTCACAAAACTGTAGTGCAGATTTACGAATACTTTGAGGAAGAAGAAAATAACGGTGCCTCTCTCTCCCTTCTCCCACTCTTTCCCTCCCTCTCCCCCCTCACCCTTCCTCCCTCTCCACCTCTTCCCCCCAATTCCATCTCCTCCCCCTCATTCCCTCTCTACCTCTCTGTTAACATCCAGCTCTCTCCCTACCTATCTCATACTAAATGCATTCAAAGCACACTTACATCTACAAGGATTTAGGTCTAACAATATAATTCGTAGCCAAGGCAACATCCCGTTAAAATGAAAACATTTCTACAAAATATGTAAAATAAAACTTTAACGTGCGGTTTCAAACTGTAGGCGGAAAAAGATGAACAGAATAAGAAAGACAAAAGCTGTGTATTATTATTATTATTATAGGTTGTCCATAAATTGCACTTATTATTATTGTAATCAATAAAAAATGTATATTTATGTCAAAAATTTATCTTAATTCGCTGTTTTATTTAGCTTTCCCTAATGTTAAATATCGATAAAACATACTTATTGACTCACTCAAATATCGGTCATGTTACGGTTTTGAGTTAGCCTTACACTTTAACTCGTCGTTCCATGTTTCTGGGAGACGGAAGGACTTTACGGGTAAACACTGAAAACAATACTAATAGCGGAACAAGCCCCTTCCCTTTGTCTTCACGTGGTCTCGGTCCCGCTTGGCAGCAGCGCACCCTCCCTCTCTCTCTCCACACTCTTAACTGCCATCGGACTTCTTTCTCTCGCTCGAGTATACTTATGAGCAACAAATTACAGGAAAATCAGATGTGCTTTTTGGCTGCTAAGCAGCTGAATTTCCGTTCAAATTAACAAAACACTAAACTACTCATATTTACGTGTTAAGGAAGAAGAAATGACCAAAATTATGAAGCGACAATTTATGAGTACCTGAAAGGGATGTGCGTATTAACATTCTTGTTGATTAAATATTGAAGATGTGTTCTAATGTCTTCCTTATTTGTCTCGTTAAAGTACTTTATTTTTCTCTAATAAGGTAATGGCAAGAATAGAAACTAATTTTTAGTAGATGTTCAATTTCCCTTACCTCTTAAACATGCATTATAACACTAACACTATGTCTGCACATTTACACCTCTTCCGCAAAGGCTTCCCTATATTCCTGGGGGTTATCCACCAAATCCTTAAGAAGCCTTCAAAAATACAACAAATTAACAATTACTTAGTAAAAAATTAGTACGACATATACTGCACAATCTTTATTATATGTATATGTTTCTAATTCACATATTAAAATCATTAATAAATATTAACATGCACTATGACTCGTAGTACCAATGCAATATGAAAGAGTACAGAAAAAATTTTGCCAATTATCTAATTTCATACAATCAAAATTATCGGATTTTTTAATCGATCCTCACCTTCAAAGCAGCTATAATATTTTACAACCAAAGCTATCATCATTCAATAACCTGAATTTTAAATATATGTGGAAAATTTTAAATGTTATATACAATGGAATAACATTTCTTGTAGATGAAGTAATTTCAACCACTGTCAGGGGGGGCCGTAATTCTGATGTGTTTTCCATCAACAGAACCGAAGCAGTTCGGTAAATTTGTCCTTTGTTGAAACTGCTCACTAATGTTTAACCAGTCATCTGTGCTGAGTTGCTTCATGTGTACATTTCTCAGCTGCTCCCATATTGCCTCACATGTTCTTTTCACAATGGGTGAAATCGCTGATCTTCCAATGAGAATAACAAAATGCCGATTAGGATCTAAAGGAACATCCAGAGGCAAGGTACCTGGAAAAGACATTAATGCATCAAATTTTAGCCTTCCTCGCATCGAAGTACTTATTTTATTTTTAATTCATTCATTTTTGCCAATATAAATTTTACTATACGATAATATTTTGCTTTTCAGGAAAAGATATTCAAAAGCGATGGCTTTCATTATGCGATGCCTTTATGAAGGCTTCCAGGCAGGAGAAGGATACTCCCAGTGGTAGCTCGGGGAAAAAGAAAAAACGTGGTGAAGGATACATTTTTTTATATCTCACTTGCACAGACACTGTGATCAGTTGCTTATACAGTCACTCCAAGTGCATTTAAAAAGCATTTTCTCTTTGAGAAACAATTTACAGGGCACTCAATCACTTAACCTTTCTCCTGCCAAGTTATTCTTCCTATAAATCAGCCCTCTCTCAAGGAAAATGCCGATTTGGGATTATCATTGCTTTAAGTGACTGTTCTAAGAATAAGGTAAATTAATGCTGCTCATTTTCTTTCGGAAAATTCTCAACAATCTTTCCAAAGACAAAGGGCTTCCCCCTCTCTTATCCTTTCTCTTTATATTATTACTCCATGATTAGTTAAGAAAAATTCAAAAATCTCACCTAAAAGCTCTGATTATAATCAAGCAATACGTGGGCTATCACACGAACAATTTTAATATGAAAAAGAGCAGTGACTTGGATTCAAGAGCAATAATCCACTCAAATGCCTACTTGAAAGAGAACATGACAAAAATTTTTGGATACTCAGCAACGAATGCCACCACAATCTTAACAATTTAATGATATATTTCTTTCTTTCGCATTATATATCATTCATTTAGATACAGTGAATAAACCATTAAGCTGTAGGACATAATGCAAGGAACAATTTCTCCAGCATTAAACACTCAAAAGCTTTATGTAATCACAGTCTGTTTTGTTTCACATCTGCTTTCCTTCCATTCTCACCTAAATCACATGGGAAACGCTGACACAGCCTGAAATCTTTTAGGATACCCTCCTCATCACCATCGCCTTCATCTTCTCCACTGCTGGATGCAGAGCGACCGAACTTTGTACCTCCAATTCGCTCGATCAATGGCAAGATCACTAGTATCACACCAGATATTGCAATAAAAAACCCGGCCAGGTAGAAGGAAATGTCATAGTTTCCTGTGATGTCATACAGCCAACCTGAGTTCAAAAAATCAATGACTTATATATATGAAATGCATAGGGAATAATATATGGAGATATTGTTTGTACTGAAAGAAAGATATCCATGCACATTTTTACAGCTTATCTACCAATTATTTTAAAAAAATTACAAATTTGGCTAATCATTGTTGAAAACAATGAGATTTAATTTAAGTGATATGATGAATGGGAAGTATAAAATTAGATGTGATGGAACGATTTCTACAAATTTCATTTATATGAACATGTTCAGTTTCAACGATAAACATTAAGATAAAAAGTTAATGCAAAAGAAATAATATTATAAATCACAATCATATGAATATATATCGCTATTTATTAAATACAACATTCAATATAATTACGCATTAACGTCTTACTTAATATTCACATGGATAGATGCACTGCAGCCTTTAAGGCAAAATATTAATTTTGTTTTGTATTCCTGATAAAAGCCACATGGAATAACTATCAGTTCCTAATCATTTTGTAACATTTCTTGAAGGCAAAAATGTAAAAATTCACGAAAGTTTCATTGGTTTCTTTCAAATTAAAGATACAGCTGTGGAAGGATTAAAAGAATTTTTATAGGAGTTGAATAAAGTAAAATTACCACTATAAGATATTAGGTCAAGGATACGATAATGCGTCAAACATGAGAGGCAAACAAACATGGATGCAAATCAGGATACAAAATTTAAACCACCCAGCGTTTTTTATTCCCTGTAGTGCTCACTCTTTAAATTTAGTTGTCAGTGATGGTGCAAAAATATTGTATGAAGTAATTGTTTTTTTCTATCGTGCAAGAACTGTATAATTTTTTCTCTGCATCTACTAAATGGTGGAAAGTGTTAAAAAAGCATGTTTCTAGAATGACCTTAAAGCCTTTAAGCATTATGAGATGGGAAAGTCGAATCAATGCTTTAAAGCACTTGAGATTTCAAATAGAAGTTTACGATGCATTGATTGAAATTTTTAATGATGGTACACAAGATGCTGTCAATGGCAATAGCAAAATGTTGCAACGTCCATCAGTGGATAAAAAGGCTTCTGTAAATTCTCTAGAGCAGAATTAGGCATTTGAAGAATGTATATCAGAACTTGGATTTTATGACATTTTAACAGATGCTCGAGAACTACCGTATATGGAGAAAGTTTTCTCAGGTTTCCAGCCGGGTGGTGTGGAATAATGCTTCCAACGTTTTGGCAACTCTCTCTGCTGCCATCTTCAAGGAGAAGTGTCGAGTTAAGTTTTTGGTCCGGTATTTATAAGGGCCGTCCGTAATGGCTCGGCCTCTGATTGGCTGTTGGAGGTAGGCCAATGAGTGCCTCGTTTATTGGCTAAGCAGGAGAGCATCGGGTTCCTCCGCCCAGTGAAAGATGATCTAGGCCTCAAGACCTCTGGAGTATACAAGATCCCATGCGAGTGCAGAAAAGCGTACATCGGGCAAATGGGTCGTACTATCGAGACCCGTCTAAAAGAACATGCCCGGTGCATCAGGCTGAACTACCCAGAGAAATCTGCAGTGGCCGAACACTCCATATCCTCGGACCACAGAATAAAGTTTGCCGAGACAAGAATGATAAACCGGGCCTATGGCTTCTGGTACCGTTTGGTCAAGGAAGCCATCGAGATCTGTTTAGATCGGCAAACTTTCAACCGAGACATGGGTTCTTCCTCACCAAGACGTGGAACCCTATGCTCTCCCGCCTACCCGATAAACGAGGCGCTCATTGGCCTACCTCCAACAGCCAATCAGAGGCTGAGCCGTTACGGCCAGCCCTTATAAATACTGGACCAAAAACTTAATTCGACACTTCTCCTTGAAGATGGCAGCAGAGAGAGTTGCCGAAACGTCGGAAGCATTATTCCACACCACCCGGCTGGAAACCAGAGAAAACTTTCTCCATATCATTCGCCGGGAAAGACTCAAAACTTTTCTCAACTACCGTATATTCCGACGTATAAGTCTACATTTGAAGTCTAAAAAGATTTTCCTAAAACTTAGGATCAAATTATACGCCGAACATAAAAATGTGAACCTTAAATTAAAAATGAATAACAACGATATTTAAGAAGACCATTGATCTTTCGGTGGAGGTGATCGCTGTTCTGAATCAGCTGTTCCAGTATTCACATTTTATGGCATTTACCATATTTACTCGTGTATCCCGCACACATTTTTTCCTGAAATGCCAGGGAAAAAAAGGGGATGCCCGTCTTACACGAGGATTTCTGAACAGGTTATATAAATTGTATCGATAATAAGTTCTCAGCAACATGCTTGCTTCTACATTTATATTCGTAAAAGACGTCGAATTCTACAAAGTATACACACATTTATGCGACCAGGCAAACGTGTAAGTTACGCCCACGCTGCAGGCAAAAACTCGCAAAAGTAGGCAGAAAGAATATGCCGACTAACTGATAACTATAGTTCAATGACTACTGAGGGTTTGCTGGCTTGAGAATAGGTAGGTTCAAGTTTGGTCCTTTCCCCTCATCGACTTCAAGGAATTCCGAGTGGTGAAATTCTGTTGTGAATGAAAGATTTCATCGTTCAAAAGGAACACATCTCAGGTGTTTGGACTCGTTTGTTCCTAACCTTTCAATATTTACTCACGAGACGATATGCAAAAAAAATCCCCATCTGCATAGGGAAGTTCCCGTTCATAGAGGAACAAATATTTCGTGAAGCTCCACATTGGTGCGTAATATTACGTCAAAAACAGTTAAGGGGTTAACAAAAGAGGACTATCGGTGAGGAGATTTCTGTTAGTATTGTCATAAAGATATCATCCAATAAACTTCATCATGTTGAAGTTAGAAAATGCTTAACTTGAGCGAAACTTGTTTCAGGGAGTGGGAATCCGTGACTTAAAAAGAAAGTTATTCTGGCCCAAATTAATTTTTTCTCTATGAATCGGCACAAAAATAGGAGTGCATGGGGTACACGAGTGCATGGGTTATATGAGTAAATATGGTATTTTAGAAGATTTATAACAATTAATTTTAATACTGTATTTACTCATGTAATCCGCATCCTTGTGTACCACGCACATCCCTATTTTTGGACGTTTGAGAAGAAAAAAATAAATTCGTACTTTAATAAGTTGATGTCTATGACGGCAGAAAATTAGAAAAAATCAAAAAAATGTGAGGATTCCCTGTAGGTGTGTTCTCTCCATGGTTCCCTCTAAGCTGCACAGCAGTTTTTGAAGTGCCACGCAATAAATTTTTCAAGCGCACGTTTGTGTGTATTTTAGAATATATCAGAACAGGACAGCGTCAACCCCGGTGCATATCCGTGCACCATCGTCATGTAGGTGCACAAAGCGATATTCATTCTGCCCATGGATGAAAAAAATAGAAGGAACTATGGTTCTCTCCTGGGTTAAATGAGCATCAGCGGCTCATGAAGAATATGGCCAATACAGATACCAACTTAATCTGGCAAAAGTGTAGGTATAAACTGTTAGTAAATTTTGAATGACAGAACTGCTTTTCTTGAGTAACAATAATAAACTTAAAACTCAATTAAAAGGTTCAGCTTTAATATTATAAAATTATTACGTCATCTCAATGTTGAAGATGCACCAATGGCAGTATAAACAGCACATTTAAACACTCAATGTTTTTTCGTTGTGTAGATATGCATAAACTTGTAGAATTCTTCATCTTCTGCGAGTATAAACATAAACGCAAGCGTGTTGCAGTAAATTTACTATTGAAACTCATAATTTTTAAAACTTGGTCAGAAATCTTCATGTATGACCAACATTTAGGGAAAAAAGGTGCACGAGGTACAAAGTTGCAGTATTTTATTGAATTTTGCCACCGTAGAGATTGACTGTGATCACTAGGTATAGTTCATTTCGATAGTATCATTAGCAGCTGAAATCAATCGAATTATAGGAAACTTTATTTAGTGGGTCAAGCTCTCCAAAAATAAGTTTCTTAATGGTTGAAGTTAAAACATCTGTCACATGGAATGCTCAAGAAGAATAGCACGGATTCTAATCAATATTTATATATATTTTTACTGTTTATTTCTGATTTGTTAAAACCTGGATTGCACATGACTTAGATTTTGTCTGAAAACAGTTTCATAAGAAGTATTTTTGAGTGAAAAAGTGGGGGTCGACTTATATGGTGAACGTATGCCTAATCATGTATTTTCATCCAAAAAAGCAGAGGTCGACTTATACGCTGGAATATTTACGGTAGTAAGCGAATTAGAGATAGAACCAACTTTTACAGAAGAGGCCAAAATTTTCCCATGAAGAAAGAAAACCCATTTTGAATATGAGCATGTCGATGAAATTTCGGAAGATCCTGAGGATAACTTCAGGGTAAATATTTTTATTCTGTATTGGAACAAACAATTGCTTCTATAAAGGAGAGGTTTGAATTACTTAAAAATCACAGTGACTCTTTTAGTTTCTTATATAAATTGTGTGAAATGAAGAGCATGGGCAAAAGAACAATATTAAATCACTGTAAAAATTTAAAAATTGTATTGTGTTGGTGAAGAAAGTGGTAAATATGCTCAAGATATGACAGAAGAGTTAAGTGTTTTGATAAAACAAGTAGCCTTAGAATTGTTATCAATAGATATACTGAATTAAATACACAAAAATCACTTAGCTGCTGTTTATCGCAATAAATTTACAGCCTTATGGATTTTGTTAACCTTGCCTGTAACAGTAGCATCTGCAGAAAGATTATTTTCCAAGTTAAAAATCATAAAAAATTACTTATGTACAACAAGGAGAGATGATCGTTTAACTGGTCTATCAATAATATTCATAGTGTGTGATATTATGGAAGCCTTGAAATATGGACATAATTGATAAATTTACAACAATAAAATGCCGAAGAATGCATTTTTCAATAAAGTACCTATATATATTTGCAATGAAAGACTAGTTTATATAGTTCAGTATTTTAAATTAAAATTCCTGACAATTATAAAATTAAAATTGTTAGTAGATTGCATTTATCATTTACTTTTACTATGATAATATTCTTGACAGCATTTTTATGTTATATTCTTAGTATATATTACATAAACTAACAGAAATACCCAGCGTTGCCCAGGGAAATTTGGTTCAATTCCGATTGGAATTCTACATGATACATGGTATTTAAGAATTCACTCGGTGTTTGGACAGGAACTCAATTTATTCCAATTAAAGTAACCCTACCTTTAGTAATAGTGGACTGTATTAATTTGGTAATTAATGACCACCAATGGCTCAATTGACTTACCTCTTGTTAGCCGTAGTGGTTTCCTTATGTAATCTGACTCCGTCTCCTATGGTTTACTGTTAATGCGACTCCGTCTCCTCACGGCCATCTGGGTTGCTCGTGGTTAGGACGACTTTCTAACACTGATTCACACTCAAATTCACATACAAACGCATTAGTAGGTAAGCCAACGAACCCTGGTGATATTTCAACAAACTAAGTGAGTTATGGACGCAACATACCACCCACCAAATTTGATAATCAAATTTAGATACCGAAATACCCAGGAGAAAGGCAACTAATGATAAATACCCTATGAATAACAAAAATACCATAATTAATAATAAGTGTTGCTCCTAAGGGAAGGAGTAGGATATGTTATTTCTTCACTCTGGAGGGGGCTTTCACCAGAGGCTTGAACATAGGATAGTAAGCCCACGGTAAAAGGGATGTGAGAATGAGCAACACTACCTCAATGAATAATCCTTAACATAAATGTCTTAAGCTAAATTAAAGAAAGAAAGAAGAGAGAAAAAAAAACAAATACTAATTCCTAATGATCAAATGGTAGTGTAACCAGTTTAGACGTAGGTCTTTTAAAGACCCCATGTTTTCCTCGTATAGTAGCAACCCTAATTCGACTATCCGATCCTGGATGAATTCTTTCTATCCTAGCAAGTGACCAGTTCAGAGGCATGTTACAATAACCAAATCGCCTTCTGAAAGATTAGGATGATCCTTTGACCATTTAGCTCGTGATTGGAGTGTGGTCAAGTATTCATTGGACCAACGATTTCAGAAATGTTGACTGACTTGTCTAACAAGTTGCCACCGAGATGGTCTGTTAATATTTGTGTCCAACAGATTGTACTCAGGTACACTGACTAAAGGTTCGCCTATGAGAAAATGACCTGGCGTGATTGCTTCACATTCATTAGGATCTGATGACAAAGCAGTAAGCGGTCTTGAGTTTAAGACTGCTTCAATTCGGCAAAATACAGTGGAAAGTTCCTCGAACGTGAGCGCGCGATCGCCAATAATTCATTTCAGAAGGTTCTTTGCAGACTTCATGTTTGATTCCCACAAACCTCCGAAATTTGGTGCATAGGGTGGATTAAAATGCCATATGATTTGCTTACTTTCAAGCTTAGAAGATATCTTACCTTCTCTAAAAAATGATTGGAACTGTTTATTGATTCCCGTAAGATAGTTATTAGTACCCACAAACCCTGTTCCGCAATCAGAATAGAGGTCTGAACATAGACCTCTTCTTGACACAAAGCGATCCAATGATGCTAAGAATGCCTCAGTGCTTAAACTAGAAACTACTTCCAAGTGACACGCTTTAGTTGCTAAGCATATAAATAAGCACAGATAGGCCTTTGAATTCCTGGAGGACCTCCTTAGAGATTCCTTAATCAGAAATGGTCCTCCAAAATCTACTCCTGTGTGCAAAAACACACGTGCTGACAAAACTCTTGCCGGAGGGAGATCTCCCATTAATGGGACTTTGGGTACAGCCTTCAACTTAGTACATATGAAACATTTCATGATACGGTGACGAATCACGCTTCTACCTGAAATGATCCAAAATTTAAATCGCAAAAGATAAAGAAGCGTTGTTGGCCCAGCGTGCAAATATAGTTTATGATAATTATCAATGATGAGATTTGTTAAGGTGCTCTTTTTAGGCAAAAGCCACGGATGCTTACGGTTGTAAGCAAGATTGGCATTCTTTAATCTGCCGCCCACCCTAACACAACCATTTGAATCAAGAAAGGGAGTTAATCTTTGAATTGCTGTTGAACAACATTTACCCCTTTTTAACATCTCAATATCTCTTGGAAAATAAACTCTTTGTGTTACACGAACACAACAAATTAAGGCAAACTCAAGTTCAAACAGTGATAATGCGCCTCTTATTTGTTTCTTGAATGCAGGATTAGTGCTTAATTTAAACCGTAAACAATACGCTAAAACTCTCTGTAATCGAGGCAGTGAGGCGAAACGATCAATAAATGAAATATCATACTGATGCTTTGCTGCCAACATAACAGCCCAATGTTTACTTTTGAGTTCAGGAATATTATTAGACAAGTACTCGTCAACAGAATCTATCTCCCAATGCTCCAATGAGTCAGTTACCCACAGAGGCCCATGCCACCATAATTCGGATTCTACTAATTGTTGGGGAAGAAGAAGACCACGACTTCCAGGGTCAGCCGGGTTTGACTTGCCAGAAATATGGTTCCATTCAATAGCTAAGCGACACTCATTTATTAAAGAGACTCTGTGGGCCACGAAAGTGTTTAGCATATGAGTAGGAGTTTTCAACCACGCAATAACAGTTTTTGAATCAGTCCAAGCAAATATACGCTGAGTATTTATCCCCTTTGAAGATAAAGAATCAAAAATGAAATTAAACAACTTAGTCAATAAAACAGCACCCAAAAGTTCTAATCGAGGTATTGACATTACCTTAAGAGGTGCTACTCTTTTTTTAGCCATCAACAAATGCACTTTACCAACATTTGAAAGATCACCCGATCGTAAGTAAACAACCGCACAATATCCACGATCGGACGGGTCACAAAATCCCAGTAACTGAAAATAACGATGAGAGTTGTCAACGATGCCTTCTTTAACAATACATCTGGGTATTTTTATTTTAGTTAGGCAAGGTAACTGCCCAAGAAAGGTTTTCCATGCCTTCATAATCCGTGAAGGCAATTCATCATCCCAATCTACCTTTCCTTTCCAAAGTTCCTGGATTAAATGTTTCGCCCAAAACACAGTTGGACTTACCCAACCCAGAGGGTCAAATATCTTTGCTATAGTTGATAGAATTGCACGTTTACTAGACACATCCGAAGACCAATCAACATGGTAAGAAAAATTATCAAAACTTGGTTCCCAATGTATTCCTAAAATCTTTAACGATTGTTCACCACAAAGGTCAAAAGAAAATTTAGATTCTCTCTCTTGTGATGAAATATCTTGCAATATATTTGGTGCATTAGTCGCCCATTTATGGAGCAGAAAGCCTCCTGATTTCATAATACTGTTTAACTGAGAAACTAAAGGTTTTGCTTCCATTATAGAGGAACATCCAGTGATCAAATCATCCACAAATATATCATTTGCAATGACTGACACAGCTAAAGGAAAATGTTCGGCTTCATCACGAGAGAGCTGTTGAAGAACCCTCATAGCCAAGTATGGTGATGAAGTTAAACCATAAGTTACTGTCCTTAATTCATACTCTTGAAGTGAAGAACTATTATTTGAGTGCCAAATAATATGCTGATATGCTCGGTGCTCCGACTGCAATAATGTCATTCGGTACATTTTTGAAATATCAGCCGTCAAAGCAATGGGATTCGATCTGAATCTTATTATCAGATCAGCAATATCTCGATGTACACTTGGACCCTTCAAAAGCATCTCATTCAAAGAATAACCAGAAGCAGATTTGCTAGATCCATCAAAAACAACCCTTAGTCTAGTAGTTTTACTTGCTTCCTTGATTATTGCATGATGAGGCAAGTAATAATTTCCCGATCCCCATTTCACTTGAGACATATGTCCAAGGTCTAAATATTCTCTTAGAAATGCATGATAATCATTGCTTAATTGAATGTCATGATTTAATTTGCATTCCAAATTAAGATATCTTTTCATGGCTAGAATTTGTGAATCCCCCAACTCTACATTGTTAAAATCATCCTTAAAAAATAAGGGAACAACATAACGACCATCCTTATCTCTATAATGATAATTCTCGAATTGCGAATTAGCTAAATCGTCCTCTGGTGATTGGGATCGAATTGTTGGTATCTCTTCGATCTCCCAAAATTGCTTAATAAGGTTATTTAAATCTTGGTCCTTATTAGTAGCTATTAATGATGTAATATTTACACAAGAATGCAATCCAGACGAAGTAGACTTAACAGGTCCTATAAGGACATAACCAAATACTGATGGCCATGCAGTAGGAATACCATTAGATCGTATGACTGGCCCATCGAGCATTAATTGTGAATACACTTCAGCGCCAATTAAAATATCAATCTCTCCAGGTTTATCAAAATATGGATCCGTGAGAATCAAATTACTAAAATATTTACGTAACTTCACTGGCACTGAAGGACTGGGTTGTTGCGAAGTTATCTTAGGAATTACAATGGCATCGGTTGTGATTTCAACTTCTGCCTTGCGTGAACGAAGGACCAAGCACGTTATCCCCTTTGTGGAAGTAACCGGAGTGCCAGCAAGACCCAAGCATGTCACAGGAGAATGCCTGCGTGAAAGGCCCAATTTTTGCTGGCATCTAACAGTAATGAAACTAGCCTGTGAAGCAGGGTCAAGAAGTGCTCGAACACTTTCAAATGAGCCAGATCCCGATTTAACTGATACTACTAATGTACCCAATAGCACCATTGAGGATTCTGATGTCACATGACCGGTGGAGCATGAAACCGAATTTGTAGCAGCATTTTCATCATTCGTTTGAGGAGAAAATTTTTCATTAGATTTATCAAAAGAGAGAGACTGCGAATCAGATTTGATGCCACTGCCATCCGAAACGCAAAGTAAAGAATGGTGCCTTTTTGAACAAATTCTACATACTGCTTTGGATCTACATAGATAAAATTTATGTTTGCCACCCAAACAATTGTAACATATATTTTTGGATTTTACCCATTGCCTCCGACTTTGTACTGGTATTGAATTAAATTGCTTGCAATAATATAATCTATGTGGTTCTGCGCAAAATAAACATCTCACTGAATTTGTTGTATCCTTTGCGGATGCTAACAAAGAAGTATTCTTGGACACAATCTTATTTGCTCCAAAAACCCTACCATTCGCTTGAGCATTTTGTTTTATTCCGGAAGTTTGCAAAACATCTAAATAGTTTCGCACAAATTCTAACAAACTTTGCACAGAAGGAAATTCAACATGATGGTTCTCCATTTCAAATTGCTTTAGCGTATTTTTATCGAGAGCTCTGGAGGCTAAATAAAATAGCATAAATTCCCCACTATTCGGAATTTTCATCGCCCTTAAAGCCCCAATATTTTCCGAGAATGTGTCCACAAAATTCTGCAAACCTTCAATGGAATCATTATTTAACCGAGGAAATGCGAAAATTTTATCTAAATAATGAAATGCTAGGAGTCTATTATTATGAAATTGCTGAACTAATGAGTCCCAGGCAATGGGATAATTTTCAGCAATTAACGGCAAACTCGACACTACCCTTAAAGCATGTCCCTTTGTACAACCGAGTAAATAATGAAAATTCTCAATGTTCGTTAGGTTTGGATTTATGTGAATCAAACTAGTAAACACATCATGAAATTGCTTAAACTGTGAAACATTCCCGTCAAATGTAGGAATGTTAATCTTGGGCAAACGAGCAGACTGCATCGAATTCATGGAACGTTGTTCACTATGTGAACCAAATGAATCATTCGGAAGTACTAGTACTGGCTACTCTCATGATACATGCCTTCTTTTTGATCCACTACACTTAGTTCACTGTCTTGGACTACCAACCCCAATTCAATTTCTGCTTCACGCATTTCATTACACAACGATAGAAGAGATTTATATTCTTCATCCAACGAACTATACAGACTACGAAATACAGGAAAAACAGTTGAATTCTCAACAACCGTAAGAGATAAATTATGCAAATTTTTGATAGTTCGTATTATAGCATCTCGACGCACAGTAATCAACTTAAACCGTCGCTGCCCTCTGCTATCCATTTTCTTTTCTTCCTCCATAATGACTGTGAATTACGTTAACATTAAATGATAAACAAACTTGATATGCGATATACTAAGCAATAATACCTACAACATTTCGAGAATACATGACTAACCACAACGAATAGAGTCGTATTGGCCAATTTGAAATAATTAAAAAACTTAAAGAAAAGGAAATTACAACACACACGCAAGTACAACCATTGATTAGACTAAATAAAGTCACTAGAAATACAGTTGCCTTTCGCCTAGGATCATAAAGAGCTCGATAAAGAGATATCCGACCCGAAGGACCAAAAAATGTTTGGACAGGAACTCAATTTATTCCAATTAAAGTAACCCTGCCTTTAGTAATAGTGGACTGTATTAATTTGGTAATTAATGACCACCAATGGCTCAATTGACTTACCTCTTGTTAGCCATAGTGGTTTCCTTATGTAATCCGACTCCGTCTCCTATGGTTTACTGTTAATGCGACTCTGTCTCCTCACGGCCATCTGGGTTGCTCGCAGTTAGGACGACTTTCTAACACTGATTCACACTCAAATTCACATACAAACGCATTAGTAGGTAAGCCAACGAACCCTGGTGGTATTTCAACAAACTAAGTGAGTTATGGACGCAACACTCGGCCCCCGTTTTGAATAAAATTGGCAGAGAGAAACAAAAACCACATATGAATTATTTCTGGGAGTTCTCCATAATAGTACCAAATTTGATTCAAATCAATAGTAGGACTTCTGAAAATACACGTAGTTTAATCAGTACCTGCCGTCCAATTGCATATAAGGAAGTAGTCATTTCCTACCTTTCCAACTGTATAAGATGTAGAATTACCTGTTCTTTGAGAACAGGAAGTTTATGAGAACAGTTATTTAATTGAACAGTTTAGGCATCAGATCAGTTCGAAAAGAACTGTCCCGTTCTTTCTGACCCATCTCTAGATGGCAATGCATTAGCATACAAAGTTATTTAGCTTTTTCTACAATTAATATAAAACATTTGGGATTAAAAAGTAACCTACGGCCATCCTATTTGTGAAAAAAGTATTTCTTAAAAGTTTGATTATTCTAGTTTTAACGGTGTGGAAATGTAGAGAAGCACAAATAAACAAACTTTCATAAATATATAGGAGACTGATCTTATACTTGTATCGAAAGTGACAAATATCAAATTTGAACTTTCTAAGTTAATTTACTCGAGAGTTATCGTTGAAAAACCAAATCGATGCCTCGCAACTCCCACTTAAATTATTTTTGGGATGCAATACACTACTATAATATATTTTGAAGGGTTAAACAGTGGAAGTTAACTAATATGTTTGAGTGCATAGTACTGATGACAAATGGAAAGATTCAGAAGGAGAAAAATTCTGAACTTGACCGTGGGAGACCCGGTCAAGTTCAGAATTTTTCTCCTTCTCAATCTTTCCATTTATTTTGAAGGGTGTGTTTGTTGGTTTGTTCATGGAACTCCTCCTAAACGATAAAAGCTAGAATAACCAAATTTGGTATAATTCTTCCTTACATCCTAACTTAGTGATTGGTCAAGGTTTTGTTTCTGTCCGTCACTTTCATTCGAAATGGCGAGTGATTTAGTTATTGAATGTCATGAATTTTGACGTGTCCTGCAACTGAAACACAGGGATGAGTGTAGACTACTTTGAATTTGCACTTTAAAATTACATACTTAAAATCATGGTACGAACTTGAGACTTGGATACTTTGCAGGAAAGAACAAAGTTTATTTTTATTGAAGACAGATTCTGAATTATGGTCGAATTCGTGCAGAAATGAGGTTAGAATCAATAAAATACATGATTTTATCAGTTTTATTACAATACCAATTAAAAGCTACCATGACAACTCCTACTGTCGCCGAAACTGAGAGTTCAATACATTTATATTGAGATTATATAGTCCTTCTTACATTTGAGAGAGGGAGGGAGAGAGGGAGGGAGGGCAGGAGAGGAAGCGAGCGGGAGGGAGGGAGAGAGGGGAGGGGGAGAATGGAAGGAGAGGGTGGGAGTGGAAATTTACACGTTATTTTCGATTTTTCACAGTGCAAGATTTTCTTCCTTCATTCATTTAAATAGGAAAATGCGGAGCAGTTTCCTTCATTTTTGCTTTATTTGACGGTTATAATTGTGTACTATTGTATTCTTGCGATGCTTACATCTTACATGGTCGAAGTTTTAGATTCACTAAATCCGTTGAAATTCAACAGGAACTCAAGGTAGTAGCCTATATTTTAAGCTGGACCAGTCTACAGATACGCTGCAAGTTTCATAAAAATTTGACAAGCCATTTTTGCGTGATGCGGTAACAAACAAACAGACTTTTTCCTAAAATATTTACCCAAATTGTTTTCCTAAAATATTTCTTATTTATACTTCTTCGATGTAATCAACCGTTAGCTTGAAATCAGCGATTTCTCTTATGGGTGCCCACCCCACGACCCCCCCTCCCCTTGGTCTGATTTTGCTCATCTACAAGCCTGATCTTATACTTGTATTGAAAGTGACAAATATCAAATTTGAACATCCTAAGTTAATTTACTTGAGAGTTATCGTCGAAAAACCAAATCGGTGTCTCACCAAACCCCCACTTAAATTTCTTTTTTTGAGATACACCACATAGCCTATATTTTAAGCTGGACCAGTCTAAAGATAGGCTGCAAGTTTCATAAAAATTCGGCCAGCCGGTTTTTCGAGATGCGGTAACAAATAGACAGACAGACAATTCTGCAAACAGGTTCAAACATCATCTTGTAATGCAAAACACACAAAAAAAGTAAAACCCCGACAAAAAACAAATATACAGACAGAGGTAACAATTTTATTTATATATATATATATATTTTTCCATCAAGTACTGGCAGTTCTCGACATCCATACATAATACGTTCCTGAAAACATGTATAAAAGTCGAATGTACGGATGCTGAACATAGATTTACATGTTATAGGGGGGGTTCTGTTCCCAGAGAGCCAAAAAATATTATAAAATCTCTAATTATGGTATAAATGTTTAGTTCTTTGAGCAGGGGCCTTTTAGACATAATTGTCGATTTTATAATGTAGAGAGATATGGCAAAATGCAAGAAAATATTTAAATAATTGCACAAATAAACACTGCTGTACAGACAAAGATGCAGACGCAGTGGAAACTGGTGGCCTGGTGGCAAAACTCAAAATATTTGTTCATTTCACTGACACACAAAAGGCCGAATTCGGCATACAGAAGGCGCTTTAGGGGTGTCAACGTATAATGTATGAAAGTGCGAGTTTTTTTTCATTAAAGCATTTTGCTATTTTCATAGTTTTTTGTAATACTGGCTAATCTTGGCCCCAAAGAGAGTGATGATTGAAATGAAAGAAAAGTCGGTAAAAAGGGCGAAAAAAGTGATGAGTTGGGAGAAGAAAATTGAAGTTTTAGATAGGCTTGCGCATAATGAATCTGCTTCATCAGTTGGTAAATTACTTGGTGTGATCGAGTCCTCAATAAAATCGATAAGGAAAGTGAAGAAGCGATTAGAGCTAGTGTTGCAAGTGGTACTTCAACGAGTACAAAAGTGTCTTTTGTACCTAGGAATCCGTATGTAGAGAAGACAGAGAAGGCTTTAAACCTGTGAATCAAGACCCAAACACGCAAGAAAATCTCGGTGAGTTCACTTGTCATTCGCGAGAAAGCCATGCAACTGCACAATCATTATGTCTCAAATTGTTTCATGGCCTGCTAACGGGATATCGCCGTCATCGAAGCGTGTGTAAATCGGTTCCTTGCTCTTTAAAAAAATGTGGCGTTTATTCAGAATGCCACAGTATGTATTGTATTATTATATTTGTTCTTCTCCTTCACAACTGAACACACACTCGACCGACTTAAGTCCAATGAGCGTCCGATTGAAGCTAAGGATTCGCTGCTTTCGGCCTATTTATTTCCTTCTTTGTATCAATCGTGTTCACTTTATGAGCCCTATGTTTCTTTCCACTTGTATTAGCACTTTCAGTTTTCCACTTCTCAATCATGTTTATAAAATAATACGTGTAAAATGCACAAACAAAGAAACAGTGCTGTATGTACAAACAAAGACGGTAATGTTGCCGAGACTGAATAATAATAATAATAATTTATTGATTATTAACCAACTTTACAGTGGTATTAATATTGTCAAATTTCAGTACAATATTAAAAAAAACATTACACACAAATCTTACATTGCATATAATACGTATATTATTACATAGCACACTTCAATTTGGTAATTTATTAAAAGTGTTGGCTTGGCTGACAGACAGTGCCACTATGCGATAGCTTGAAATGTTTGTTAGTCAGTTGATGTACGAAAGTCCGAATTCGGAGTACGAAAGGAGGTTTAGGGGCGAGAATTTATAATGTACGAAAGACCGAATTGTACGGATGTCGAGGACTGCCTGTACTTGTATTTATCACGTAAATAAAAATAACCTGCAATATATTTTCTGAGTACTAATAAAAAAAAATCTTTACACAGTAAAAGCTGTGCTATCTGGCTCTTTAGAAAACGGCCACCCTTAGATACCGGCTATTACACAAATACAGTAAAAGCTGTGCTACCCAGCTATTTAGAAACCGGTCACCCTTGGACACAGGCAATTACACAAATACAATTCATTTTTTAATTTTTTTTCTTTTTTATAAATGTTTGTATGAATTGTATTTGTGTAATAGCACAATTTCCACTTTAAAATTTCTTAAAATATTAGGTATATATTACATATTTACTCCGTATACTTCTGGGGATTCCATGTGAGCATGGCATTATTGTTTACATAAGCCATTTGCATTGTCTAGATGTTTTGGTGTACTTTTACAATTTCCAGTTTTATTACTTTTTATTATTTAAAAATTATTCATCCATTGAATATGGCATCAAAATAAATACCTAAAAGCAAGGGACAAAAGAGAAAGTTGTTTTAATGCTAACACAGAAGCTGGAGCTGATCAAACGAATGCGCTTTTGCTTAACTTTGCACAACACTTGATGTTAATGCATTGCTCCAACAACCGATCACTCATCTTTCTGCCGGGACCAAAACACATGCTTCTATAAACACTGCCACTGCTTCCTTACTACTGCCTTACTTCCTTTATCACCACACCTGACACAAGCACAGACATGTGGCAACAAAACAGAAATAAACATAATAATAAAAATATATATGAACTAGGATTGATGCTTTCGGAAGGCACTGCATGGACGGCATTACTGCTCTCGATGTTTTGCCTTCGATGCGGCAGGCTTCTTCAGGATTGAAGTGCAGGGGCAGTCCTGCGTCGTCTTATATATACCAGAGTCGCCTATCTCTATTGACGGTTGGAGTTGTCGCGGCCAATGGCCATCTGTCTGAGTTTCCTCTCTCTTTTTAGCCATTGTTGTCATTGCGGCCGTTGGGAGAGTTGTCGTTCCTTTCTCTTGAAGAAGTGTTTCCACGTGTGGCTTAGTTGGTAGCCGTCGTCTCGGTTGAAATTGTCAGGGTGTTTCGCGAGCTACATAGGACAAAGCAGTCGATCCATCGCATGCCGACTAAAGGAACACAAGAGAGCCATGGACAACAGTCAGTGGAAGGACTCTGCCATAGCAGAACACTCCACAAACCCTGGCCACAAAATAAAAATTGAAGACGCCAAGATACTAGCAAAGAAGGAGTACTATTATCAATGTTTAATCTGCAAAGCCATCAAAATCGCGAAATGCCCTGACAATTTCAACCGAGACGACGGCTACCAACTAATCCACACGTGGAAACACTTCTTCGATCCGCGGGTGAAGGGCGCCAGACCAACGGATGATAGAGAAAGGAACGACCACTCTCCCAACGGCTGCAATGACAACAACGGCTAAAAAGAGAAAGGAAACTCTGACAGACGACCATTAACTACGACGACTCCAACCGTCAATAGAGATAGGCGAATCTGGTATATATAAGATGACGCAGGACTGCCCCTGCACTTCACTCCTGAAGAAGCCTTCTGCATCGAAGGCGAAACGTCGACAGCAGTAATGCTGTCCACGCAGTGCCCCCCGAAAGCATCAACCCACATAATCAAATGCTGCGAAAACCTCCAAACGAAGATATATGAACGAGGGAGCAAGCCCCTGTCGCTGATGCTCGCAAACCCCTCCCTCTCCTTTGCTCACTGTTTCTTCGTTCCTACCATGTACCTATTGGATTTCGATTAGTTAAACGGGAATATGTTTTGAATATGAGTTTAATGAATATATTTTATAAGGGATGTACATTTGGTTTTTAATAACAAATTAAGAAAATTAGTTGAATAACTCAATAAGAAATAAACTTAGAGGGCTGAAATTCCCAGAGATTACAAATGGCTGAGGTATAAAGCATTAAAGAGAGACAACCAGAAATAGGATTTTAGTAATACAGATAAAAAATATAAATAACAAGAATATTGCACTCGATTTATTTGCATTACATTCATATCTTCGGTCATTTTGAGCAAGTTTTAATCTTATTTTCGATCTTTAAGCCTTTATTTAAGTGCATATGCACAGAAACTACCAAGGATGACAATATTGGTAACCATGGAATCTTATTATTTGAAATGTTAAAAAATTTACCAAAACTCGAGTATAAATTCAAAATATGAGCAAATTCGACTGAGTCTGAGTATTTGATGGTAAGAATAAGTATCCTCATTCATTTTGGTGTGTTTTTGTGCAAATTCTGTGTCGATAACTTAATTTTAAGATATTTTAAAGAGTAAAAGAATGAAAGCCTTCAAACCAAAAAGGTTGATTTTATGTGTTATCTTATGGAAAATGACATTCATCCTCTGGTGTCGAACCTGTGACCTTATACAAATTTTTTTTTTTGAGTCATAACGTAAAGATTCATTAACACTGAAATCCTGAGAAATTTCAGGTTTCTAAGTTTATTTCTAATCGAGTTATTCACAAAATTGGAGCGTTACGCATGACCATGATGATGACCATTACAATTTTATAATATAGATAGATATTGTTTAGAGTTTGTGCTATTCTTCTTGAGCATTCCGTGTGAGAGGTTTTAATTTCAACCATTAAGAAACTTATTTTTGGAGAGCTTTACCCACTAAATAAAGTTTCCTATAATTCGATTGATGTCAGCTGCTAATGATACTATCGAAATGAACTATACTTAGTGATCGCAATCAATCTCTACAGTGGTGAAATTCAATAAAATATCGCAAATGTGTACTCTGCACAACTTTTTTCCCAAAATGTCGGTTAAAAAAAAAAAAGATTTCTGACCAAGTTTTAAAAATTGCGAGTTTCAATAGTAAATTTATTGCAACACGCTTGCATCTACGTTTATACTCGCAAAAGATGAAGAATTCTACAAAGTTGATGCATATCTACACGACCAAGAAATGTTTAGGGCTTAAATGCATGGTTTATACTGCCATTGGCCGATCTTCAACATTGAGATGACGTAATATTTTTATAATATTAAAGCTGTAACTTTTGAGTTTTAAATTTATTATTGTTACTCAAAAATAGGAGTCATTAAAAATTGACTATCAGTTTCTACCTACACTTTTTGCGAATAAGTTGGCATCTGGTATCTGCATTTGCTGCATTCATCGTGAGCCGCTGACGCTCCTTTAACCCAGGAGAGAACCATAGCTCCCTCAAATTTTTTTCATCCATGGGCGGAATGAATATCACTACGACTGCCTACATCACGCTTGAAAAATTTATTGCGCGACACTTCAAAAACTACTACACAGCCGTGCGGTCGTGCAGCTGAGGGAACCATGGAGAGAACACACCTACGAGGAATCCCCACATTTTTTTGATTTTTTTTCAAATTTACTTATCGTATCTGCCTGAATACAAGTCAATGTTTTTTGTCAAAATCTATCCTGAAAAAATCACCCATCGGCTTAAATGCGAGTCCGAGGAAAATTTGGGTTATGGTTAAATCTCGTAGTCACTCATAGATGGCAGCACATTTCATGATACCACTATATTTTTCATTAAGTAAATATTAGATTTACGATGAATGTTAATGAATAAATAATAATGACTAGAATATTGAATTTAGTACTACCTGTGCTTTGTTACCGTTTAAGGCTGGGTTTTTCACATTATTTGAGTGGTCACGTGATTTGCAGACGATTATGCAAAATGCGTTGACGACTTTTGATGCTCAACTATTTGAATATCAGTAAATTACATGAGATCTGCTCTAATTACTTCAGGGAGCCGTGGCGTAGTGGTGCGGGTGCTGGCCTGCTACCCTTAGTATGCTCGGTGCGAACCGGGTTGCCCGGCTCCCCATTTGCGTGGTTATGTGGAGAACAAGCAAATCAGCACTTCGTCCTTCGGAAAGGATGTAAAGCCGTTGGTCCCCTTGGTGTTTCTCGTTAAGAGTAGGCTAATGCCGGCACCGGGTTTCTCTCCTCCCTTGCTTTGTGATTTAGACTGAGAAGCCTTCTAGCGCTGGAGTCGTTTGAAGTCACAAGGTCCCCCAATTGATGGAGATCTGCTCTGAAGGTATGGCTTGAACTACAACATTCAGCTGATAATGAACAGTAAAATTTTACATGGAACGTGTATAATTATAAAAATGTAATTTCTTAAGGTAATGTAAATGCTAATTTCACTGGAAATAGACTTGGATGAAAAATTATCTTGGCGAGATCGCTATTACTATATTTGGCTTTTGTTAAAATGAATATGAATGAAATTATTGTCACTGAATATGGAATATTATTCAAAAACGCAAAATTATTAATTGGAGTAATATTTCAAAATGTCAACAACTTAACCATGCCCCACTTTTCTTCGATCGCATATAATGTATTCTAAGCCATGCGTGAATGCCCAGCACACTTCAGCATAAAATCTACGAAATTTACATTTTTACCAAAAAATGGTGGAAATTTTTGGGGGGTCAGCTTCTATTCGGGCAGATACGGTAAGTTACTTTTACAGAAAAATAAATAAGCAGTTAGTGAAATTTAATTATGATTTTTGAGATAATATACTTAAGTATGAAGTCCTAATTTTGACAAGAACAATGATTTCATGTTTGTTTACTTTTGATTGTTTTATTATAAATAAATATGCTGATATGATGACACAATAACATTACTTTTCATTGTCAGCTAATGCCTTAGTTTTGTGATTATAAACTACTAGATATATTTGTCGTGAGCCTCTTTATTGTGAATCTCCTGTATATATCAAAATTCCACCATATTTGGTCCCTTCTGTTTTGATATACAAAGTTTTCACTGTATAATTAATTATAGTTTGAACTATGTGTGCTTCAATGGAAGGGGAATAATCTTAAGAATATAACATACAAGTAAATGTGTGCTTGCATTCTGCAAGCATTTTCTCTCACCTTAAAGGAAAAATAAAAGCCGAAAAATAATTTTCAATGTTTTAGTTTGCATCTCGCCTCCGAATTACGTGTTTTTCTGTTTTGAAAAATTGGGGTAAAAACAACCCCTAAAATTTATAATTATAAATCATTTATAGGTTTTTATCATTTGTTACGAATACCTCACATTTAATCGAAATTTCATCAATGTAGCACCTCTAGAAGTGCATTAATATGAATTTCATTGTTTAAACTTTTTTAATTTTTCACAGCCACAACAATGAATATTTCTAAAATTTTCAATGTTGTTTACCACCATAACATTATTTCCTAACCATATCAAAATTTTCAGCTTCCTGGATCTTCAGAAAGTACATAAACATTAGTCAATTTTTTAAACATTTAAGAATTTATTACGTCCGAACGAATAAAAATTTTCAAATTTCTATATTCCCGTTTTCATTATTTGGCAAATTCTACATGTGCAAAATATTTCAGCCTCATAACGCATATAGAAGTACCTAAACCATGAAATCATCGTAAAATAGTTTATAATTTTTACCGGCCAAGAAAATAAACATTGTTGCAATTTTTCAATTTTTCCTCCGATTATTTTTCTTTATTCACCTCGGTATTAAATTTCAGCTCTCCAACTATAGTAGTTTGGGCCAGACATTAGTATCCTCCTATATCCTATATCGTATATCCTCCTCTGTAAGAAGAGTGCTTATAGAATGACTAGGGGCTCTGCCCTTGGTGTCTTCAGATCCCGACCCCATGCCACGCTCCGCTTGGCGAATTCATCCAACACACAGATTCAAATCTTTTTCCATATCTATATCTAATTACTTTTAATTATTAAAGTACGAATTTGTTTTTTCCTCCTTGATCTGGTCCAAAAATAGGGATGCACATGGTACACAAGGATGCAGATTACGTAAATACAGTATTAAAGTTAATTATTATAAATCTTCTAAAATAAATGTCATAAAATGTAAACACTGGAACAGCTGATTTAAAAGAGCGATCACCTCCTTCGTAAATATCGATGTTATTCATTTGTAATTTAAGGTTCACATTTTATGTTCGGCGTAAAAGCCGACTCAAAGTTGTAGGAAAATTTTTTTAGGCTTCAAAGGTCGATTTATATACCGGAATATATGGTAGTATAACATAGGATGTTTGACAAACACCTTACCATGATGGTAACAATGCTTACAATCTTTTAAAATGGGTGATTCCTTCCACCAATATTTATTGTCTCCCAAGATGAAACTGAATACTGATACAGGTCTAAATTAATTTCATTCATGGGTTAGTCTCAATGAGGCAAGGAGGTGCCAGAGAAGTGATTCTAATGAGAGATCTTTTTGTTTGTCCCCTAAAGATGAATAAATAAATTGATATATTTTTAGCAATCCAAGAGTATGTTTAAATACATGCATAGAACTAGTTAGTCAAAATGTATTGCAAGAGATGGACAGGGCCAGCATAATACCTTTTGGAGCTCCTACACAAGCACAATTTCGGGGACCCTCTATTCTCTTTCTGCAAGGTGTTTTAACCATGGCTGTCTAGTGACCTGGGCTAGAGAGATGGTGGCGACAGGCAGGACTTTATCAAGAATCAGCACTATATTCCGTATTAAATTGTTGATGTTTATTTGCGAATATTTGCACACCTCTGCCCTAAGGTTACAAGAGCTACTTCTCCCCTTCATCAGCCATACTGCCCAGGTTAAAATATCCTCTTCCATATTTTTGTTAACCGTTTACCATAATAGCGCCTCAAAAATTTTAAAAAATATAGAGATATATACAGAGTTTTGAATCAGCAATGTATTAATAAAATTTTAGCATAATCTTATATAAGCGAGACTCAGAAATGAATGATGCAAAATTCATTTATATAGGTAGCTAAAATATTTTTCGGGGGCATAGCATACACTGCATACCTCATCACACTGGCCCTGTGTACGGACATACCATGAAATACAATAAACAAAAAACACAGAAACCAAACATTTACACAAATTCTATAGAATAAAAAGTTTTCAATAAGATATTCTTTTAAATTATGTACTTTAAAATATGATGTGACTACTGATATTTTTTATATTCCTTGACAGTGTGTTATAATATTTTGATACTGCATATGCAGGACTATGAATAAACATGTTGAGGTTATGTGATGTGATTCTATGGTCAGGTTTACCTCTGGTGTTATGGCTATGAAGCTATCTGTTTCCTGCTATAGGAGGGCATGATTGTCAGAGACAAACAGAATCAATAAAATAGATAAATCAAAGGTTATGTGAGTATTCTGAGAGCCTTAAAGTGACTTCTGCAGCTTATGTACCTATTTGCTCCATTAGCCCTCACCTTTATTCTGGCCATATTTGTAACTTAAATGAGCTGCATGATGAGAATGGCCCCATGCTACTATCCCATATTTTAGTCTGCTATAAATACAAATATAGTAAACAGAAAGGCATGTATTAACATTAGTTAAGGCAATAAGTCTTCTTAAGATATAGCATCTCAAAGCAACCTTAGAACATATAGAATCAACATGAACTTCCCAGGTTAAGGACTCATTAACCTTTATCCGCCGGATTTAAATACCCTCTGGTGGGGTCCCGCTGCTGGATTTAATTTTGGACATTTAAATATTTTGTGTACGTCTTTTGCAAAAATCGCATATCTCGTGAACTATTGATGATAAAATGTTCAAATAAAAAGCATTTCGTGGTCAAACTATCAGAGAATTACATAGTTCTGCCTATTTGTAGAAATAAACAGGGCAAAATAATCCTAATAGACTAAATTACGATGCCGAAATAACTTATTGTTGATATAAATCAAAATAAAGTGCAAAAATACTGCATTTAGTCACTTTTTGGCAATGTGGTTCCTGCTCAGTCTGCAGCTGACACAACCCCAGTATTTACACTTCCCTATAGAGTCGAGCTAGTGTGGTATTCCTTGAAGCAGGGCTCAACACATAGTCCCACGTCACACGCCTTGCACCTATATTTCGTCCCTGAGTTTTTGCTCTTTAAGGAACACACATGGCAACAGATAAGGGTCCCCAAAATGGACCAATGCTTATTGTCCTTGGCCTCTAAGCACTTTATTTGCATTACACTAGCACTAGGTCGCCCCCTTGAGAGTCTGGGAAGGAAGAGCCCTAGCGCCCTCTTCAACCATTTGCTGCACAAGGGAAAGTGGGAATTGCCGAAGTGAAAATGCACCACCGCACGAGGGAAGGAGAATCCAACTATTTAGGATAGTTAGATCGACTAAATGAAAAAATAACTTCTTTGTCCATTTCCAAGTGCGGTGACCGATGGTGTAGCTGTTAGCAATCCTATCTCAACTAGTTATATAAAAATAAAGGAATCACTGAAAAATAAACAGATCAACAGCCAAAGATATAGTTTGAACGCACAAGTCTACATCCGCTCTACTTCGTGGTCTGCAAATGAATGAACGTAAACGTAGTAAAACATAGCTATATGCATATATGTGGAAAAGGAAGAAGAAAATAACGAAGGGAAGGAGCCTTTGGGGTAGGGCTTAGTCCTGGGGTTCAGTTTATTGCATCTCTTTGGGTTGCTAGAGAGGGTTTCACCTCGGCGGAGACGTACACTTTGAGTGAGGCACTCTCGATTGTTTGTTTACTCTCCCCTCCCCCAATACGTAAGATCTTTGGCCTTGGGAGAGCAGATGGAAAAGAAGGATGCCTCGTCTTTCTTCTCCTCCAAAAAGTTTGATTCTATGACAAAAATGACACCTGTGAGTGGCCTTGGAGCTAAGTGGAACACCGGTGTCCCTTTCGGCATTTAAAGGTTAATGAAAATGCCAAGAAATTTAATGACAGTTGAGGGGGAAGAGTTTGGACTGAAGTATTGTTCGTACAGGAGTTAAGGATATCCAACTGGCCCCAAAATGTGGCTATTAATAAATTATATTTCAAAAGGTCTAGTGATGGTCAGTGCCGGTCCAAGCCTTTTTACGTGTGTGGGCAAGAATTTATTTGGCCGCTCCTAATAAAGGAATTCTTTAATATATTATGTTAGCATTTTACTAAATTTTCCCGATAGCGCTGTTTTCTTGGAAGCAAGGCTGCAAACCAAACCGAACCGCTGAACTGCACCGAACTGCAGCCATTTTGATGAACCACGAACCGAACTGAAACCACTGATTAATTTTTCAGTGAACCGAAAACCGAACCGTAATTTTTTGCAAAAGTAGTTCGGTTTCGGTTCGATCTCAATCCACAAAATATGGACCAACGAAAAGACCAGGAATTTCCATTGGAAAAACCAGCGGGTTTGCTTTAAAGGAAAGAGTGCCTAACTCCTTCCTCTCTGCTACTATTGTTATCCACATAAAAATCATTAGGATCAAAAATACCATTTTTAAAAATATAAATAAATGACGATGATGGGATTGTACTATAAATTTTTAAAATATAAATTTTTCCTTTCTTTAAATAAATTCTTCTGTCATTTAAAATAATAATGACTGCTGATTGATTTACTTACAGATTGATACTGAATGTGTAATGTATATATTGGATAAATTATTTCTGGATAGTATTTCAAATAATTAATTTAGTTGAACCAAACCGAACCGTAAACCGAACCGAACCACTTGTCAAAATTCCCGTCTGAACCGAACCACTTCCAAAAATTTAGAACCGAACCACTTCCAAATTTTGAAGTGTTTTGCAGCTCTGCTTGGAAGGAAACTCTTGGTTAGCGAAGTACATACTAGTAGTAACTAACTTTTCGTTAGACTAAAGATCTTAAAATTAACTTGACACCTATTAGACACGAATGAGATTTAATTCTTCCACATTGGATGATCGGTATTTTCCTCATTTCGTAGAAATACGCTTCTACCTAATACTGGCCGGCAAAATTATTTGTTTATTGTATATGCCAACCACGAATTATTCCTGATGTAATGATTTAAAAAATATTAAAGTTTTCTGCCAATCGCTTTTTCAGAAATAGCTTACCAAATTACATACAAATAAATATTTCACTTTTCGTAATCTTGTTATATTCAGGATGATACAATACACCCAGCTCTCGATTAACACGGTGGTTGCGTTCTTGAAAATTGCCGTGTAAATCAAACAATTTTCGATGCGATGTAGATGGGCGTTTTCCAGTAATAATATGGGAAAAAAGTTCACAACAAACTAAAACCACACGAATAATCACAAGAGGAAAAATATCACTCACACTATGACAACAGTTGCGCGAGAACAGAAGATGATTGCTTTCGTTGGTACGTAATTTTAGCCACGTAATTCTAAACTAATGACCGCGTAAATTTGAAAATAGTAGTAATATCACTTCCATGTTATTCCAAAAACGCATAAATGAAATCCGCGTAAATCTATATATATAAATAGTAAAATGATAAGAAACCAACCTGTAATTCAGTGAGTGAAGAAAATCGTCCAGAGCACAAAAATATTGAGATAGTTCTTCAACAACTGATGGAAAGTATCAAAAATGTCGTATAGGAGGAGTGAGATGGAGGAACTTTCAGTTATTTTAGGGAAAAGGCATTTCGAAATCGCGGAGACGATGGACGTTACCTTTCAAAGAATGCACAGCTCCACAGAGGCACCTGCACTAGAACCGAGATAAAGGAGAAATACCTCCTCTGAAAAGGAAACCTAGTCTCTTCCGCTAATCACTGCAGAAATCTGCAACCCGGGGTGTAAAGGGTAGCGATGCGTGTTCGCCATTGTCCTACTGTTGGAAAGGTCGTTAGAGCGGCCGGGAATGGTAGCAGAAGAGTCGACATTGGGTATGGGTAATCTCAACCTGGATACTTCTTCCGTTTGGTGTCATTGACATTTATAAGGGAACCGAAAGATAAGTCCTTTGTTTACAAGAGCCATGACATCTCCAACATCCGAGAAGGATAGAACAATTCAGAAAAAAAACCAATACAGCGGGATAGAAGCATCATAGAATATCAGCCCTCGTGGAGAGGGCTCAATGGGTCATAACTCAGCAGACAGCACGTGGCACAGACGCCAAAGGACAATGCTACTTTCTTGCTCTCGCACATAATTGCATCCTCAACTCTTTTCTTCGACGCCCTTTCCAAAACATCAATCCAACGACATGGGAAAAACCATGTCAGCGGTTGGACAGATGGAAAAATTTCGGGCAATGGAATTTCCGCGCTGTTCCCTTTCCATACTCGCAAATAAGTCGCTGGATGGCCGCCCCTCCGACCGGCCACCTGTGGCTTTCGCCCACATTGCCCACACCTTGGACCGGCCTTGGTGATGGTGTTATGGATGAAGTAGTTACTGTTAGATCTATATTATCTCCTATAGACCCCCTTAGATTAGATTTAGTTCATAATAATCCAAATGAATTAGAAAATAATGAAAATACCCCTGCAAATAGTGAGCTGCTTAAATAAACCATATGCAATCAGGAATGCTAAAACCTAAAGTAAGATGACTAGGCACTAGACCAGGGGTGGGCAAACCATGGCCCATGGGCCACATGTGGCCCTCGAGAGCATTTAATGTGGCCTGCGAAGCTTTGGTGAAAAAGCAATCTGTAAAATTTAACACAATTTTATATTACTTTTGGTAAAATTATGACAATAAAACCTTTAGTTTTGAAAATTTAGCCCTACAATCCTTGTTTGTGCTTGTTTTTCACTTATGTATGATGCCTAAGAATCTAAGCAATTTCCGATTTAAACTATAATCCGGCCCGCCTAAGCATTGGCATCTTTCAATGTGGCCCGCTGAAGAATTCGCAAACACCGGTGTGGCCCACCATGCAGAAAAGTTTACCCACCCCTGCACTAGACACACTGGTACAGATGCCTTAATATTGAAATTATTTTATGTAAACATCCAGTGCCTTAGAAACAAAGGTCAATCTCCTGAACTGTTACTTTGTGAAGTTAACGCAGATATTGTATTACTACCTGAGCATAGGTTAAATGATGATGAAATTTCTTTCTTTTATGCAAATGACTTTAACCTCATCTTCTTTCTGTCAACAACAACGTGTGGGGAGTATATCCATCTATTATAGACCTAGTGTCGTTTTGAACTGTTAAAATTTAGTGGAAGCACAGAAAGAATATTTTAATGCTCAATGGCTGCCCTGAATGTAAACACAGTAAAACCTCATTAATTTCAATTTCAAGGGAGCAAAAAAATATGACTTCGAAGTATCTGGGTTCTAAATATACGAACTTTCATAAAAATTGAACTTTCTTACAATCCACTACTTGGGCAGCAAAATCACAATACAGAAATTTATCTATCTGTTCTACAAATCGACTTTAAAATTTAGTGTACACGGTGAATTCGAACAGAACTGAACACTTACTTCGTGATTCACAAACACCATAGAGTATGAAAAATATGCTCGAGTGAATATCTCGAATTTCCCAGTACATTTCAAGTTACTCTTTTATGCTGTATTTTGGAAGAAAAGACATTAACAAATGCTGAAAGATTTTCATGCATCTATCAAACTGCGAACTAACCTTCCCAGAGAGATCAAACTCATAAGTTATTGTAGAACTGCAAAATGAAAACATAAATGAAAAATGACTGTTGCATTATGACGCAGGAATGAAATTACTTGTCGGTAAAGTAGAATACTGCAACAGCCTGACGATGCATTCACAACAAATCAGTTATTTTGAGTGATGTGCCGAGAGCATAAACAAAACTTTGCAAGAGGTCTAGTGATGCAAGGATAAGGTGATTCATTTATTTGCATCATCTATGATTTTAATTTCTCACGCTGACTATTAAATAGGGTGACCATATTCCAACAAGGTGAAAATGGGCCATTTCCCGTTGCTTGTAAGAAAAAACGGAACAAGATTTTCACATGATTTTTAGCACTTTTTTAAAATAAAAAAAGAGCTTATGTATTTGGTTCATCCATCTGTTTGACACAAAATAACTCACAATTACGTACACTACAAAAACCAAAATTTCAGGATATATAGATCTACATTCAAACTAGATATGGAAAAAATTTGGAGTCTGTCCATCTGCCCTTTAACAGGATATTAGAAAACCCTCACGAACTATCTATATGAGTCCATTATGGTTCTCGTATTATTGGCCGTATTCACAGCAACGAATATAAATAAACAAGTATGCTATTAAGAGAAAGTGAAATTACACCGTTCTAAAATTTTATTCTATAAAATATTTTGTCATTGTTATTTGGTGCCAACTGTTTTTGAAGAAATTTTAACGTGATATGCTGCTTAACATTGTAATGGTGAAATACATTGCTGCGAGAATAGTTAATTAATTTTTTGAAACAAAAGTGAAATTACATAGGTTTAAAAATGTATTCACATAATTAATGTATTGAATATTATTAAAGATGCAAAATTTTCAAGATAGGTTGGTCTACAGAGGAATATTTTTATTTTAGTATTCTTAAAAAAAAGTGTCTAATGTAATTTTCTCTGCAATTCTTTCCTCACTTGTTTAATGATGGATATGTCACTATCATGATCTATAGCGAAAAAGGCAAATACAAACTTCCCTTACAACCTGGAACATGTCAGACTAGGACAAAAGCCACAATCAAAAGGGAATCTGACTAGTGTAGTATGATGGAATTCAGAAGGGAATATAATTTAGAGGAAAACCTGGGCAGGATATAATAAACGGAAACCAGGTATACCACCTCAAATTTATCAACGATCCTGAGATTTCCTAATTTGACAATTGCGACTGTAATTAACATTTGTTGTTCATTTGATAAGGTGCATATTTCTGAGAATCCTACTTTTCTAATAGCGATATCAGCTATACTATCAGATATTATGAATTTTATTTGCGATGGGCTTCAAAATGGGACAAAATGGCTTTTTTGACCAAAAACTGGGAAGGTCGGGAAATGGCTAAGAAATGGGACTGTCTTGGTGAAAACGGGATGTATGGTCACCCTACTTTTAATTAATTAAAATATGAGAAAGTTAAATGAATTGTCTGCTTGGTGCAAATCTATTCCATGTATGAGAAATGGGGAAAATAAATGTTGTGATGGTGTACACGTGAAATTTCCACTGACACATATATTAAGGATAGAGGCTTCAATTTAAATGAACTGTTCGTGAGTCACCAGACCAGATCATGACTTAAGAATTTCATTGTAGACGTTTTTCGAATAATGTGCCAAAAAGTGCGCAAAATCCTATGGTGTTGGCCAGGGAATGATCTTAGCTTCGAATTACATCATACTTTGAAATATTTGGGATCGAAATAACTGGGTTTTACTGTAATTAAAATTTTGTTGTAACGTGTATCAATCACCCTCCTGATGGTAATGTAATGGATTTCTTCCATGTTTTTAGTGACATAATTATGTATGCAACTTACAAGCAAATTGATGCTCTTATTATATTTGGTGATTTTTAATATTGATCTCATAAGAGAATCAGCAGTAAAGTTTGACTAACTAAATCTACTGTCCTCCTTTGGTTTACTAATTGTCAACAGTAAGCCAACTTGCATTACTCCACAATTGCAACCTCAAATCCACTATGTGATCTCTGATATTACAACCTCTAACTTTCATTGTGAAACCATCAATGCTGGTCTGACCGATCACTTTGGACTAAATGTGACTCAAATTTCATCAGTTATCTACTTAACCCAATCTTCTTTATATCTCCAAACAAATTTTTCTGAAATATCAATTAAAAATTCTGCATTTTTTCTGTTTCAAGAAACATGGGATGATGTTTTAAATGCACAATAAATGGACTCAAAATTTAATGTTTTTATTACATGCTTCAAAGCAGCAGTTCCTTATATAAAAGTAAAACGAAAATCCCCTGGTGGTAAAAATAAAATAGCTTGATAACTTAACTGCTTTAACTGAATATGCCAATTTAACCATCAGTGAAATATAAAATGTACAAACTTTCTCATATATACTAATTTTTGTTAAAGTTGCCCAAGAATAAACTAGCCTTATATTCATTCATTGAGAAAAATGAAATATGCAGTATTATTGCAGAAGTATACTCAAGTAACTGTCTGAAATTTTATCAAAATCGTTCCAGCCGTTTTTGAGAACATGAAATTATTGCTAAAGTTGCCTAGTTGAGTGATACGGACTATATGTACAGTATTATTGATGACATAAACTCAAGCAACTGTACAAACTTTGATCAAAATCGTTAGAGCCATTATTGAGAAAATCAAATTGTTGTTAAAAATGCACAGAATAAACTTCCCTTAATTATTGAGCAATGTCAACCATTTCTTCATATACTCTGCTCAGTATGATAAAATGCCTAAGTACGACATTTCATTCATTTTCGCTCTACCGTTTAGGCTCCAGAGCCAGTAACAGACAGACAGATGGCACTGCAAAAACCACTTCTTTGGATTCAGCGACACCTAAAATGTAAAAATCTCGATTTCGAATTTTTTCATGATAACAATACTTTCTCAATATACTTCGTATATGAGAAAGTAAAAATTGGTATAATAAAAACTACTTAGTTCTAAACAATGATAAAACCAGATGCTGTAATTGCTTGTGTAACCTGTACCCTTGTGTGCCACATGTACCCCTATTTCTGGGCCAGTTTGGAGGGAAAAAAATAAATTCATGCTGGAATATATACGATTTAAAAAAATGATCAGCCTCTTCACTGATTCCCCCTCCCTGAAACGATGTCTGCCCAAGTTAAGCATCTACTCCCTCCTACCAGTCTGATACAATTTATTGAGTGATCTTTTTATGCCAATGCTAGCAAAAAATCTTCTCAGTAGTCTTATGTTAAAGGAGAATGAGGGGTTCACAATGAATTCAACGAACATAGATACCATATGCCAACTTATTCTGACAAAAGTATAGGTAGAAATTGATAGTAAATTTTTAATGACAGTTTTCAGTAACAATAATAAGCTTAAAACTCATTTAAAAGGTACAGTTTTAACATTATCAACATATAACATCATCTCAATCATTTAAATGCCTATCGTGATCTTGAAGATGCACCAATGGCAGTATAAACGGTGCATTTAAACCCTAAACGTTTGCTTAATCACATAACGTGTATACTTCATGGAATTCTTTGTCTTCTGAAAGTATAATAATAAGCTTAAAACTCATTTAAAAGGTATAGTTTTAACATTATCAACATATAACATCATCTCAATCATTTAAATGCCTATCGTGATCTTGAAGATGCACCAATGGCAGTATAAACGGTGCATTTAAAACCTAAACGTTTGCTTAATCACATAACGTGTATACTTCATGGAATTCTTTGTCTTCTGAAAGTATAAACATAAATGCAAACAAGTTGCAGTAAATTTACTATCGAAACTCGCAATTTATAAAACTTATTCAGAAATCTTCAGCGCCTTTTTTGGAACAGAACTGTTCTGGGTCATCATCGATCACAGTGCCATAACTGGCAAGAAAATGAATTATGTAGCACTTGAATCATAGACGTCCTTTACGCATAGCAGTTTTCAAATGACTTAGTTACCACACAATTGCTTAGCTTCGGCACCCTGACTGAAACCATATCTCCCTCCTCATCCCAGAGATACGGTGCTCAAAGCAGAGCAAACATAATAAGGGTTGATAGTTGGGCAGTCAGGGGGTATGGACATAGGATCGTCGCCACAGGTATGTCACCTATACCAAACTTTAGCCAGTTCCATTTTAAAGAGGTGATCTGCTTATATTGAAACATTTGAAAATCGTTCCTTAGGAATATTGACGTAGTTCATCACTCTCCCACTTGGCAAATTGGTGCTGCAATTGATGTTAACCCAGTACCGGTTCTAAGCCCTTGTTTTTAAAAGACATTTTGGGAAAATAGGTGCATGGGATACACAAATATGGTATAAACAATTTCATACAAAAACTTCCTCTCTTAACCATCAACTCCCGATTATGTACGATTCAAGTACCTGTCAGTCACATGCTGCAAAGTTTCATGGCCTATATATTAACTAAGATCAAGGTTGGTCTGTCCACACAATGCTTTAATTAAAAAAAATGGATATAGGGATTTTCATAATGAGATTAGCTCCATTTGTGTCACTTGATATTTTAAATTTATATTATGCTAAAGTGCATTCTCTCATATCTTTTGGAATTGTTTTTGAGGAACTCCAAAGTCTCTGAAAAAGTTTTCTCTATGCAGAAACAAGTAGTGCTTTGAGTAACCATTCACACACGTGGAAAGCTTCCTTTTTCTGTTTACCATACGACCAAAAATCTATAATCATGCCAAATTTCAAGTCCCTAGCTCAACTGGAAGTGCCTCATAATTTGAATCCTCCTATGTAGGAAGCAGCTAAATCTTATAGATGACTGTGCCTCGTTTGTTAAAAATTATTATGATAAATTCAATTCTAACACAATTACAATAACTGTGTGAAAAATATCCTTATCAATCAGTTGTCATTCTCTTTTTTTAAAACGCCCTCACCACTCTGCACCTATTATCAAAGGTCTTTCACAAATAATTGATACATTTTCTTCTAAGTAAGAGTTATTACTGTAACAATGACTTCCTAGAGGGCAAACTCTAAATGCCACTTAATTTTTTGTGCCATTATTGTTTTTAAATTTTGTTCTACATATTATCATTTTTGTATTGTGCTCTTTAATGATCTCCTTTATTATGCCATTAATCATTAAGTATGAACACCTCTTATGTTATTATGCTGTTATATCTTGACATATTTCAATGTTCATTGTATTGAACCTCCATACATAAATATTTTTTTATATGGATGAAATTTCATAAAGCATGATTTTTAAATAATTTTATAGTGCATACATTGTTCTGTTCACATCAGGAGACCATTCTATCAATGGTTAGCTATATTATTCTTATTTTTTAAAGATAAGTACCATCTACCTGGGCCTGATTATGGCTTAGACCAGCGGTTCTCAACCTTTTTTATCTGCGTCACCCCATATTCAGTTATGCATCACCCCTTTATAGTTCCATTACCTTCAAATCACCTTTAAAGAAAAATTGGTCTTCCCCTACCACATAAAAATAAAATGGCATTTAAATAAGCACGAGTTTATTCCCGTTTTATTTATTTTTATAAGCCAGAATATAATGCATTGTGAATTTATCAAATATTCGCGTCACCCTGAGGTGTCATGTCACCCCGGTTGAGAACCACTGGCTTAGGCACTGTGCCTACGGCCTTTGAAATATCAAACATAAATGTTAATATATAGCTATCAAATCAGTTTGCGCTCTTCGTAAAGAGTAGGCTAATTTAAATACGGTTGAAATTATTCCAAAATTCAAAACAAAAAACCATTACTATTATCATAATGCATTTTTTCAACAAACCTAATTTATTGAACTAATGTTCTGGAAAAATCATTAATAATTTTTCCCTTATATGTTTCTCCAAGGGAACACGAAACCTTTAATCCGGCCCTGCCATCTCCATACATAAAAATGGCAACTTGGTCCAGTTTGCCTATGTAATGCAAGAACGTCCCATTCCACCATGCCGGATATATTCCGCCGGACCTAGAGCGAGATGAACTTATGAAATTTTGTGTATACACATGAACAACTTATACATCAAGAAATGTGTGTACATATACACATACGATTAATATCTCGCGCATAACTATCACTTTTCTCCTAACCTAATATCACTAGTCAAATTTTTGTTGTTCCAGAGTAAATTAATTACCTATTCTTCATTACTTTTACTGTGGGGAACATATACTTAAATAGATGTACCAAAAATTATAATAAATAACACCCCAGACTCCGGGAAACTCCATAAAAAGACAGCCTATCCGCCAACGTTCGCCAATTTTACTATTAATGATGGAAGAAAAAAAGACTATCAAGTACCTAAAATAGTTATAAGTAATGACGTTAGATGTCAGGAGCCTCCAGTGTGGTGTTATAATCAGTTATAATTTATAGGTTAATATTTCTTTCTTTGGACTGAATAGGGCCCCATAAAATATATTTCGAGTAGGTTTCATTTAATTAGTTTCAAAGTCAATCGTTTATATTTCATAGTGATTCATAACATTGTTCAAGACTACATTACGCTAATTATATTTTGGAAAAGCTTACGGCATAGCTTGTTCCACTCTCGAGAAAAACGGTTTTGGAAAATATTAATTCTCTTTCTTGAAATTCGTTAAAATTTTCTTTATTCAATGCGGAGAAAGGGTCATTTTCACCCATGTACCATCGGCGGAAAGTAGACATTCCAATTTTTTAAGTTACGGAAGGTTGAATACTGAAAAGGGAGGGGAAAAAATGAAACGAGTTACGGATCATAAATTTGCAGTATCTCGCAATTGTGTATCATGATGTTCACCGCAAGACTTCTCTGAAGATTATTATGTGTAATATACTTTTAATTTTGCATCTCAGTCCAGAAGATTTCCTTTGTACATATTCTCCATTGGAGTCATGATATTTCAACTTATATATATTAGTCTATTGCATTTAGAAATTTTGTACTCCCGATTTGTCCCATTTACTCAACTGTTATTCTGGATCTTCATATTTATTTTTTTAAATTTATGAAAAATCACACCTTGACACATACACATCTACTTATGGGTTGTATCTCAGGTGCTTCGATTCCATTGCTTACATATGCATTACGGAATCATAGTTTTTTGTTAATTTAAGTTACTTAACCATGCAGAGTGATAGGTTGTTATGAATGTTGCAGTATGATTTTCTCCTGCTACAGTTATGTACATGTAAACATCGCAAAAGCCTTTCATCTATTCATATATTTTATTCTCATTGTTCATGTCTCTCACCCAGATAATACTACACTATACAAAAATTTTCACAAACCTCTTTAATATCTTGATTCAGAATTCCTGTGAGCAATTCTTTTCAATTCACACATGCCCCCTTCGCTCTTGCTATCATTGCCCTGATCTCTTTTGTACTTCTTCCATCTTATAATTGAATATTACCTAAATAAGTAAAAAAAAATTGCACCTCTTCCAGCCTTTTCCCATACACTGTGACCTTGACCTAGGAATCTCATTCTTGGAAAATCCCATGATCTTAATTTTCTAATATTTACAATGTTTTATATAAAATATGTATTCTTCCCAGAGAAAGTTACATAAGTTTAAAACTATTAAGAAAATATTCTGATTTGCAGTATCTTTGTATTGTATGAGGCTCTATGTTAATTACTGTGTTATCAAATAATGTATGATGAAAATACATTTAAAACCACAATGAACTGTAAAATATTTAATAAGAAACTTGTAAATTTATTATATGCTATATTTACCTTCAGGAAAATATAAAATATTTATCTTAATTCTTCACCAAGCTAAAAGAGAACTAGAAGAACATATGTGAAACGATTTAGCAATCTATTTTTGGATTTTCCAAATTCACTAAAACTTTATTGATTAAATTATTAATATGTAGAGTCACTGCCTCAATTATAATTATTAGTGGAATAGCATCAATAAATTCTTTATTGCATTTTAATTTCTTTCAGGCTTTTGAAAATAATATCAAAATGGGAGGCATATTCAGACATCTCTGGACTATAAGTTGAAAGGCAATATAAATGTTTGGAAATTACTACTTTTACACACTTTTCAAGATGTAAAGGTGAGCAGGAATGAATAAATACTGGCAAAAGTCATTTGTAGTCAATGCAAATTAAAGTGGTGTACATTCATAACAGCAGCAAGAATGTGGTCAAGTCCAACTCAAGATATTTCCATGGAACAGAAGATTTTGTTGGGTCTCAAAATGCCTTGACTTAATATATAAAAGTTAAATGAAAATTTAAAGATATTTATTTGATAAAGTAATATAAGGTACTTGTCGGTGATCCTGGACTATGTGACACTGCATTTTTCGCTACTCTTTATTGATTTGTGAAGGGAAATTGGTGACTAAGGTGTGAAAATATCTCGCTTGACTGTTGCGCCGTAATAATACAAAAGTACCCTCAAGCTTGCTAACCCATGACTGATCGACCTGTCGTGACATTTACAAACCTGATCACCGGACAACGGGGAGGGATAGTTTGGTTCCTGTGAGGCGAAGGGTGCGGTAGCGCCCTGAGATGACAACTAAAATCAAAAACCAAGCGAGTTGAAGGCTTGCCAATATCCTCTCCATTATTATTATTAATTATTAATAACAATACTCAATAACAACATCAACATAAAAACAAACATTTTTCTAAATTATAGACAATATTTGAAAAATGGTCTGGGATAACCCACAAGTACCTAATATAATATTGTATAAATAAGAAAGTAGTGACAATGAGTTTTGGTGCCCTGCATAAAATTTAAGATGCTGCCATAAAATGGTAGTATCATAATATTTTTTTTACAGCATGAATAAAGTATGGCTACCCTGTACAAATGACGTTATGCATAAAATAGATATTAATAATAATTATTGAAGATGGACAGTTTATGAAGGGGGTTTGGGCCAGATGCAGTAGCACCATTGCCCATTCCTCAAGCTGACCCTGGCTTTTGAAGCCCCTACCCTGGTAATGTTTCTGTTGATGTTCATGCCAGGGCCGTGCCTAGGGTGTTTCGCGCCAGGCTGCAAGATCTCTGTGGTGCCCCCCTACTAGCGAAATTTCGTGGTATGATCATATATGACTTTTTTCATCGTTAGAGTGTGGAGACAAGCTGATGTATTTCTGTCGATGTATCCCACAATGAATTGATTGAAAAAATTAGTTTCATAATTATTAATATAAACATCATTTAATAACTGCTTGAAGGAAAATTATAAAACTCGCCGCACATATGATTATAATTCAGTATTCTGTCCTGTTACCTTAATGATCAATAAAAAATTCCTATATTTTTGTCCATTTACAAGCCAAATTAGATTTGATATTTATTCTGGCAATAAGAAAACAAAACTTAAATTATGTATGCATTCCTGCATCAAAGTCCTGACTTCGAGTTTTCATTTTAAGATACTTTAAAATCCAATGAAGGAGCAGATGTCAATAATTCTCTCATTATTTGGAGACATTGTTTCGGTATTTGAATTTGGTAATATGTATTTAGAAATGAATATGAACGTTAACGTAGGTGGGAGATCGTGAAGGAGTAAGGAAAGCTAGTTTTTGGAAAAGCTATACCAAACCGATTTAAAAGAGATTTGGGATTTCCAAAACTTGGTATGTGGGAGAAATAGGGTAGGCACCTGGTATTCTTCCAGCAAAAGGATTTGTGGTAAAGGTCGACGGTACATACCTTACAAAAGGATTGCCACCTCAGCTAGAGCTCCTCCTTAAGGTCAGGATAGCAATTAGCAGAGTAGTGCCCTCCCCCTATAGCCGAGTCCTACGGTGAACCCATTTTCAGTGACCACTGATATGTGTTCTAGGGACCCTGAGTCATGTGACTGCGTATCGCAAGGGATCAGAAAAATTTTGACTGGAAGATTTTGTGTCATTTTAGTATCTCCAACTTTCCCTTTTCAGTAGGATAAAGGAGGAAACATTCCCAAGTTGAATTCCAATAATATATAGATACAAATACCTTGATGGGAAGGCACCCCGATTAGGTGTGCCTCTGGCTCATGCATTCAGAAGTGATTTATTAAAGTACTTTATTGGAATAATATTGATTGAGAGAGAGTATTCACTTTTTATGAAAGATGCAATATACATCTTGTTAAAAGGGAAAGCTGTTTTTCTTATTTCAATTATGACCTCTTTTGTTGATACTATTTCATCACAATTACTTTTTCTTGAGTAGAACAGTTATCTACTCTCAGAATTAATTAAACCTGATATGATTTTTTATAGATGAGCATACATTGCAATTTTATTTTTATAAATAGGTGTACATTTAAAGTAATTAAAATTTTGTTTTTCATTGTTGCCTTATGAGATAGTGTAAGTTTTTTGTGTATTTGATATACCCATAAAAGCCTTTATTTAACTTAATGAAATAATTATCGATTCCTAAAAAACAATTTGAAAATGATAACTTTATTATTATAACAGCTGTACTTTATCATTATCTGCTATAAAAATTCAACGGAAAACTATCAAGATCTTTTTATGGCTGAAAAAATTCAAGAATTCATTTAAAAATAAAAAGATAAAATTGTTCTTATCTAAGTTATCTCTAATAGCTACAGGATTATTCAAATTTTTCATGATCTTTTTGTAGCTATTGGAGATACCTGATAGTACTAGTACTATTTTACCTTTTGATTTTTAAGTACTTGTTCTTGAATTTTTACCACAAAAAATTTTTATGCTAGAAGAGGAATTGATATTAAAAAGTTAATAATTTCAATTAAAAACATTTCCCCCTGCAGTAATATTTCATCAGCCTGCTAGGAATATTCATGAAATGAGACACATTCAAGCAAAAATATTTCACAATGATATTGCATTGCAGGCATACAGTTTTTTTTGAGGATTTTAGACGGGTGACCAAATGTCATCCTTTAATAAGATGCATCCTTTCTTTTGCATCAAAACTTTTCTTTTTTTGGATTAGTCCTCTATTTGGGATTTTTTTTAAATTTGCATATTTTGTGCAATTCTGTTTGAGGATGTTAAAGTAGGATGACCAGATGCCCTATTTTTAGAGGAAATGTCTTCTAAGTATTTAGCAGTAAAATTTTTGTCACCTCTCTCTTTTGAGTCTTTTTTCCTATATTCAAGAAATTTTGAATGTGCATATAATGTACATACATTTTTTAAAGCCTATTAGGTTTTAATGTACATTAACAACATTTGTAAATTTTAACCAAACTTACCTATTAGAGATGTTTAGCTAAACATTTTTTTAAACTAATTTATAATCGAATGCTCTACATTTTTTGAAAATACTTCCTAGGTTGAATGGTGTTATTTCTGAGAAAAAATCCAACTATAGCAAGTGTCATTTTCAATAATATGTTAACACCGTATTTACTGAATATACCTCAATATGCCTCATTTAACACAAAGGGGTGTTCTTTCCACTAAACAAATTTTATAACATAGTACTTAATAGTGATTGGTTCATGGTAGTGCATGGTACAACATATTCTTATACTAAATAAACAAAAAATGTAAAAATACACATGAATATTATTGAAATTAATGTTAGTTCATTAATAGTGACTTCATATTAACTATTATTACTAATTACAATAATGTTAAAGTGCTTGCTGATTCTCCAGATAAACAAACTATACATTTTTGAGCATTGTATAAAATTTTGAAACCAACTGGAACTGTTGTTGTTAAATGCTTCAGAAGAATTGCCACCCTCTTCTTTCCTTAAACATTGGAATAGAGAGAGAGCTTTATTGCAAATGACTGATTGACTAAGGGACATGCAATGCTAAAGTTCTTCCTGATTCTCCAGATAAACAAACTGTATACATTTTTTAGCAGTGTATAAAATTTTTAAACCAACCAGAACTGACATTAAATGTTTCAGAGGAATCGCTACTCCTTTCTTACAACATTGGAATAAAGAAAGAGCTTTATTGCAAAAGACTGGTTGACTAAGGGAAATGGATTCATCAGGACGTTTAGAATCATGATGTGAAGTACACTGGTGTTTCCACTGGTTGTAGTAACCACTCATCAAGAAAAATGTTTCTTATAATGATACAATATTTTGATAATCCTATTGAAAGACCCTCACACAAGCTAGTTCAAGTAAAATCTGTTCAAAATTAATCAGTAGAAACTATAAATTACCTTGTATTGACTGCATTCAAAAGCTTTGATTGAAAAGTAATACTTGAGGAGGGGAAAACTGCAACACCAATTTTGGAATTGTTCATATATCGTAAATGGAAGGAAAAATGTTTTTCCACACTTGTATTCAGTGCTTATTAAGTTAATTGGAATTTAATGTCTAGCACATATCCTAAATAATTGTATTGGATATGCAACTGATCATGGGCCATTGACAATATATCAGTTATGGCTAAAATTTGTAATTATGTTTTTATTTGCAGAAAGAAAGAAAAACAAACACTTTCATGAATTTGTTTCAGCAGATTATAATTGATTGTTAAAAAAATGACGATTGTTGCTTTTCCCTGTCGTAAGAATTCTGAAAAATGTACAAATCATTACAGTCTTACTTTCTTTCACTTGAAAAAGTGCCCATTGTAGTAAAATATTTGAAAATCAATTAAACAAATCCTACATATTCCTTTTGCACATATTAGTTTGTTTCATTCCAATATTAGAAAAATAGAGTGAGAAAAATTCACTACTTGAAATTATCGATATATTAAAAAGGGTTGGTGAATAATCATAAAACAGACTAAGTAAATTTGTTTTCATGAGTGTAAAAGAATATTTTAAGGAAACACCCCTCAATGAATGCATGCTAACTGAAGTCGTCATGAGAGTTAGCAGCATAAGTTTTTGGTGGGGCTACAGCATTCTTCCACCCATATTCCTTGAGAATAGTAATGCCTTCTAGGTAGTTGTGCCTTTGTGATAATGAGCCACATCAATTTTAATAAGACAGTTGATGCAATATTAAAATAAACTGAGTACTGTTCACAAACATTTCAAGGGGCAAACCTTCTTCATAGAGTTGCCACCTTTATCTAACCCTATTACCAACCATTTTAATTATGTCACTACACTCTATAAACAACAAAATATTTTAATGGAATCACCTATCATTTTAGGAATATAACTGAAATGTATTAATTTAATTACTTTCTAAACACATCCATTTGTAACAATTCGATGTGAATCAACAGTTTAAAAAAATTCTTTTTAAACACAGATTTATCAAAATCAAACTTTTATAATTTATTGGAATACTTACTATTGGACAAAATTCACTGAGTTTTTAGTTCAGCATTTTTGCCAATGAATTTTATAGATGTTTCAGCTTAAGCCAACCATCTATCCAATTATAAATATAATGAGGAATTATACATCTTTGTTCAGTGAGACAAGTGTTTATATTTTTTCCTATTGTAAAGTTGTTGAATGTTGGGGGTAATGCTAGAGAGTTGCTTTCTCACATCTGGTGCAGCATTCAGTTGCTTTTGGTACTTATTTTTGGTGGCAGTGCATCTAGAAAATTCAGTCACACACAGTAGTTGAGAGGGGTAGAAATTTGAAAACTGCATTTTTTTAATAAATTCGGATATTTATGGCTGTGATTACCAAAGAAGTTCATCAGTTAGATTTTGTTGTGTCTTTGCTTAAGTTAAAAAATTGTGATAATGTCAATAAGACTTTCATAACCCTTCACAGAGAAACTGTGAGCTTTACTTACCAATGAAAACAGTTTCTGCATGCACCTGATATCCTTTACAGGCAGACAGAAGTGCTCCAAAATAGTACAACTTAAAACATGCAGATGCTGGACAATGTCACTTAAGACATTGCAATTTAATTTAATTTTGTCTCTTCCATAAAGTTCCTGAGAGTTGAAAAACACTCAAAGTTCTATTCTTTCACACATTTAGTCTATAATTCATGTTTTCATAGAATTGAACTTATTTTGTCCCTAGCAGTAGACTTTGTAACACTTTTGTCTTGCATTGAGTGGTTCAGTTCATTGAAATCTATGGATCATACTTTTGGAACCATTGCTCTACATTAATTTATCCAGTCATTTAACAAAACTATATTCTAAGTGAAATCAGCAAGTTTGCTCTAAATACATAGGTTTTTGGTTAAAGTTAAACCTTCATCCTTAAAGCTGCATTATTTGCTCTGGAGGTGCAATGAGAAGTGTTGCTTTTAATCTGAAGCTGAAAACTAGTTTTTTTTAAGTAGAGCATCCTTTATGGATATAAAATCAATGGAAGAAGCCTTTACTCGATGGAACTCCATCATAAATAAAATGAGAAAAATTACTTGGTAACTTACACCAAGTAATTTTTCTCATTTTTTTCTTTATGGATATATTTGATGCTTCTTCTGGAACTCTACAAAGGTTACCTATAATGCAGGTGTTCTTTGTTTCCTGATCCCCAACTGACTTATGCTGTATTTTTTCTAACAAAATACCACAATATAGATGCCCCAGCAGGGAAGAAAAATTGCCTGAAAATTCCTCCTTTTCAGTTATGTTTGGTTTTTATTTTTTACATTGTCTGTTTATTTATACTTGGCCTACATAGTCATTAAGCTCAGAAAATTTCTCTAAATTTTATTTCTTGTTTGATCGCATCACTACAGAGAGGGCTGCTAAAAATGAAAGGAAACTTTATTGTTAAGTTTACTGCTGAAGTTAACGTGATGTGCAAATACTATTGCTTGTTGTATTGCTTCCATTTAGTAAGCTAGTCTGTGTAACTGTGACTGCTTTTCTGTTTCTGTGAGTATTAAGTTTTGGTATCCTCTAATTAATATTTCATAGATGAAAATAATTTAGTTTAGACAAAAACTGTAATGCAAATCGGCATCATCATCATCATGGGTAGTCTGTCCATAGACAGATCCATGATTATTCATGGTTAAACTTAATCCTATTTTCTTAAGTCTTCTTCATGACTTAATAGCTCTATCAAACAGGCATATTGTTAGATTATTATTGTACATCTTCAACTTTACCTTTGTATAATATTATATACTTTATATATTAAATAACTTCTGTAAAAATTATAAATTATTTTTATGGTGTAGAGCCACTTATACTTGATGTTGCTTAGGCCCTCAAAATGTTGTAATCCACCTCTGCTTACCATGTATTCTTTGATGCAACCAAAACTTGTATTTACATAGAAACTTTTTTTGCTTTGATGTTATAAAGCAAATTTTACTTTATGCATAGGAGATAAAATGTAAATTCTGATACTTGGAACTTGATTTCAACTGTCAGAGCTAGATAAATGGCCAAAAATTGAGCTGTGAGATGGTGGTGGGAATGTTTGGTATGCCCAGTGCTTTTTCTCTGGCAGTATATAATGCAGTACTGGTACCTTTTTTAAAACTATAAAAATATGTACCCATTTCAATATTCTTGGAAAATTATCACATATTGATCAATATTATGAATGTTTATATTAATGAGCATTAAAGACAGTATAGAACAGAGTTTTCCAACATTTTAAATGCAGCAAGCATTAAGTTATATCATATAATATCAAGTGAGAATCACTATACTTAGGCAAAATTAGGAATGATCCTAAATAAAATCAAACAAATGAGAGATCATTTATGTTCTTGAATATATTTAAAAGGAAAGCAACTGAGAAAATTAAATTACTGGTGCTAGGGAATTCAATTATTAAGTATCGCAGAAGAGCACAACAGGCTGCGAAGGTGACCAGTGGTACTTGTTAGCATCATGTTGCGAACTACTGGTATATAACATCCCATCTCCACCCATTTAAAGCATTCATGAGATCTATTGGTAAACATTTCACATTATCCATTTTTAATATGTTGTGTGGTTAATAACTTGCAAGCCAAATGGGAAATTTTTCTTATGCTCTGTATGTTGTATTTATTTATACTTTATTTATTTTACCTTGAGAGATCTGTAGAGCAAGGTGTCTTTAACCCTGGATTGGAAACGTTATGATCTTTGGACAAATAAATTTGATTTGATTTGATTTTCTTCTAACACAATTGGTAACGTGGGGTACTGAGTACCCCATGTAATCTAAACAAGTTTGATTTCTTTTACATTTTATTTTTAATAAACATAGGTTATAAAAATACTTTGACAGTGGTTCAAATATTTTACTCAAAATAAAAAGCAACAAAAATTAAATAAACTCTGTTTACAAGAATTAAAAAATTATCACAAATGAAACACACCTCATTTTTCCTTTTAGTATTCCACTTTTCTATTTTTAATTAATAAATTTACTCATTCCAGGCATTGCAGTTAACAATTTTATGATTTGAGCACAAAATTTCCACACTCATGACACACCACTGTGGTTTTTGTCTTTTGATCTGGGGCATATTTTGCATCTTCCTGAAGAGTGGCCGACTGTTGGGCAAGGCTGCATTGGAAGTTCCATGCCTAGTCATTCCGTGATGGCTAATCTTACGGATCTAGGTAGTGTGGTGATCTTCAATCTGTGTACCATCCATTGTCTCATGAGTTCTTCTAATGTTAAAAGGAAATTTTGCCTGTTTTCTACCTCGCTACCTGAAGAAACCAGATTGTCCCATAGTATGATGTATGCATTCAAACAAAAGGCATTCAACATTCCATAAAACAGACAAAGGGGCCACCTTTGTGTTTTTCTGCTACAACTGTAAGTGGTGCACATCTGGTCAAATACATCGCACCTCCTTTGGTGGAGTTGTAAAAATGTATCATTTTGGGAATCTTCTTTATATATATATATAATATATAGACGCTTCTTACACATTATATATATATATATATCATCATCATCATCATCATCAGCCTTTCTCAGTCCACTGACGGATGAAGGCCTCCCCCAGACTCTTCCAGTTTTCCCTGTCAACTGCCTCCCTCCTCCAAGTTTGCCCCAAGAACTTAAGCTCTCTGTCCCACCTGTCTTTCGGTCTTCTTTTCGGTCTCTTGATGTTTCTTGGGATCCATTCGATGACACTGGACGTCCAACGCTGGTCATTTCTTCTAGCAATGTGGCCCGCCCACTGCCATTTTAGCACCTTCGCTCTTTTAATCACGTCACAGACTTCTTCTTTCTTACCCAGTCATTCCTCTTGCGGTCTCTTCGGGTGATCCCTAACATGCATCTCTCCATGCTCCTCTGTGTTGTTTGCAGGCGTTGTATCATTCTGGCATTCATGGTCCATGTTTCACAACCATATGTCAGAAGAGGCAGAACACATTGGTCATACAGTCTCCTTTTTAGGAAGACTGGAATATTTGATTTAAAGATGTTCGCATACTTGCCAAAAGCACTCCATGCCATCTTCACTCTCCGGTTGATTTCTCCAAGAAGTGAACCATCAGTAGTGATGAGCTGACCTAAGTAAACATAGCTGGTTACTTCTCCGAGTTCTGCTCCGTTGATATGTATCTTCTCAGAATTTGTGAAGGAGTTGTACATAACCTTTGTTTTGTTAAGATTCATCTTAAGTCCAGCTTCTCGGCTTGCTTGTTCAAGCTCTTCAGTTCTTCTACGGAGCTCTTCTGCGCTCCCTGCGAACAGTACGATATCATCTGCAAAGCGCAGGTGACTCAGATATTCTCCATTTACCTTTATGCCTTTTTCCTCCCAGTCTAGCGTTTTGAATACTTCCTCTAGAGCTGCTGTAAATAACTTAGGGGACATAGTATCTCCTTGTCTCACTCCCTTTTCGGCCTTAAAGGCACTCGTCTCTTCATGCAGCTGGACAGATGTTGTCGCATTTTCGTAGATATTCTTGATCAAGGTTATGTACATTTCTTCTACTCCTTGTTTCTTTAGTGCACGTAACACCGACGAAGTTTGGACAGAATCGAATGATTTCTCGTAGTCGATAAAGCTCATACATAGAGGTAATTCATACTCGTTAGTCTGACTGATTACCTCTCTCACGACTTGGATGTGGTCCATCGTGCTATACCCACTGCGAAATCCAGCTTGCTCTCTGGGTTGGGCAGAATCAAGATGGTTTTGAAGGCGCATAGTGAGTATTTTGGTGAATATTTTGTAGACTGTTGGGAGTAGGCTGATCGGTCTGTAGTTATTCAAGTCTTCTTTGGAACCTTTCTTGTGCAGAAGGATAATACATGCGTGGTTCCATGTCTCTGGTATCTTTTTCTTCCTCAGACAGGAATTAAAAATCTTAGCGAGAATTGTTTCCGTATGATTACCCATTGCTTTGAATACTTCTGCTGTGATACCATCCATTCCAGATGCTTTTCCATTCTTCATACTTCTGATTGCGTGTCTCACCTCTTCTGGAAGGATATCTGGGACCTCTTCGGTGGACATGTTTCCATCATCATTTAATTCCTCATTTCCTAGAGGATCCTCATACAGCTTGGTGTAAAATTCTTGTACCCGTTTCAGGATTAGTTTCCTACTATGGGTTATGGAGCCGTCTTTTAGCATCAGGGCCACCAGCTCTCTCTTTCCGATCGAGAGATGTTGCTTCATTTTCTTGTAACTTCAATTGTTTTCTATGGCTTTCTCGATTAGCTCATAATTATATTTTTTCACATCTTCCTTGATGCACTTCTTTATAGTTTTGTTTAGTTCTGCAAAATGGATCATTTCTTTAGGATCATTAGTAATTATCATTTTCCTTCTTTTTTCCATCAGCAGTCTTGTTTTTTTGGTCAACTTTTTCTCTGGCTTTGTTTTAACTGTTCCGCATATTTCTTCAGCAGTTTCCTTGAGTATCTCTATAAATTGAGATTCAACTTCTTGGTCTTCCAGTGCACTGAATCGATTTTTCAGTTGGAGCTGAAATTCTCCTTTTCGTTCTTTTAGCACCTGCGTGTTGATAATAGACTTAGGCTTCTTCTTTATAAGCTTCTGTCTTTCTAACTTTGAGTTGAATTTTATTCTGCATCTTACCAAGCGATGGTCGCTTCCAGTTTTAAACTGGTTGAGGACGGAACAGTCTTCAGCCAATTGCTTCTTATTGACTAGTATGTAATCAATTTCGTTTTTGGTACCATTGGGTCCTTTCCAGGTCCATTTTCTATTGGGACTCTTTTTGAAGAAAGTGTTCATTATATATAGACTAGCACATTCAGTAAAGTCTACAAGTCGGTCCCCTCGTTCATTTCTGTCTCCATAGCCCCATTTTCCAACTGCGCTGTCGTCTTCCTTTTGTTCTCCTACCTTGGCATTGAAATCACCCATGACCACTTTTAGATGGCAGTTTCCTTTGTCGTGCAGTTCCCCAACTTCTTGGTAGAAATCTTCCACTTCCTCATCCGAGTATGATGATGTTGGTGCGTAAACTTGGACTATTTGAAGTTGATATCTTTTATTTATTTGAAGCACTAGTCTAGCTGCCCGCTCGGATGAACTTTCCATTTCCACGATATTATTCTTCAATTTTTTGTGGATGATGAATCCAACTCCTCCTGTTCTTCCTGTGTCATTTCCCCTGTAATAAAAAATATGTCCACTCTTCAACTCCAATAGGCCTTCACCTTTTCTTCTCACCTCACTAAGCCCTAAAATGTCCCACTTGATCTTCTGCAGTTGTTCTTGGAGCTCTTGAAGTTTATCTTCACTGGACAAAGTCCGGCAGTTAAAGGTAGTTAGGTTGAGGTTAAAGGAATTGGGTAAGGATGAGAAAGAGTGGCATATATATATATATAAAATGTGTGCTTAAAGGAATTGGGTAAGGATGAGAAAGAGTGGCATATATATATATATATATATATATATATATATATATATATATATATATATATATATAAAATGTGTGCTTGCATTCTGCAAGCATTTTTAAAGTTTAGCATTTTTACAATTTCAAATTATTCCCAATCATTTTTGTACAAAATCATATAACTGTATCAAATTTCACCTTTGTAGCTCATTTAGAAGTGCATTATAATTTTATTCATCGTATAGGACAATTATGTGGCAAAACAGTCGCTAAGATTTTGAATTTTTACGATATCGGATCTCTTCTTTCTGTTGTAACAAAGAACCCATAATTCTGCCAAATTTCATGTTTGTATCTCATTAAGAATTGCCTTATAATTTTCAAACTGGTATGGGGCAAAAATAGGGAAAAACCGCATTTAAAATTTTGAATTTTCGCAGTATTTTATTTATCTTTGGTTGCAATGAAATTTTTATAATCATGCCAAATTTCAAGTCTCTAGGTCATATGGAGCTGCCTCATTTTTGTTCTTGTATGGAGCAATACTGGGGCAAAACAGCCACAAAAATAAGGATTATTACAATATCATATGTCCTTCATTAGGGATAGTTTAACATTAAAGGCATTAAAATATATGCCTCTGATTCCCATTAGAAGCTTATCCATATGAAAGCATTAAGCCTGTTGCCTAGGATGCCTATTGTTAGACCCAGAAAAATTACCACTTTTTTCCGATAAAAACTATAAAATTACGCTAATTCTACTCGGATTTGAATTCTGTATTCAAAAATAACAAACTACAACTTATATCCGATCTGATAGTTTAAATCTCGAGTTCGCATCTTGATAAATAATTTAAAAAGGCAAGTATAAAAACCTCTACACCAATTTACGTTTTCTTATGGGCCAAAAATGGGTCAAAAAGGGACCAAAATAGCCCCTCAAAATTGGAATTTCGCCAGTTTCGGATTTTTTCCTTTGGTTGTAATCAAATACTATATTCCTACCAAATTTCAAGTTTCTAGCACATCTGGAAGTGCCTCATAATTTTGTATCCTCTTATATCTATAATATATAGATGATTCTTACACATGATATATATACGATATATCATATAGGGGGATACAAAATTATGAGACACTTCCAGATGTGCTAGAAACTTGAAATGTGGTAGGATTATAGGTTTTTGGTCACAACGGAAGGAAAAAATCCAAAACTTTCAAAATTCCAATTTTGAGGGGCTATTTTAGCCCCTTTTCATCCCATTTTCGGCCCAAAAGAAAACGTATATTGCTGTAGAGGTTTTTATATTTGCATTTTAAAATTATTTCCCATCAAGATTCGAACTCGAGATTTAAACTATCAGATCGGATATAAGTTGTAGTTTGTTATTTTTGAATACAGAATTCAAATCCGAGTAGAATTAGCGTAATTTTATAGTTTTTATCGGAAAAAAGTGGTAATTTTTCTGGGTCTAACAATAGGCATCCTAGGCAACAGGCTTAATGCTTTCATATGGATAAGCTTCTAATGGGAATCAGAGGCATATATTTTAATGCCTTTAATGTTAAACTATCCCTAATGAAGGACATATGATATTGTAATATTCCTTATTTTTGTGGCTGTTTTGCCCCAGTATTGCTCCATACAAGAACAAAAATGAGGCAGCTCCATATGACCTAGAGACTTGAAATTTGGCATGATTATAAAAATTTCATTGCAACCAAAGATAAATAAAATACTGCGAAAATTCAAAATTTTAAATGCGGTTTTTCCCTATTTTTGCCCCATACCAGTTTGAAAATTATAAGGCAATTCTTAATGAGATACAAACATGAAATTTGGCAGAATTATGGGTTCTTTGTTACAACAGAAAGAAGAGATCCGATATCGTAAAAATTCAAAATCTTAGCGACTGTTTTGCCACATAATTGTCCCATGCGACTAATAAAATTATAATGCACTTCTAAATGAGCTACAAAGGTGAAATTTGATATGGTTATATGATTTTGTACAAAATTGATTGGGAACAATTTGAAATTGTAAAAATGCTAAACTTTAAAAATGCTTGCCGAATGCAAGCACACAGTAACTAGTGTATATATAACCACACACACATACAGGATGTATTTAAATTCTACCGACAAACTTCTAGGGCTTGTAGGTGGGTTCGAGGTATGATCCAAAAAATTTATCTGAGTTGTCTGCATCATCTCATTACCGAGATGAATGTACCATTGCCCCTGTAGGCTTTGCAACCATCCCCGTGCCTCCATCGCTGCTTGTAGTTACGTACTTGGGACTGCTATGCGCGGTTCAATGTAACTGATCTGGCCGCAGCGAACTGTACTCCTTGATACCTCGATCAGTAGCTTGTTAGTCTTGCATGTGCCACCACGTCTTTGTTGTGTGTTTGTTTGCATTAGTGCATGAGTGACTTCAGCAATGGATGTGTATGTGTGGGAAGATTTCAGATATGCTCCTTGTGTATGGTGCAGCAGACGGAAATGGCAGAAAGGCTCAGTGGCTGTATCAGGGATGCTTTCCTAATCGGCGACTTCCGCACCACAGCACAACAGTCTAACAAGGACATCAGCAAAAATTTTCCGTCAATGTCTGGTGTGATATTGTTCATGCTTGGCAGGACCAGGCTAAAAGGATTTTTTGGAGCACTCACTGCCAAAACTGATGGAGGATATGCCCTAAGATGTTCGTCGAAGGATGTGGTTCATGCACGACTGGGCCCCAGCAAATTTCGGCATGGATGGACGAGAATACCTGAACGCTGTTTTCTCTGCGCGGTGGATTGGGCATGGTGGTCCTGTTTCCTGGCCTGCTCGCTCACCAGACCTAAATCGGCTTGACTTTTTCATCTGGAGGCATCTCATATGTCTCTTCCACGAGACTCCAGTAGAGCGAGAAGATGATCTCCTGTCCAGGATCCAGGAAGCATGCGACAACATACAACAGACACCTGGTATTTTCAAGCGATTGTGACAGTCAATGGTGCGTCACTGCAGGCTGTGCAATGAAGTTGGTGGTTGACATTTTGAACAGCTGCTGTTGTTTCCATGTTAATGTTGAAACGCCTGATCATCATCATATCATATTACCTTTGCATGATTAAATTTCTCACCCTTGTCCGTTTTCATCATCTAAGTACACTAAGGGACTTTCATTAATTATGTAATGGATCTTAAGCAACGTTTAGAAACTTCATTCCTACCACTGAAGAAAACAATATTTACCATCCCATGTTATTCCTACATTAGAATGTAAATATTGTGCATATCCTGCCCTCTCTGAGTCTAATTTAGTTAAATGAACCTAATAACTTCCGGCTACTGATCACTGATCGAAAAATCAAGGAGTGCAGTTCAATGCAGCCAGATCAGTGATGCCGAACCGTGCATAGCAATCCCAACTACGTAACTACAAGCAGCAACAGAGGCGTGGGGATGGTTGCAAACACTACAGGAGCAATGGTACATTCATCGTCCTATATCTCGGTAATGAAGTGACGCAGACAACTCGGACTAATTTTTCGGATCATACCTTGAACCCACCTACAAGCCCTAGAAGTTTGTCGGTGGTATTTAAATACACCCTGTGTGTGTGTGTGTATATACAGGTTGAGTATCCCTAATCCAAAATGCTTGGGACCAAGATTGTTTTGGATTTTGGAATACATGATATGGTGGAGTTGAAGAGAATTGAGAAAAAATTCAGACTCAGAAAAATTCCTTTTTGTTTGACATAAAAAACATGAATAAAAATGCAACAAACAAAGAATGTAAATATGTATGTTTATTTACCATCTTGAGAAAGAACATCTAAAGAGGTTGATGGACCAAGAACTGAATCTTCCAGGGATGAAGAAGAGACATCGTGTTGGATGGCCTTTTTTAATATTTCCTGTTGTGTCATTTGCCTCATTACCAAAGGTTTTTGTTGTAAAAGTCTTTCTTTTATCTTATATATTGACATTATTTCTTGTTTTATAATAAATTCACACTGCTACAGTCCTCCAATGAGTTCATCACATTTTTTTACCATGTCGTTTATAGGAATTTTTACTTCAGTTTTAACAATTTCATCTTCATCTTTACTATCTCCAGGATCTCCTTGATTTAAAACCATAAAACCATAAAAATATGAACAGTGAGTTCCTATCCCAAAGGGTTGCCTGCTGTGAGAGCGAAGTTATGGATGTTCCAGAAAGCAGGGTAACAACTTCTTACAAATCACAAGAAAAAGAAACTCATTCCACAAGTTGAAAGGACCCAGGTTTCCTTGCAGTACAACATCATCAGGTACAGAAAGAAATTCTCATACAGCTTATATAGGTTGGAAGGGAGGGGGGTTGTGGAAGGGGAAGGAAGAGGGATTGGTTGGTTGTGAGTGGGAGAGGGGGGTGGGGTGGAAGTTAGGAGTTAATGGGTTGTTTCCAAGATAAAATGCAAGCATGAAAATAGGGTCATTAGAGGGGTGGGGAGAAGCTGTTTACAAAAACAAATTAAACATGTTTGATCATTTAGTCACAAACAAGAACAAAATACTGGTGAGAAAATAATGTGTTTACAGGAATCCATCCCAAGGAGAGTAATTGTGAAGTCATGCACACAAAGTTAATCATACAAATGGGGAAAATAACTCTTCCATCATCCTTCCAACCTATATAAGCTGTATGAGAATGTCTTTCTGTACCTGATGATGTTGTACTGCAACGAAACCTGGGTTGTTTCAATTTGTGGAATAACTAAGTGAGTTTCTTTTTCTTGTGATTTGTAAGGAGCTGCTACGCTGCTTTCGCACTGCCACTCACGCAACTGTAAAGAAACTGACTGGGAGAATTGAGGGAGTTGGACATAAACTTTTTATGGACAATTTCTTCTCATCTCCTCACTTATTTGATAATCTGAAGACACGAAAAATTTATTATTGCGGGACCGTTAGATCCAATCACAAAGGAATGCCAAAAAGGTTTGACGGAAAGATACAGAAACAAAAAAGGGGTGATATACGTGTTCAAGTAAAAAAAGATTTGATGGCTGTAGCTTGGAGAGACAAACGAGACGTACATTTACCAATAAACATGCCCAATCCACCTGCAAATAGTGATTTCTGTGATGAACATGGAAATGCTGTAAAGCCAGCCATTTTTCAGGACTACAATCGAAACGTGCAATTTGTAGGCAAGGGAGATCGAATGGCAAATAGCTATTTGATTAGTCAACGGACATGGAAGTGGACTAAAAAGGTGTTTTTTCACTTAATGGACGTGACAATATTGAATAGTTTCATCATTTCTAAATCACTGGGCGGCACTATGTTCATATTATCCAAAGATATTTCAAAAACTCGGGACTGCGAAGCGAGTTAATACAATGTTACAGATTTCGGATTGGGGATACTCAACCTGTGTGTGTGTGTGTGTATATATATATATATGAAAACAAATTCATTACTTTAGTCTTCAGCCAATAAAATATCTTCCTCTACTTCATCATGAATAATTATATCATCTTCTTTATTTATATTTTCAACTTCTTCATTGATAGCCTCTTATTGTCTAAATAACTCAGTCAAAATCAACCTATCATCTCTACCTATGAGAAAATTATCCTTATCCGACTTATTTCAAGTGGAGGTATTATAAACAACACACTAATAAACAGAAATCACTGAATATGCCACAGAAGTTTTTTGTAGAAAAAGTAACGTTAACTGAAACGTGGGATATAGAGCACCCCAAAGAGAAGGATTGACACAGTAGACAGCAGTGCTCCATCAAGATCAAGGCACAAACTGAAGCCTATCTACCTCAGATGAAAAGTCGTGAGTCACCATATACATCAGGCTTGCCAAACACATTTTATAGAGGAAAAAATTTTCCCATGGGACACTGTTTCCAATCCAGGGTTAAATATGTATAGTCATTTTCAATTTTCATAGTATGTGTGTGAAACTGCCATAGTTATGTATTTCTGAAAATGCTCTTGAGCTAGGTGGTTGTGTATTAATGGTATATTGAAAGGTTTGCAAATAGTTCAAATGTTGAACTTTAAGACTGCTCTGATGCTTTGCATAATAATTATTTGTGAATGATGGTACAGTTTGTGCATGTACTTAACACTTTTAGTTTTCTTCCATAAAAACCTGTACATGTAATAAAAGTTTTTTCTCTACTAAACTTAATAGTCCCTTCTAGAAGAATTTGCCTTTCTGCCACTTTTTCCATAAAAATGCCATGCCAATCTCCTATTAAGCGTAACCTTTTCTTCAGATTCCAGCTTTTGTTTTATCATTTCTGATTTAATTTGGACACTTTATGTCAGTAGTCTTTTCTCTATTCCCAACATAGTTGATTCTTATTTTCTCATTTTATTTACTTAATCATTATTTATTTTGATCATTATATAATTTTTCTAAATTTTGTTATTTCGTTGTTTTTCTTGAAATAATCTCCTTTCAGTTTCCCAATTTTTCTGCAACATTAACATGTCATTTTCACTTTTAATTCCCCTTTTCTTCAGTCTTATTATGCTAAGTTATCTCTTCAGTCATAATGTTATAATACCCTCTCAGTACTTGTCTGTTTACTTCCTCAAAATTCTCTGATTTAAATTATATGCTATTTCTCTCTTCTTACATACACTTTTCTGTATTCAGATCAGGTGTTAAGGACACAGCTATGAATGTGCCAGTAATATGCACAACAACAATCTCTATCCAGAGCATAAACTAATATCATTATATTTAAAAAATATTTTATTGTTCTTGTATTATTAGTTGGTACTATTTTACATTTTTTCTGTTATTAAAAAAATATTTTATCACTTTCTGTTTTGATTTGTATGTATTTTGTTAGCTGTAATTGACTTTCACAATCCATTAGTGTATGTATATATAAATGGTTATAATTGATCAACAAATGAATCAATAATAAAAATATTGTGATTGTTTAAAAACTTATCACTCCAGGTGTCACATGACTATGATGTTCTATGTACCCACAAGAACCCTAAAGATTCCTTCAAGCTAAATCTTCTGGAAGTATCTTGCTTGTCATTTTGAAGTGGTATGGACATTTAGAGATGTGATGTTGGGTATTTCAGTTGGAACTTCTGCTAGTATGGAAAAGTGAAGTCTTCCTCCACTGCAACAAAGGTAGGAAGATTTTGTTTCTTAGGAACAGAGCCCTGAAATCCTATTTCATTTTGGCTTCAGTTGAGTTGAGTGCAGGTTGTCACAGGCTAGGCATCTGATCAAACGGAATTCAGGACTCTCAAAATATGTTATAAGAAATGCTAAAATTTTAATTTTATGGCAAAATATTAATGTGATGTGAATTTACAAATGTGTTATTTAAATACTATGTAGAATATCTCTCTATATATTAAAGTTGTTGTCGATAACCTAATCAAGTGTATCCTCCCTATAACTAGAAAAAAATCTTTCGTCAATCGCCATAATCGAACCACCAAACTTACATTCTTAACGCATATGACAATGGCCACCAGCCAACTTGTGAAGAGTGAAGAACTCTTAGGTACTTCTGTTACCCAAATGGAAATTTGTATGATCCGAGTGCATTCTTTTGCCCTGTTTTAATGAAATTTATTAAATTATAACACCATTTTAATTATTGATTAAATAATAATTATTGTGATGAATCGAATATGTTGTTATTTATTTTGCATTAACTCTTTAGTTATATTTCATTAGAAATTTACTTTTGTTGGTTTGTAGTATTTTGCTATCAGTCTTGGAATATCATCTCTCGACGGTTGTCTTATGTTCGTTTTTAGTTGGCAATTCCTTGTAGTTGTTTATTGTTCTTTGTCACTCTTTCTTTGTTCATAACTGTTTGTTCTTTATTTTTGTTTATGGTTTTGGTTCTTTTGTAGGTTTATGATTATTCTTTGCGTTTCACCTCTAGATGTTTTACTTTTTTACTTTCTCCATACGTAGTAATGGGAAAGTATTGTATTCATGAAAAAAATCGACTTCGAGATTTCAACGGAAATACATGTTTTGAGGTTCCTAGAACACGTTTAGACTATTTTCGGAATGATGTCTGTGTGTGTGTATGTTATTGTGGGCGCTCTAACTCAAAAAGTACATGCCATATCGTTACCAAACTTCATATATAACACTTTAACATGAGCACAAAGAATTGATTAGTTTTTCGACAATAACAGGTAACCGGAAGTCGAGGTTTATTCGAAACCCGATTCGGTTTTTGCGATATTTCTTCGTTAAAACATCATTATTGTATATACAATTCTATACAAAGGTTATAGAGAATGTAATTTCCTACAGTTTTCATTTGAAATAATTTTCTATAGGAGTGATTGTTTAGGAGTTATTTATAAATAACCGGTTTTTCGGTTTCCGTTAAATATCTTAAAAACATCGTTATTGGTAATCTTCGTAAGGACCAAAGTTGTAGAGAATAATATTTCTTCCAAGTTTTGTTTGAAACAAATTTTCGTAGAACCATCCATTTCGGATATATTTCTCTTTATCTTAATACCAGTATACAGCGCCAACACCATGTAGCGGTGAATTCTGTAAACATTCAAAATATACGTAATTTACGGCAACAAGGACGTGTCTTCTTTTACGATACGAAATAATAATTTTGCCTCGTAATATTATTCATAATAATTTAAATATCTATACCCCAAATATGGAGAAAGTCATGTGCTGGCCACATCAGATTTTATAATTCATGTGTCTTCCGTCTCGTGTTCTCTATCGCCGCCTATATGACTGAATCAATGCAAAATACGGAAATTCAGACTGATACGTACAAATGTACACCGTTTACATTGTTATCCTTCTTTAATTAAACCAGGGTGCTCAACTAATAAAGAATGATCATTCAGTTATATTAAAATTTATTAATGGCACGCGAGGCCATATATTGACATGAATTTGGCACGCCACTTGTGCAAACCCTTCCCTAGACTCTTAATTTCCCACTGTAGAAGCCAGGTCGCTTACTTATGTGCAAGAAATTAATTCACATTATTGTCTCCGCCCTCCTAATTCTGCCGCTATAGGTGGTCTCCTGGTTTACGTAAAGGTTGAACCTGCCTTTCTCCAGGAGCCTCGACTTTCCGAGCGTTTTTGGCCAGAGCTTGTGGAATAGTTCCTATGAGCCTCTCGTCGCGTTCCGGAAATGGAACAGGTATAGGAACATTTTATCGGGTACGTCACAATGGCTCGGGCACGTTTACCTGGGTTGGTTCTAGCTAGCGATAGTTATTCTACCCACTGAAAATCAACCTTCGCACATGCGCCGCGAGCGTCTTTTTTTAGCCGCCATCTTAGCCAGTCAGTCAAACTTTGCCTTCCTAGACGGGCGGACGTGTTCTTTCTCTATAGTTCCGATAAAGTACACCTTTTTCGGAAGTGACGGATTTTTGTATTCCTGAGGATAAATTCATAATCTGGGACCTCATCAGCGGACCTTAGTGTTTACTGGAAAAGTGTTTGTGAGCAGAAGTTGCCAGATTCGTACCCCGTTGGAATCATCAAAGGTAAGAGGTTATTTCATCTAAATTCTCCTAAAGTTGCATGACTTCATTTCATTTTAAACGTTTTCATGGTGCTGTGGATTAGATCCCTTTATTCAATGGATGGGAATTATAATGTAGTGTAGAAATTTATATTTTCGTCGAAGTTAAATGTGTCACATTTCAACGGGAAGGGAGAAGCAATTAAGCGATCTGTTTTTCAGCTTCGCAGTCCCATTCATGTAAATATTCTGATGCCTCCTTCCAGGTTTTACACCAGAGCTTCCCAACGCGGTGTAGAGAATAATATTTTTTCCAAGTTTTGTTTGAAACAAATTTTCGTAGACCATCCATTTCGAAGATATTTTGCTTTTTCTAGTATACAGCGCCACCTCTATTTAGCGGTGAATTCTTTAAACATATTCAAAATATACCTAATTTATGCAATAAGGACGACTGTATTCTTTTACGATACGAAATAATAATTTTGCCTTATAATTCCATTCATAATAATTTATATATCTATACCCCAAATATGGAGAAAGTCGTGTTGGTCACAGATTTTTTTACTTTCTCCATACGTAGTAATGGAAAAGTATTGTGATCATGAAAAAAATCGACTTCGAGATTTCAATGGAAATACACGTTTTGAGGTCCCTAGAGCACGTTTAGACTATTTTCGGAATGATGTATGTGTGCGCGCGTGTGTGTATGTGATTGTGGGCGCTCTAACTCAAAAAGTACTTGCCATATCGTTACCAAATTTCATATATAACACTTTAGCATGTGCACAAAGAACTGATTAGTTTTTGGACAATAACAGTTAACCGGAAGTCGAGGTTTATTCCAAACCCGATTTGGTTTTTGCGATATTTCTCCGTTAAAACATCATTATTGTATATATAATTCTATACAAAGGTTATAGAGAATGTAATTTCCTACAACTTTCATTTGAAACAATTTTACATAGCAGTTATTGTTTAGGAATTATTTATAAAAAGTAATCGGTGTTTTCGGTTTTCATCAAATATCTCCTTAAAAACATCGTTATTGGTAATCTTCGTAAGGACCAAAGTTGTAGAGAATAATATTTCTTCCAAGCTTTGTTTGAAACAAATTTTCGTAGAACGATCCATTTCGGAGATATTTTACTTTTTCTTAATTTCCAGTATACAGCACCAACACCATGTAGCGGTGAATTCTGTAAACATATTCAAAATATACGTAATTTACAACAATAAGGAGGACTGTATTCTTTTACGATACGAAATAACAATTTTGCCTTATAATGCTAATCATAAAAATTTAAATAACTATACCCCAAATGTGTAGAAATTCATGTGTTGGCCACATCAGATTTTGTATATTGACATCACATTTACATATATTCTCTGCAAGCCACCAGAAGCATGCGACTTGTGTATTTCTGTTCCAGAATGATGATCAGCATTATCAATTTCTTTTTGAATTACGAGAGTTTTGATTATTAGTCGAATGCCTTTATTTGCTCTTGGCATATTGGTTTTGCTTGTTGTCATTGTATATATTGACATTATATTTACATAACGTATTTACTCGCGTAATTACCTCCATTGCGTAATTGCCCTACCCCGATTTTTGAGGAGGAAATAGAAGATTAGTTTTTGTACCACATAATTGCCTCTCCTTCATTTTGACGCAGTGGTTATCATTGTTTATGCTGCAGTCTCTCTTTTGCTTCTACGCTCCCAGCAGTTTGGTGGCTTGATCTGATTCCGTGCCCAACTTCTGATTTTAAAATGTTGTAGCTATTGGAACCACCAATAGCATTTTCTTAGCTATGTATTGTTTATGAATAGAATTGGAAAAATACCTCCAAATCACCGTAAAGGCGGTACTTCTGTACCTTGGCCTGTAAGTACCGCCTTTACGGTGATTTGGAGGTATTTTTCCAATTCTATTCATTGTCTTCACCGTGTCTCGAGAGTTCTTCATTTTATTTAATGTATTGTTTATGCTCAGTATCCCTTCCACTTTTCCTCCCCATCTCAATAGACTGATGAATGAATCTGATTCTGTGCTGAAATAGTCTTTACCTGCCTTTGTAGTAGATCAAATCACCAGGTTGTCAACTTATTGTGTCTGAAACAACACGTACAAAAGGAACATAGCAGCTTAGTAAGTAGCATTGTCATGCATTGTGTAGGTTATGCATTTAAGGAAAAAGTCTTTGTAGTGGGTGAAAATATGACATTGACATGGATAAATATAATAATTACACGGCATACTGTAAACTATGCGTTGTATTGTTTTCTGCAAAAAATGGAGTAACAGGCAGGGGCATAACTACAATTTTGAGGCCCCCATGCATCAAGTTTTTGGGGCCTTCATTTATATAAAAAATTATGAAATTATTATATCGTTTTGATTTTAATCGATTTTGATTATGGATGAAATTAATGAATTTTGATGTTTTTCAACGTTATTTACAACCCGAAAGTTTACTAAGTGCTATTTGGAGCATGAATATTGTATGCAAAACCTAAAACCCTCAGAGATGGCAATCCTAGTGATGCACATAAGCTGAAACACTTCACACTCCAGTCATCTACATAGGGGATCTCCCTCATGCGGATGTGGAGTGTTTTCTCATAGCATCTCCTCGGTAAACATTATAAGGATAGGACCATAAAAGTCCAAACACTTGAGATGGGTATTTTCGTCTTCATTTCGAGCGATGAAATCTTTCATTCTCGTAAGGATATTACTATGAATACCTTGCGGCAGATGATGGGAATATTTCTAAGTATTTTTGTGGGACGCCAAAAATCTTGGGGCCCCCATGCACTGCGTGGGCCTGCACCCCCAAGTTATGCACCTGGTAACAGAGCAGCAGCACAAGAATTTTCAGTTAATCCCAATCAAGTGAGATATTGGAGGAAAGACATTATCAGTTTTTGATAAAATAAATAGTGCTCTCATGTATAAGTTTGTACAGCGGAAAAATACCAGTAAATATTTTTAAATTCCATTATTGCTAGACTTTATTCTTATATGACCTGCATAATTGCCCCACTCATGTTTTAATGTAAGAAAAATTGTGCAAAAAAGTGGGGCAGTTATGCAAGTAAATACAGTATATTCCCAGCAAGCCACCAGAAGGGTGTGACTTGAATATTTCTGTTCCTGAACAACGATTTACATTATAAACTAACTGGCTTCCCACTGCATAGATTAAAATTAAAAAGTAGGAGTGATCATTATATTACTTTGGAACTTGAGCCTCAATGATGGCCTGTGCAATGGCACCCCTTTAAAGGTTGTTCAGCTATACCAAAACATCATATGTGCACAAATTTTAATAGGCACAAAATCTAGAATTTTTTATTTATTCTACACATAAAATTACTATGGATGAAACTTCAAATCTTCCATTCATGTTACAAGGATGTTAATTTCCAATTCTTCTGGCATTTGGGATGACGATAAATAAATCCCATGGACAAGGGTTTGACAACATTGGGTTTTATGTTAATCAACCCTTATTCAGTCATGGACAGTTATATGATGCTTTATCTTGTTGCTGTAACCCAAATCACAGTAAAATGTGAAATAAACTATTTGGGAAAAATATAGTCTGGGAAGAATTTTTATGAAAAGCAGCAACAACACTGATTTCTATCAACGATTGAGCAAAGGCTTGATTTCGCATTGGATACAAATTTTACAGAGTCCCTTTCATGTATCATTTGTTGTTGCCATTATATATAGTTTTATAGAAAACATTCAACAAAGCCCGAGGGCTGTGAGGGCTGAGCGACTAGAAAACAAAGTACCATATTTGATCGAATATAGCCCCCCTACCCATCTTTTCTCACACAAATCTATAATAGAAAATATTTTAATACCCTGAAAGGACATGATTACACATACAAGAACATTGTATTGTGGCAGGTGAAACAAAGTTGGCATCGCTTAGTTGGCACATCCTTAGTATTTCATTTTCTGCAGGAATGGTCATAATTGAAGGTTGAAGTCTGAACACATCTTAACACTGAAAATTTATTAATGAAATTATTTAAAGGAACAAAATGCAATTCAAAATGATGAACACTAACTACATATTCCTGCAATACATAAGAACAACACAATCTACAACATATCTGCTACATCAAAAATGCTCTCATCTGATGAGCTTGTTTCATCTTCTCCCATGTACTCCTCATCCTCTGAGTTCATCCACACCATGTCATCCTCCGTGCCATCTAAGGAATTGGAGACACAACACTTTTTAAAACTTTTCAATATCACTGTCTCAGAAATGGCATTCCATGCACTCAATACCCAATTGGCCATCAGAGTAAGGGAAGGACACTTCACTTTACCGGAATGGGTATATTCTTTTTTACCATTCTTCATCCAGTCAGCATAAATAGCTTTTAATCTGTCTTTAAAGGGTTTATTTATGGACATACCAAATGGCTGCAGTAGGATGGTCATTCCTCCAGGGATGATGGCAAGATCGGAATTTCCCATTCTAATTACTTGCTTCACAACCTCAGAAACATGTCCCCTGAATGAATCAAGAATAAGCAATGATGGAAAATTACGCAGAGCTCCAGGTCTCCTGTCAGACCACTTTCACCCAGTCTTTCACTAGTTCTTTGGTCATCCACCCTTTTTCTTGAGCTCTGATGTGGATTCCAGGAGGGAATTTTTCTTTGGGGAGTGTTTTCCTTGTAAGCGTAACATATGGGGGGAGCTTCCTGCCATCAGCTGTTACAGCTAGCATACAGGTAATGTGATTCTTCTCATTCCAAGTTGTTTTTATGAGGACTGATTTCGCCTCCTTCTCTTGAACAGCCATTGCACTGGGCATATCCATGTAAATTGGCGTTTGATCGGCATTCCCCATTTGTCCAAGCTGGTTATTCTGCCTAAGTTGCAAATGAATGATATAGCGCTGGTAGGCCATCAATTTCTCTTCGTAGTATGCTGGAAGGTGCTGAGCAAGTGTTGTTCGCCGACGGAGGGAAAATCTGTTCCTCTTCATCATTCGGCGTAACCAGGGCCGGCTCTAGTTACATGGCGCCCCGATGCAAAGTCATTTGGAAGCACCCCCATCCCCATATTTATCCGAAATAGGAGAAGAAATTCATATTTTCATATTGATATATATAATTGATTTCTGTTTTATAACCAAATAATGGTAGATTAAAAAATTAATATAATAAAAAGTTTGATGATTAAAAAGTTATTTTCATTTTTAAATACATGGCTTTTATCTTTATAAGTTATTTTTGAGAAACAAAACAGTCATCTGTACATATACGTAAATGGAACAACAAAAATTCAACAGGAAATATAAATTAGGACATTGAAACCGGTTTCATTGAATCAACGTTGAATTTTTCATGCTTTCATGCTAGAAAACTTGTCGATTAATTTATCGAAGCTCAACTTTTCACATGCATCATTTTCAATAGCTATCATAGATAGTCCTACCAAATGCTCTTGTGGCATGATTGAGCATAAATAATTTTTTATTATCTTAAGCCTAGAAAAAGACCTTTCCCCACTTGCCACTGATACAGTTAGAGTTAATAAAATTCTCAACGAAACAATTAAATTATGAAAGATAGATTAAGCAGAGTTTAATTGCTCATTTTTTTATTTTGCTGAAGTTGTAGAGAAAATTAAATGCGTCACTGCGGTTTTTAATAGGCCATACGTATCTTGCAACGAATTAGATAGAGCATCTGAAATTGCATTGAAAATTTTATTCTAAACTTCTGCTCAGTGCTCAATGGTATTTCATCTACACTTTCGTAATCAAATTGCCAATCCTTTTGCCTCTTCCAGCAATTTTTTAAATCCCTCGTCTGTGCGATTCTCTTTAACATGTACTGTTAATTTTTCTATGGATTCCACGGAACACTGAATATTCTGGTCGATGCTTTGAAGCATTTTGCTTACTATATTTACTGTATTTAGAATGTCATGTCACAACACTAATGAACACAAAAATTGATGCTCTTGAATTTTAGAAGACAAAACCCGGGCCTAATATTTTCTAACATTATCTCGTTATTTAATTTTTGCGGCATCATTGTTCGCTAAATTTAAGGTATGAGTTGAACACGGAACAAAAAATTCTCTGGGGTTCAGATCACGAATTTGTTTTTGCACGCCGTTTTTTTGGCTTGCATACTCGTATTTGCTAAATTGCCATATCCATGGTCACGTAAATTTTTTACCTCTAATTGAAAACTTTGCAGCTTTCGTACTAAATATTTGGGTAATCCTTCTATGGTTCCGTCGAAAACTTCAACAAAACCTAAGAAATATTCATCATTGCTAATAAATTTCAGAATGTCAGCTGTTGCTTCCAGGTTAACATTAACAAAACATGCTGTATTCATCATCGCCACTGATATCAGGCGTACAATAGTAGAATTATAGAGATATTAGCTTTTTTAATTTGTGCTGAAATGAAATGTATTTTGAAATCAAATTTACAATTTCATTTTGTATATTTGTACCCAAAAAATTTACCATATTATTTTGCTTCAAAGGTCTTTGCACGTGGTTTTTCATCACCATGTCATACTTCAAAAAATTGCTACTGTTTCGTTCAAACAACTTATATGACAAGTCTCGAAGGGCTAAACATTGTGTGCCTAGGTGTTTAATAATTTCAGTTATCCTTTCCGTAATGGGATGCCAGTGATGCTTCTCAAACATTTTCTCTGTTTCACAGTCAATTGTATACTTTAAATCTAAATTTCTTTTAAGATAAAACCATTTTCTAAAATTTGTCAAGTGAGCAGAGGAAATTTCGTAAGTGCTTAACGTCTTTGACAAGTTTTACCTGTTAGAATAGCCTTAAAAAATTATTTGACTAATAGTATTCTTATTTCCCATAGAAAAGGTTACAATGAAAACAAAATGTGCATTTGTTCATGACAGAATATACAAGTCAATGACTTGGTATTGTTACCTTGTTAATAAGTTTCCGAAAATAATAATTACTGATATATTTTCTGCCACTTTCATCTGCCGGAAATGAGAAATTCTTAATCTGTTCAGGACCTAGCTCAATAATAATTTTTTAAATTTTATCCTCAATTTTAGGTCAAGTTTCTGAATCGCTTGGAGTAAACTGAGAACGATTATCGCTGGCAAATAAATGTCTTGCCTCGTACTAAAACTTCAAACTTTGATCAAAGCTATTAAGTCAGGAACCATCTTCCTTATATTATTCTGACTCTTCATTTTCTAATTTAGAAACAGGAGTTTCACTAGCAGATTTAAAATATTTATTTAATCCGCCTTTCCGTTTTTCTATTTCTAATTCTTTCACAGCTTTTCTTTTTTTATTTTAAAACCGGACAGTTTATTTTTCTTATCCATTGATGCTAACAATAATAAATGCTGGGTTTTAAAATAAAACTTCTATAATCTGCAACAAAAAGGAAACCACAAATTTTTAACATCAACTTAACATTAATCCAAAACCCTAATGAGCATTTCAGTTTGTGTAGTCAAAATATTCCAACTACTATTATTTTCTTAGAGAAACTTTGATAACTTTTATGAAAAATAAAGTTTTACAATACCTAATATGATAGGAGATGAAAAGACTGATTTTTTTTAATCCAAACACTACAGATCAATTGCAAAAAAGGAACTATAAATCACCGTTCCAATGTGCACTCCAATACACCCAACATGCTACAGACAGACTAGAATCTTTTTGTTAAAGTCAAAAAAAATCGCAAGTCAAGCTTACCTTAATGATTTCATTGTGAATCAAAAGCACAAACATCACAGATAAGGTAGAACTGGTTGACCAAGCCATCTGATCTTATTAAGAAGCTTAACCGATAGATCGGGCCAGTGACAGTTTTCATAGATGCAGCATGGGCCGATAGGTCGGCTAGCAGTTAAAGGGTTAATGTATAACCTGTAACATATTTGTGCATAGGAAGCATGAAACTCGCTACATATGGGATTAAAAGTCCACAATGCATCATTCGAAGATTTCCTTCGTATTTCGCGTATTTCTTTCGATTTGCTAGCACTGTCAGATACGGTTTTTAAAAGAAAACAAAACTTTGATTATTTATCCATTGCTACAGCTTAGGTTAAGCTCTTTGCCCACCCTGCCATCTGCCGACCCTCTTTATTGTGGAATAAATCTTTCACATGTTATTCTACAAATTATCCTCTGTATATCAATAAATTGATATGAAATGAATGCAAGGACCGAATGGAAGATGAATGGCAGTTAGCAGGGTAGCGCCCCTACATCCTGCTGACTCCTTCGGTCGGCCACCTCCAATAAGCATCTTACCCACACTAAAGTGATGCAACCCCGTACCTCGAGGGTTCGGGGGCAGAATTTGCGACGAAGATTTGCTGCTCTGGCATTTCCAACTTTCACTTTCTGCATTAACGCATGGGTTCGAAAAGATCGGCGAGGGACACGCATCGTCAATCCAGCTTATATTTGATGGTGCCCCTGGCATGTTGGTGCACGGGTGCCTTGCATCCATTGCGTCCCGGGCTGGCGCAGCCTTTCTGAAATCAACCACCCTGGGTGCAAAGAGGGCATCGCATAAAGGTGCCAACTTTCGTAGAACGCCTTCCCATCAAGGTAGAGGGTGGGCACAAAGTAACTGAACATGTTTTTACTTGTATATCTCGCAAGCGAAACCTACAACAAAATAGTATCTTCTCTTAAGTAAAACCCACAAGGAAACTCACTCAACACTCTACAATAATGTATCGATTCAAAGTGAAAATGGGGAACCGCCAAAAATCTTTTGAGCACCCCTTGATTATCAGCACCCTGATGCCTTGCTTACCTCGCTTACCACCTAGAGCCAGCCCTGGGTGCAACCACCCTGAACTGGCCTTGAATTCTGCTCTCCGAATTTTCATCTCATCTGCGATCTTCAAGGCTTCTGTGCAGATCATCTCGCGGGACACTGCCAATGCATCCACTTGTGATTGGTGCACAAAACTCACGATGCATTGTTGCAATTCTTCGAATCTGCCGCGAGTAGGACCCCTAAATGCACGTCGTGATTTGGAGCAATTCTGAAGTCGTGGAAGTTGCGTACGCCAAAGTCGGACACTTTTCCTGTCGACATCATATTTCTGTGCCGCCACATGATTACCATTTTCAACTGCATACAGTTCTACAGCGATATTGAAGTCGGCATCATAGCTCCTTCTCTGGTGCTTATTTATTTGCGTCACTGTTGACCCTTTTCTTTCGACTGAGTCCATTATGCTCATACTCTTATTACAGCAAACTACTTCTTGATCGAGTACCTGATGGAGGCTAATGTAACACCGAGTAAGGCACCGTCTTTGCTACATTCAAATAGGTAACAGTGCTGCCAACTAAATCTGGTCGGTCAAATATGGTAATGACAGCGCCAAGAAACTTCTAATCAAAGTCATTCATGTTTGCAGCAACTTGGATAAAATCTATTGCAGATGAAATAAGCATTTATTGTGTCTTAAGCAATATAACATGTTATGGTTTCCAATGGGGAATAATAGCATTTTAATTTAATATGCAAATTCTGAAAGATAATTATAAAGCATGTTTGTCATTTATAAATTATACATTAGAGCTAGATATGGAAAAAAATTTGAATCTGTGTGTTGGATGAATTCGCCAAGCAGAGCGTGGCATGGGGTCGGGATCCGAAGACACCAAGGGCAGAGCCCCTAGTATGTTATATTCTTAAGATTATTCCCCTTCCATTGAAGCACACATAGTTCAAACTATAATTAATTATACAGTGAAAACTTTGTATATCAAAACAGAAGGGACCAAATATGCTGGAATTTTGATATATACAGGAGGTTCACAATAAAGAGGCTCACGACAAATATATCTAGTAGTTTATAATCACAAAACTAAGGCATTAGCTGACAATGAAAAGTAATGTTATTGTGTCATCATATCAGCATATTTATTTATAATAAAACAATCAAAAGTAAACAAACATGAAATCATTGTTCTTGTCAAAATTAGGACTTCATACTTAAGTATATTATCTCAAAAATCATAATTAAATTTCACTAACTGCTTATTTATTTTTCTGTAAAAGTAACTTACCGTATCTGCCCGAATAGAAGCTGACCCCCCAAAAATTTCCACAATTTTTTGGCAAAAATGTAAATTTCATAGATTTTATGCTGAAGTGTGCCGGGCATTCATGCACATCTTAGAATACATTATTCGAGATTTAAGAAATGTGTGGGAAATGGTTTGTTGACATTTTGAAATATTACTCCAATTAATAATTTTGCGTTGCTGAATAATGTTCCACATTCAGTGGCAATAACTTTATTCATCTTCATTTTCACAAAAGGTCAAATATAGTAACAGCGATCTCGCCAAGATATTTTTTTCATCCAAGTGTATTTCCAATGAAATTAGCATTTACATTGCCTTAAGAAATTGCGTTTTTATAATTATACACGTTCCATGTAATGTTTTACCGAAATTCAAGCAGTTGAGCGTTCAAAACCGTCAACACATTTTGCGTGATCATCAATTTATGCAAGCAATCTCGCCAAGATATTTTTATATATATTCATTGTAGGTCAAATATTTACTTTACGAAAAATATAGTAGTATCATTTTAACGCGAAGGCAATGAGAGACTTCGAGATTTAACCATAACCCAAATTTTCCTCGGACTCGCATTTAAGCCGAGGGGTGATTTTTTAATGATAAATTTTGACAAAAAACATCGGCTTGTATTCGGGCAGATACGGTAATATCTTTTTCTTTCATTAGCCTTGGGAATTATGTCAAAATTATATTTTCAATTTTGTTAACTTAAACTAGATTATTGGTTTTATAGACTTTAATATTTGTAAAACAAACTTTATAATAATTTTGGACTTTTTGCACCTCAGAATTTTTTGGCAGTGACACTAACACTTCCTCCTCACCATCTCCAATCTCCTCTTGTTCCAACTTCCTTATCTTTGATCTCCACTTGTTCCTCAAATTCATCTGTTGGAGTACAATTAAGAAGAGCTTTATCAGCTGTTACTAACAAGATAATGCCTGAACCTTTTATTAATTTATTAATTCACCTTAAGGTCCATCATCTTCATCTTTATTTTCTTGCACCTTCTTGGTAAACCCATCCTTTGAAAACATTTAGAGATTGCAGTCCATTTAACAGTGTCTTCAGATAAACAACCTCTGCATAGCCTTCCATAATTATCTACCTTTGACATTTCAAGGCATGAATCCATATTACTTAACTTGTAGGGTGTTAACTGATGCCTGTGTATCTCCTCAACTTGAGAAATTATCATGTGGCCCAATGTTTCTATTTACTAGTGCAATTTGCTGAGGAAAACACTATCTTCACACGTTGTAATCTGATGCTTTCACATTTTTGAGCATTAAAAAAAAATAATTTGTTTTTGTGCACCACCATTAGATTGTTGCCATAACACATTACCTGGTGAAGTTTTTATGCTAAAAAATGGTTAAAACTTTATTTACAGTTTTAAATTCTCATGTAATCCTTGAGTAAGTTCCGATGTAATATCTAATCTGGCCCACTGAGGCACTTGTGACTTCTTTTACAGCTCGCCAAAGCATTAAAATATTTGAATGCGGCTTGCCATGTAAAAAGGTTACATGTCCATGGTTTATGTGCTCCATGAATTTTTAAAATTACTATGTACACGGAAATGTTTAGTATTTTAAAGCACCTAGGTGTTTTTTGAAGTTGCCAATTGTAAGTGGGTTTAATTTTTCACTCTCATCTGATTTAGTACATGGATGGTTAACTGCTTTTTACTCACTTTTCCATGTGAAGTAAAATTCCCCTCTTTGTAAGCGCATGAAGTCACTGATGCTTCATCTCTACAAATCTTAAAGAATGCTAAATTGCAATGTATTTTGGATTACTCAAGCATTCACATGGCTACAGCCCTGCAATCCTCTGAGAAACACTTTATTTAAACCCCTTCTAAAAGGGTTTAGGAATATGTGAAGGTGAATATTTTTTATAAATAATGTTAAATTTTTGTCATGGTAGCATATTGATGACATGATGCATAGAGGTTTATGGAAACATAGATATTACAAAATGAAGAGTCTTCGCTGTACAATTACAGTAAGTCAGGAAGGCATGCACCCAGGATTTTCTCTTGGGAGGACTGAATTCTAATAAAAATATTCCACGAAACATTTGAACAATTTGGGGTCCCCTCAACTACAGGAAGGAGCAGAGGCTCCTCCTGAGTACCTACATATCTGGTTAATACAAACTCGTAAAGTTTAAGGTTCTTAATTCAGAAAATTTAGAGTTTGGGGGTCTAAGCCTATCAGCACCTCTCCCCCCTGGTTGTGCACCTCAAGTCAAGTCGATACCAAGGCAATATTACAAAATATGGAGGTTTACTACATGTAGAGGTTCACTACTTACAGGTTTTACTGTAATGTCAATGTGCAATTTTACATAGTGATGACTTATTAGATAAAATTCCTTAATGGGTAAAATCTTGTGTAAAGTTCACTTCATTGAAATAGCATAGAAAATATTATTAACTTGAGAGATAGAGCTTAAAAGATTTTATCTATTTTGATAAGCTGTTAATACTGCCAAAAGAATCTTTTCAAAATGAGGTTATTGCTAAGTATATATAAAATTTATTATACTTGGTTTTATGTAAAAACTGATTATACCAGGGGTGAGATTTACAAATTATAGCAAATAATTAGGCATTAGTATTTACCAGTGTTTTAGCAGGCTGCATTAGAGTCTACCTCAGAAATTACTTGAGAGACTGTGAGGGATCTTATTAGTGAAAAATTGATGATATACACAAATATAGTAAACTTCTGAAGGTTGTATTTCCAATATTTTTAACAAACAATTATGAAATTATCAGCCTTAAATTCCATCGCTTGCTTTCATAATGGCTTGGGAGGCTGCTTTAAATGTCCTTGTGTGACCTCGAACACCCAACTGGCCTTGGTTTTCACACCCCTGACCTCTACTATCGTTTTATGAACTAGGTCAGGCGTCTCGAAACTGTGGCCCACAACTTCATTTAATGTGGCCCTCGAGCCTGTAATAAGTCTGCCATTTTTTACTAGTTATACCAATCAAGCGGTGTTGGAAAATGTTATGCGTAATGTAACAAAATAATGAAATGATTTTTGAATAATTTAACAATAAATGCTAACAAAATTTTCATAATAACTGTAACAAAAAAATGTAACGAAAACAAAAAAGCATTATTTATGTATTTTATATTATCTCAGTTTAGGTTAATTTATTATTACATATTTTTACTTTAAGTAATTTTCATTCCAGGAATATAACTGAGTATTTTCTACTTTATAAAATAGTTGTGCTCCATTTATTTCTGATTTAGATTCATATTTGCTTAAAAAAATAAAAGTTAGATTGGATATGTCGAAAAATTTTGCAGAAAAATCTTATTTACCCAATTCACTAAACCACCTTTTAATATGAAAATGGTATACATTTACATATTGTGTGCCTATGCTTTCAAAAAGGTTTTTATGTTGATACTGATTATATGGTTGGACAATATGAGTTCTCTCGAGGTAAAACATTCTGGAGGTAAACTAGTCCCCCAATTGGATCTACCTTGAATAAAACATTTGTTGACGGTAAATTATGCATAGGTACTTGGAATGTAAAAACCATGAGGAAGACAGGAAAGCTAGAGTACCTGAAAGAAGAAATAGGATTGACATCATAGGGCTGAGCGAAGCTAGATGGGAAGGAGAAGGGCAGTTCCACTTGGAAGAATTCATGGTAGTTTACTCTGGAGGAAATAGTAGGACAAGGGGAGTCGCTCTCTTACTTGGGAAAGATATGATGAAGAGTGTAACAAAAATAATACCAACAGATGATAGGTTGATGGCAATAAAGCTAAAAGCAGTTCCAGTGGACATGTTGATAATCCAGGTATATATGCCAACGTCCGATCATGAAGAAGAAGAAATTGAGGAGATGTATGAACGAATTAATGACATTTACAAAGAAGACAGAAGAGGAAAGGTAAACTGCATAATAATGGGAGATTGGAACAGCGTTGTTGGAAAAGAACAAGAAGAAAATGTTGTCGGACAATACGGACTTGGGAAAAGAAACCGAGGATGAGAAAAACTGGTAGAATTCTGCATTAATAACCATCTAGTAGTGACTGACTAATACATGATTCAAAAATCATAAACAAAGTTTATATACATGGAAAAGCCCAGGAGAGAGAATGCGATGCCAAATAGATTACATCCTAGTAAAAGATTTAGGAACAGCATAAAGAATGCTAAGACATTATCAGGAGCAGACATTGATTCAGATCACATTCTTCTAATAGTCAATGTAACTACAAAGCTTAAGCAAATAAGGAAAACGAGAAGAGAAAGACAGACTTAGGACCTAGAAAACTGAAGGAAAAGCAGGATGCATACATCACGAAATTGGAAGATCACCTTAGATGCACAGAAAACAAACCGAAGACCATGAAAACAGAATGGGAGGAAATTAAAAACAGTATCAAAGATACCTTGAATAAAGAGATTGGAAAGCAAGAGAAGAAAATCAGAAAACCATGGATCACTAAGGAAATGCTGGAGAAAATGGATGAGAGAAGAAAATGGAAAAACATTAAAAGTGAAGTAGGTAGAGCCAACTATAGATGCAGAGACAATGAGTTGAGAAGGGTAACAGATAAAGCTAGAGAAATTTGGATAAAAGAAAAATGTGAGGAAATACAACAGAAGGAGAAGTTAGGACGGTACGATGTGATGTACGCTAGGGCACTGGAGTTAGAAGATAAGAAGCCTAATGGGATTCGTGTTAAAGGAATTATTAATACAGATGGAAAAATAGATGCAGAACCAAAGGATGTAGCACAGGTATGGGAAGAATACATTAAGGAACTATGCAGCAAATAGGCAGGACTGACACAAATAGAACTGGAAGAAGAGAATATCATTGGTGAAGACAACATGGGACCAAGTATTATGAAAAGCGAAGTAGAAGAGGCGATGCTGGAACTGAAGAAAGGACAAGCTATAGGCAGAGTTAGAAAACCAGCAGTGTTACTTAAAATCATGGGATCGGAAGGACTAAAAGTGATTACGAAACTAATTAACAAGATTTACGACTCTGGAGAGTGGCTTCAGGATTTCTCAGAGTAACAATGATTTCTCTGAAGAAGAAGTCAAAGTATAAAGACTACCAAACGATAAGCTCACTGTCACACACTTCGAAGATCATCACGAGGATTCATAATAAAAGGCTAGGAAAAAAGGCAGAAGAAATGCTAGGGGAAACGGAGATGCTCTCGGTATAGTGGGAATCATATCAGAAAGGGCAATAGAGTACAGCCAAGATTGCTGCATATGTTTCGTCGACTGGCAGAAGGCCTTTGTTAGAGTAAATTTGGTACTGCTGATGAGGATATTAAAGGATATAGGTGTAGACTGGAAAGACAGGAGACTGATGAGGAATCTATACATGAATCAAGTGATAAAGGTCAGGTTAGAGAATGCGGACACCAGCAGAGTAAATATCGGTAGAGGAGTAAGACAGGTCTGTTGTCTATCGCCGATCCTATTCAATATACTTTATGGAGAGAGGGTAATGCAGGAAGCATTAGAAGACGGGTGATTTCAAAACTTGGTAGCATCATAATGAGAGAAGCAAAATGTACCGATGAAATCAGGACTAGAATAACAAAAGCAAAAGCTGCTTTCAGAAGGAAGAAACTCCTACAAACGGGGAATATAAAGGAGGGTATCTGCAAGAAGTAGATAAATTTCTATGTATGTAGTATAGTTATGCATGGGACAGAAACATGGACGCTAAGGAAAAATTATATTAAATACTTGGAAAGCTTCAAAATGTGGACATGGAGAAGAATTCTGAAGATAAAATGGACAGGTAGGGTGAAAAATGAGGATGTACTACAAAGAATAGGAGAGGAGTGAACGATTATATAGACTATCAGAGAGAGGAAGGCAAACTGGATTGGACATTACCTGAGGAGAGAGAGAGAGCATGACTGAAGACTTGTTGGAAGGATAACTAAATGGAAAAGGAGAAAGAGGTAGGAAAAGGTTTCAGCTGATAGACGACTTGAAAGGGAAAGGGAGCTATCAAGACACGAAGAAGACTATGGAAAATAAGACTATATGGAAAACCAGGTTTAACCATGAATAGTCACGGGCCTGTCTATGGACAGACTACCTATGATGATGATGATGACTCTTGCTCGTTAGCATAAAATTTATTGACCATTTGGCCCACTTGTAAAAATGTTTGGAAACCCCTGAACCAGATAGTTGATACTGCTGATCATCCAGCTCACTTTATAAAATTTCCTGGTGAATGGCAGGTTAAACCCAAATGATACAGAAATTTCTTATATTTTCTCTGAAAGAACTTAAAAATTTCTTTTCCATCAGCAGATAACTCAAATTCTTGTCTTTTTTATTTTACTAGTTGCTTTTCAAAAAGAAACCTCACCCTGCAGATATTTTACTTACCTTGCCATTTGTCACATTTTTATCTTTTTTTCTTAAAAGAGAAATGTGCTAATGTGGTCACTCTGTCTGTCACTGGACAAACAACTTTTTTAAAAGATTAAAAAAATGTAGCCTAAATGCGTATTTCGGAATCAACAATTCCATCATTAGTAGGCCGATCAAAAAAGACAAAGAATAACGAGTCAGTGAGAGTATATAGATGTATACATGGAGTGAAATAAGAGGGAGAAGGAAAGGAAAAGCAAGGGGGGAAGAAATAGTTTCAATGTAGTGATGGAGAAGTTAAGCGGCCCTCACACAATCAATATTACTGTCAGTGTCAGTACATCAGTATGAACCTCACATGGTCAATAATACTGTCAATATTCAAAATACTGACTAATATTGTTTGTGTGAGGGCCACTTTAGGAAGTGTGTTGGAATGACCGTTATTCGAAAGCGAAAGCAAAGTAATGTTTCCTATTGGACCTGTGTCTTGATTAAGGATAATATCTGTGTTTTGAAGAATGGCTAAACTTTTGGCTGCATCTAGAAGTCTAGAAGGTAGTGACTGGAAATAGTTTTCATTAATTGAAGGTTTTTTGATGAAAATGAATGTTGGGACTGAACAGTCGCATAGCAAACTCTTATGGGGTCCCCGTGCAAAATTCGATTTTGGGGCCCCTATCATTAATCTTTCATAGGTTTTATATAAGATATCAGGGGCATTTGGGGGTCCCCTTTGGCTGGGAGCCCCGGTGCATTGCACCAGTTCACTACATGTATGCTATGCCTCTGGGTCATAGGCGCCGACTTTTAACTTTTACCACAGGGGAAGAATAGTTATATCTGAATATTTATATGGGAAATTGCTCCCGTCACCCCGTGGAGTCGGCGCTTATGCTCATGGCCTGAAGGATATGAGTTACTGCGCAGGATTTATCAAAGTTAGCATTTCTAAAATATGATGTGTTAGTTGAACCTAGTGATAATTTTTCTTTTTATTTGACCAATATAAAAATTTTTACAATTATCTCACATAATTTTGTAAATACCAGATTTTTCATGCATGGGAATAGGATCCTTTTGGTTACCTAGCAACCGATGGAGATGATTATTGGAGGAAAAGGCAATTTTAAACCCAGAATCATGGAACATCTTTTTAAAGTCTCGTGTGTACTGCAGAAAGAACAGTAGTTTTACATATTTTTCTTTTTTGGAAATGTCGGGAATTGCTAAGGTTGTGGAATTATGAACATTTAATTTGTGCTTGTGTTTCTTCACTAAATTATCTATGAGATTTTCAGGAAACCCATTTTTTAAAGTTTTTTAAATGGAAGATAGTTCTTTCTGAAAATCTTACTGATGACATACAGAGTAATATATGAACAAGGGATTTGTAAACTGCTATTTTTTGGCTAGATCAATGTGTTAGTCAATAGGAATAAATCTGTTTGTGTGTGTGGGTTTCCAGAAAATACTGTATGTCGAACGTTATTTTTCTTAGTAAGGAAAAGATCTAAGAAAGGTAGAGAGTTATTGTTTTCTGTTTCAAAAATGAATTTAATCGATGCGTACTGTGAATTAAGATCATTTAAGAAGGAGTCTATATTGTAAATGCTAGTGTCAAAAATAGTAAAAATATCATCTACATACCTAAGCCAAGGGTCAGGAAAATATTGGAAATATATTTTGCATTTATTTTCAAAGAAAATTCTGAATAAATTGGCCAAAAAAGGTGAAAGTGGGTTCCCCATAGCTGTTCCATCATGTTATTTGTAAAATTTTTTATTGAATTGGAAAAAATTTTGTTCCATGCAAAGTTTAGAAAGTTTAATCTATTTACTGGATATTTTGGCTGAAACACCTATATTATTCAGCCATTCTTCCAGAAAACTAAGTGAAGTATTTATTGGGATACTAGGGAAAAGAGACGAAACATCAAAAGACACTAACACTGGGACTCACTGAGGATTAAATTTTTGTTTTTTAATGAAATCTTCAGTATTTTTTATACTAGAACCATTTGAAGAAGAAGGTAGGCTATTAAATTTGTCAACTAGCAATTTTGAATGGAGGAATCAATACATGATGCAATAGGTCTCATAGGAATTCCAGGTTTGTGGATTTTAGACAAACAATATAATTTTGGGATGGTAGGATTTGAAACCGTAATCTTGTATTGTAAGACCTTGTCTATGAGTTTAGGACAGATTTTAATAGTGTCTTTGGTAATAGAAATCAATTTATTAATGAGATTTTTTGTGAGAATTGGGCAAGGTCCGTTGTTTAGTAATTGTTCAACTCTATAAAAATAATCCTGCTTATTCATTATGGCAACGGAATTCTCTATATCAGCTTTTAAGTGAAAACAGTTTTTTGATTTTAAATTTTTGATAAGTTTGTAGTCTTGACTGAGAAAGTGATTTATACTGTTGTTTTCCATGTTGTGTTCCAGTTGTATTTTTCAAGCGGTTTTTATGTGGTTTTTTTTTGTTATCATTTAGATTTTTGATAACAGACTCAATACCTATAATAATATTATAATTATAATACTTTTTATTATGAATTACGTACAGCTATGTCCAGCTGCGGAACTTGGTACATATAAGCCAGCAAATAGCACGAAAGATATTATTTTTCTTTCACTTATTTCAGTAAAATATATAATTAACCTGAACTCATCAAAGCAGCCGGTGTAAAACTAAAGGATTCTTTCTATAAACTTACCGATATTTATGAAACAGGTGAAATGCCTAAAGATTATGAGAAATGCATAGTAGTTCCAATACCGAAGAAAGCATCCGCCATAAAATGTGAAGAGTTTTCCATCCTAAGCTTGATTTCTCACACATCTAAAATCTTAACGTCGATAGTGCTACGCCATATTGAACAAAAGGTTGAAGTAGCACTATGTGATGACCAGTTCAGCTGTAGGAGGGGAAGAGGGACGAGAGAGGCAATACTGGCTTTGAGAGTACTTGTAGAAAAGTGTATAAGGAAAGACAAGAAGGTGTATATTGCTCTCGTAGACCTTGAGAAAGCATTTGACAAGGTCAATTGGAACAAAATGTTTATGGTACTTAAGAACCTGGGTGTGAAATAGAGAGACCAAAGAATTATTTGGAAACTATAAAAATGAAACAGCAGTTATTAGATGTGGAAATAGCCTAGAGGAAGCAATGATAAATAAAGGAGTGAGACAAGGATGCTACTTGTCACCTATACTATTTAACGCTTATGTACAAGATGCATTAGATATGGTAAGGGACCAGGTCAAGGTAGGAATTACCATACAAGGTCAAAAAATAGACACGATGAGATTTTCAGATGACATCGCAGTTGTCACAGACAATGAAAAAGATATGACGGATATTATAACTAAAATGGAAGCAATACTTAGCAGCCATTATAATCTGGTGCTGAGCAAACTAAAGGCCAAGGTGCTAATTTGTGGCAGAGATGTGGTAGAACAGGTCCAGATAAGACTAAACAACCAAATACTAGAGCCAGTCAAGGAATTCAGATACTTAGGAAGTATAATCACAGAAGACGGTAGAAGCAAGAAAGAAATAATATCGAGGATCAATCAAGCAAAAAATGCTTTCAATAAAAAGAAGAAACCTTATACCTCAAACAACATAAGTTCAACAATAAGGAAAAACCTATTAAAAACATATGTCAGGAGTTTAGCTCTGTACGGGAGTGAAACATGGACTATATGGGCCACAGAAAGAAAAAGATTGGAGGCTTATGAGGTATGGTTTTACAGACGGTTGCTAAAGATAAGTTGGACAGATCTAATTACGAATGTGGAGGTATTCACTAGAGTTGGTGAAGAACGCAGTTTGTGGAAGCACCTCAAGAGGAGGCAGGATGTGATGATTGGTCACATTCTATGACATGACAGGCTCCTTAAGAACGTAGTTGAAGGGAAAGTGGAAGGGAAAAACCACAGAGGAAGAGAGAGACTGGCGTACACAAAACAAATTATGAGTGATGTAAACTGTAAAACCTATGTTGAAATGAAGAGGAAGACTGAGAACAGACAAGCATGGGTAATTGCTGCAAACCAATCTCAGGATTGATAACCAGAAGAAGAAGCTGTACCTGAGTCCGAAAAAGTAGTTTTTGCAATGCCTTCTGTCTGTCTGTTTGCAGCTCTAGAACCTAAACGATAGAGCGAAAATGAATGAAATCTCATACTTAGGCATTTTATCATAGAGAATAGAAGCTATGAAGAAATGGTTGACTTATTGCACAATAATTAAGGGCAGCTTGTTCTAGGCAATTTTAATAACAATTTGATTTTCCAAAAAACGGCTTCAACGATTTTGTTCAAATTTCGTACAGTTACTTTAATTTACGTCTTCAATAATACTACATAGTTCATATTTTTTTTTAGATAAACTGAGTGGGAGCCCTGAAATTTTTTGCTTAGGAGACCCCTATTTTAAGTTCCACCACTGGCTATGTCCCACACTTTAAGTTACACATTTTCACTTGCTATATCCATTTCAACCGCAGAGCTTTTATTCTTTCCTTTAAATCACATAATTCAAAGAAATAATAATATCCTTGCTATCTTTTGGTAAAAATTCCAGTTTTTAAGGTTGCACAAAATTAAGGATACGAAACTGTTGATCGAGATTTAATTAACGTTAGCGATTCCAAAACTTAATGCATCTGCGACCCTCTTTTAAGACTGGAGACCTTCTCATAACACCCTTAATCCCATCCATCTTCTAATAAATATATTATTTAATATTAATTTCAATATATTATAAATATTTATTTTTTTTCCGCAAAATATTAATGTAAATTCTAAGCAGGAATATATACATAGGTATATAAAGTTAAATAATAAAACAAAAACATTCTATCTTCGCAACCTTCACTGGTAACTTTTCGAAACTTTGAAACCACTGGTTGGCGTAATAATAGTTTTGGCAGTCACTTGAGATGGCAATATGTACACGTGTTAGATTCAATAACTTTTTTGCGGACAAAGAGCGGCAAAATATTGCCTCTCTTAGAAGTTTATTTCTGCGTAGCAGTTAGGATGAAGAGGGGTAGTTGTTCGCTAATCGCTGAGCTCAAGTTTATTCGTGACTGTGTTGGGATAAGCTGGGAATTGATTCTGTTAATGTGCAGCGGGGAACTCAATTTCTCGCTCGAGTTAATCCCTTTGTTTCACCATGTTATCCCCATGGGAATAGTTAGAAAGGGTTAAGTAAAGAAGGAACCTCACATAAGAGAGGCCCGTCAGTTATAATCATCGATGTGATCAACAAAACGGCAGCCCTTTAAGTGAATCGGGAGGTAGCCTAGCGAAGCGGTTGCTCGATGCGCCGGTGGAAATACGCAACTAGAAGCAATTGAGGGGAAGATGTCAGTCTTTTTCCGACACTGGCTCTTACGTATATTTCCTTAGCCGTAAGACGAGACGTATGAGGCGATGAGATGGAAGCGTTTCGCTTAAGAGCCTTCAGCGGCATGGGTTAAGCGAACTGTTTTCATCTTTTTGACCCTGCCGTTTCCTCCATATATAAAATATGAAACAGGAGTTGAAAAATTGAAGAGCGTCCGAAGGAGCGGGATAAGGATACGAGCGTTGTTGAATACTGACATGACGACGTAAGAGAAAATAGAGCTGGAGTTATGATGGCGATACTGGGTGTAAAAAATGGAAAAGGAGAGAAATATAAGACGAAATGGAAGAGAAATGGAGAGAAAAAGGAAGTGATAATACAGTAAAATCTCGCTAAAACGGATACTTTTATAAAGAAAACTTTCTTTAATATTTGTTTTTTATTTATCAGTTGAAGTTAGACGGAAAGAGGATAGTTTGGACCGAGGGAGGAACAAAAAAGAAGTGCGGTTTAAATTGGATGTAGAAACAAATGAAAATACGACAATTACAAAAAGGAAGAGATTCCTAGGAAAATGGAAGTCCGCTGGGAGGCACGTAAAGTTCGCGGGTTGTGGGGGAGGGAGTGTCTGGAAAACAATTCTCATTCCGAGTGGTAAGGGATGGGAAGATTTTGGGGAGGGGGTCCCAGTGGGTTATAAGAATGGGAGGGGAGAGGTTTTGGAGGGGAATCCATGGAGTGCAACAGAAATGAGGTAAAGAGTGCGTCCACTCCGGAGTAGGAGAGGGGGTTGCGGAATATTGGTCTCTCTTGCATGGAGGAGGGAGAGGGATGATGCAGAAATGGAGGAAGCACGGGAAGAGAGGCAGGAGGACGAGGCGGAGACGATGGGGCATGGAAAGGCAGCGGGAGTAGAGAGGGAGAGAAGGATAGAAATGGACGAATGGCACCTTTAATCAAGTACATGTAAATAACGTTTGATAGAATGGCGTTTTGTCATATTTTGGGCGCACCTTCTGTCATTAGAGCATAGTGTTTTTATGATCATGCAATAATCAGCGTCCATCTGATAATGTACAGGATGTTCCGAAAGTCCATTTGCTCTCAGTTGTTAAGATCGACTAGCAAAATATAAACAGTCTCCTATTTAAAATGAACTCTGGTCACACGTTTTTACCCCGAAAAGGCGAGCATTACGAAATAATGTGCACAAAATCTATATTCAATCTTAGCACTTGGGGTAAAGAGACTGTTTGGACAACATCTATATTATCTAGTATCCTAAATGAATAATATTTTATGGCATTTCTTTATAATAAAGAACACTACCGTAAATATGTTATAGACGTGTTAAGAATGATGTAAAAGGAAAGAGGTAACGGAACAGAGGTAAGAATGGAAGGAATAGGAACGGGACGGGTAGTAAAAATGTCGAGGCATGCTAATGAGCGTATTTCATGTAATTACGTAACATTGTCACTTCTTGAACATTCTTATTTACGGTGCAAGTGTAGTTTTCGCGAGAAAATCGATCTTAAAGTAGGTTTTAGGTTAGGAGTCTGAAATTGTGGCTTTTAAGAGTAGATTGCCTCGCCCGTGTAAGAGCAATTCTCTAGCGTCTAAAATGTTGTCGTTACATTTTATGTTAATAAATATTTATATCTTGTACACGATGAGTATGAAACATTTCAAATTAAGCCGAATTCACTTGAAGGTTGAACCGCAAAATGCCGGTTTTCTCATAAACATTTCTGACAGTTTAGACTAAATTTAACACTTTTATTGAGAGCTATGAAATATCCCTGAGTAGGCTCGGAGCCCTGAAAATAACTTCTACATGATTTTATTTTTCTTCTCGTTACGCATATACTCATTATTTTCATGAACGTTCCGATAGAAAAAAATTTATTTCTGGAATGCATATACACAAAATGTCTGTTGGTTCCAGTGCCATTCAAGCAACACTAAACTTGCGATAAAAATTTGGACGTATTGCGGTTTTAGTAGATGGTGTTATCAAATAGAATGCTGCGAAAGCTTTGCTTCTTTTGAGAAACGGACAGAGAAAATCAAAAGGAAAGAGGCTGGTCTGTGGGCATGTACAGGAATAGAGAACAATGGTGTGATAAATACCAGATCAGATTAATAGAAAGAGAAGAAATAATAGGGCAAGAGAAAAAAATCTGATGTGGCCAACACATGACTTTCTCCATATTTGCGGTATAGATATTTAAATTATTATGAATAGCATTATAAGGCAAAATTATTATTTCGTATCGTAAAAGAATACAGTCCTAATTGCAGTAAATTAGGTATATTTTGAATATGTTTACAGAATTCACCGCTACATGGTGGTGGCGCTGAATACTAGAAATTAAGAAAAAGCAAAATATCTCTGAAATGGATGGTTCTACGAAAATTTGTTTCAAACAAAACTTGGAAGAAATATTATTCTCTACAACGTTGGTCCTCACGAAGATGACTAATTATGACGTTTTTAAGTAGATATTTGACGAAAACCGAAAAAGCCGATTATTTGTAAATAATTTCTAAAGAATAACTGCTATGGAAAATTCTTTCAAATGAAAGTTGTAGGAAATTACATTCTCTATAACCTTTGTATACAATTGTATATACAGTGATGATGTTTTAACGGAGAAATATCGCAAAAACCGAATCGGGTTTCGATAAACCTCGACTTCCGGTTAACCGTTATTGTCCAAAAACTAATCAGTTCTTTGTGCTCATGCTAAAGTGTTATATATGAAATTTGGTAACGATATGGCAAATACTTTTTGAGTTAGAGCGCCCAAAATCACATGCACGCGCGCACAGACATTCTGAAATTAGTCTAAACGTGTTCTAGGGACCTAAAAACGTGTATTTCCGTTGAAATCTCGAAGTGGATTTCTTTCGTGATCACAATACTTTCCCATTACTACGTATGGAGTAACTAAAAATGAGAGGAGGAATATTTAACCAGGGACGAAAAGAGGAAGGACGTGAGAAAAATGAAAATTAGAGAGAGTGGAAGCGAGGAGAAGAAAAAATACCGAGGGACGATTCTTTTGGCGAAAAAAAAAGACGAACGATAAATCAAACGAAACGAGGAATTTGCGACTCTAAGAGATGAAGAAATTAAGGGCAGTTCACTACAGAAGAAGGAAGATGAATGAAAATCGGAAGCGAACAAGAGTCGTTAAGGTTGGTGAAAGAGAACAAAGGCGCACTTTAAAGAGGGAGCGACAGAAGCGGCAAGCGAATACATTCCAGGAAAACGAAGAGGATTCAATCGCCGAAAATAGCGATTGTCAAGTCCATTGTTACGCTGTCCGTGAAAGAGATAGAGAGAGAGGTGGAAGAAAAGTGATAATTGAGAGTACAGAGAATGCGAGAGATGGAAAGTTTGTTGGATGGAGAAGAGAGAAGCGAGACTGAGGGAATGGTAGCACGAGAAAAGATTGTTAGAGAGATATGAGAAAAGAGGTTCAGGTGGTAGGGTGGGGGGAGGGGGGGGGGGGAGAATGAGTCAAGTTTCCCAACAATAGGGGCCGCAGGAGGATGGATGAATAGGAAAGGAGGGATGGATGGCAGGGGGTGTGAGAGGGAGGAGGGTGAATGAATAGGTCGCGAAATTAGGAAATGGGGCAGAGAGGGAGGAAGGGAGGGATAAGTTGGACGAGAGAGGTAATGATGGGAGGGAATGCATGGGAGATTTCTAGAAACCGGAATGGAGGGTGCGAGGGAGAAGAATGAAGGGGGGAAGTGATTTCGGGACGAAGAGTGGTAACGAGCATGGAAGTAGCGAGATAACGGGCTCTCTCCGCCTTCGGCAGCGGGATAAACGGAAGAGAACGAGAAAATACGGTATCGAGAATTTAGCGAAAATGGCGAAATTTACCTTCCAAGAGCTTCGAAGTGATTTTATCTTGCTAAAATGGAGGGCGTTGTTTGGTAGATTTATTCATGTCAGACGAATCTATTTTTGCTTACATTTTAAAATTTTCCCCGACGTTCATTCTGCGCCCTTACCCAGTTGTCAGAAATTTAACCGTTACCGCATTAGCGATAGCGAGTAAATGATTGCTTTTTTGCGAATCAGGGAGAAATAGATCAGAGAGGGCGAGCTTAAGGAAGGTGCTCTAAAAATATGTGTGCGACACATATTCGCTCGTTACATCTTATGTATTGCTTAAAAAAATAATTTATATTATTTATTTTTCTTAAGTTAACGATTTGTATTTTTCCATGTGCGTGTTGTCTAGCCAAAAATATATAGGGTGGCCTAAAATTCAGAACAATTAGCAGTTCTTCAAAATATAACCTATTAATATAAATATTTGATTCACTTCCCATCGAGATGATCGTAAGAATTTCTTTAGAAATATTTGAAAATTGAATAGTCGATTTTTTCACATAGCAGATTTTAGGTAACTTTTAGGGAGGTAGTCAGGAGGATTAAGGCAATAACGATAATCAGTAAAATAATAAATTACATCTAAATAAAATAAAGTTTAAAAATTTTATACCCATGTGTTAAAATAAAAGTTAACCATGTGTTTTTCCGCCATCCTGTATAATCATGTCGACCTCATAATAATTTTTATGTACAACGTACACTTGGATTTATTGTCACATATAGAGGTAATATATGCCACCATTATAGGAATTGGTAAAGTTGTTTACAGATACATTAAAAAGTTTAATATATATCACAGTACAATGAAAATTTACCGCATTACAGAATATGAGTGACATTAAATTCTTTTGGGAATCGTGGATTTTGGGCATAATTGTATCGGAGGGGCGTCATTTGTATTTTTAGGGAGACGCATGAAGTGTTCCTGTTTAATATGGATCCTTCGCAGAATTTTCGATGCTCTCCTGTTCGCGCGATTCATATCTGATCAACACCGACTTATCTTCCGCGGGGCAGAATATCCATTCGAAAAAAAAAAAAGACGGTGGAGATTATCCTCCCGGAGGAGTCGTTGCGCGCTAAAATCTCCGCAGGTGTGAAACAAAATCGAATATATCGCGCTCGAATTATTACGCAGCTCGTATTTGATGTAAAAAATCTAAACTTTATATGGCGGAAAAAGTCATCCCAACTTATTTCTGTCATTCCCAAGAACGCAATAAAAATAACCCCCGGAGTGATGGGATGCGTGGAGGGAAGGAAGGAAGGAGATAGGATTGGAATTCAGACGTTATTGCGTAGTTAGGATTTTTGTGTGGGAGGTGGACGAAGAGGGAGGCAAAGGGTAAGACGGGAAGAGAGAAAAGAAAAGGAAGAAAAAAAGAATCGAAAGAAAGCTAAAGTCTGGAAAGAAAGGAGTGTGGAGGTGGGGAGAGTGGTAGATATAGTTTAAGGAAGAGAGGCTGTGTGGTGGTGGTGGTGGATGGAGTTGGCTCCGTGTTTAAGAGTGCGAGTGTGTGTGTGAGAGTGGATGTGTGCCTGTAGAGAATGGGAAAGAGTTGAGTGGGAGGGAGATGAAGGGGGAGGGTTGGGCGGGTGAAGGGAAAGAGAGAGAGAGAGAGGCTGCCGAGTTTAGAGTGGGAAAAGAATGACTTAAGGGACTGGTAATGGGGGAGGCAGTTGAAAGGAACACCGAACAGAGGGCTTGAAGGTGAGAAAGAAAGTCGGATGAGATAGAGCGAGTGAAAGCGAGATAGAGAGAGTAGAAAGACCGAGTACCGGGGGGGGAGGGGGGGGAGAGGGAGGAGACAGAGAGAAATAGAGAATAATAGGTGTTTGGAGGGAGCGAGCGGCATGGCTGTTTTTCTTCTATTTTTTTCGTTGATAAATGTGATTCAGGAGGCTCCGGACATTATTTTTTCTTTCAAACTTTTGATATAGCAATTCATCCGCTAACGCATTTAAAAAAATATACACAGCCTTTGATTGTGTGCAATTCTGCTTGTAATAAGGCATATTAGTCTTATTTGGTTAATGTTTGTGACGTCATATGCACTCCATTTCTGTTTTGAATATTAAGGAAAGTATTTACATTTTCAGTTACATCCAACTGCTTAAGTTAGTTTAATTGTGTTATATCTGTGGAAGAAAATTTTGAATCGATGTTATCTTAGACTTTTAAAAACGTTTTTCACAGTACCGAATTGCTTTATTTGCAAATAATTTTAACATCGCGAATTTCAATTATATATCCCGAGAACTGTTTGTAGACATTTTTCTTTTATAAAAAATTTATAATCAGTCGCATTTATAAATTAATGCTTTATGAATAAGAAAGGGGTAATCCATAAGAAATCACATTTACCTACGCCATGATTAACAATAATTTGATTTACTTATATGCAGTGGCCTAGCGGAATCATTCTGGGCCCCCCGCCACGGATAACAAGTAGAATTAATACACTTTAATCATACAATATAAATTAGGCGCTTTTCATATTCTTTAGTATATTATTTTTATTTTAATGAGTAAAACTTGGAAAATGAACATAGTTACACTTTTAAAGGCAATCACATATATAAAAAACATGAAAATATTTTTATTTTTTCATTCTCATGTGAAAAAAAATTATATTTGAACAATTTTTGGCAGTTAAATTAAGAAATTACATCATTAGGTCGTTTCGTATTTAGCGCCATTTTAAATTATCGAAAGGCCACTAGAGGGAGTGTTGATTTTCTCTTGCTAATGCCCTCTAGGGCTAGTTCGAAAAAACTACTTATCCTGGATCATAGGCTCATGACCGGTGGTGGAGTTTTAGAAAGTGACACGAACGGAGGAAGTTGAACGAGCAGAAGGCGTTACAAAGGTAAGCAATACCAACTGTTGTGGCCTTTGTCGGGGCAGTATCTCATGTTTTGTGTGCATATCTATACAGTCCACTTATCAAGGTTCGAGTGAATTATTGCGATCCTCGCGTAATACGAGAACCGAACATTTTGGTCCTTCGGGCCGGATATTCTTTCGTTTTGACCAGACTAAGCTATCGTTTCATACGTTGTCAAATTGAATTATCGTGACATTTTGCTTGTATGTATCTTTATGTAACTCTTAGTATCTTCATTTTGACCTGTTATGCTATCTTGCCGTTATGTGTCAAATATCTATATGTATCTTAGTATCTTGAAATTGTATCATTTGTTTCTGTAGTTGAATATATATCTTTGTATTCTTGAAAACTATCGAGTGTTGTATTTTATCTATTGGTTAACGAGAGTTAAGTCTCACTATGTTTCAAGACAGTGAAAAGGAATCAGGTGGTGATACACGGACGTTACGTGTACTCAAGCGAAATTATGCTCTCGCTAAATCGCGACGTGAAGCCATGATACGTACGATTAAACGACTTTATGCATTGTCAAATACGGTTGTTTCGAATCGGAATGAATTATCTTTATTTGCCAGTCGATTTTCATCCTTGGAAGATGATTATAAAACTTTCCTCAGCATGACTGATCAGTTGCGGGAGGTAGCAATTGATGTAAACTTAACAATTGACGAGACAGAATGGGCGCTAGAAGAGAGAATCGAATGTCACTATCATCAGATTAATGCTGTTGCTAGCCAAGTTATTCTTCACGTACTTTACGTCTGCCCAAGATTAATATTCCCGTTTTTGATGGGCATTTAGCTAACCTTGAGCAATTTTTTGACATTTTTACAAGTTTAGTACATTCAAATTCCAGTTTATCGGACATTGAAAAATATCATTATCTTTTATCAAGTATAAAAGGGCAAGCTTTAACCTTAGTATCGAGTATCCCTATCATTTCCAAGAATTATGCCATTGCATGGAAAACGCTCGTACATCAGTACGAGAATAAACATGTACTTGCTTTCCTTTATCTAGATAAGTTATTCAATTTTCCTCATCTCCAAAATGATTCAGTTGATGCATTCCAAAATTTTATCGATGTGTTTTCGTAGAATGTGAACGCTTTGTTAGCTTTGCAGATTCCAGATTTATCCGGATTTATGCTTTTTTATTTATCCTCTAGATCTTTGGACAGGAATACCAAGAAACAATTTGAGATTGAGAACCATGGAATAGATTTTCCCTCAATTCATATTTTATTAGAATTTGGACGTAAATATGTCAACATTTTACGATCATCTGGATGCAAACAGTCTGTTGGCGGTTCTTACTCAAAGAGGTCTGTGCAAAGTAAACCTGTGTTTCAAAAAACCTCTTTAGTCGCTACTTCTCACAGCGAGCCCGGAAAAAAGATTAAATGTCAGCTTTGTGATTAGCAACATAGGCTTTACCAATGTCCTAAATTCAATGCATTCGTCATCGAGAAACGAAAGGAATTCGTCAAGAAAAAAAATATTTGTTTCAATTGTTTAGGTGGTGTCCATAAATCCCAATACTGTCTTTCAAAGCAGGTGTGTAGATATTGTTCTTGTAGGCATCATTCATTATTGTGTACATGGAACAAGTCGATCAATATTTCAAATGCTAATTCTGTGATAACAGACACTAAATCGATGGATGTCTAATCTAGTATTAATGTTTCTGCAATAGTTATTCCAAAAATAACGGCACAGCAACCAACTTTTCCAATCCCTGGTGCTGTTTGTCAAAAATTTCATTCGTTTAATCTAGCGGATTCTGACTTTGATAAACCAGAACATATTGATTTATTACTAGGTGCTGATATATACTCGAATATTATAACAGATGAGCCTATCTTTCGTCAGGAAGGCATTCCAACTGCATGGCCTTCAGCTTTTGGGTATATCCTTATTGGACCGATAAATTCCGATTTCTATAATCCAATGTCGTGTGATAGCATCACAACTTGTTTAGTATCAGTCGAAACTGATCTAAATTTATCATTTCAAACATTTTGGAATGTAGAGGAAGTACCCAGTATTCATGTTCCTTTACCTGAAGATGCATATGCAGAAAAACAATTTGGATCTTTGCATTATCGTAATAAAGACGGTACCTATGTTGTGCCATTGCTACTAAGGGATTTGAATCAGCCATTAGTTTTAAGAGATTCGAAACCACAAGTTATTCGAAGATTTATGAATCTGGAACGCAAATTTCAGCACAATCTTGAGTTGAAGATAGAATATACCACTTTTTTGGAAGAGTATCTGAAACTCGGACATACGTCACCTACACCATGGGGGTCCGGGGAATACTGTATCCCACATCATGCGGTACTTAAACCTTCTAGTAGCACCACTAAAGTACGCATTGTTTTTGGTGGGTCTTCAAGAGTCAGTTTGGGCCATTCTTTAAATGATTTCCTTCTCAAAGACCCTAAGCTACATCATGATATATCAGATCTTATCATTAGGTTTAGGCTACATCGTGTTACTATTGTAGCAGATATTTGTAAAATGTACCGGATGATTCAATTGCTACCTCAGCATAGAAAATATCAGCATATCATTTGGCGTCCAGATGAGAGGGCTTCTCAAGAGTATGAGTTAAATACTGTAATATATGGGCTCTCATCATATCCCTATCTTGCCATCCGGACTAAAGCAGTTGTCTCTTGACGAAGCTGAGAGTTTTCCATTAGCTGCTCCTGTCGTATCTCCTGATCTATTTGTTGATGATTTGCTGACAGGGACTTCTTCGAATTGAAAAGCCAGTGAGCTAATAACCCAGCTGATTGGGATTATTAATTAAGCTGGATTCCAATTTCGCAAATGGTCATCTAACATGCCTGAAATAATCAAGCAAATACCTTCTGAGTTATGTCAATCTGATATATATTTTGATAAAAATGGTGACCAAGCTATCAAATTATTGGGCATCCACTGGAAATCTAAATCTGATATTTTCTCCTTTCATGTAAATGTAACTAACACAGCCTTCACCAAGAGAGGTATTCTTTCTACTATTGCTAAATTATTCGATCCTCTTGGTTGGATTTCCCCTACTGTGTTCTGGGCCAAGTTCTTCATGCAAGAATTATTGAAACTTAAGCTAGGTTGGGATGATCAAGTTCCTCGTAACCTTTTGGTCACTTGGAATACTTTTTGAAAAGAACTTCCTGCCTTGTCTACTGTATCAGTTCCAAGATTTGTGGCGGATAAACCATCAAATGTTACGCATGCAGAATTTCAACTGTTAGGATTTTGTGATGCCTCTGAAAGGGGATACGCAGCAGTCGTATATTTACGCTCTGGGGCATTGTATGAGCGGAGTCAAGTATATCTTCTTATTGCTAAAACAAGAGTGGCTCCAATTAGAACATTATCTATTCCTAGATTAGAACTTTTAGGTGTTGTTCTTTTAATTAGGTTTATGGAATTTGTCTTCAATCTTTATCAAAGTGCTTTGCAGTATCTTGTGTCTACGCTTGGAGTGATTCCAGCGTAGTTTTATCTTGGTTGAGTACACCTCAACATTATTTGAAGACATTTTTAAGCCATAGAGTACTACAAATAAACGAATCTCCAGTAAAAATAATCTGGAATCATATCTCAACAAAATTTAACCCCGCAGATCCAGCTAGCCGCGGTATCCATTACAGTCTCTGGAAAATGACCTGTGGTGGAATGCTCCCCCCTGGGTATCCAGTCCATATAATCAATGGGAATATATGTCCCCTGTGCAGATTGGACTTGAACAATTGCCTGAAATCAAATCTTGCTCGCCATCTCCACATCTCAAATAGACTTGTCCTTCATTGAACGTTTTTCTTCTTTGCCTCGGTTGCAAAGAGTCATTTCTTACTGTTTGAGGTATCTATCATACATCAATCTGAAATGTGACATGCCAAACACCGTTCAGTTATGTCTGTCTGAACTCCAGTTTGCTCTAATTGTTTGTGTTCGTGCAACGCAATATTTAAACAAATGATTGAAATTGAATAAATAAACAATGATTTTTAAGGAATGTTAGAACATTGTTATCATTACCATTAACATTGAAAGATTTATCGCAACATAAATCTATTCATCTACTTACATTTGTTCGGTAACCAAGATGTTGTTTATTGTTTACGTTTTGGCTAATAGTATTGACATAATCCACATAATTTTATTGCCGCTTTAAAGGCTTCGGTGCATCTATCCATGTGAATATTAAGTAAGACGTTAATGCGTACAATACAATACAAAATAGTAAATGTTAATGTATGCATCGCTTGCGTAATTAAGGAATGGGGAACATTTGCCCCGAGCAATAAAAATCGTTTTCCACTCTTTCCCGAGCGGAGTCGGGCGTTTCAGCTAGTAAACCTATATTCATTTACGTAAATTGGATGGATAAATGCGGTAAATTACGTATTTTAAAACATGCTAATGTTTGAAATAATTCGACGATGTTTTAACGTGCCTTCGTTGTCTTATTGAAGTCTTTCTGCATATTAAAGGCAGTTGCTTGCGCTGTGCCTTCGCATTATCTGAATATAACAGATATTATGAAAATAATTTTTTTCGTGCTGTTTATTTTTAATTCGCCTCAATCCAATTATAGGGTAACCAACCAAACAACGATTACATGTTATCTAAATAAATAAGGTATATGCGCTGATTTCGTGTCTATTGAGATATTTCTTAACTGCTGTTTAGTGGAATTGAACGATTGATTGTGATTACCTACTTACTAAATATTGCTTTTCACATGGGCAGATGTATGTAGTCATAACTAGAACACGTGACAAACATAATTTGAAATTTTGGGTTAAGAATAAAGATAATCAAAGGCAATTGCTGTTAAACGAAAGAGTATTTACAAGGAACGTCGTTATAAGAGAGCTACTGAATAGCTAGAATAATATTATCGAGGTATAAGACTGTTTTCCTCTTAATTCCTTTGTTTTCATTTGTAGCCTTTCCAATCTTATTGAAATATTATAATTTTCTCATTTGTTTGTTGATTTAATTTTTATATTGTTTGTTTCCAAAGGCCGTTTTAAACGGGCTCATTCGTCTAGTTTGTTGAGAATTTTCTAGGGAATTTAATGTGACGTTTGAAAGGTTCATAGCTAACCTGACCTGACTATTAGCGTGTCAGATTTTAATTCGTATAATTGTACTTATTTCTTAGAAAATTTTAATTATTATTAAAACTTTTACGGCGTTTTCTTAAAAATAACTAAAGAAGGAAACGACACTTAAGCTTATTTAATAACAGATTTCCTTTTGCCCAGTTACCAATGGATTATTTTGCTTGATGCGTTATGGCATTAATCTAACTTTGGAAGCAGTTATATTTTTATCCCGTTAAGACTATAAAAGTATAAAATTACCGAAACCTTTTCTTGTTTGCCTGCTTTTATTCAAATCACCATCCTCGTCTTTAAATTGCGTTAGAACTTTAGTCAAAGGCAGTGGATGCCTTTAAATGCCACTTCATTCAATATAAGAAGCGAATTATAGTTATTGATGACTGCTGGTGAGAAATCCTCTTCCTTTGTGATAGACTGAAATATAAGAGGGGAAGAGATGAAGAGAAATAGGGGTCAGAATTAGCGGGTGAGATATGGGCGGCTGTGTAGTTTGGGGGAAACAAGAGGATTCTTACGCGTTAGGTGGGAGATAGAGGGAGAGAGAGAGAGAGAGAGAAAGAGAGATAGAAAGAGAGAGATAGGAAAGTATGAATGGTGTAGAGGGGAATAGAGAGGGAAACGGCGCGGTTTCAGGAGGGATCTGGAGTGCCGACCAAGGGCGAGGTGGAGGGAGATGTTTTTTCAGGAAGGGAGAAGAGAGAGGCGTAGGCGGAGGTGAAAGTAAAGGAAGAGGTCGGAGAGATATGGAAAGAGAGAGAGAAAGGGTAGCAGCGAGAGGAGCGAAGAGAGAGAGAGAGAGAGCGCGCGCAGAAGGGCAAAGTGAGGCGGGAAATATTGATTTTTCGGGCGGCCCACCCCTTTCGCTCTCTCTTTCTCTTTCCACTCTCTCCCTCCCGCTTCTCGCCTCCTTCCTCTTTCTCTCCCTTTCTCCGTACCTTCCTCTCGCAATATCTCCTATTATTTCCCTTCACCTAGTCCAATCTTCCTCTTTCCCTTCTCTCTCTCTCCCTCTCTCTCTCTCAACGTCTCCTCACCATGGAAGCTAGGGAATATCACGGCTTCTTCCTACGAATGCTGTTGCCCAACCATTTCTCCCATCCATCCTTCGCGTAGGAATGCGAAATACCTTTCATTTTCCTTATCCCTTAAATCGCGAAGTTTTCTTTTTCCCTCGAGGAAATGTTTATTTTCTGTATCTCTTTACCTATGGTGGTCTCCAGGAGGCGATCCCCAATTCTTTCGCTTCCCCTTCAATCTTTCCTCTCCCTCCCTCCATAAACTCTCGACTCCGGGAGAGTTTTCCAGGAGAAACAGCGTTTACGTTTTGAACCGATCGCTCCACGTCGTGGAAGTCAGTAGGTGGTCCACTTTTTCTCTCATGAGCAGGAGGTCTTTAAAAGGAGTTTTTTTTTAGAGAGAGAGAGAGAGAGAGAGTGGAAGAAGAGTGGTGGTTCCCGACGATGCGAGTCCTTCTGTTTGTTTGCGTGCGCGTGCATTAGGAGATATTTTTGGAATGTTTCGGAAGAAACAGGAGAAATGGGGGAGGGGAGGTGGCGTTTGTCGGCGTGTGTTCGGAGAATATATTTTTTTATATGGCATCCCAAAAGATGACCCCCCTATTCACCTATCTCCGAACTTTTTAGACGGAAAAGGCCCGTATGTGTGTGTGTGTGTGTGTGTGTGTATGTACACGTCAAGAGGGTGTATGCACGTTCGAGAATGTCTCTCGATCCTTTGGTAAGAATTTTTTTCTTTTTCTTCTTCCCCTACCGAAGTAAGGCCGTAAAAAGTATAAAGGTGAGAGAGGGGAGGGAGGAGGAGTTGAGGGAAGGAGAGGGGGAAGAGGGAGAGGGTACAGAAAAACAGGGGAAGGAAAGGCGCATGTCAAAAGGTATGAATTGACCTAAAGGTAACTCCCCCTTTTTTTATGCACCGGACGTATTTATGACGAGGTGGAGTTCTTTTTATACGCGGCCGCTTTGCGCGGTTTTCCTCTCTCTCTCTTTTTCTTTCTGTTTCCTTTGGCGCGTTCGCTCTTTAAAAAGCAAAGAGAGTGAGGGAGTGAGAGGACGTAGAGGGGGGCATCGTGTTCCAGGGGTTTTTTACGGCACATTTTCGGGGCAACATTTGCTTTTTCCGGCGACTTTAATGCATATCCTCCTGTTCCGGAGGTATTGAAGGTTGTTATTTTGGTGGTTTATCGAGCGTTAAAAATAAAAAGATAAATAAATAAATATTATATATATATGTATGTATGTATGTATGTATGTATGTATGTATGTATGTGTGTGTGTGTGTGTACTGGTATACGAAATAGTCTCCGTATAAAAACTTAAAGGCGTTAAAATATACGTGATAAAAGGTTTTTAAAGAGCATCTCTTATTACGATTTTACCCTATTTATAATGCGACGCGAGGAATGCGTTAATACGGTAATCCAACGAGGGAAAAAGCGTGCTTAGGCTCACGTTCGAATGATATTGTTTCCTCTCTGGCGCGAATGAATTTTATAAATTATACCTGTCATAATGACAATTGCGAAACAGAAATCTCTCGATGAATTTGAAATATCGACAGGCGATGCATTTAAGACTTACTTAACAACTGGACAGTGGGGCTAATCAATTAAAATGACGGATCTCTCCGATTCTTCTCGTAAAATGGAGAGACGGTTTTTTTACCTACGATCGTTCCGATCTCGCGATTTAGTAACAAGTGAGAGAGAAATATCGACGGCTCTCGAGTTATTTTTTTTACCCTTCTTCCTCTTTAAGTTATCGGTCGTTTATTAAAACAAATCATAAATTCATTTTTTTTTCCTCCGCGAAAGATGAGTTCCCTAGAAGTTTTCTTTGCTTGCATCCATAAAAGTTAGTGTTTCAATAATCTGAGTGCGTTCGAACTTTTTAGGAGTTATTCCTTCCCGAATTTATGAACCTCCTCTCAGAAGACGACCCATCCATCTTGTATTATTTTTTTTACTTCCCTCTCTTCCACTCCTCCATTTCCATTTTTGTGATGTAATTCCTTTACACTTCTCGTAAACGATGCGCCCTCTCTCCATCCCTCTTTCCTCCTTTTCATTTTTGGCGTCTCTTTGCGTATCCTTTATATATAAGTATATATATATATATACATACATATATCCTTCGTCCACGTTCCATCTTTTCGCATTAAATTTGACCTTTTCCCCCTCTAGCACGTTCGCCTTTTTTATCATCCCTCTTCTTTATTCTTTCAATTCCGTTTTATGGCTACTATCCTCGTCCGGTATTATTATTTTTATTTCGCATCGTTTTCGTGTTTCTCTTCTTCATATCTTTACGCGTCTATTTTCTCATTTCGTCCGTCCTATTTTTTTTATCGCCTTCTATGTTACTTTAACTTCGCCTTTCCCCACGATTCTTAATTTTATCTTTTTAGTTTTTCTTCTCTCCCTCCTGTTTCCTTTCGTTGCTTATTTTCCCGTCTTATTTTCTTTCGGTCTTATTTTCATCACCTATTTATTTTTCTCCTCTCTCTCTCTCCCATCAACTTCCCACGTTTACTGTCTCTCTCTCTCTCCTTTATCCTTCTCCTCGACTTCCTCTCTCTCTTTCTCTCACTTCCCGTCGTCGCCTCTCTACGCCGCCCTACGCCTCCTCAGACGCACCTCCCCCCCTCTTCCTCGTCTCCCAGGCCGTCGTCCTCGTTACTGCTCTCGTCTCCCTCTCATTAACCTACTCCCTCAAAACTTTTGTGCCTCTCAAGCACTACCACTCTCTCTCTCTCTCCTCATCTCTCCAGCTTTCTCCCCTCTTATCTCTCTCACTCCCAATTCCGTATCTTCCCTTCACGTAAAATTTTATTCCCTTTCCCTCTCGCCCTTCTATTTACTGCTGTCTTCTCTCTCTCTCTCTCCCTCTCACGTCCGATCCTCTTCCTGCCATCATCCATTCCCTCCCTATTTCCCTCTCCCTATTTCTCTTTCCTTATTTCCCTCTCCCTATCCATCTCCTCTCTCTCTCTATCTCCCCACACCCCAACTCGTTCCTTCCTGTCTATCCTCGCTACGCTCGTTTGTTTCATAGCTGCTCCAATTTCTTCTTCCCCTCCCTTCATCCCTTAAATCATCCTCCTCCTCCTTCTATGCTGTTATCCTGCGCTTAAAGTTCCTCCTATGTTCAACTTGCAGTCTTGGGTTCGTTTCTCCTAGGATCCTCAACGCGTCATTCTACCAATTTTCTCTTCCTTCTAATTCAACCTGTCTCTCTAGTCTGTCTCCACCGCCTTCTCTATCTCTCTCTCTCGCTTCTCTACTGAAATCTTTTTATTATCACCCTCTTCCTCTTTCTCTCTCTATTTACACACATTTTTCCATCCTCAGTTCATTAGGAATGCCGTTTTTTTCGCACTTTTACGCGCCTTCCTTCCCGGACTGCTCTCAAAAACCTACCCTTGCCTTTTCTCCACGCCATGTTCCTCCTTCAGCCTCTTCCATACTCTCACCCTCATTTCTCATCCTTCCTTCCTCCCCCCCTCCTCCCCCCTCCCCAACATGCTATGTCACTTAGCTCCGTAGCGTTATTACTTCATCTCTGCTCTTCTCTATCTTTCAACGTCTCTTTCTCTTTTTCATTCAGTCTCTCTCTCTCTCTCTCTCTCTCGGTCCTTAACTCTTAATGAAACGATTTTTTACTTCTTTTTTTTGGCTCGTTTCCTTCCATTTTTTCATGCTCGCTTTTTCGTTTTGTCTTTCTTTCCTTCGCTTCCTCAAGATACATAAATGTTTACGTTTCTCTCATTTCTGTCGTAACTGTTTCTTTCCTTCTTCGTTTCACTCTCCCCCCCCCCCCCCCCCCCCCTCCCGCCCCTTCCTTCTCGCCCGAGCTCATTTTACGGTCAGTTTACGTTGTAGAAATATTTTTGGAATTCGCCTCTTCTCCGAAAGCTTAACATTTGTTTTAATGGCGATGTTTTTGTTGGAATTTTTCGTTGATGTGGATGGTATTTTTTTCTCTTTTCTCTTTTGTGGACTCGACAGTTCTTCATACGTGCTTAATTTACTTTTTATTATTCTTCAAAATCAGTTCAATAATGTCCTTTTGCGCATTCTAACCAAATGTAATTATCGAAAGCTGGGAAAATGTGTTTGGTTTAAACACCACCGCTCCATTGCTGTAACATATTTGTGTAGGCTTGGTAGTTTTCGACGTTTATATTTATTAAAAAAATGTGGTGAATATTTGATATATGAATTAACAGTTTTTAGCTTGCGCGGTTATATAAAAATAAATTGAAATGTGAAATAACAAATCCTTTTTTATCAGTGAAATTTATGTATGCATATGTATAAAATCGTCTTAACATTTGCTTCAATATAAATATCAAATGGAAAAAACTAAATAAATAAACAATAGAAAGTGTTCTATATTTTACTTATTGGAAGAAAATGTATATTTTAAATATTTGGAGCAACTATTGCATAAGAATTATTCAGTAATAAAAATTAAATATCACTTTTTAATGTTTCAGAAACGTTCCCACAAATCGTGGCCATATGAACTCCCAAAGATGCGAGGTTATGATTTTGCATGTTCCATTTCATATTGGAACCTTTTGTGTGAGATCCGACCTCGATTGTATTTGTATGCTCTCCACTTAAATTAATAATTCCCTCAGAATGAACCACTACTGCATGGACAAAATATTCAACAAGACTCAGATGCCTATCCGCTATCCATCCATCCATTCGTTATTATGTATGTTCCTGGTAGCATTCTTCTAAGGATAAGTCTTTTTAAGGTTTCTATATCACGACTCTCCACTACTTCTATAAATATATTTCGTTCTTCGGTTCTTTCAAAATCTTCCAACAACGAAACTCCATCACCTTTGTGCCCCATATTATATTACTTTCTTTGGCCAAATTTATACTCGTTCACCGATCACATTGTTTTTTCCTATTCCTGTGCCTTTTGGACCCCGCGGAAGCTCATGATCGGTCCTCAAGACAATGACATAAGAAATCTGAGAAAGTAAATGCAGGAAATTCCGATTGAATTGTGGCCGCCTGGTATGACAAACAGATTTTATATTCTGTTTAGGATGTTTGTTGCTAAAGTATATAGAGTTGTAGTTAACCTAATTAAAAAATCATGACGCATAATTTCATAGAAAATGTAATGATGTAAAATCGATACGACAGTTCATTTTCATTGAATTTAAAATTTTTACGACAGAATTTGAACAGAATCCTTCCATGCCCTTGTAGATCTAATTAAGACAGCAACAACACGTAAATTAAGAAATACGTGAACGTTTCTCAGTAACTTTGAATGCATATTGTGTTATTCAAACAAACGATTAAAGAAATCAGTTCAGTGGGTATTTGCTTCTGTGTTAGTTTTGTTGAAGGTGCACAGAAATTATTGCTTACTCTTAGGTTCTTAGTGAATTTAAAATGTCCCAGGTACACTGTAAATGTACTGCTCCAAATATTACATTTACCAGCACAGAAGCTAATAGAGTAATGCGAAAAGTCACTTGACGTATCAGGCGACGCTGTATACATATTCTTTAGGAAACAAGGTTAACTATAAAAATTCAAAAATTGTTTAACTTCGAATTGCGATGTGAAAATTTTCCTGGCTGAAATTAATTAGGAATCAATTAAAAGTTTGCCTGTTTTGAAGGCGTTTGGTAACCTTTTTCCTCGTATTGGAAGAATGTCTTAAATCGATTCATAAATAATTCATAGCTGAAGAAAAATAAATAAATAAAACAGGGCTAGCGAAGGGACAGCTGAAAAATTCCAGCACAAGTTTTTAAAATTCCGTCAACAAGTTTAATCGAAAGGTTAATCTTTCAGAAAGTTACGCTCCTCTGTCATAGAACCTCGTGGGTTTTCCGTATTACATAACCTGCGATTCTTTGTAGTAGTGATATTTGTTTAATTTTTTTCGGCTTTTTTTGGTGGAATCTATAAATGCTGGGCGGAGCTTTTATATATTTCTCCTTCCTTTACCCAAACAACTAATTTTCAATTTCTAATAGTCCATATTAGATCATTACGAAGTTCCATATTTATCTTATCGAATTATTTTTACACATGTTCCAGCCTCGTTAGTTTGAAGATAATCTCACATCGTTTGGATTAAAATGTTAAACCTCTGATATAATGTTAAATCCACAGAGGAATTCCAGGCAGACCTTGCCGTGCATAGGGTGATACACTTATAAGATTCTTCATTTTTATAGCTTATTTAAAATTTTAAAAGCGGTTGTTTGAATTACTGAACTCTCGTATGGTATATGCAACCATATACATTGGGTAAACAGGTGATTGTGTAAAAATTAATGTTTTATTTTAAAGTAATTTTAAAATGCAAATAAAAAAACGCTGCACCCATTCCCATCTGCTATATATTTTGAAGAGTTTGCGTGTTTGTTTGTTCACGGAACTCCTCCTAAACGATAAAAGCTAGAACAACCAATTTGACAAAATTTCTCCTTACATCCTTAGTGATTGATCAAGGTTTCGTTTCTGTCCGTCACTTTGATTCGAAATGGCGAACGATTTAATCATCCAACGTCACGTATTTTGCCGCGTTCTGCAATTGACACAAAGGGATGAGTGTAGACTATTTTTAATTTGCGCTTTAAAATTACTTGGAAACATTTTCACCATTTGAATAACACAGGGATGACTACAGCTTATTTTCATTTGAATTTTAAAATTACTTAAGAACACGGTACAAACTTGAGACTCGGACAAGGCGAACAAAGTTAACCTATCTTTCTCATCTTTCACTCCTGTTGGTGCAGTCTCGTCTTCTGCCGCTAGTGTCTTTTTAGGAACATAGCGCCAAAAAAGAGAATTCTCGTCAGCGTTATATATCTGGTCGTATTTCAAGTATTCATCGGAAATATAGTTCTCGGCAGCTTCATGATCGGCAGAAGCCTTTTCACCGCATTTTTTTATCTGTCGAATACCGTGTCGTCTCTTGAATTTCGTAATAATCACACTGTGTTGGAATATTCATGTCGTTATGGAAAATTTGCGCTTGGGCCATGATCATCCGGTTCGGACAATGGAACTTTCTCACTCCTTCGCTGCCTAAGCCACTCGATCATAACTTTATCTAATGTAAGTCATTACTTTTCGGGTGATGCAATGTTTTGCTCTTTTCCATAGACTTTGATGTATCACTGTCAGCAAAAAACGCCAATATTTCTTTCTTCTGCTTCTTTAGATCGTAAGCAGTCGAGCTACCAACACCATATTCTTCACATAATTTCCGAACAGAAGTTCCTTTTTCCAACTTTTGTAATAACTCAACCTTCTTTGTAATAGGAAGGGTGTGATGCTTTCCCTTTACAGCATTACCCATGGGGCTATCTGTTGAGATTTTCGACATATTATGTGCCTATATACAGTCAAATTGAAAAAATTACTCTACACCAGGGGTCACAAACTCGCGGCCAGCTTGTTCATTTTATGCGGCCCTCTCACTGATCTTATTCTAACGATATAATTCGACCCGGATCAGTGTCGAAGAATTTTTTAAATTTAAAGATTTAAAAATGTTTTTAGTCCTCTGAAGGGTAATTTTTTCGTTTTTGGTCCGCGTACGATTTGAGTTTGAGATCCCTGCTCTACACCGTTTAACCTGCCTACGCCCGTACACAACCGAATCACAAAGGACAATGAGTAGTAATGCTAGGGAATGGAAAGGTTATTCCCGACAGGTCTATAGCGTTTGAAGTATTTGTAAACTTGTTTACGCTTTAGAGTACGGCCACCATTTCAATATATTCATCTTCGAAAACACTTGAGAATAATCTGATACACTTGTTTGGGTTGGGATTGTTTATCTCTTATGTATACATTTTTCTCCCCTCACACACTCAACTGCTGAGTCGGTCAACATTTAGAGGTTGGCCACAAAATAAGTACGGTGCCGAATTCAAGCAAACTTTTCCCTAACTCAGAAAATTTTTTCAAATGTCCGGATTTTGAATAGCCGGATTTAATCAGTTTTATGACAATACCAAACCATGACAACTCCCACTGTCGCCGAAGTTGAGAGTCCAATGAATTTATATGGGAAAAATATTATAAGACAACTTACGAACGCTTCATTTCAGATCTTAATATCTGGGAATCAGTTCAAAGTCAAATTTAATTAATTTATGGTCACTCGAGGCATCCAATGACTAAACAGAGGTACGATTAGAACGTGTAATAAATCTTTTTCTATCTCTTCTTTTCGATTTGAAAAATAATGGCGAGATAGGAAAAACATTAATTTTGTTGCGACGCTCCAGGTAAGATTTCAATTAAAATTCACCTAGCGTTTCAGTGCAAACTAATATCAAATCCAAATTTTCGATACTTCCGCCGTATCCGCAGAGGAGACAAGGTTCAAATTATTAATCATAAATGATTTTCCAGGAAATTTATAAATTCATACACCCATAATATTTTAAAAACAGAAATCTAAGAAAAAGCGTTTTCATCTATATGTTAATCTTGATTTCAAGAAGTTCTTTACAATTTATAACTTTATAAACCTTAAATGTATTCTTAGCATATCTACATGTAATTAAAAAAGGGTTTGGAGACTACGGCGAAATGGGCGTTTAAAAAAGAAACTCCTTAACGGTAAAAATTACGGTTAAGGAGTTTTTTAAAAATATCTATATGTAGTTACATGTCTGCGTTAAATGAAATTTGATTGAGATAGTCTATTGTTGTGGATTCCGCATTTTAAATATTAAAACATTTTTTGAAGTATCAAGTAACGAAGATAACATTTATTGTTAAAAAAACATAATATTTCCGATTAAGTCTAAAGATCAATCTGAATTTGAAAAAATCCGCGTTCTCTATCATTTAATAACAATTAAAAATTTTAACTAATCACCTGTATCTTGCGAATTATTGCTCAATAAAATTTAGTCAATCTTACCATATTTATCGATGAAGAGGAATGCTTGACCCGTGCACACGACTTATTAACACGTCTACAGATTGCTTCAGACATAGCTAAACATTATTGTATACTTTGAAATATTTTTAAGTGATGAAGCACTTTATGCAAAAAAAATGTATGCCGACTTCTATTTGCTTCATTTTTCACTTTAATATCTAGTCATCGTGTGACGAAAAATTGAACTAGAAATAATATGAAAAAGATTACTTGGTAAAAGTTCCACTGTATTACAGTAATCTTTCTCATTTTATTAATGATGGAGTTTCACAAAGTAAAGGCTTCTTCCGTTGATTTTAGTTTATACAGATACAATTTGATAAAACGCATAAGTTGAACTCATTGATTCAAAATTTAGCCCGAACTTCCTTTAAATAAATTCATCTGAATTCTAACAAGGTGAAATATTAGGAAATATAGATTTTTCGTGCTAATAGTCACAAATCTGAATTAAGAGAAGGATTGTGCCGGAGCTGACTCAGTGTGTTGTTTCAACTGATTGTCTTTGTCCCGACGCAGTAGCGGTGGGGGTTACTGGAGAGAATAGCACGGAGCAGGATTATCCGCCTTCTCCACTTCAAGTGCAGGTGCATTTTTGGTGCTGTACAAGTTGCTGCTTAGCTCAAAGCGGCCAAAACAACAAATGATTAAGTTTTCCTCAGTTAAACTGTCACCCTCCTACTGCTTTACAGTTGCACGTTGTGTCAGTGCCTTTTTCATACTAAATCTCATACTGAGAGGAATATGCCGATGGTTTTGATCCTTAAAACTTCTGGATAGCAGTTTTCCATCACGTTACTCCTTGTAGCATCCTTTTTACATCCATGGAAGTAACATTTTTCAGGCTCTTTTAAAATGTCTGAGTTTTTTCCATACAGATGCCACTGGGATTGTAGGAATCGAAAAATCACCAGTCTCAAAGCTTTATATATTACTGCACATTGACCTTAAACAAGAATGGGAAAATGGCTGCTTGATCTATGCTTGCAATTTGTCGAATAAGTTACCGAGTCGGTTGTTTCTTTTGATTTCATGAGCTCTAGCCATCACGTGCTCGACTCGGTTCGTCCCCGGTGACGCACGTTTCTGTGGAAATTTCGCGGACAAAATTCCGAGTTCCTCCTCGCTTCACTTTCTCGTCCACGCCCGATTCTTACTCGAAACACGACTGTGTGGCTGTTTGGAATCATCAGTGAATTATTTTCGCAGAGACTTAGTTCATGTAAGTTGCCGAGGTAAAGTACAAATAAATAGGCAAAATCTGTTTCGTTGCAGTTAAAATCGGTGCTAAATTAGTTTCATTGAGGTGTCCACTTATACCGAGAAGAGTGGATTTGAATTTAGCTAATTCTGCATTATTCTTCCTGTGATAAAATATGGCATTACGTTCGGTGAACACGCAACTCCTCTGTGAATTTAAAACATTGATTATTACCGCATACATTTCACAAGACTCTTGTGTATTAATAGATTTTGGCTCATAAGTAATCAAAAGAGATTTTTACTACAAATTACACTCAAGAAACACCTTTTAAAACGATCAAGTGCTTTATATTTTACTGAGTAATAGTAAAGGACTAAGGGACCAACACTTCTCCCCTTCCCCACCAGGACTTCGTTATCGATTTCTTTACTTTTCAAACGGCAAGGTTGATTTGGCGGTAGTTTTTGGCGGGATATTTTAGCTTTGCTTAGCTTAGTTTTATTTGAGACGTGATAGTGTTCGGATGTGCAGAAGAAATTTGGTGGTAAGCGGGCTTCGTTTCGAATAGAAGTTGATGATGCAGTCCCTCAATATAGTCAGTGTTTTCTGCAGCAGTAGTACCTATATAATTAGCATATTATTCATCAGCGTAGAAAAATAGCGATAACTAAGTAGATAAATTGCTCTTTTTGTTAAGTTTTCGATGAATTTTCAAAGAGATAGAAATTGTCGTATTTTAAGTAACATTATTAGTTTCAACTCTTCGTTAGAATCAAAGCGATTTCTTGTTGGGAAAAAAGAAGAATCATAATGCATCGCTTCCCGGTTATAACGCCGTCGGTTATATCTCGGATTCATATATAACGCGGGTCTTCCTTCCTCCCCATTTCTTGGAAAGAAAGCCCTGTCGCGTTTTTAGTACTAAAGTAAAAACAACAACAAAAATTACCGACGTTTTATGGAATCGATTAAATAAATTTCTTGCACTCACTGTATATTGTTTTTTCTTTTAATTTTGCTGTTTGTAGCAATTAAATAAATTAAAAAAATGAAAAGTCATGTCCTCGCTCATACCGCGATTGTCTTATGACGCGGGTCGCAGCTCCTCCCCCGATAGCCCGCCTTATAAGCGGGGCGCGGGGTACAAACTTTTTAATAGATTACTCTTGTTCTTATGGCGGCTTTCAGACCGGTTAGTCGTAAGACAAGACAAAGTCAAAAGACAAACGGAGGGCGTTGTGACATATTGTATCGTTCACACCGATTAGACAGAAAAAAACCGCGCTATTCAGACGAAAATTCATGACTAATGGCGAAAAGTCACGTCTTTTAAGAATGGAGCATGCTACAATTTCATTAATCAGTTTAGAGCAGTGTTTCTCAAACTTTTTCTGTCAGCGGACCACTTTAGTGAGTTAAGACCCCCGCAGCCTTCTTTTCTTATAATCTCCGACTTGTCATAAAGATCAGTTTTCTTAAATTATTTAAAATAGTAATATTTCGAGATTCCTGACAAAGATTTAAATTTTCAAAAAACAACTGTTGAAGCACACCAGACGAGAGAACTGCCAGAGCTCTTAACTATGTAAAAGGACATAATTAGTAATCAGGAAATATTCTGAATGAACATGAACTCAGACACCAAATTAGCACGTCTTTTGTACTTCATATCTCTCTAGCAACTAGGAGCCGTTCACATAAAAAGTATTAACCTGCAGCAAGCGAGCAGTACTTAAAAATCTCGACCAGAACGAAGCAGCAGTAAGATCATTTCTTGTTCACAATCAAGCTAAGACTGATGGTGAATAAAATTATTCTGAAGAAATAACAACTGAGTGTTTTCCTTCCTAGATCAAACAAGTACGGGAAAATCCCATTTCATTTGTGAGAAGAAAACAGGTTGAATCTGCAATACATAAAAAATCGTATTAATTGAGATAAATGAGTGTGAACTCCTTATAAAGTGATTAGTTCATGTTCTTGAATAATTTGTTGCAGTAGAGATGCTTGATTGTTCCAAACAAACGAGAGGAAGATTAACACATTAGACGACTTTATTATACTGAACTGTGATTTAATCAAGCTCGTTACTTTAAATGGTCTTAATTACTTTTTCAACGTTTAGGAGTAATTGGTTGAGATACCCAAACGAATCGATTTCGAATAATGGAGTAAATTATATGACTGTTCTAATATAATTAATTACGTGAGTCGGTCGAGTAGTGTGACGTTACGCGCGATTAAGTTTCTGGTTAGCTCTCACATATGGCTTCGGCTTAGTGATCGGTATTTGTAAGTTTGATTTTCCGGAAGTTGCGTTTTTGTCTTGTCTTTTTGTCTTTGTCTTTCGAGACTCGTCTTTTGCCTTTTGACTTTGTCCTGTCTATGACTAACCGGTCTGAAAGCCGCCTATGTTTAATCTTTTTAAATGTATTTTCATTGACCGCGTTATACCACTAACGTTGAATTTTTTTCTTTTCTCATTTCAGGTGCGTCGTGATTGTGAACCAATTCCAAGCATTTCTTCCATTTTTAATATCAAACCTCTACCCCTTATATCCTTCATTAAACCCAAAGTGCTCTTCTGTTCTCCTTTCCTGCGCGCCCTTGTGATATGATATGGTCATCCTGTGATGAAGTGCAGGGCGTGCGGTTTAGTGTGTCAAGAGGAATTTCTCTAATCAAGGGCGGATACTTTCTTCCACCTTTGGAAAATTTACACAGCAGCAAAGGTAGGAAGACGTATTTTTTTTAGGAACAGAGCCCTTTGATTACCCCTTGTTTCCAGCTTCAATTCAATTGATCCCTGGGAGACATATATAAAGCCCTATAATGTTAAAAATCTAAAACTAAAAATCCTCTTTCATATGCCTGTTCTTGTGGCAAAGACATGGTAGTACGTATCTCATTTTAATATTGGTAATAAGTATTAGCCAACTAGACACGGCGGCGCGGGGAACCGTGCTTACTCATGACATTACACCGCAATTGGCTAAACAATGTACAATTTTTGGATCGGGGATATTTAAAACCGCAGTTAGCGAGGAACTACTGTGCGTATAAATAATCTCTGGAACCGACGGAAATAAGGGTTTATTTTTTTAAAGATGCTACACTATCTGCAAATAGTAATTTTCAATGCACGGGGGATGCGTTCTGAAAACGTGCCCTGAAATATGGATCCCTGTTATGTTAACCTGGCTACTATATACTATAGTGAAATGGGGATTGCGCTCCGTGTCCCTTCAGGCACTGTCCTCCAGACCCAAAATTCCCACACCTCTCTTTGATGTACATCTACTAACAGAGTGTTGTTGTCGATTATGTGAGCTTATAAAGACAGCAATCGGCTCCTGCCTAATGTACGTATCTTCCTCGCTCAGCAATCTAAACTCTCACATCTCAGGTCAGGTCTTTTTTCTGGCGAATCAGCCTCTCGCATATTATCACGATAATGCGAACCATAATCAGCGTCGTATTAATTTTGGAACAAAAAGAAAATCACTTTGTAGCGATTCCTTGTTTTAAGAACATCAAAAGATTGAAAAAAGTACTTACATTACGTATCTCCAATGGTTATAACAAGGTTATGAAAAACCAGTGCACATTTCGGTAACACCGAAAGTGGATTCTAAGAGCATTGTAGCCGAATTTTGTATCTGGTTTTTCATAACCTTGCTGGAGCTATTGGAGATACCTGAGGTATTTTCAATCATTTGACTTTTAAGTGCTTATTCTTGAATTTTTTCAGCCTTAAGACGAGCTCGATTATTCTATGGTGAATTAATAAGAACCCGTGTCATAGGAGGACAGGTGTAATGTCTGCGTATGACGCGATGACACCCTTCGTCCTGTGCTTCTGGAATATTTCGGGGTAACATTTTAAACGCAGTAAATCAGTTGTAAAAAATTATTCAAAACTCTTCGCAGTTTAATCACTCACCCATAGTTCCAATAGGGATTGACCAGAAGAAAAATCTCATCTTTGTAACGGCAGTCGCTCGATTTCGCGGTTTCGTATTTACAGCTCTTCTTCTAATCTCCCATTCCGTCCTTACCCTCCCTTCTCTTCACCTGTATCTCGCTTCTCGTCATACCTCATTTGCCTCGCTTCATCCTTCTCTCGTCCCTCACGGGGGGAGTTGTGTGGGCTCCTTCTCCCCGTTCTCGACACGAGTAGAAGGTTTCTCGTGCGTGCACCCCCCGCAGATGATTTGTCGATGGTTTGGTTCTAACAGTCGAGTGCCTTATGCCAAGCAGTGAAGAATGTAGCGAAGAGGCAGCGCAGTAAGGATTGAGGGTTTTTTTTGGGATAGAGGAGGGATTGAGGAGAGAAGGGTAGGTTTGAAGTGGCGTGGGGTTGAATTTTGTGTGTGTATGTATGAGGGGGGGGGGGAAGATGGTGGTGAAATAGCAGTTTACGATGTCCCAAGAAGATTTTATTTGAAAGGAGAGGGAAAGTGGTTGGGAGGGGATAAAGAGAAAGGGGAGAATTTGGCGTAGCTATGTCGTCGCCTAAGACCCGTTTTTTTTCTCTCTCACCGTCCTCGGAGAAGCGTAGATCCTCCAAAAATTCCTTTCTCGGCCGTCCATTTATCTTCCTTCAGGAAAAGAAAAAGTTCCGCAAAGTTATACGTACGGATCTTGATATTTCTTTTTTTGAGTGGCTCTCGTTTCCGATTCCGTCGATACCTGTGCTTTTGTTTTTGTTCGAATATGGTTTCGAGTTTGTTTGGACGGGAGCTGAAACTGAACGTCTTGAGACATATCACCTTTCACGATTCTTGCTATGTTTTTACTTCGGCGGATGATTTTCGGAACTCGCGTAGTTTTCGATGCGATTTTATTTATATGGTTGAGGTTTTACTTTCAAAACACATTCAACCCTTCTTGCTAAGCAATTATTATAATGGCTAGCTATATTCTTTATTTTTTTGAAATACATTGGCATGTTCCATAGGACACCTTTTCTGAAATTCCTTGCTTACTGAACGAAGAAATTGCCTCAATCAAAGATTTTGTTATCTGAAAACGTAACACCTGGCACCAAGAAAATTTTAGTAGAAAATATATATAAAGAAATACTGGCGATATTATTCTCTAATTTTCCCTACATCGTGAATGTCGAAATGTACATTTATAGTAATAAAGGGTAGTGGTGTAGTGTTTGATTTTCTGTGTGTATTTTTGTCTGTAAGCGCACGGGTCTCTGGTGCGGTGTCACATCCTCCAAACTCGCACGCATAATACGTACTTCGGTCCCTGGAGAGAATTATTTTTCCGTAAACCGGGTGTGGTTTTGTACTATCACTAGTATTTATTTATACATATTTTTTCTTAAATTTGTTGGTGCATTTTCATATGATCTCACACCGAAGGCATCTCATGCACTCATTTTTTCAAGGGTTTTGTTTCAACATTTTCTTTCAGCCCGGAATAAATATTTTGAAAATCATACCTAACGTATGCGAAAGCGTTTAAAATATGAGGTTTTCATCAGTCCTAGCGAGTCACGAGTAAATCGCTTTGATTGTAGTGCTCAGCATTACGCAGAGAATTTTAGCCAGAATTAATTATTCCACTGGCGGAAATTCTTAACGAGCGCTTTTGATAACAAAAGTAGATACGCAAGATTAGACGCAGCGCCAGCGCATTATCCCACGCACTTTAACCGTGACATTTTCAGATGGAAAAATTTCATCTGAAATTAACTCATTTAGGCGTATAGTTCCATGCACGGGTCAGGCTGATTAAGTAACCGCTCGTTTTTTATCCATGCGTCTAATTTTTTTTTACATAATAAACATTTCCATGAATTCGGGACGCGTCTTTCTCATAACTATGGAGCTCTGTAATTATTTTATTCAGCGAAATAAAAACAACTGCAACACGCGTTTCCATGCTCATCGGTTTGAGAGCTCCGTAATTAGGTTCACTTTCATTGCAAGCGAGCTGTAATTTCATTGCAAGCGAGCTGTAATTTCATGCTTCCGTCTTCCTTTATAAGGACCTCAATGCTTAGAGATCCTATAAACCCAACTATTACTTGTATTTTACATTCTGTATTAAGTATATCATATATTTTATTAAAAAAATAGAATAACTTTATTTATTTCCTCCGGGAATGTTTTTAAGCGAAAGAGAAAAAGTATTCTTTAATAGGAAAGTGGGCACTGAAATGTTGGCTTTTTACGATATGTGATGAAAATTTCTTATTTAACTTACACATGAATATATTGACACACCCATACAAAGATTGATGAGAATGTTTGTTGGTTATCGGCATTCATAGATTTAACTTAGCATCGCGTCTATAGAAATAGAGAGTGAAAACTGAAAGATACACGACAACATTAAACTGTTAACGGACTTCACATTAATGCTCAGTTTTATCTCCTTTAATTGCATATGAATTGCGGGAAGTGGACCCATTTTTCATCTAACGCGTAACATTCTTGATATGAATGACGCGAAAGAATAATAATTCGTAAGATTCAGCCGATAAAAATGAGGCGGAAGGGATTCACCGATGAAACGAGGGAGAAAATAAAAGGGGAAAAAAGAATTTGAGAGAGGAAGAAGAAATCGTCGGGAAAATTGTGGATGGAGGTCTGAAGAGTAGAAGCACGGAGAAAGAGTTGGAAAAAAAGAGGATTGAGAAGAAACAGGAATGAAATAGAGTGAGAAAAGAGAGAGAATGGAAGGAGAATTTAAAGATGTAGGTAAAATGAGAAATGAGGAAAATAAGAGCAAATTAATGACCAGTTGAAGAGAAGAAAAAGAAAGAGAAGAGAGAGGAAATTCAAGATAATAATGGAATAATAGTTACGAGGAGCAGGGCGTAGAAAATGGAATAGATGGGGACGAAAAGCAGCGGAAAAGAGAGAGAGAGAGGGAAGAAAATAGAGAGGTTGGGAGGAAAAAAGTTTTTACCCTCCGCGTGATCCTTTTCGAACGTTCAGATCGTTCCGAGAAATGCAAAATAGGTTCTATCCCACGCACCTCTCTCTCCTCTTCAGGGACCTCAATTCCATCGCTGTTATCGAACCTCATCTCTCTCTCTCCTTCCCTTTCCTCCATTCTCACACCCCTCATGTTTCTCCCTCCCTTCTCCGCAGAATCGGTCTATCTCTCTCTCTCTCTCCCTCTCCGCATTTGGTTCAAGTTCGACAAAACGCCGATTTGATCACCACGCTTCAGCAAACTTTGTTTCACTCTCCCCTTCAATCGTTCGCTCTCTCTCTCTCTTTCTCTCTCTTCCCCTCTCCAACCTCTTTCACCCCCTTCCATCCCTCCTTTTCCCGCGCGCATCCACGACTCTCTCCAATCTCCCTAACTCATCCTTCTCCCTTACTCTTCACCTCCCCCAAACCCACACAACACTCCCTCCTAGGTTGAATCTAAATCAGTACACCCCCGCTGTCTCTTCCTCTCTCTGTCTCTCTCATTCTCTCTCTCTCTCCCCCTCCCTCTCTCTCCCTCCCCCACCTTGGCTCCGTGGATCTCCCAATAGACGGCGCTTCTGTTCCAGATCTCGACTCCCATTTCAAACAACGCTCATCCTACCATTCTCCGGCGGTTGTAGCGAAAACGAACGTTTTCCCTCTCCTCCATCTGTTCCCTTCCTACGCTTCACACTATTCTCCGCGTTATAATCATTCCCCCCCCCCCCCTCCACCCCCCTCCCCCCTTCCCCTTCTCTTCTCCGACCATTCCTTAATTGTGTTTAGGGTCGGAGCGTTATGCAACCCGCTCGTGTATGTGTATGTGTGTAATTGAACCCGTTTTTATCTTTTACGCGTTTCTCGGGTGCCATGACAACTGGGGCGGATATTACTCGAGTTACTGCTTATTTAACGAGCTGTAATTGAACGTTGTTGTAACTAAGTTTCTCATTCTATAAAGGCATATGCAGACGATTCGTCGAATTGCTTTTTAAGCTGTATCTTTGCGTACATGCGCTAATCAAATGAATTTGTTTTTGAAAATTCGAGTTTTTCAAAGTTATATTAATTTTTAAATGAAATCATCGTTGTTAAGGTTTTTAATATTCCCAAAGGCATGTACCGTAACGATGTTTCTTAATGAATTTTTAAAATGTTACTTTTTCTTTTTATTAGTTTCTACTTACGTTAATTTGTTCTATATTAATTGAATCCGGAAATATAATCCGAGAGGATACCTGGAAATAGCGTAGTGTTTTCTCTCAATGAATGTTTCTAGGAATTGTTAATAATCTTCTCAGTTATTATTATATTTTATGCAATATATATATTAATATTACGAAATTTAGTAAAATCCAAGGAATTTGGCTGAACTTTGTGGTAATTGATACTAATATTAACGAAGAAAAATAACTTATTCGTTAATATGAAATTTAGTGTTTTATATTGCACTGAGCTCAGAGTAAATTTTACGAAACGTTCCCAAGAATAACAGCTCCATTAAACTAATGAAACCATTAGCGCATATACGTTGATATGGAAATCATTGTATATCTTTCAAGTTCAAACGAAGGTCTACTTATTTTCAATGAATTTCCTTCAAATAACATGTACCAGAATTAGTAACTTCTCACTTTGAAGTATAAAGAATAGGGTGTTTCATGATTTGTAAATATCCCGATGAGTGATTTTAATTTCTTGAATTATGAAAAATTTTCTCTTCTCTTGCATTCAGTACAGTAGGATCTAGGAGTATACAAAAATTATATTTATCTCAGACGGGCAGAAATGTGATAAATAATAATAAAAATCAGGAGACTGATATTGATATCATACATTGAATTATAATGCTTTATTTACTGGGTTCTATTTCTCCATCAGAATCGCCTTGTTGCTTTATGGTGTGAAGAGTTGGATCGATTTGGACTTGCATGAATTTATTAATATTACGAAATATATTAGTATTTTATAATATTGTTATCTTAATGTAGGAATTAACGCCTTTGGTAATGTACGGAATAACGCACAATGATATTAAAATATGTATAAAGAAGTTTTGCGCTAAAGTTTCGGAATTTTGGAAAAATATTGAAATTATTGACAAAATCCTTAAACTAAATAGTATAAATAAACATTCCAGACTATTTTCTATTTAACGAGATTTTTTTATGTACCTTACGGAGTAATTTTAATTGCATTCTGTTATTATCTTTAAGTAAGCTGCAATCGCTTTCGCTTATAACGAAAATTTTAAAGTGGAAGGCTTGAAATGTCAATAATTCTATGCGAAGATTTACGAATGTAACTCTCTTTGTGCAGTTAACATCGAGAATAGTAATAGCTGCGGTCTCAGATAGGTATTTATACAGAAATCATAAATTGTTTCTTCCATTTTCTGTATTTAATAAAATAGATAACCTCTTGGAAATGTCGCACGCAAAACCTGTTCGTTTAAGCCAGGGTTTCCCAAAGTGGGGTACGCGTACCCCTGGGGGGTACTTTTAAAGGCGCTAAGGGGTACTTGAGAAAATTTATTTAATGGCCGACATTATGTCGCTGGACACTCCAAATCTGCTTTTTTCACTTTGATATTGTTATAGAGTATGTTTTACAATAAATTTCTTTACTGTGTCAGTGAGGGCAGCGGCTCAAGTACCGTATTAGCCCGAATATAAGGCGAGGCTTTTTTTCAAAAATTGTCTTTCAGGAAAGTGGGGGTCGCCTTATATTCGGGTTCTTAAATATGAAGAAGTTACTTTTTTGGATTTTCTCATTGGGAAAATACGGAGTCGCCTTATATTCGGGCTAATACGGTATTTTGTTTGCTTCCGTTGACCAAGGGGCAAGACATGTTACGGATTAAATCATAAAACCAGGTAAAACCAAACTGGCGAATCTGAAATACGTAGAAATGTATATTCTCAGTTAAGATTTGTCAGTTATAAAGGAACATTTGGAAGAACTTACGGAACAATTACGAGAATATTTTCCAGAAAGGGTCGATTCTAAAAATTGGGTGCGCAATCCATTTTATGTGGATTTTTCGATTCCACATCTAACAGGAAAAGAACAAGAAAGCCTCGTGGATATTTCTGCTGAGGATGACTTGAAAATTAAATTCTCGAAGGCATCTTCGATTGCTTTCAGGGGAAAATTATCAAAAGAGCATGGGAAATTGGCTAAAAGAGCAATCAGAACATTCATTCCTTTCCCCAGAACGTGGATGTGCGAATCTAGATTTTCGCTCCGAGTTTAATTAACACAAAAATTGCATGCCGAACCTAACTTACAATTGAGGCTTTGTTCAATCGAGTGAATGACTGATTCTTTATGTTTTTGGAAAACAACCACATTCGTCTCAATAAGTGTTATTTATTATATGTAAACTCGATCGTTTTTAACGTCTATTTTGTGTAATACTTTTATTATTTTATAAGGGGATACTTCAATTGATTAATTGAGTTCAAAGGGGTACGCGGCCAAAAAGGTTTGAGAAACCGTGGTTTAAGCCAACTGGATCTAACGAGTAAGGGACATAGATAGTACTATTTATTAATATCCAAGGCCTTGTTTTTACCCTTTCAGATTGTATTTGCGTTTCGATAATTATCCTTATAACAATTCCCGATATATTTGTGTATATCAGTGTAGAGCAATTTCAAAATTAAAACAAGTTAGGAAAGTGTACAGCGTATCACAAATGGGCGCGTTTCGTTCAATGGAGTATTAGAAAGAAATGATATACCTGTACGTAAGGGAAAAAGCGTTTTAAAGTTCTTTTCTTCATCATAAATAATCCATTTTCTTCCTATTTAAAAATATTGCATGCACACGTAAGGAAATTAAACGTTTTTTTGTGAGATTGTTTATGTTAGCAACAATGAAGAAGTAATCATACAAGAAATTTTCTAAGTTCAACTCGATTTAAGACTTTCTTGTTCGATTTTACGGATAACGGAAACTCCTACGATAAAAATATATAGAAAAAGAAATACTCTAATTTAATAGTTCTACAAGTTTTATTTAAAAAATATTTTGATATGAACAATACTCGGAAAGTGATTTTTTGTCACCAGTAAAGTGGTACCCCTGATTGACTTACGTGATTCATTTGTGCGGTTTTCTCATTATCTTTGATAGTAAACCCTTAATATCAAATGTCATGAAAATCCGTTCTGTAGAAGCCGAGAACGAACATGTGGACGGACGGACAGACCGACAATAGGCGCTCACGCTGGAAGAAAAACGCGCCTAAAAAAGATAAGCATAAAAGAAAAATATTCGATTCTAATCGAATTTTTAAATTCATTATCACCGCCTATTACTTCCTGATCTTTTTTTACTGTGAACGATCCTTTTTTCGAAGGATTTAAAAAAATTCAGCAAATGCTGCGTGCTCATTTAAATAAATATAACACTTTAAGGCTCCCCTTCCACGTATTTACCTCGATTCCGCCTATTGCACAACGCTTCCTCGACGATATTTAGAAAGAAAACAACGGCATGAAACTAATTGTGGACCACGATTCGAATTTTCTGGGTAAGCGCCCCTTAATTATACGTTTTGAGCGCTATCAGCCTATATAGCTCATAAACCGCATAAGAAAATGAGAATTTTGAAAAGCATGCAAATCAGATAGCATTAAACGGTTAAAAACCTGTCGAAAAGTGTGCCGGTTTTTTAAAAGCGGTCTGGTTTCGTTGTTGCTAACAGTTACTTCCTAAAAAAAGAAACCTTTCTCTTCTTCGTCTCACTCCCTTTTCTTCCACCTGCCGCCAATGGCCATCTTCCACGCAGCCTTCGCCCTTATTATTTTTTCCCTTAAAAAACCAGAATCTATTCTCGTCACGAAAAATTCCATTTTACAATATTCGCGCGGATATAAACATCTCGGAAGATTAGATCTCGAACGATTAAGTCTGCTTTTCGAGTGTGCGTACGTGCAGCGCCGCGAGATGATGGGAGCGAAATTTTCTTCTCCTAGCTTTCTTCATTTCATATATATATATATATATATATATATATATATATATATGGGGCAACTAGGTGTTGAAGGAAACCCAGTGAGCACTTACCGGAAGGAGAGTCGCTGAGGTGGCGGAGAGACCCAGTTGTAGACGTTATTGAAGCTTTCGAGATGATCCCTTCGTCAGCACAAGAGTTGACTTGTCTCTCTCTTGTGCTGACGAAGGGATCATCCCGAAAGCTTCAACAACGCGTACAAATGTGTCTCTCCGTCACCCCAGCGACTCTCCTTCCGGTAAGTGATCACTGGGTTTCTTTCAACACCTAGTTGTCCTAAATATCCTAATTTATATTCCTCTTCCGCAAGTGTGTGTATGTGTATGTAATATATATATATATATATATATATATATATATATATATATATATATATATATATATATATATATATCATCATCATCATCATAAGTAGTCTGTCCGTTGGCAGGTCCATGATTATTCATGGTTAAACTTGGTCCTCTATATACTCCTATTTTCCGCAGTTTTCTTCGTGTCTTGATAGCTCTCTTTCCCTTTCAAGTCGTCTACCAGCTGAAACCTTTTCCTACCTCTTTCTCTTTTTCCATCCAGTTTTCCTTCTAACACTTCTTTAATCATGCACTCTCTCCTCAGGTAATGCCCAATCCAGTTCGCCTTCCTCTTTCTGATAGTCTGTATAATCGTTAGCTTCTCTCCTATTCTTCGTAGTACTTCCTCATTTTTCACCCTATCTGTCCATTTTATCTTCAGCATTCTTCTCCCTGTCCACATTTCGAAGCTTTCCAAGTATTTAATATAATTTGTCCTTAGCGTCCATGTTTCTGCCCCATACAAAGCTATACTCCATACATAGCATTTTATCAACCTTTTGCGGATTTCCTGCTTTCTATTTCCCGTTAGTAGGAGTTTCTTTCTTCGGAAAGCGGCGTTTTCTTTTGTTATTCTAGTCCTGATTTCCTCGGTACATTTTGCTTCTCTCGTTATGATGCTTCCAAGGTATTTATAATGTGAAACTTGTTCGAATGGCTTTTTCTTCATATATATATATCTCGAAACATAGGACGCTTAAATTCTCCGTGAAATGAAAGAGACATTCACACAATCACAGCCAGGGTTCCTTTTCCCCTCTGACCCTCTGAAAATCTCCTTGTCCCTGTTTTTACGCAACCCCTACGGTTGCGGTTTGAGAGTGTTTGTGTGTACGTGTTTGCGCACATCCTATCTTGACCACCTATCCTGATAGTGCACCCACTGTTTTTATTTCTCCCCGAATACTCTTCCTTGCTCCCATCCTAAGTCCTTTTTACATCTTTCCCCAAAAATATGGCTCATCTACCTCAGACCATACCTCCTTCTCTCCCCCCCCCCCCCCTTCCACTCTCTCTCTTCTTATACCGCACCTCTCTCTCGCTCTCTATATGACCTTACCGATCTCTTTTTACCCTCCACTTTCCCTTTCCCCTCCCTTTTTTTCTGACCTCCTCACCATTCTCCATCCTCTTTCCCGATACCTACCAACTTTATGAACCTTTCCCTACCTCCCTTTAGCATATATCCCCGCTTTCTTCCCTTCCCACATCCTCCTCCCACCTCTGCCGTCGCCACCACTACCACCTTCTTCTCCACAACCTTTTCCCCTCTTTTCTCTGCCCTCCTCCCCCCTATACATCTCCTCTCTTCGGTATTCTTTCTCTCTTCCCCTTCCTTCAGTCTTTCCTTTCTCCGACCTTCTCTCCATCTACGGCGTATCCCGGCCCCTTGCATCTAATGCCCTCACCCCCTACGTCCCTCTTCTCCCCTTTATCGCTCCCATTCCTTCCTTACCCTTTCACCTCTCCCCTTCCCCCCCTCCCCCCTTACTCCCCGCCAGATATCCCTTCTCTCTCTCTCTCTCTATCACCCCTCCCACACCCTGTTCCCCGTTCCTCTCCCACCCATTCCCCTTTAACACGTGCACGCACGCGCTCGCGCACGCCTCGACTCTGCGGTATTGAGCGGCAGCTGGGCGAACCTCCCTCTTTCACTCTTCCTTTCCCTCCTCCCGCACCCTCTCCCTCTCCTCTCTCACTCTCCCCTCCCCCTCTCTCTCTCCCCTCCCCTCTTGATCAACCCTCATACATCCCCCTCTCTCCTCGTTGCCACCGTTTTAAGTTTCGGCCCTACTTCATACGTTCAGCCGCTAGATGGCAGGGGTGTCCTCCCTCGTCGGTGGCTCCATCTCCCCTCCCCTCCGCCATCTTGTCCCTCCTCCGCCGCCCCCACAAGAGCCCACAGACTCACACACACACACATATATATCCGACCTCCCCTCCAACTCCTCTTGCCTTTCTGCCCTCCCTCCCGCCCTCTTCTCCTCCTCCTCCCTGCCACAGTGGGCCTCCCTTCAGTCTGACTCTTCGTTTCATACGTGTGTTTGTGTGTATGCTAGGCCCGTCGAAAAAGGGGGAATCGCGTTTGAAAAATTTTTGCTAGGGGGAAAATAATTGACGCGTACATATGCACGACGTTTTTTTTTGCTAAGGGAACGCGAAGGATATAAAACATACATATATATAACGAGCGCATTTATTGGATAATTCTTTTCGTAAAAAAAACAACACGGTGCGGACATTTTCGGTGAAAAATTTTCGTCGCTTTATACCTACATATATATATATATATACATACATATTTCTCTCCCTCGGCGTTTTATCCCCGGAAACAAGAGAACGGCGCGTTTCTTCATCTTCTCTTCGACATCTCGGCATCCGGGGACTAACCTTTAGTTTCAAATCTTCGTTGTACGTGTTCTTCGGGAGAAAATCGAGTGTCCTGCCGGGATAGGTGAATGTGTGTGAGTGTTGTCCTAATGGAGGTCGGCGGCTTATACGACGAAAACATGCTCTCTGAAAGATACGGAGCATCATAAAGAGGAGGGGGTGGAAAAATAAGGACTTATACTCGCGGGGGAAAAAACGAGCTCGGTTTTTTTTCCTTGCCCATCCCTCCTTTTCGACCCAACCCAACCCCCTCTCTCTTACTCCCTTTTGTGCGAGCGGCGGCCCTAATATTGCGATCAGAACCCCGTGCCGGGAAAGGGAAGATTAGTATTCCGACAAAAGAGGGAGAGGGTGAGGCAGAAAGTGAGAGAGCGAGAGAGAGAGAAAGAGAGGAGGGGACGGAAGACAATGGTTCGCTCATCGCAGTAGCAGCAGCAGCAGAGGGAAGCATTGCCAGCCGGATCCTTCTGTCATCGTAGCAAAACAGACGAAGGGGACGACGGAGCGGGACCAAAGTCGGGTGGAGAGGAACCTTGGGCGATATCCGGATCTACATTCTGGGGGGGAGTGTGTGTGAGAGAGCGAGAGAGAGGGAGTGAGAGAGGGAGTGAGTGAGAGAGAGAGAGAGAGCGAAGTGTGTGACAGCCATATTGAAAGCAAGCGGAGATCAACCTCTCTCTCTCTCTTTACTTTTTCTCTTTTTTTCCTCCCGGTTTAGGGGTTTTCCCCGGTTCTCCTCCTGACGTTGTTGTCTCCATATCGAACCTCGTTCCAAGGCAGGATACGCATATAATCTCCATCACCGATAACCGATTTTTATCTCCTCCTCCTCCTCTCCCCCCCTCCCCCCTCTCCCCCCGAATCCCAAAATTCCCCTTCGGTTGTGTCCTTTTTACCGTGCCCAGTGTTGCTGTCGATTTTTCTCTCCAGTAAAAAAAAGGTGAAGTGCTTTTTTTGTGTGCGAGAGTGTTCAGTCCCCGCCCCCTTTTTACCCAGAAGATCGTCGACCATTTTATTATAAAAAGTACGAGCTAAACCAAAAAAAAAATAATAAAGCAATTCGTAAAAAAATTCAATCCTAGGAAAAAGACCCGGGATACTCCACGATAAAGGAAAGACCGAAAAGAGTGGTGTTGGCCACAAGGGAGTATGATCTGCCGATAAGTGGGTCAGGTACATACCATAAGTTTTTTGCAAGGACCTCATCGACTCGTTCATGGATTTATTGAGGAAAACAGATCCGCATATGCCTGACGTGCTTTCTTCTCATCAAAACACGCCTGTCGTTCGCCATTAATGTGTGCCGACGATAAAAAAGTTGCTCAGGTCGGTTCTGCACTCTTGTGTATACGTGTACGTTTGTGCAGTGTTGGTGGTTCTCTATAGAAGTCGAGAGGACGATCGGACAGAAAACCTTTACCTCACGTTCTGTTTTTGTTGTAATAAAATAAAAGACCGACCGAAGAGGAAACTTTTCGACGACCTTAGGAGAAAGGAGGTGTGTGATCGTACCATTTTTAATAGTGTATGCTTTTATGTGTGCATGAGATTTATATAGTTATGTGTGTATATACATATATATGTTTCTGTTTGGGTTGTCTGGCCAAAAGTGATGTGCCCGTATAACACCTAATCGTGCATTCTACCTTTCCGGCCTATCTCGATTGGTTTGTGCAAAAAAGCAGATAGAATTTATGCTCGAATGTGGTCGCCATCACCAACTTGCGTGTTTTTTTTTAACAACATTGCGCATGTTATCCTTTCGTGCATCTTCATATCGTCGGATTTTTATGGAAGTTCACCGCATAAATGTGTAGGGTATGTGTGGTTATACAGTTCGAGGCGGTATCGACTTTCCTCCGGAGTGAGAGGTCAACCAACGCTCGACTTTTAGGCCGTGGGAATGGTTCTATCCCGCTCGCGAGTGTGCTTCCAATACGTCCATTAGGAGACACCTTGTGATGTTGAGGATATAAATACACTCATATACCTATATATATATACACACATACACATGGGATATCAGATATATATATGTATAAAAGGGGATCGGCTTAGGATCGTGGATGCCTCGTTGGAAAATCTATTTCTGTTTTGAGACGGCTGTTAAACGCCCTGTCTCTTTCCTCTACATACAGAAGGATTCGACCAGTTAGGTAGTAATAGCTTTTTCTCCCATATATATATATATATACATACACACCCATACATACACACACTAATAACGACAGAAGATGGCCGAAGGAGCGTGTAGAATTGGTTGGACATGTATGGTTTCCCTTGTGAATTATTGTTTCTACACTTTCTCTTCTTACTCTCATTTTCGTTCAGTTGGTTTTCGAAATCCTTCGATTACCCTATTGAGCGCGCGGGACCTTAAATTAGAAGTGTTTTATCCAAATATTCTGGACCATCCGTTCTCTCGAGAACGCTGTTTTTTAAGGAGGCCATGACGGGAACGCTTCGATTATAACGCGAGTGCGATATTTAGTGCGGGTTACAGCGAAACGATTCTCTAAAATTTATCGGGTTACGTGCAGGGAATATTAAAATCGTGACAGAATGTGTGGTGAATGGTAGTTCTTACCCTTTTTTAACTATCATAATACGTCAGGATGCATTGTGTTTCGGAGAACACGTATTTTTTCCGAGTAACCCCGTTTTTTGAAAAAAGCCTTCAGGAGTCGGTCGCATAAAAGGCTGCAGCTTTTTTCCGTTATCCCCGTCTCCTTTCTACTTCGCCAGCTCCTCCCCAACCCATCACAAAACCCCGTCGCATATAAGAAGTGCTCCTGTGCTCGCCATTGTTTTGGTTTCTCCTTCAACTCCTCTCAACCCATACCACCCACCCACCCACCCACACCCCGACCATCCATCCCTGAGCTGCTTTGCTCCTCCTCGGGAGGCAGACCACGGTGGTTTGTGGGGGTGGGGGAGGTGGTTGAAAGAGATGGGAGGTTCTAAGGGTGGAGGGGTAAAGGAGGTGCGAGGAAAGAAGGGGGGAGGGGCAGAGGGGTGTGTTGCTGTGCCGGCCATGCTTCTCGGGCGGAGGCACCCTCGATCGATGTGTACGAGTTGGACGGCGAGGGGCGTAGGGCAGAGGAAAGGGGCACAAGAGGGTGGGGAAGGGAGATGGAGAGGAGTGGGGAGGGCTGGCGAGGGAGGGAGTGTGGGAGAAGGGAAGGGAGGGGAAAGGCGACGGCTGTAGTTGGGTCGATCAATTGAAGGCTGCTGCCGCCGCTGCTGCTGCTGCCACCGTGGTTTTCGTGTTAATTTGTCCCACGGTAAAATGTGGCGAGTTGGAGGGAGAGAAAAGTTTGGAGGGGGGGGGGGAATAGGGGACGGAAAAGGGTGGGGTGTGGGGAGGGGGAATTGGCTGAAAGGGGAGAGGGGTGGGTGGTAATTCGTGTTATGTGCATCGAGATGAGAGGTTTTTTGGGAAGGGGGAGATAGGGCTGCCACCTCTCCGGTTTTCGCAGTTCATCTCCGGTCTCCAGTTTTAATAACCAGTCTCCGGTTACGGGACGTTTTTCGGACAATTTTCCTCAAATGTCTATTATCCTGTGTGAATTCAATACGGGACAAACTTTGTGACAAAGTGCGTCCCGTATTATTACATTATGACTTCTTCTAAATTTCGTTCATCTGTAAGTCGTTCCAGTGAATCTTTTTGTATGCGTATCTTGAAGACAATTTGATCAACTCGGACTCCGCGTTGGATTTCACAAGCCATCGAGAACAGATGTGCGATGCAATGTTATACATTGTTGTAACATCACTGAAGAATCATACATTGTCGCATGAGCATTTTTTCATGTAAATACTTAATATAATTTTTTTGCTCATACCTCCGGTATTGGAATCCTCATAAGGTCATATCTCCGGTTTTGGAATCCTCGAAAGGTGGTAGCCCTAAAGGGAGACAGGGAAGATAGTCCAAAATTAATGGTTAAAGTTTTTCTTTTGTTAACGTACATACATAGGTGCTTGAGGTGTTGGGATGGAGTTATTATATCCTTGAGGATAAAGGGGGAAATCAAAACGGTGGATGGGCATGGTTTTTGAATGAAATGGGGATGTCGTGTCATCACCACTTTCGATGATATCCTCCATCTTTCCGTAACGCCTTTTCCATTCGCCTCCCATATGTATGTCCTTTTTCGAGCTATCATTCGCTTTATTAAACCTCGCTACATATGCATAGCGCCGAACAAATATTTTTTTTATGTGTCACCATCCGTAACCGCGAAGCACGCGGATTTGTGGCCCGTGCGATTTTGCAAATAAAATAAATGCGCGGTGCCAGAGAGAAAATTCTTCGTCGGGACGGAAATACACAAGTTTTTCCTGCATGGCACCTGGCGTGAAGAAAGGGATTAATGATGGCGGAGCGCGGATGGGTGTGTGCGATGGAACGAGGGTGCACGTACGCATACACACGGGATATGTCCCTTAGTTACATGAAAGAGGAAGGGTGCTTACTTATGAGGAGAGTATTAGAGAGAGAGAGAGAGAGAGAGAGAGAGAGAGAGAGAGAGAGAGAGAGAGAGAGACGGAAAGGATGGTCGCATAAATGTTGTCATTTATATCTTTAACCCGCAAAGATAATCTGCTAGAATGATCACGCGATATTACACCGTCTCGATTTTGATCCCCAGTCGAAATGTTAATCGCGCAGAAAGTTTCAGTTATCTTACGGTCATTTTCACTATTTTTGGGCGAATAAAAAAATCCTCGATATTTTTCTCTTGTTTACGGCGTTGTCGAGAGGAAGCTCGTTATTTCGAATGACTCGTTATGGAGCGGAATCCTCGTCAGATTTTATCGCGCTTTCTTTTTTTTTGTGAAAAGATAACTTGGTCGTATCTTTTCTTTTCCTCTCTTTGGTGTCGCGGTCATGTCTGATTTTCGGCCAATAAACGTTAAAAAAAGAGATATATATATATATCTCCATGACAACTCCCGCGGCACCAAAAAGATCCCTCCAACGCGACAAAAATACTCGAGTCATTCATCTGCATGGCGCAATTCCTATTTGCGTGAGTGGACGCTAAAGTCGTCCCCCTCGACTTTGAAGGACTCGAATGAGGACGCGAATGGGGTATATTTCTGGCCATCTCATTTCTCGGATGTGTATGTACACAGCGACTTGAATCCTTATCAGTCCTTTCCTTCTGAATTTTCCGGGTGTGGGCGGAATTTTTTTCTTTTTCATCTCGAGTCGGATGGAAGTGTCGGCATGCGACGGGGAAAGTGTTCCCAGTCTGTTAGATTCGCGAATGGTCTGGCCAATCGATCTCTCGCGAAACAGCTCCGCCCGAAATAATTGGATTGATCGCATCGGGACGTGAGAGAGAGAGAGGGGGGGGGGGATTTGGATGTAGGGGTAGGCGGGGAGGGAGGAAACTCACGAGTCCAATTTCGGCAAATGAAAATCCACGCACTCTCAAAAGCAATACTGGCGGAAATAGAGACGTTGAGGATTAGGAACGAATAGAGTGTGAAGCGACCCATAGTTAGTTAAGAATCGATGCGTGCCATAAAGTCACTTCAGATTCGCCTGCGATTTTACTCCGTCGTTCTCATTTTTAAGCGTTCGTTACCCTGTTTAAAAAAATCGTTCCTAAATATCGAGGCGTTTTTTGCCGTCTTTTCGTCAATGCTTCGGCGACTGCATTGGTCAACCTATTATTATTATTATTTTACATTTTGAGTTTCTTTCTTTTCATAAACATCGTAGCTCGAGTCATTCCATTTGTAAGTGCCGTTAGTTGAAATATATAAATTGAGATAGAGAGAGATAGAGGCGTTAGGGAAGAAATCAAGAGAGCGTTTTTCCCAATAAAATTGGGTGGATGCAAAGTTATTCTTCGACTTAGGTTCGTTGTGGTATTATTACAAAAGATCACAATCTTCTTTCCCTTTTTCGTTAGTAAAGACATTTTCCTTTTATCGTTTTTATATTTATCCTTCTTTGGAGGAATGTATATTCATTCTATGATATCGTTTGGGATTGAAACAAAAATTCAGGAAGGGCTTTCTTCAGATCATTTTTTCATTCAGAAATACGTTTCGGAAATTTGTGTTTACGTTCCCTTCAGAGAAGACATTACGAGATTATAAAATCGGTGCTTTGTATGCATTCAGAATGTCGAACGTTGTCGGTGATTGAAATCGTGCCTAACTTATTAAATGGCCATGCGAAAGAGAGGAATCATTTGGATCAACAGACGCAAATCCCCGTGGCCCCTCTTTTGTAATCTCTTGCCTCAATTTCATGCCGGCTTTACCATAAAGCGTCTGCCTGTCATGTTTTCTCTCGTCTTTTCGACGCGCATAATTGCGCCACCCGATTAGCGTCTTTGAAGTCGTCCTTTGATTTCTCCGCGGTTTGTTGTCCTCTCTGTCGTGTTTTCCTCCTCTCGTCAAAATTAAATCCCGCTCTGCCCTTTTCTATCTCTCTCTCCGTCCGCAGCAATCGAGCCCTTTCTCATTGTTCTCCATTTCCCCGGCAACCCAAACGCAGCGGCAGCAACGAGCTGTGGCATCAATACGAAACATGGCGCCCGCGACATATTTTACGTCCCTTTTCTCTCTCCTCGCGCCATGAAAATCATTTAAATGTCCTCTTGTTTATATCCGTCTTTCTGCTGGCCTTTCGATCGTTCGATTTTTCGGTGCGGGATTTTTTTGTTCCTTATTTCTGAAAAAAAATGAGCGTGCGAAAGAGAACGTGAAAAAAATGACGATAATTTTTGTATAGCGGTGGAATTGAAATTAATTTTTTGAAGGAATCGTAAGAAAATGGTTCCATCAATCTGTGTTACCACAAATCATGAACTAATCTTTAGTTTACTCCCCCGTAGCATGATCTAATGCACGGGTGTTTAACCTCCTTTTGGTGACGAACCCCTAAGAGCGGTATTTTAATGGTCGCGTACACCGTAGTGCATTTTAGGTGATAATGAAATAAATAACACTTGTCTGAAGATAGAGGACTCAAATTTATAATGTCGAAATTCGCAGTTTTTGCCTATTTTTCTGTTTAAAACGATATTTTTAGTTGTAATATCGCAACTTTTGATTCCGAAGTCATGGATGAAAGTTGAAATAAGAAAAGATAAATTATAATATTTAACATTTTTCCGTACCACCGCTTGAAAATCCCTGATCTAATCGTTTGTTGAGGTGGGATCAATAACAAGCCAGTAAGAATTTTTTTTATCGATAAGCTTATTTGAGTGGTACTTTGTTATGTTTTAAAAGCTATGATTTGTAGGATAAAAATTGAGAGAAGTATCTAGGGAAAATCTTAATTCCAAAATCAGTAATATTAGTTTAGGTGGTCGATAAAGGCAGAAAAAAATAATTGAAAAGGTTATTCTTTTAAACAAGAGGAAGCAGATCGATTAATTGAAACAAGTCTATTTTTGTGATGCCTTTAGAACAGAGATGGGGAACCTTTTCTCGATGACGGACCGCATTGGTGGTTGCGAACCCTTCGGAGGGTCGCATTGGAGGTTGCCAATGCTTCGGCGGTCCGGGTTAGAGATTAAATTGGAAGTTACCTAGAGATTCTTAGGTACCAAATAAGTGAAAATCAATTCTAAATGAGGTTTTTAGGGTTAAAATTTCAATATTTAATGGTTTGTTATCGTAATTTTAATAAAACAAGATGGAAAAGTGTACTCCATAAATGGAATACACAGAGATTTTGAAGGCGTTCATTATGGGATTGACGTACAAAACGGTATCGAAGAATTGGGCAGTTATTCTCACAGGTCGTAATTATGTGCTCTCGCGGACTTTTTTGTGACTAATGTTGTGCTCTATCCGAACAAATTTTTAATCTATTCTTCACAGATTATATGAGTTTGTGAGAGAAGAATGTCGTTTTTTTAAATTGTTTTTTGCCGATAGAATCGTCGTAGCGGCCGATATAAACAAAATATGTGATGTTATACTTGGGATTTTCTCGAAATTTTATCTCCGGAATTATAAACCGAAATTTTGTGGCCTCGTGGATTTTTGTGGCAAATGTTGTATTTTATCCGATTAAATGTTTTAATCAATACCTTACAGATATTATAAGAGCTAGGGAGAGAAAGATATGGTTTTTTGTTGCTGATCGACAAATGCCATTTAACGAGATACGACTATAACTTTGTTTAAGTGCTTATGTGAAGTGGAAGTTCTAATTAACGGATGCCGTTCAAAATCAATATACGGTAATAAATTTTGAAAAGGGTCACTTATAGTAGTATAGAAGTTACGAAAGGAAATCAGCCGACGTAGAGTGATACTATACATTATTATGCGCTTTACCTTGGTGCTATTGCACCCCCTGCCACACACCATTGCGGTGGCTTGCAGGGTGAACTATAGATATAGTTAATTTAATCAAAACTCGTCAAGCGATTCAAGAGATGAAAGTTACGTCAGACGGACGAACGTCCATAAGGCGTTCCGCTACTTTCTCTTCGCTGGTATAACCGCCTAAAAAAGTGGATTTTTGTGTTCTATAGTATACGGATCTCTATTCATCCTAGCTTAGCGGGCCGCGTTATACACTCTTTGGGGTCGGATGCTGCCCGCAGGACGTAGGTTCCACGCCTCTGCTTTAGGGACTTGTATTTTACGGCACAATGAATAAAAAGTACAGCAAAATTTTAAACTCCAATGCATTTTATGATCACTTTAAATGAAATTTTATACCACATAATCATCAATGGGAACAATATAAATACTTAGCATTAACTTTTGTGCAAATTGGGGGTAAATCGCTTAAACTTTGCAACTCCTAAAATCTGCGAGCATTTCAGCCTGTTCTAAATAATGGAGTAAAAACAACCCCTAAAAATGAGAATTTTAACAATTTCGTATTTTTTCACCGGTTTTGACAAAAAACGTATACTCCTGCCAAATTTCAAGTTTGTAGCTAATCTGGAAGTTCCCCATAATTTTTATCCTCGTTTGCGGCAATAATGGGGCAAAAATAGGACCTAAAAATTAGAATGTTAACAATTTCGGATTTTTTCACCGGTTGTGACAATAAAACGTGTAGTCGTGCCAAATTTCAAGCCTCGAGCTCATCTGAAAGTGCCTTATAATTTGTATTTTCCTCCTCCTATGTCCGAAGCAGCTATTATATTATAGAAATAGATGTATCGCCAGTACCATGTTCTATCCGTGTAATACCAGCTGGGAGAGTCTTTTTAATTTTTGTTTGGAAAATATCAAGCAGGATACGTTGCCAAGTCCTCCAATAATGCAAAAGTCGACAGAATATGGCAAAACGACTGATTGACGGATAATCTTAAGAAAATATTTATTATTTAACAAAAAAATTATTAAGAGTAAACATTCTAAAATTAAAATAAAATAAATGAATTTATCATAATTTTTATATCGAGACAATAAAAAGAAAAACTATAATATTTCCACTGGGTGATATTTCGATTTTGCCGTTCCTCGTATTTTCTAATGGCAGAGAGTTAAATTTTGGAGTTCACTAGTGGTCAAAAGTAAATATAAAAGTTTAATGTGAAGTATTGCTGTAAAATATTCGTATTAACTTTTGATCACAAGTGAGCTGGTAAAAATTGATGCCCCTACGATAATAAAATTTGTAGAACCCCAAAACCAAAGTATCTTCTACGGGATTTTTGCATTTTTTCCTCTTTAGTGTGTTAACATCATTTATTTTTTCAATTATATTTATATTATTTATATTTTTCCATTTTTATCAGGGAGTTGAATTTTTACATGCAATAACTATAGTTTCAAATATAATGCCGTGCAGTATTTTGTTTTACTTTACAGAGTTTTATTAGCATGTGTAGCGAATTAATTGATTTTTTGTGACTCTCTTTTCCTTTTCCTTGCTTTTATCAATTCAGATTAAATATGGCTATTCCTAAAATTTCATTTTTTCAATAATTTCCTTATTAATAAAATACATACAAATGTTGGCTTAAATAATCCAATAGATTGTGTTTGTGTGGCTTTCTCTATCTTTTAAAGTATTTTTACTTCAGGATTTTAATACAAGATAATTTGTTGAATCGTCAGCTACCCAGCATTTTTACTGAAATATATTCAGGAGTATCACCTAACTAGTTACTCTTCTTATATGCTCATATTGCTCTTTCACACATGGTGGTCTTCAGTTTGCATTTGCTGTTTTGTTTACGATGACGGAGGGGGTTTTATTCGATATTAGCTTCGGTTTAAGTATTCCTGAATAGCATCATTTGTGTGCGTTTATTGTCATGAAAAATCTTTTCGACGTCTCAAATAGTTGTGTTCGTCAAGAGTTATTGGTGACGGCTATTTAATGTGAATTTCAAAGTTATTAATCACGATTCTTTGGAAAGCGGAACCATGTTCTCCCATGAAGTGGACGTTCACGTTAAAAACTTATATTTGAGAATCTCTCAAAAATAAATTCATTCTTAACGCTCAATGGTCGTAACTATGCTTTTTAAAGGAAAATTGTATCGTTTATAATTTTTCTGTTTATCGTATTTATTTGTTTATGTAATCGAACCCCATCATATTATAGAAAAAAGAGCAAGCATTCCTGTTTTTCCACATAGGAAAAAGCTTCTTCAATCGGCATTTATACTTTATTTTAAGATTTAAGATGATAATCATACATAACATCCTCATTCACTGCTTCTGTATTTATTTCATACTAGCAGGAGTGCCCGTTGAATTTCAACGGATTTAGTGAATCTAAAACTTCGACCGTGTAACATGTAAGAATCGCAAGAATAAGATAGTACGCAGTTATACCCGTCGAATAAAGCAAAAATGAAGAAAACCGCTCCGTATTTTCCTATTTAGATGAATGAAGGAAGAAAATCATACGAAAATAACGTATTAACTCCATCCCTCTCCCTTCCACTCTCTCATTCCCTTCTCCACATCTCTCTCCCTCCCCTCTCCCTCCCTCCTCCTCCATCTCCCATCCTCCCCCTCCCACTCTCCACCCCTTCCCTCTAATTCCCTCTCTCCATCTCTCCCCTCCGTTACCATCCATCTCTCTCCCTTCCTATCTCGTAATAAAAGCATTCAAAGTGAACAAACTTACAAACATTCTCCTTTATCTGTTAGATTAGAGGATAATTCGGTATTTTCCTGTTAACGCCCCACCTAATTTTGGCTTAGGAAATGTTAAATAAATAAGAAACATAGTAACGTGGAGATGAATTTTATCAGGTTGCTAGGGTCACGATTAACAATTGAGGGAACTACGTTTTATTTGTAGATCGAGTTAATATCAGACCTGATTGGCCAGTCTCGACATTTACAAACCCAATCACCGGACAACGGGGAGGGATACTTTGGTTCCGGGCGAGGCGAAGGGCGCGGTAGCGCCCGGAGACGACTACCCATTAAAACAAAGCGAGCCGAAGGCTCGTCACTATATCCTTTCAGTGTTATATGCTCTTGACTGTTGCGCCACAAATGGAAAGATATATTGACGAGCCTTCAGCTCGCTTTGTTTCACTGGATAGTTGTCTCCGGGCGCTACCGCGCCCTTCGCCTCGCCCGGAACCAAAGAAACCCTCCCCGTTGTCCGTTGATTGGGTTTGTAAATGTCGAGACCGGCCAATCAGGTCTGATATTTAAGTATCAATGCTTGGAAGTTCATCTCCACGTTACTTGTTTCTTATTTATTTAACATTTCCTAAGCCAAAATTAGGTGGGGCGTTAATAAGAAAGTACCGATAATTCAGTTAAAAACAACAAACATTTGGTTTCCATGTAAACAAATGAAAATCGTACATAGAAATTGACAAACGATATTACGTTAAAATTTTTCCCCTATAAATGCATTGAACTCTCAATTTCGGCGACAACGGGAGTTGTCATTGTAGCTTATAATGGGTATTGTAATAAAACTGATAAAATCACATATTTTATTGATTCTAAATGCATTTTTATGCTAATTCGATCAGGATTCGGATTATGTCTTCAGTAAAAAAAAACTTTGTTCTTTTCATCGTAGAACCATTCAAGCCTCAAGTTCGTAGCATGTTTCTAAGTAATTTTAAATTTCAAATGAAAAATAAGCTGCACTCGTCCCTATGTTATTCAAATGGAGAAAATGAAAAAAAGAAAATATTTTTTAAATCAGACAGGTCAGTCAAATCGATATAAACACTTTACTATACCACCGTGCTCGTTATTCCTGTTAAAATGATACCTTTCTCTTGCTTCTACGATCTGTAGTTTTCGAGTTTTAAAATTATGATACAAACGCACAAACACACACACCTTCATTTTGATATATTAGATTAAAGTATCCTTAAGGATATATACGGAGATTATTTATATCATTAAGCTGTGTTAAACTGAAATCAAGTTATTTTATCTGAGCTTTGCAAATTTTCCAGTGTAACCCAACACATCTTTTCTGATATATGAATAGCCATAGGTTTATCATTACGCATTGTGAAACCCCAAGCGACTAAACTTCTATGTCTGGATTTTTTGTTATATTGAATAATATATTCCTCTCGTCCGTGTTAACGTTTGTTTCAACGAAGTTTGATAAATCAAATTTGCCATAACTCGGAATACTTTCTTATCTTCACGAGGTTCGTGTTTTAGGGTTGTATGAGAAAAATCTATGCGATTTAATTAGAAAAATTATATGGACTAGAGCAGGGGTGCTCAAGACGTCGATCGCCAACTCGTTTTAGGTAGATCTATGAAAATTTTCTGCCCTGCTCGAAAGAATTATTTTTGTGAAAAATGGACGGTCGATCACTCCCCCCCTTTCCCCCCCTCCCCCCCTTTCCCCCCGCCCTTAGTAATTTTTAAACAGTGAAGTTGGGCGGTCGATCGCCACGTTAAGTGGGAAATGATAAGTAGCTCCCAAGCTAAGCTTGTAAAGTCTGAGCACCCCTGGATTAGAGTATTGATATTATGACACCTTCAAAACTCTTTTAGCTTATAAAAATAACGTTATGACTGACAGGTAGACACGAATATCTCGTGTATACCGAAATATTGTTGTTGTTTGCCGTAGGTATAATTAATGAAAGCCTATCGTCACACGATTTCAATCAATTCCGGTAGGCCATTCTTTTGCGTCGTTGATTTTAATGTCCTTATTTGGAAAACGTACCTACCGTTTATTTCAATTCGCACAGGATATACAGTTTAAAAAAAATAAAAGCAATGCAGATGAATTTTATAGTCGGGATGTGTAATAGAAAACGAGTATAAATTTTGTTGAGCATTTTGCAGCCGGTTTCATAAAAACGCCCTTTTGTTCCAAACGCATAATATGAATGTGAAAACAAATTTTAATGGATTTGTCCTCGCATACGCCGTGTTTTAATTAGATTCGTGAAGACAAACTGGTAAATTTCGTCCCCAGACTTTTGATGGTCTCTTTATGCTACAAATCCAGAATGCATGCGATTTGTTTTTTTTTTTACAAAATAACTGACTTTTTCCTTAATGGACGAAGAAAGGGCCCACATTGAAAACAATTTGCTTTGCAGTTGAAAGCATCTCGCAAAGTTTCAAAATTCATGACAACTCTATGCAAATTATATGATATCATCTATAATATAAAGCTGAAGCTCTGGGTGGGTGACGAAATTATTTGGCACTTCCCGGCAAGCTAGAGACTTGAAATTTGGTATGTTGATTAAATTTGGTGCACAATTAACGAAAAAACTCCTAAAATTTAAAAATTCTAAATTTTGAGGGGCTTTCTGCCTCATTTTTGCCTCATAAGAAGATAAAAATTATAAGGCACTTCTAGATGAGCTACATACTGGAAATTTTGCAATATTATAGGATATTATTAACAACCGAAGGAAAGAATCCGAAACTGTAATAATTCCAAAATTTAGGGACTGTTTGCCCCACACGAGGATAAAAATTATATGGCACTTCTTGAAGAGCACCAGACTTGAAATTTGGCCGAATCGTACGTTTTTAGGAACACCGAAGAAAAAAATCCGAAATTATAAAACTTTGCAGGTAAAAACGCTTCGCGAAGCGAGGCGCGGGGTCGGGCGCCGTAGGCGCCAGAGGCGTATCCCCTAGTTTTATATAAGTTCTTTAAATAAAACGATCGATTCCGATTCACCCAAAACCTCTATAAAGCGATTTCGTATCAGTACTTAAAAATGTGGCACATCTCCCTTAGTTGACTCCCTCTTCGTTCCTCAGGTAATCATCGCACATAAAAGGTCTCACGGGTAATCCACCCAGCCGACATCCCAATTCTCATTTTCTCCCCGCATTTCCTCCTTCCCTTTTCGACCCGCGTTATTTCCCCACCTTCATAAGCCGCCACCTCTCCTCTGTGTCACCCGTTTGTGTGTGCGTGACTCGGGGTGACGAGGCGAGGGGAAGGAGGGGAATGGGGCGGGCGAGGAACGAGAAGCGGGGTGATGAGGGAGGGAAGAAATGGAGTGAAATGTCACCTCCCGGAACTCTAAAAGAGCTAGGCGAAAAGGGGAGAGAATTAGAGGGTGTGAGAAGAGAGAGAGAGGATTAGGAGATACTAGTTAGAGAGGGTGGGAGTGAAAGACAGGACAGGCAGGAAGGGAAAGAGATTTGAAAGGGTTGTTGGTTAGGGTAGGAGGGAGATTAGGATTCTTCTCTTTTTTACTTTCTCCATACGTAGTAATGGGAAAGTATTGTATTCATGAAAAAAATCGACTTCGAGATTTCAACGGAAATACAAGTTTTGAGGTCCCTAGAACACGTTTAGACTATTTTCGGAATGATGTCTGTGTGTGTTATTGTGGGCGCTCTAACTCAAAAAGTACGTGCCATATCGTTACCAAACTTCATATATAACACTTTAACATGAGCACAAAGAACTGATTAGTTTTTGGACAATAACGGTTAACCGGAAGTCGAGGTTTATTCGAAACCCGATTCGGTTTTTGCGATATTTCTTCGTTAAAACATCATTACTGCATATACAATTCAATACAAAAGTTATAGAGAATGTAATTTCCTACAGTTTTCATTTGAAACAATTTTCTATAGGAGTTATTGTTTAGGAGTTATTTATAAATAACCGGTTTTTCGGTTTCCGTTAAATATCTCCATAAAAACATCGTTATTGGTAATCTTCGTAAGGACCAAAGTTGTAGAGAATAATATTTCTTCCAAGTTTTTTTTGAAACCAATTTTCGTAGAATCATCCATTTCGGATATATTTCGCTTTTTTTAATAGCAGCCTACAGCGCCAACACCATGTAGCGGTGAATTCTGTAAACATTCAAAATATACGTAATTTACGGCAACAAGGACGTGTCTTCTTTTACGATACGAAATAATAATTTTGCCTTATAATGCTACTCATAATAATTTAAATATCTATACCCCAAATATGGAGAAAGTCATGTGTTGGCCACATCAGATTTTTTTTAAAACCGCTCTAGTAGGCAGTGTTGGATAGGCAGTCATTGGAGTTACCCAGGGAAACCTTTGGAATGAATAGCAGTTTCGCAAGCCGGACTTGGGGGAATTTATATGCCGAAGGAATTTATTTCTTTATATAGCGTAAGTGCGTGTGTGTGTACGCGCGCGCGCTTGTTACTAGCTCTTCTTAACAGGGATCAGCGAAGTTATGGTCGGCATAAAATAAGATTTGTCTGTCAGGGGAATTAAAGGGGCGTCAGGATTCTTTGCTTTGAAAAATGTTTAAATCCGTATCGTGTTCTTTGTGTTACGTTTCGTGTTGTATTTATTATTTGTTTTTAGAAAAGATTGTATGGAAGTTGTGCGTTTTGTGGGCGTCACTTGCGTTTTCCGTGTGCTTTAGTCCGTGAGTTTGAGCGGGAAAAATACTTTTTCAGAATTATTTCCCGGTCATAAAATTGGATCCGTATCCTAGCTGACGTTCGCCGCGTGAAAAAAAAATCGAATCGGATTCGGTCGAACGGATCGCTTTTAGGATTTTTGCCGGCATTGTGCGGAAATTTTATTTATCGTAGTTTTTAATTTTAGGATTATTTTTCATGAGAAACTATGTCGTGGTTCATTTTGTCCATAGAAATATCGATAACTATTGAAATGATATTTATTCTTATTAGTTATGGCTGCTTATTTGGCATGTTACTTATTACAGAACCTTAAATTTTCTTAATCGGTATTTAAATGACTCTATTTATATTCACCCCCTTTTGATAGTAATGGGGTTTACAGATTTCATTTTAAAATTTTCATCGCATTTAAAAAACTTTATTTGCTGAAATATGCTTCTGAGATGAAAGTACCTGATCAATCATGTTAAAGATAGTCTTAAACAAAGCAAAGGTGTGCCAAAGCGTCATGGCAGCTAAATCATATCCATCCATGTTTCCAGATTGATCTCCATCGGGAATTTATAATTCATTGAAGGAGCATTATCTCCAAATTTTAAAATACTTATTAGTGAGCGGCAAATAATAAGTGGAAAACGATTTGTCATTATCTTAGGAATTTAAAGTTTTATTTTTTTCAATTCGCATATGGTTTTTTATTTTTTAACTTATAAAAAGAATTCATTTTCCTTTTTGTGCTTAAAAATTTGTCCCTTTTGTGTATTTATTTTTGAAACTCGTTCGTTATTTTTAACCAATTCAACGCCATTTATGATAAAAACATAGATTGAAAAAGGCGATTGGAGGACGTATAAATTTTGCTCAAGTCTAGCAAATCAAAAAAGAATACAATTTATGTATGTTAGTCCGAGACAAATAATTTTAAACTACACAAATAAAATATATTGATAAGCTCGTTCGACATAGTCAAGAGTTTCTGATTAGCCCACATTGATCGCTGTAAGGATTTCAATTTTTGCCTCGCTTAAAAGTCCATCTTGAAATTATTCATGTAAAAATTTTCGAAACAATTATTTTAAAGAGTTGCGAAACTCCACTTCAGTAGCAGTGGGCGAGTTCACTTGATATGTATATTTCGTTTATTTTGAAAGTATAATTGCGCTACTTCCCACAGCATTTCGGAGAGGGTTGAGTCATTTGGCAGCAAAAGATTATGCGACGTCTATTTGCGAACCTTAGGCGTCGCGGATCGGTCCACGGCCTTAGTCAAACAGCTTGCGGTGGGCGGGACATTGACGCAAAAGACACATCCGGTGCCCGTCAAGAAGAGCGCGGTAACATTAAAGTGATGACTAATATAACTGATGATGAAGGATTGGAAGGGGAGGAGAAAGGGGAAGAGAAAAACAACGTGGATGATTCACTCAAATGATATCTCATTGAACGTTAAACTATATCCATGCCAATTGGCACTGCGCTCTTTTTGGTACCGTATTTGGGATCTGTAATATAATTGTGGGATCATCTCCTTGTGCATAATTTAATTGGAAAAACTTAGTAATTATGAAGGCTGAAAGCTTACGATATGGGATAAAATTTTTTGGTCGTTCAGAAATAGAATTTATTTTAATTTAATTTAATTTTTGTCTTTTCTTTGCACGAATAATAGAGTCACAACAAAGGGACGGTTACTTCGTTGATATAGGTTGTATTTTAGTCATTATAAAAAAATCAATCAATAAAGTCGCGGATTTATGTACAAAATTTCCATTCTCCAAGCCTTACGGAATCAAGTGTAATTAAATGTTTATCCATAAATATATATATATATATATAAAACCGTCGCATTCTGTAGCATTAAACGGCAGGCGTGAAAGTTGCACGTAAACTGCCATTTCGGGATCTTTCCCTTTTCCTCTTCGTAACAGCAGACTAAACAATAGGAGGGAATTGAATGAGAACTTTTCACCAAGCGTCTGAAACTCATAACCGGTGGTGGGTGGTGGTCTTGTAAAGAGATTGTGTCGCATGAAAAAAAACTCCGTTGAGGAAGGCAAAGAAAAACCGCATCAACTATTTCTACCAGCGTGAGAGGCCAACAACAAAAAAAAATTGGCATCAGCTTTAACGGCATCCAGACCCTTATGGAGGGGTGTCGCGTCCAGCAGGAATGGGTTTAAGTCCATCTCGTTTACCACTCCAAGACATCATTTACCAAGCGTCGCTCCATTCAAAGGAGGCGTAGGAGAAGGGGAATGGGGAATTTTGGATTTATTAACGGAAGATAAATACAATTTAATTGATATATGCAAAGAAAAAGCGAACTGTTTATGGAGTTCTTAGGATATATGGAGGGTTAAACATTCAATTGAATATGTCAGCATATGATTCTATCAAATGGTTTAGATAATCCCTGTTGTTACAAAATTTTAGTAAATCATGTGGAAATTTAAAGAAAAAATTAGCCATAGATGTCTTATATTATGTAATATATTGCCGATTCTTACATAGGAGGATACAAATTATGAGGCACCTCCAGATGTGCTAGAGACTTAAAATTTGGCACAATTATAGATTTTTGATCGCAACCGAAGGAATAATTCCAAAATTGCTGACATTCCTATTTGAAGAGTCTATTTTTTCCACATTATTGCCCGATAAGGAAAGTACGGAAATCGGCGTAGAGATTTTTATATTTGCTTTTTAAAATTATTTTCTCTCCAGATTCGAACTCGGGACTTGAGATATCGCAAATTTTAAAAATTGTCTTTTCATATATGTGTAGACGGAATTCAATTCAATATATATTTAGCGTAAATTAATAGTTTTTATTGGAAAAAAGTGGGAATTACTCTGGATCCAAGCAATCGGCTACCATGGCAACGAGGTCAATGCTTTTATATGTCTAAGCATTTAATGGGTATCAGTGGGCTATATTATGAAGTCAGTAATATTTAACTACGACCAAAGGAATAAATGCGACATCGTTAAAATTCAATTTTTAGGGGTTGTTTTTATCCCATTTTTGAAAGCAGGTTGAAATGCTTGAAGAATGCATGCACCGTCTACTAGTATATATACGACGCGACGATAAGGCATGATATGAGTTCCATAGTTTATTTTTTTAAATAGAATAACAATTTAAGGTTCATAATTTCCTCATTGTTTTCGCGAACAGAGATTATTTTAATATAGCAAATGTCCCAGGAGCAGAATGCTCATATAAGGATCGGCGCACAAGGAAATTTGGCGGTTTGCCAACAAGTGAACAGTAATCACATACAGACTATAAAATATCATGGAACATAAAGGTACACTCCATAGTACAAAATCAATATATGAAAATGTAAAAGATACAATTAGGAAAGAAAGTAGGACAAAAGGTAGTAATTGGTATATTAAATTTGGTATATAAACTTTCAATCACAAATCTATATACACATATCTAGATATATGCATATATATATACACACACACACACATACACACACATACATACAGGGCCGTGCCCAGTATATATGTATGTGTATATATATATATATATATATACATATATATACAGGACCGTGCCCAGTCATTTTGCCGCCTGAGGCGAGATATAATATGGCGCCTCCTGACCTCGCTGGCCTTAGGAATTTGTTTTGATAGGTTTTCATTTTTGTCAAATTTTGGCGCCCCCCTACGAGAGGCGCCTGAGGCGGTTGCCTCGCCGCCTCACCCATCGGCACGGCCCTGTGTGTGTATATATATATATAAACCTGTATTTAATATATAAATATATTATAATTCTGAAACTATATTCCACATATTTTTTAATAATTCTTTCTTAAATTTGTTAAGAGGTGTAATGGTTTTCACCTCTGAGGGCAATTCATTGTAATTTTTTATAAACTGATATTTTATACTCTTTATTCTATATTTTGATGTATTACTTAATAATACGAGTTACTTGGCTAATTCCAAAGCACAAGTACATATAAAAATAAAAAGCAATATAAGTTAGATGGATATCTTGAATTATAAGCACATTTCATCTGTAGTCAGTATAGATTTCAAAAAATAAAAATAAAAGCTATTAGCTGGGAATCCTTCTAACGATAAATGTATCACGAACTTTTTGAATAAGACGTTAAACAATATTTAGTTTATCTTATGAGATTTAGAGACATATGTAATTTGTTAAACATTTCAGATATTCTACGGAGAATGAAAAAAGTCAAGGTTTGTTTTTGTGGAAGTAAATGGCAAAAGTCGTTACAAGTATTATGTTCTTCAGAAGGGCGTGTCTCTGGAGTATAAGCGAATATTGGGGTACAAGAAAAAAGTATTTACTGTGGAATATGGGCAGTTGGAGTTGCCAATAGGGTAGAGAAGGGTTTGTCACATATTAGCACTTTTAACTGGAATATTTGTCTTTTTGTCGCAAGAAGTTATAATGTTCAGCCAAGCGTAATATTTAACAGAAAAAATGATTCTTGAAAAAATAAATGAATACAGATTGACGTTAGTTGTTTAAAGGAATTCATTTAGGACTTTGGCGAAGTAAGAACTAACAATAAGTCATAGCCGAGATCTCTTTTATTTGTTGGCCTTTCCTACACATTCTTCTCTAATATGTTTAAAAATCGTGTTTAACATGCTTTTATAAAATTTTTAGTGCATGCTGTGCAGCGCATAATATTCTATAACTTTCATGCTGATGTTTACAGAAAAATATTTTTGCAAAGAGTTATCTAAATCTTCATATTGGCGAAACAGTTTTTGGATTAGCTCTTGGTTTCTTTGGTTTAGTCCACGCCAATTGTTTGTTTATTTATTTAAAATTTTCTTAGCGATTTAAATAATATTTGCTATTTCACCCTGTACTGCTGTTCGAAATTTTATGGAGCGGTAACATCCCAGCTGATGGTTACATATAAAGAAACACGACTGGACAATATTTGAATTCATCATCGTATAATTTCTTCAGAATTTTACTTCTTTATTGCGCAAGACAGAAGATTAGATCTTTGATATTTTTAGACTTTCCTGTAATTTTTAAGGCGTTTTAAAATCATGTTTCTCTGTTTCGTTCTTAATTTGGTGTTATTTGGAACGGTATTGAATTTTGTAGCGTTAAAGACAATTTAAAAAGCTTTGCGAATAACTCCTATCGAATTTCTTGCCGGAAATTACCAACTACTATAACTACTATAAGGTTTATTAAAAAATAAAACGTGTAAATCTATTGTGGATGAATATTTGAAAACGTTATTATTCGAAACTTTCGTAGGAAAATTTTGGAGGACTATATTATGTATCTAGCACCCTAGAATCAATTTAGCTGTTTTAACTCTTTGTTTCTTTAAATTGATAGTTTCTCTGTTCATATTTTGTAAGAATTTTACGCTTGAATATAAATGAACACATACTTGCAAATCAAAATAATAGGACGGATTGACCAACCCTTTCTCTTTATTCTTTACAGGTCCCCGAGTGAGTCGCCCATCTGAAGAGGAAAAAATATCACCATCCGGACAAGTGAATCATTCTCACCGCTCTTCCTACCCAGAAAGATCCCCTTTTCCTCTCTTTCTCTCTCTCTCTCTCTATTAACACACACATTCGCAGTACAATTGGCGCTACGCGTGCGCCGGCTGTTTCCTCTTTCCACGGCTATCGCAGGGCGTGGCGTCCCCGTCGCCCGCTTTGCACGGCATGTCCTCGGCAGCCGCTTGGTCCGCCGTCGCCGCCGCCTCCCGCCTTCCGACGCCGGGCGGCCTCTTCCAGCGCGAGACCCGACGCCCCCATTCAGTGGCGGGAGACCGCGAATCCGCGAGGCGGCACTCGGAGGAGCGCGTAAATCATCGCGGCTTTGCGCAGCCATCAGACGCAGCGTGTTTCCCTCGCCGCTGCATCTTTTAGGGTCGTGCTTGTTTGCGGAAGTCGAGGGACAGTGTGGTGTGGTATCAGACATATACGACGTTAATATTTCCGGTCGAGTGACTGATTTTAAGTGAAACTCTCCTGTTTAAGCGGGGAAAAAGTAACGGATGGTTTCTAAGGCCTTTTTATAAAGAAATATAAGTATATCTAAATGCGTGTGGACTTGAACTCTTCAACAAATTATAACAAGAAGCTTCTTTTTCGTCGGAGCGACAAACCTAAATAATTGTGGTGTTTTCTTCCGATAACGGATCCGAAGGAGAATTTACAAGTGACTCACCCGCATTACAAGGTGGTGGTCATCAGAACCAAGATTAGGTAAGTCATATGAAACTCTGTTTCATTTACTTTTTAATCATTTCTTTTATGATTGTTTAAAGTGAATTCCTGTAATTTTTTTATGCATCAAAACATTCATTTTTAAGGATTGATCCAGAATCGTGAATTAATCGTTGAAGCTTATGAGCTAGCATAACAAACAGCGCTTTTCACCAAATCGCATGATTCCTTAAAGTAGTAATTTCTTCTGCTTCAATATGCAGTTTCACAGTAGATAGAGTTCAGTCACGGTGTGAAATAACCTACTGTCAATAACAAATATTTATTAATTATCCATTAACTTCAAAATTGTTTAATTAACTACAAATACTTACGACATATAACTACATTTAGAGGAAGTAGTTAAACAAATATGGCCGAAAAACAGCGTATTTTAGAAATGAGTGGGACTAGCTGATGCTGCCATAAAGATGAATAATTTTAAATGTATTTCTTTATGTATTTCTTTACAAATACTTCATTTAGTTGAGTGAAAAGGTAATTTGCCTTCATTGATTATATTCATGTCGGAGTGAAATTAATTGGTTCATAACTATCAGAATTTAATAGGAGAGGAGACTACGATGAAGATAAATGATAACTTGCCATTATAGTTAAAATTCGATTTAGAGGACCAGTAACGCAAATTGAGAAATTAGAAGATACCGGTAAAACGAAATACGTATTTCGAGAGGCAGTCTGACGAGATATTTTACGTTCTGTCTAAGGTAATTAATAAGACATTGCACGTTTTATGCCTGTTCTAAAGTTTAGCTTTAGATAATGTTGGACTTGACTATCCACATTTGAAAACGTAAATAATATATTGATGTTTGCCTACCGTAAGAAAATACTGAAAAATAATGGTTAATAGTAAGCCAGTGTGTCTATTAATAATTAGTTCTATTTGTAGGCATGTAAAAATTATCCTCAAATAGAAAAACATGTGACTGTAATGTTTTTCTACTAAATCAGACAAATCGATAGTTTAAGAAACTCATACACATCTGTTAAGACCAATTGGTTGAACTTTTTAAAGCTATATCAGTAGGCTGTTGAAGCTACGCTCGCAATTGATTTGTATTTAGGATTTACCAAGTAGTATTAGTGGAGGAAAAGGGACTTCATAACCGAGGAGAACTTTGTCAGCTTGGAGAAATATATGGTATGAGAGGAGGAGAGAAGATAATCAGCCAACGAGAGAAAAGCTATGGATATATACAATTCACCATATCATCATAGGTATTCTGTCCATAGACAATTCTGTGATTATTCATGGTTAAACCTGGTTCTCCATGGAGTCCTATTTTCCACAGTCTTATTCGTGTCTTGATAGCTCTCTTTGCCTTTCAAGTCGTCTATCAGCTGAAACCTTTTCCTACCTATTTCTCTTTTTCCATCCAGTTTTCATTCTAGCACTTCTTTAATCATGCACTCTCTCCTCAGGTAATGCCCAATCCAGTTCGCCTTCCTCTTTCTGGTAGTCTATATAATCGTTCGCTTCTCTCCTATTCTTCGTAGTACTTCCTCATTTTTCACCCTATCTGTCCATTTTATCTTCAGCATTCTTCTCCATGTCCACATTTCGAAGCTTTCCAAGTATTTAATATAATTTTTCCTTAGCGTCCATGTTTCTGTACCATGCATAGCTATACTCCATACATAGCATTTTATCAACTTCTTGCGGATTTCCTCCTTTATATACCCCATTAGTAGGAGTTTTTTTTTGCTTTCGCAATTCTAGTCTTGATTTCATCGGTGCATTTTGCTTCTGTCGATATGATGCTTCCAAGGTATTTATATTGTGAAACTTGTTATGATGAATTTCCTCCTATAGTTATGTTCGAGTTTCCTTCCTTACCCGATATTCGCATGACTTTGGATGTGTGTTTATTTATTTCTATTACACATTTTCTACCTGTTATTACCAGTCTATTTATCATTTTCTGGAGTTCCTTTTCCTTTCTTGCTAGAAGTACTTGATCATCCGCGTATTTTACTGTTCTTATAGCCCCCTGCATTTGCCTTTCTCCATATATATTCAATAGGATCGGCGATGGGCAACAGCCCTGTTTTATTCCTCTACTGACATTTACTCCGCTCGTGCCAGTATTCTCCAACCCGACCTTTACAATTTGATTCACATATAAATTCCTGATCAGTCTCCTGTCTTTCCAGTCTACGCCTATATCTTTTAATATCCTCATAAGCATTGCCCAATTTACTCTATCAAAGGCCTTCTGGCATTTGAAGGAACACACACAGCTGCATACAAAGCTAATTCTGTATTTATGTCTGCGTCTAATGTTTAACCCTACATGGAGTTATATGGGAGAATGGGAAAACCGCTTATAATTGAAAAATTTCCATTCTTTTACGATCATATTGTCAGTAGTCACTTGGCCTTACCCGTTTTAATTTTTAAGGTGCGCGTCCACTACGTTGAAGTCGTGTTCGATTCCAGGAGCGTTTATTTTCTCCATTTGATTAAAACGGAAGTGAATGTAGCACATTGATTATTTGTGTATTAAAATTATTTAGAATCACCATAGAATATCAAGAATTGGAACAAAGAGCCCCTAAAAGAACGAAATTTTCTTTTATAGGTAGATTTCAGTTTTTAACACGAAAATTTAACATATTTTTACGCAAAAATCTTTCGTTGTCTAGGTGATTTGCATTATTTCCGATTTTGTGTAATTGCGCATAATTGAGAGGGATAAAATTAAGGTGTCGCATATGTCCACATATTCACGAAATTTCGATGCTAAGTTGAAGTTCAAGCAGTGCCATGATTACTATAAATAATAAGATGGTAACGAAAATAAATGAATGTACCATTATTCGTTGATACCGTGTTAATGGGTGTTCCAAAACAAGACTTTCCTTCCTTTTTCAGAAGGTTTTCCCATAAGATTGTTTAATGAATCGGTTGATATTCATAGAGTTGTACCTGGTGTTATTCGAAACCTACGAAATAATTTGCGATTATGATAGGTTAGTTTATTTTTTATACAAAAATTCCAATTGTACTACTGATTATTTTCAACGAGTAAATATTCATTAATATTTCTTTCACACCCAACTTTTATATATGCCATAACTGTTCTATGGACCATTTAATTACATGAATTTTAGCATCATGTTTTCCTTTTAGTGCATGTAAAAGTTGGTTGCATTCATTTTTTATTTAAATCCTATTTCAACTTAATACTTAATTTGCGAATACTCACCATCACTGACGGATAAATACGCTAGTTTTGCTATAAAAAATTAAGTTACATAAAAAGTGCACAACGTAAAAAAAATGAGACTCCCTCTCCCAATCCCTCTTCCCAACAACTCTCTCCCTTTCTCTCTCCCTCTCTCTTTATCAACCTCCTCTCATCCCCGCGCCCCTCTCTCCATCCTTCCCCCTCTCCCTCATTCCATACCCATCTCTCCCTTCGTTCCCCCTGATCCTCCGCCCCCCTTCTCTCTCTCTCCTTTAGTATGTTTCATAGCTTAAAATTAAAATTTGTGTACTTATTCAGCAAGTACCTCACGCGCCTTAACCATTTAAAAACGCCATTTAAGTCGAAAGTAATTTTAAAATTTTTAAACTATCCTAAGTCCTGTAAGACAATGTGCTTCTCGAACTCTGTCGCGATGATTTGACGAATAGATGCATTTAAGACTAAAATAATGAAATTCAAATTATCTTTATGGTATTGTATTTTTCGAAAACTACGTAGTTTAATTACATCTATTTTAAAATTAAAAGGTTGTCATCAACGTTTTCGTCGCTTATTGAGGCATTCTTCTTTAAGTCGTTTGAATGAATCTCGAGATAAGACAGTTGAAAAAGTCCATTAACGAATTAGGCTGTGCCCCCTCTGCGCCGGGGGTTCCCAACCTGGTGCTCGCGAGCGCCGCTGTGATTTTTAGCACTTGCGATGCTTAAAAAAACCACGTTTCTTTGCACCAGTAATTGAATTTGATCAGACGTTTTCTTTATGAATTCATTTAAGAACATTAAGGATAACTTGTATGTTGGTTTGACTTTATTTATATTTCTATTATTTGCAAAAGCATGATGGTGCTTGCTTGATATTCTAGCATACAACGTGATGTTCGCTCGATACAACTTCGTATTCGCCCTATTGAAAAGGTTTGGAAATCTTGTTCCTACACAATGGACGATTAGGAAAAACACACTTCGATAGCAGATTAACTTCCAGAAAGTTACGAATCCCAATTATAAGAAATGTATTTATCGAACTTAACGGATAATTTTTCTTTAGGGGAATGGGATTGTAAATAGGTAGAAGTTCTTGTGACAGCATGTTAGTTGAACATTACTTATCTGGTGGTATGATTGAAAAAGGGAAGAATGAACCGAAACGGGAAGCGATTGAAAGTAGATGGAGTATCACGAAAGTGTCCATTACAAAAGAGTAGGATAGAGAAAATAGTAATCCAGAATTTTTATCTCCAAATTTCGCTTCCGCCTTCTCTCCGAGAAAGGGCAGCGAACCTTTTTCTGTCTCGCATCCTGCTTTTATTTTTTTTACAAACACTTTTATTCTCTTCATCTCTCTTCCGCCTCATTTTCTTACCATAATTCCCTCTTCCATCCACTTTCAATTAACCTCCATTACGATCCTCCATTCTTCCAACACGGTGCTGTTTTTCTCTCTCTTTTTTCTCTCCTCTCGTCCTCCACTCTTATTATCTCCCTTATACTTTGATGTGCGGTTCCATTTGCTACGGCAGCCTTATTTTTCTGCCCGCCTGCAAAACATTATCCTCTCCGATTTAGTTTCTGCTAGCTTTTATCTATGCGTGTAAGAGGAAGTTCCTCCATCTCCACCACTTATACCTTCGTGAAGAGCAATAGTTATGTTTTTCCTCTTATGCATTTTGAATCTAAATCTCTATCCTTGTATACGTTAAGTTTTTCCTTGAATTACCTCGCTTTCCCCTATCATTCTTTCTTTTATAATTTTACTTCGTTTTTTTCCTTATTAGTTAGTTTTTATCCTACTTGAGGTTTTCATCCTGTTATGAATGCTGGAAAAGGTATTCATTAAATTCTCAGACTTAAGAATTTTTAACAACGGTTAATTTATTGATTTATTTTTCATCCTTTAATTTTTTCTTCGTGTTTTCAATCTTTAAAGTCCGAAAAATTAACTCTCTTTTCACTTTCCTTAATCGAAGTGAGTGATTAAAATAACCTTGGTTTTTCCCACACAATTTGCCTAAAAATCGTAATTCACTTGTCTATTTATCGCCTTATTTTTTCATATCCTTCATTTTCCGTTCTCTCCCTACGCTGTTCTATTCACAATGGTCAACAAGTTAGTAGAATCAGCTATACTTCCGGATTGCGACTCAGTGCTTTAAATCACGTTTGGGCGTTGAATTTGCTCCTCGTGTTGTTTGTCATCATTCTCTTTATCATTATCATCTTCTTGCATTCCAGATTATGCTAACAATGCCATTTAGCGTTCGCTGTAGTTCAACTCTGCCCTCACACAAAGCTCCCATTTGGTCTGCCCCTTTATATTCCACCATCTTTCATCTTCTCTCACTCCGCCTCTCTTCCCTTTTCCCCCCTCTACCTTTCTCTCACGTTCTACGCGCCTTCCCCTAATGGCGTGCTTCCTTCCACCTCAATTCCCTGTCTAACCAATGGTTATCCTCTTTCCACCCACATGGCGTACTTGTATAATGGCCGAAATAATGGCGCTGTAATCGCCTAAAGGGAGGGTCGGAGAAGCAGTGCCGGACACAATAAACCACAAAGAGATAAACATCCTCCATCCTACAATCCTCCACTCTCAAACACGACCGTGCACCTTACCGATCGTGGGCGGGAGACGGAAGAGGAGGGAGAAAGGAAGGAAAGGCGATCATAGGGGGGTGGGTACACAATATCGTGGTGATAGAGGGTGCGGGGGCTTGCGGCCAGTAAAAGGGATGAAAGCGGAATGGGGAGGTGAGCCACGTTACAACGTAGAAAAAAAACAAGTGTGTCACGTTACGATTCTACGTGCTACCACCCTTATCTGTTGAGTTTCAATTCTTTCTCCCATTATCATCTATTTTTTTGCCACTACCTCACTTATTCCCACCGCCAAAAACCCAACAGAAAAATGCTTCCATAGAGACCTGAAATTATCGGGGACCCGAGCGTGTGCCGTGGGGAATTCGTGCCTTTCGCTTTTGCTTCGAGCTATCGGCTCCTCCCAAAGCCACGCTTTCATGCTCCCACTCTCCTCCTCCCTCCCTCTGGTTTCTTTTCCTCCAAACTGCCCAGCGTGCCGCCCTCGCTTTCATCCCGATTTCGTCGCATGCCGCTATGTCGCCATTACAGAATTTCCCCTCTGCACACATCTTGCTCCCATCAAACCTCCAACTGCCCATTACGGCGCAGCGTCCCCGCGCTTATATTTCCCCCCTCCTTGTATCTCTTTCTATTGCACCTCACTCCCTTTTCCCCCTTACCGCCCCAGCAAACGATCCCTCTCTCTTTCTATGACCGAACCTCTCTCCCTTTGTCTGGCCAACCTGTCTTCACCCCTTCTCCCTTTCTCTCTCTCCCTCTCTTTCCATCCCCCCCTGCTCTCCCTTGCTTTATCCCCTCTCCCGTCGCCATACCGTCGGATTCATGACAACCGACACTGCCACCATGAAGCCCTTTTAATAATGGCCCTAAGGGGATTGGAGGACGGCGGAGATTCTTTTATGACCGGTTGCGTCGAGACTAGATGGTTGGGATATATACATTTATATATATAAAGGGGTTGGTAAAATGAAATTAGTTTGACGAAGTGAAACGAGTGAATTTTAAACGTGCATTTTATCTTCCATTCTGGCTTCTCTCATCCCATTAATTTGGGGATGTGATTAAACATAAATTAATCAATTAAAATTTTCCCCGAAGGGAGGATTTTTCCATTGAAAAGTAGCAGAAGTTTGGCCTGAGGCTTATGGAGATATTTCTTTGAATATATGGCAATGGTAGGAAGCTCTTCTTTCTCTTTCCACAACTGATGCCTGTCATTTTTGGGCCAAAAAATTCTTTCTAAAAACGCTCTTCGCTTTTTTCTTCGATTGAGGTGTCCTTAGCGTCCTAAATTGGCAGAAGAACATAAGTATAATTTATAGCGTTTTTTATGTTTATATGTATGCATACAAACGTACACACGCACGCCCACGTACGCATTCATACATACATACACATACAATTTCTTTAGGTGGCTTATGTCCATTGAGTGGGACCACATTTAAAAGTGACCGCGAAGCTGACCCCTCGACCGTCATTAACTCGGGTTAGAGGCCCATACCTCGAGACCCATCCTCAAATCCGAGCTCAGGTGTCTTCACCCTCTCAGCGGGGGGGCACTAGCCGACCACGTCTTTTGCAATAAAATTTAAACTATTTTATGTTGTTAACTTAGTGCGATTGTGACTCAAGCAACATATTCGGGTTAATGCGCTGATCAAGAGCGTCTTTTTAACGGAGTTCTACGATAAATAATAACATATTTACGCTCACATCTAATCTTGACGCCAAGGAATACCAACCTCTTAAGATTTTTCGGACGGGATTGTAATGAAAGCAGACATTCGCGAGACGGTGCGGAGGGTGTAACTCTTGGATGTTATATGGTGTTAGATGGGAGGAAAGGGAAACCGCTCATAACTAAAAAGCTTTACAACCTTTTTCAATCAAACTTTCAGGAATCACTTGACTATTCAACTTTTCAATTTGAAACTGCTCGCCGTGTACATAGTAGTTCTGGGTTTGACTTCAGGAGCATATCTTTTCTTCATTTGAATAACGTCGGCGGAGCTGAATCGAAGCGAGGCCTTTTTTCTTTAACATTTTCAAATATCTTAAAAATGAGATTTCGACGAGGTATTTTCACAGTTATGCCGAAAAAAGTATGGAAATAAATTTCCATATCGTAGAAATTCAAATCTCTTTCGAAAAAAGCCAAAAATTAGGTTTAATTAATATCTTTCGTAATTTTTTACGAATTTATTCAATTCGTCGTGATAAAATCGTTTTTTATATGTCCATGACTATTATTACTCTCTGGAACATTCGATTATGTGGATTTTATATTCTTTTTGCGTTTTAGTGTACATAAAATTTGGTGTCATTAATTTTTATTTTATTTTAACGTAATACTCAATTCACGCCTACCCGTCATATTTCACGGGAAATTACGCTAGTCACTTATAATAATAGACAATTTTTTGTTGGTTGGTTGGTGATCATAGAAAAATGCGATTAACTAGATAAAAAAAGATATAGAAACTCTAAATGTGGCAGGTATGCTCGATATACATATTTTAAGGTGATGGCAAAAAATATCTCGAAAGAAGTCGACTCCAAGGAAGGCATTTTCATTTCCCATAAAGTAACACGTAAAACTCGGCTTTACGAAAAATCTTAAGAGGTTGGTATTCCTTGGCGTCAAGATTAGATGTGAGCGTAAATATGTTATTATTTATCGTAGAACTCCGTTAAAAAGACGCTCTTGATCAGCGCATTAACCCGAATATGTTGCTTGAGTCACAATCGCACTAAGTTAACAACATAAAATAGTTTAAATTTTATTGCAAAAGACGTGGTCGGCTAGTGCCCCCCCGCTGAGAGGGTGAAGACACCTGAGCTCGGATTTGAGGATGGGTCTCGAGGTATGGGCCTCTAACCCGAGTTAATGACGGTCGAGGGGTCCGCTTCGCGGTCACTTTTAAATGTGGTCCCACTCAGTCGACATAAGCCCTTTAGGTTGCTATGAACTAATTGTAAGAGAAATGATTTTAAAAAATAATATATTTGGACTTCGCGTTTGAAATATAAAGGAGGATGTTCAGTTCCAGGTCAAAATATCCAAAGGAAAATGTCAAAAATAAAACCGTCCAAAATACATACATCTCCAAAACAAAAATGTCCAAAACAAAAACGTTCAAAATACATAAATGTCCAAGTTAAAATAAGGTCAAAACCAATTAGTCAAAAGTAATAAAACTCAAGATATAAAAATGTTCGAATAACAGGAAAGTCCAATAAGAAACATTCAAAAAAATTAAGTCCGAAAATCATAAAACTAACGTATATTATGCGTACCAATTGAATATTTAAGAGCCATTTATAGATAACAACATAACGTAACAACGTAATCATATTTACGGTTTCCTTGTTGGCTGCATTAAAAGTATTAGCCTCGTGCAAGTGAAAGTTAGTTCCATCTGATTATGATATAATTTGTATTTCGTCCAAATATCGACCAGTTGTGCAGCGAGCATTGCATTCCTTTCTTTCCGTACAACGCCATTAAATTACGTTTTTATACTGCGAGTGCTTTTTGTATAAATAACCACGATATTTTGTGACTGGATAATTTGGGCCATAATAAATATAATTAAAAAATATCCGTTATATGTCAATATTTGTTTTTTATTGTTGTATAAATACCCATGACACTGAAGTAAAGGTTTACCTTTTTGAGATTGGATGTAGAAGATAAAATAACAGATATTAATTTTTACTTTCTCCATACGTAGTATAGGGAAAGTATTGTGATCACGAAAAAAAATCGACCTCGAGATTTCAACGGAAATACACGTTTTGAGGTCCCTAGAACACGTTTAGACTATTTTCGGAATGATGTCTGTGTGTGTGTATGTTATTGTGGGCGCTCTAACTCAAAAAGTACATGCCATATCGTTACCAAACTTCATATATAACACTTTAGCATGAGCACAAAGAACTAATTAGTTTTCGGACAATACCGGTTAACCGGAAGTCGAGGTTTATTCGAAACCCGATTCGGTTTTGTCGAAATATCGCCGTTAAAACATCGTTATTGTATATACAATTCTATACAAAGGTTATAGAGAATGTAATTTCCTACAACTTTCATTTGAAACAATTTTCCATAGCAGTTACTGTTTAGGAATTATTTATAAAAAATAATCGGTTTTTCCGGTTTCCGTCAAATATCTCCTTAGAAACGTCGTAATTGGTCATCTTCGTAAGGACCAAAGTTGTAGAGAATAATATTTCTTCCAAGTTTTGTTTGAAACAAATTTTCGTAGAACCATCCATTTCGGAAATATTTTGCTTTTTCTTAATTTCGAGTATATAGCTCCAACACCATGTTGAGGTGAATTCTGTAAACATATTCAAATTATACCTAATTTATGGCAATAAGGACGACTAGATTCTTTTATGATACGAAATGATAATTTTGCCTCATAATGCTATTCATAATAATTTAAATATCTATACCCAAAATATGGAGAAAGTCATGTATTGGGCACATCAGATTTTTACACGTTTTTATGCCGAAACACATATCTACATTTAGTCCATTCGGACAGTTAAAGTTAGCTTATAAAGGAATTTTCCGTATATCCAGACTTTCGAAACGTTTTAAGCGGCATCTTTCCCACATTTCCGGAGTCTTCGTATGTCTTACTTCTAACTTAAGGGATATATGGGAATTGGTTGCCTTCTCCTTCTCTCTCTTTCTTGCGTTGAAACCGCCAATTTATGTACGGACAGGTGGCGGCGTCGGTAGCGGAATCTATAAAGGAGGTGGTGATGTGGAGGCGAGGGAGGTGGGGGGAGGGGAGGAGGTATGGAATGGAGTTATCTCATAGGCTAAGCCGAGAGAGGAGCGTGGAAACTAGCCGCGAAGGCATCATCTGCAACCGGAGCAGGATGCCTCGTTTACTACGGCGTTGTAGACGCCACAGCTTCCTCTCTTTCCCTCGTCCTCACACATTGCACGCCCCTCCCCTCCACCCTTCCCCCCTTCGTACACGCACGCACACCCTTCCCTTCATCCCCCTCACCCATGGAGGACTTGCGGAAATCCTATTCCTGATGCCGCAACTCCTATCCTCCTCTTCGTCACTTCCCTTAACACCTCGTTAATGAACCAAATTACTACAAGCTGCAGTCTTCCTTTTTTTTTTAAAAAAAATACACTGCTTATGCGTTAAAAATCTTGATAAGCTCGGGAAGTTTTTGTTTTGTCTAGCAAGGTGCTGGCCGAGTATATTTTCGCTCTCACGGGAGAATGTCCGTTTAATTTTGGAATCTTGGTTTGTTTTATCAATAGCCTATACCTCGTCTGGAAGAGATTTTTTTCAGCGAGGGCGAAGAATTTTCGGGGAGTGGCGATTCGCCGTATAAAAATGGAATCTGAGCGGTAAAAATTCCTCTGATTAAATTCTTTTTACAATTTATGGATTTGCTTATTTTTTTCTTTGTGATTCACGAAGATTTTTACTTAGACCTGTCTATAGTTAATGCGCGAAAGTATTTATTCTGTCAAATTCAAATAGGAAATGGAATTTTTTAAAAAATGTGCTATTCTTGAACAATGTATATGGTTTGAATCTGGATAAATGTATTGTATGTACAGGAAAGTAGACGAATTTTCCGAAAACAGTTTTGGCGTGAGATCTACCGTGTTTATTTATAGAAATTTATTCGTTCACGCATTGATTAATAATACCAAAAATCCATTTTTATATTTTTATTATTCGTAGACGCAACGTAACATCTAGATGAAAATTTGTAGTCATCGATATAAATTTTTAGCAGATCATATATAGTAATTTTCCGTTTTAAGTGCCTGATTTTTTTTGCGAAAATTTTGACAAGGTAGTTATTATATTATTCATAGTAGCAAACGTAAAAATTTTTGTTTCAAAATGAAAAATGAGAATATTCTTTTGCTTTCAGTATTTATTAAAGATGCTTGCATTGATATTATAACTGCGAAATTTTAGGTGCGTATTATATATGGTGATAAGACAAAATTAACTTTTCACTCGTGGAAACCTGGGAGCTTATTATAATCGGAAAACTGTGGTATATGTATATGTGTGTGTATGTGCATATGAGTTGTCTCTCTCTTGTGCTGACGAAGGGATCATCCCGAAAGCTCGAACAACGTCAACAAAGGTGTCCCTCCGGCACTCCAGTGGCTCTCCTTCCGGTAATTGCTCACTGGGTTTCCTTCAACACACAGTTGCCCTAAATATCCTTATTTACTTTTCCTCTTCCGCAAGTATATATATTTTTGATAGTTAGTATAATCGTTCGCTTCTCTCCCATACTCCGTAGTACTTTCTCGTTTTTCACCCTCACTGTTCATTTTATCTTCAGCATTCCTCTCTTTCTCCACATTTCGAAGCTTTCCAAGTATATAATATAATTTTTTCTTAGCGTCCATATGTCTGCCCCATGCATAGCTATACTCCATACATTTTATAAACTTCTTGCAGATATCCACCATTATATTCGCCATTAGTAGGAGTTTTTTTTTGCTTTCGCAATTCTAGTCTTGATTTCATCGGTGCATTTTGCTTCTCTCGTTATGATGCTTCCAAGTTATTTATAATGTGAAACTTGTTATAATGGATTTCCTCCTATACTTATGTTCAAGTTTCCTTCTTCACCCGATATTCGCAAGTATTTATTTCCATTCCGTATTTTCTACCTGTTATTACCAGTCTATTTATTATTTTCTGGAGTTCCTTTTCCTTTCTTGCTAGAAGTACTTGATCATCCGCGCATTTCACTGTTCTTATAATCCTTCCTCCGATTTTGAAATCTTACGTGTCTTCTAACGCTTCCTGCATTAGCCTCTCTCCATATACATATATTAAAAATGATCGGCGATAGAAAACAGTCCTGTTTTTCTCTACTACCGATATTTACTCCGCTGGTGTACGCATTCTCCAACCTAACCTTTACCAATTGATTCACCTATAGATTCCTGATCAGTCTCCTGTCTTTTCAGTCTGTCTACACCTATATCCTTTAATATCCTCATCAGCAGTACCCAATTTACTCTATCAAAGGCCTTCTGCCAGTCGAGGAAACATACGCAGCAGTCTTGGCTGTACTCTATTGCCTTTTCTGATATGATATGAAAAAAACTATTATCGGTGCCTGGCAGTAGGCAGCAGTACTGTCAGTATGGTATAGAACCGAAAACAAATTATGTTGGCTGGATCAATATCCAATAGAGCTGTAAGCGTGATCGGGACGATTTGAACAGCTACAATACTGCGATGTGGAAAGCAAGCAAGCAATTCCCTAGTAATGATTATATGGTTGGACAGTATAAGTTCTCTCGAGGTAAAATATTCCGGAGGTAAAATAGCTATAAACTTGAAATTTGGCAGGATTATAGGTTTTTGGTCACAACCGAAGGAAAATATCCAGCATTGTTGAAATTCCAATTTGAAGGGCTATTTTTCCTTGTTTGCTCTATTTTACCCCATAAGAAAACACGTAAGTCGGTGTAGAGGTTTTTATATTTGCATTTTATAATTATTTCCCGTCAAGATTAGAAATATCGTAATTATTAATAATTCTAATTTCTTATTTTTGAAGACTGAATTCAAATACGAGTAGAATTAGTGTAAATATTTATTTTTTATCGGAAAAATGGGAATTTTTCTGGGTCCCAACAATTGACTGTCATGGCAACGAGCTCAATGCTTTTTATGGGTAAGTTTTTAATGGGAATCAGAGGAATATATTGTAATGCCATTAATATTAAACTACGACAAATGGAAGAAATCCGATGTAAAAATTCGAAAATTTAATGGTCGTTTTGTCCCATTTTTGCCCTATCCGAGGATAGGGGAACATTAGGATGAGCTAGAGCAGGAGTGCACAACATACAGCCCGCTGGCCAAATGTTGCCCGCCGACATCTTTTGTTCGGCCCGATTGAAGTTGGGAACAACTCAGCTGGTTAATTCCTTTTATATCAAAAATACAATTAAAATTTGTATGTAAATTATATTTTTTTGCCACTTCATTTTTTGTCATATGAAAATTGCATGTATAATTGTTATGGTATTCAACAAATCGACAATAGTGTAGTTAAGTTTTTTCTGGACAAAATTTTTAACGTGTGGCCCGTTTAGGTCCAATCAAGGTCGTTTTTGACCCGCGTTAACTTCTGAGATGTGCACCTCTGAGCCAGAGACTTTAAATTTGGCACGATTATAGAACTTTGGTCCCAACCGAAGGAAAAAATCCGAAATTGTTAAAACTCCAGTTTTTAGGAGCTGGATTTTCCCATTATTGCTCCATACGACGATGAAAATTATGATCTTCTAGAGGAGCTATAGACTTGAAATTATTCGCTCTTATATGATTTTGGACAAAATCGATGGGGAAAAGCGAAATTGTCAGAATTGTAAAATTTACAAATGCTTGCAGCATGCAAGCGCCGTCTACTAGTGTGTGTGCGTGTGTATCATTCATCAGCCTTTTTCGGTCCACTTACGGATGAAAGCCTACCCCAGACATTACCAGTTTTCCCTGTCAACTGCCTCGCTCCTCCAAGTTTGCCCCAAGAACTTAACAAGCTCTCTGTCCCACCTGTCTTTCGGTCTTCTTTTTGGTCTCTTGATGAATGTTGGGATCTATTCGATGACACTGGACGTCCAACGCTGGTCATTTCTTCTAGCAATATGGCCGGCCCACTGCTATTTTAGCGCCTTTACTCTTCTAATCTAATCTAATCTAGTCGTTCTTCTTGCGGTCTCTGCAGGTAATCCGTAACATAGAACTTTCCATGCTGCCTGTGTCGTTTGCACGCGGTGTATCATTCTGGCGTTCATGGTCCATGTTTCACATCCATATGTCAGAACAGGTATAACACATTGGTCATACAGTCTCCTTTTTAGGAAGACTGGAATATTTGGTTTAAAGATGTTTGCATTCTTGCCAAAAGCACTCCATGCCATCTTCACTCTTAGTTTGATTTCGCCAAGAAGCGAACCATCAGTAGTGATGAGTTGACTCAAGTAAACATAGCTGGTTACTTCTCCGAGTTCTGCTCCGATAATATGTATCTTCTCAAGGTCAGAATTTATGAAGGAGTTGTACGTAACCTTTGTTTTATTAAGATTCATCTTAAGTCGAGCTTCTCGGATTGCTTGCTCAAGCTCTTCAGTTCTTCTACGGAGCTCTTCTGGGCTTCCTGTCAACAGTGTGACATCTGCAAAGCGCAGGTGACTGAGACGTTCTCCATTTACCTTTATGCCTTTTTCCTCTCAGTCTAGCGTTTTGAATACTTCCTCAAGAGCTGCTATAAATTTTTTAGGGGACATAGTATCTCCTTGTCTCACTCCCTTTTCAGCCTTAAAGGCACTCGTCTCTTCATGCAGCTGGACAGATGTTGTCGCATTTTCGTAGATATTCCTGATCAAGGTTATGTACCTACGTTTCTTTAGTGCACGTAACACCGACGAAGTTCGGACAGAGTCGAATGCTTTCTCGAAGTCAAAGAAGCACATACATAGAGGTAATTCGTACTCATTCGTCCGACTGATTACCTCTCTCACGACTTGGATGTGGTCCATCGTGCTATACCCACTGCGAAATCCAGCTTGCTCTCTGGGTTGGGAAGAATCAAGATGGTTTTGAAGGCGTGAGTATTTTGGTGAATATTTTGTAGGCTGTTGGGAGTGGGCTGATACGTCTGTGGTTATTCAAGTATTCTTTGGAACCTTTCTTGTGAAGAAGGATAATACATGCGTGGTTCCATGTTTCTGGTACGTTTTTCTTCCTCAGACACTAAGTAAAAATCTTAGAGAGAATCGTTTTCATATGATTACCCGTTGCTTTGAATACTTCCGCCGTGATACCATCCACTCCAGATGCTTTTCCATTCTTTATACTTCTGATTGCGTGTCTCACCTCTTCCGGAAGGATATCTGGGACCTCTTCGGTGGGCATATTTCCATTATCTTTTACTTCATCATTTGCTAGAGGATCCTCATACTACTTGGTATAAAATTCCTGTACTCGTTTCAGGATTAATTTCCTAGTATGGGTTATGGAGCCGTCTTCTAGCATCAAAGCCACCAGCTGTCTCTTTCCGATTGAGGGATGTTGCTTCATTTTATTGTAGCTTCTATTGTTTTCTCGATTAGCTCAAAGTTATATTGCTTCACATCTTCCATGACTCACTTCCTTATAGTTTACTTCTGCAAAATGGATCATATCTTTAGGATCATTAGTAATTTTCATTTTCCTTCTTTTTTCCATCAGCAGTCTTGTTTTTTTCGGTAAACTTTTTCTCTGGCTTTGTTTTAAGTTTTTCGCCTATTTCTTGAGCGGTTTCCTTGAGTACCTCTATTAATTGTGATTGAACTTCTTGGTCTTCCAGCGCACTGAATCGATTTTTCAGTTGGAGCTGAATTTCTTCTTTTCATTCTTTTATCACTTGCATGTTGATAATAGACTTAGGCTTCTTCTTTACAAGCTTCTGTCTTTCCAACTTTGAGGTGAACTTTATTCTGCATCTTACCAAGCGATACTCGCTTCCAGTTTTAAACTGGTTGAGGAACAATCTTCAGCCAATTGCTTCTTACTGACTAGTATGTAGTCAGTTTCATTTTTGGTACCATTGGGTCCTATTCAGGTCCATTTTCTTTTCGGACGCTTTTTGAATAAAGTGTTCATTATATACAGACTAGTACATTCAGAAAAGTCTACAAGTCGGTCCCCTCGTTCGTTTCTATCTCCATAGCCCCATTCTCCAACTGCGCTGTCGTCTTTCTTTTGTTTTCCTGCCTTGGAATTGAAATCACCCATGACCACTTTTAGATGGCAGCTTCCTTTGTCGTGCATTTCTCCAACTTCTTGGTAGAAATCTTCCACTTCCTCATCCGAATATGTTGAAGTTAGCGCATGAACTTGGACTATTTGAAGTTGATATCTTTTATTTATTTGAAGCACTAGTCTAGCTGCCCGCTCGGACGAGCTTTCCATTTCCACGTTATTATTCTTCAATTTTTGTTGACGATGAATCCAACTCCTCCTGTTCTTCCTTTGTCAGTTCCCCTGTAATAAAAAATATGTCCTCATCAACTCCAATAGGCCTTCACCTTTTATTCTCTCCTCACTAAGCCCTAAAATGTCCCATTTGTTCTTGGAGCTCTTGAAGTCTTATCTTCGTTGGACAAAGTCCAGCAGTTAAATGTAGTTAGGTTAAGGTTAAAGGAATTGGGTAAGGACGAGAAATAGTGTAATAGATTGTAACCGCATTTCTACGCGAATTCCTCAAGAATTCGGAATATATCTTCAATAAAAATAAACGCTGTTCTTTCCCGCAAAAAAGTATCGAAGTCTCAAGTTCGTACCGTTATTTTAAGTAATTTTAAAGTGCAAATTAAAAGTAGTCTACACTCATCACTGTATTTCAATTGCAGGACGCGGCAAAATACGTGACATTCGATAATTAAGTTGTTCGCTATTTCAAATCAAAGTGACGGACAGAAACAAAACCTTGACCATTCACTAAGTTAGGATGTAAGGAAGAATTATACCAAATTTGGTTATTCTAGCTCTTATCGTTTAGGAGTGGTTCCATCATCGAACACACAAACCAACAAACACACCCTTCAAAATATATTATAGGAGATATCATCATCATAGGTAGTCTGTCCGTTGAAAGGTCCGTGATTATTCATGATTAAACTTGGTTCTCCTATTTTCCGCAATTTTCTTCATGTCTTGATAGCTCTCTTCCCTTTCAAGTCTTCTACCAGCTGTAACATTTTCCTATCTCTTTCTCTTTTTCCATCCAGTTTTCCTTCTAGCACTTCTTTAATCATGCACTCTCTCCTCAGGTAATGCCCAATCCAGTTCGCCTTCCTCTTTCTGATAGTCTGTATAATCGTTCGCTTCTCTCCTATTCTTCGTAGTACTTCCTTATTTTTTACCCTATCTGTCCAGTTTATCTTCAGCATTCTTCTCCATGTCCACATTTCGAAGATTTTCAAGTATTTAATATAATTTTTCCTTAGCATCCATGTTTCTGCCCCATACAAATCTATACTCCATACATAGCATTTTATCAACTTCTTGCGGATTTCCTGCTTTATATTTCCCGTTAGTAGGAGTTTCTTTCTTCTGAAAGCGGCTTTTGCTTTTGTTATTCTAGTCCTGATTTCCTCGTTACATTTTGCTTCTCTCGTTATGATGCTTCCAACGTATTTATAATCTGAAACTTGTTCTAATGGCTTTCCTCCAATACTTATGTTCAAATTTTCTTCTTCTTTATTTGATATTCGCATAACCTTGGATTTTTCTGTATTAATTTCCATACCGTATTTTCTACCTGTTATCACTAGTCTATTTATAATTTTGTGGAGTTCCTTTTCCTTTCTTCCTAGAAGTACTTAATCATCATCCGTATTTTTCACTGTTCTTATAATTCTTCCTCCGATTTTGAAATCTCCCGTGCCTTCTAACGCTTCCTGCATTAGTCTATCTCCATATATATTGAATATAATCGGCGATATACAACAGCCCTGTCTTATTCCTCTACCGATATGTAGTCTGCTGGTGTCCGCATTCTCCAACCTGACCTTTACAACTTGATTCACATATAGATTCCTGATCAGTCTCCTGTCTTTCCAGTCTACACCTATATCCTTTAATATCCTCATCAGCAGTACCAAATTTACTCTATCTGCCAGTAGACGAAACATATGCAGCAATCTTGGCTGTACTTTATTTCCCTTTCTGATATGATTCTCACTACACCGATAGCATCTCTGGTTCCTCGTCCTTCTCTGAAGCCAAATTGATCTTCCCCTAGGATTTCATCGGTTTTTTCTCTAGTCTTTTAGTAAGAATCCTTGTGATGATCTTCGAAGTGTGTGACAGTAGGGATATCATTCTGTAGTCTTTACACTGCATTGCCTTTGGCTTCTTCTTTAGAGGGATCAATGTTACATCTAAGAAATCCTGAGGCCACTCTCCCGAGTCGTAAATCTTGTTAATTAGTTTCGTAATCACTTTTAGTCCTTCCGATCCCATGACTTTAAGTACCTCTGCCGGCATTCCATCGCTGCCTGTAGCTTTTCCTTTCTTTAGTTCCAGTATCGCCTTTTCTACTTCGCTTTTTATAATACTTAGTCCCAAGTTGTCTTCTTCAATGCAGTTCTCTTCTTTCAGTTCCATTTGTATCGATCCTGCCTGCTTTTTGTATAGTTCCTTAATGTATTCTTCCCATGCCTGTGCTACATCCTTTGATTCTGCGACTTTTTTTCCATCTGTATTAATAATTCCTTTACCACGAATCCCATTAGCCTTCTTATCTTCTAACTCCAGTGCCCTAGCGTACATCATATCGTACCGTCCTAACTTCTCCATCTGTTGTATTTCCTCACATTTTTCTTTTATCCAATTTTCCCTAGCTTTATCTGTTTCCCTTCTCATCTCATTGTTTATGCGTCTATAGTTGGCTCTACCTTCTTCACTGTTAACGTTTTTCCATTTTCTTCTCTCATCCATTTTCTCCAGCATTTCCTTAGTGATCCATGGTTTTCTGATTTTCTTCTCTTGTTTCCCAATCTCTTTATTCAAGGTATCTTTGATGCTGGCATTCACTTCCTCCCATTCTGTATCCACGGTCTTCGGTGTTTTCCAAATTTCTAAGGCGATCTTCCAACTTCGTGCTGAATGCATCCTGTTTTTCTTTCAGTTTTCTAGGTCCTTAGTCTGCCTTTCTCTTCTCGTTTTCCTTATTTGTTTAAGCTTTGTAGTTACATCGACTATTAGAAGAATGTGATCTGAATCCATGTCTGCTCCTGATAATGTCATAGCATTTTTTATGCTGTTCCTGAATCTTTGTTTTACTAGGATGTAATCTATTTGGCGTCTCATTCTATTTCCTGGGCTTTTCCATGTGTACAGCCTTCGTTTATGGTTTCTGAACCATGCATTAGTCACTTCTAGGTCGTTATTAATACAGAATTCTGCCAGTTTTCTCCTCCTCGGTTTCTGTTTCCAAGTCCATATTGACCGACAACATTTTCTTCTTGTCTTTCACCAACTATGCTGTTCCAATCTCCCTTTATTATGCAGTTTATCTTTCCTCTTCCGTCTTCTTCGTAAATCTCGTTAATTAGTTTATACGTATCATCAATTTATTCTTCTTCATGAGTGGACGTTGGCATATATACCTGGATTATGAACATTTCCACTGGGACTGCTTTTAGCTGTTTGCCATCAACATATCGTTCATTGCTGTTATTTTTGTCACGCTCTTTCCTAAGTACCAGAGCTACTTCCCTTGCCCCACTATTTCCTCCTCAATAAACTACCGTGAATTCTTCAGAGTTGAACTGTCCTTCTCATTCCCATCTAGCTTCGCTCAGCCCTATGATATCAATCCTATTTCTTCTCATTTCTTCTTTCAGGTTCTCTAGCTTTCCTGCCTTCCTCATGCTTTTTACATTCCAAGTTCCTATGCGTAATTTACCTTCGACAAATGTTTTATTCAAGGTAGTTCTCGCCCAGAGATCCAATTGGGGGACTACTTTACCTCCGGAATATTTTACCTCGAGAGAACTCATATTGTCCAACCATATAATCATTACTAGGGAATTTTTATGTGGTAGTTTTCCTCTTGCTTTCCGCATCGCAGTACTGTAGCCGTTCAAATCGTCCCGATCACGCCTACAGCTCTATTGGATATAGACACAGCCAACATAATTTGTTTTCGGCTCTATACCATACTGACAGTACTGATGCCTACTGTCAGGCACCGGTGATAGTTTTTTTTGTGAAAACCTCCATTCGCGGGGATCGAACCCCGGAACTTTGTAATGGAATGCCGACACGCTAACCACTACACCACCAGTGCATTATATATTTATATTTAGGGTGTCTCTCTTGTGCTGACGAAGGGATCATCCCGAAAGCTCCAATAACTTCTACAAATGTTTCACTCCAACACCCCAGCGGCTCTCCTTCCGATAAGGGCTCACTGGGTTTCCTTCAACATCTAGTTGCCCTAAATATCCTCATTTACCTTTACTCTTCCGTAAGTTTATTTGTTTATATATATGTGTATATGTATATAATTAATAGATTTAATGTTTATCCAGGTCTTCATAAAATCTTGTCGAGATGGAACTGGGAAGTACGCTCTTCCGGTAGTATATGTCCTTTATTATTATCAGGGAATTATAGAGTTATGAAAAATCCCATCCGAAAGAATTTTACCTCTAACTGTAGATATTTAATTTTCAAGAACTAATCTGATGGCAGAAAAGTAGAATGCCTGAGGAATTGCACTTGAACTTGATAAATGCGAAAATGGGCCGCAGTACTAAGAAAAACCTATAACGGATTATCATATTACTCGTGAGATTACGCGAGAGAGTTCAAGCTCGTATATTTTATTGCCGGGGAGTTAGAAATCGGATCGCGTGTCGAAAAATTTCATATCCTGCCGACGCGAGAATTTATCTCTCAAATCTCCACAAAAAAAGGGAAACCGTGCAAGAAAGAGATAGAAAAAAAGAAAAACCCTCGCGCTGACCCCCTGTACGGTCACACTTCCGCGATTCTATTTTCGATTCGTTTTTTTTCTTTCTTTTTTTCAACCTGAGTGAGGGGAAAGGCGTTAAACCGTTCAGTCGGAGTATTATGGCGTGACTCCTCCTTAGCTGTCTATGAGGCTTTAAATCCGTCCCGACTTTTGCCGCGGTTGGGAGATGGATGAAGGTTTTAGCGACGCTTTTCCTTGAAGTCGTCCACCTACCTCACGCTCTCCACCCTTTTCCCCCAACCTCCTCTCCCGCCGTTGTGTCTTCGGCTCAAAAGCTCCTGTCAGGATCTGGAAGCCATAAAGAAGTCACGAACTACGCAAAAAACCTCGATAAACCGTCCGATTCATATATTATTGCGAGCGAAATGTATTTCGAGGTCATTTTTGGAGGGGCGGTCCTGTTTTTCTGTTTGACTTCGTCCCGGCTGTGTATTGCTTAGTCCGCGTTTCCATTATCTCTCGCACCGCTGTCTCAGATGTTTTGGGCTTAATTTACGAGCAGACACACAAAATACTTGCCTAGTTTTCGTAGATGGATCTATTTTTTTTATTGATGTACGAGGGTTTTTCACGAATTGGGTTAAAGCGCTCGTGCTTGAAAAGATGGGTCTAGGTAGGATGATTTGTTTTTTTTTTAAAGCATATATACACGATTCAATCGCGAATGTTTGCCAGTGTCAGCGGAACGTGACGCTCCCCAAAGATAATTGCTTTAAAAGTTTTGAAGCGTTGTAAATAATTACGAAATATCTTTCGGTCCTTTATCTTAAATGAGTTTCTTTATGGAAGATATTCGTATATTTTTCGGAAGGCAGCGAAGACACGAAATCTGACTAATTATCCTTGCTCTAAAAAATTAAACGTAAAAATAAGCCCTCATGTTTTGAAACGCGTAATTCCGGCCATAACATCTTCCTTTCCGTATTTAAAAAAAGAGTTAATTCGTTTAAACACGCTGACGGATTTAAGGAACGCTGCAAATAAAAAAGCTCCTCGAAAAATCTTGCGAAGGAGAGGGGGGGGGGGGGGGGGGAGATGGAAAAACATCCACGGACGAATTAGCCCGTTAATACAACCAAATTAGATTGAGAAGGACAAATCTCCAGAAAAGACGAGATCCTTCTTCAAGAGATTAAAAGGTAAGGGAAGAAGGAGACGCGGGGTTGGAATGGACGAGAGATGGAGATAGAGAAAGACAAAGAAGAAAAGGAGAGAAATGTAGGAATCGTGAATGTAATCGCATTTGGCCGTAGCAGTTTTGGGGAGCTCTCTCACCCTACCTCTCGTAAAATCCTCACTCCGTCCCCCCGACCTCTTCCCTTTTCCTCCCACGTTGCTCGCTTCTTCCATTCTCTCAATTTGAGCCTTTTTTGAGCCCCTCTGCCTCATCCGGCGGAAGTTGTTTTAGTCCTTCTACTCTTACCTCCTCTTCCTTCGAGGGAGAGAAAGAGAGAGAGAGATGAGATAGAGAAGAGGGTGTTAGAGGAAACCCTGGAAATGGTATCAAGAATCTCCAGGATTTCAGGACGTGCCATGGGTCCGAGAGGAGGTTATGCTCCTTACATTTACTATTTAAAAGTCCACTCTGTTTTCCATCTCTCTTTCTCTTTTTTCATCTCTTTCTTACGCGTGCGCGTGCGACTCCACCTCCTACCCGGGGGGAAAATGGGGGAGGGAGTAGGTATAGGCGAAGCGGCAGGAAAGAACTACCGAGAAAGAGAAATTGCATATGGAAAAAAATCCTGATGTACTCGTCTTCCGAGGATAAGATAAAAAAAAACATTTCTTTCCTTATTCCCTATTCATCACCAGTGCCCCGAGAAAGATCTTCTTTGCTCATTCTGGAGATTCCAAAGTAGTAGTAGAAGTCCTCTTTCGTTCTTTCCCTTCAGGCTGTGTATGGAGTGAAGCGGGTAGAGAAAGAGGATCCAGGACCTCTTTGCTATATAGGCCGCAAGGAGCTTGCCTGCTTGCTTGCTCCTCATCCCACTCAGCCTCTCTTCATCCCCCTTCCTCTCTCTAGCTGTTGCCACGGACATCGAAAACGCTGGCGGTGCACTCTGGCGGATTGACGCCGAGGCCCGATATCATGCGGCGAGGAGAGGAGGGGGGGGAGGGGGGTGGGAAATGGGAGAGCCGAGTCAATCACCGCGGGGACTCCGGGGTAGAAGTAGGCGATTCGATCGAAAGTGCTGCCGTCTCCCGGAGGGGATGGGGAGCTAGGTAGAGTGAGTGATCCTCTTATATGAGGGGTTGGCGAATTACTTTCTCCGTTTTTTTCGTCGTTTTCCTAATTTTTTCTAACCTCGCTCCTTCCCTCTCCTTCCGTCCGTTGGAAAATAAGAGTCTTGGGGGTGGGGGGATACAGGAGGACGTTTTTCCTTGGGGATCTTATCTGGGGATGCAGCAAGGCACTGTGGTAGTGGGTAGAAAAAATAACGGAAAAATATTCCCTTAGCCCATGAAGCGTGGATCTCAGAATCTCGTGGATGGAGGGAGAGAGAGAACGGGAGAGGAAAAAAATGACATAGTCGAAGCGAGCAATTCGTTCTCGCATAGGAGTGTTTTGTTGTTAGTGTCTTTATCTTCCTGCTCTTCTTTATTTTTACTCTTTAAGTACCCGATGATATTTGGCGAGCACCATTCTTGAATGGCTTACGGAGTTTTTATTCAAGAAGATGTTTGGAATTAAAGAATAAAAATTTTCGGCGGAAAAGGTTTTTTTTTACTATAGAGACGTTTTAGTTTTGCTGTCTATGAATAGAAAGAAAGCAGTTGTCACGGATAATGGGCAAGGCAAAAAAATTGGACAGAATATGCGATTAGCGTGTAGCGGTTTTTTTTGTTAAACGTTTGCCAAATTTGTGCTGCAATACAAAATATGGAAATGTTTATAGATTCATTTATATAGAGTTATTATAGTCTTCAGCATGGCATATATTTCTTATTGTTAGATAAGCGGCTGTCAAACTTTATGCATCTGTTAACCCCTCTAATGGAAGCCGATGTTGTCGCGACCCCTTAACTTCATCCATTTGCCGATACATATGGAATGTTTTTGGAACATTTAGAATAAAACAGATTTGTTGTTAATATTAACGATAAAATAAAATCACTCAATTATAATTAAGGAAGAAGTTAAATGTTGAAACTCTTACATATACGCTGTTCCGTCTTCTCCTGAAAAATATTCGCGGGTCGTGACCAACACTTGTGTATCTTATTGTTAGATAATATGGCACTGTTTTAATACTTCATTTACCCATCCCATTCAAAGCAACACGGAAACATATACTAAATTCCCCCGTGGTCGAAATAATAATATTTAGTGGGTGTTGTTCCAGTTTGATATGCAGCTCCGACAGAAATACAAAATTAACAGTTCAGCGTTGGTATCAACGCTCTTGAACATCACGTTCTTCTAATACAGTTTCTTATTTGTATGTCTATATCATCACCTCGAATTCTTTCCACGCATTCCCATTATTCTCTTAGCCCTCCAATTTCATCTCTCGCAACCGTTCCTTCCAATCATTTCGTCATCATTCTCAGCTAAACGCTTCATCTTTCGAAATTTTCTTGCCATTTCTATATGCGTACGACAATTTAACGTACACTCCGTTTCGCCTTCCCTCTCCTCTCTCCCAATACCTATACTATCTCCGTATATTTTCCGCCTCTTCCTCCCTCCTATCCCTTCATGTTTTTCCCTCCTCCATACTTTACACTGCCTTCCACTTTCCTCAATTTTTTTTTACATATTCACCTCCTTATTCCTCACTCACTTCTTACATTCTTCCCCCAATATCTCTTTTCTCCCTACCCAACCGTGTCCCGCCCATCCACTCTACTTCTCCTCTGACGCTAGTATCTCTCGCACCTTTCCTATCCACTCTTTTTGCCTAACATGTCTTCCACCTCTCTCTCCATGCACTATCCTTCCCTGCTTTCCGTTTTTCTCCGTTCTACCTCTAACCTTCCTCTTCCCCGCATTCTCCTCTCTACATCATTCCCTAACGCTCTTTTTCTCTCTCTCTTTTCCCTGCTCTCTTACTCTCCGTCTCTCCCTCCCTCCATAACTTCCCTGCCGTAGAAAGGAGAGAGAGAGAGAGAGGGCTGGTCGATATAACTCCGGGTCTTCTGGCGACGAGACTTTGTTTCACGGGCGGATCCTATGCATCGCTCGCGGTAGAAGCTGTTCGGAGAGGCGAACGAATCGAAAGATGTTCGCTATATAGCGATAAACACTTGAGTTTAGCCTGGGATAGGAAAGGGAGAGATAAAACTTTATTTTACGTAACGTATCCTAATAAGAGCGAACGATAGAAGGAAAGAGAGAGAAAAATGGGAGGCGTAAGCGAGAGATTTTCACCTTTCCAGAAATTTCTGAATACCTGCGCCATCTTCTTTTTTCTCCCCGTACTTCGAAGGTTATTTTTTTTATAAATTGATGGAGAGCGAGGACTGATGGTCTGCCTGCAAAACCTTTCAGCGGACGATAATCTTTTAGCGGGTAAAAAATGGAGGAGTACGTGCGTGTGTGTTAAAGGAATGATGCGCGTGCGAGCAGCCGCGAGACCATTCGTCTTGAGCTGAACGTGACTCCGAAAAAATAATAATAAAGCAGTGCTATGCGACGTTTTATTATTGCGGCCTGGTCGCCTATCGATCATTAGTGTATATATGCGTACTCTGCGACGCAGTCATTTTTCCGGAGATTTAAAGTAATAATATTTTTACGAAAGGTAAAAAGTGTCATATCCACCGCGATCACACCCCGCAATTTAATCTGAATTCGCACGGAAAGGGGGAAATAAAATTTTTTTTTTACGGCTCTAAGATTACGTGAAAAAAAATTTAGGTATGCGTTTGCGTTGGGCTACATAAATAATAAGTTCTCTCTTTTTACAGTTTGAAACCGTTTTCATTTTTTATAATCCTAATCCCCTCCGTACGGCGCTAGGTAGAACGAAAAGAAATCCCTCCCCAGGGGTCAAAACAAGGTGCAATATGTCGTCCGGCAACGTTTTTCTCCGCGGAAGAGTCCACGTGGACCTTTCAGTATGGGCGAGGTAAAGCGGAGGAAGGATGAATTAAGCCGATAGTTCGGAAAGAGAAAGCGGGAGGAGGTAGGAAGAGAAGAAGGGGGAGGGGGGGGGCGTCGAGGGAGGATAAGATAAGGTTTTTCGAAAAAAAAAGGGAAGAGGGTTGGGGTTGTCAGGCTTTAAGGGAGTGAGTTGTGTGTGCGGTAGTGAGGAAGTATGGGAGTAGTTTTCGCCCTTAAGGGAAGGGAGGCGGAGGAGGTGAGTGTTTAGAGGGAGGAAGCGTGCGGTGAGTAGCAGGGAAAGAGGGGTGGGAGAAGAGTGGGAGAGAATGATGGTTGAGGGTGGTGTAAAGGGAAGAAGTGGCTGGGGGGTAGGGGGGAGGGGGGGGGGTTGGATTTTTGTTAGGGGCGGTATTCGGTGGGAAGTAAAGTGATGGGGATGGGTGGGAAAGGGGAGATCGACGGGGCGTGGCGACCTGAGATATTGTTTCCCTTCATATTTATGGCGACTTGGATTTTCTCTCCTATTAGCGAGAGGAGCTAACTCCAAGCCTCGCTGTTTTATTCAAGCAGGCATTATCTATTTTTTCTCCCTGGGGAAAATGGTGCGCTAGCATGTGTGTGTCCTCTGCAAGTGATGGTTCCATGGCTTCAATTTTTCCGTCTCGTTCCCCCCCCTCCGGGTGTTTGAGTAAGAATTCATTACATTTTTCGGGTTGCTGCCACCCATGGACTCGCTTAAAGTAATCCCTAAGTGGAAGGTATCGGAAAAACTATGCTCGATAGTAACTCTCGGGGTTGAATTTGAACTGAGTCATTGTTTGTTCGTACGAAATGGTGAAAAGAATTTCCGATTTACGAGGAAGAGCGTCCCTGGAAAAATTTAAATTTTTAAAACTTTTGCCAAACAAAATAGAAGTACAGTAAACTCCCAGTTGTCCGGCACTCACGCAACCGGCATCTCCTGCCACTCGATTTTTTTAAACCCTTGTTCGGAATTTTACTGCTAAAATTGGCGTTTTCGGCAGTTGCAATACGTAATTGTGGATGTTTCTTGGACTCGGTGTTAATAATAGAGTATTTCGCACGCCCTTTTTAAATGCCTCCTAAAACTCCAATATGTGCTAAATGTAATAAAAGGAAAAGGGTTGTGCTTAACTTAACCCAGCAAGTTGATATAATAAAACGTTTAGAGAAAGGTGAGAACCGCGATGAAAGAGTTCAATGTCGGTTCTTTCACTGTTTATGACATTAAGGCACAGAAATCACAGTTACTGAAATTCGTTACGTCTTCTGAGACAACTAGAGGAATTGAATATCGACACACTCTTCGTAAGCCGAAACTTGCGCAATTGTATGTTGCTATTTATGGTTTTCTATAAAGCGTTGTGAGGGAGTCCCTATTTCTGGACTAATGTTGATTGAAAAGGCTAAGGGTTTTTATAAACAAATGGAGATTAGTGAACCGTGTGCATTTTCATATGGATGGCTATCACGTGTTTTAAGATTAGGCATGGAATCAGACTTCTAGATATTTCGGGTGATAAAAAATCGGCTGACCAAGAAACAGCCGATAATATTGTGACTTTACTAATTGCACTGTATGTAATGGTGCCATGATTGCGTGTCACTATTCACTTCTCCTTTGTTTAATATCAATTTGCTTAAAGAATTTTTGTTAATATATTGTGTTGGGAGTGCATAATTTTTCCTCTTTTCTCGGACAAGGAAACGATATTTTTGGTCGGAAAATCCTAAAGGTTGGACTATGTTAACCCTTACCTCCAGGTATTATTGGAACAAAAGAGAAGCTAATAGCGATAGGTGTACGATAAACTCTGTAGGATGTAACGTAGTTAGTAAATATTAAAACATTGCAGTTAAATGTGTTGAATAATTTTATTACTTCCTTGAGTGTCAAGGAATTATTTAAGAATAACTGCAGACAGTGTCGTAACTAGGGTATGGCGAAGATGGCATTTGCCATAGGCACCGTTTGCAAAAGGCGCCAAACATTCACGAAAACAGTACCAAAAGTTCATTTTCCCATATTTAACTATTATTTTAATACTCGAGCGTTAATTTATATGCAATAAAAACGCTATTCTTCTTTATTAAAATTCAGAAAATATTATATCCTACATAACCAAGGGGTTTCATAAAATTTTGCCATAGATACCACATCGCCAAGGTTAGCAATTCCAAGGTGAATGTACAATTCTGGGCTTCTGATTTTGGTATCCAAATGCTTTATTGAGGTCTATCCAATTAATCTCTGAAGCAACCGGAATATTCACTTAACCGGAAAACCCAATCTCCCGGGCATTCCGGATAACTGGGAGTTTGCTGTAATTGTTTTTTTTTTAATTCTCCGATATTCATTTCTTGTTTTGACAGTTTTTCAGTATTGTAAATTATAATGGTCGAGACTTTCGGAACTTTCATTTGCCACGTGAGCCACTTTTAGCAATTATTTCTTTGTTTTAGACCCTTCAAATGGGGAGGATTAGAAATTAAAGTCCAAATATATATAAAATTAAGAACCTTATGTTATTCCTTTTTATTTGGCAAAACATAAAATTTAGTAATCAAATAAAAATAAACCTATTTTAAGGCTTCATTCCAGTTATTAAGCCCTGCAAATTTTTTCCAGCATCAAGATCAATCAGTTCGAAATGAAACCTCGACGGTTCTGATAATTGGATTGTTTTCTGCCAATCATGTGTCCACATCACTTTTACCTCATCCTTTTTGCTCTGAAACATAGTGAATTACTTAATTATCGAAATTGATAGGCTGTCTTTATATTTCAAATGTACAGGTTTCTTTCACAAATGGACTTATTTAATAGATTAGTTGAACATGTTTCTTAGCATCAGCTCAAAATAGGAATTTTTCTTTTCCACGAAACTCTTCTCAAAAAGACGTCCTGCTAAAAGTATTCTCAAATGAGCAATACATGTGTAGATTAAATTTCCAACGCTTTAGGATGGTAGGTGTAATTTGTGTACAACAAATAGCTTTTCACTCACCTGAAAGGCTTCCCAGGAAAGCTTTATTAAAAAAAACTTTTCTTGCAGATTTAAAAGCACGTCTCAGGTTTTCCTGTTCAAACTTTTATCCTGTTATTGGTCTTCACGGGTTTCACTTGAACTTCAATGAGTGTAGTCGGTTTTAAACTGATGAATGTGTGTGCATATACTGTATTCGTGCTAGGTGTATACATGGAAGCAGTGTTGCCAATCTAGCGAATTTGTAGGTAGATCTAGCGTCTTTCTACTCAAACTAGCTCCGAAAAATCAACCGTAGCGACTTGTTACAAATCTGGCGAATCGAAAAAAGATTTTAGCTTTTTGTAGCTACTATCTAAAAATCCTAGACAAGTCGAAGATATGGTATCCCAATAAACAACAAACAACTAGCAGTTGCAGATATCCTTGAATGTAAAGGGAAGTTACTTGCGACAACTCGCGCAAGGTACTCGCCCGTGTGTGTACACTTTCAACAAAAATCGCCGCGGTTTACCTCAAAAAACCAAGCTTTACAGAGGACCAAATGTTTTAAATGGTTCACAATAACGATCAGTTAAAGCGTTTGTTGTAAGTTATATTATTTTTCGGTGAGTTATTGTTCCTTATTTTTACTTTAGCTTAGTTTCACTAAGAATTTCTAAAAACATTTTGAAGTAAAAGATTTGTCAGAACATAGGAGACAACCAAAAAATCTAAAAAAGCAGACAAAAACACCAATAACAGCATGGTTTTGACAATTGGAGTCTGCCTTCCTATATGTAATTTCTTGGCTAATTGAAAAACTTTTGAAAGACTTTTTCCTAACACCGAATGTTTCTTTTGTAAGAATTTTATGAAAGTACAGGGCGTCCATTTATTCTCTCCGGGATTGTAAGAAGCTATATTTTTTTTAACAATTAGAAATATCGAAAAAAGCCAAACTGCGAAATGAAGCCTATCTCAAACACTTTTAGGTAGGGAGTTGGCAACATGGTTGTGCGCATCGTTGCCTGCGCAGCACACCACTGTCTGACCTACATGTCATTGTGCCTGACTGCAATGGAGACTTCACAAGTGAAAGCACAGTGCGTTCCATGGTTTGCTGAATTTAAATCAGTGATTCGTGTGTAAAGAGAATTCAGACAGACGTACAACAATGATCCTCCCACGGATAAAACGATCAGGCAGTGTTATCAAATGTTTAAAGAAACGGGTTGTGTCTTGCCAACAAAGCAGCCTGGACGAAATTGATTGTCGACTATAAATCTGCCGTGCGATAAAAGGAGTACACATAGAAGTTTATTAGCCTCAGGTTTGAAACTTTTTTAGTTATACATTTTGTTGTTTTTCTTTTTCTATGAATCTGCATTGGTTTAAAAAATATAGCTTCTTAAAATACCGGAGAGATTAAATGGACACCCTGTGCTTTTCATAAAATTCTTACAAAAGCAACATTCGGTGTTGGGAAAAAGGCTTTCAAAAGTTTTTCAATTAGCCAAGAAATTGGTTCAGAGGAAGGTTTCATATTTTGTGTCTGTGTAATAGTTGATGCATATGCTCAGAACACAACTGCAATACTCTAAAATTTAGACTATTAATTGAGTAAGGGAAGGTCATGTAAGTCACAACCCAAAGCGAAGCGAAGTTAATGCGCCAGGAGGGTCTGCGGGTACCTGGAATAGGGATCCGAGTCTCAGTGAGCGGCGACGGCAGCGACTCAAATGATTATTATATAAATAAAAGAATTGGCCAAAACAGTTCAACCTGAATACTGAAATCGTACTTATTTCGTAAGAAAATTTTTCTCTTCCATTTTTAATAAGCCACGCTTGATCAGATTCATATCTAACATATTGGGCATAATTTGTTACATCGGTACCCTCACATAATTGTATTGAAAAGAATTTGCTTTGTTTAATCTTTTGAATAAGTCTTTCTTTTACTTTCGTAAATACGTCTGCAAACGGTGTCGTTTGATAACAGAATAACATTAACTTTGGTGAAGCTGTATGACCAAGATTACATAGATGTTACAATATCTTTGGCAGCAGTCAGTATTAGATTTTCACTAATATTGTAAGGTTTTCCAGTTTGGGCGATTCCTAAACTAGCAAGATAGGATGCTTCCAACGCTTTTGTATTGGTTTCCGTAAAAGAATTAAGTGATTTCTTGTTCTTTTTCAATTAATTTTGCTTCCGCTGAAAAATTTCAATAAACTTATCAGCCAAGTTAGCACCAGCATTAATAGTATTTCCACTGCGAGTTGCTTCTGCTGAAGTAGCTTCATCTGTTATGGATGATTTTTTTCTCTTTTCATGAGCTTGTGAGGGTGATTTTAGCCACGTCCATTTTAGGGATTATTTATTTTATATTTATTTTCGACTCGAAAAGAGCTATACATAATAGCAAGTCAAAATTTTAGATTATTACAGTAAGTTGCCAAATGGCCAACACTATTCAGTTCGAAAAATACATTCGTAATCAACTACTTACCACAAAAGTAAGCCTCAAATAGAAGCAAGCAAACACAGACCAGGACTGAATGAAAGAAGTCGATGCGGAGTTATAACTGAAATAAATAACACAAGCAACAACAATAGCGCAATAAAAGAGAACTTGTATGAAACAGATAATAATCAGAACGGCCATGGGTGTATTGGCTGACAATGCCGAAACTAACGCCACCTAGATACAAGGCCTGAGGACTGTCAAAGTCAACTTCACTGTTATTCACTTCGAAGTCACTGTGTGAGTCAAAGCGGGGTTAAAAATGATTACAAGCGATATTGTGCGGGTATATTGTAACTTCATAGCTTGTTTAAATATTTATTATTTTTTTATGAAAACATCACTGTCAATTTGACTTGTATATCATTAGGCTTAGCAATTTAGTAAATTAAATCGTTCATACATGTTTCGGTGTTTTTATGTAATTGTAATAAACTTTCAAATTTTGACGGCGTTTTCGCGTACCACCTGGCACAATTTGGCGTACCGCCAGTGGTACGCGTACCACAGGTTGAGAACCCCTGCTCCAAATAGTTTAGAAACATCATATGGTTAGCTTCCTTAAACAGCCATGAATATTACAGGTAATTAAATATTCTAGCTACTTTCTAGCTACCAAGAAGATGAAATCTAGCTTCCAAGTGCTAAAAAAAGTGGCAACACTGCGTGGCAGTGGTAGTAGACTCTTAAAAAATATCATTCATTTATGAATAATCGCATACAGGAAAAATGGGCTTGTGAAAATATAACTTTCGCCCACTATCTTCATTGACATACTTTCATTACTTATTGACATTAATTCGTTTATTAATTTAATGTTGACGTTTTCCTTATTTGAAAAATGCGCGGAAAAGGAATTATACTGTCTGCTGCTTTTGTTTTTCCATATTGAGATAATTTTATTCGGAAAATCTTTAGCTATGTATTATCCTTACGAAATGTTGAAAGCACAGAGAATATCGCTTTCGTTTAATCCTATGAACCAGTCACTATGCGCAAAAGTTGGTAATACGTATATCTCTTCTAACACATCTAGACTATTCACACAGCGGAAAATGTTTTAAAATAATGATCTTGAGAGATATAACCAATTCAACGTGACAGGGAAACTTAACAGCGATATTTCTTTTCATTTTCTTTAAATCTGTCGATGAGCCATCTCGATGTCTGAAACTCACCACATGGTAGAGACGATCATTAAGACAGAGAATTTGAGCCGATACGCTATGTTCTTGTGAGTACCACCATTACGTAATCGCCTTTCATCCTCATTATAAAAGAAAATCGTTTCAATTTCATTCCAGCTTCCCTTCTTTCCTTAGCATCAAATTCAAAATCCAAACAATAGAATAAAAAGCGAAAAAAAAACCTCAATGCGCCTCTTTTCGCTTTATAACCTTCTTTCCCTTCCTTTACATTTCCCTTTTCTTCAGGATATCCAGCAGCGCCATCATTTCCTCATATTTCGCCAGCGCAGTTTCTCTCTCTCTCTCTCCCTCCCCTTTATCAAACCAAACATTCAACATTCATCCACCCACTCCGTAATAACCCCTCCAATATTTTATCTACATCTTGAAATATGCGGGAATAAAAAAAAAACTACCCACTTCCTCTAAGGTACATGCACTTCGCTAGCTGAAAATCCCCTTTCCTGCTCTTAACCTGCACGCTTTGCTTTTAAACGCACACACCACTCTTTTTTTCCTTTTTTTCTCCATTTCCCCTCTTCCTCTCTTTTTTCGCGTCCCGTTTTCTTTTTTTTTCCTTCCTGTTTCCTCGCTCCTTCCGTGTGTATGCTCTTCTTATTTCTCTTATCGCTCACTCCCACATCGCTTCCCCGAGCATGCCTCGGAATATTCCCTCCATTCGGGGGAACCCTGAAAAAACCGCTCGATTTGCTCGCTCGAACTCAATTTCATGGGAGGAGTCCTGGTAAATCAAGTTGGCGACCTAGCCCGGAGTCGACCATATTCCCCTCATAACGTCTCCTTCTACCTTTTCGTCCCGTCCTTTTTTGGCTATACTACACCTGGAAAACTTGTTCTTCTCATCTTATATCTCTTTCTTTGTTAGTGCAATCTGTGCATTCCATTGTCTTCGCAATAAGCTATAGACGGTGCATCAATTCAGTTCAATAATATAGGATAAAGTAAAAATTTTCCATGTTCTTCATCATCATTCACATATATTGTCATTAAATGCGATTTTTCTCAGTACAAATATTTCCATTTATGTGACGGTTTACTACAATGAGAAACAAAACATTTTAAATCGAATTTTGAAAAGCGATGATTTGTAAATTCCATATATAATTTCTAATCTAGTTGCGATTTTCATCTGATAGTTCTTCGTATTCATAAAAGTAATTTTTAAGCATTTTAAAATCGAATATCCAAAGCGATAATTTGTAAATTTCGTGTATAATTTCCAATCTAGTTGCCATTTCTATCTGAAGGCCCTTCATATTCTTAAAAGTAATTTTTAACCACGAGATACGATTGTTATACTCTACGGCATGTCGCTTCAGTCGTTTCTCTGCTTATTCTAATCTCAAGAAACTTTCCCATCCTCCTTACAGCCTTTAGGTTTACGCTTCCCTTCTCTTTTATTGTCCACCATTGGACTAATCTTCTCTTTGTCACCCTACCAAATCAGTCGCCTCCATTTTCTTGTTCCCTTCGGTCTCGTTATCTAACTAACAAGTCACAAGGGCGCACGCCTTTTCCCTTGCACCTGGATCATTACACATTAATCCCCTTTTTTTCCTCCAAACACCCAGTTTAACTCGTATGCTTCATACTCAAGTTCGCCTTTGTTCTCGGTTTCTCTCTTTCTCTAAACTTAATTCTCCTCTTCGTGTATTCCTCCCGTGCGTCTACTTTGTACGGAGAGAGAGAATGCGTGAGCCATCGTATTCACCATTTTCACGGTTTGGCAGCCCATTTCAAGCCTCCGCCCACACCCATACCTCTCCCCATTTCTAACTCCCTAAGTAGGCATTACGGCGTACATTACCGTCCATTATCATCTCTACACGAAATGTGACGGGGGGAGGGGGGGGGGGGGGGGTCCTTCCTCCTTTTGCATCGCTCGAAAAAAAAAATATATAAAGAGATGCCATTTAAACCGCTCGCGCAAAAAAAGGAGGAAAATCGACTCTAATGAGTGCAATCAAGGGTCATGAACCGCTATCGGCCTCGTTTGCATACACACACACACACACACATTCGCGTACTTCGTACTTTTCTTGATATACTTTATATAAACGCCGCGCGTGTTTGTCTGGAAGGGAGGAGTTGGTTGGCAACGGTGTCGGGACGCCAGTAGGAAGAAGAGGGAAGGAAGAAAGAAAGAAAAAGAAACTCGACGATTTATCTCCACCTGAAAATCTGTTCGTGATCGATGCGTGCTCCCTTTTATGTACGAGTGGCGGTCCTTCCGAGTTCAACGCAGTTAATTTCGACTGGGGCTGGTCGCGAAGAATTAAAAAAAAAAGAAAAGGATTGGCTGACGTTTATTAGCGTTATCAGCGTGCTCGCCTCGACGTGACGTGCTAGCCGCTCGAAGTTTAAAAAAATTTTTTTTCCGAACTGCTCCCGACCGATGATAATGATAGGGGCGATAGTAAAAGCTTCGAAACTAAGAGATTGAGGATATCTGCTCTTCGTAATGGCGTAGAAAAAATATCTGATTGTGTATTTGCCACAGATGAAAAACCCGGTCCTGTGAAAAAATTTTAAGCCGCGGCTTTTGATGTTAATCTTTAGCAAGTATGTAGTAGTTAATGGGCCATTTTGCGAAGTAAGTGCGGGTTAAAAATGGCGTAAAGCGTTTGCGAAATCCGATATTTCTTAATTTATTCCCTCAAATTACGAATCTTGCAATAAATTTTTAATGTTATTTCAGCGTTTTGGCATAACTTTTTTCAATTTTAGCGAGTTACTATTGGCACGGTTACTTTAATGGTCTCCTGTTTAAGAATTAAAAAAAATCCTTGGCGATAATTATACAACACTCTTTTAGCTATCGCTTATGAATCTCAAAGAATAAATTACTCAGCTAAAATAAGCACAGAAGAAGTGAAATTCTGATAAAGTGCAAAGGAAATCTTTTAGCATTTAAAATATGATAAGATTTATTTTCTGACAAACCGAAACTGCTCACCATTTTATATTAACAATATTTTCTTTGTTTTGCGATATTCATCGCATTATGCTAATGTTTTCGGCTTCTGACGTTTTAGAAATTATACTGTGAAAATACGGCATAAAACAAGCCATTTCGAGAACCAAGTAAAAATAAATAATGCTCCACGGTTGTATAGCCCAGTCTTCTGGGGAGGGGAGGGGGAGAGGGAGGTGTTGAGACCTGTGTTGTATGAATTATCGAGTTTTAACCGAGGTCATGACCCCTTACCGCCATAAATAGAATTTGCTTTCCACTTATTATTATTATTATTTTTATTTCCCATTTTATGTTTGTTCGAAGCACCAAAATACAAAAATTATTACCGATGTCAATATATATAGTCGGTGCAAAGGAATTTTTTTACTTTCATTGTAGAATGTAAAAGGTGACTCGCGGTATATCCGAATCTGGGAGTACTGTTTTAAACAAATTGTGCTTATTAAAGTAGTAGTTTTCAACCGGGGTGCCATGAAGTGTTCTGAGGGGTGGCGCAAAAATTATTCTGTTTTCCCATTTTTAGCCTCATTTTGTATCGTCGGATTTTAAAAATCCAAACCAGACTTACGACGAACTTCATTTCGTCGCAAAGACCCTTCGAAATGAAAGGAGATACGGTGAAGGGGGTTATTATTACGATTATTACTGATGGTGGATAAGGAGGGTTGACGCCAAATTCTGAAAAGTCACTTAAGGGTGTCGCAACTCTAAAAAGTTTGGGAAACACTGGATTAAAGGTTTATTATATGATAGAACGAGTCACAATATGATTTTTATAATACAGGCGACAAAACATTCGCAGAAATGAAAAGTATGTCCATTGTTCACACGAAGTATTACTGTTATCTCTTGGAAGTCTTAGCTCGTTTGAATCGTGAAAGTTTTCTTAATTCACTCCAAATACGATTTTTTTTCGTAATGATTAAACTGATCCACGTCCATCTTAATTTATTCGCATTGTATTTTTTTCAAATCGAATTCACTCGTTAGATACCTTTGTCTCATACCAGTTGAGGACCCTTTTTATAAATATTCAATTGAATTGTTGGACACTAGATTTACGCTCGCTTTAAATTTCAAGTAGAAATTCTTCAGATTTTATTCACAGACGAAGCATTTATCGGAAAAAGTATCAAATCCAAAATACAGGATGGAAGTGGATTGAAAATCCCCGGCATTCCTAGTGATGCATTGGGGCCGAAGTCGCCTCAGCTAGATTAGTCCATTAAAACTTTCGACCTTTTGGCTCTTACGGAGAAAATTCCCTACGATAAATTTCCATCGGTCCGACCGATCCTAAGCCTATATCTTATGCGTCATCCCGCAGAGAAAGAACACCCATCAATTTCCGCGAACCAACGCTGCAATTCACCGAAGTGTTTCAACCTCCCTTAACTCCAGCGGACTTAACACCGCTAAACCCGCACCTCTGCGCCAAAAAATATAAGAGGGAACGGCGAACGTCACGAAATAAAATCCCGGACACCATTCCACACGACGCCATCTTATCGCCAGGCGTTCTCCCGCTGACCCTTTCTCTCTTTACCCACCTCCCTCTCTCCTCGCCCACTCCCGCTCTCCTCCGTTGCCAAGGAAACGCCCAAAAACTCCATCGGGGTAAAGAGAGAGAGAGAGATAGATAGAGAGAGAGAGAGAGAGAGAGAGAGAGAGAGAGAGAGAGAGAGAGAGAGAGAGAGAGAGAGAGAGAGAGAGAGAGAGAGAGAGAGAGAGAGAGAGAGAGAGAGAGAGAGATGGATAGAAGAGAGGGGGAGTAAAGAGAGAAGAATTCTTGAATTCTGATGGAGAAAATATATTACCCTTTCGAATGGGACCACTCCTATGATTCTTTTTTTCTACCTCATTCCTCTCCTGCCTGCACAATGCACATCAAATATGCTTAAGGCAACTCAATTTTATAAGCGTGTGGAGAACAATGCCTCCCTTAAAAAAAGACATTCTTGTGATGCGATAGGAAGTTTGGAGGCTGATGGTGGTGGTTGCTCACGGTCGGATGAATGGGCTAGATTACTCAGTGTACAGGCAGGGAGTTTTTACCTCGGAAGCACGTAGCCTCTTCTAGGAGTGTGGGAGTACTTGTGTGTGTGTGTTAATATTGGTTTGTGTAGGTGACATGGAGGAGAGAAGGGAATAGGACAACGGTATCCCTTCCGATACACACACTCTCTCTCAACGGATTGACCCTTCATTTAAGGGGAAGGTTGGTATTTTTCCTTCCCCCTCTCTCTGGTTTTAGAGGGTGAAGGAGAAGGTTTTGAGGGTTGGCGTTTGGTGGTAACAGAGGGAAGGGTATCTCGGATCACGTAGATCAATTTATCTGCGACAGTGTGTGTTTGTGCCCTCTTTCTCTTTCCTTTTGAAAGAAGGGGCTTTTGGAGGGGGGTGGGTGGAGGGGGAGGGAGGGAAGGAGGGAACTGAGAGGGTGCGGGATTGGTCTAGATAGAAGAAGTACGTACGTCCCGTTCCGTTATCTACTCTCTTCAAATGCCTTTCAAACTCCATTCTCTCGCGAGACTCGGAGAAAGAGAAGAGAGAGGCTTTCTTGAAAGCAGCCTTCTATTTCATTCAGAGCTTATCTGCCAGGATGAATGTATGCCATGCCATGTTTTTTCCTATAAATGTATGCTTGCATGTAAAAGTAGACGGCGAATATTTCGAACGCCGCCTCCCTTTTGGGAACACTGGCAGTAAAAATTATATCTCCATCTAAATATTCTGCCTAAATATCGCAAATATTGCTTACAGGGCAATAATAATAATATGTAAGGAATTCAGTTATAAATTTTTTACCATCGGCAACGTTGTGTCGAGGCTTACCTCGCTACAACATTAAAACATATTTCTTTCGTAAAATGAAAACCAAAAGATACGTTCAGGCTTCATAGGTTTAGGGAGGGTATTTTTTTGCGCCACATAGCGCGAACACAAGCAATATTCCGCACTACAACTATGAAAAAAGTCGCACGAGTGATTTTAGAGCACAAAAAATGACAAAAATGGCTAAATATATCAATTCAGGAAGTTTTTATGATTTATCTAACTGTGATATTTAATTGGATGCGAAGTAACTAATGAAATAACCAGTTTAAAATGAAAATGCCAACGTTGCTTTCGTGTTTGAAAAGTTACCGAAAAAGCCTTCTGACAGAAAAAAAGGCAGCGCATAGCGTGTGTGTATCGTCTATCCATTTTCCTGTCATTTGTCTTTCTTTGTTTTCCTTTCTTTTACTGTCAACTTCTGGCTTCCTATCTCTCTTTCACTCGACGTTAAAATACGTATCTCGATGAAGAAAAAAAATCTGTTTTTCTCTTTTGGTTTCTAGCGGATTTTTTTGTATATAACCCGGTGGAGGCTTAAAAACTCGGACGTTAAATGAAAGTGAGGGAAATGCAGGAAGGCAGCAAAAGGAAAGAGATGGATCGGGTCTTGTCGGTTGATGAGAATGGCGATGAGGCGAGTACAGAGAGGGAGAGAGAGGGTTTAAATTTTTACGTTGATGCCGAAATCCTCCCTTGAAGAGATTTAGCAAATTGGCTGAGCGTAAAAAAAGTTTCAAAGGGTAGTGTAGCAAAGATACGGCGCATTGAGAAAATACGTGGAAAATGTAGGAGTGCGTAAATTTTCTGAAAGATAGAGCTTGTAAATGAAAATGAAACCTTGGTTCTTTGTCTAATAAGTAAATCCTTTTGATGCTACAAAAGGAGACACGGGATTTTCGGTGCGACGAATGGATCACAAATAAATGGATTGATTTATTGGTTTGGCTTAAAAGATGTTTTACTAAAGCTTATCTGATTACTTCAGAATTTTGTTAGGAATAGTTTCTTTTGATCTCGTTTGCAACGGAAAGATAAATAATTTCCATTAAATTTCCAATTAATTTCATTCTCGAGGAAAGATTAAGAAAGTTTCGCTTAGCAAATTTTGCTCTTAATCTGATCTCATCTTCCGAAAGTTTGTTTTTATATTATAATAAGATATTATGATTTTCCTTAAATATAAAGTTAGATGTAGCTATAAATGTGAAAAAGTGAAAGCTTGATGAAGCTTTTGTACTATGGCTATAAATGTTGAGTGTATGAGCAAAACAAGATGTTGTATTCTGTTTCTATGATCAGGAATAGTAGCTTCTTCCATAATGCACGGAGAATTTCTTCTTCATTACGCCGGCTACAACGAAAGATAGAGACAGCGATCGTTTTATGATAGGCTAATTTCATAGACGCTCCTTGCTTTCTCCACGCGCAGGATGCAGTAGGAATTGAAATTTTGAGGAGATTTCTTCGGAGATGGAGGGATAAAGACAAACTTAGGTAGAAGATCGTGAGGAGGAGGAGGGCTTTTCTTATGTGACAACAGCCACGAAAATCGAGAGGGAGAGAGTCAACGGGAAGGCATGCGAGGGGAGGATGGCGGAGATAAGGACGCGGGATAGAGAGAGAAAAATGGGAGAGTAAAATGGGCGAGTAAAAAGGGGGAGTTGAGTTGGGGGAAGAGAGAGAGAAGGGGACAGAGGCGAGTGACGCTTTGGAATTGAATTCTGAAAGACCGGGCAGGATTGGACATTGGAAAGTCCGTCTCAGTTGATATACATATCTCACTCCCTTTCTTTCTCTCTCTCTCTCTCTCCCTCCCCCCTTCATCCTCCAGCCATATCCCGCCATACCCGTGGGATTCTGGGAGGGGATCTGGGAAAAAATATGGCGTCTTTGCCCGTCGGGCGAGAGAGGTGGAGAGGGATGCAAAGGGATAGAGGGGTTGAGGGGTGGTCGTCGGTTGAGGGGGCGGGGGGAGGAAGGGAGGGAGGGAGGAAACAGGGCGAGGTGGGGTGAGGAAGGGTTGGTTTGGGTCGAAATGCCAAAGCATGGAGTCCATCGGAATGAAAAGGCTTTTTGAAAGAAGCACGGACTGGAAATAACGTAGACGAGAAAAAAGAGGAGGGATGGTGGGGGGTGGGGGAGGGGGAGTGATAGGAAAAAGGGAAGAGGAGTGAGGGGGAGATTGGGCGAAGGGGGACGTTCGAGATAGGGTTGCGATGCTTCCACGTTTTGTGGAAACTGAAGAGAGGAGAGAGAGCACACGCACAATGCGCTTTCGAGATTTTGGTTAAGTTTGTCTTGAATAGGGGTGAGATATAGGAAAAGAGTGGGCTGAAAAAAATGAGTGGATGCTCCCCTCTTGCTCTCTCTTTTACACATCCTTTTTTCCGTTTCATTCGAAACGTGGCCATTGTTAGATTGGCAGTTGATGAAATTCGAGGATGGTTTTCGTTGTTGCGTTCGGAGCGGGTTTAATTTTATCCGATAAGAAAGATGAAATTTCTGGGTTATTTATTTATTTATTTCCTGAATTTGAATTGTAAAAATATCTCTTTTCGGTTGGATAATCATTATCTTTTATACTTTTCGAGAATTGAATTCCTCCTCGTTATATTTCTCATTTTAAGGTGTAAGGTTTTTTTTACGATAGGTTGAGTTGATATCTCTTAAAAAGCTTTATGTATAAAGTATTTTCGAAGTCGGGATTTTTATTTCTGGATCGACGTATTTGAGGGAATGACGAGAAATTTATTTATTTATAATCACTTCCAGTGTTTATTTAATTTATTTATTTATTGGCAAGAATTCAGAGACAGCACAGGGCCAATTATACTGAATCGTAACAACAATAACAAGGAACACATACGACCAGGCAGGATTCGAACCTACGACCCTAGCATTCGGAGCTATGCACGCTAACCATCCCTCAACCAAGGACGGCAATTTGCGAAAAAGATAAGATTTAAACGCGAGTGAAGTGAAAATGAATGGTTTTAGTAAAGAAAAATGATTTTTTTATAAATAAAGTATGCTAAGCAGCTTTCATGAAAAATATAGAAAGATAAAGTAGAATTCTCGATTAAAGTTATATCCCTGCCAACAATAACAGCTCTTTCTCAGGGCTCTGTTTAATAATCGAAATCGCTATCTTTTCTAATTTTCATAGAATTTTACATCGTTTGTTATACAAAAAACTATATTCCGTATACTGACCATAAATTTAAATTATTTTCATATTAAGGGGTATAGGTAACGCTTTCAGCCGTTAACTTAGATACGTAGTTAATTTATTATGTATAATGTTGCACCCGGTCATCTCTTAAAACGTAGTGTAAAATTGCGATTCTTCGGGTATCTTGTCGTTTCCGCGTGTTTGCAAAAGTATGACTAGTTAAGCGATGGCGTTCGCTTCATTTACCCTCACAAAATCACGTACTGAATTTTTAAAAATTCTCGTTTCTTTTTTTTAAGGCAAGTAGGCTCTGGTTCAACTTTGGAAATTCGATAATTAGTTGAAATGCAAAGGAAAAAGGTAATGGTGACTCGAACTTTTTCCGCGAAGGGAAAGAACTTCGCAATTTGCAAAAAGGTTCCTGTTTATTATGTTTCGTAATACGCGTCACGAAACTTGGGATTTTCGGTGCCAATTTCAACCCGGAGAAAAATCTCGCCATTCAATCAACAAATAATGGATTATGACTTGGTATCGCTACGTGCACGCCGAGAATATTGTCCGCGGGGAATGTTTCTCCATTTCCACTTTTTAAAAATTCCCTTGTCGGGCGTTTTCTCATACATTCAGCCGCCATTAGTTATAATAACGGCCACCCTATCGTCATAATTACGCACAAAATATGTCACGTAAAACCTGTCGAATAACCCGTGCGGAAACGAGAGAACATATACGTACGTGCTGCGCTAACTTCGTTTCGCTAATTCCACCTCCGCTTTTCTAGCGTGAGGAAACAAAATTGATTAAGGCTGGATGGAAATGCCTCTTCCCCTCTCTCCCTCCCCTTTCACAGCTTCAACCCCCCTCCCCCACTCGCACCAATCTCGCACAACGCATTAATATAATCTCCAAGAGCTGTGTCAACTCGGCGCTCTTGCGTCCGTCGGTCATTGCCTCCGCTCGTTTGTCTGCGAGTTCAGCGCCGCCAGCGGCAGCTAGCTCACTTACTCAACTCGGGGAATCGGGGAGGAGAGAGATAGGGAGAGTTTTGGAGAATAGCAGGAGGGAAGAAGGCAGGAAAGAGAGAGAGAGAGGGAGAGAAATAAATATTAGGAGAGAAGGAAAGAAGGGTGGAAGTGACGGAGAGAGAGAGAGAGAGGGATTTGCAAGGGAGAGAGGAGGAATAGAGAAGGGAGAGAGAACGAAGTAGGTGGAGAGAAAGAGAGAGAGAGAGTTTGGAGTGACTGAGGGAGGGAGAGACCAATCCGCATGTGTCTCTGACTGCCCGACGCGATAAAAACGTCCTCTGCACACACGCCCAATACATTTTGGAAAACGGAACTCTGGGCCCCACCCATATCCTAGCAATGACGTACTCTCCGCCCCTCTATGAGAGCAATATCCAGAGTACATCTATCCTACTCTATATCTAAATCCGCTCCTCTTCGTTCGCCTGCACTTTTCCACTCACCGCTGCTTCTTTCATCCCTTTTCATTCGCGGTTTCTCTGTTTCTCAGCACCTTTCAGTTCCCTTCATCTCACCGAATTTTTCCTTTCGGTCCAGTCTTCTTGTCACATTTCATGCATTTTCTTTTATTTCTCTTCCCTCTATTCGTCTCTTAATTTTCCGTGCGCCTTCGAGCCGTTATCATCCTCGCAAAATTGCTCTTATTCCCGCGTCACTCGCACTCAGCGCCATCTATTTCTTCTTCCATTTTTTTTACCAACTCCAATTATCTCCCTAATTTTTCTGCATCCTCTCTCTCTCTCTACCTCTCTCTCTCTCTCCCCTACTCTCCACTTCAGCTTCTCAAGTCGATATCTTCAGCAAGATTAGGCTCGCGTCGTTTTTTTAAACGTAAAAATACCACTCGACTCGGTCCTTTTTATTTCTCCTCCCCGTTTCCCCTACCAACCCTTCTCCTTTTCCCGCACGCTTTTTTCCACTTCCAAAACAACCTCCCCTTTTTTTCTTTCAAACTCGTGAGTTTTGCGCGGTCTGAGTGCACTCCGTGACGTAAGTCGCTTAAATAAAGACGCTCCGTGTTAAATACTCGCTCCCACTCTATCTCCCTCCGCCGACATATAATAACTCCCCCTCTTTACCCTCCCCCCCCCTCACACCCCTCTACGCTTTCGACTCTCTCATTCTGCCACTCAAACTATTTCCCGGACTCTGTTCTTCCCCTTCTTCATTCGCATCCTCTTCTTGCGTTAATTCAGAAACACTGCGTAAACCGGGCTTGGAGATCTTGTCAAACCGAGACGGGTGCTTTTTTTCCCCGTCACTGACATAGCATAGCGCATGTTATTTTTTTTAAAATCGCATCTGATCTCGGAGAGACTTCTTCGGAGGAGTTTTGATCGAAAATGTTTTTAGTTAGTTCATCTCTGCGTGCAATATCTGGCCAACTAATTAAGAGAGAGAGAGAGACAGAGAGCGACCTAACGGTAAGGGTATATGAACTTCTTGTCAAGAAAAATGAAAATTACGTTCAAACACGATGAAATGTTACTTTTTGATGAGTCTCGTGCGATTCAATTTATTCTTCGCTTGATAAAAATATAAACTACTAATAGTCGCGGATACGGTACAGGACTGATAATGACATAAAAGAATCTTAACCTTTCGTCCTCAAAAATCTTTGACTTTTCTAAATGTAAGGTTATTAAAAAAGGAAAACTAATTATATCTTTAATCCACGTCGACGTCGCTTCGCACGAGAATTTCATCGTCCGCTAAATATCTTTGTTTCCGGTTATATCACTACCATTCCTTATCTCTTACTCACTCGCCATCCATTTCTTCCATACTTATCCCCGTCCTCTCCCCCTCTCTCTTCCCCTCATTCCCTTCTATGCAACCCTTTTACTTTGTCTCCCCCCCCCCCCCCTCTCCATCCTCTTCAACCCCGCAAACACAACGGCGGCTATGAATCTCTGTACAGAATCTGGAGAAAAGGGTCCCCAGCAGATCGGCTGTAATTAGTTGTGAGGACGAGGAATGGATGTGGGCGCAGGGGAGAGAGAGAGAGGAGAAGGAGGAGTGGGAGGTGGTTGGTGAAGAGGAGCGGCGAAGGGTCGTGGTGGGGAGAGGGAGGTGGGGAGAGAAGGGAGGAGGTCGGCCGGGGAAGAGTAAAATGGGAGTTTGGGGTCATATGGGGGAGTAAGAGGGATAAAGTGGAAGGAAACTGGTGACTATTCGATTGATCGTGTGTGCCTGCGGTCGAGGGAGGATTATGGAGTTGGCGGAAAAGAGTGGGACGCTTTTGTGTATCTGTGAGTGCGTGCCTGTGTGCGCGCGCTGAGAAAAGGGAGGTCCTCGTGTGTTTGTGTTTGTGAAGAGGAAAAAAAAAAGAGGCCGAGTTGCAAAAGGAAGGAATGGATTTATATTTTGGGATAAAGTCGGATAATATGATGCGTTTGGGTGATATATATATATATATATATATATATATATATATATATATATATAACGGTTTAATTTTGCCGACGGAATGGGATTCAAAAACAGTGTTAAGTCGCATTCACCGGGAGAATGGGATAGAAATCCTCACTATTTAAGTGTAGGGTTAAAAAAAAATTGGTAAAGAACTAAGGCTCTTTTGACGGAACATTTGGGAACGAAATACAAAAATGGACATGAATGATTGGAATAATGCGAAAAGTAAAAGAGGTACAGTTGTTGTCAGGGACGAGATAAACAATAAGCGAAATGAATTTTTTATGGTGATGTGAAACAAAGGGATTGAAAAATGTTGAGGACGTACAAAATAAAAAAGGTGCGGCTTGAGGCGACATGAAATAGGTCCGTAATATTCTCACGTAGATTAGATAAGAGGAACGAAAACAGAGAGGAGAAAGGGAGCAAGTGATGGAGAGACGGGGACGGTTGGTAAGAATTAGGATAGTTTGAGGTGCCTGGGAAATACGGGAATGGGCTCAGAGAGAGAGAGAGGGAAATATATGGAGAGGTTTTGTGGGAGTAATGGTTCGGGAGCACGAAAAAGGGATTTTGGTGAAGGAAAACTCTTCTAAGTAGAGAGAGAGAGAGAAAAGGAAATTATTTTTTCCAATTTGCCTTGACATACATTTTGCGATGTTTTATCCGGAGAAACTTGGTGCGGATATTTTAAACAATTAATGGCAGTTTGCGTAACGGATGAAAATATTAAATTCATTCGTTCAAACTAAAGAAAACTCAAAGAAGAATAATACATATTTTTCCAGTTTCGAGCATGCTATAAAAAAAAATTTTCTGGCGATAGAATGCGGAGATATTGATTCGTTTGGAGAGTGGAAAAAATGGTCCGGTTTAGAGAGAAATGGTTGAAGTGAAAGAAGAAAGACTTAAGAAGGTTATCTGAGAAGTAGTTAAAGAGGTACAGGTATTAATGATGGAAGCTTGAAATGGGTAAGGACTATTTTTTTCGGATTCGGGTCAGTGCGGCTGTTCTCAGTAGAAAATTACATTTTGACGTACTTTGTCTACTCAATTGATTGTGTAGACTTTTTTTTAACGCGAATCTAAATGACATTTCGTTGTTAACGAGTTTTCACCCTCTAAAGCAAAATTCCTTCATCGTTTAAATTTGAATGCTTACATCCAGCGTTAATTCAAAAACGTGTTATTTCGTTTCTTAGACTAATCGCTCAATAATACTAGAATTGTTTTCAATAACTAAAGCATTAAAATGATAGAATTCTTTAATTTAGTCCATATGATTGACGTGGAAGCTCCCTATATCGGCTGTCTTGAACTAGTATTTGAATAGGAAGACATTTTCTCCAACGCAGTCCATTTCAATGTGTTGTTAGTTTGGCATTATAACGTTTCCCAAAATAAATTATGTGCTAATGTATTTTATTTATTTTCATCCGTTAAATTGTGTACTATTTTAAGCCGAATTGAACGAGTCACAGAGACGGCATTCGGTGTTTGGAATCCCTGTTACAGAGAGATCGACGCCAATAAGACTTTTTCTGGTAATTTTGCGATGGGTCGGGTTTTTTTTTTAGCAATTGAATTTTTACGGCCTTGTCTCGCAGATATTTCATTTCGTGAAATGCGACCCCATCGTTGTTTGTAAGAGTGGATTATATTCTAGTTTCTGTGACCCTTTAACATTTCCATGAAAAAGTCACACCCTTAGATTTTTATTATTTATAACGATTTGATAGAGAAACTACAAATTAGGACGCAATACAAAATTTCTAGCCGTGTAATTTCCGGTTCAGTCCGATTAACAACGGAATTTCGCTAAATACATCATTTTTGCTCTCGTATTATGGTGGCTGAACTATATTAATGTTAAAATTTCAACGGTAATGGGAAAAGTATATATAATTATACCATTGTTATTGGACCAGTGTAATTGCTCGTCAAAGATGACAGGTGGACATGATTGAAGCATGGTATTAAAATAATTCAATACGTCGAATTAAATTGAGCGTTAATTCAAAATATCAACGCAAATTAATTAATCCGTAGCTAATTGTATACATTTCACGAATCTTAACAAAACAAGTGTCAGTTATATCGGTATGGTCATACATTTATTATTATTGACGCTGCTTAAAGTTGCCTAATTTTCCAGTCGGTTTGCTTTGGACAATTTAACAGAAAGGGTGATTGAAAAAAGAATAATTATGTAATTAGTTTGTTGCCGTGAAAACAAAACAAAAAAGAAATCGGGTACAGCAATTGAAGAAGTCATTTACAAACTGCAATATAAAAATATACTGAATTTGTTATGAAATAAAATGAAAAACTGTAGTGTAACAGTATGGAAATATTTTTTTAATTCCACTACAAATACACGCTGATATTTATACTTTTCTATGCTCGTTACGACTAAATTTAATCTTCACAACCGAAGAAATACAATTCAACTCCACATATTAATTAGCTAAACACGTAATACACATATCTAAATCCAATTTGACGTACATAATCTCATGAAGAAAGCAATACAACAGTTGCCCCGAGCGACGGAAAATTTTCTCTTTGGTGACAGAATGATATACAAAGGCTTTTGTTATAATAGAAATGTGTTACTCGCTCCATTGTCTGCGTAGGTATTCGTAGCTACATTTTAATCTTTGTTTATGCTCGTGTAGATTAGCTTTCGTGGCCACATTTTAAATTTTATTTAGGTTACACAATCTCTTCGGGATATTGCGACATATTTCTTTCACATTTTGAAGATAAAAACGTGATCTTTTTAAACACATCTTTTGAAAAAAGGATTTACAACTTTTTTTCAAAGGTCTTGGTTGGAAACGATCTAGGGCAGCCTTGTTTCACCTACCTCCATGCTCTCGGCCACTTTGATTTTTGGGCTGAAAGCGAGCGGAAAAAAAATCCATCTAGCCACACAAAGTATGTTTTGTGGAAGAACTTCAAAGACTCGTATACCTCTGTAAGGAGAAACGATGTTCTGAACAAGCTAAGTGTTCCGCGTGGAGAAATTACTGTCCTTTGAAACAAAGGGAAAGAGCCGCCCATCCTTCCTCATCTCATCTAGTCTCTCTCTTATCCTTTTCCTCTTTTATTTTTCTTCCTTTCTCCCTTGTTACGCTCGCAGCATTATCTCTTCTCATCTGTCTCTTTTTTTTAACAGAGCGAACACTGCATTGACGAGATATGTTTCTGAGAACAAATTTTTCTCTTGCCTCCATCTTGTCGTAAAGTTCCTTCCAAAAGATGTTATAATCTCTAAAGAGTATCTTACTGGAACATATTAGAATTAATTACGTTATCTGGCTGGTTTTAAGGCAATTTTGTTTTGAATTCGGTTGCGTAGGTTACATAGACTAAACAAATAGAAAACAAAGCTATAGTAAGTGAGAGTGGTATGCTGCACATCAAGTTTATTTCAACTACATAATTATTAAAAAATTCTTACCATAATTTCAACAAGTTAGGAAAGTGTACAGCGTATCAAAAATGGGCGCGTTTCGTGCAATGGAGTATTAGAAAGAAATTATATACCTGTACGTAAAGGAAATAGCGTTTTAAAGTTCTTTTCCTCATCATAAATAATCCATTTTCTTCCTATTTAAAAATAGTGCAGGCAGATGTATGTAAATTAAACGTTTGTTTGTGAGATTATTTATGTTAGCAACAACGAAGAAGTAATCATACAAGAAATTTTCTAAGTTCAACTCGAATTAAGACATTCTTGTTTGACTTTCTTGATAACGACTACTCCTACGATAAAAATTTATAGGAAAAGAAATACTCTAATTTAATAGTACTACAAGTTTTATTTAAAAAATATTTTGATATGAACAATACTCGGAAAGTGATTTGTCACCAGTAAACCCCTGATTGGCGTATGTGATTCATTTTTGTGATTTTCTTATTATCTTTGAGTTTAAGTGAATATCAAATTTTATAAAAATCCGTTCTGTAGAAGCCGAGAACGAACATGCGGACGGACGGACAGACGGACGGACAGACCAACGATAATAGGCGCTCACACTGTAAGCGAAACGCTCCTAAAAATTAAGAACTCCTTAACTGTACTCTGTACGGTTAAGGAGTTCTTAATTTTTGAAATATCCATCTCGCCGTAGTCTCCAACACTTTTTTAATTCTTATTATAATATTGGTCCTTATATTTGGTTCTGATATATTATGGTTTAGATATTTTTCGTGTATACAGACCGCATTCCGTATATGTTTTTTCCTCGGGCAATTTTTATGGGTCTATTGGTACTTCTTTGGTCAGTATTATTTATCATAACGTAATATAATCTTGACTGGAAATGTCAACGAATTCCGAAATCTTTTACCCAGTAAATTAATAGCGTTACATTCCGTAGCATGAAGTAATTAATTTTGCTAATTAGCCGTTGATGTCCTCAGGAGACTTAATTTACGAAATTAGTAAAGGGTAAGAATAACCTACGCGAACGTTAATTTGACATTTTTGTCAACGCTAGTTGAAGTTTCAAAACATTCCAAATTAATTGAAATAATATCTTCTGATATTATCCAATCTTGCAAATCATGATGGATAACGAAATTAAGTGAAATATAAGGCGTAGATAAATTCCTTAGTAATATTTCTCTTATTTACCGAGAATCCATAAATCTGTGATTAAACTATCTATCCCTTTACTCCCAATATTTAGAGAAGAAAGTAATCACGCTTTTTGCGAGAAATTATATTCGGCAAAACCAGCTAATAAAAAACATATAAAAACAAGATCTGCACATTCCTCGCTGACGAAAAAAAAGAAACCGGTCCGAAAAGGACCACTGTCGAGGTGTACCGGAATCAGAACCAATAAGTTCCTTTTATATGCATAATTGAAACAAGTTTTAACATGGATTAAAATTCCTTCGCGATCTCCCTCTATTCCCAACCACCCCCTCCCTCCCTCCTACTCCCCATCCCTGTCGTGAGGTTTATCCATGTACCGTAGCGTCGCGTGGCGCACATGCAGTTGATTACCTCGTTACTGGACGTGACTCTGACAGTAATAGCAGTGGGGGAGGAAAGAGGGGCGTAGGTGAAGGCGAGGGAGGCATGGAGGACGATGAATTTCGGTTACATCCACCGTCCTACCTCCTTCCTCCAATCCCCAATTCCACCCCTTCCCACCATTTCCCACTTACGACACCACTCCACCTCTCTCGTCTTCCTCCCCCTCCGTTTTTTACTTTCTCCATATACGTAGTATAGAGAAAGTATTGTTTTCATGAAAAAATTCGAATTCGAGATTTCAACGGAAATACACGTGTTTAGGTCCGCTGAACACCTTTTGACCGTTTTCTCGATGATGTCTGTGTGTCTGTATGCCCGTATGTGTGTGACAAAAATTTTGTTGGCGTTCTAACTCTATTCATCAGATCCGCATGAAATTCTACATTTGCGATTTTATATATATTCTTAAGATTTGAAAATATTTTTATAACAATCGGTCAGCGGGAAGTAGCGGTTTCCTCCAATAAAATTTGTTTTTCTTAATATATATATAAAGGTGGCAAAAAGGTGTTGGAGGAATCCCAGTGGACACTTACCTAGATTGGGGAGCCGCTGGGGTTGTTGAAGACACAAGAAAAACACAAAAACACAGCACCCCCAGCGGTTCCCCAATCTAGGTAAGTGTCCACTGGGCTTCCTCCATCACCTTGTTGCCACCTTTATTATTACCTTTCCTTTTCTTTAAGCGCATATATATATATATATATATATAAAAGCATAAGTATATAAGTTGTAGATATTTTTTTCTACAACTCTTGTTTGAAATAAATTTTTACATGTGGAATATTTCAAGAGATATTAAATTTTCTTCAAAATTGACGGTTAGTGGGCAGCTCGCGCGCGTGGTAGTGACGGCAAAAGTGAATTTATAAAACAATTGAATCGCTAGCGCTGAAGCGTGTAAGTTGAACTGTTCCTATCGCTGTATTTATTTGATTTTAGTTGAGAACTTACGCATGGAGAAAGTCATGTGTTGGACACATCAATTTATTTTATTCGAATTGCACGCTCGAAAGCGTTTGACGTTCCGATTCCACTCGATCAATGATGCCATGCAACATCCGCAGTTCGAATGCCTCACCTCCCCTTCTCTGTATAGCCCTTTCCCACCCCTCTCCCTCTGCTCCACGGAACGTGGCCTACATTAACGGCAGCGAATTCGAAGTGAATCTCCGCGTCATTAATTCTCAACGCCCAGCTTACTTAGTTGACAATTCCATCGCCAGAGGTCAGGATGCTGTCGCCTGTGTTGCACGGTCAGGAAGTCTCGGCGGGAAGCGGAAGGAGAGATAGGTGGTTAGGAATAAGATGTTGAATTAGGGAAGAGAGGAGGAAAGAGGGAGGAGAGAAAAGAGAACAAAGAAATATTTAATGTTGCGGATAAATTGACGATATAGGGAATTTTTAAAATAAGTTAAAAGAAAGAATTTTAAAAAATTCTTTTTAGTTAAATGTCATGTTGGAAAGCTAGTAGTTAGATTAAGGAGATATTTGTTACGACCCAAAAAATTTGGATTGTAGTTTGTAATAAGGTAAGGTACGGTCAACTCTCTTATAGTTTATCATTAATTTTTAAAACCTTCTGAGGACTAGAAAAAAACATTAAATCCCTAAGATTAAATTTAATGTGTTGAGGTACATAATTTTACATGGGTTTGATTCATCCATTAACTTTTATAATCTGAGTACATGTTCTAGTTTTTAAATGAAATCGGCATAATTGTATCCCCCCTGTTCGTTCTTCGTTGATATAAAATTAAGGCTCAAAACTGTTAATGTGTAGAAAGGGTTACTATTACTAACAGTAAACTCATTAAGAAAATAATAATTCATACTAAAGTAATTTTTCAAAGGTGTTCCAAAAGTATTTCTTGCTTCGTATTAATAATTTCACGAACATTGCAGTTTCAGAACGGGTTTTTATACACTTTGGATAAGGAAATTAGCAACTTTATGATTATTTCGGTTCATTTAAAATGTCATAGCAATCACCCGTTACATTTATAGTAAGATATTCTCTCGCAGTCGTTCTATTTCTGAAATACGCCAAGTTGAAGGGGAACCAGCAAGCAGTTGATGGGTTCTCATTTGCAGTGTCATGAAAATCTGTTCGCCAATGACACAGACCGCTTGCTCAATGTCCACGGTCGATGCACACACGTATGACGTATGGCGCTGCCCAAAGGTCGGGCTTAAAAGGCCGCATATGATAGGAAATCTTGCAGTTTAGTCTTGTTAAGCTTCCCTTCGGTCCCAATCCAGTACCTCCCGATGCGATCGCATGACGATAACAAGTGGATTGTCAGTAATGGAGGCAACTCAAAATCCGCCTTTCGTACACCACAAACAAGTCACGGAAGGTTTCCATGGTCCCCGATAAACTAGGACGTGGAAATGTGTTAGCTAGTGAGGGAGTTTGAATGGGGGGATTTTTTTGTTTGCTCCAATATTTGTTGGCGTTAAGACCATCGCAATAATTATAACTGATATTACTTTGCCGGCTTAAATTTAAGATTAACATATCAGAGAACGACCGGCTAACTTACTAAGATTCGTATGGAATGAGGAAAAGGTAGCACTGTTTTGAGGCGAGTAGATTAGCACAGTAGGAATAGGTAAAAGATGTGGGTGAAAGGTACACGTAGAGGGAAGACGGGTTCACACGGATTACGACGGGAGGGTGGAGGTTTATATGGCAACGGTTATTGGGCTTTGGCTAAATGGAAGTAAAGGATAGGAGAGAGAGAGTGAAAGAATGCAGAAGGTGGAGCGAGGGTAGAGGACGATTGTGGGGATTTGGGACAGTGGCATACGCGAGAACGGGTGTAGGTAGAGAAAGGAGGGTCGATGCATTTAGAGGCATGTGTGGTGGTGTGAGACAAATACGGGCGGAGGTGTGGGGGGAGGGGGGAGCGGTGGCGAGGGGAAAGAACGGCACGTCACCGCAGAGATGTATTGGAAGGGGGCAGCCTTTTCTGCACCAGCGGCTTTTCGAGGGTGCGCAGCGCGAGAGGGTGCGGCCACTCCGCGGAAGCCGTAGAGATGAAAGAAGCCGCTCCGTAGCAACGGAACTGCGCGGACGGAGAGAGAAGAGGAAAGGAAAGGAGAAAAACGAGGGGCACGAGGGAGAAGGGAGAAGAGGGAAGCGGTAGGGGAGGAAAAAGGGGCGAAAACAAACATGCCGCAGGGTTCTCCTACGAATATGGAAGGAGTAGAACCTTCGGGACTCTTGGCATCCCTTTCTCTCTATATTTCTCTTGCTCTTCTTACCTCCCCCTTTTCTATTTCCGTGCCTCTCTTCTCTTATCTCCCGTCCCTCTTCATCTCTCCCTTTCTCTGTTCCTTTCTTTCTCTCTTTAAATTTCCCTTCGAAACGCATATATGATATTTCAAATGTTCTATTTATCTAAATACGTTTTACTTTCTTACTTTAATCAAGGATTCTTCACTCTTCCCTTCGCCAAGCAGGTTTTATTTCTATCCATTTTTTCTAATTTTCATTTTAACTGCGGCCTAGGGCCGTACCTTGTAACATATAGCTTAATACGCGACAGTTGAGTGGCCATTTTGTAAAACCGTGTAGTCTTCATAGGCATAAGAAATTTTCAAGCGAGTCACATTTTTCGGATCCAATTTTCAAATGTTCATGGCTTTGAATGTACGTTTTGCAATTCTCATTTGATGATTTATTTGTGAGCCTACTTTAAATTCGAAATAATAATTCGAGGGGATATTTTATTTAGAGTATCTAAAAATATACTGAAAGATTTCATTTTGTACTCAATAAGTCACACCTTATTCATACTAAGGACTGCAGACATACACGCATATATATATATATATATATATATATATATATATATATATATATATATATATATATGGGTGTACATGTCATGTGAGGACGATTCTCGCAAAGATTTTTACTTCCTGCCTGAGGAAGAAAAAGATACCAGCAACATGGAACCATGTATTGTCCTTCTGCATAAGAAAGATTCCTAAGAAGAAGAATAACTACAGACGGATCAGCCTACTCCCAACAGTCTACAAAATATTCACCAAAATACTCACTATGCGACTTCAAAACCATCTTGAACCTGCCCAACCCAAGCTGGATTTCGCAGTGGGTATAACACGATGGGCCACAGCCAAGTCGTGAGAGAGGTAATCAGTCTGACGAACGAGTATGAATTACCTCTATGTATGTGCTTCATCGACCTCGAGAAAGCATTCGACTCTGTCCGAACTTCGTCGGTGTTACGTGCACTAAAGAAACGAGTAGAAGAAACGTAGGTACATAACCTTGATCAAGAATATCTACGAAAATGCGACAACATCTGTCCAACTGCATGAAGACACAAGTGCCTTTAAGACCGAAAAGGGAGTGAGACAAGGAGATACTATGTCCCCTAAGTTATTTACAGCAGATCTAGAGGAAGTATTCAAAACACTACACTGGGAAGAAAAATGCATAAAGGTAAATGGAGAACATCTGAGCCACCTGCGCTTTTCAGATGACATCATACTGTCGACAGGAAGCCCAGAAGAGCTCCGTAGAAGAACTGAAGAGCTTGAGCAAGCAATCCGAGAAGCTGGACTTAAGATGAATCTTAATAAAACAAAGGTTATGTACAGCTCCTTCATAAATTCTAAGAAGATACATATCATCGGAGCAGAACTCGGAGAAGTAACCAGCTATGTTTACTTGAGTCAACTCATCGCTACTGATGGTTCGCTTCTTGGCGAAATCAACATGAGAGTGATGAATCCGCGTTTCATCTGGATGGAAAAGTGAATTGGCACAACGTCCGCGTTTGGGGAACACAGAATCCACATCAATTTATCGAACATGAAAGAGTTATTCCCAAAGTTAACGTGTTTTGTACTGTTTCCAGACGCGGGGTTTACGGGCCGTTCTTTTTTTGCGAGGCAACCGTCACAGGGATGTCATACCTAGACATGTTAATTAACTGGTTGTTTCCTTAACTTGAGCAGTATGAAGATGATTTCATTCTCCAGCAAGATGGAGCCCCACCTCATTTTCATCGGGGCGTGCGTAGTCATCTGAACAAGACACTGCCAGGCCGCTGAATAGATCGTGGCACAGACAACGACAAAACATTCTTGAAATGGCCCTCTAGGTCTCCAGACATGACGCCGCTGGATATTTTTTTTGGAGTTTGTGCCACCTTTGCCCCGTGATTTGGAAGAGTTAAAGAGAAGAATAAGGAATGCAATCGCAGAAATTTCTGTGGACAATCTAGTGAAGGTATGGGAGGAACTAGATTACAGAATTGACGTTTGCAGGACAACCCATAGGGCTCACATTGAGATTCTGTAGGCAAAGATGAAAACTTTTTGAGATCCTACAACAAACAGTGTGCCGCATGTCGCAATTGTACTGTCGATTTTTCTGTAATAAATTTTCTAAAGTGTTCAGGTATTTATGAATAACCCTGTATATACGATATATATATAACTCAATTAGAGATATTTTTGAGTAATAACAAATAATGGAGAATAATCTTTTTTATCTTATGTGGTCAAATTTATTGCGTTACTAAAACATTAATTTTTCTGCCTCATATACAGGAAAACCCCGCTATACGTTGTTTCGCTTATGTTTTTCTGGATTTTATCCAAAAAATAAAAACTCTGAGGAATTAGGTTTAAAGTTTAGAGGAAAGGCCAAAGGGATGAGCTTTTTAAAATAAATAAATGAAGACATGATGGAAGTGACAGTTAAGGCATTTTCGGGTAACTCCATTGACAGTTTTGAAGGACTTGTCAAACTGCCATTCTGGGATTTCATTCTCTTTGTAGAGTTTGATTTGACGTACGGAATATCCATGTATTCATTGTTTGAAATTTTCTTTTGTTTCTTCTGCGAGTAAAATTATAATATCGTCATTTCGGTTTACTTTTTTTCTCATATACAAAGTATATTGAGAAAGTATTGTAATCGCAAAAAAATTCTATCACGAGATTTTGATGGAAATATACGTTTTAGGTGTACCCGAGTTCAAAAATGTGGTCTGTGGGTCTGTCTGTAGGCGGCTCTAGAGTATAAACGGTAGAGCGTAAATGAATGAAAGCTCGTATTTGGGCATTTTATCATACAGAATAAAAGCTTTGAAGAAATGGTTGACACTGCACTGCAATTAAGGACAGTTTGTTCTAGGCAATTTTAACAACAATTCGATTTTCTCAGGAACGGCTCCAATGATTTTGGTAAAATTTCGTACAGTTACTTGATTTTACGTCTTCACTAATACCAAATAGTTCATATTTCTTAAAAAATGAATATAAGGATAGTTTATTCTAGGTAACTTTTACAATAATTTGATTTTCTCAATTTTTCTCAATTTTGATAAAATTTCGTATTGTCACTTGAGTTTACGTTTGCAGTAATACTACATAGTTCATATTTCTCAATAAATGATTACAAGGATAGTTTATTCTTGGGCTACTTTAACAACAATTGGATTTTCTAAAAGAAACGGCTCATACGATATTCATCAAATTCTGTATACTTATTTAAGTTTATAATGATTCTACAGAGGTCATATTTTTCAAAGGATAACTAAATTCAAAGGATAACTAAACGACGCATTAGTATATGAGTAAGTTTGTACAATGTGTATTGTACCGATTCTTATCCGTTTTTTTGTTTTTAATCTGAAACTGCTCCTGAACTGTATATCTTTTGCGGATTTGTGAAGAACCTCTTAGGTAAAATGATTCCTTTAAAATTAGAACGGATAAAAAGTGGCATCGAGAAGAACTTGGGACGTAGTACCTGAAAATCGCCTTGACGTTTTAGATAGACTTTTATAATTCGTATCGAGACAAATCAATATTATATCTGCGTACTTAAATTTATTATTGATACTCCAAACTAGCACAACGAACTCTCGATTAACCTAATATCGAATTACCTGAGTCTATTAACAGGTATTTTTAAATTTCTTGACCTGTAAATTTGCTTTAAACAGTAACATTAAATGTGACATTTCGTCAATTTTTTCCGCACCTTCTTATACTTACATTCTCAATTTTCATTTTTTTGTACCTAATTATCAAATCAATCTGAATAGGCTCGGCCCCGAGATATCCAATAATTAGGGATTTTACTGCACATTGCTCCGTTACATTGCGAGAAAATACTGCAAGAGTTGAAGGATACTAAATTTTAAATCCTGTGTTTTTGTTGATTCATTTGTTTTATTATTGTAAAATTTAACGAAACAGGTTATTTTCGGCAGTTTTTATTTCCTTATTAATGTGATGCCTTACTGTTTATTGTTGTAACCGTGTTATTGCGATCGCCGATGTTGTTTGACAGTTGCTTAGGCAATTTCACTACGTTGGTATATTGCGGGTTGCATAAAGTCACGGAGCTTTTCCTCGGACTTTTCATGAGGATACGTTTGTCTTTCATCTGTTGCGGTAACATCAAGAGTTACAGTGGCTATAAAATATCGCATGACATATACAGCGACTCTATACTTCAATATATATGCCTAACCCACAAAACAGAATTAAAAAAACATTTACTTAATTTAGTTGAAATGTAAGGTAGCTGTAAACATCTTAAGTTAGCAGTAAGTAAGAAGTCTGCGTTCGAGTGTTGACGGCATTAAACTTTATCTCGGAAAACGTTTTAATCGATTAAGTAAATCTTACGCGGGAACGTACGCGTTCTTCGTTCCAATTTTGCGGTTAATTCGCGTATGCACAGCAATGCACGAATCCTCCCATTCTTTTTCCACCCCTCCACTTAAGGGAGTGATAACTACCTTCTTCCAGTTCTTTATATGGGCGACCTACGCCGTTATAGCCGTTGCAACCAGCTTAACCTTAACACGCAGGGCTTCACACGAAATTATCGTCTTTGTTCCACCTCCTCTTCGCCTCCCTCGACACTCGCATCCCTTCTTTACGACTCCTAGCTCCCATTTCATTACTAAAGAACTGTTTCCACACAGTTCCCTCTTATCTCTACTTCTCCATGCTAGCACACCCTTGTTGTTTTACCTTTTAGATCTGGCTACATACTCTTCACGTCTTGTCTCCATAAGGCTATCTCTACGTCCTTTAAAAATGAAACTTCATCGATCTTTGCGGAGCCTGGACTTGAACCACCCGCGGATCTTAAGTCCTCTTCTTCTATGATTTAATGAATTTATGTCTAGGTTTTCTGAGACCAGCTTATTGACTTCTTAATGAAGCAATAATTAGCAAGTGACCTGATGAAATATGCAAATATGTAGTGAGAAACCTATTCTGTAACTAATTAATTAGCGAGAGACTGCAGAAATTTATGTCCAAATTGTGCCTTATCCTGTTTTTTTTGTTATCCTATTCTGTATGGATTGTGAAATCTGAAGTAACAATACATTATTTAATAATTTTAAATTGCTATCGTATGCCATGCTTTCACAGAAAAATATATTGGAAGTCTCGTTTATTGATTAGTATTATTTTTGGGCATGAAAATTCGACCCAACTAAAATGTACGTTTTGATGTTACAATTTTTCCGATTATTATATTATTATAAAAGGATTGAGGTATAGTTTTGAATTGTTGGTTAAATTAATAATAAGCCAATAAACTACACCTTATTTTTAATTTAGTAAAGAGATGTATTTAAATACGGCCTCCGAAATTTGTTACATAATGAAGTGTGATATCATAATTAGGAAAATATAATAATACTCAATACTCCATCGTCAACAAGCATGTATGGGATGGTGATACATATATTTAGCTGAAATATTCGTACTTCAAATTCGTCCAAAGTTCATTTAAGTGCATCTACGCCTATTATTTTGAGATTCGCAATTTAAACGCGAATATTACTTTTTCTAAGTTTGGTAAATACATGTTATTGACTGTTATTTACTAAAGGCGCGATATAGAAATTTTGTCATTAGAAAAGTTAACAGGAATTTAAATGCATCGAGCTTGAATTCGTGGACTTATAAGATGAATAGCAACACGGCAGATGATGTTGATACTTTTATTACTTTTCCTTTATGAATTATTCGGTCAGAATTTATTCATGGAAGTATGTGGTTTAATCCCTTTGATAAATGGCGTATTACAAAAGGATTCCGTGCCGTGCAAGAATCCGTTCCTCGCGCATCACTCGGAAATGGTAGCCAATGGAGGACCCCGCCCACTCGGCAACTGCGAGCCGTTTGCGGCTCCTAAATCATCATGATTCACTGCTAATTCTGTGATTTAATTCGAACTCGCCGGTGTTACGAGCGAAGTAATCCTTTCAAACTACCATAACCGCATACATATATCTGTAGAATAATGACTTCATGCGAGAAATACTGCTGGAGAAGGAAGACAACCATTATCCGAAGAAATTCTAGAATTTATCATTGTGGCCATTATAACATCTTAGTTAGTATTTTTTTTGAGGATTTATACATAATATTAATTCTGTCGAAGTCCTTCAGCCACGAAAAGATATATAGGCACAAAACCCCGAGAAAATTTTGGTATGGACACAACCGAGGAATGTTTGTTTTATTTCGAAAGATGATTATTCTCATATCTGATTCGCGCAATATTTTTCGCGTCTCGACTCGTGCGGAGAGAAACGATAGCCTGATTTTTAATGGACTCCAAATTCCTTAAAACGACTTGTTACTGGGAAGAAAATATTGGCGCGCCTAGATATTGCTTTCATGTAACCCATTCGTCGTTTCACCAACCTCCTTCGAGAAACTTCACCATCACGTACTATGATTTCAGCCGTAGCATAACCGTGATAAAGCTTACGAGGAAAGACCATTTACACTTTAGCGAGCTTGATCGACTGAAACTGTATGAGTGTTCGTGCGTATTCGTAGTGGCAGATCCTCGCGAGGTCTTAAAAATAGGTGTGATTGTGTTTGAGATGGAGAGAAAGAAGGCCGTGGAATAGCGAAAAACGAGAAGAGAGAATGGCAGGAGTTTTGGAGCTTCCGGTTCAACCGAGGGAATTTCTGTATAAAGCCAATTATTCCGGCAAAGGTTTTCGCGTGTAGATACGGTTTCGTTATCTATCTTGGGGTTTCCTGACGGAGAGAAAAAATGTCACTTTTATTCTCATCCTTTCTGAACTTGAAGAATTTTAAATGTTTTTTTTTTTTGTGGGCCATATGCGTTTTCCACATCCATCACAAAAAATGGAATTATTGGAGAGAAGGGGGAGACAAACACAAGGAGTCTTTTTTTTATCAAACACTGAACAACTATCGCTTTTGTAAAAAGCCGCGTCAGATACGGTATGATTTTTGAGAACAAATGCAAGAAATGTTTTCCGGAATTAGGTTTTTTTCATTCGCTATCAAAGTGAAATACTACATGGTTACTCTTGAATTTCTCACCAAATTCATTGAGGTCTATCCTCTGAGCTCATTAAAAACGAAACGGAAGAGGAATTAATGAAAAAATACACCTACCGTAGATTTCAAGAGATACACATTATTTCCTTCTCAGCATTAAATTAATTTTCATTTAACAGTCATTCATGTCAACTTCGATTGACGATTCAAAGGAACCTAGTTACGTGGTGCCTGTATATAATAATTTATACCGCGGTTTTGTCTTGTTTCCAGTGAATCTACTAAGCATTCATTGAAGGCGCCGGCTGGTAATGGTTCTTAGTTCTTCAAAAAATAGTTTATTATCCAGAGAGCTGAAGTTTCATGCTGGAAAAGTTTTTTTGATTCTTCCCGAGGGTATGCTGAAATTTGTGTCTAGAGAGATATGACGACTCTTCGAGAAAAATCCGAAAGAAAAAAGAGGAGAGAACGAGGACGGCATGCCCAGAGGGCTAACTTGGGACGGAGTTGGAAAGTTTGGCGGAAGAAAGTTCCATATTGGATCCCATGACTTATGGAGAAGAGGGGAGAATATCTCGCCTATGTTATATGATCACAAATTATCCTAGCATCGCCTATGTTCAGTTTAAAAGGAAGAAAATTTTCAAATGAAAAGAGGGTTTCTATTGCCCTAGAGTAATTCAATTACGGGACGTCGAATTATTTGCGCGAGAATACTTTTCTTATATGTTGAAACATTTTCAGCTAAAACTGCGGTTTCAGTTCAGTTACTTCGGATAATAAAATGTCCATATGTTACTGCGTGTATTCCATGCACGTGCTGAATATTTATAACTCTCTTAATGGGTTCAGATAGAACCAGAGCGTGAAATATTATTGCTAGATGTTTTTCGAGGAAATAGGAGAATGTTCTTCGTGTAATAAAAATAACCGAGTTATGGAGAAACAGAATAAAATCAACCTTATTCGCTCGAGAGAGTAATAGACGAAACTCTATCTAATTTAAAACGATACCGTCCATAATAGATTTTAGTTTAGGGTTCCTCGCGGGTTTTAAAAGCACTCTACATATATTTTTTTGCCCCCCATCCTCCCAAACTCGTACAATGGCGGAGGAGAAAGAGAGGGGAGGAGGATTTCGTGTGTTTGTGTATATAAAGAGGAAAGTGTGGGCAGGGGGGTGGGAAGAAAGGAGTAGGGGCTGGATCTACATGGAGGATGCCATTATGTCCGGCGGAGCGTTGGGAATTGCTTGGCTCCAGAGTAATGGCTTATGCGGGCGCAGGTGTTCTTCTTGGATCGCGGGAGGAACGAGAAGCGAGGGATAGGGAGGATGAAAACGGGAGGTGAAGAGGAGAGGGGGGAGGAGGAGGACGGGAGGTTGGGAGGAGCAGGAGAAATGGGTGGGGAAATGTAGAGTGAGACGAGATGGATCGATGCTCGGCATAGCAGGCACTGCGTGCATTATTCATGACTGCTAAAGATCTAATATTACTCTTCACTGACAGTAGAGCGAAGGAAAAGAGAGACGAGTCGGAGGAAGGAATGGAAAGTTCTTTTCTCTACCTCTTCATTCCGCTCATTAAAATCGCTCTTATTCCTTAACTTTTAAAGTACAAGGGTGGTCCCCCAAGTCAGTGGGTGCATATATATATATATATACACGCACACACACACATACATACATATACATACATACATTCACAAACATCCACGTGCATACTATAAATTATTTAAGATGGCGGAAGCGGTTGAGTATTTCCCAATTAAATTTTTAACTTTTAATTTATGACTAGGCTCGTGTAATGGCTCCATTATGTTTTCGTTTCCCTCCCGGCTCCGGGAACATTTTTTAATGGGCACTGTTTCAATTCGAGCCAGTTTGAATGCTAGTCCTCGTTTGGTAACGTCCTCTCTATATAAAATAGTTTTCATGGACAGTTGTAACATAAGGCTTTATCATTTCCGTTTTAATAATGAATTTATATTCGTAAGGTGTTTTCTCGTGGAAGTTGTTTTCGATAACTTTATAGTTTATAACAATAATCGGATATATGACTAGAGATTCTTTTGCGAATTTTTCTTTTAATGTACGATATTAGCTTAAAATATAAACATGTTGATGTGCATGACAATAAATTGTTATATTTCATGTAAATCATTGCCTTTAGATACTTATGTAACTACACCGAAGCATTTCTTATCCCTCAATTTAGAAAGTAGAATTTTCAGAACCGAACTTGTAGTATTTTTGGACACTGCAGAAAAGAATTATCAGCACGATCAGCTTATTAAAAACCTATTGCCCATATACATTATGTTGCCTTGCTAAAACAGATCCTACATGGAGTTTCTATGGGAAAAATGGTTTTATAGAAATTTTCTCCCGAAGCTTACTTAAAAATGTATGCACCAGACGATATGTGTCACGAGGCGTGTTTTTGAGTCAATTGAATGAATTATAATAATTCAGACCACACCTGCTTGAAAGTAACGTGAGCGAAAATATCAAACGGAAAGAAAAGAAGATATGCGAGGGAACTTCAAGTGATGTGTTTTTGAAGCAAAGAGATGATAGAAAATGAAAGCCATCGTTCGGTATATTCTTATTCTTGCTTATTAGCGTACTTTTCGATTTGCGCAAGCAAAAGTATGCATGAGTGATGCTTAATGCCTTTTTAAGTTTGGAGATAAGGGAAGATAATATGGAAGTAAGAAATAGAGAGATTTTTTTGTTAGTTTTCGTTTGTCTGTGATGCTCTTACCTATGGAGCGGGGGAGGGAGTTCGTGTAAGAGACAGCGGGAAATACATAAGAGAGAAGAAAATATAAAACACAGTTAAGGAAGTCCTAATAGAGCCACAGTAGATAGGAAAGGAGTTACGAGGGGGGCAAAGTATTGTGAGGTAGGGAGAAGGACTTCACGTGGAGTAAAGGATGATGGGTTTGAGAGAGGTGGGAGTAAGTGCTAGGAGATATGGGGAGGGGGGAGGAGTCCGGATGGGTTTAACTGGATAGGTTAGGAAGAGAAGAGTGTTTTATAGTGAGAGAGAGATGGAGGAATGGAAAGGGGGGGGGGGGTGCCCGACAACGAGGCAAAGTTTCATCGGGGATTAATGAGGGAGATGGAGAGAAGGGTATTTATCAAGGCGTATCCTTCTCCCTTCCATTCCTCCTTCGCCTCGCCCGCCACGCCCTTCTCCACCTCCCTATCCTGCTAAGCCACCTTCCGTTCACCTTATCCTTCTACTTCCATTTTTCTTTCTCTCGCCCGCCACGTTTGACCTCTCTTAGTCTCTTGCTCTGTGGCGTATACATCTGTGCACTGGAAAAATCTACTGAAGCCACGCTCGGAAGTGGACGGAAAAAATAATCTCCCCCACTCCTGTTCTTCCCCTTCGTAAAATTCCCGCTCTACTTTCCCGCAACTCGTTTTCGTTCCTCTTATTCTCTTTCCCTGCTCTCAACCACTCTTAATATCAATCTCCCGTCCCCTTTCCTACCATCCCTCAAAAAATTATGTAAGGAAACAAAACGCCAAGTCTTCGTTTTGTCGCGACTTCTCTCCCTAAAAGTAGCGTCCAAAGCGTTTCCCCTACCAAACAATCATTTCCTCGCCTCGGGATCTCACACGCGCGAGAAAAAAAATAATTAAAAAAGACGTTCTTATCCCTAAAAATTTTTTTGTGGGGGTGCGAACGAAGAGTTAGGCGATGTGGTCATTCGATTCTCTCCGTCCGTGCTTTTTCTCTCTTTCTTTCTCCGTTTAAAGGTATAGAGAGAGGATTTTTGATGAGGAGAATTCCCGCTTTTTGATAATCAAAAGGTATTCTTCTCCTCCTTACGCGAGGGCATATAGAGAACGAAAGAAAGAGGACAAAGACAAAGGACTTTAAGGATTGAATAGGATGAGAAAAAAATCAAACGGGAGGAGTCGAAATGTTTCCACCCACCACCTCTCTCTCTCTTTTGTCCCATTCCCTCTCTGCTCTATTCTATCTTCCTCGTCCCCTGTTCCGCACCACATCTAACCTCTTTATGCTCTCCTCTACTGCGTCCCTTCTTCCTTTCCTCTCCCTCCTATCCTCTCTTCTCTTTTTCCCTCGCTTCTTTCTCCTCCTTCTCAACCGAGCGGCGCTCCCATAATTCAACGCCAACTGCTCTAGTCTTCAATTTTCCCGGGCACTCCTTTTCTTACTCAGCCGCAGAGTTTCGGAGAGGTCCAGACCGCGGAGGGGAAACCCTTCTTCACAAACCTTTTTTCCTGTAGCTCTCACATCTCTCTCTCTCTCTCTTTCTATGGAGCAGACCGAATACGTCTCTTTTTTTTATTTTACTTCGTTCCCCACCCCTCCCTCTTACCTTCCCTGCAATCCTTTCTTCGTCCGCCATTCTTCTTCGGCGGGGATTTTCGACTCCCTAATTCTCTCTTTCCTTCCTCACCGCTAACCCCTCCTTATGTCTCTTTAATCTTCGTATTTTCCGCTCCTATGCGTCTGGAGGGTTTTCGATCGAGTTTCAAAATCATCTACCTGGTGACGTGGAAACTCTCGTTAATGTGTTCGGTCTCGATGTTTATGAATGTTATCCAAATGGATTCGAGTGCTCAGCTTGATGAAAATCTTTCTTGACTCGAACGGTCGCTCGAAGGGTATTTCTAATATTCTGCAAAGTTCGAGGGCATGAAATCGAATCTCGTCTACTTTCGCAAAATTCAGAAATATGACTTTTAATTATCCGGATAATAGTATCCGGTAAACTGTTATCTAAAATTTACTTATGATAATATTATTAAAGAATTTTACGCATGTATAGAAGTCAATGGATTTCATTCTCTTAACAGTATTTATTCAATATCGTATTAGTAAAAATCTGATTTAGTATTTCATCTGCAGTATCAAATTATGGTAATGGATTTAAAGTCGAGTTTGTGTCAGTAATTTCAAAATTTTTATTCCTTATCTCACATGAACTGCAAGCTCTACTAAAATATTAATTAAGAGGCAGTATTTTTTTTAGCATTCGAAAGTAAGGGTATTAGCAGCATAATTAAAGATTCAAAGAAAATGAAATGAGAATCCTCGCATTTTAATTTAAATTAATTGTAGCTCTTATTGTTAGGTAGACGAACCGAGTTGTTCCCCCAACTCATGAAAACTACGCATTCATTCGATTCGACAAGCGGGTTAGAATAAAAAAAACCTGATGTGGCTGCCAGATTATTACATATGACCATTATGACTGGTGTGGGACAAGTAGGGGATTGCTTGATAGTTACGGTGGGGACTTCGTGGGACCAGTGATCTCTTCTCTAACCGTGAAGGCTTACCATGAACCTTGAAAATCTTAACACAACTGTAAACGTCTCCTATTGTAGCTATGTAAATTTATTTATGCTATATAACTTTACATTATACTCGTTATGAATTTACTGTGACGTTACCACCTGACCGGTTAGGCCTTCCTATAACGTTTAATGATAATAATAATAATTATTATTATAGAGGTCGCGGGGCATTGTTTCTAATAAATGTGCGTTCAATTAATAGCTGTGTTAATATAATAATTGAATCCGGTAATACTACCACGAACCATAAATAAATACATTTCGCTAAATAATTCTTTGGAAAGACGCACAAATAAGTGCTATATTTCATAAGACACCCTTCAGCAATTGAAAAAATATTTAAAATAAGCTTATTCGCGTTTAAAAATGATATTCAAATTAAGATAGTGTAATTAAATATTGAAGCCGTGACTTTAAGGAATCAGTTTAAAAAATCCCTAATCCACAATTATTATCATTACTTTTAAGCAAATCAGAATTTTTATACATTCCTATACGTTTATTATATATTTAAATACGAATTTATCATTTATAAGGATCTGCATGGTCGTAAATAAATTCAAGACTGCATCAAAATAAAATTAACGAAAGTTCCGTGGTATTTTTACCTCCACATAAAAATGGAAAATAATGCGTGGAATAAAAAACTTTATATCATAATGAAAGGAGAGTAGTATTGTTCACCCTCGCGTCGTCATATAATATAAAAATGGCCTCAACGTCATGTGCACTTTTAGCTTCGGTCACACAATATTATAAAGAGAAAATTATAAGAGTCCGTGTTTCTAGTTTACCGAAAAAATGAAAAGAGAGCGAGAAACTGGGTGGAAGAGATATTTGCGTACGAGCTCGAGATAACGAAAAGCAGAGAAAAATTGCGTGATGGTCCGGAGGCAATTACGAACTCCAAGAACAAAGGACATCCAAATGGTATGGATTTGGTGACTGTCGCTATGGAAACTGAGTAATAAGTGTGCAAAATCACATAGAGTCTTGCGATGTCGTGAGTGTAGGACTTTCCTCACAAAGACATATATGGGGACGCATTCTCAGGTATCACATTCGACCTTCGCTCTGTTCTGGTCATGACTAAATGCACTGCGAGTATTTCAGGGCGATCATCTCTTTCGCGTGCGCTTCAAACGAGTGGAAAAATTTCAAAGAAGGTCACCATTCTCTAGGTGCAATAACCTTAACAATATGATTCGGAAATGACGTATAATATGCGAAATAATTCATGAGACGACGTATCTCGGAGATTACCAGTACATCCTCCAGCGCCTCGGTTGCTCGTGTTTAAAGAAATAGTGAAAAAGTAAGCAATGACATAAATTATTTCATGGAGCCTAATTTTTTAACATTTTCAGTACAATATAATGGATCTTAAAAATAAATCGAATATAAATCTTCAAATTTGGATCTGCTGATACAATAAGTTTCCAAAATAAAATTATTTATAACTTTAATGAATGTTTCTAAATATCGAAGTTTATGGTTGCTGTGTGCCTTCGAAACTTCCATTTGAATTCAAAACAGCCGCCGTTTTAGCTAGGGATTGTATAAATCTCATGACTAATGCGTGCTTACAATCTTCTTCAATTTTTAAGAGAAATCACTAAAAATATTTTCAACCTTTGGTAATATCTGCATCTAGAAATTTAACTCAGCCAGTAGATGCATCCATTACTATTTGAACAACAAAAAATAATATCAAATCTCGCTTTAAAATATTCTATCCGAAATGAAATCATCAGCCCTTTAAGAATAACAGTATGTAAGTGTCAACAAAAGGTTCTAATGTTTATCATTCGAACATCCCACTAAAAATTTTCTTATTCATACATTTCACATTTCCATTGCAAAGTGCCAAAGAATATAAGGGGAATAAAATTTTATATCAAGTAGACCAGAACAGCCAGTTTTATGAAGATACATATTATAATTTCTCCGAAAAAAGGATTTCATCGGGAGAGGAATGAATTCCATATTTTTTAAATGAATACATCATAAAACACAACGATGAGCGAAAATAATCATAAAAGTGTCAGTATCGGAAATTTTTTTTCGATATGACGCAACTGAATAACAGCATATGCCTTCGCCAAAAAAAATCAAATCGAAAAAAAATAGTTTCCACATAAATCTCAGCTTCACTTTTTCCTTTTCCTTTCGACTCTTTCATTTTTAGTTCGAACAAAAAAAGAAATTAAATTGATGTGTCCAACACATGACTTTCACCATACATAAGTTGTCAACTAAAATCAAATAAATACGGCGATAGGAGCAGTTCAACTTACACGCTTTAGCTCTTAGCGATTCAATTGTTTTATAAATTCACCTTTGCCGTCACTACCACGCGCGCGAGCTGCCCATTAACCGTCAATTTCGAAGAAAATTGAATATCTCTTGAAATATTTCCAACATGAAAATTTATTTCAAACAAGAGTTGTAGAAAAAAATTAGATTACAACTTATATATATATAATATGTGTGTGTGTGTGTGTGTGTTAACAAAAATTTTGTTTTAGGCGAAATATCTAAGAAAAACTAAACGTTGACAGGGATAAACCGTTACTTCCGGCTGACCGATTGTTAACAAATCTTTTCAAATCTTAAAAATATATATGAAATCACAAAAAGAATTTCACGCGGATCTTTTGAATAGTTTTTTGACTTAGAACGCCCACAAAAAATCTGCCAAACACATACGGGCATACGGACAAACATATCATCGAGAAAACCGTCAAAACGTGTTCAGGGGACTTCAAAATGTGTATTTCCATTGAAACTTAGAATTCGAATTTTTTCATGTAAACAATACATGAAATTTGGTAATGATATGGCAAGCACTATTCGAGTTAGAGCGCCCACAATCACATACACACAGACATCATTCCGAAAATTGTCTAAACGTGTTCTAGGAACCTCCGTTCCGTTGAAATCTCGAAGTCGATTTTTTTCAAGAAAACAGTACTTTCTGTATACTACGTATATGGAGAAAGTGAAAAGGGAGAACTTTGATCAAGAGTTCGATGCGAAATTAGGATGTAAAAATGGAAAAGAGAGGAATTAGAAGGAAAACAGCCAGGGCATTCGCATAAAAAATGGATAAAAATAAGATTTTGAAAAGTAATTTCTGAACATTTAGAGGAGAGATAGGGAAAAAAGGAACGAATGTGGTCGCCTCCTAAATAGATTTAGTAGAATAGAGTGCGAATGACATAAGTAAGACTCTGTCCGCGGTTAGGTTAGAGGAGGGAACATAGGATGTGAGCGAGGAAAAAGAATGACTTTTAAAATCCTGGAGGGAAAAGAGAGGTGCACGTTAAGAATGCTAAGTAAATCTTCGTCTCGCGACGGCATTTCATACTTCAGTATTTACTCGAATCGCTTTCCATATTCGCAGTTTTTACTTTCTTCACATACGTAGTACAGAGAAAGTATTGTTTTTATGAAAAAAAATCTGATGTGGCCAACACGTCTTTCTCCATATTTGGGGTATAGATATTTAAATTATTATGAATAGCATTATAAGGCAAAATTATTATTTTGTATCGTAGAGGAATAGTCGTCCTTATTGCCGTAAATTATATGTTGAATATGTTTACAGAATTCACCGCTACATGGTGGCGGCGCTGTATACTGGAAATTAAGAAAAAGCAAAATATCTGCGAAATAGGTGGTTCTACGAAAATTTGTTTCAAACAAAACTTGAAGGAAATGTTATTCTCTACAACTTTGGTCCTCACGAAGATGACCAATTACGATGTTTATAAGGAGATATTTGACAGAAACCGAAAAAACCGATTATTTTTTATAAATAATTCCTAAACAGTAACTGCTGTGGAAAATTGTTTGAAATAAAAGTTGTAGCAAATTACATTACAACATTTGTATAGAATTATGTATACAATATTGATGTTTTAGCGAAGAAATATCGCAAAAACCGAATCGGGTTTCGAATAAACGTCGACTTCCGTTTAACCGTTATTGTCCAAAAACTAATCAGCTATTCGTACACATATGGAAGTGTTAAATATGAAATTTGGTTATGATATGGCAAGTACTTTTCGAGTTAGAGCGCCGACAATCACATATATACACACACAGACATCATTCCGAAAATAGTCTAAACCCCAAAACATGTATTTCCGTTGAAATCTCGAAGTCGATTTTTTTCATGAAAATAATACTTTCTCTATACCTACTACGTATATGGAGAAAGTAATAGACCGAGATTTCAACGGAAATACATTTTCAGGTCCCTAAAACACGTTTAGACTTTTCGGAATGATGTCTGTGTGTATGTGTGTGTGTGACTTCGAGATTTCAACGGAAATGTATGTTCTGAGGTCCCTAGAACACGTTTAGACTATTTTCGGAATGATGTTTGTGTATGTGTGCGTATGTGATTGTGGGCGCTCTAACTCAAAAAGTACTTGCCATATCATTACCGAATTTCATATATAACACTTTGGTTTGAGTACGAAGAGCTGATTAATTTTTGGACAATACCGGTTTAACAATTACACAATTTTTATTAAACTTTTACATTTAACAGTAGTATTATTTGCGTCTATTTCTAATTATAAGAACTACTCCTTAGTAAGAGATTAAGTACTCCTTCAGGTAAATTATTCCATCCCACCGCGGTTGTATTTATGAAATAATATTTACCCACATCCTTTCCTTGGAATTTGATACTTTATACGCATGATCATTTCCCCCCAGCAAAAGTCGGTACTATTATATTTTTAGCGTAGTTTAGACAATTCAAAATAGCAACGAACTGAAATCAGCAAAGCAAAATTGTAACTATGAATTATATCCTAGAGGTAAAGAATACACTTCTAAATTAACCCGATCCTTCTCTTCAAATGAATCTAATATGCTTTCAAGGCGTCTAGCGTAGTTTACTATCCCCTTGCTCCTTTTCAACCCATACTTGGCCTCCCACTCAGGGAAAACTTTTTCCTTTCTTCCCTCCTCTCTCTCTCTCCCTCCCCCCCTTCTCCCCTCAACTCCTTACATCCGAAACCACGCCCCGCTATCTCTTTGCTTCAACCACTCTCCCTATTTCTCTCTCTCTCTATCCTCGTTCCCCTTTCTTCCCTCACTCCCTTTCACCTCTGCGGCCATTTCCTTCATCTCTACGCTTCTTCAGCGCGCCACTCCCAGCCTTCCTCCTTTATATTTATTTTTCTCCATATCTACCCCTTCGTAATCCATTTCACCCTTCCCCCTCCCCTCTCTCTCTCTTCCCCTCTACTACGTCCCAGAGAGAAAAGAGAGAGAGAGAGAAAACCTCTCCCTCTTCTGAAACCTCTGAACTTCAACCTCCCCTATTTCCTCCATGTTTCTCCTCTCGACCTCTTCCTCACCCTCCTAGCCCCCGTCACTCTTGTAAAAGTCACCTCCGCGCCCTCCGCTCTCCTTCAAAAGTCCTCCCATCTTACATCGCTCCCCTTTCCTCTTGGGAGGAGGCGGTGGCTGGAGGACTGGTGGGTGTTGCGACCCCTTTTTTCTCTCTTTCTCCCTCCCTCTCTCTCTCTCCCTCTCTCTCTCTCTCCCTCTCTCTCTCTCTCTCTACCTCTCTCTCTCTCTACCTCTCTCTCTCTCTACCTCTCTCTCTCCCTCTCTCCCTCTCCCTCTCTCTCTCTCTCCCTCTCCCTCTCTCTCTCCCTCTTTCCCTCTCCCTCTGTCCCTCTCCCTCTCTCTCTCCCTCTGGGAGACACAATACCTGTTCTGCGCATCCCTACGAAACCCCGTCGACCTCCCAAACCTACCCGCGCATCCACCCCTCTTTTTTTGCTCTTTTCCCTATTCCTACCTCACCTCTTCCCTCACCCGCCCCACCTCCACATCCCCCCCCCTCCCAAGAGGCGCGAAATTTCCCGTCCATTTCGGGTATTACCCTTCTCACCTTTGGACTCCTCTACTCGCTCCTTTTGTGCCTTTTCCGACCCAACCTCTTTTGCAACCAACCCGACCTTTTTTTTCTCTCTCTCTCTCTCCAGCCCTTCCGTCTCTTCCATAGCTGCGCCCTCTTTACCTCCCACCCTCTCCTCCTCCTCCCCTATCCCCTCATCTATCCTGCTCCTGCGACAACCTTCTCCTTGTGTCCCCTGCACAATCTCCCCCGCCATCACAAAAAAAAAGAAACGCGGAGACCTTATTCTTATTCTCGGAAATTCCGTCTCAGCCTCATTCTGTAAATCTCGACCTTTTCCATTTGGGTCCATATTCTGAGAGGGAAAGAGAAAAAAATTTCCAAATGGAAATTATAACTTTATTCGCTATTATTTTTTTTAAAGACCAGAGTGATTTTTTCGGGCTTCCAAACTTCGCGGGCCGTTTTTCATTATTCCAAGTCTTCTCAGCGGGGATGATGACCTTATTGTCTTTTCTTAAATATGGTTTCCTTGGAGAGGGTATTTTTTTACAGAACATATTATATCGGAGGACAAAGGATAATCATTAAAGATAAGACAGTGAGTTTGAATTAAATTATGCGTCTCCGGCGCCGGGATTGGAGTTTCTTCGTCGAAGTAGTCTTGTTGGCCCGCGTTTATTAAGTTTACTTGTCATAATGAACGCCTTATAGAGATTCGAGGTGAAAGTTTTTCTCCGAACTTTTTTTGACGGAATAAGAAATCATTTCGTAGGAATTCAAATAATAAACCATAGATTGAAGCAAAAAAGTGTTTCACCGGCACTAATTTAGTATTTATTGTACGTTTAAAAATTTCATTTATTAAAAATGTCAAGAATTTTAACTAGGTAAAAATTTCAACCTGTATTCATAAGAATACACGCCTTTGAAAGTCCTCGTCGAAGATAAATTAACAATCTCAATGAGGGTAAGAGGTAAAACAAAAATTGCGCGTGCCGCGAGATTTGTCAAGCGCCGCGATAATGAATCCGTCGTATGACGAATGCCTCGGAAATCATTCCCCGCTTGAAATTTTCTCGGCGGATGGAAGCTTTTGACTAATTACGGATTCCTTCGCACACATTTGCGTAATTACCTGTCGACGCTTGGTCTCCGCAGAGAGTTGACAAAAACTCTCTCTCTGTTTTTCTTCCTCATCTCCCAGAGGATGGCGAAAATATTAATAAAATTCGAAATCAAATGCAGTTATTCTCTTTCCTTCAACTCCGTCGGCGGCGGTCGGGATTTTTTATTCCCGCCCCGGAAATTTTTTAAGATTCCGGGAAACCAATCTTTGAGCAATCTCTCGACCTTTTCACATTTCCTCGCTCCCTCTCACGTTACGCCGCCCCTTCACTCTCCCCACCCCCTTCCCCCCTTCGTCTTCCTGCGCCATTCCATTCCCCCCTTCCCTTTTCTTATTTCCCTCTCTCTCTCTCTTTCCTCTACCCCCCCTTCTCTCTTCGGTGACATCCAAGTCATTCCGTCCCCACCCGCTCACCCGTATTAATCCCTCAACTTTCTCTCTGCCTCTCCCTTCTCCTCCTCGCTTTCCTCATCTCATTACATCCTCCACTAAATCCCCTCCACCTCCTCCTTTCATCTTTCGCCGTTATAATCTTCCTTTCCCCCCCTCTGTCTCTCTCCGTCATCGTCTTTTGCGCAGTTTTGTCGGGAGAGTTGTCGGACTGGAGTAGAGACAGACGTGAAAGAGGGGGGAGGGGGGGAGATGGGGGAGAGGAGGGAAGCAGAAAGATGCGACGAGGAGAAGGGAGCGGGGACCAAACACGAAATCAAATCAAAACTATCCGTCGTGTCGGTTGCCATGGAGACCCCCCCCCTCCCGAGCGCCTCCCTTGCCCCGGCTTCTGAATCCTTTCTCTATTTTTCTCCCTATAATATTGCTTGCCCACTTTCACCCATCTCGCTTTTTATTCCTCTCGCCTACCCCTCTCCTCCTACACCCTATCTTTTTCCCATCTCTCTCTCTCTCTCTCTGGAATCTAATTTCTCTCTCTCTATCTATCATTCTCCACATCTATTTTTCGTCCATTTTCTCTCTCTCTCTTTCCTCCATGCCATCTCGCTGAATAACCTCACCCGGGCGCATTATCCACGGACTCAACCCTTCAACATTTCCTTTCCATCAAGTCTCTAGTGTTTCTTTCCGTTCCGACCATTTTCAGACCTTCTCACTGGCGAAATTTCTCCATCTCGTTTCGCAGCTATTCCGAGAGGCCTCTTATGATTTCATTACTTAAGTTTTATGATCTTCTCTCTTATAATTTCCGGGAGATCTCTGCGCCCTTCGGGAATTATCGTCCTTTCGAATTTCTCTCGTGCCTCCGTCTGAGAAAGTTTTCGAAATAGTTTATTAATACGTGTCCGTATTAAAAAATTTTGTGAATCGGATTCGAAGAAAAAGGAGTGGTGGAGATGAGGAAATATACCCAACTCGAGGATATTGTTATAATTTAGACGGTAGCGAAGGGAATTTCGTTATTAGCGTTGAATATTGAAAGATTTTAAGCTCTCAGATACGTTTTGATGCGGAACCTTCCTCTAACGGCTCATCAAGGAAGTCAAAATTAAAGACTTAATTGGCTGTACTACGTAGCTTGATGTGATATTTTTAATGGGCGAAATCACGGACCCACGAAAATGTGGATATTGTGACTAAAAAAATGGTCCACCATCGATTAAATGTTGAATTTTCCCTGAAATTTCTCTGTCTTTTAAGTGTGCCATCACGTCGAACTATTCCTCCGTTCCACGTTATTTTGAGATGAATTTCCTTAATGGAGTGATTTGTCATCATTATATGTCTTCTCCCTCTCTCTTCGTCCCCTCCCACGTCGAGTTCCAAGTCACCCGCTCTTTCTTTTTCCTCAAAGAAATTTCCCCTTTATATGAGACGAAAATCTTATCCTCCCCTTCTTCCTCTCCCGCATCTCCCATTATCATTCTCCCCCTTCTCCTATTCACATGTTCCTCCTTTCTATCCCCTTCCCCATTGGCGTATGAACTTCCAATTTTCCCTTCGAAGCATGTACAACATCGCCTCATTCCGCCAGTTCCCTTATAAAAAATCCCGCTTTCCCTTTCACGGCTTTATTCATTCCAGGACTCCCGTTTTACTCGTCGACTATTTCCTAGTCGAAAGGTTCCTTTTTTTTACTTTTTCTCCGTAGTTCTTCCCCACCTTTATTCACCACCGCATCTCCATTTGTTCGAATTCGTCTCTCTCTCTCCATCTCTCACTCACCCACTCACTCGGGATTTTTATAGATAACGTTATTCCGATTCGATTCGGGGGTTCCCTTCTGTTTTTATTCTCTCCCTTCAAATCCACTTTCTTTCTCGTTTCATTTCCTTCTTCCCCATCTCCATTTTTCTTTCTTTCTTCCTCTCTTTATAATTATAAATTTTTTTTACTATGCTCAAAGACGTGTGGTGTAGAATTAAAACACCCATTACTATAAATAGCAATACAAAGTAAACAACTATTATTATTAGATATTATCTACGAGAAAGTTTTTCATAAAATTCCTCTTCATATCGTCACTTGTTTGTTTTTTAATTCGCCTTCTTCCGTTCCTCTGACGTCTCTTTCCTTCTCTTTGTTTTATTTTTTCTCAGTTCGTCTCCATTCCTATAATCCCAATCCTCTCGTCCTCTATCTATCGTCCTTTCTTCCGCACCTCATTCTCTCGTTTTCCTTATCTTTCTCCTCCATTCCTGTCCTCCATCTCCTCCGCCCCTCCTTATCTTTAGCCTTCCACGCGTTCCATCTGTTATCCAGGGTTATCTTCCGCTAGTTTTCCATCTCTTTATTTTCTTTTCCTGCAATCTCGCCGGTCCCCTTTCCCTCCTCCTTCGCCCTTTCGTGTTTCTCCCGCGTCGTTTTAAGTTTCCGCAATTGAACTTTTATAGAAGGTTGACTTTTGCTCTTTTATTACGCCAGAGAGCCATTTTAAGGAATTGAAATTAATGGTCCGAGTTTCGATCGTGGCAACCAATCTTCCTTCCCACTCCGATTCCCTTCTATCCCTTTTTTTTTATCTCCCGAGTTTCTCTCTCGCGCGAGTCGATACGGTTCCTCGGACGCGCGGTCGAAAAAAGAATATGATCGATGTCTCTCGTCAGCGCGTTTTTCATTTTCGATTGGAATTTTTTTCTCCGCGGGGGACTTAGAAAATTACGGCGCGTTTTGTTTTTTTTTAATATTCCTACGGGAAATTGCAAATGTATCCGAAATTTATCGTGTCGTCATAATTCAAAATTTCGCTTTATATTAAAAGCTATCGGTTATTAGGGATTTTTACAAGCGATAAATTCAGCCATCTATGGGATTCTGAGATAAAGAGGGCATTAATTCACATGCTGTCCTCTTCAACCTTTAAATTTTTATTCAGGAATGCCCACTTTTTGTTTTTATTGGAAAGAAATCTTGCCTTTGGTCTCATTTAATTCCAGTAATACAGGACAGAACTCGATTCTCTATTCAGAGATAAGGGGTTAGTTAAAAAAAGGCTATATTCAGTGTTAAGCAGACCCCAACGATGCTTTCCGTGAATAGAAAGGGGTCCTTACTGCGAACGCTTACTCTTTCCATTTCGAAAATACTATATCATGCACATTTATGCATTTCAATGAGGCGATTTCGTTCAGAACCTATTTAATTATCTTTGAAGATGCACTCATTCCCATTTCCTCAGAGTGGTTCATTTTTATTTTTCTCTATTTATTTTTGTAGAAAACTGTCTGCGTTTCTCCAAACGTGGAAATGATTTTGTAGAAAATTGAACCCCTTTACTGAAGTTTATTTTTTGTATATCCATTAGCGAAAATACAGGATGATGAGTTGCTATAGTATTTTAAACTGATGCAAATGATTTACACTCCTTCTGCTTTACATTATCAATCATCTAATATCTGGATTGACCATCTTCTTAGATCAAGATGGTAATCCTGACATTAAATTCCGCGAATGAAATGAATGGCATTTTAAACAGTTTCTTGCGTTATTTATGCATTCGAAATATAAAAATTCGATGAAATATACCAGAATCAAATTATCTGCTCTCGTTTTAACCTTAATTCTGTTATTCCATCGGTCCTAAGATATGACTCGGTAATTTTCATGGAACAGATGATGTTGATGTTTATTCAAACGAACACTTAGCGCCCAAGATCAGTGTTTAAATGAAAATGATTTCCGTTTAAAAATTAAATAACACTCGTCGTTTCCAAACTACCATCTGAAAGTAAGCTTGTTTCTTTGTAAATGGCTGATTTCAAATTCGTTATTCCGTGGAGCGCGCTCGTCCCCTAAGTATTAGGCAAGGTGTCAACATCAGACTATGGTGCGCTGGATTTTGATTCCACAATCAATCCGGACGCAACAAATCCGTGGTTTGAAGACCTAAAAGGATTTAAATCGCCCAATCACCAAAGGGATGCTTAAAATAAGCATTTGCATCTAATACTTAAAGCTCCATCGTCAAACGTCGCCCAAAGAGTGACGCCTTGCCCTGCGCGAGGTGATTACTGACTCCACCTTTTCAGAAAGAGAGAGAGTCGGGCTGAAGAGAGTCGAAATGAGTGAGAAAAGAGATAGAGAACGGAGACAGTAATTGCGGGCGACAGATCGCGAGAGTCCGCATTTTCTAGCGCGGGTCAAGGACAGTCGTTTGACGTCACACGAGGAAGAGGCAGAGGAGAAAACAGGCGGGAGGAGGAGTAGGAAGAGGGTTGAGGGGGCGAGGAGTGTGAGAAAGGAGGGCCAAGGGTGCTTCTGCTCGTAGCATATATTCTCTTATCTCTCCAGGCTCACCCTCTGAAACTGCCTTCTTTATCCCTTCTCCTCTATTTCTCCCCATCCTCCTTCCCTTCATCTCTCTCTCTCTCTTAAACCACCGCTCCGCTCCTTCCAGTTTAATATACCGACGCTTATTCGACTCATCCTTATCCCCCACACCCATACATCTCTCTCTCCCTCATCTTCTCATTCCCTCCCTGCACAAAACCTCGCTATCTCATTCTTATACCACTGCCGTCGGCGTGCTCGGTAGCCTAATGGGACCCCCATTGTCCGAGACGGTACGTATACGTCGCATTTCATGGACTTTGGACGCTCGGATATTGTGTCATCGTGCGAGAAATTAATCTGTCCCTTTACGTTATTCGCAAGTGCTGTTACCAAGTTGGGGTTTTATTCCTCGGCGTTGCTGAAGATGCGGCAATACCGCTAATTTTTGAGGAACTGCGACGAACATTTGACCTTATGTTTCTGCCACGTTCAATTTTTTTGAAAGGCGTTTTAGGATTAAATAAATCAGGAGTTAAAACAGTCACAAAGAGTTATTTTTGTGCCAAGGACTAACTCAATACCAATGGGATGTGTGCGTACCACTAGATAATTAAAAGATTCCAATGGGGGTCATATGAGCAGATTTTGGAACGTGGCCCACTGGCATTTATGAGCATATCTTAGGTTTGGAAGTAATGAGTATTATGAAATTAAACAGTTTTGTTTCGAAGTACTTTATTTCGCTTGGATAGATGTGTATATGAAATGAAATTAAACATTGTAAGGATCGATCAAGCACCGTATGTTATTAATAATAATACTTGTTTTTTAAATGATTAACTTATTATGGAAGTATCTACTACCATTTTAATTTTTGATCGGATGCACGTATTTATTGAATCGAAAGTTAAGATATTCGAATCGGATAGATAAGACAGCCGGATAACTATTACGCAAACGAAACTTTTATTGCAAAACCTCCCAGTATCAGGCGTCGGTTACGCTGGTCCCATCGCCATCATTAAATCTCCGATGGTGATCCTTAATTGGTTTACGGAGAGAAAGAGAAGCGATGCGATTGCCCTTCTCCTTTCGATCGACCGGAATTAATGATGGAAACAAACTTATGGAAATGAGTTCGAGCACAAATTACTGTTCCGTATTTCCCTTCTAGAAGGATGGAAAACTTGAAACCCATCTCTCTCTCTCTCTCTCCCTTTCTCTTTACGACGCTCTTCATTAGGCTAATCTGAAGCGGTTTTTTTAGTCCCTTCTCCTCCAATCCATCTTATTCGTTTCCACGTATATTCCTCTCGTCGTCGTCTTCAAACGCCTTCTCCTTTTCCGCTTACGTGTCCTATAAAAAACCGACTCCTTCCAACCATCATCCTTTCCGTGTGCATACAACTTGTCTCCTTATACCTTTTCCTCGGTGGGTATATACTTACCCCAACCTACGTTTCCCCCCTCCCCACATTGAAACTCCGTCTTCTCCTCGACATCGATTTTGGGACTGATTTATGAACTCTCGCTCTGACTGCCTTTGCTTCTTCTCCTTCATCACTTTTCTCCTCCTCCTCCTCCCCTACCCAACCCAACCTTCGCTTGCCCCCCTCTCCCCCACCTCCGTCTCTAACGTGTCTCTCCGAAAAAGGGAATCATTTAAAATGAATTTCCCCTTACGTCTACTCATCTCCTCGCGTGAATGATGGAGCGTGTTGAGGTGCGATGGGCACCACTTTTTCTCTGCATGAGAAATTGCGCGCTGTTTTTTTCCTCGTATGATTTACGGGGATTTTTCGCAGTATCACATCGTCGCAAAATATCTCCGGATGTCAGAAATCATAAATATCTTTGCCGTGGAATTTTATGCGTTCGAGCACGAAGTGGGATTGAAAATACATCGAAAAGGAGAAACGGAGTTATTTTTTTGCCGTTAAAGTGGTTTCGGCTAATTGTACTGACTGAGAAAGAACATACGTTATTTTTTTACTAATAGCTAACAAACTGTTGTTAAATTTTGTCGTTGGTTTGATAAATTTAGATGTTTTTTTCTATTTTATTTATATATATTTATGTAAATAAAGTCACATCGATGACTAATAGTCATTAAGTGCTATGCTGAATTTATAGAAAATTTCTTCACTGGAGTTTCACGTTTTAGTAAATAAGAAGCGAAAAATCGATTCAAACGTCCACATATGTATTGCACCAGTTACAAGATGAACTTAAACACACCTGACCTTCAACGACCTCAACTCCTACGCTATCCGGCCAAATTTGACACGAGTGGGATCATTTGCGCCATCTTTGTGCCGAATTTGAAATCATGGCAGCCTTGTAGGTGTACTTTTCCAGCCTCAATTCCTCCCGGGAACCTCCATCGGAGTAGAGGTTTATGGGTTCTCGCTTCTTTAATGCGAAACCAGCCAGATCTCCCCTTCAAGATCGCCTCATGTTTATTTTCCATCCGTCCTTCCATCTCCATACCTGTCCATACAAGGGAAGGCAATCTGTTTTTCGGGAGCGGAGTCGAACCCTCGTACTTACTCTCTCCGGTTTACCTTTCTATCTATTCTACTCCCACTGCTGCAGATGGGATATTTATTCCTGTGTAGTGATCCAGCCGATGTTTCTCTCTTTCTTTTTCTCTTCTCTCTTTTTATCTTCCCCACCTTTTCTCGTTCTCTTCCTTCCTCTTCTCCTCGTGTTCTTTCCGCTTCTTGTTATTCCTGACCTTCGCTCTCTCCGTGTCCCATCCGTCTCCTCCCTTCCATCTTTCTTTCTCTCTTTACTCCGTTATCTTTTTTACTATATCTCTTTTTTACTCCCTCGTTTCACCATCCTCTCAGTTCTATGATATGGGGTTTATGTATGAACATTTTTATCATATAGATAGATTACAGGTAGAAACTTGGGGAATGGAATGTTTGGAGTTAGAGGAGCACATTTATTTATATCTATATTATAATCGGCGTAGGATTCTTGTTTTGCAGTCACTCTCTAGACGCGATTCAAGATGATTTTCAAGTAGGTATGAGTTTGAAATTTGGCGGGAATGCATGAATCGTGCATTAAAAGGGAATGCCAAAACAAATTCCGAAAAAAGACCCAGGTTCGACTCCAGGAGATAATTTCTGTTTTCCGTAAGATAACACGTAAAATGCGATCTTTCAACGTCCAGGCTTTCACTCTTTTACTTTCTCATATACGAAGTGTGTTAAGAAAGTATTGTAATAGCAAAAAAATTCGATCTTGGGGTTTTTACGGAAATATACGTTTTTCTGAGTCCGAAAAAGTGGTTTTCACAATGCCGTCTGTCTGTCTGTCTTTTACTGGCCCTGGAGCCTAAACGGTTGAGCTAAAATGGATGAAATCTCGTTCTTAGGCATTTTATCATACAGAATAAAAGCTATGAAGAAATGGTTGATATTGCTCAATAATTAAGGGAAATTTATTCTACGTATTTTTTACCAACAATTTGATTTTCTCAAAAACGGCTCCAACGATTTTGATAAAATTTCGTACAGTAACCTGAGTATACGTCTGCAATAATACTACGTATTTCATTGTTCTCAATGATTGAATATAAGGCTAGTTTATTCTTGGGACTTTAACAAAAATCGGATTTTCTAAAAACAGGCTCGTACGATTTTTGTCTAAAATTTGGAAAACGTTAACATAAAGAGAGTTTTTGGCCTTGAAATTTCGAGGAAAACGTCGTAAAAATAGAATAAGTACGTATTTATATGGATAATGGTCAGCAATTATACTTTCTATACTTTCTACTTTGGAAGCACAAAATTCATATCGACATTAAATTTTGGAATCTCCTATACAAACTTGATTACTAAAAATTCTAGTTAAGGATTATTTGATATTCTTCTGTACCTACTCTATAGTTAGAATGCAGATGTTTAGTCAGTTATCTAATGAATATAGGTATATATATTAATATTCCTTACTCTGTTGCTTCAACAGCTTTCCACTTTATTCTGAAACTTATTCACTTACATTTTTATGATTCAAATAAATAAATAATTATTGTCTTTAACTTTAAGATCATAATGGGTGTTTTTATCTATATTTTGAGTTACCACTACGGTTAGACGTCTCCACTTTTTTTACGCCGCCCTCCGACCTTATGTAAGCACATACATCACTGGGACATTCCCATATGAGTTGCTATGACACCGAACAAAAACAAAAAGAAACGAACACAGGAGCGTTAGGAATTCGTTGGGACACGCCTATATCAGATGTTATATCCGTGATGTTTATCGCGTTCCGCCGTTGAGCGACTGGAAAGAGAAAGAAAAGACGAGAAGAAATAGTCTGCGGCGGGACTAGTGAAAATAAATGGAGATGAATCGAAGAAATAAAAGGTGAAAAGTAGGACGGATGAGGTATGTGGGTCAAGGATTTTCGAATGATTGGAGGAGCTTCAGAGCATTGTGACTCCGCTAACAAGCCCCTTCACTTCCCCCATCCCCCTCTCCCGCTCTTTCTGTCTTTTTCCCTCTCTGTTGGTCTATCCTTCTCACCCGAACCGCCTCTCCATACTCTCCGACGAAGCCGATACACACAAAGGAATCATTTGGAGAATAATTTGAGCTTTTGACGCGTCTTCGGCGCAAGAAAATTTCCCTCGATGATGTCTGGATTAAGGGAAAATGAAACAAGAATCGACTCTTTCCTTTACAAGACTGAATTGGCGGTAGTCCTTTCCCAAGTCGTTGAGCACTATTTTTCTGTAAAGGACTTTTCACTTTCGAAGACGTTAATATCGCGTTTTTGCGAGCTTTAATGTTTGGACCATTTCATTTGTGAGAACAGATCACTATTATCACACTCTAGTGCTAAGTGTGTGATCAATTTCTGCACGAATGTCTACCAAAGAAGAAGGCTGCGTCCGTGGTACTTTTCATGCAATATTTTTACTTTCTCATATACGAAGTATATTGAGAAAGTATTGTAATCGCGAAAAAATTCGACCTCGAGATTTTGATGGAAATATACGTTTTATGTTAGATGTAGCCGAGTCCGAAAAAGTGGTTTTCGCAATGCCGTCTGTCTGTTACTGGCTCTAGAGCCTAAACGGTAGCGCGAAAATGAATTAAATCTCATACTTAGTCATTTTATCATACGTAGAAGAAAATGGTTGACATTGCTCAATAATTAAGGGAAGTTTATTGTACGCATTTTTTACAAATTTTTCTCAAAAACGGCTCTAACAATTTTGGTCAAATTTCGTAGTTTCTTGAGTTTACGTCTTCAATAATACCAAATAGTTCATATTTCTCACAAAATGAATATAAGGCTAGTTTATTCTAGGCAACTTTAACAATAATTTGATTTTCTCAGAAACGGCTCGAACGATTTTGATCAAATTTCGTACAGTAATACTGCATAGTTCATTTTTCTAAAAAATGAATATAAGGCTAGTTTATTCATAGGAAACTTTAACAAAAATTGGATTTTCTAAAAACCGGCTCATCCGATTTTCGTTTTTCTAAAGATAACTAAACGACGCATAATAAGTATATGAGAAAGTTTGTACAATGTATGTTGTACCGATTTTTCATCTTATAGCGAGGTGATGTAGAAAATTCATCTCAATTTTACGTCCGATTTTTATCCGCGTTCTTTTGTTTAAATTAAGGGGATGACTTTCAAACCTCCGTTATGTTTATCGGCGGTGATTGTTTTTCTTCCCGAATTTCCTCAATTTATGGATATTCCAGCTCGTCTCATTAATTCACCATTGCGAAGAGAAGCGTGGATTTGACGGAGACAAGTGTCTCATCCAGTTACCTAGCAGTTCGTTCATTGTTCGGTGCCTTTAGAGAGAGAGAGAGAGCATCATGACACCATTTTCCATTCATTGCTCCGAGACTTTGCTCCGTTCCTTGGCCATAACTTCAACCACTCCTCTCTTCTCTCCCTCTCTCTCGTGGCAGAAGCGAGGCTGTATATCATTCCGGTCTTCTGCTGCGAATCCTCACGTCTGCGTGTCCCTGTTCCCGCAAGTATCATCCATTCCATCGCCTCTTAACCCTTACCCTATTTTTCTTATCCGCCTCCTCCTCCTCCTCCGTCCTTGCTTCACCGTCAGGCGAAGTTTTTAATGCGATAGCAAAGGGCAAACTTTTCGAAAAATTATTTTTCTCATCCTACATAACTTCCTTGCGGTCATCTTTTTTAGTTTTATGTACGAGAAGAAAGTTCGTTAAAAAAAGTAGTCGTTTCCAATTATTTTTATCCGACGAAACTTTTTATTTTAATATAAAACTACCGAGTTGCTACAGATTTGTTTTCTACTGCGTGCAGGTGGTTAAATAAGCCAAATTCACTCGTAATTTTCTGTTTGATACGTTTTTATTACTAATACTTAATTGTTTAAGTCGGTGGTTATAAGCTCTCACCACGCGCTGAAAATTTTCCTACATAAGCAGAATCCCTGGAAAGAGCCGGAAGTAGGAGGGAATGATTTTATTTATTTTTGAATAACCTTGAAAGGTGCTGCAACATTTTTACCTCTTTCAATTGCTCGTTGAAAGAGGAAAAGCAAGAAAAAAAATCACTTCCGACGGAAACATACCCACCGCATTGTTTTTTAATGCGAGAGAACAGTGATTTTTCCACCTTCACGTTTTGTCTTCGGCAAAAGCTCGGAGCTTTTATGGCTTTCAAGTACGCCGTCACTTGCGCAGCAGCTTGCTCCTCAAGCAATGGCTCACACAACCTTTCTCGCCTTCCCTTTTGAAAATACCTCTTCACATTACATGCTGACTGCACATTTTTTCCTCTCCTCCGTGGAGATATCCCGACTCTCATTATTTTTTGCGAGGAGCCCCGACCCTCCCTCCCCTTCTCCCCCTTTCTCCTCCTTTTTTCCCTTCTCTCCCTTTCTTACCTCGCCTCCTCCGACACATTCCCCCTGCGTCATCATCTTAAGATGGCGCTCGATTTAATTATAAAGAATGATTTGCATTTTGATTTCTGGGCCTAGCAACATTCCTTTCCCGTCCGGAGGAGCCAGGCGGGAAAATCTTTATCTCCGACGTGTGCACCTCGGCGACGCGTGCTTAGTAATAATAATAATAAAAATTGCAAAATTTCCCTCGCATTTTCCGTTTTTTTTATTCCTCGGAAATTCCTCGAGATTTTTTTTCTTCCGCGAGCTGACACTTTTTTTTATTCTTTCTCTCCTCCTTACGCCTCACTTCACTTTCTATCCCTCTCTTCCTCTCATCCCTCTTTCTCTCTGTTCGCCTCCCCTCATCTTATCCACCCTCTCTATTTCCCTCCCCCTCTTTGTCACTATCTTTTCTTTCCTCCCACACCTCTATTCGAGTTTTCGAAAGGAATATTTCCATTTTTTTTATTCCTTTACTCGCCCTCATCCATTATCATGCAAGTTTCTTGGCTCGTTATTTATGGCTCCAGTTGGCCTGAAAGGTTTTCTTCCAGGAGGTGGAGGGTCTACGTTCGATTCCAGCCTCCTCTTATGCCTCCTCCGCGCTCTTACCTAGCGTTATTATGCTTTCTTTCTCGCATCGCTGCGCGTCGGTGAGGCCCTCGTGTCTTCCTTTCACCTCGCTTCACACGTTAGCACAAAGCGTTAAGTTTGTGTATGGCTAGGCGTGAAACTCCTTGGACCGGGGGACGCCCAGGATTTTCATGACCTGGTACCGCTTGGAGTTCGACAATTTAGAAGGAAGTAGCCTATATATTATGAAAATTCTTATTTGACGTCATGCGTGATATGGGAAAGCATCTATCCCCAAAAAATGTGCCTTTAAGGTATTGTAATAAATTTAGAGCATTTATATAGTAGATAGCAAGAGTAATCAATAATGTAAGATACGAAGAAATGATAAAAGCGTGGATAAGAGAAAAAATGTTGGGAGTGTAACATTAAATTTATTATTGTTTATCCTGCTGTTTGTTCGGCAATCATGAAATCGGCGCAAATTTAACTTTTCCTATCCATTATGGGGTAAAACCCTGTTAATGAAAAATCGGTTAATAAAAAGTACTCGTATATAAGATGTATACTTCAGTCCAGGGCCGTGCCGTGGTGTTCTGGCGCCCGTGTGCAACAATTTCGGCGCCCCCCAATATAATTTCAAATTTATAGCAATTTCTTTATCAGTTTGACATAAATGGTATTTCTTTGCGTGCATAAGATAATTGTTTGTTTTTTTACCAAAAATGAAAAGAATAAACGAAATACATGCATGCAGACCCTCTACCCTGCGCGCCCCTCCAAGCCGGCGCCCATGTGCCGTGCACACGCTGCACACGCCTTGGCACGGCTCTGCTTCAGTCCCCAGTGAAAGTGTTGCTAAATATTTGTGACCTTTCTATTACAAATCACAAAAATATGTCTTTTAAAGATTGTATTAACGACATTATACTTTATGTGCATTTGGTTAGAGATGTTTGATCAAATGGTTAATTATAGCCTTCCGTCCTCATATAATTTTAGAGAATTATATATTATATTTTTTAAATCGTGAAATAGGTACTTTATATGCAGATGTGAAAGTGAAGTCGCTTAAATATAACGCCTTGCATGATATCTCTCTCTCTGGCCCTACTTGAATATCTTCTTTTAATCCGGCTTCTTGTGAATTTGAGTCTTTTTTTCTATATCTCTGTCTCTCTCTCTCTCTCTCTCTCTCTCTCTCTCTCTCTCTCTCTCTCTCTCTCTCTCTCTCTCTCTCTCTCTCTCCTTCTCAGCGATGCTGCAGAGCTCCACGCTTTGTCTCTTCCTCTACTTCCAGGCTCCTCTATCGACCGCAGTACAGCCCTCTTTCGCTTAGCTACAATGACACACTTTTTTCCCTTGCAAATCGGGAGGGAAAGAGTGTAACTTTTTTCGTTCTCCGATTCGGCTTATTGTTAGATTTCATACCATTCGTCTCAAGGGGATGATTTTCTGTTTTAATTAATTTCAATTTTCGTCTGGAGTTAGATTGGCGGTCGCTCTGGAATCTCGGAATGATTTCCTTGAACTTGTTTCTATCTTCCTTTATGATCGAGGTTTGATATTCCCTGCTGATGAAAACGAGTGAAAACTCGTCTTGAGTGTGTTTCTCAAACAGTTCATCGTTGTTTAAATGTTTGCGATTGGTAATTATTTTCATAAAAATATGTTTTTGACTATCAAGAAATAAGATTGAACCTCGATTAATTCCGCATAAATCTTAAAGTGTGCTTCGAATCCTCAATTTAATTCGCTAAGTATAGGAGTTGTATAGGAAATTACAAATAAATAAATCTTTAACTTAGATTTGCTGATATCTTACAGAAAACTTAAATATCGATGAAAATATTTTAGAAATCAGCAAATTGGAATAAATCGAAATTCGCGAATCAAAAGTATTTGATTATGTTATAATTTAATTATAAATGCTATGAAATCATAAATGCCATATGCGAAGCACTCTTTGTTTTCAGAGTCTAAAGCCCAAAAAGATGGGTCATGACGTATGTGAACAGAGTTTTATTAACGCTATATATATATATATCGCGTTAATAAAACTATAATGTTTACATACGTGTATATATATATATATATATTTATTTATTTTTCCAAGAGTGCTGCGACAAGAAATAATAAAGCTTTCTAGCATTAGTTGGACTATTTGAGAGACGTAATATTTGAGTTTGTCCCTCTGAGAGGAAATAAATCAACAACACGCATTACGCGGACGGTAGCTTTTCTATTTTGATATTTCTTGCCAACGAAAACAGCAGATTGACTCCTAGGTGTCGTATTACGGCGCCGAACAGAAATAGTCCCGCATCTGCGTCCACAAAGGAAAAGAGTGGCTGCGTTTATGCCTCCTTTACGTGTATAACCCATTTATATCGCTCTGCGTAAACAAACGCACACAGCAACGCTCGCACGCACAAGAAAAGGCGCTCCCTCCTTTTTACTTTCTCCATACGTGGTAATGGGAAAGTATTGTCATCACGAAAAAATCGACTTCGAGATTTCAACGGAAATTCACGTTTTGAGGTCCCTAGAACACGTTTAGACTATTTTCGGAATGATGTCTCTGTGTGTGTGTGTGTGTGGATGTATGTGGTTGTGGTCTCTCTAACTCAAAATGTACTTGTCATATTAGTACCGAATTTCATATATAACACTTCAGCATGAGCACAAAGAACTTATTAGTTTTTGGGCAATACCGGTTAACCGAAAGTCGAGGTTTATTCGAAACCCGATTCGGTTTTTGCGATATTTCTCTGTTAAAACATCATTATTGTATATACAGTTCGGTACAAAAGTTATAGAGAATGGAAGTTCTTACAACTTTCATTTAAAACAATTTCCATAGCAGTTATTGTTTAGGAATTATTTATAAATAATCGGTTTTTTCGGTTTCCGTCGAATATCTCCTTAAAAACGTCGTTATTGATAATCTTCGTAAGAACCAAAGTTATAGAGAATAATATTTCTTCCAAGTTTTGTTTGAAACAAATTTTCGTAGAACCATCCATTTTGGAGATATTTTGATTATTCGTAAATTTCCAGTATATACAGCGCCACCACCATGTAGCGGTGAGTTCTGTAAACATATTCAAAAATGTAATTTACGGCAATAAGGACTACTGTATTCTTTTACGATACGAAATAATAATTTTGCTTTATAATGCTATTCATAATAATTTAAATATCTCTCCCCCAAATATGGAGAAAGCCATGTGTTGGCCACATCAGATTTTTTTCTCTTTCCCTCTGTCTACCTCGCCCAGTTTCTAGGATATTCCCTCTCATCCGAGTTAGGACTCCTCCGTATTTTCTCTTTTTTCCTTTCCCTGTGCCTCAATCTCTCTTCTTTTGCCTTTTTCTCCAGCAGTATCGCTCTCCATTTGCCTCCTCTCGTTTTTCCCAATTCTCTTACCCATTTATTCCTCACTCTCCCTTTTCCTCCAACATTTTGATGCTCTTCCCTCTCTTCTGCATCTCTCCTGCATTTCTCATGCTCCCCACTTCTCGCTCACTCACTCTTCACTTCATTCTCTTCCTATCTCATGTCCTCCAATATTCCTCTCTCTATTCCTCCCTCACATTTGACAACATCTTGTCACTTCCCCTTTTCTCCTATATCTCTCCATCTCTTCCCCTCTCTTTTTCCCCCCTCACTATGCTTATCTTCTTCTTTCTCCCCAGTTCTCAGCCACTCACTCTTCACTTCATCCTCTCCCTTTCTTGTCCCCTCCCAATATTCCTCCCTCTCTCTTTCCTTTGTAATTCCAACGCCGTCTGTTCCTCTTTCTGCCCTCTTTTTCTTTTCTCTCCTCCCCACTCTTCCTCTTTACCTCCCTTTATCAGTCTCTCCCTCTTCCTCTGTCCCTAACACTTTTCCCTCGGCACTCTTTTTTCCATCTCTACCGCCGGGTGCAAGAAAGAGAGAGAGAGATAGGGGGAGGGAGGGAGGGAGAGAGGGAGGGAGAGAGAGGGAGGGAGGGAGAGAGAGAGGGGGGGGCGGCCGCCAGCCTCAGTTGGCAGAGATAAATCAATTCGGCATTGTGGAATAGGAGTAGCACGAGTAGGAGGAGTAATGAAATGGGATTTTGTCTCTCGACCCGTGCGCATTGGGAGTGGCGTTTACAGTGGCGCCACGAGCGGAAATTTTACCGCTGCCGTCCCTCTCGGCACCTAACCTGCCGGCCATCGCTCTTTGGGTCCTTCTCTGCGCTGAATGACTGATTAGGAGCGATGCGCAAAAGCTTTTGCGGCTCCTATGGAAGAGACAGAGAGAGAGAGGGACAGAATTAGTGCGTGTGTGTGATTGCGCTTAGGTTAGCCGAAAATTGTCAGTGCGAAAAAATATATCGTCTGCTGTTTGTTTGTGTGTGTGCGAATGAGGGAGAGAGAGAGAGGGTACGAACGAGGGCCTGTTAATGCACTTGGTTTGCTCGGCTATCTCATTAAGCGTGCCCCTTCGTAAACGAGGCATTTCGACCAGTCTGGTTGGTCGTTCAGAGTGTCACAATGGGAGGTAACACTGACCGCTCAGCGCGTGGAAAGTGCAAGGAAGGTTTCTCTCTCTCTCCTTCCATCCTTCCCGTCTCTTATACCTCTTTCTCTGTTGGGCCTTTTGTTTGACCAATCATTATAATACCCATTTACGCGGTCCTTTAGTGATTGGTTTAAAAATAAACTTGTGGATCGTATGCGACCGTGATTGTAAGGAGGCGTTAGGCCTCTGTGAAGTTAACCTCTTTCGTGGATAGTTTTTTTAAATTTCGGACGTGATTGATTGGAATGCTGCGATGCCATTTCGCGGGAGATGAACGTAGACAAGTAACCGCGTGAAATTTTTTTTGTAGAGGTGTTAAAATTTAGTGGATTAATCGTTTGAATTTTTGTCACATTAGAACCTCCTGCATGGATATCTTGATAGTCTTAAGTAAAAGGTGTGTTACTATTTGCCTCGTTATTTTTCTTTATTTTGTGACCTTTTCTAAGAAATGTCATTTTTCTGTGCCAAAATTAATAGAGTCTAGAGAGTGAAAAGTATGAGAATTAATCTCACATCAGTCAATAATTTTTTCATTGTTCACGGAATAGCTCTGCTCAATGATTGCTGCTTTAATGTTTTTCTTTTCAAGAGAAGTTATATTTAACTTATCACTAACTGACGAAGGGCTTTGGTGAGTTTGTTTTTATTTCCATTGGAAGAATTAGTACTTTGAGATTAATAGAGAACAAAATGTTCAATTAATAATTAACTTAATAATTAAATTTTTATAAATGGATGCGTTCCGCTGTGAGGTTACTCGACACTAAAGTTGAATTGTCGTGGGAATATACTGTTTAATTCGTGGTTATTATTGTTCGTGTTAAGGCCATTACAGATTGTTTGAACGACAGTTTTACACAGTAAAATAGCCAGTCAAAAGCATTCTATGAAGCATTCGGGGGATGAAAAAAATTCTACCATTTCATTAAAAATACTTTCGATTTGCAGACAGTATGCATCCAGAGTTTATTTCCCTAATAAAATTATCAAGAATTTCAAACCTTTGATCGAAAGCCATTTCCTTCAAATCTCCATGGTTTATGGCATCACCGTAAACAGAATTTGCATCGATTTGCGAAAAGTAATTTAATCGCTCTTTCCATCGCAGCGCAAAAATCAAAAAAGACAGCGCAAGTAGGATTCCCCCCCCCCCCCCCTTCCCTCCCACCCACCCCTTCGCCTCTTCCCGCTCTCCTGTGAACCGGTCTCTCTGGCATGTCATACCCACAGCACTCGCCATTCCCATGAATGTTATTGAACCATTACCCTTCCTCGCGGATGCCCGTCCCCGACAACTCACTTGTCAATACTTGTCTCTCCACACTCCTCTCCTAAAAAAAAAAAGTAAATGAAATATTCTGATTAATTTCGGAACGAAATAAAAAATATCTTCGAAAAAAATAAATAAAACGGAACCGAAAAACAACCTTCTCCATTTACAGAAAAAAGCCCCGGCGTCATCTCCGCAAACACGGACTCCCTGCACAACTTGGGTGGGGAGAGAGGGGGGTGGAAGGGGGAAGGTGGAGAGGGAGACGGAGGAGCAGGATATTCGTTTTTTTTTGTTTCCAAAGTCACTCACACGTCAACAGTGCGAATAAAATACCAAAAGTGCGCATCGTGCATAAACGAAAGCGTAAAACACTTCGGACACGACGTTTTCTGATATCTCCTATCCTACACCGCCACCTAATCATCTCTCCTCGTTTCCTTGCCTTTCATCGCGTACCCTTCCCGTTTTCTTTCTCTTCCAATTTCTCATCCTTTCCGTTTCCTCCTACTTTCTGTTTTTCTTTTACATTTACTACCGTCACTTTTCGGATTTGGATAAGTAGAGATAGTAATTAAATAGTTCTTCGATACTGTGCTCTCGGATTTAAAACCGATAGAAATAGTGATAGTTATTTTTACTGTGAAAGTCAGTGCCGTAGCTAGGGCGGGGCAAGCAGGACATCCTCCCCGGGCGCAACTAAACAAGGGGCGCAAAAATCCAAATAGTAACTGAATAAACTAGAGAAAATAATTTCTTGAAGGGGGAGAGAACGCATAATTAATAGTTTGCCCCGGGCGCTAAAATATATAGCTGGTGAAATCATTCCTTGCAGTTGGTTTTTAGTTCCTTTTATAGGATATAAATATGTAAAAAAATATCAATAATTATCATAAATGAAAAGTAGGCACAAATAAAAAATAACATGAATAATTAACACGTAAAAGACGACCGGAAATTTTTAAAACCTTTTTTTCTTTTCTTTTTCCTCGGTCTTCGAAATTGCTTCTCTTATTTCCCAATTTACGCTCCCTCTCTATCTTTTCCTTGCCTTTTTTAAATATCTGTTTTAAAAATTTCATTCATTTTCTTTTCTCCCCCCCCTCCCTATTGCTATTAAAGTTTCCCTACTTGTCTCTGCCTACTTGTCTCTGCCTACTTGTCTCTGCCTACTTCTCTCCCCTCTATTTTTCGTCTTCCCTCTATATTTCTTCTTGTTTCTTTTCGTCTCTTTCTCTCTTCCTACCTCTTTTCGTCCTTCGATCTCTTTTTCTCGCATTTTTTTTCTGTTTCCGACTTGTACATATGACTGGTTTTATACGCTTGGCTCCTCTGTCCATATTGGGTTGTTACCAAAGCATCGCCCCGCAGCGATGTAAATACAGTGGACCGGTGTTCCTCCCTCGCCCTTCCAACCGCATAACCCTTTTTGTTTCCGTGGCTCCCACAAGGCTTTCCGTCGTTCTGGTTACGACCACTTTGTTCTATATTTTTTAATGCGTTATCCGGACCTATAAATTAAATTTTTATCCTCCGTTGTTTTCTGGCCGCCGAAGAAATTATTGTGGACGAATTTAAAAGGTTTTTGCGCAGAACAAATAAAATAAAAAATCTCCCTTTTTTCCTGTACTAGAAACGTTGTTCGCAATTTATTCAGGATGATTTACGATTCTGGCATTGCGTGCTCTCATGGAGAGGTCCGGGGTTAATTAATTTGATAGAAAGGAAATAATTTATTCATAGGGTACACATTGGGACTTAGTAATACAATTTCATTCGTCCTCAGCCAGAAAGCAATCATCGAAATCCAAATCATTTTTGTTGAAATTTAGCCGTTTAAAAGCCAAAGTGACATTTTTAAAATATGGTTTTTTTAATTGAACAGTGTAATTTATCTAGAGAATTAACGATTTTAATTTCTATAAAGTATTAATCGTATAGATTGAACGTTTTAATAATACCGCATTGCAATCTCATTCCTCCGTCAGAGATGAACATTCTGCTCGAATCCATACGTTAGTCACCCCCCATATTCCTTCTTTTTCACGCTTGACTAAAATTTTTGATACCATTATTAACTTCCCTAATGACTATTCCTTATATAATCCTTAATAAAATGTCCTTTTTTTTTAAAAAAATCAGTCGTCATCCCCACCTTTTGAACGATGCTTCTAATGCGCACAAAAAATCGTCAGATTTTTTCCTTCCATTTCCGTAAGCGTCCAATCGAAAAGGAAATCGATCGTCTATTCTGTGGAACCGAAATTTTTCAAGAAAAAAAAAAACCGCCGCAGAATTAGTAAATCCCCGATCGGATGATTTTTAAACGCAGAGAAGTTCACCGCACGTTCCCGAGGGACAGCGGCAATTGGGAACTTTTTTTCACTCGCCTGTCTGCGCACGCGCGTGCATCCGAACACGTTTCCCGCGCTCTACCCATCTCCTGCATTCCCTCTCTCTCTACCACACATCAGCGTCCTTTTATATCTGCCATATATTGTCGGCGTAAAAAAATGAAAGGGAAATATTTTTCAAAACTCTCGTCAGAATTTTCCCCCTCCTGCTTTCTTTCTCCACTATTCACCCATTCCTCTTATTCTCTCTCTCTCCGCTTCATCCCTTCAACCCCTCGAATACCCTCGTTCGTATAGTTTCCCTTTTCTCGCTCTTCCCTCGCCCCTTCCCTTCTAGAGAGTGAGATAGAACTTGAAAAAGAAGAAAACTAAAACGAAAACTGAAACAAAAAAAAGATGGTTGCATGGAAGCCATCAATCAAACTCTGGCAAACAGTCAGCGTTGGGAAATCAATCAATTCATTATCCCGTACGCACTAGGTCTCAATCGCCATCCCTTTCTCATCTCTCCCTCTCTCTTTTCCGAGCGATGCGCAGTCAGTGTGTGTGTGTACCTCTTTGCGGATTCAGATCAGCCCTTCAAATCGCACGGGCGACAGCGAAAACGGCATCGCTCCGTGCTCACTCTCGCCCGACTCCTGTGTGTTCATGCGTTCGCCTATTTGCGGGTGAAAACGTACCGAACGGAAGGGGTAACAAAGGGTGAGGATTGTGGGAGAAGACGGCGGAGATAGATAAAAGCCATTATTCGTCAGCCACTGAGTCGGATCGAGGGTTTTCTTTTATGTGACGTGCGTAGAGAGTTGATAACGGAAGGAGTGAAAGGGAACCGAGAGTGTGTGTGTGTGTGTGTGAGGGAGAGAGAGATAGGACAAACACAGAGATAGAGGAGAGAAATAGAGAGAATAATGGGATTTGGCGATAAGAAAGAGAAATGTGCACATACGGGGAGGTATATGCGGAGAGGAGAAAAATATGGAGGCTCAAGAGATGCACTCGCATAAAAAAGAGTAAAGGGAAGGAAAAGAGGTATAATGTCAGAGAATTATTTGTCAAAGAGAGGTTAAAATAAATTCCAGAGAGAAGAAAAAAAAAGAAAGGAGAAACCAATGGGAAAAAAATAACTGGAAAATGTTTGGAAGTAGACAATGTAGACAAATAATTTATGTATACATACATGCGCATACTGGTAACTCGAACCTAAATGAAAACCAAGCAGTATTCAAGTTATCGAGCTATAGGGACATAATTTCTAATCAAGCCGGACCTGATTTAATGGTGGTTATCTTGTATGCATCCTAATACAAGGGTCGCGGGTGCGAATATTGCCGAAGGCACGATCGCATGTGCTCACCTTTTTGATTGATTATTATTATACTTTTATACTAACTTGACCTGTATGTACGTATGTATGCCGTGTACAAAATCCCAATAACTAATACATTTTGGGCACTTCTATATGAGCTAGGAGTATGAAATTTTGACTGTTTGTAGGTTGCAATTTTTAAATACTCATCCAGACACTTTGCTTAGACTTTATCATTAACAATCAGTTTGTTAAACGTTCACCGCAATTGGAGATATTTATTTGTTTTTATTTTGAGCTATTTATAAACAGCACTTCATCGCTTATTACAATGATCGAAAAGTAAATGAAATAAAAACCTCTAGTTTACACAACTTTTATATTAAAGACCCTAAAAATAAATTAAATTTTGATACGGGGTGAGTGTCATTTGTTGTGATACATTCTCAAATATTCCTGAGAATAACATATCTAGTGTTAGGATACTAATTAACGAAATGGTTAAAGAAATTAAATACTAAAGGATGGAAAACGTAATAATAAACATCACCATCCAAACGTCAAACATTCCAATAGATTTATTACCAGCTGATTAGCCACAAAACTTTAATATTAAAATTTGTTTAACAAACTGAGCGATATAATATAAAGTCTAAGTAAAGTGTCTGAATGAGTAATTTTAAATTGCATATTAGGCTGTCTTATTTTCTATTTAATACACTCGCTGTACCGTCAAAATTCTAAAACTCGAATCCAAAGAGGAGATAACATGTATTCTAGTCAAGATAATATATAAGACAGCATACTGATAAATGAAAGCAGGCTTGTTAAAAAAGTATCTCCTTTTTCATAAATAAATGTTACATTTTTCGAGACGTGGGATATAATGTGCTCGCTTGGAGGAAGATTATCTATAGTCTATAGATATCTATAAAGAAAAGTGTTTGTATGTATGTATGTATGTATGTATATGTGTGCGTGCGTGCGTGTATATATGTAAGTATATATTAGCAGAATTTCAACTGATTTAGTGAATCTAAAACTTTGACTGTAACATGTAAACATCGCAATAATAAGATAGTACACAGTTTTAACCTTCGAATAAAGCAAAAATGAAGAAAACCGCTCCGCATTTACCCATTTTGATGAAGGAAGGAAGAAAATCTTGCACTGCGAAAATCGAAAATTACATGTAAACTTATGGAAAAATAATTATCGAATTAAGCTATCCCTCCCCCAAAATTTTTATCGCCATATAGTTTATGTTACCTGCAGGGTAAAATTAGATACGTATGCGAAGTTTCGTGACGATATCTTCAAAACGAAAACTGTAAGTAAAACCAGCAAGAACACAATAATTTACAGAAAATGGATGAATAAAGGAACAAACGAAATTAATTAATTTAACGAAAGACAAATAAGAAAATAGAGAACGTTTAAGAAATACAGAGTAAACATTATCCTTCGACTATTAGCTAGAATCTCTCATCCATGAGTCGTACCATGTTTCTAAATAACTTTAAAATTCAAATGAAAAATGAGTGGTACTCATCCCAGTGTTATTCAAATGGAGAAAATTAAAAAATTAAAATATTTTTTAAAATTAGAAAGGTCAATCAAATCGGGTTAAAAATCTGACTACACCACTCGCGACGGGCCGATCAGTCATGGTTTAGTAAGCTTTAAATTCACTCAGTGAAGCCATTATTGTTGTGACATGGTAGCAGGGAGGAATAAATAAACCCACGTTAACAACTATAACATAATCAGTAAAGAATTAGAGGGGGGGATATAAAGGAAAAGCACAAATCGAGCTAATATTCGGAGGATAATATTCACTCTGTGATTCTTAAACGTTCTCTATTTTCTTTTTTGTCTTTCGTTAAATTAATTAATTTTGTTCCTTTGTTCATCTATTTTCTGTTGATTATTGTGTTTTTGCTGGTTTTACTTACAGTTTTCGTTTTGAAGATATCGTCACGAAACTTCGCTTACGTATATAATTTTACCCTGCGCGTAACATAGGTTATATGACGACAAAAAATTTGGGGGAGGGAGAGCTTAATTCAATAAATATTTTCCTATAATTTACACGTAATTTTCGATTTTTCACAACACAAGATTTTCTTACTTCATTCATCTAATAGGTTTTCATCATTTTTGCCTTATTCGAAGTTTAAAACTGTGTACTATGTTATTCTTGCGATGTTTACATGTTACACGGTCGAAGTTTTAGATTCACTAAATCCCTTGAAATTCAACGGGCACCTCTGCTAGTGTACCCATAAAAACCGCGTTGCAATAGGATAAGGGGAATGGGTATTAATAGAAAATTCATGCCTCACAACTTGAAGACATTAATGATAATAAAAGGAGAATGAGAGCGAAGCTATAATGATGCATAACAAGCCTCCAAAGGCGCGAGAGATACGAATGGTAGCAATATGGATAGATGAAACTGTTGAAGGCATATAAGCGCGCGAGGCCTGAACGTTTTATGATCATCTCATTGCCGGAGAAAATCATCAACGGCGTCTCCCATGACGACAGCGGCGACCAGTGGTAGATGTCGGGAAAGTAATTAAAGTCTCGCGCCGCGACATGCGAAAAGGATGCTGCGAATGAAACAAAACAAATTGCAGGTGGGGTGGGTCACGGTATGAAGGGGATGACGTCACGGGCTCGGAAAGGGGGGGGGAGGAGGAGGAAGAAGAGATGAGAGGGAGGGAGTCGGAAGAAGGGAGTACACGTTGGCGGGAGGAGAGAGATGCATGACGGACGGGAAACGGATGAGAAATGGGAGTAGTCGGTTCCCTTCGCAAACTATGGGGAAATATGGCGAATATCTGGCGCGCTTCGATAGGAGGACTGAAGGAGGAAGATGGAGGGGGGGGGGGGGGAGGTATTGGGAGACTAAAAGGTGGGAGTAGGATGGCGAGAGAGAGAGGTTGCATAAGGATGGGAGGGGAGGGAGCAAAAGAGGTCAACGGCCAGGAAAGCCAATTTAAATATGGAATCGTCGGCAGAAAATAAAAGACAAACTAATGCGTCCTTCGGTTCTCGTCTCTGTTAAAGTTTAAAGGGAAAAAAAACGTGAAAACATTTTGCCCAAATAATATAATGCCCTGCCATTTCGAGAAAAAAAGAGATCTGGCTATTTTTGGTCTTAATCCCGATGCCATTCGTAAGCGATTCGCCCCAATAAAAGGGATTTTTTTCTCCTGCACGTATCGTGGAATACCATCCTCTTAAATGGACAAAAACGGATTATATTATCGCAATGGGCGCCCGTTTAGATTGTTGGAGCGGTAAATTTTAATATCCGTGGATAAAATGAGAGAAGTCGTCAGTGTGATGAGAGCAAATGAAGATGAGGGAAAATTTTTCGGTTGAAGTAGGTTATAAAAACCGATCTCATTTACCCATTCTTTGTGTAAGATTTCGTGAATTAATGCTAATGATTCATGCTCGCTTTTCGACGAATCTTTTGACAGATGCTCGGCACGTACCTTTTCAGATTCAAAACGGGTCTTTCATTTCAGATGATTTCATCTGTTTTAATGATTTAAGTTTAAAAATTACCTATATTCATACTCGTCGAATCAGTCCACATATTTCATTTGGACTCGAAAAATTTGCGTTTTTTAGGTTAAAATCCTTCATCCTTAATGGAAACCGATTTTTGCTGATTCCGCGAAATTATTGCGTGTATTAAATTGGAATAAACAGATAACGAGAAAAAATGTCTAAAATTATTTGATTAATTTTTTTAATGTTTATCCATATACGATATCAAAAGTTAATTAACTGGCCAATAGAGTAATCCGAAATTATACGTTGGTAAAGAATCATTCTCAGGGAGGGATAGAGGGCGTGGGAGATGCATAGAATCGTATACAAGTATATTTATTGAGATATTTTTCATTTCTATAGATGCTATTATTTTACCAAGAATTTTTGCCTTTCTATTTCAACACCAAACAAAAATACATCAAATTTGATGTCCCAATTTTGACGGGAATTAATAATAGTTTATGTGCTTATAATGATTCAAAGTTGAATGTTTTACAACGAAGTTGTAATAGTTTTTGTTACGTTATCCGAGTGGCAAGATAAATACATCATTTCAGCTTAAAATAATATTATCCCGAATGCTAATTCCCCGAACCTAAATGGTTCCATTGAAATTTACCCATCCTTTTTTTTTTTTAATTATTTAGGTCATCGTTTTGAAAAGAGCACGCGAGCCGACACCATGTTAACTGCGGAATCAACCGTATTTGTCTCCAACGATACGAAACTTTTTTTTTTATGACCGCCGCAAAATTGTACCTACGCGTTGCGGAGTTGCGTCCACGGGCCAGTATTTACGTAATAGAGAATGGCGTCGGATAGATAAACAACGTCACCAAACGCACGTGCATAAATTATTCAGCGTCCTGCGTTTCCATCCATATTCACATTCGCCAGGGTGCGGCGTATAACGGGGGGAAGGGAGCGACTGTAAGCGGGTTTGGAGAGGGAAGGAAAGAGGGGGGGAAGATTAAATAGGTGTCAATCCGCGGAATAATGCGGCCCACCGTCCGGCGAGCGTCGATCCGAGACAAGTGCTTGGTCCACAGAGGCGAGGTTTCTAGAGAGAGAGAGAGATGGGAATGCTAGGTAGGGGAGGAGATGGGTGCATTTCACACACACACAGACCGAAACCCGCAGGACCCCTTCTGCTAACGGTAAGCATCCTATCCTTCAACCCGCATCACGAATGCCTCTCTCCCTCTCCTCTCCATTCCTCTTACCTCCTCTCTCTCTCTCTCTCTTTCCCTCCCCTCCCTTCGCAAAAACCCCCCGCCTCATCCCTTCCACCCCCTTAACCTCCCTACTTCTCTCCCTCCCGCATGCCAGCCGCCGCGCGACTCGAATCGATTCTGGAGGCAGGCGTCAACGCTCCCTGCCAACCAAACTCGAAATTACTCAATAACTGCGCTTCTGATCTCGTGTTCCCTGCTGCGGACCGACTATCGCGTCCTAATCGACCTCACTATCGCCGTCCCGTGAAAGGCAATTTACCTCGCATCGGTGTGTGTCATTGCTCGATGTTGCGTTGCGAACACAGAGCTCGATAGATTTTTTCCCCCCCTCTATTCTCCCTGGGTGGTTCACTGCCCTTTTGTCCCGTGCACGCTGTTGTATCAAAGAGTGAGTGGGGTAGAAGTGTTCTGTTTTATCTGTGTATGTGTTTACATACACGCTCGCACGCACCCATCAGGGTTGATAACACTTTTTTTTTAATCCACCAAGACTTTGATATGAATGGCTAAAGTACATAGTTATACTTTTGTTTGTTTGTATTTTATACTTAGATGGCCATCAGAAAAGCTTATTATATGTTTTAATTTACAATTAGATAGTTTTATTGTAGATTGGAATTTATAAATTATCCTGCACATGTATGAAGATATATATATATATATATATTTAGGGCAACTAGGTGTTGAAGGAAACCCAGTGAACACTTACCGGAAGTAGATCCGCTGGGGTGTTGGAGAGACACATTTGTAGAGGTTAGAGCTTTCGGGATGAAAAAGAGCTGTGTCTCTCTTGTGCTGACGACGGGATCATCCCGAAAGCTCTAACCTCTACAAATGTATCTCTCCAACACTCCAGCGGCTCTACTTCCGGTAAGTGTTCACTGGGTTTCCTTCAACACCTAGTTGCCCTAAATATCCTTACTTACCTTTCCTCTTCCGTAGTATTTATATATATATATATATATATATATACACACACACACACATATACATATACACTCGTGCACATTCCCCTCACTTATCCACTTCTGATAACTTTGTTCTTATGAGAATAAAAATTAATTCAAGTCACGAAAAACGCGGATTTTAGACATCATTATCAACGTATAGGAGTACTAACAGAAAAATATTCCATTCGAGGTATCCAAAATTCTGCTTTGATACATTCCAGTTATAAGGTTCGGCTGTTTAGCGATTTTCTTGGCTATAGCATATTTCGGTTTCACCTCGCTACGACAGTTGAACGGCAATGGGTCCATAAGAAAAAAAATCTTTGTCGTTGTGACGCGCATAAAGCGTAAGGATAGGGAGAAACTGATAGATTTCTAAGTCTCTGAATTGTCGTTTTTACTGTTTTTTTATTAAAATGAAATGTAATGGAATCTTATGTTTTTCCTCCGATTTCATTTATTCGCCATATGGTTGTTAGTCGACATATACAAATACCATTTGTAAATATCTTTGAAACTATTAATACTTGAGTTTTTCGATCTTTTCTTCCAACACACTTGGTAAAAGCTTGTAATTATTATCGAGCTCTTGGAAAACCCCGTAAAGCCGTTCCTGATACACATGTATCCTTCAATGCCAGCCTTGAGTCGAAGCGTACCGTGTGCAGCTGCAAAAACTCCTTAATTACAGCAAGAAGGGAGGAATTTACGTTTTCTTTGGCGCCCGTTGAGGGAAACCTGATGGCAGCGCCGTTTGTTAAAGGCCTAGTTTTATTCTATGCGCGAAGCTGCGCGAAGCTACGCGAAGTGTTTTCTTTTTGTTTGCATTATGTATGTTCCAATGCTTTGGAAATGCAAACTGCGGCATGAACTCTCTCACATGCTGAGCTCAAATGTCAAAATACTCACTTTTTTCGGAATCACCTCTGTCGATCTACGCGTACTTATTTTTACATTCGAATATATTCCTATATATTTTGATTCCGTTTCTTCGGCAAACTTGACTTGGATAAAAATATAGAACGTTCCGTTCATATTTTTATATCAGTTTGTTTGCTTCCTGTTTATTTTGATTTATTTAAACGCATAGCCCAATATTCCGACAGTTCGTTCTTCTGTTTCTTTAAAGTTTATATAATAAATAGGTGCATTCTGCCGTTAAAAAAGTTCATTTACTACGATATGTATGTGTTATCATAGTATTCAATTAATATCTAGAAAGATTTTATTTTCAATTATTCTAATCGCTTGAAGCTACGTCACCGTTTCCGGTTTACTTTCACATAATTGAAGTAGAGCAAATACGTCGATTCTTTAGATGTGTATGTATAATTCCGAGATATATTTTTCATGTTCAAATGAAATTAAGAACGGAATTGCTTACACACTTATTGTATAATGTCCCATAAAACAACAGTCTCGGTAAAGTGCTCCGATTTCGATTCAGAGAAGTACATTTTCTCCTTTTGTTTAACAAAAAACGAGTATATGATATTTTTAATCGACATTTAAAAATATATGTGACGACTTTCTATTTGACAGAAATCGATTTAACCCGCTATTGCATAAAGCTATCTCTTAATTACATTTTTTAAGTTTTACTGACTTTTGTTAACTCAGGGTACAATAGCAACATGAGCTAAGTAGGAATTCTCATCATTATAGGTATTCTGTCCGTAGACAGACCCGTCATTATTGTTCATGGTTAAACTTGGTTCTCCATATACTCCTATTTTCCGCAGTCTTCTTCGTGTCTTGATAGCGCTATTTCCCTTTCAGCCTATCAACTGGAACCTCTTCCTACCTCTTTCTCTTTTTCCATCCAGATTTATTTCTAACACGTCTTAAATCATGCTCTCTTTCCTCATAATGTCCAGTCCAGTTCGCCTTCATTTTTCTTATACATAATCTGTATAATAATTCTCTTCTCTCCTGTTCTTCTTAGCACTTCCTTGTTTTTTTCATTATATTAGACCATATTATAAACAAGAGAACATCATATGCTGCAGAGCATCGTTTTTAAACTTTCTTATCCGCACCACTATAATAATAGAATACACATACGTTTTTTGGCCCTTCACAATTTTACATTATAAAATATTGTGGGTGTAAGCATGAATTTCTAAGGCTCTTTTTCAAATTAAAACTATAACTTATACTATTTAATAACCCTTAAATCCTATTTTTTGATTTGATGATTTCGCTTAAATTTTGCCTCAAAATATCTTGAATCGGTCCTAGAGCGTTTCGCGGCCCAGCGTTGGACCGCGGCCCTTACTTCGAATAATCCCTGGGGTAGAGAACAATTCTCTCATCAGTCCGATTTATTGCGCGCCTTCCACAACTGACAATGAGTTAAAGAAAACGGATCTTTTCCTTTGTGGTAATTACGTATTTGGCTACAAAATTGTAATTTGGTTAATTAATTATATAGGTAATCAGAAGTTTTGACATCTTAATTTAAGCTTAATTTTGAATGCATTTTTTAAACTACGTTGTAATTATTTTCAATTTTCCATAACTCCAACGTTAATACTTATTTTGGTAACGTGTTTTTTCTTAATGGTAAATATTTGACTTTCAATTCACGAGGCTAACCGTTGCAGAGTAACGGATGCTTCGCTAGGATAAATACCTAAAACACCAAGCCTTTCCGAAATACTAGATATGATAATTTACGCATATCTAGGATGAAATTTATTGCGAAAAAATACCTGCATTAAAATTTCCACGCGAAATGGTAATTTATATTATTAAGAGCTGGTAATGAGTACGTTCTTGAAAAGTCCTCTATGTCAAAACACTAATAAAAAATAAAAATTTTCAATAAAAACATCACTGCAGTAAATACTCCAAATTAGCTGGAGATTTTATTTCCCGAGACCGCACGTGTAAAAAAAATCCATTAAACAAGAGAATCGAGCAAGAAATCGTTACATTGTTTTTCTTAAATAAAAATCACTTCGCAAGCCAGACTGCCCTTATGGAATAACGATCGTGTACTTTTTGGAGAGAGGATTGCATTTCTTTCTTTTAATAATCGTCAATATAAAAAAACTGCGTGGAATTTATTGTAGGAGCAAAAAAATGCAGCAGAAATACTGGTAGATTGGTTTTTAAAAAATGCATCAAATCCCTTCGCATTCTTCGATTTATTATTTTTTTTATACATCCAATGCCCGATGCATGAAAAAATCCTATCTCTCTCTCTCTGTGTCACCCTATATACATTCTATAGTTACTTCCTATCTACCACCCTTCCTCTCTCTCTCTCTCTCTCTTTCTCGTCTCTTTTTCTCGCACGGTGCATTGACCCCGTGACCCGATCCCCAGAGGTTATTTTCTCTTCCTTTCGCATCGCCCTTTCTCCCTCTTGCTATCCGCTTTCGAATCCCGTCGGGGAATGGAAAGAAAAAGAAGACGAGAGGGAAGCGTAAAACGGAACGGCCATATGTTTTTTTCTTTCGATGTTAGCTGGAAGGAGGAATGAGGGGGGAGAGCGAGGATACGAAAAGGGAAGAGGCGGGATGGAAATATAAAAGAAAGAACAGAAAAATACTCCGTACGCGTACTTCAGGCGGCATTTTACTTGAGCTAAGGCAAAAAAAAACAACTTGGAGTAAATCTAGCGATTGTAAGCGCCTGTAGTGAAGTATTGCGCTGTTTTCGCGCCACATCTAAGTATTCGTCGTTTTCTTCACGATTTCATCTTCAACACCGGAAATTTTCTTCGGTCCATTAATCGGAACTGATAATAGTATTTTATTATATAAAAGGCTAAATCTCTTGGTCATCATTTTTTGCGTAACGCTAAATATCTCAACATAGCTCGGCCATTTCTTCAGGCAGCCCAGCCAAATTCGGTAGGATTGCTAGGAATACGTTCAAAAATCGAATGCTCTAAAAAAATTTTCAAAAAAGTCCCGGGTTCGACGCCTGGGGAATGTTTTACATTCCTTATGAATCTCATCTCGGCCCATAAGTTTACCCGTTAAAATTTAATTTCCAACGAGCAGAGTTTTACTCCTTTGGATATTAAAATTAGAAAAAATTGACCTACAACCTTCAAATTAGGACCATTTTAAAGGAAACTAAACGGGCCGTTTAATTTTGTTCGTCTTTTCTCACCTGAAGGTAAAACTTGAGCAAATTTTACGTTTAAATTCGCCGGTGTAAGAAAAATCGTTCATTTTCTTCAATGATCGCCTTGGAAACGGGCAGTGTTGTTTCAAGCCATATATGCTCATAATAAACCTATATTAATTTACGTAAATTGGATGGATAAATGCGGTAAATTACATATTTTAAAACATGCTAATGTTTGAAATAATTCGACGATGTTTTAACGTGCCTTCGTTGTCTTATTGAAGTCTTTCTGCATATTAAAGGCAGTTACTTGTGCTGTGCCTTCGCATTATCTGAATAGAACAGATATTATGAATTACATTTTCCAGATGCAGTTTTTTCACATGGACAGCTGTATGTAGCCATAACTAGAACACAATTTGAAATTTTGGGTTAAGGATAAAGATAATCAAGGGCAATTGCTGTTAAACGAAAGAGTATTTACAAGGAACGTCGTTATAAATAATATTATTGAGTTATAAGAATGTTTTCCTCTTAATTTTTTAAAACTAGTCCTTTGTTTTCATTGGTAGCCCTTTCCAATCTTATTCAAATATTATAATTTTATCATTTGTTTGTTGGTTTTATCTTTATATTGTTTGTTTTTAAAGGCCATTTTAATCGGGCTCATTCGTCTAGTTATAAATATAATATCCCAGATCTCTCTGTCATCGTAACCCTCTTTGAAGCTTAATATCTCGCAAATTAATGAACCGAATTTGATATGCTTTTCAGGATAGCATTATGATATAATAAAAATACGTTTTAACATATTGAACTTGAGATCAAAGTCCCGGGTTCGACTCCAGAAGATAATTTCCATTTCCCATAAGGTAACACGTAAAAAGGGACATTTCGACGTGCAGGCTTTCATTCTTTTTTAGATTAAAATTAGAAAGAATTGACCTACAATCTTCAGATATAAACCATTTTGAGGAAAACATTATAACGTTTCTTATTCTGTTCATCTTTTTCCGCCTACCTTTCGAAATTTCTCAATGTAAAGGCTTAATTCACAGTTTGAGGAAATCTTGCCATTTTAACGGGATGTTGCCTTGCCTACCAATTCCATTGTTAGACCTCTATATCATATTGTTAATTCAATCCTTATCGGTATAAACGTGCTTTGAATACTTTTAATACGAGAGAGGGGGGAACGAGAGGGAGGGGGAAAGAGGGGAGGGAGGGGGAGAGAGAGGGTGTAAGATGGGGAGAGAGTGTGAGAGGGGGGAAGAGGGGGGAGAGGGAGGGAAAGAGAGGCGGCTATTTTAAGTTTAAGTAAAGATAGCCCGTCAACAACAGAAAATTCGCTAGAAATGTTGTATATGGCAAAATATTTCATATGTAAAGGTGCGATATTAATTATTTTAAATGAAAATATTAATAATCTATCTATCTATAATTCTTCCGTTGATATTTCAACGGGCAATACACTAGTTATCAAATAGTATTCTTAAGGCAGCGAGATATATTTGCATTAATTACCATCAGAAACTCTGCTTTGTTGTCATTTCGACTTGGTCGTCGTCGAAGTCGACGGTGAAGACCATTCTTATTCGATTGCCCTCCCGAATACTTATTTCGAAATATCGTCACGATTTATGTCACCGATTGCACTTTCTCGATTGGATATTTATCGAAGAAATCGTTGTTCCCGCCGTTACAATGTTAATCATTTCAATCAAATTGGAAGTCTTTAATATGGGTTCGTTTGGCTCGCCAGCTCAAAAACTGTGTATATCTTTTCTTTGATTGTACTTTACATACTTATGTGGAAAGGATAGCATGCACTGGACGGTCGCGGAGTGACGAGACCGCGCTAAAAATGTTTAATTTCTTAACGCTGAGGAATTGTATGGTCGTTTAATTTTTCCATCAAGGTGTTTCCCGTAGGTGCTTGTTTAAATGCGCAGTAGTTATGCTCATCGTTGTTACATGCAGCCCGACATATTCTCTGAAATGATTTATTTAGTCTGCATGCAATTTTTAACCACGTTCTAGAAGGTTTGGCAACCCTGCAAACTTTAAAATTTGCATAAATTATCCGGATTTAATCATCGCCATTATCGCATTTGCTCTTAATTTAATTTTAATCTCAATTCGTGTAAATTTCGAATTACGCTTCGTTTTGTATTGGATGGCAACTGTCGGATTTCATCGATTATCTCGCCTTATTTTCTGTATGCTAATATATTCATTGAACTTGTTGTTAGTCGCAAAAAGCAACGATAAAAAGAGAATGTTTAATTGAACAGCATAAACATAACGTTTTCGAGCGTCGAAAGTAATTACGATATCGAACATGGAGGTTGTATTTTTTTCGCCGGAAAAATTCCTCTCCTCTTCGTTCCACCGACTATTCAAAATGGAACGGATTTATCCGATATGCTCTCACTTATTTCGTGTAAGATAAACGCCCAAAAATTCATTAAATCTCGAAAGTATCAGTTTTCAATCACATTCCGACGGCGGAATGTCTGCACCAAGCTGTTCCCTCGGCAACGCGTATAGGTTGACATTATCGGGAATATGTCATTTCAAGGATAAGCGCAGTGTTAGCGTGCTCCTCCGATATCAATCACCGCCCGGTTAATCTATGTTCCTCGCTAGCAAAAGCATCGAAAAACGGTGTATTTGAGTCAGATAAATCCCTGCGTCACACTTGCGCGCTGATCCTAAACAGGCGTTCTCGTAATTAATCCACCCCAAGACTAAAACGTCCCTTTCGACTTCGCGTAATTGTAAATGGATACAGCCGAGGAGGAGGAACGAATTCCGTTATTATGTATTGCTGACGGATATGAATAATCTTGAAACTGATTTCGTCGCGCTGAATTAATCCCGTTCTGGTTGGAAGTTTCTTTTCAAAATCACGTGTAATTTTTTTTTCGTTGTCGTTTGAGTTGCGAAAGAATCGTTTCTACTCGGAACTTGTGGTTCGTTATCGGAGGTAACATACTTCTCGCAGCAAAATTCAATTAAGGACTTGGATGAAATGTATCCACTACAGAAGGTTGCGGAAAATTTTTATTCTAATAAATTACATTCTTTCTGTTTTAATGCAATATTAATTTGGGAAAAAATATCATTTGATGTAACGATGATGGAAAAATATGGAGCTTTGTACATAAAAGTATTTCCGTTAGACAGAACTATATTTAAAACAGTCTTATGGTTACTTATTCTTTAATTTCACGAAATGAGTTGGCATGAACGCTGCGACGAAAACAATTAAAAAAAAACATTCCACGAAAGCACGTTGAACGGCGAGTGTTAATGTAATGTAAGCATTAATGCCGTTTTTTAAGCACTGCGAAAATACTGTTCCAATAGTTGGGCGCGCTGCTGCTTGCTGCTGCTCCGCGTCTTTGTTCTCTAAATATAACAACAAAAACACTCTATTCTTTCCCGTGTTATTTTTTTCCGCCAGAGAACTCGTTCTCCTCCCTTGAGTCCCGATTGTGTTTTAGGCCAACGCTTGGAAAAATGTTCAGCCTCGCGCAGACCTTTCCACCCTCCTCCTGCTCCGCACCGATCCTCTTCGCTCCTACCAGGTTTAGAAATATTTTATCCTCTCGCTTTCCCTTCTTTTTCAGCTGAATTCCCTATCCGTGCAGAGCCTCCATCTCAATCTCTCGCAAACAACAAACTTTACAAAACATTTCCTTTTCTTCCCCTTCTCTCCGCCTCTTTTCGCCCCGGCCTCCTCCTCCTGCTCCTACTTTCACCGCCTTTCTCCCTCCGTCTATTCTCCGCCGCCAACGCACCTCTGCCCCACCTTTCGTCAACATTTCACATGGCTCCACGTAAAACTTTATTTTTGATTCTCGCCGATTTTCCGGATTTTCGTCCTCGTTTTGTTTATTTGATTATTTGATTTTATCCAGGTTGAATAATTTTATCAGGTTTTTACCTCCAGTAATGTTCGACCATGTGTTTCTTTTGGAAGTTTTCCTTCTTCTTTTTATGGCTCACTTCTGGGAACAGTATTTCTCCGCACATAAGTAGTAGATTGAGTTATTATTTCGACTCGATCGAACTATTGTGCTTTTTGACTGCACGATTGTCGGTTAGCAAAAATCGCTAACTAATGGAAATTTAATTCAGATAGGAAAAATGTGGGAAAAAAACTGGAATTTCTGGACCTGCGTTATTTCTACTTTCGAATCATAATCGGATGTTTTTGGTCTTCTTCAGAAGACCGGAATTTACGGCCAAAATAAATATGAACTTCCTGAAAAAATAATTATTTTGAAAGTTTTCCACCCGCAATATATATATATATATACACTAGTGTAATGCCCGTTGAAATATCAACCGAAGAATTATAGATAGATAAATAGATAGATTATTATTATTTTCATTTAGAATAATTAATATCCCACTTTCACATATGAAATATTTTGTCATATACAACATATCTGGTGAATGTTCTGTTGTTTATGGGCTATCTTTAGTTAAACTTAAAATAGTTGCCTCTCTTTCCCTCCCTTTCACACCCTCTCTCCCCCCACCCTCTATCTCCCTCCCCCTCTCTCTTCTCCCCCTCCCCCCTCTACTTCCCTCTCTCCCTCTCTCTCCCCCCTCTACCTCTCTCTCTCCCCCTCTCTCTCGTATTAAAAGCATACAAAGCACGCTTACATCCATAAGGATTGATACAACAATGGATTTTGAGGTTTATATTAAAAGGCTTCTCCACTGCTTATCGGTTGCCTTGTACTCCCAATCGCCACAGTTGTCGGTCCTCCCACTGGCCATGTCTCAGGTTGCGTGCTCTCATAGCTTCTTCCATCTGCCTTCGCCAAGTGATGCGCGGGCGTCCTCGCTTCCTGCGTCCTGGGGGTGACCAGTCGAATACTCGCTTCGGCCATCTCTCCTGCGACATTCTCCGCAAATGTCCATACCATTGAAGTGACCTGCACTCCAAGCGGTCGAGGATAGGCTCTTCTGCTTCCATCTCTCGCCGAATCACGTCATTCTTTACCCGTTGTAATCGGGATACACGCATGCTACGCCTCAGGCCGTCCATCTCTACTGCATTAATGCGTTTCTTTAACCTCTCCGTGAGAGTCCATACCTCTCCTCCATATGTCATTATACTTTCCGCAATGACCCGTAGAATAGTCTTTTTTGCTCTCTTACTAATCTCCCGACTCCACAGCATCCCATTCAACATCTTGATTGCCATCTGAGCCTGATTTACCCTGTTCTCCACATTCTTCTCACACGTCCCAGATTTGTGAATAATGAATTTTAGGTACTTAAACTGGTCAACCGCTTTTACCCTCCCTGCAGTAAGGACAATGTCCTGACTTTCCCCTACAATCACCAGGTACTCTGTCTTCGAGAGATTTATTTTCAGACCACCCTTCTCATATGCCTCTATTAGCTTACGGAACATATATTCCACGTCATCCTCGTCCTGTGCAATAATTACCTGGTCATCTGCAAAAATCAGAGAGTGAATAACATCATCCCCAACCTGGACACCCATTTTACCACATGACAAGTTCCACGTCTCTAGAACCCCTTCCAAGTATACCTTGAGTAAAGTAGGTGACATGGCGCAACCCTGCCTCAAACCCTTTGATGTTGAAAATTCTTTAGATATCCACTTTCCTTGTTTTACAACCGCTCGACCTCCCTTATACATTCTCTGTATAAGATTTATTATTGGCTCATCCACATGCACCTTCCTCATGGCATTCCACATCTGACATATTGGGACAGAGTCATATGCTTTCTCGAGATCCACAAAAATCATATGAATCTCCTGACCTTTTGCCACTATCTTCTCAGTAACCTGCCGTATGCTAAAAATATTATCAAGACAAGACTTGCCTACAGTGAAGCCTGCCTGCTCCTCGGATATCCACGGTTCGATACAACTTTCCAACCTCTCTTTCAGTATCCTACTGAACAACCTACTCATTGAAGCCATTACACTAATTCCTCCATAGTTAGTGGGAAGCTTCTTGCTTCCTTTCTTATGTGTAGCTGATATATACGATAGTAACCAATCCTCCGGGAGTTCATCTCCCTCCAACACCTGGTTAAATAGTCTGATGATAATCCTCACAATCCCTGTTTCACCATACTTCCACAGTTCCATAGATACTCCACCTGGGTCAGCTGCTTTCCCATTTTTAGTTTTTAGTTTGAGGTCTAACAATATAATTGGTAGCCAAGGCAACATTCCGTTAAAATGGTAATATTTCCACAAAATATGTGAATGAAACGTATAACATGATTTCGAATTGTATGCGCAAAAAGATGAACAGAATAAGAAACTGTAATTTTTTCTTAAAAATGGTTCAGATCCGAAAATCTAATTTTAATTTCCAAAACAATAAAAACCTTCACATAATAAAAATTGATTTTTACATGTTACCTTACGGAAAATGGAAATGTCTTCCTTGGAGTCGAACCCAGGACTTTTTTGGAGATTTATTTTCGTCATTACCTTAAAATATGTTAATCAAGCATCCTTGCCAACTTTAAATCTTCTGCCTAATCGCGAATTTGTTAAAACGCTCTATATCGGCCATCGTGAAAGCGTGACCAACCAACAGACCTGGACTGTTATTAGAGTAAATAAAGCGTGAGCACTTACCGGAAGGAGAGCCGCTGGGGTGTTGGAGAGACACATTTGTAGTTATTGGAGCTTTCGGGATGATCTCTTCGTCAGCACAAGAAAGTTGTGTCTCTCTTGTGCTGACGAAAGCTCCAATAAATTCTACAAATGTCTCTCCAACACCCCAGCGGCTTTTTTTTCGGCAAGTGCTCACTGGGTTTCCTTCAACACCTAGTTGCCCTAAATATCCTCATTTACCTTTCCTCTTCCACAATATATATATATATATATATAAATAATAGAAGGTTTTGGTTAAAGTAAAGATTTTTCCATGGCAACCTGTTCCCGGTGCAACGGCAAACTAACCGATGTTTTCGTGGACGGAGAATGGGCCTCCGTTTTTTCCCGGCATTCAATTTTCAAGGGCGCGTGAGAGAATATTTTTTTACTGGCGTTCTCCTCCCGCTTTCCTTTTTTCTCCATTCCTTCCCCCATGCCTCTGCCTCCTCCTTTCCCCCTCCCGAATCTCCCCTCTTTTGCCCCTCTATTTTACTCCCCCTCCTTCGCCTCCAACTACCGCCCCATTCAGCCACCCCACCCACCCGGCCAAGGCGTTCGCTCAATACCATCAGCATTGGTGCGCCGCTCTGCGAGAACGGAGAGACGATCGTCCTTTTCATCCAGCGCAGTTTGTCATTCCCTGAAAAAAGAATCATCATCGAACATTCACTCCGTGTATTTTTTTTTGTTTAGGTTATGGAAGATACGGGTGAAAGAGTGAAAGAGGGAGATAGAGAGAGAGAGAGCGGGAGACGGAAGGAGATAGAAGGTTGGTTAATAGGTGGAGTGAAATAGATGGGAGTAAAGAGAGGAGATGAATTTGAAGAGGGAATGATGATAGAGGGAGTCTTAAAGTGGGACAGAAGTAAGAAGGGAGGGGATAAAAAGGAAGAAAATAACTGATCCGTGGAAGGAGAAAAACGCCGTCGAGAATAGAAATATCGACATGGGAGAGTAATACGAATGATACTTTTTGTGACCTAAATGCATTCAAGTTTAGGGTTCGTTAATTATAGTCAAAGTACTCAAGCTTAAAACGTTATGAATAGCCTGTTAAATTTTAGATCAGTTTATATAGTGACAATAACTCTACGATTAAAAAGTAAATAGCTACGACGGATGAGTTTCATATTCATGTACATATCTTACAAGAATGACGTAACATGCACGTTATAGGCTCTCTGATTAAGGGCGTTTCCACTTATATTGAATTGAAACTTTTTATCATTTGTAAGCTATCTAAAACGATGATGAGGACGAATCCGTCCTTTCCGGAGGCTACTATACAGAGAATACTCCATCACGCAGGCTCCGTATGAATGGAATATTCGAGGAAAAGCTAAAGAGAACCCAACAGAGAAAGTGACAGATGAAAACTGAGTAGAAGGATGATAGGCAAAGTGGTTGCTGGGACTTCAGCGGGAAAGGGGCTTTGCTTATATATTGAAACGAGTGAGATGTACAAAAAGATAGGCAAGAGGAATTTTGGGACGATGCAGATACAGCTGGAAGCGACATAGCTTATGAATAGAGGGGGTAGTTTCCCTGATTAGGATTCGCCATTCTTTTGGGTAAGGAAGAACGCGGAGATGACAAGACGAGGAAATATCAAAATAAAATAGATTTCTGTTGTTGTGTGTGCAGAAAAACAGATGAGATGGAAATGTGATGAAGAAGAGACGAGAGCATGCAATGAAGGAAAGATTATACGTATAATTTCACAGTCGTGACGAATTTCTCCGTATAGCAAAGTAGGAAGTGAAAGTGAAGCGTAGGGAAATAATGAGAAGGGATTTATAAAAGAAAAGAGATGGAGAAGGAAGAGAGAATATGTGGGATGTTTTGGGATTGGAAGGATGAAATTACGAGATATAAATGTATATATGCAGATATAGACTAGCTAAACAGGTATTATTTGTATCTTCGTTGAGCCTCTTTATACTTCCTTCGTTTTGCCTTTTTCCGAGAATTTTTTCTCGGGAAGAAACGAATGTTTTAAACATGCCCATTAGAAATAGCGAAACTTCTTTCACAGTACGAGATAGCGAGCGATACGGAAAAAAAATATCAGTCTTGCCATCGTTGCGAAAAAGCGATTGTTGGTTAGACGTATCTCGATAATGAAAGAGGCAAGGCTGAAAAACGTTTTATTTTTAGTGTCTCAAAAGCTCGTTTAATTGAAGCTTTCGTCGAAGTAGAAATGCCTCGAGTGTTTCCTTGTGTCGTAGTTGTTTCTTTTAGGGTTGTCGGGCGTGTCAAACCGCGCCGTATCCTTCCCCTCCCCATTTCTCCGCGGCGTTCTTCTCTGTGAAGCACTCGTCAAGAGCACGCACGCACTCCAGTCAAAACCGTTTTCTCCTTGTCTTCCCCCTTTCCTCCTATTCTCTCCCTTCGGCAAAATTCTCTCTCTCTCTCCGCCTTTGATTTTGTTTTCATTCTCCCCCCCCCCCCCTCTCTCTACGCCTTGTCTGTTACGTGCCAAAGTGTTCCACGATGGTGATACAAAGATCATTGCGCCCCTTCATCACTTGTGGAGAATATCGTATTTTGGACGTAAATTCCTGACAGTCGGCGAACAATTTCGCAGGTTACTGAAATCGAGTGCTGCGTCACAAGAGCTTTCCATTACGACAAAGAGAATTTTTGGAGGACTAGAAGTGATGTGTGCAGTTTTTTATAAACTGTTTTGTGTTAAAAAATAAAATGACTTTTGTTTTTAAAAAAATTCCGCTAAAATTGAACGAGTTTAACCGATTTCTTCTCTTCTCCAGATCGCGACTCGATTTATTCGCGTCATACAGTCTCTTATTTTCAGTGTCTCATAACTCCTATGGTTGCATAAAACTAGTAGTTTTAAATTTTTTTCTGTTTTAGTTGAAACCTTTATTTGACAGGCCAGACGAATTGCTCCCCAATGTTGTATTTTATAGCAGATGAATGGCTAACAAGACAATAAGGCAGTTTTTTCGTTGAGAATCAAATATAAAATAAAATCAAGAAATTTACCTTTCAAATTTTGTGGAAAGCTCTCTGATTATACATTTACTATATTTCTGTTTCTGATCTTTAACTTCTTATCATACAGTAGAAGATTTCCTCTTATTTACTTCAGGGATGTAAAACTACCACCAAATTTCGAAAGCTGTTCCTTCGGTTATATGTATTCATCTTCAAAATTTAATCATAACAATAAATATTTTCTATTTTGTCTTTCTCCTTCTATTGTAAGTTAATCGGATCATCGAATTCACCTACAATTGATTTCTATATAGGTAAAAATGAACTCTGGAATAAATCGTATTAATTTACGCCTCATCGCATTTTTTCTTTTGTCGATAAGTGGTCGTCGAACGCATGAAAATTTTCGCCCTGTTCTAATTGGGCCTTCGCGTCAATCAGGATTGTTTTTTGACTGGCCTATATAGGAGGTATTTGAACGAGGGTCTATGGAGGATGGGGGTTAATCAAGGTATTAGAGGGCTTATAATCCTCCGAGACTATCTAACCTTTAGATCCACCTTCTCGGAAAATGAGTTTCTCCCCTGACGGCCAGGTGAAAGGGGTCAGATTTAAAAAAATAAAGAGGGAAAGAATGAGACTTCGTTGGCCTTCATATACAGGGTGTCCGAGAATGAATTGACACATTTCAAACATTTTTTTTATTGAGCAAATGAATAAAGCTACAAAGGAACAGTTTTCACCACATGAAAGCGGAACTCTTAAAAGTTTTATATACGCTACTTGTTCTACCGAGCGCGCATGCGCCAAATTGAGATAAAGCTGCATTGTGGAGAACACAATGCACAACAAGTAGCGTAAGTAAAACTTTCGGAGTTCCGCTTTCACGTGGTGAAAACCGTTCTCTTGTAGCTTTATTCATTTTATCAATAAAACTGTTTGAAACGTGTCCACTATTTCTCGGACACCCTGTGTAATAGAAACAACATCGCGTGAGCCCACGGGCACGCACTCTCTTCGCTTTAGCGCACCTTGTATGTACGATATACATATAAGAAAAAAATAAATTAAGACAAAAGAGTCGAGAAGGTAACGAAGGGTGGATAAAAGAGAGAGTTTGTAGGAAATGGAAAATAAACTCCTTTCAAACTTTCCTGTCCTTTTCTCCTGTTGGATCCCCCTTTTTCCTTCTATTCCTATACAACAAACATTGGAGATGGGGAATCAGGGTGGAATTCTCCTCTGTAAGATTCCCTTCTCTCCTCCTCCAGATTTCTAGCTGAACAGGGAGACATTGGGGCGCCATTTTCTCCAGGCGTGATTTCCAGGCTCGTGAGGTAAATTGAGACTGAACGTAGTATGGTGGGAATGTTGCGAGCTTAAGAATACTGGGCCATGCCCCAGCTGCCGAGAGTGCCGAGTAAAGTGCTGGGTGCTACAGTATTCGAATGAGGTGGAAACTACTCGCTGTCAAGTTGTGAACGCGTCAAAGGCATTAAATTTTACGCTTCATTGTAGCTTTTCACTGATTTAAATTCTAAACGCGTAGTTATAAAACTTTTCCTCAAAAACATCGTTGTCTTTGCTTCGCAGTAGTAGTTATGATTGCTCTTTCACTCTGTAATGCATTAAAAATTTCGCAAAGTAAGTATGTGAAGTTTGAAAATTTGTGATTTTCTTTTGATGCTTCAAGCATTTGAGTTTTTCACTATATCGATATTATATCTTTGGGGGTTTTTCCAACTCGTTTATCATTTATTTTCACGAAGAGCACAGGTAGTGCGTCGTCTCTTGTTATTCTGCAACTGCGTGTACTTACGATTAACACCAAGTATTGCGGTAATGTGACTTGGTGTACATTTTTATGGTTAAAGTGATAATTCCATGTTGATCAGATGCGGTGCATTGTGTCGATGATGAGGTATGCTCGCTGGGATTTTGCAGTTAATTTTTGTCGTTTTGGATCCTTTAAATACTTATTTAATTCTCTAAGAATTTTATTCCTAATCCATCGCAAAAGTCAATTTTGCCGTACAAATTAAATTCTGTAACACTTGCTTGTCTTTGCAATTTCGCATATTATCTAAATACTTGGGTTAAATTAATCCCCTCCTACGTTCTCTCTCCTCTTTCCTTTCTAGGTTTTTACCACAAATACATTGTCTTCTCTTTTTAGAAATTTCCAAATTTGTAATTAAATCTCTTAATTATGTTTTTTTTGCACTTTTTTCATTCGTTTAGTTTGAGGTATTTGTCTTCTGTTTGTATGTTTATATGTTATTATTTTTTATTGTCATTTGTAATTCATAACGTAGGGTTAAATGTAAGAAGGGACTATGTAGTCTCAATTTCTCCCTAAATAAAGTCGTTTGTCTGTCTGTCCCTTAATTATTTTTCCATCCGTCTCATCTACTTTTGTGTTCCTCCTTCCCTCGTTTAAGCCTATCTTCCAGTTTGTCGTCTCGTACTCCACATCTCCGTACTCTTTCCCTCTTTATCCCTATTCCTCACACCCTCTCTCTCTCTCCACATCTCTTCCCTCTTCCTTATATTCTCTACTCTCAACGTCTTAATCTCTCTTTTTGACCTCCAATTCATTCCTCTTTTTGATCTCGTCTTTCTCCTCTTTTCTCTAGAAAAACATCTCTCCAGTAATTACGTCGCTCAATCAGATTCTTTTGTAAACTCCTTCCTTCAGCTCCTTCTCCTAATTCCCCTTAAAAAAAAAACTCAAGTAGCCAATGTTTCTGTTATCGCAAGTGAGAAAGAGAGGGAGAGCGTATACGTGTATCCCTCACTCGGTTCGCATTTTTTAAAAAATATTTGCACTCGTCGATTCCTTTCTAGGGTTCCTCTCCAGGGCGCACTTTTACTCGCTTTATTTCCTTTGTCTTTTCTCAATATCGCAGGCTCCTAATCGTTTACCCATTTTTTTTACCGTTTCTTTTTTCTCTTTTCGTTTTATTTTTAAAGAATTTAAGATAATCATAAAGTTTATTAAATATTTGTATTAAAATTTAGGTAATTCATAGGCTGTTAATTTTAAATTTTGCTGTATATTTTTTGCCAGCTATGTCGTAATTTGTCATTTTAAACAAATTATCAGATATAAAGTCTGAGTAATTGCATGCGGTTTAACAAATAAAATGAGTACATATTTAAAAAATCTTATTAAGCACACGTAGCAGCTTAAGTGAGTCTGAAATCAAAATGTAGGACATTCGAGATAAGAGACGTATCCATCGAGTGTGCCTTCCTTTTTTTTCGATTGCTCCTCGAGATTTAATTTTCTATTTTAGCATCTCCCGAGTTTCAGGCCTTTCCTCCGAAGTCCTTTTCAGTCAACAAGGAGATAAAATTTCGTTTTATCTTCGTGGTTTTAAAAATTGAATTAAATTACCTTCCAATTAAGGGAAATTAAAACTGATCCCAGATGGCGTACATCCTTGGTGTTTTTACTTATTTCAAATTACTTACCATAGAGAGAAGAAATCAGAAAAAAGGGACTAGAAAGGGAGAGATACAGGATGAGAAGAGAGTCTACTCTCTCTATCTTCTCGTCCGACTTTTTCCTCAATATAATTTATTTCCTCCGTGTCTTATTTTTTAATTAGCGAAATTTATTTCTCCCTCTTCCTTTCTCTCTCTCTCTCTCTCTCTCTTTTTCCATCTCCAACTCTTCGAAGAATCTCCCCCATCCCCGACGTGTGAAAATTACACCTACATTTTTATTTTTGAAGACTGCGAGTTTTTTTTATTTGTGAGAACCTAAAAGCTGAAAATACAGCGAATAAAAAAAAGAAAATTTCAATTGGTGTGTGCGATGAAGGGTGGGGGAGCCTCGTTCACATTGGGCCTGCTAAGATGGCCGCCATAGGAAACTGGCGATGAAGGGTGAAAAGGAACTCTGTGCCGCTTATTCCACCACCTCTTTCCAGCCTCCCACTCTAAACCTCCCGCCTCCCATCCACTGCAAAGGAATACGGTCAATGGAACCTTCCGGTTACGGCCGGAAGACTTTCATCTCTTCTTATTTCGATGAATAGGATCGCTCTTTCTCGAGCCCTTCTTTCTCTCTCTCTCTCTCTCCATCTCCTTTCTCGTCCATTTCCTCCTCTTCATTGCTTAAGCATCTTTCACCTCCCTTCCCTCCCCTTCCTCTTTCTCAGCCTCCCGCCACCGTCACCAAGCGCCTCCGGCAGGAAGGATGCGGCGTTGGTTTATTTTTGAAATCTCCGCCCGAGGGAGCCACTGCCACCCACCCACCGGCATTCCTTCAAACCCCCTTCTTCTTTTCTCCACTCCTTTTCTTTATCCCCTTTTCTCCCTCTCTCTCTTCCATCTCAATCCTTTCCCCCTTTCTCAATCCCCATCCCTCCTACCGTGTCGTTTTTTTTAATCATTTCTTACGCGCTTGTCTTCCTTCGTCTCTTTCTCCCTCCTAACCCAAAGAGTTTATTTGCGTTTACTTCCAACTCTTTCACCTCCTCTCTCCTCTAAAAAAAAAGAAAACCATCCTTTTTACGTTTGAAATGATTTTATGCTGTTTTCGCTCCGCCACCAACCCCAAAAACCCCATTCTATGTACAACAATTTTTTTACTTCGTTGGCCATGCGTGTTCCCGAAGAAAAAAAGCGTTTCGTTCCAACCGCTCCTTTTTTTTCGAACGTAGATGGGGATAAAGTGTTTATTATTCGTCCGAGAGAAAGAGAGAGAAAAAGAGAGAGAGAACGAAGAGAAAAACTACGGAGTTCCGCGGCTTTTTTTCTGGGTTCTGTGTTCTTCTTTATCCGAGCTCTATATTATTCAGCCAGAGAGATGGTTTGGAGAGACTTGTTTATTTATCGACGTATTTGTCCGGATGCAGAAAAGCTAGAACCTTCGCATATCTATGTGGTCTTACATAAGAGTATTATTTCTCTCTCTCTCTCTCTTTCCACACATATAATTTACTTATAAGTAATTTATCCAAACTTGGAATTTTCTCTCCGTTGAAATCGCCCCAAGTATTAGTTATTCTAAGTAAGCCGTGCTTCCCTCCATTCTTTTTAGACTTTACGTGACGGCTGAGCGAGAGAAGAAAGATGCGTGTTTGTTTTCCGAAGGGACCTTGGAAGCTTTAGATGCGTGGAACCAATCGCCTTTGCTACGGATTCACCGCGTTGCCAAGATTAGGGACGAAATGTTGAAGAAGAGTCCGCGAGGGAAGGAGGAGAAATCGCTGCATCTAGGCTCTCTCTCTCTCTGTTTCTGGTCCATTTGTGTGCTCTCCAATCTTTTCCTCTCGAAAGTTTTTCTTTCCGCCGCCTTAACATACACAGCGCTTCTCGCGCTATTTATTCCAACGCTGCTGCGTGTATCCTCTTCTTTGTTATCGTAGCATCCCAGATCCTCCTAGGTTCCATAAATCTCGCCTTATTTTTCTCGCTCCAATTATTCGCCGTTTTTTCCCGAAGAGAGTTACGTCAAAATTCGCTTCGACACGGAAAAATATTTTAAACTGCGTACTTCCAGCGTGAGAGCTCTTTATTTTCCTTTTCGGTGTCACGGGAGGAATTTGTTTCTGCAACTAATCCATCTTTAAAATCATTTAATCTGATTAAGATCGGGTCGACTGAGAGAGATTTATTCTTCAGTTTTTTCTCGAAACGCTGCAACGCATGGTAATGATTAGTCGAAGCGCAAAATATCGTCATTGTTATTCAAATATGCGATTCTTATCCCGTGAAGTCATAAGATGACTCCTTATTAATGTTCAACACATTTCGCGCTTCAATCGAATTTTTCATTGCTAAAAATATCCTTTTTTACGTGTAGGCAAAGTAGGAATTTACTTTCTTTTAAAAAGGTGAAAATGGCTGTTTTTCGCCAAAAAGAGAAGAGAAATTAAGTTTAAATACGAAAACATTGCTTTCGGTATTTGAGTATCACTGTATTATACACTGTGTGTACAGTCTGTATTTAATAAATTTTAATATAGATTGAAAATAAATTTAGTTAAATCTGAATGAATATTTATCGTATGCAAATATTAGCATATTATAATGAATTATTTATGAATACTTCTCAACTCAAAACAGTCAATTTTTTGATATCATAAAAAACGTTTACCTTTCCATAAAAGAAAACGATGTTCGCATATTTGCATGATTTGTTTATTTACTCTTCGAATTTAATATCAAAGTGGGCGGAAAAAGAGGAACACGAAAGGAAATTACACACTGACCCTTATCTGGACAGGAATGGAAATCCTCAGAAAGGGCACTGTTGCTTTTAAGCGACGCCGTTCTTATAAGATATAATATATTAAACTTATAAGTTCAGCTATAGATGGAGAGCTCATGTTTAACCCTACCTAATTGGATGAAGCTTGCATCCGTAACCTCGTAAATTATCAAACAAAAAAAACTTCGATATCCAGAATGATAATTACCTTCTGTATCTTGTCCTATTCTTTCCCTCATCTGCTCCTCCATGCATCGTCATTTCTTCTCTCGTCTAGCCGCTCATACGTTAATTTTTGCTTCTTCCTTCCCCTTTCTCTGTCCTTGGATGTTCCTTTAGTCGATGTTTTAAGTCGCTCCGAGGTCGACACCGTAAAATTCGAGGTTTTAGGGTGTAAAAGGGAGCAATATCCTAGGTCCTCGCAGCACGGCTAAATTTTATGGACCAGAAGGCGATGAAAACATAGCCGTTTTTCGGGTGAGGCTGGGGTGAAAATGTGTTTGAGTGTGGCAGACGGTGGGAGGAAGCGGGAGGCGGCGGGATGGGAGCCCATCACCTTCGAACTAACGTATCCTCAGGTCCTCTCACGGGCTCTCAACTCGGAGATATTTCACGATCGTTTCTCGATACCTCTCCCTCTCCTCTCCTCGCTACTCCCCATTCCCCTTCTCCGCTGCCTTACTTCAATCTCTCCTTCCTCATCCTTTTTTTTTTTAAGCTTTCCTTTCAGTCACCGAAGTATTTTTTGTACGTGATCTCTTGTTTCCCTTCGTTTTTCAACGTTCCTCTCCCCCCCCCCTTTTTTTAAAATAAAAAAGAGTAAATAATAATAAACGTTCTAAACCTACTCATCTCCTTCGCTCACGATGGGAGGAGATGCCGCGTTCTCTCACGCCTTCATTTTTTTTCCATGGGAATTTCGATCATCGGGATTCTGATATTCGACGTCTTCGCCGCTCGGAAATTCTCGTCCTTATAAGCTCTCTGCTTTTCGAGTCGATTGAAAGGGAATCGGATCTTCCTTCGTTTTTTTTTGTCGAGAGATTTTTTTGTATTTCAAGCGGAAAAAATGCTCGCATCGGATTAATGTCTCCATATCCATTTAAAAAAAAGAAATAGGGACGTTCACTTTTGCGAATTGTATTGTTACGGGAACGGAGATTTTTTTTTGAGGTTGGTACGCCGTCGGACCGGTATCGGGGAGTTTGTACGAGATACGGATGTATAAACATTTTTCAAAGGCAGGAGAGAGGTCGGCCATAAACTTAAAAAAAAGCCCACGTTAGACTTTTCCCGTGGCTATAAAACTTCGTCCATAATTTTAACGAGCTATGGTAAGTTTTTTGCAGGTGCATTAGTCGGAAAAACTTTCGTAAATAAGATGGAAAATTTATAAAACTTCGATTGGAATTTATGGAGGAATTTTTAGATTCGTTCGACATTCCAGGAAAGTTTAGTTTTTTCCCCTTAAGTTTTGTTTGAAAAATAATCGCGGTGTTCTCAGCTTCGCCAAAGTTTCGAAAACTAGATTGTTATTTTGATCATAAACGCTGCGCCAAGTCACATTATTTTTCTTAAATTCCGATGAAGCTACGAATAAATCTTTAGGTGACTAATGAGATGGTACTGTATTCCATCCATGCTGGAATTTGTCTGGCGCAAGTTTGGGTTTGTCGTTGTTGAAGCTTAAAAATTTTCTTATCATTGTTCCTCATTATTTCCATAGCAAAAATACACAGTGTAACGCATCTCATTGTGAAAACGTGATGCTCTTTAATAGTATAGCTTCTGACATTAATAATGTAGGACGTAGCATCGTAAAACAACCTTTTGTTGTGTGGGCCACTCGGGTGAATATTTAAATATGTAAAAAACCCTCCATTTCCCTTTCAAATAATTTTCAGAAACGCCCATTTTACGCCGTTCTCTGTATCTAAGTCGACCTCTTTTTCCGGTTTTTCCCCCTCGCCAATTCCTTCTCCACAACCTACGCAACCCTCGGTCTTCGTTTAATTTCTCCCTCCGTTTTTCCCGAACTCAAGTTGTCCTTAGAAATATGTGCGCCCTCTTCTCTCCTACAATTACAACTCCACGCCCCTCAAAACACTCCATACCCCATTCGAACTTCCCCGCCACGCTCATCTGCATTCCACCGCACCCGGGCGCTCCTTCTAGGCAAAAACCTCTCTCTCTCTCTCCACGCAGCCCAATACCCTTCACACTTCACCACGCCCAAATACACCCCATATACTCTTCCTCTCCTCGATCGGCCTTCTTCTTGGTTTATAAAAGCCCAACTCACGTCTCCTCTGAATTAGCATTCACAGAAAAAGGTCTCCTGTAGTAAGCGGGTGGTTTTTTTGAGGAGGAGAAGGCGGAGAGGGGAAGATTGGGCGGGCTGAACAAAAAGGGCGGGGAAGGAAAGGGGAGTGGTGGAGTGGAAAAAATGGCGCCGGTGGTGCGGGTAAATTGTAGAAAATGGGGAGAGATAGAGGCTTTTGGAGTAAAGGAGAGGAAAACGGATATAAGGTTATAAAGTAGATAAGCAGGTTACACGTGAAAGGTGAGGAATGAGTTGTTCGTAATTTCTGGAGGTTTTGTTTTAATTGGGTCAAAAAATGAATAGAGATAAGAAGAAGAATTGTTGGATGTGTTACTTTGCACCTTATTCTTTTTCGGATGGATTCCAATGAATAATTGACAAAAAATTGGGTGTAAAAAATGTCATCGGTGCGCATTTTGCTACCAATGGATATCGTTTAGTTGAACATACATATTTTTCGCTTTCCTAAATTCACAAGTTATCTTACAGCAAAAGATTTTTGTAATTAGAAACTGTGTCCAATGATTTACCATAACAGTAGAAATATGCTTGATATTTGAAAATGTTTTTAAGTCAAAACGTAAGGTAAGATGTTGTAACACCTCAAACAGGATTTATGCAAAATATAAAATTTAAGAAATATTAATTGCTGAATTGCTTAGATAATATACAATACTATAACGAAGCCGTGGTATAAAAACAGGCATACTACTTTTTAGCTTAAAATGCGTTGTCCTTGCCTGTTTTATATATTTCTCCATTTTAAAACAGAGTTTTAATCTGAAATAATAGCTCGATAGAAGTAAATTGTAAAGGAGATTCATACTAATATAGGACTGGAAAAATTAAATGAAATATATATCGTGCTGATACAGTAAACTTTCTTTGAAAACACCACGCTGTTTACACTTAATGTAAAACATATTTCCGCTGCACTCCGTAAAAATCTGTATGTATTTTGTTTAATCTGTGAATGACGTAAACTGTTTATCAAATGAAGCTTCAATTTCTTAAATATAATCGCATAAAGTGAAATATATTTCATTAGCAACGATATATCTTTTTCGATAATTCCATGCTACTCGCTTTGCGCCGGCTAATTTAACAGGCTTAAAATGCTCTTAGTCCTCCCTAATTACAAATCCACCCTGAAACCATTCATGATATATCCCTCTCAGTTAATTCCAAACATAATTAAATAGAAATATCTAGATAAGAGTCGTTTTATTTTATTTATTGCAGTAATTCGATGATACATAACGCCAAAATCAGGTCGTTTTATCGCGAGCATTAAGTACTTATAGATAGACGCATATGTGAAATTGGGATAGTTCGCGTTAATAATTGCTAGTTTTTTCTCTTTTCCTTGGCCAAAAAATATTTATCCGTTCCGATGCCGCGCTAATATTAAGTCGGGCCGGTGAAAAGTGGAAGGCAAGCGAGATACGCGAGACACATGGGGCATACGACTATATATGGCAAAACAAAAAGGAAATTTGTCGAGAGATACCGAAAGATTGTGCGAGCGCGTGTTTGTCGGAGACGCGGTTAAATAAAATTGAGGGAAACGGAGGTTTAAAAAAATATGGTTATAGATGATATGACAGAGGAGAAATAGGAGATTGAGAAGATTGGAGTCGAGGCATTTAAGGAAAGGATTGAGGACGAAAAGAAAGAATAGGAATAGAAGAATACCGGATAAAAACGGAGCGAATGAGTCACAGCGTGAGCGGAGTGTAGACCGAATCGGGGTAAGTATACCGAAAAGGGGGGAAATGACTCAGGGCGAAAAAGAAATATAAAGAGATAAAGATAAAAAAACACGAGAGTTTAAATGCGCAGAGAGGAAAGAGAACGCGTTTTGGGATAGAGAAGATATTAGCGCAGCGATTGCGGAAGAGAGAGAGATTGATTTCGTAGAACACGCTTACTTATTTATTTTTTTTTAAGGTTACGTAGTTGTGATGTAGAACAAGGGAAGTGATAGAAAAAGACGAGAGAGAGAGAGAGAACGAAGAGGTGGAATAAGGGAGAGAGAGAGAGAGGAAAAGGTGAAAGATTATTGTGAGGTAGATACGAGGCAGTGAGGTGGTAGGATATTGCTCTGCAGAGAGAGAGAGAGAGAGAGAGGAAAGCGGGTGAGTTGGACCGAGCATTTGATGAAAGCCTTAAAGGGTGAATTTGGGGGAAGGGGGAGTGGGGAGGGAAAGGGGGAGGGGAAAAAGGATAGGGTGGGATTCTGCGGTGCGGTGTTTCGGCAGTGGCTGGGCAATTTTGAGAAGAGTGAGTCAGAGGCTGAGGCGCATGCTCTGCAAAAAAATAAAACCTCCCCACTCTCTCTCCCTCTTTCCCTCCTCCTGCTAGGAATTCTCCTTTCTGATTTCTCTCCTTCATCGCCCGGAGGGAAGGGGCGGAGGAAAAGGGTTTTTTTGAAGAAGGGGGTGCTGAGGTTTTTCTTTTTGCTCCTCTCTCCTCTTCTGAACGTCGTCGATTCGTTTTTTTTTTGCGCGGGAAGAGTGCTGGGAGGAATATGGAAGGTTTCTGGGAGGTGCGCGAGACAGTCTGAACTCATTCGGAAGAGGCAGAAAAAAAAACGAAGGGGAGCGTATATATTTTTAAATTTATATATTTATATGCATTCGGACGGGAAAAATATTAAATTGGATTGGAGCCAATGATCGCGAAGTGATTGAGGAAGTGGAGTGGCGCGCCGGTGTGGGTGAGAAAGAGGGAGGGAGAGAGAGAGAGTGAGAGGCGAGGCGAAATGGATCGAGAAAGCGAAGTTGTAGGGGGTAGGGGGAGATAGGGTGGCGGAGGAGGGGAATTGCAAGGAGGAAGGCATAGGGCGACGATATGAATGATTAGGATATCTCGTGCGCGTTTTAAATTCACGGTGAAGAATTTAATTTTTGAGATAAGTATCTAAACGGCATGACGGAGAGAGGAGGGGGAGAACGCGATTGTGCAGATAGTGGCCTTAGGGGATTTTTTTATCCAGGGAGTGTGGAAAACAAGTTTTGTATGGCAGCTAACGCTACGATTTTTGGTCGAACGTGATGACAGTTTTTACCGCTGGGTTTGGAAACGTGTCAAAAGAATAGCGACTAAATTTTTGTTCAATTAATCGGCGCTCTCCAGTATTTCAATGAATGCATAAGTAACAGCGCGATATAATGAAGTAACAAAGAGCTAAAATTTTATTTGTGTTTTTATATTTTGATCGAAAGTGTCTACCTGAAAGTTAACCAGTCATGAAAAAACAATTGTAAAATACCTGTAAAGAGTGTTGGTGTAGGACAGAAACAATGTATTTCCTTGTAGTTTGAATTTTTAATTTAATATTGTTATCTGTTATCAAAACGTGCATTTTATGTTTATTTTATATCATATCTAGGAATATATGACAAGAGGAAAGTGTGAAAGATTTCTCTCTGCTATAAAAATAAAAAAAAGAATAATACTCGCCGCTAATGAACGTCCTATTCTTACGAAATAAATCTTGGCGAACGTTAAATGGTTAAATTATTCCTACCATTGTGCTCTCGTTCCTTAAGAAAGGATTTTACTTCTTAAAAGTCGCCATTAAGCGTCCAATTATAGATAACTACTTTCTCGAACCCTATTCTAAGTGAGCTCATTAGGAAATCTTATTGGCGTTAGGGCGTTAGGAATTTAAATGGATGGCTTCCCTTCCACACACACAAAAAATAGGCATCTGTTCCCCTCCTCCAAGTCCTTTCGGCCCTTCCCCCTCCCCCCACCAGTTAATTTCTCCCATCCCACCGACGGCCATCTTTTCGCCCGGTTCCCGTTCCCTTATGGCATCTCTCCAGCACTCCTTCTTACTCCTCTGTCTCCCTCACTCCACCCCCACCTTGTCTCTCACCTCCATCGCACCTCGACTTAAAAAATTCTCCCTCCTTTCCTTTCTCTCTCTCTCTCACCTTTTTCTCCTTGCCTCATCTCTCCTCCTCTCTTCCCTACCAAAAACTCCGCTTCCAACTCCCACGCGGGGTTACACGAACACTGAAACACGGGAACACATCCTTCGCTTTCTGTTATCGCACCGGATGGCTTCCGCTAACTCACGTCTCCGTCGCCATTAATTTTGCCTGGGAGCTCCATTTTTACCTCTCCCTCCATTTTCTCTATATATCCGCCATTCCGTCGTACCCTCTCTCTTCTGAAAACCGTCTCCTTCCTCACGCTCTCTTTTTTTGTCAGGGAGAAGTTTCGCTTAGTCTATGCATTATTTATATGTGTATTTTTCTTCATAATTTTCGTTTCGATCGCGCCTTTATTCCACATCCCCGTCCTTTAGCTTTTTTTTCCTCTCTCTTCTCGAGGAATTTAACTTGTAAAGCATTGCTCGAAACGTTTCGTCCTTCCTTTATTTTGTTTGCTCATAGTGTCCAAGCGGTGGATATTTTTAAATCGATCGGATAGATTTCATTTTTAAATGAGCCTTTTTTCCTTGGTAGATGGATTCACCGTGTGTACGGATTAGTTCGATACATTTTTTCAGGCTTTTCTTTCGATCTTTACCTCTCTTGTCCTTTTATGGCATTTATATTTCTGGACTGGTTTTTAAAATTCTAATTGAGGACGAGGCTACATGTACTTTTCATTTTGTCGTTTTAACGCCGCACGCACGGATCTTTTTTTTTTGTGGATACACGTAATATTTTATTCCTCTGTTAATATTGAAATATGCTTGCAATTTCTCCTCATTCTCGGGTTCCGCGAGCGGAGAATCTTTGTTGCAGTTTATCATAAATATCTTTCGCCCATTTTCAACGTTTTGCTTTTCTTTAGCTTAAATGGGAAATATCAATATTTCTCTCTTTTCACTTCGTTCTAATTTAAGATTTTCATTTCGGTAGAAAAGGCGGAGTGAATTGAGTTTTGTAATTCTCCGATCCTCTTTCGTTGCACTTTCCGCATTGTATTAACACGATATTCGGAAGATTAGTAGGAAAACAAAAGAAAGAATAGATTAAGAGGAAAAGATAAACTTTTCTAATTTTATCTCGCCAAAATGGTGGCTTCTTTCCTAATTTTTTTAGCATACAGACGAGATAAACATTGTTTTACCTTGTTGTTTTTCTGAAGAAATCTCGGGCACTCGCTTAATAAAATTCTTCAAATAAAATTTGGAATAGCAGCGTTTAATCTATACCGCGTTCATATATTTATATATGTATTTTCTGAGTGCATATGTCACAATTTATTTATTCAAGAAGACAAAAACATTTCATCCATTGTCAATGTCACTTAAATGGAATGTTTCGATTTGAATACTTGAAAAATTACATTTCAAGTGCCTGCAGAAATATTGTAGGTGCTTTCAGTAATTAAGGTAGAATTGTTTCAGAACTTAGCGAGTATACTTCTACTATGGATTGCCAAATGAATTCCATATACTCACGCTTGGAAATTGAGTTTGCGATTAAAACGTTGTATGTAATGGGGCGCCGTCTAAGAAAATGCATGTGGAAAATCGTAGCCAGGGTGTCTAATGCCCGGGGCAAGACCGAAAATCACTGCCTCGTAATTTTATAAATAATGATCAGAATTTTGCTAAATAATTGTGTTTATTGTCACACATTACATCCAACGCCAATTATTTTGAAAATATATAACAAAATATGTATGACTTGCCTGTTGCCGCCCCTTTGCTTCGGCGCCCGGGTGGATCGCCCCTCTCGCCACCTTCCTTGCTACGGTACTGAAAAAATTGTTGATCTAGAGAAGTAATTTCCCAAGATGCGCATTTATCCGTAGCTGAATTTAGTTCCTCTACATTAGATCGTTCAATCCTACGGAAACGTTCAAATTTTTTTGTTTGGACTTGTCCACGATTGTATAAATTTTAATTATAAGATTAATTTTAGAAAATACAAATCAAAGAACTTATTGTTAATAAACATTCATTATCATATCTTATAATCAGTTCTTAATTCTATTCAAATGAAAAATCAATTTAGTGTAATAAAATTATAATAAACCATTATTGAAAGTAAATTTAAAAAATTATTTTCTACGGTGAACCTAGAAGGTTTCAGCTAGGAAATGAGGGAAACTCTAGATTCATACCACATCCCCTCTTTTTACATATTTTTTGAGCTTATTCTATTAAATATCATGAGGCCATAAGATATTCAAAATATATGCCTGGCATAATTATCGTAGCTTGACGGAAAGGTGAGGATGAAATGTTATGTCTCATTTAATGTGCTAGCTACTGTTTCTCCTCAGTTGCATTTCAGAGCTTTTCTTTGTAAATGTCTTTTTCCTTGGTACATTTAAAGTCTGTCAGACTCTGAAGCGTAAAAAATCCGTTGAAGTAACTGTTAGATAGCTTTCAAGAGGGATTTTTTTTAACAAACTAAGATAATAAACTGATAAAGAGAGCAAAAAAAACTTTGGACTCATTTGGCATCTAAAATTTATTATATAACGCCCAACTTATAAAAATTTAGTGTCCGATGCTAATACTTCCATTCCATTCCATTTTCTTCCGCAGCAGTCCATAAAAAGGATACATATATAAAAAAAGAGGAGAAAGGGTCGCCCGCTTGAGGTCGGCCCGTTGACAGCGCGCGCACTCTGACATGCCAAGGGCGGTGGCGACGCCGGCGGTGGCACGAGGAATCACTGACTCCCCCGTGACGTGGTCGTGGGTCATCCGCGCTGGAGGCGAACCTTGAGGCGTGCCGCGGTGGGCGGGGGGAGTCTTCGGAGGAGGGGCCGGTTGTGACAACAACGGTGCGGCAGCAGCAGCGTAGGGGGGGCGTAGGAGGGGGCGGCGGTGGAGGAAGGAGTGTCGGCAGAAGTGTTGTACGGGACGGGGGAGGCAGCGCCATCCTCGGCCCCCCATCGTGCTGCGAGGATCATGCGTGCGGCGACGGAGGCAGTGAGGCGGAGCGTACCTGCGTGACGTCACTCTGACGTGCGGTGACGCCATCGGAGGGAGCAGGGGGGGGCTGGATCCGAGGTGGGGGCGGCGGCGGTGGCGGCGGCGGAGATCTACTCCTCGCGCGCTGCCCGCCTCCGGTCACCGCCCCCGGGCACTCCCCCCTGGCGGCGCCCAGCGTCGCCCCCGACACCAACACGGCGGCAGCACACCACCCCAAGACCCGTTACAGGTTGGTGTCTTACCATGGCGCTTGGCGCACCATTTCTCCCCCCCCGCCCCCCCTCCCTGCCCCGAATTGAAATAACCATACTGGTTTTAGTTTTGTATTTCTGGCAAATATCATTGCGATATCATCTCAGCGATTTTATTCAAATTGGGCTGTCTTTAAAAAATTACCTCTATTGCATTCATATGCCCATTAAAAATTCATTTTGGTTAACTTTTAGTATTTGTAAAATACTCGGAAGCTATCACACTTTATCGCGGAACTGATTAAGATTTATAAATAAATTATTTTCATTTACGTATTTCTGTAGATGAAAAAAGTAAAAATTTCCCATAAGTTAAGTGATATTACATTTACGTTCATATTCAGGCGTACGCAGTAATTTTTATGTCTCTCCTTGATTTTTTCAAAAAGGAAATATTACGTAGTATATGGCTGTGTGATTCTAATTTCAATGTTTATTGAGACAGTTGAAACATTATCAACTGAAGCTACTGTAAGCCATTCGTAAAACATTTTTCAGCATAACCTAGGGAACCCACTGGGATTCAATATTTCACAGACAACAAGGCTTTAACCGCAGCCGTGATTATTTTACTTCCCTTTATTGCTGTTTTTGCCGCCTTAATGCCGTAGTCGAAGGGAACCAGAAGAGGAAGGAAAAAAGCTGGAAGGGAAAGTAGAGGTTGTACAGAGTTGGTTTTATGAGAGTGTAATCCCTTTGTATAATGTGGAAACCACGTACTATTCTGGAACGCAATTTCGGTCGCACGAAAAGTCTTCCTCATCCTAACCCCCTCCCTCCCTCTGTTTCTTTTCCTTCTCCAATTCTGCGCATTCCCTTTCCCCGTCATTACCGCCCGCTCTTTCACTTTATATATCCAACCCGTGCTATATATCCTTTGTCTTTTGGCCCTCTCATCGCGCGTTTGCGTTACGTTTCATGATATACAACTTCAAATTCCAATTTACAGCACACTCATTTTGCTCGTCTCTCTTAAGCTTTCTCCGCTCGTGTTAAATTCAACTCCCACTGGGAAGGATTGCATCGGACCCTTTCATTTTTATTAGGCGAATTTAATGCATAGTAGGTACAGGCGAATTAAACCCGTGGTACTGAAAGCGAGGTGCGGTTGCAATTTCTCGCATTTTGATTTACGCGTGAAGTAAAATCTTTTAAATATAATACTTATTTCATCGCATTTTTTGTATATAACTTTTGGCTTATTTTAAATGAATAGTAATGATAATAATCAAAATCTGGAGATCCATGACATTAACAACAAAATGAAAATCAACATTTCTGTCAAAGCTTTTACTGGTGAAGTATAAACCAAAAATATCTTTATGAATTTAAATTCGTGTCCAAATAAAAGTCTTGAAATTTTAGTCGCCTAAGTTGTTCCATAAAACGCAATATTCGTTATGTATTTGAAACTAGTAAAAGTTATAATGTCGTAGAAGGTTTAAACATAGGGTTGATTTTAGCGCAGACTGGAAATTGCAGTACCATACCAACTCAACCTTATAGTAAAAGATATTTTTAACGCGCTTGTTAATTAGATTTTATTTGACGCTATATGTAAAAAGAAAAAATCAAAAAATAATCAGAAAACAAGCCATAAAACGATGCATGGTACTTATGCAAATATTAACACAGTTTATCAGCCGTGAAAAAGAAAACCTCTCTCTCTCTCTGAGATTTCACTGACGCTTTGTGTTCCCATTTTAAAGCACTGAAGCGGCCATTACGCGAGCGGAGCAGGCATTCTCATTCCCGTTTCTATCGTTCCTGCTCCCTGGCATACATGCGTAATGATCCTTCAGGACCACTCCTGTCTTATCTCTCCCATCCACCTAACGAGCCATCATTCCTTCCAACTTTACCTCCCCCTTACCACAACGAAGAATATCCCTCTTGACCTTACATCATCCCGACGCTTTTGACCGTTTGTCTGCCAGTGACCTCTAATGAGCGAGTGTGTGTGTGTGTGGATGGGTTTGAGTAGAGAGAGGTATGCGTGTGTCAGATCTCTCTTGGGTGCTCAGGAGTCAAAGGAATGAACGGAATAGCTTACTCTCTCACTCTTACTCTTATAAGTATGTGCTGCGAGGCGGGCGTCTCTCTCTCTCTCTGTACCTTTCTCATCACTCCCTTGCTGCGAGTAAGAGGTAGAGAGAGAGAGAGAGAGGGTCTTTTCGTAACGAATAGGCGACCGTCCGTCTGGACCTCCTTACAACCCCTCCAAATCCCTTTTAGGTTTCCCTTTTCTCTTTCTCCCTTCGCCTGCCCTTTTTTGTGTCCGTTTTCCTGGACCCGTGAACAAGAGGCGCGCCGAGGGTAAAACTTGGCCTTTCGTGTACGTGACCCGAATTATTATCCTTCCTTTTCATCGCGCGAAATAATACCACGGATTTTTCGAGTCCGGGTGATTTCTTTTTTCTCTCTTATGAGAATCGAAACAATGGGTCGAAAAATGGGATCGGGAGACGTTCGATGAGACGGCGAAAGTTATGTCGCCAATCTCTCTGTCTCTCTCTAAACGACTCGGCAGGATTTTTTGTAGGGATTTCGTGCGCGTGGGTGTGCGTGCGTGTACGTCGAGTTGAAGTCGGACGACCATGTTTGCTCGGTTATAAATTTTGAACAAATGTAATGAATTTACGAAGGGCTGTGGAAGGAGTAAACCGAGTTCGACGCGATAGAAAAGGAATGTTGCGTGTTTGTACGCCGGTAATTTATTTAGCTTTCTAAAAATAGTGGTTCTACTTCTTCTTATTGAATGTTGACTCAGTGAGTTATTCCAAGAAAAATAGGCATTGGAGAATTATTTCATTAAAAGTGTCAAAGGAAGTGAACATTGTAAAATCATAGATATTTGATTGAGGTGAGGGTGGAGAATATCAAGAAGAAGGAATAAGCGATCGTGCCAGTTTTTTTTTGTAAATAAGATGAATAAATAGATGTAGTGATTGAAGGAGAGGTGAGTGAATGAAATATAACTCGGAATTGGACACGGAAGGAAATGAGGAGTTACATGTTAGAGTCTGGTACGGTTTGACTCAAGGTTTCCAAACTCTCGGAGGGAGATAAATTATGAAAATAGGCAAACGATAAATATCTGGTATTGATTTCGATTTCGAAAGGCACTGAAGCCATAATAAACGCACGAATATGTCCCCATAAATTTTGATTAGCATCAGGCTAAAACGTTTTTAATGGTGGCGAAGTCATGAGTTTTCGATATAATTAAATTTAGTTATACTTACTTCAGAACACTTTTGAAGAGTGAAAAAATTGCACGTCTAACATTAGTAAACTTTACCACATGGGTTAACGTTTAAGATACTGGATCTCTGAATCAGTTATAGGAACTTTTGAAAATGTTCTTGAAGCTAATCGCATGAATGCTTAAAAATATGGAATTGTACAGCAGATGCCGTCAAATTTTGTCGTTTAAATATAATTTATTAATTATATCCTAATGTCTTTATTGTTTATCTAAAGATTCGAAACGTATTTTGTGCAGAATGTGGTATCGGCAAATTTCGTATGCCTAAAGGTACAAATACACTATGCGAACGAAGGCGAACGAACGACAGCGAACGAATGTTCAGCTGTTTTTTGTCATTCGGACCGTGCATTTGATCAGTAGTCTACACTAAAGCGGATATTTGCGTTTGTTGATGTTCGACGCTTTGAACAGCTTCTTGCCGAAGTTGCTGAGTTGTTTACTTAACCGTCGACACTGCGCACTAACTTCCTTTGTTGTACCGCCCTGCCAGCGAACCGCGTCGAATGCATTCGTTCGCATTCGTTCGCCTTCGTTCGCCTTCGTTCGCCTTCGTTCGCCTTCGTTCAACCCTGCACGCTACATGACTTAATTCGTTCGCTGTCGTTCGTTCGCCTTCGTTTGCATAGTGTATTTGTACCTTTAGACAAGGGAAAGAGAGAGAAACGAAACTCGGGTGCAGTAGAAAGATTACCGAGTTCGGATGCTACCAATATTTCATACGAAGAGGCGTTATTCAATAAACGCTTTCTTATTTTTCGCACTATGTGACATTATATTCCTCTGTTTTTCCTATCCCATGAGAAATTTATCGTCAATACATGGACAAAGATATTTGGCGCTCTATTTTCTTTGCATTTTAATAGTAAAGCGACCAAATCTGTTAAATCACAATGTCAGCGCATGAGAAGCCATTATGTTTTTCTCCTTTCTTTAGCAGCTCGCATTTGGATTCGCAGGCGCAGAGCGTCAGAACGAGGTCTAGAGAAAGGGAAAAATAAAATTGGATCGAGGAAAAATCCAGCATTAAAATAATAATAGATGAAACCGCTCGTCAAATACTGGGAGAGGGTTGTGGTTAGGGGAAGAGGAGGAGAGGAGAATAGGAGGAAAAGGAGACCTTGTAAACATAATAAATAAAGACTGCAGATGGGACCCAAAACGGACGAGTTTTTTTTATTGAAGACTGGCGGTTCCCTCCCCTCCTCACTTCTCTCTTTCTCTCTTTCCACTCTAAAAATTTCAGTCGATCAATCTTTTCTCTTCATTCTTTCGGTCCGACGGAGACCCTCCTCTTTCTCCCTGTCCCCCTCCCTGCCTCTCCCCCCCAGGCGTCCTTTTCCTTTCCTTCTCTCCACCACGTTCTTTCCATCCGCTGCGACCCCTCTTCTGTCGCTTTAGTCTCTCTAAGTTCCCTCCTCTCTATATGCATTTATGTATCTCCTTCCTTTTTCCCTCCCTCGCTTTCACCCTCTTTCTCACTCTCACTCCACATCTCCCGTGACCTCTCCCTTTCTTTGACCTCTTCTTCCTCCTCTCCTCTCTCTCCTTCTCTCTTTCGCTCCTCTCCCTACTTTCATTCCTTTCATCTCCCTACTCTCTCTCTCCCTACTCTCTCTCTCTCCCTACTCTCTCCCTCTCCCTACTCTCTCCCCACTCTCTCTCTCTCCCTACTCTCTCTCCCTCCCTACTCTCCCTCTCCGTACTCTCTCTCCATACTCTCTCCGTACTCTCTCTCCATACTCTCTCTCTACTCTCTCTCTCCCTACTCTCTCCTTCCCTACTCTCTCCCTACTCTCTCTCTCCCTACTCTCTCTCTCCCTACTCCCTCTCTCCCTACTCTCTCTCTCTCCCTACTCTCTCTCTCCCCCTACTCTCTCTCTCCCCCTACTCTCTCTCTCTCCCTACTCTCTCTCTCCCCCTACTCTCCCTCCTCCCACTCACCCTCCTCTCACGTTTCCACCACTCTCTCCCTCCTCCCATTCTTCCTCTCCCTCTTTATCTCCTTCTCTCTCTCCCTCATCTCTCTCTGTCCCCCTTCTCTCCCTCCTATCTCTCTCCCTCATCCCTCTCTATCTTCTCTATCTCTCCCTCCTTACTTTCTCTCTCTCCTCCCCGTTCCCTTTTCTCATCGAACTCTGCTCCCTTCATCCATCGCCTGCCCTCATCCCTCTAAATTTCCCTTTTCTCTCTCTCTCTCTCGCTTATTCCTTCTCCCACTTTTCGCGTCCGTTCTCCCTCTTGACCGTCTACGATTCTTGTTCCTCCCACCTCCATCAAACTCCCTCTCAGATTCTCTTTTCCCCTTAGGCTCTACCTACCCAGCGGTATAGCGCCTCTCTTCCCCTCCTCTCCTTCCACCTTCCCCAAGGTCATCTCCCAGTACCGCGCACCATTCTCCATATTTCATGACCGGCCTTTGTGACCCCTTGCGGTCCTGCGTGAGCGATTATTGCGGCCAAAAGGGACTTGCTTGCCTGGGCGAGGTCGGACGTCTGGGGCGGCGCGGCGATGCTCGAGGACGTCGGGGCGCGGGAATGGGATGGGGATCCAAATGAAGTGGTGGAAGGGGTTAGGTGAGCTGTTTCGGTTGACGATGTTGGGGGAGAGTCGGAGGTCTGGATTATCATACAGAATGCTAAGCTGGAATGGGAAAAATCAGGAGGGCGGTTGAAGGGGTATATGGCGATGGAATGGGAGAAGGGGTTAAAAAGAGGCGGAGTTTGCAAAAAAAGAGGATAAATGGCGTAAAAAGAGTCTGGATTTCTATAAAAAATATAAAAAGTGAGTCTGCGTGATGTTTTGGAGATGGCGCTTGAGATGAAATCCGAATAATGATTGGTGGCCGAGGTTTTTCTAACTTTTCTTCTTCTTTTTTGAACGTCATTTTCTCTCTTAAACGTGTGTGAGACCGGAGGGGAGCATTCTATCATACAATCTCCACGTTTGTTTTGTAAATTGGTCTGTGGTTAAATCACGCGACTATTACCCCGCATCTGCCATTACCGATAGAAAGTTTGTAAAATTGCTCTCGTTAAAAAAAACTTAACACTTGGAATGGTAGTTTTCGGGGTACTTCGGAATCCTTTCTCTAAAGTCATGCTGGTATGCGATGACTTTTTTCAATCAACTATTCAGCTATTCCATTCTGATAATCCGTAAACTTTCAAGTTTTGTCAGAAGAAATTATATTTTGTTTTCGAACAACGCATGAGGCAAAGAAATACCCCTTATCCCCTTATTTGACATAATGAATGAGTGAAAACTTTTTCAGCGAGTTAGCAACCTTTCGTGTTCCAAAGTTTTCTGGCGCACTTAAGCCATTCTGTTGTGGCATTTCAAAAGCAAACTAATTAGTCTCTCAAAAAAAAATCAAACGCCACGCAAAATCATAATAACAATGTTTTTTTATTTCGATTTTTTAAACTAGGAACTCTCGGGGATTCATCTACATAATACTCTACAAACCACCATATTGGTGGGTGACATGGGGGGATTAAATTTTGTGATAAGCAGGAACCCAAGATAACGATTATTTCCAATTAATTACCATCATAGACATGGGTGTCCAGATATAGAAGCTCATATAGCCTTATAATGGCCATAAAAAGTCTTGAGTGGCCGCACTAGAAGGGGAGGGGGGGTCTGTAGGATTTGTTTGCTAAAACAATTGTTTGTTTTTCTGTTATTTTTTTATATTGCATATTTCTTTAAACGTTTTTTCAAAGTATTTTTAATTCATTTAATTCAAATTACAAATTTTTATTTTCTTTTTTATAATACATATTTCTTTAATGAAGTTTAATTTTTTAAAAATTATTTTAAATTTATTTAATTCAAAAGATCATCAATTTATAAATCCTTTAATTTTGTGGATGATAATTTGAGCTGATGGGTCAGATTTTCAACGGTAAAATTATACCGGTATTAAGAAACTTTAATTGGCCATATCGCTAAAACAATATGAATATATTTAAACAGCAAATAAAATTACGACAATTGAAAATATTTTGGATTTTCTTCTCTCGAAAATGGCAGCAATTACATTAAAAATTAAAATCATTCAGCGGGCTGCAGGAAATAGTGAAAGTGGCCGCATGAGGCCCGGTGAGCGCAGTTTGGACACCTATGCTCATAGAACACCAGCCATCTTATAAACCTTCAAAGTCTAACTTCCTCATCAGATCTTGGATAGTAGGATTTTGCAACAGACAGCGTTAAGATGTGATGTTTTTGAGAGTGGCTATGTAGTGTGCATTGTGATCTGACGTTTCGCTCCTTTTGCAGGGAGCTATTTCATACTCTGCGTATTCATACACTCCTTATAAAATTAGGGAAGGGATTCGGCCTTTGGCTGGTGGTCAGGGGCGGATTGGGAGCAAAAATCTGCCCGGGCAAATACTCGGATATCGGCCCACCTAACAACTAAAATAATGTTGCGGCCCCCCTAGGAGGCCACGGCCCATTGTTTGAGAAACACTACTTTAGAATGCGGAAAAGCAACCGCTCCTGGCCAAGGCATCAACCACTTAAACAGCCCCGGCCCAGGAGCAGCATCGGCCAACCGGGATTTTGTCCGGTGTCCCGGCGGCCCAATCCGCCCCTGCTGGTGGTAACGCCTATTTGTTCTTGGTAATCATGCCGAAGCAAGCAACTATATTCGCTTTACCTAGCATCATGGCAATGCGCTCCGTTGTCCTGGAGACGTACGGCAACCTGCTTGCTTTTATATTCAGCTGGTATTTATTTCCCGTTTAACGAAGGAATGGCTATGTCATTTGCGTCTCAGGGCCTTTAAAAGGTCTTTTTGTTCGGTGGATGAGCCTCTTAATCAGTGAAGTCTTCAGCTGAGAGTGGTGATGTGATTATGCATTCTGGTATAGATAAAAACCGCCATAGCATCGGCAAACAGGGTTCAAGGGTTTTCCTCTCGAGTCCTGCGGGGATTCCCCTCGAATGTGAAGGAAATCGCATACTTTTCTCTAATCCGACCCGTAGTGGAATACTGTTGCGCCGTCTGGGACCCTTTCGAGGAAGGCCTAACTAGGGAGCTCGAAATGGTTCAGCGTAGAGCGACTAGATTTGTAAAGGGAGAATATCGCCATGATGAGAGTGTATCAGAGATCTTGAGGGACCTGAAATGGCAGACGTTGAAGAGTAGAAGAATTGAGTACAAAAGGAAACTATTTGAAAAGATTAAAAGCTCCGAATTCGTTGAAGACGTACGCGGCATAGTTGTACATATCGGTGTTAGCGAACGTAATGTTAGATCAGAGTGTACGGGAAAATATGTCGAAACAATCGCTAGAACCGAGAAATACTACAGATCTTTTTTCCCAGACGCGATAAGACAGTCCAACAGAGGAATTAGTTAAGAGTTCATTGGTGTTGTGACACCCCCTGCCAAACGCTTCTGGTGGCTCGCAGGGTATTAATTTAAATGTAAAGATCTTTACGAATCTTGCGATACGCAGAGTGCCATCATGCATCCTCTTTACAAAAGCATCGAGGAAGGGGAGGAAGCCCTCTTTTTCGTTTTATATAGTGAACTGAACGACAGGATGCACTTTATTCAGTTCTCGGTGAAACTCCTCCTGTTTCATCATACCGTTTGACCGACTGGCGGTGATATCATCCGTAGCTAGCAGTATGGTCGTAGGCTACAGGAGGATGGGGTAAGGAGAATCGTCGCTTACATCACTCCTCAAGCAGCTTACCGCAATGTGTAACCACTTCGGAAAATACCATCTGTCTCCTCACCAGAAGACCTGCAGTGCCGTGGCATAAGGTTCCTGTTAAGACACCTCTTGACACTACACTATAGATAACTTGAGACACGCGTATGTAATATTAAGTCATTGTTATTGCTTTGGACATTTCTGATATATTTTTAGAATTTATGTTTAACTATTCCATCAAAAATGACAGAAAATTACGGCTCTTATACCTTAGGTAACACTAAAGCTACGAACATTTAGGTTGTGTGTCGCATCATAGGAATGGTGCTTATCTAATCCAAAAATATGTATTCCAGTATGAGACATTTATTTATATTTAGATTTCGTAATTTTCAATTAAGCAAGTGATTCCATTATGATACGACGTGTTACACCACCGTCTTAACTTTCCAGTTTAGGATGAAAGTTTTCAGTATACAATCTCATGTTTAACTTTATTCCGGAAAATCGATCAAATTCAAAAGAAATCCGACGCTGACTTGTGCCTGGTCATCTTAAACACATTTCTTAACAATTTTGGATTTGTTCGCGGAAGACAAACGGGAAAAAGATTTGAAGGCGGTAAAATTGACGAGACTCTTTTGTATGAAAGCTAAAGAGGAAGTGAATTTAACATTTTCTTTGGAGCTCGACTTAAGTAAACACACTATAAAAATTTCGCAATTAGCGACCTCCTCCATCCTTCATCACCCCAACTCCCGTCATGCCTAAAGGAGAGAGGCAGATATCAATATAAATGCAAATTAAATACGCGGAAAAACACAAAAGGGAAGAAGACTCCAGAGGACAATTTCGTTTCGTACCCGGATATATATTAAATCAGCAACAGTCCCCGAAATGAGGGACACTGCGAATTTAAATGGGAGCAAATGGGAATAAGCAAAAGAAAGAGAGGAAGGGGAACATTTTTCTCGGAGGATAAGAGAAAGAGAGAAAGGAAAAAAGAACGCAAAGTCAGGGGAGGGGGAGAGAGAGAGAGAGGAAGAGATAAGTATGCGGCAATATTGCAAGCGGATGAGATCAAAGGGATATGGCCGTCTTCGTCAAAGAGCGACCGTGGAAGTGATGGGAGAGGGAAGAGGAGGGGGGGGGGGCGAAAGAGTAGCAGATTGGAAGAGATTGGAGGAATGGAACAGGACAGATTACTTACACTACTATACTTGAGAAAGGGATGGCCTTGAGAGGGAATGAAAACTTTTTCGGCGACGAGGGAGAGATTTTTCGTGGAAAAATATGAAAAGGGAAGAGAGAAGAGGGCCATGGGAAAGAGGAAGAGGAGAGGGGTGAAGACGGAGGGAAAAAAGGGATAAAATGCAAGAAACGTGGAAGGGGTTATTGGTCGCCGCTCGTGAAATAAGAAGCGAAGAGCAAAGAGATAGAAGGGTTTTGGGGGAACGAGAGATCGGGAAAGGAAATGAGTTTGAGAGATGAAAGAGAAAAAGCCGAAGAAGGGAGGGAGAGAGGCAGGGAGGTAGAGAGAAAGAGAGATTTGAAGGTAAGAGGGAATTGAGATCGGACCGAGGGAAGGAGGAAATGTGGATATTGGTTATGGGAATTAGGTGATAGGGGGTAAAAGAGAGGAAAAAGGAGAGGTCGCGAGAGAGCTTTAAGGGTTTTTTTTTGTGCGTGTCCGTAAGGCTATTGGAATAGGGAGTGTAAGGGGAGGCACAGAAGGAAAGGAAAAGACAAGAGGAAGAGTCGAAAAAAGAACGACGATGATGAATGTTGAAGGGGAAGATTAGTCAACGATTGAGGATTGAGGACAAGGGTTTTTTTCCAAAAAAATAATTACTCGGAAATGAAAAAAAAGCGAAAAATAATCAGTTTATCTTTAAATCTCCTTTTTTTAAGAGAGACCGAGGAATGTAATAAAGCTCAGATTTCGTATCGCCGTAATGAATTTTTGGAGGGCCACTGTTGTTTCAAATTTCTATTACGGGTATGGTTTTTTCGTGAAATTGAACGGTTAATTAGTTGATGTAAAAAATGAAGTACCTAAGCATCTATGTATGCAAGAAAATGGTATAGCTAATTTTCGTACGCTTTGCTAGACATTTTCTGGTTTTCATTAAGTATCGAACATTTTATCGACAAAAAACTGCGATGTTTTAATCTATAAAATGAGCAGAATATCAAAGAAGGGTATTTTAATATTCTGAGTAGACCAAGAGAGTACCGATAAATAATCAGAACCTAGGAAAAGTTTACATATTTTAATTTATTTACATTCCGTTTTCGCCTATATTTGCAATCTCTACCGCTAATTTACAGTGAATTACATCGAATTTATATTCGGAGTAATTTATTTTTTCATCAAAATTGCCTGTTAAAGGTGGAAGAGAATTATTAATTTCTCGCATTAAATAAATTAGATTTGAAATTTAATAATAACTTTAAATTACAGTACTACAACTCGTTTTATTACTTTCCTATTAATGTAGACTCCGAATTTACTCCCGTCTCAAAGAGAAAATTTCCTTTTATAACGCCTAATTTTGCATTTTAATAAAAATAAAAATTCTTCAAGAATTCTTGACCGTATTTGTATAAAGTTGAACGTTATACAGATAATATGCGAAGTAAGTTTGAAACGTCGACAAAAAATGAAGATGAGTACTTATACAGTTACATTAGAAAAAATACCCGTTGGAAATATTAGCGGCTGCGAAGGCTATTTATGACGTGGGATCGCTGAAGTAAGAACAATGTTTAGGTATCCTCGAGGAAATAAAAAAATCCTTACGGCACCCTCGCCACAGATAAAAGACGAATAAATTGTCAAACGTAAGGAAGGGAGGCCATATAAAGGGTACAAGGAGTTTCGAGAGCTACGCTTTCCTCGGAACGGAATCACGGTCTCTTCTGCAAGGAAATATCGAGAGAGGCGAAGACGGAAACAGAAGAGGATAGGAAAAATTATAGAGAAAAGACAAGAAAAGAGCGGCAGAAAAAGGAAGAGTAGCGAGAAAAAGGAAGGAAAATTGTTCGAACAGGGATATTTTCCTTTCTCTTCTGTAAAGCATCGAGAAAATATGAATGGAGAAAGAGAATGTGTCCAACGTGGGGAGAGAAGAATTTTTTTAAAGGAGCAGCAAGAAAAAGAGTAAAAAGAGAGGAGACAGAGAGAGAGAGAGAGAGGAAGCCATCTTCTCAGGGAGGGAGAGAGATGCTCCGATGGTGGAAGGCGGCCAGGACCCATAAGACTCCTCAGGAATCCTCAGACTGTGGATGAAGAATTGAAGTCAGCCGAGTTTGAGCAGACTATGACCCGTAAATTTTCTCCCGCGCCGCCGGTTCTTATGGAAGGACGGTCCACCACCGACGTCGCCAGAACTCCTCTCCAAACATTCCACCCCTTCGACCCTCCCTCCCCTTCCTCCTCTACTCTCCCTCCCTCTCTCTCTCTATCCCTTCGCACGCCACTTCCGTTAACTTGCACGGCTTTGGCAAGGAGGAGGAAGAGGACGGGAGGTGGTGGTTTGCGTAGGGGTCGGAGGGCTTGGATGGAAATGGGAGGTCGGACGGCGCGGAATTGCTCGGACGCCTTCCTACTCTCCTATAAGGCTTGGTAACTGAAGCCGCCGCGTGAATATGGAAATGACCCTCAGGCGAAGGGCGGACTGAGTTTTTTTTTTTTGGACTTTCTTCCCAGGAGGGAGGGATATACATAGAGAGAGAGAGAGGAAGGGGGAGGAGGTTATTTTCCTTCATGCCGGCGTTATCGAACGGATTGGTTCCTAGCAAATGACGGAGCTGGTGGCTTTTTTGCATGGACCGGTAGAAGAACAAATGGAGGCGGAAAAGGAGGTTGGGGAGTACGCGTGAAATTGAACGGTTCGTAATGATTTTCTTTTTTCTGTTGAGGAAGAAGTAATGACGTATTCGTCAATTTCGCTAACATATTTTTTTCGCCTCTCAGGAAAAGAGAGCTTTTCAGATGGGAAAAAAGTGATCGATTTGGTTGTTTGTTGAGACCCGTGTTCTCAGAATATCAAATAGAAAATTACTCCACTCGAGGGTTCGTTGAATTTTGTGGGCGTGATGATATATGGCAGGGTTTCCCCAAACTGTGTTCCGAGGAACCCTGAGGTTCCGCAGAAGCTAAATGGGGTTCCCTGATAGACAGAGAAAGAGACCCGATACGTTCTTCCTAGTCTTATTCACAGCATGGATCGTAGGCCTCAGTTGTAAACTATATACTGTAAGCTACATAAGCTATGTAAATAAATATTACAATTATTATAAAGTTAATTTTATTGCGACTTGGCTTATCACCACTAAGTTAGGGTTCCGCGAGCAAAAATATTTTAAATAAGGGTTCCGTGACTTAAAAAAGTTTGGGAATCCCTGATATATGGCATACCGCGAATTTTATTTTAATCTGTTGTTTTATGTTAATCGATTCGCTGAAATATGTGGCAGTTAAATGTGCTCGATAGAAATTTTAGCTTATCCTCCTTCATCCGGCTGATACTAGTTTTATAGCTAATATCGTTAAGTTTATATTTCTCCTGATTACATATAGATGGAAGACAAAATTACATAATAAATTTGAAAATGTATAATATTTTCATCATAACGTTATTGGTCGTGCTTGCTTACTCTCTACATCTCCACTAAAATATTTTCGCTTAGAAAATCCGCCTGAAAACTGTTGGTATAAGTAAAGCTAACTTAAAATTTCATTTTACCAATTGCACCTTTTATTTCTTATCGGAATCATCGTAATCAGCATCATGAGTATCCTGTCCGTAGCCTGGTCCGTGATTATTCTAGCTAAACATGGTTCTCTCCTATTATTTACCCTATTTTCCGTAGCCTTCTTCATGCCTTGTTTACTCTTGTTCCCTTTCAACTCTGTCAGCTGAAACCCTTTCCTTCCTGTGTTCCTTCTAACACGTCTTAATCATATTATCTCTCCTCAGATAATACCCGATCAAGTTCGCCTTACTCTATCTTATGTTCTGTATAATCACTCGCTATCTATCCATCTTATCTTCTTGATGTCCATATTTCGAAATTTCCAGCCGTACATGTCTGTATATATTTTTTTCTCTTGCCCGATCTATTAGAAGACAAAGGACTAATCTAAATCGGACGCAAGTTATCGCGACATTATATATTCGAATAACCGATAGCAATCGACCACAATGCGCACGAATTGGATACCGATGCTTTACCGTCGTCGATTCAACATTTGCTCCACTCCTGTCAGCGAAGTAATTCACACTCACATAGGGGCGCACAAGCGGGCGATCGCGCATACATAGACACACACACACACGGTCACCCACCGGTATTAACGCTAGGGAACGGAGGGCGTAAAAGGGATCGAAAAGAGACCCACATCAGTTGCGGTATTCGTGGCGGAGGACTCGTCTCCGGGATATAATTTAGCGTATCTGCCCCAAGGGATATTTGGCCCACGACGGCTTCGGTTAAAACCGTGCTGTGGGAGGGGGGGGGGAGAGAGAGGGAAATAAAGAGAGAGAGAGAGAGGAATAGAAGCTGGGAGGGGGATGGAGGGGGAAAGAAGGGCGGTTTTATGGAAGTAACTGAGGTGGGTTGCTATACCGCACCCGGGCATCGAGTCGAGATTTTTAGGGAGAAAAGATGGCTGAGATCCAGAGCGTTGGATCGGAAAGGACCGGAACAAGCGGGTAGAGGTTGCAAAACGGGATACGGGAGAGTGTGGGAGGAAAGGTTGAGGGCGGAAGGGTAAAGAGATTGCGAAGGAAGGACGGATTAGGGGAAATAATGGAAGGAAAAGGGCGGATTGGGAGGAAAGAGGGAAATATATAGGTAGTTGCGCGTATGAATAAGGGGGTTTTTTTTTTTTTTAGAGGTTGGATTCTATGAATATCCCTTACCTTAAGAGATCATACGAATCGACCGGTTTTTATAATAGAAGAATGTGTTAAGTGAATGGATAAAACAAATTAAAGGTTTATATTACGGCAGTTAGGCACTTAGCAGAGAGAAAAACAGAACGCAAACATGCTGACATTACGCATTTAAGCATTTATCAGGTAACCAGTTTGGTATTTTGACGTGTTGAACGTACGAGAAAATCTGCACCAAAAAAACTCGTACTTGTTTACTATGATATGCGCCTCGTGCGGCGTAAAATTAATAACGAGTTGAAAATAACGTGTTAATAATAATATTCGATCAAAACAAATGTTGAGAAATGAATGTCTTGCCGCGTTTTAAAATTTTAATTGGTCTGAGAGAAATAGTGAAACAGTCGATTTAGTTTTGTATGTATAGAGGGCAGGGCATGACGTAAAAAAGGATGGCAATGGAACGAGCGATAAAGGGAGAGAAGGAGAGGAACGGAAAATGGAGACGTGAACATATGGGCTTGAAGCTGAGGCGTGAGTTTCGTCGCGGATCGATAAATTTGCCGCTCAATTATTCATGATGGCGTAATCCGTACGACAAATCTACGTTCAACCGCAATTCCCGTTTTCAGCCCTCTTCATCCTCTGGGAGGAGAGCGAAACGGTCCGTGCGCGCTTCTTCGAAATCCGTTTGTCGCTCGCGAAAAATATTCGTCTAAAAGACGACTTATTGAGCTAAAGGGATAAACGCTCGGTGGCTGCAGAAAATCACAGCGGAGAGGCTTAACACTTTCGGTTCGAAAACATATACCATTCGACAAAAATAAATCTTTTAAGGTTTGCGTTCTAAAGAGCTTCTTTCTTTGTCTTCCCAGTCTTCCCTCTCTCGGTACCTAATTTCTGATCACAGCGACACTCCCAAACTAACACGGTTTCTATGATAATGGACTGTAATTTTTATGAAGTAAATTTCTTACGATTTGACAAATTAACGGCGTGTTTTAAATTAGTTTTAATTTATTCGTTAAAATGCCCGATACGTACTTATTAAAATTCTACGTCATTCGCATATATTCGTATAAACTCACATAATTATGCCATTGATCTTTTAAAATTTGAACTCGTCCTAGAACCAAGACGAAACAGGTATTTTGGATAACATATTATTATTGTTTTCTCCATTTCCAATAAAAATAGAAATTTCAGTGGGAAAGGATTATGCGGAGAGTACAACTCTTTTCGTCACAGACACACGTTAATCACGTCTGAATAGGGATGGCGGCAGAGAAAGGTGCTTGGATTACCCTCAAATCCATATTTATGGTATTGTTCTTGTTGCAAATACAACCCTTCTTAATCCTTTGATCCCAGGTTGTTTTACTACTAAGCGCATAGCAAGGATTATCACCATCCGAAAAAAGCGTCGTAAACATTTGGCGTCTAAATATCGACGGAAAAAGTTATGGAATGACCAAAATAATAGCTTTTTCTGTATGCCATATTCCGCATAAAAGTTACCAGAAATATATAAAGATTAATTCACGCGAATAATTTTCTTGGCTATACCAATGCTATCATTACATTTTGTCACGTTTCCTTATGTAAAATCTGTTTATCTAAATCCCATAGTAATCATTCCTTTGACATCACTGAGGACAGCAGTGCAATTAAAAACTAATTAAAATGCAAACGCTTTGAATTGGTAGTAAAATACTTGTCATGTGAAATTTGTGGAAAAAAACAATATGATTTATTCTTAGATACAATTTCTAGTCATTAACATCGCAATTCGAAAATTTCTAAAAGCTTAATATTTGAGATATCATTCATTGTTCTATAAATAAAAGCACTATAGACGTGTAAAAAAGCGACAGTATATCTACTATCTTTGGTAAAATATAATGGATACTTATACATATATATTTTTGATTTTACTACTGATTTGCAATTCGTAAACGTTGTTATGGACTTTTAGCGATAAAAATATTTTACGCACTTTTATAATTTACACCGAAAACATTTCTATTCAACATAGCTCAATTGAATCAATCATCGACCAAATCAAAATTAGGTCTCCTTCTTGAAAGGTTTATTACTTTATGGGAAACCAGGCGCGTAACTTGGGGGGCGCAGGCCACGCAGTACGTGGGGGCCCCAAGATATTTGGGGCCCCCAAAAATACTTAGAATTTTTCCCGTAATCTGCCGTAAGGTATTCCAAGTAGTAATATCCTTATGGGAATGAAAGATTTCATCGCTCGAAATGAAGACGAAAATACCCATCTGAAGTGTTTGGAGTTGTTTAGTTCTATACTTATAATGTTAGAATTATAGAAGTCTCAATGTATTTTTGGAATTAAAACGTAAAAAAATCGATAAAAATCAAAACAGTATAATAATTTAATATATTTTTATAAAATCTTTTTTATGCCTTCGTTCGATATTTATTTATTTATATCGTATATATATTTTGTCGTAAACCATTTTTTGTTCCCTCCTGTATCTTGAACGAATGATCGGATCGTAAAGAGTGTTACATTGTTTGAAAGCGTATGGCATGCAGATGGTTTTTAGCCCATAAACAATTTCGTATATCATCTAGAAGTTAAACTGTGAATGTTCAAACTTTCTAAAAGTCTATTTGGTTGCTGTGGCTCTGCTGGTGAATTTGGGGGCGTTTTAGTAGCAAGGAATTGAACTGCTACATATTCATAGCATTGTGTGCCCCAACGTTAGAAATGATAGCGGAAAATACGGATTTCAACGTGAGTTGTCGTTTTGACCAATATATGGCGAGAGAAGTTAAACGCTTACTTGTACAAAAATTTTAGCTTATTTCTATTGTCATTTCATACCTCACTATTGGTTTAAAAATTTTGAACTTTTTCGTAAAACAATTAACAATCGTAATCAGTAGATGGCTCCTTTGGGAATGTATTTTTATTCCTCACGTTGCGGTAGATGACTTCTGGGTAGAAAAGTATCTTCGAAATTTTAAAACTTGCGAAATGGGGTGCCGTGGCGTAGTGGCGAGGGCGTTGGCTTGCTACGCTGAGCTATTGAAAACCTGCGAAAGTTGCATTTTTTCAATAGATCTTGCAGCCCCCTATTTGCATGCTTATTGTTAGAGGAGAGCACGCGAATCAACCCTTCATCCTTCGGAAGGGACATAAAGCCGTTGGTCCTCCTTGGTGCTTTTCCCGGTACCGGGTTTCTATTCTTATTAGCTTTGTATTTTAAACTGACCAGCCTAGTGGCGCTAGAGTCGTATGGAGTCACAAAGTTCCACAAATCACGAACTTTGACATCAGTCAATGTAAGAAAGCGATTGAGGTAAATTATTTTTTTTCAATGAATGTTATTCATTTTTGCTCTTAAAAGATGAAAACAAGTAAGAATAAAAAAAATTCAAAAATAAAATCTTTTTGCTCTGTGAAATAGGCGGCCTTAAAAGAATAAAACAAGAAATTTATAAGAATATTTGTTTGTTATAAAAGATTTTGGTGTCATTTACTTTTCATTATTATAACTTTACATATCATTTACGTGATAATCTCATTCCATAAGCTGGAGTAAATGGAGTTTGAATATAAAGTTAATAGGAAAACACATTTTTTAAATGAAGCTCCACCTTGAAAGCTTATCAAAGCGAAATTATTATGTAAGTGATATGTAAAGAAACAGTAACGAAAAGAATACGACACCAAAATCTATTATAACGAACAATTAATCTGAAAATTTTCTTGTTTTATCCTTTTATAAATCAAAAAGATTTTATTTTTGAATTTTTTGTAAATTCTTACTTGTTACTATATAAATGGGGACCCAAAAACTTAGACTTGCGTGGGGGCCCCAAAACCGTAGCTACGCCCGTGTGGGAAACTGTAGCTGAGCTGGTCGGTCAATTATGCCTTCCGCTGTCATTTCAGAGCCAATAAACTCCGTTCTTCCTCTTCACAAAAAAAAAAAGAAAAACTAAGCCGCCGTAGAAGTTATTTTCAAGTCCATGAACTCCAGCACGTCGATATAAACGAAACGGCAGAACTGAGAAAACATAGAGGGAGGGCTCGTGAATCCTTTAAGAAAAGAGAACCCTCATGCAGCTTAAAGGATATGCATAGAGAGGGAAAGAAAGTTTTAATTTGCCTTTATATCGTGGAGACTGGAAAGGGATGGTAAACATTGCGGAGATATACACTCAAAAAAACACACACACACGTGTATATATATATAATAAATATAAACACACACATATAGGAGCGTGAAACACGTACATGGTCGAGATAGAGTACTCTCATGGGATGAGATGAAATAAGGAGGTGGTAGAGGAAATAATGCTGAGAAAAAATTAGGAAACGGAAAAGAGAAAGAGGAGAGAAAAGGAGGAAGAGGGATGAGGGAGAGGGGAAGAGAGAAAATGGAGTAAGAGTCGACAAGAGGATAAAATGGAAGAAGGGCGAGGAGAGTTTTGAGGACACTTCTCCTCCTCCCATCCTTCCTCATCTCTCACCCCACTTCATTCATCTCATCTTTCCATTCCTCTTTCTCGCTCCCTTCCTGTTCTCGTTTCCCCTTCTTATCCTATCCTCCATCCTCTTACCCCCTCCTAACATCAACAAAAAAAGTCCGCTGCACCCTCTCCCTCCCCCCCCCCCTCTCTCTTTATACCGCCCTCGCTCTTGTTTTTTTATTCCCACCCTATAGCCGCTTTCCGCCGAGATGGGATGGGTGGAGAAAAGGGAATGAAATGGGAGACGTGTTTTGAATAACAGACCCTTCTTTTCTCTTCCATATATCCTATCCCCTCCCTCCCCTCCATTAGCCTCTTTCTCACCCTCCCTCTCACACTATTCCTTTCCCATCTCTTCTGTAACCCTTTCCTATCACCCACAATTTCTCTCTCCCTCTTTCTATTTCCTTCTCGACCACCTCCAGCATCAACCACCTTCCGCGCGCTCCGCCCTTCTCTGTACCAATCTCTCGCACGTTCCCTCCTTTACCTCCGGTCTTCCCACCTCCCCCTTCCCCTGTGACCTCTTCCTTCAACCCTTGCAGCTTACGTCCGGCTTTGAAAGGACTCTCCGTCTTCTTCCTTCTTCCTTCCTCATTTCACCACCCCTTCAACCCAACTCCTACAATCTCTTCTATCTCCTACTTTTCTTTCTACGCCACGCAACCTCCTGCGTTTCGCTCTTTTCTTTCCTTTTCCCTATCTCTTGCCGCCGTTCTCTTAGGCGATAACGTTTTAGATATATGCTGGAGATATGTTTAAGCGGTGAAAGCCGTAACACCTTTTATTTAGTACAAATCCCATAGAATAGCTTAGTGGTACTTTTAACGATGTTGCAACAATGGAATAAACTTTGTCCGAGTCTTCCTGTCACAATCCCCATCCTCTCTAACTTCAGGAAAGAGAGATTGAGGTGGGGACTTAGGCAAACGTCCTATCTCTCAAGCTTTCATATCCCGACCAGCCAAAAAAAAAAACTCGGGCAAAAGACCTTCACCGTACTCTCTCAAGTTCCACACAGGCTCACCTCTACGCGCTCTAACAGACAGTCCAGAAAATAGAATGGAAGGAAATAGGAGTGAGATATGAAATGTGAAGAGTAAGAGGAGTAAAGTTTTTAAATGTGAGGGAAATGATAATTTATTGAACAAATGGAGTGGACAATGAGGTGATCCTGGGCTCTCGACCCGTGGAATTATATGGTTCCATTAAAATTAACGGAAGTAATTTTTCTCATTTAAATTATTAATGGTTCCATTAGATCAGGGGTTGGCAATCTACGGCCTGGGATTTGCATGCGGCCCCGGAAAGTGCTTCATTCGGGCCGAGATGGCATGATAAAAAGCGGTCGGTAAATTTTAGCATTGAAAATTTCGTATGGATCGGTACAATTATGGTCTCAACACCTTTTCATGTGAATTCAACGCTAGCAAATGATTCCGAATTTATTTCAACTAATATGAGACCAGAGAATCTTTAGGTAACTTTTGATTTAAACATTCATCCAACCCGTCAAAGCCCTCCGAAGCATTCACAACTACTAATGTAATAAGGATCATGCAGAAAAGGTGGCCGACCCATACTTTCGATCAAACTTTTATTTCTATCTACTTCGCGTTTTCTCATTTTATCCCATTCTCTTCGTTTTTCTACATTCTTCTTTCCTTCGCTGGTCCGTCAATGTTTTTCTTTCCGATTTTCCTACATCTCACTAAAAAATATTTAATTTTTCTCCTTTCTGCTTCTAACCGATTTGTATTCGTCTGTATGGCGTCACGTACACATTTAAGAACCACTACAAAGTCTAGTCTCGTCTGCGGAATTTTCCAGAAGGATTCCAGGTGTTTGCATAAATAATTTATATGGACCGGAGAACGAAGAAATGCCAGTTTAATAGTAATTCGCTGCACGGAAATGAAATAATTTAATAAAAAAGAGGAATCAGTTTATCGTAATGGACGGTAATTACGATTAACTTCTTGCTTTAGGTAAACGAAGTACCTGTAAATAATTCATTCATAATTAGTGTAAAACGACCCATGTCACGCTGGTTGTTTAGCTGCTGGGTTTCCCTCGTCACCGAATTTGTCCTTTATGAAAAAGTGATCATATAATTATATTCTACCACCAGCTTTAGAGAGAAATCTGGCATCGCTGTTGGCTTGTACGACGCCAGCCCTAATATTAATCCTTAAATATTTAGCTCACTCTAAATAATAGGATGTAATAGGATTAATAGAAATACATAATGGGATAAAAATACCAGGCGATTTTAGGGCAGAATTAAAGTATATTTCACATCCATTCATCATATCGCGTCGTTCCAAAGTATCGACGACCTCAATAACTATGCGAGTCGTGGAAGAGGAGCGAGTTCGGGGAGCATGCGGTCCTTCCTCGTGGCTTATCGGAAGGACCGGGTGGTCGTAATTAGTGATGAATTAATGAATATGCAATCACGGTCCAGGCTGTCCCGGAGGGAATTGAAGACCAATCTTGTTACAAACTCGCTTTACTAAGTTACGGTGCTGAGCAACTGAGAGATGGCATTTTGGAGGCACTTCAACAGCAAACATAGATGGGAAAAGATCGGGCACGTACTCCTGCCTTTACCCTTTAGGTTTCGCATAAGCTTCATACTCTGGGTGGGTGACGTTTCAAAGGATAATTCGAACGAAAGAGATATAGAGATCTTTTTCTTAATGTACGGAGTTTAATCTACGCTCCTAGTTGCTGTTCTTGTACGTTGTCATTTTGTTATATGTGATTTCCTCCTTTACAGTGTTAGGGACGTAACTTGGAGGGTGCAGGTCCAAGAAGTTCAAGCTTCAAGATTTTGGGGAAGCCTGAAAAAATGCTTAGAAGACTCGCTAAATTGAATGAGCAAGAAATCGAAGAATATTCACAAACATTTATAAGAAATTCATTGATCAAGGCCTATGTGACGAACATTTCTTGATATCAACAAATACTGTTCTGAAATATGAGATTAAAAACTGTATGGACACTAAACTACCAATTTTAATAGAGTAAATACGGAATGACATCAATCCATAGCAATTTACGCGCAGCTTCTGTTATATGCCAACTGCATCGTCACAGTAAATATCTTTTTCAAAGTTAAAGCTAACAAAAATATGCGTAAGCATTAGTATGTATATAAGTAGATCAAAGTATGTATCACTTATTTTAGTAGTTCAGAAGCATACAAAATGAAAATTGATGAGTTAATAGAGACATTTTCAGAATTGCAATACTGAAAAAAATAAAAATCATGTAAATATAATTTTATAACGATTTTTAGGCCTATTTCGCTTCCAGCGTGAGCGCCTATTGTCGTCGGTTTGTCCGACCGTCTGGTCTGTCTGCCTGCCTGCCTGCCCGCCCGTCCGTCCGTCCGTCCGCATGTTCGTTCTCGGCTTCTACCGAACGGATTTTCATGAAATTTGAAATTAAGGACTTACAATCTACGATAATAAGAATATCGCAAAAATGAATCACGTAAGCCAGTCAGGGGCACCACTGTACTGGTGACAAAAAATGAACTTTTCGTCATATCTCGTTAAGTATTGCTCATATCAAAATATTTTTCAAGTAACCCTTGTAGAACTGGTAAATTAGAGTATTTATTTTCTTATACATTTTTATCGTAGGAGTAGCCGTTATCCATAAAATCAACCAAGAATGTCTTAATTCGAGTTGAACAGAAATTTTCTTACATGATTACTTCTTCATTGTTGCTAACATAAACAATCTCACAAACAAACGCTTAATTTCCGTACGTGTGCATGCAATATTTTAAAAAGGAAGAAAATGGATTATGATTGTGATGAAGAAAAGAACTTACATGCAGGTATACCTATCATTTCTTCCTAATACTCCACTGCACGAAACGTGCCCATTTCTGATAAGCTGTACACTTTCCTAACTTTTTTACATTGGTAGGAGCCCAAAATTTTCATTTGCAGAGTAGTCCCAAAATCGTGGCTACGCTCCCGAGAACAGCCACATATTCGAGGAGGAAATTTTTTCTCAAGTTGTATTACCCTGTAAAATTTATTTTTCGTGAAATAGGCTTCAATAAAAGTTAAATGCATTTAAAAAATAACCTGCTATCAATTTCAATTCGTACTTTTTAATTCGAGAGAGGTAATCGATAGCCCTCGGGATGTTATTGATTCTTTTCCTTTCCATTCCCTTGAAGTATTTGATTTATTGCTTTTGATATATATATATATATATATATATAAATAACGGGAAGAGGAGTGTTATACATTTCGACCACTTCTATCTCATTTACATAGATAGGTATATTTTCTACAAATCTCCGTTTGAAATGATTTTCGCGAAACCGACCGAACGACGCAATCTGGAAACGGTCGCGAAATTAACATTTTCGTTTAATAATAGGTTCATAAATATGCATCCGACAAGAGAAATTTATGACATCGGACTGAAAAACCTGTCGAAAATATCGGGATTATAATCTAGAATAACTTGTAAGCGATTCTTCTTCGCTCGTGTTGCTTGCAATCTTAACTTATTCGAAACAAAGGTTGCTAAACGCTTACTCTCATGCTCGCACATGCACATTTTCGAAACCTTTCAACACTACACGAATTCAAAGACCGCGAAGGAAATTAAACATAGACCATTACATACTTTTTCCACTTCTAAAAAAGAGGAGAATTTTTTCCTCCGGGCGTACCTTCGTCCGCGTACCGCACGCGAAAAAGATTGCACGGCCGGAATGGGACGTGATAACCGAGCACGACCGATCCAGCCGCTGAGATCGTGCCGTAACTCGTTGCCCTCATTCGAGCATTACTTCTTATCTGCAGTGTTTTCATTTACGGTCCCGGCGTCCGCTGCGAAACGCTTTGATCGATAATGGCTCTCCTCCTACTCCCCCCCTCCTTTCAGAAGAAGGCGACGCTCTCGTTAATATATCTGGGCGCTAGGAAACGACGTCTTTACAACAACGCGACGAGAATCAATTAACCCGTCTCTTCCTCCCCCTTCCTCTCTTCGTATCCTATCCCGCTGATTCGTCGTCCTGCTGCACGGCGGTCTGTGCAAATCCTTCGGCCGATGAGGTTTCCTGAAAAGAAGTACGTTAATGGCCTTGTCACCGCCGTTGTTATCTCGGCTTCCTCCCATTCTCTCTCTCTCCGCTCTGACCCATTTCGCCCAAGAGTTCCGTGTTGGCCCCGAGGAGAGGCAGAGAGAGATACACGCTCACCTGTGCAGTACTCCGGGACAACGGAGATGGCTACCCTCTGTCATCACGTCCCTACAATGCGACCGTCTCTTTCAGCACCGCCTGCCGCACCTAACCCCCATCTGCTATTCAAAACCCCTCGTTCCTCCCCTCTTCTGCTCCTTCCGTGGACAACTGTGCTCTGTAATTCTTTTCCTAGGGTTCCACCGGTCCCTTCGCCGTGGAAAAGCGAAGGAACGTGGCACAGGGAAAGGGTTTCTTTCTTCCTTTTTTTCGGTTGAAAATAGAAAGTGTGTATGAGGGATTGGAGGAGGTGTTCGTCGGAATGATAGAGGATTTCGATGATGATTAAATTGCAGTGAAACATATTTTCTGCGCGATTACTCGATTCGATTAAGTATTGGTTACGTTTTTATGATTTCGAAAAAATTACGTAAAGAAAATGGTTAACGCTGGGAGGAAAATGCCACAATAGAATACATACAGGACTATTATAGTAAAAATGTGTTAATGTCTCTTTGATTTTGCCCCTTGCAAAAGCTTCTTACCCATCACAGTATTTTTACATTTCTTTCTGAATATGAATAGATTGTATTTTTTCATCTAATTGCAATTTTGTCGCATTTGAATTAAAAATATCCGCTTCACTTGGAAAATTCGATTGGTATCAAAAACTTTTTCTTTTGATAAAATTAATGTTGTTGTCTCTTGGAATCCATAAAATATCTATTTACTAATAGGTATTTCTTAAAGTGTAGCCTAAAATTATCGATCCAGATTAAAGACAGGCGTTTCAATACTATTAAAAAGATAACAATGTGAATATAAAGGACGAAAAGAATTTTCTCTATTTAAGGACATTCGAGAACACAACCAACCTTATTTTAGTTAACCATTAAACCGTGACTTTGATCCATAAATTAACGTATTCTCGCGAAAGACGTTAACGATCACGTCGAAGGTTTCGTTTCATCTTCGTTATTTATCACCACCGCTATCAATCGATCACGCGTTGGCCTTGAGAACAGGAATAAGATTTCTTTCGCTAAAAATCAAAGAGGAGAGTCTGACAAATAATAATAATTATATCGCAATACCCGTGGGAACACTCAAAGGTCGAAGGATATATGTATTACAGGGCATTCATCGAACTATAATTAATGTTAAAAAGAAGACGTGGCTTATGTTTACGGGGTCAGCTGCGCCCTCCGCACGCGACATGCCTGCCCTTTGCTCCGATAGCTTATCAAAGTAGAACTCGAGGTAGGAATTAGCAATTAAAAAAATGAGGTCTGACGTCGATCGAGGTCAGCACGATGATGTATGATTCCGCGAGTGTGTGGGATTTTTAAGAGTGTCACGCGGAAGGCTGCGAGGTGGTTTTTTTTAAAGGAAACTCCTAGAGTAGTAGCCATAGATTAAAATGCTCTAGACAAAGATTTATTACCTTAGCTAATGCGCTTAAAAGCGATGAAAATTTGCTTTCAATACATCACGCTTTGTACAATAATGGATGAAATGTGAAAAAATACATTTTTTCTAATTTTTCAAAATCCAAGGTACGTTTAGTTCGCTGTAGATATCATTGATGCGTTATATTTGCTTAAGATGAGTTATGTCAGGGTTCGGCAACGTTTTTCTGACCGGTGCGACTCTTGTCAATATTTTACCATTGTTTTTAAAAATTTTTGTTACTATATACTTAATGTTTTTGTTATCTGTGATTCGATAACATGCATAATAGTTCATAACAAGGTCTAAATATTGTATTACTGCTGCAACAAAGTAGTAATAAATTACATATATGGTATACACTTCTATTATAAAAAACATTTTACGTGGTAAAATAAATATGTAAATTAATAATATAAATTAAATTAAATTTAAATACCTAAAGGAAGGGGCACTTTAAAAAGTACTGATCGGATCTTCATAACACTGTGGTTATTGGAGACTAGCTACAGTAACCGGCGTTACCCGGGGAAAAACAAAAACATGTTCTAACAAAAACTGTTTTATTTCAGTGCTTCGTTGTCAACAATTTTTTTGGTTTTTTGATTATTTATAAGCATATATAAGTTTTTTCCGGATCCAACTATTGATGCTGCAACATACAACTGGCATTACCTTTGTAATGCTTAATCTTGTGCCATTAGCATACAAAGTTATTTTGCGTTTTGTACAATTAATATAAAACATTTGGGATTAAAAAGTAGCCTACGGCCTTCCTATTTGTGAAGAAAGTATATGTTGAAAGTTTGATTACTCTAGATTTAACGGTGTGGAAATGTATAGATGCACAAATAAATAAACAAACTTTCATACACACGCACACATATAAGATCTCTGAGATAAGTACTTTATTAAGTGCTTCTTGAATTTTTTCAACCATATGAGGTGCTCGATGATTCTCTGTTGAATAAATTGAAATACGTTGCATTTACTCTATTTCTAATATCAGTTTTAGTATTTTTTCTTTAAAAATAAATTTCAGCATCTAAAATTACTTCCAATACGATTCGCAATTAAATAAATTTCAATGTAAATGAGAAAAAAGATCAATTCACAAATATCAATCATTTTTACTGCTTTTAAAACGTAATTATATGGCTTCCTTGCCCTTCTGTTTTTTTTTACCTACCATCTGGTTGGTAGTCTAAAGATGAAAACAAGATTTTAGAATTTCCGATGTCAGCCTATTGCCAAATAAGAGTATTCTTCATTGCAGATGACACTTGCTCGCAATATTATCTAGTTCCGAATGCAGTCCAAGGAGAGAATGAAACTTTCTTCATTGCCGAAAAATTTTATAGGAGCGGAGACCGCATACGTGAACAATATCCAAGTAATATATATATTTTTAAATCTCGTCCCTCTTAGCAGAAAACTTATCGGCCCACAAGTTGGAGCTCTGGAAATGGAATAACTTGACCTCGAAAGACTCAATTCTAAGAAATTGAAAATACTGAAGCTCAAGATGATTTTCAGTTATTTTCTCATGATAGATACAAGGGATCCTTCCCTAAGACAATAAGATATCAGAAAAGGAGAATAAGATGATAGGTCGGAGATAATCTCTCCCTGTCACGCACCAATTTCGGTGACTTGCAGGGTATTTATTCAGATAAAAAATACGTGTATTTGAATATCGGACGTTGAGTTCTTTCAGTCGTCGCGCAGACTATTTCTTCTAGACGAAAATATACTTATGAAAATTCTCTCTTAATACTTTGAGATTTCCTTCGCTATCAACACATTTTGTGGAAGTATCTCGAAAGTGTGGGAGTATCACAGATTCTAGTATGTCTGAAGAGCTGCAGTGTCTTTCAACATGACTTCCATCTTTTATACAAATTCAATAATTCGTAATTCCCAAAGCCGGATAAACATCTCTCACTTCTATTACAGAGTCATGTTCTGCTGAATAAAATCCTGCAAATAGTACCAAACGGGCATCATCATTCACTCCTTTGCCTATGCTGTCGTCGAGAGTAAAACTAACGAATTCTTATTTGCGGAGGTCGTTTTTTTAACGATTATTTACACCGTCAACCATAGCACCTATACGACTCTGAACACTTCCGAGTTGAAAGTTTTTAGCTATAATATCTTTTTTGTTCGTAAAGCCTTTAAAGTTCTTCAGAAAATTACAAAATTATTTCTTACATAAATTCCCGGTGAGTGGTTTACCTTTACGTGAAATGTACTGTGTAGTTATGTAGCTTGCTTTAGAGGAGCTTTCATGTTTTTCACAAATTTCTCTCAATGATTTTTTTTGTTTTTCGAACGAACCAACACATTTTTTATGCCTTCACTTCTATATACAATATCCTCTGGCGATAAGTATGATTCATGAATAGTTTTGCAATGTCTTACGACACTACATCTACATGATACCCTGCAAATCACCAGACTGGTGGGTGGCAGGGGGTGCAGCACACCAAAACCTACCTAATAACCTCCCTCGTGGGAATTACTCTCCTGTTATTATCCCGTATGGTCCTTGGGAAAAACGAGCTCTGATATCGCTCGGTCCTACAGTCGATCTCTCGTATTTTATTCTCGTGATCGTGCCTGCCCATGTGCGTAGGTGCCTCTAATATTCCTGAGACCTCCTCTAAGAGAACATCCGACCTAAATTTCTCCAGAAGCCTTAACCTAGCGCTAATTCTGCGATCCTCTAGCGATATCCAATTCAACTCCTTCAAGAGTGATGTGACGCTTAATTTTTGCTCATATTTTTGCTTTACGAATCTGGCTGCTCTGCGTTGGATTCTTTCTAACTCAAGTATCTGTCCCTTTTCGTACGGATCCCATATGCTGGAAGCGTATTCGACCTGAGATCTGACCAATGATAATTAACACGTTTCTTGTACCTGTTCTGTGCTACTTCTTACTGTTCTGCCTACGAAGCCCAATTTCTTATTAGCCGCGCCTACGATCCTTCGAATATGCATATTCCACGATAGATCACGACAAATGGTGACTCCTAAATATTTAACATACTCTGCAGATTGGATATTCAATCTATCAGTTTTGTACTCCGAGTCTAATTCATTGTTCTTACTCTTCCAGAAACTCAGTAAGGAACATTTGCTGTGATTAACTTCCATTTTCCAATCTTGACACCATGCTGAAAGGGCGTTTAAATCTTCCTGGAGCGATTTTTGGTCATCCTGACTCATTATCTCCTTATATAAAACGGTGTCATCTGTGAAAAGTCTTATTTTGCAGCGAACTACCGAGCAGATATCGTTTATACTATACTAGAAGTACGTGCAGCAATATTTTCACTATATGAAGTTCAAAATGTACAGAGTCTAGATGTACAAACCTGTACTTGTCTATCCCTTCTTCCTGAGAGTCTTGATTCTTTTCTGCTGTTACACCGTTAAATTAGTTTGAAAAGGACCACTGTGAAGTTTAACATAGGATATTTTTGTGATACATTTAGCCAAATCGATAAATTTACTGAAAATGAGTAATTGTCCTAATAGATTTCATTAAAACCAGTTTTAGTTGTTGCTAAGAAGGCGAAATTCTATTCCTTTTAAATTGTTTGAATTTTATGGGGCAACTACTGTGTATGGCTCAATAAATTTTCAAAAACATATTTACGGTTTATACATGTACGTTTTTGTTTATTATTTTACTTAGAACTTGAGGGGTGAACCCATTTTTAGCATCCCTTCTCCTTTCTGTGGCTCACATGTTTCAGAACTCCTGATAGACTACTTTGTCTAAACCTTCAATCCTTAAAACCTTTTAACGACTAATTTAGTAGTGCAGTGCTCCACATCCTATAGCAGAAAAGCGCAGCGAATAGATAACCAAAAGATTGGGCCATATTCAAATAATTTTTCATGGCAATTTCCTGAGTAACGCTTTGCACAACACATACACGAGAAGGGAAGGAAAAATGAAACAAAAGGCGACCGGAGGAAATTGATATTTTTCCTTCATTTCCTTCCCATTACGTCCACCGGATTTAAAGCAAAGATACGCGAAAACTTTATTCTCCCCTTCGAAAAAAAAGGGAAGATCTCCCATAGCTACACATTCCGCTTTATTTCCCCTCCCTCTTCCATCCTCCACCCTCTCCCTTCGTCCCTCCCTCCACTTCCTCCCTAACCGAAAAAAATGCGAGAGGAGAGCCGAGAGTTTAGGGAAAAGGGGTAATCTTCTTTCCTATTTTTTTTTGGTGAGAGTTGCAGAAGTTGGTAAGTAAGCAGGAGTCGTAGGAGAAAGACAGGAAACCTTTAGATGAGTAAGAGCGAGCTGGCGGATAGGAAAGAGTGAAATAGGGAGAGATTGGGAGAGAGAGAGAGAGATAGAAGTATGGCCTCAAAAAAATCTCTAGGTAATGGGAAAAGAGGAGGGGTTGATAGGGAATGAGGGAGTAGGAGAGGAGGATAGAGAAGCGTAGATTGGGAAGGGGAAGGGCGGAAGGAGAAATGGGAGAGAGAGAGGGGGGATGGATTCAGGGGGAGGAGGAGAAATGAGGCGGCGGAGAGAGAAAACATGCCCAAAGAGATTAGGAGAGGGGCTTAGTAGTTTTGAAGAGATGGGGTTAAAAAGAGAGGGAGGGTGGAATGGGAAGAGGAAGGGTGGAAGGGATTCCATGCGCGTCGGAGAGGGGGTGGAGGAAGGAGGAAGAGGCGGGGTGGAGCGGGAGGAAGGGGGAATGAGAAAACGGTTACCTCTTGAGTTACGGGTGAGCCTTCGGAGAGAACAAGGTCACCGAAGTGGAAGGATAGGAGTGAGTGAGTGAGAGAGAGGATTAAGGGAGGTTACTCCTTAAACCTGGAGGAGAGGGTTTGATAGGAGAGAGAGAGAGCGAGAGAGAGAGAAAGAAAGAGGATAACATTCGTGTTACCTTTCCACCCTCTCTCTCTCTCTTTTCGTCCGCAAAAACTCTTCACCGCTACCTATCCAAAACTCCGCGAGAGATTCCTCCAGTTCCTTTCCGTGAGTTTAGCCATGCAGTTATCAGAGGAAGGTGTGATCCTTACCGTGTAGAGAGGAGATATTGCGAGCGTAGAGATGGTGGAGAGGCGGGGACGAATTGTGGAGGGTTATTAAGAGGACTGATGTGAGCATGAAGGGCAGATAAGAAGCGTATGATCCGAGCTTCGATGCTTGAATTCTAGCGGAAAATGAATATGCGGAGGCAAGGGGTAAGTCGACTGGCGAAGAACGAGCGAGGAGGAGATCGTGGGAGGTGGAAGATAAGGGAGGAAATTAATAGAGACTTTAATAAACTGAAACGCCTTGCACACATTTGACGGTTTATGACTGTAGCAGATGCTGTATGTATTCCTGGATGCATTGAGTAATAGTTTCGTTTATTTAAGAGCGTTGACGTTTTATTCCGTTAGGTTCGTAATAAAGTAGTCCTCGGATAATAATTTAAATTATAGTTTGTTGTGTCTTTCCTTCCGAGTTAAACTGGTAGGTAGTGTGCATGCCATCTAACCCAAAGCTCGCGGGTTCGAATCCCTCTTCGGGCATGGTCGTTGTGTTTCGTCTGGGTTTTTTCCCTACCTGTAGATAAGCCTTTGGCTTTGCGGCGAAAGCATCATTTAAAAAAGAGAGGAACTCAATGTAAAAGTAATTGAAATTTCAAATTTTGCTATGGCGTGACACTTGATCTTACATGCTCTCTTTCGCCAGTGGAGTAATAGGATTATTGATCTTGTTGTTTCGGCTTTAAATTTTCATGACAAATATATTGTTTTTAACTTCTCAAAGCAACATAAGGTAATTGTAAAAATATATCGTGTCTTAATGGTATACGATGATTCGGAAGTCAAAGGAAGGAAGGAAGTACGACGTTTCCACAATGCCATTTATTTTTTTGCCTCACTGCATATGTCTTCACGTATTTTTTATATATAATTACTTAAGATTTTAATATGCATATTGAATGATTAAATACATATTTTTAACTTAGTAGGTTTTATGCTGTCATTGTTATATATTTAATTATGTTTATTTAATTTATCATTTACGAAACTTATTCGTGAAATTAAATTCCCCTAACGCTTACGTAATTACATTTTGCGGTTATTTAACCTCGCTGATAACGTACATACCTTAGGCCCGCCCGCCATTAAAAATGGAATTTTTAGCCTACTAATATCCTCTTTGTTTCTGCCCTTTAAGTAGTCATGTGAACTAATTGTAAGTGGAAGACTCAAAGTTGCTAATTGGATTTGGCAATCCAGTGTATATAGTGCGCAAGATTCGTGGACTTAATGACGGATGGAAGACTCGATAAGGAGGCAAACAGGATCCTTCTCCCGCCGTTTTGAAAGCAGAGATCCATCATAGGAGCCAAGGGTTGATGGCATTTTCATTCGCTTGCTCGGATTAAGTGTAGCAGACATGTATCAACTCGTATGTTCGAAATAAAGATAGGGAGAGGCGGAGTGGAGGGAGAGGGATATAGAAGCGTAAAGGTCGTGGCATTGAAAGTCTTATGAGTGCGAACATTTATTGAAGTACGTTTCTCTACCTGGCTGTCGAAGAGAACGGACCTGCCTTATTACTTCCTCCAGTGAAACTCAAAGGATTTACGAGCGACCATTGTAGCAGTAAAGTAGTAGTAGCCATATTGATAAGTAGAACTAGAAACTCTGTGACCGCACCCACTCCACCTAAGGGGAGTCGAGCTGGGAAAGGAGGGTTGTTAGTGATAGGTAGCTGTAATGTCCGGCGTGTGATGGCGCCTTTGCTATCAAGAGCCCGCCGGGAGGGTGGTAGAGCGGGTGTTCTCCAGATGTATACCAGGAGGTACGGTGCCCCAGGTGACGAAGGCGGTACGGGAAGCGGTCGTTGGCGCGGACTGCTCTAGTCTGCGGGTGGTGGCGCATGTTGGTACCAATGACGCCTCGAAGCGCGGCTCCGAGGAGATTTTGAGCTCCTTTAGGGACTTAAACTCCTAGGTCGGTCGTGTCCGAGAGGTGTCTGGAGTTGATGTGCGTTTAACCGTATGCAGCATTGTCCCACGGATTGACTGTGGCTCTGAGGATTGGAGTAGGGTGGAGTGGCTAAACTGACGGCTATAGTCTTTCTATAGGGGCATGGGGTGGATTTCGTTGACCTTCGGCCGATTCACGGATCGTGTGGGGCACCCCTAAATGGCTCGGGGATTCATTACCCGCCCGAGGAATCCCAGGGTGTAGCGTGTAGGATCCTTGAGCATAGTAGGACTTTTTTAGGCTAGAGTACATCTACATCTACATGATACCCTGCAAATCACCAGACTGGTGGGTGGCAGGGGGGTTAGAGTGTAGGCGTCTTAGGGGAATGGGTTTAATTGAGAATGCAATAGAGAGCAATATTACGAGAAATACGTGCAATACCGCAAATACGTTAGGTTTAACTAGCGATGAAGGCGCTGGCATCCGCTATATCAATAGTGTTAACGTTTGGGATTTCGATAAAAATGGTGAAATTAAACGCGATCTGAAAGTAAATGCTATATCAACCAACCGGAGGAATAATTGTATGGAGAATGCATGTATTTCTAAAACGAATACGAATGGAAAGGCTGAGGTTTATCTGAGAAGCGATAGTGAGAAATTAAATGTCGTCGTATTGAACTGCCGCAGCATCCGTAGGAAAATTTCCGATTTTGAGCATATCATTCGCAGTCTACGCGCGGATGTCGTGATCGGTGCATAGAGTTGGCTGACAGACGAGATTGCAAGTCAGGAGACATTCCCTCAAGACTATCAAGTTTTTAGAAAAGATCGTAGCATCCGGTCGGGAGATGGAGTATTTATAGCAGTCAACAAAGCATACGAAAGTTTTCCACTACGGATTAGCGCCGTCAAAGTAGAAAGTTTTTGGTGTAGTGTTAGAGGAAGTGACTATACAATAGTAAATATATGCGCATTTTATAGGCCTCCTTATTCAAGTATAGAAATTATTCATAATCTCGAGAAACATGTAGCAACGCTAATATCTAAAAATAGAGAGAGGGCCATTACAATTGGAAGAAACTTCAACCTACCTTCAATTGACTGGAATCGTAATTGCTTTGATCCCGGTGGTAGAGAGCGTGAATCATGCGAAGAAACCTTCGTTAAACACTCGTTGTGTCAGCTGGTGAGATGACCCACGAGATCGAAAAATATATTAGATTTACTCGTAACGAACTACCCTGAGCGTATGAACAAGCTATCCATAGAAGAAGGAATAAGCGATCATAATGCCACGTGCGTAGAATTTAAGCTAAAACTGGAGAAACAGGTTTCTCGCGCTCTAAAATTGCAGTCAGAAGGTAAATAATACTTTTGAGTAACATAGGATTTCTTTCGTTTAATGGCTCTTCTGTATTTTTGTGTGTTTTGAAATTAGAATGAGCTAGATGGAAGTAAAGCGATAGGAAGAAATAGGTTTAAGAGGGATTGAAACGGCTGCAATCAAGAAGAGAGTAAATTAGATCCATTTAATCCTATCCCGCAGAGCCGGTGATACTATCTTTGTCGCCCGGGTCAAGGTTTACATCCAAGGAGTTGCTACCATTGCAAAACTGCAACCAAGAATCCGAGGGAAATCCGTGAACACTCGTTGCCCAGCAATGAATTTCTCTGAACCCATCGCATCTAAGTGCACCGTTTCTCTCTTCCTCCGAAAATTCCTTCGGTTTTCCAGCCGTTTCGCGAAACGACAGTGCAAGAAGGAAACGTAATCTCAGAACTGAATGGATGTGTTCATTTTATGGGACTTTTTCATTGATGAAACCATTCCCAGACATGAACCGTCGGTTTATTTCCTTAACGTCATTCGAATGTCATTTTTACATCAAGGCATGCAAATTGATGGAAAGCATCCGCGATTGCAATTTTGTTTTCAGGACGTATCTCCAGGCACTTTTTATATAAAGAAATGACTCTGTGAAGCTAATATAAGGAAATTTGTGAGAAGTTTAAAAGTTCTTTTCGTAAAATTTACCTTTTAGCCGACAAGTTTAAAGGAGGGTCTACTGGGTGTATCACTAAATTCCTACGAAAAACGATATGAAAATATTCTTACCAACAAAATAGTAAGGTACTCTCCAGTATATTGCGCTCTTTTATTACCCAATTTATGCCCGCAATATTTTTTATTCCTTCTCCATTATGATTTTGTGCGATAAAACAACTGAAATTTTGAAGTATTACATTTAAGGACGCTTTCGTAAATATCGAGGTTAAGATTCAATGAATTTTTGTCATTATTACGGATTAGATAATTCCAATAACGATAATGGCAGTATTATATATTTTAACGAAACCATCCGACCCATCTAAAATTATTCTTAGCATCTTACTGACCTATAAAGGATCAGTTTTCTGGAAAGCAGCCCTGAAGCTATAAATGTACAAGTTTGTCGTTATTTTGTATGAATTCTTAATGCTGATTGGTAACATCTATGGGTAGAAAAAAAAATCAAAGCGGGTGTCTTCATTTTGTTTTCTCAAATGTGACCCCGCCGTAACCACTGATGACGAACGGAGTCTTGTCGAAGCCATGCGAAACAGGTTACAACGAGAACCCGTCGACGGTTGGAAGCAAGCGCTTACTGTGAGAGAATAACAGCTTCTACAGGCTAACAGGAATAGCTGCCTGGAGAGAGAGAGAGAGAGGGTGGGAGGGTGGGAGGGAGGGAGAGAGAGGGGGGGAGAGGGAGAGAGAGAGAGGGTGGGAGGGAGGGAGAGAGAGGGGGGGGGGGAGAGGGAGAGAGAGAGGTGTGCCTTAAGGTGATATGGTTTGTAAAGGAGCATTAAGAGAGAGAGAGGCCAACTGCCTACCAACAACGGACTCTTAACGTGATTCCATTACGAAGCGCTTCTTTTGTCCGCCAACTCCCACTCAAGAGCAATTTACCCTCCACCCTCGTCTCAGTCCTCCACTCTTCCCTTTTCCTCTCTCTCTCTCCTCTACACTCTCTTCCACCTTCGCTTTCTCTTCTCGTCTTTCCTCGCATTCTTATTCTTCTCTCGCCGTGTTTTATTTGCTACATTTCACCTGTCACAAATGATTTTTTTCGTTCTCATCGTTGAGTCATCGTAGAATCTTATTTTCGGGTCCGGAGACTGTGTGTATGTCGCAGCACGCTGTACTTAAAAAAATGATGTTATTCGTTGATCATCATTCCTAAATGTTTGCATTTAATAGTTTTAAAAATAATTTGGCGTAGTATTTTCGTTTATTAGTATTGAAATACCAAGATGCTGGCAACCGCTTATGTTATGATGGCTATAGTATTGAGATTGTGTCTAGATGTTCTTTATCTTTTTGAGCCTGTGCCGTAGAGCATTCGTTTTCACCATTGAGATTCGTGATATTTGGCGCTGGTCATTATGATTAAACATTATTTAACTTGCATATCTTTCTTTTTTCACGTAATGTGTGTCGTTTAATATTCTAGTTTTAGCATTGTAATAGTTTGAGCTTGTCCATTTACGCGAAAGATCTTATTTAGTTCAATGAAGGCCCAAGATTTTAAGACTATGAATACGTAAAGAAGCTGCCCTATAAATGTAATTTTCTAAAGACGGCTGACATCGTTGTGATAGGATTCACGAATGTATAGCGTAGTTTAATCTGCATTGCCAACGAAGCTATCTTTGAGGATCGTTACATTTTTATAAACGGGATTCTTCTTTGTAGTGTAGTTTGTTTGTTTACTTTTGCTAAACAATTCTCCATTCACGGTTATTTACTTACGTTTCAATTGAAATTTTCATGTCAAACAAATACGTAGATTTGTAACGTGGGCGTAAATGGATACTTGTGGTAAGATAAAGTACGTAGAATAATACTGCAATATCGAAACATTGAGTATTAATTTGAGTGTGACCAAAATCAGCTCGATAATCGATATAGAAGAAAAATATTTCATTTGCGTTACCCACTTTTTTTATGACATCCAGTAAGACTTCTTTGTAGTTAAAATTTTTGAATCGCAAATGATTTCGTATTTTAATTGATAGACCCAGAATTATGAAATATTACATAAAATTTACAATGATCAATCTCAGCATGATTTATAATAAATGGGTAAATTTACACAAAAAATAATCATATTTAATGAGATTAAAGTTAGAATAAAACTTTGATGTCGGAAAATTTTAGAGCAATCGTCGCCCCTAAAAATAAAATAATCGCTTCTTTATATCCGGAATATTTTATTTTGGACGTAAAGTTATCAGATATATGTGTATTTTTATACCTGATTATTTCCACGACAAGCTAAAACGTGACTAATTCAAAAATGTCACCGATTTTCGATCCAGTAGATATTTTATCAATTTGTTGTTCCTAAACGTCTTCGTAAGTTTCGCTGGATGTACCTCTCTATCTATCTGTCTATCTATCTATCTATCTATCTATCTATCTATCTATCTATCTATCTATCTATCTATCTATATATCTCTACTTCGCCTTCGTATAAGTTCTTGTTTTTGAATGATACCATTTTTCATCTTACTGTTAATTCTACATTTTAAATACTTCAAATCCCAGCAATTCATACATCTCTCTTGTGTTTACCGCCTTTCTTTTTTACAAAATTTTATTGCGATAAAAATTGGTCGAGGCCATCTTTTTAATCCTTGGACAACCCTGTGTAATTATCTGCCCAGATAACGAATCCGTCCACAAGAACGTATAAAAATTTACGAAACTCTATGCGGAGGTGTATGAAGACCGAAAGAGCATCAAAAAAGATAATATCACGGAAGTTAATTTAAAGGGAGCATTAAATTTTAACCGACAGAACCTAAGATTATATTTCGAAATGTTTTGCGATAGCATGATATCGTGCGGGTTACGGGCTCCGACAAACTTTCCCATCCGTGCTCTTTAGAAGGCTTATGCCTGGCTCTTGAGGTCAAGTCGGAAGCCTTGCATACAAAACATCTTATTTCCAGGAGATGGCGTTCCTGGAATAGATTCCAGGTCTTGGGAATCCGTTTCTCCCACCTATCCTTTGTTACGTAATGGATCGCGTGATGCAAGTTGAAAATTAAGAGTTAATCCACACAAATTAATCTCATAGTACGAAGCTAGAAACGAAGTTTTTTAAAATCTTTTTAACGATATCGATATTAGGCCGGCTTTTGTTTTCGTTCTAAATAATGGACAGATAAATATATAGATATAGGAACCGTCATGACAGCTTTTTTCATGCAATTTAGGCATTAAAAAAAACAATTTCATATTCTCTAAACGTGTTTGGTCAACATGTTACACACACATATATATATGCGTATTTTTTATCAGCGCAGCGTGTAAACTGTGATAATGATGTAGCAAGACATTTGACGCTGATTTTGGAGATACATCGATCACCATCATTATTTCCATAGTAACAAATAATTACAAAGCTGTCGATGTGCTTGTGTACATGACAAATATTTATCCAATCGATTTGAACCCAGAGGTGTATTGTTGATGATGGCAGACAATTCAATTTCCCAATACATTACAAAGCTGTTTTCCCGTCGCCAATTAGACTGTCATAAATTTGTAAACAAACTCGACGAGGGAGAATTATTCGCGAATTCCCTTCAAATCGAGGAGAGATAGCCGGGTTTTCTCGAAATTGAACCATTATTCGTCGCTCATTAGCATCGTGCCATTCTCATCCCACGTTCCTAAGGGTAGGTCGGATCTTATCTCTTTATCGGTTCGAAGAAAAACTGGATTTAATGCTACCGAACTTTGCCGGTTTCTTTTTGACCTCGTATTTCGGTAAGGATGGTGGGAGAAATGGACTCTCGCGAGAATCGAAACCGTTAAAAGACGACTCCAGTGGCCCTTCAGCGTAGGCCTGCACGGCGGAAGTATCAATGAAAGAAGTATCAATTTGCATGGGCAGGAAGAAGGGGTCGTCGGGGTATAACGGCAAGAACCAGTTGTATGAGGGTCCTACGGATCAAGAAGTTCTGTCCAACCTTCCTCCGGACGTAATTATACAGGGGTTAGCCTCACTCAGCCTCCTCCTCTTTCCTCCGTTACCTCTTCCATTAACCCTCTCTCTCTCCCCCTCAGCTCTTCCCCCTCCTTCCCCCCTCTCTCCCTTCACCCTCCCTTCTCTGCCTATTCCGCACCCTCACTGCCGAGCAGGTAGCTTGGTACCAATACGTAGTAAATGTTTCTCCTTCTTTATTTTATTATACCTGATACGTACAAGGAGGAGAATTATTTTGAACGCTCTTTCTATGGTAATTACAACGGCTATTTGTGGTTTACGTGATCAGGAGAAAATCTCTTGGAAAGCGTTTAGTTTTCGAAGTAGGATTCCCTATATCCCTTTAAAACGTCCAATTCCCTGCGTCACCCTTCTCTCTCTCTCTCTCTCTCTCTCTCTTCCTTACTACAATCTTCGATACCGGAAATTAGTGTATCCCATTACGGTTTCCTCCCGATCTAGCGTGGACTGCCTCTCTTATCCTCTCGGAGATCAACAAAAAAATAAAAAGTTAAAGGAGAGAACGGAATGGAAGCGACGTTGGCGTATATATTCGCGAAACATTGAAATCTCCATCATTCTTATATTTATACAGCAAGTGACCGTTATTAGTTGCTCAGTCGTTCGTTGCTTCGCTAATTCGTCGTTTAAAAATAAATTTTTAAATATATGAACTAAAACAAGGTATGCCGTTACGTTGTACATAAACTGTACGTTAAAGATCGCTTGACTGTCTTGATAAGAGAACGCTCAATTTAGGATTTAATATAAAAATCCTTGCTGGTTCAAAAAATTCACGAGCACTGAAGGTAATATGGCGTTCAAACCGTAAAGCGCGGGTTAATCAGGTAAATTTTCGAAGTTCTTTTGTTGGCGAATCCTGCCCAGATATTAAGCGGTATTAAGGGAGTGAAGACCTGACAAAGAAGGCATTGTTACTACTCCACAACGCTCTTGAATCCGCTCCTAAACGAAAGCAGCTAGACGCTTAATTTTTCCGCCAATCCACTCGTATTCTGTCTCGTTGTGCGCGATTTCTCGGTTTATCCGTCTTTCTATTTTTTTTCAAAACCGCCCTTTTACTATCTGCTTCAAAGCTCTTTCCTTATTAGCTTGTCTATAGTTACCTATTATAAACAGCGTGGGAATTGACCGGACCTCAGGGCTCTGGCTTAATTTCGCCACTGGTCCTATTCGCGGTTCCAGTACGTTCCTTATAGAAAGAATATCTTTCAGCTATTTGATGTTTTCTTGAGAGCTAAAGAACACTATTTTCTTCTTGCAGTATTCCTCTTATTCGAAAATATCATAATGATTGACTAACCACTCGCAAAGCAAAAAATATATTAATATTTTTCTTATCTTTTCGAGCTGGTCAGATTTGACGCGTGGTCGTCATTTTTAGTCTTTGTTTCATTTTATCTCTGTGTATGTTTTTGTTGGATCTGATTTGTATTATCCTTCATTAAATTCCGATTCAGCCACTATTCACTGCCTCACATGTCACTTCCTAGGGTCTGTATACGTGTTGTATAAAATCAGTAAGGGCATTTTAACCTAAAACGAAGGAAAATGTCTCAATCCGGGAGGTAATCGGGAGATCTAGTCCTATTCCTGGAGACTCCCAGCGAATCCGGGAGACTTGGCAAGCCTAGACTAGTCATCCACTTTGTCTTCCTCCTCAACTTCCCTCCCTTGCCTACTTCTGACAAATCGGGAACCCTCGGTCCAACTTCTTCTCTCTTGCTGCCCTCCTCGATACCATCAGTTAGTTGTTATTGCCCCCACCCTCCTCCACCTCCCTTTTCTTACACCGTAGTTCTTGCCCTCCTTTATTCCTCTCTCTCTCTCTCGCCCTATTATCGGACGTTTTCCGTCCTACTTCTTTCTGTCTTCCTCCATTCGGTTTGGTTCCTATATTTAGCCTCCTTCTCCTCCTTTCTCCAAAACATCTTCAGCCTTATCTCGCCCTTCGTTATGGCTTTGATTTTAATCTCGCGCCCGGATCTTCTTATTCTTACTATTGCATTGTTGTTTATAGGTTTAATTTAACTTGGAACCGTTCCCCTCCTCCTTTTCCTTTCCATCGGAAGGATTATTTTTAGGTTTATTATAGCAAAATAACAATGATTCACTAAATATCGCTTGGACGATCCGGACGTTTATAACGAGTACTTGTTATTTAAGGAAGTAATTTGCAGAGGGTTGAGTGTTTGAGCTAAAAGTAATTTTGGAGGATATTGATGGAATTTAATACACGTTTTCATAATGAATGATTTTGAGTTTTTTTCTGCAGATTTTTGTCATGTACCCCTTAAAACTTTATTGATAACATTTGGTAAAGATTTGAGGCTAAATATGACACATTGTTTCGGGTTAATAAACTAAATATTTAAAAATAAAATAGATGACCTCTTTTTCTTTTGTCAAAATATTAATGGAATATTTCCAAGTACCCATATGACAATTTTTATTTCCGATGTTATAATAGAAAGAGTATTGTTATATTTTAAGATTTTCCTTGACTATGTTTGATTTGCAGATTATATCCTTCGCTGTTACGCACTTTTTCAATCTCCTTATGCCCGAAACAACTATTGGAAATCAATTGAAATAAAGGATTCCTTATACAGACAAAAGGTTGAAAATCTCTTTTAAAATATCATCAGAGCCATGCGATCTACGTATTCATAAGTCATTCGTTTTAGAAATGAATTTGTAAGTTCTTGTGGTGGCTTGTTAAATAGCAAATATTAATGCTTCAGCAAAAATTCGTTGTAGAACATCTCACTTCAAGGACATATAGCATCAATTACGAATGGGTTTCTTACCAATAAAATCCAATATAAAAGTTTCAGAATTTCAAAATATGAAACAATAGAAGCAAAACAACATTCCTTATTTTGTTTTATCAGAAATTCATGAAGTACTTTCATTCTATTTCTAAAATAACCTAAGTTATTCAGCTAATACTTCTATATTGTAACGTTATAACAAAAATTAATGTATAATTTAGGTAATGATTTAATGGAAATTTTATCTACGTGAAATATAAATCGTACAATCAAGGCAAATTGATAGGTGAATATTTTTTGTAAACCGAGAATCTGCTTGTGGCATTCTCTTCTCTTCTTCCCTCCCTCCCTCTCTCTCCCTTACTTTCTCCATCTAATCAAGGTAGAAACTTGCCATTTGCGGATCCTATTTCAACTACTTCGTACGTCCTCCCTTTTCCACATTTTGGCCCGAAAACCCTCATTTCCTCCTCCTCATCTTCCTTCCCTCAAACCATTTCCTACTAGGTTGGTTTGGGACTGGAGCTTTTCGGAATTTTTTTTCCCGGTAGCGTTTCGGCTAATTGAAATCTTAGCTCTGAAACCAGAAAGTTGGAGGCATCTATCGCTTGCGGCTCTGTGTGACTGCGGGGGCGCTTTTGCGGTTCTAGATGTGTGTGTGCGCGAACGTTCGGATGGCTTGGGATGTTGTATAGAAGTTTCTCTCCTGGGGAGAACCCTCGGCGTCGAATCTCCCTCTCTCTCTCTCTCTACGTGGATCATTTAATGGAGGAAATTTGCGCCAACTTCGTTTCGCCAAATTTTTTCTCCCTTGTTTCGAGTCGTTGAGCGACGACTTTCGACGCCTTAAAGAAAACTTTTTAATCGTCCTCAGAATCCCGTTGAAACATTTTTTTTGTGTCCGCTGGACACATTTTCAAAATTGCTTTATTTCTTTAAAGTGTTTCAGTGCTATAGAAGCTTGGCTCTTGGAATTTTTTTAAACGAAATCCGAACTTAAGGTTTATGCTCAGGTATCGAAAATTACGGGAATGGTAACTTGAGACTTGAGGTCGGGATTTGTTGATAATCATCCTACGCGTGGCTTAAAACCTAAATGAGGATATTGCGTTTCACAGCCGCATTAAACCTAACGTATTTCCGCGGTACTTTCATGTTATGTTTATTGTATCGTTTCCTCGTTTCTGTTTGGTTGGTGTTCTTATATTTTACAGTTCACAGTTGTTACAATATTTGTTCTAGAACGTAGTCTCATTTTATAATCATGTCTCTCAATATTAGCCGCACGAAGCAATCACATTGTACGTTATTTCCTAATTTATAGCGGTTTAATGTTTGTTGTGCCAGAATTCTTTATTAAAAATTTACCATCTCACAAAATTTATATAATTTATGTAATAATAATTTTCCGCCTAAATTCTTGGGAATATATTTTTCAATTACCCAAGATATTGTTGATTTTTCAACTGCATATAATGCAAATGTATTAATGGGCATCTTTTGGCTACTGTCTTTACCGTGTATCTGTAGTTTTGTTTGAGGCCTAGTCATATTTAGAAAAAATATTTGGATCTACTAAACTGCAGCTTCTCAAAATATTCAAAACTTGGTTATCGAATTCGCATATCAGTTTGAAAGCCGTTCTCAAATATACAACTTCTCGAAACTGTAGCATACTTTTTCCTCCATATTTTTTATGCATTCTAACTATAAGGGTTTTAATCCTCCCTTTTAAAAAAAAACCTCCTTCCCTCTCCTCCCATTACAGGAGGTATTTTTTAGCGACTTAAAAATAATTTATGGCGTCGGAAATTTGAAAGGCATACTACTTTCAGTGAAAGTAATGGAAAGAAATTCAGTTGCATTAAGGAAGGAAAAGAACAGACAGATATAGCGAAACATTATAGTCGAGTTTTTTTGTGGTAAAACTGGCGATAAAGGAGAAAATGAGGTATAAAATAGTTATTTGATTGAGTGCATACAAGAGATGGATTTCTTTTTAGGGAAGAAGCGGTCATGGATAAAATAAAATGTATGGACGTTTGGATGACGAAGTAAAGGAAGCACTAAGAAAAATACCATGAGATGAAAAAAAGGAATGATCCAAAAAGAACTTGAGAAACTTTGTTGACAGAAAAGAGAGTAAGGCAGAGAGAAAAAGGGAAAGGTCTTGTTGATAGAAAATGCAGCTGAAGACACTGAAAAAGTTGGAATGTGCCGAGAAAAATGAGACGATGAAAGGTAAATACATTCTGAAAACGAAAAAGAGAAAGGAAATCGATGAAAGGAAAAAAGAGGAAAATGGTCTTGAAGAGAGATGGTAAAAAAGAGAGATAGAGAGAGAGGGAAAGCAAAAGAGAAAATCTCGAAGAAAAAAATGCAGAGATAGAATTCTCGGACGAACGCACTTCTTTGCGTTAGCTCGCATCACGTGATTCGTAATGACGCACTCTCGATTCCCAAGCGAGCGAACGGGAGAATATTTCATGCCTTGAAGGAGGAGGAGAAGCTGAAGCCACTCGCTTAGGAAATGGCTCCTCTTTTTTTTTTTTTTAAGGGAAAAGGGAGTGTAAGGGAGCGGGGGATAGGAGGAGAGAGAAAGATAAAGAGAGAAGGGTAGGATTTCACGTGGGTTGGCATTTCTCGACATTAAAATTCCCGGAATTTCCGTCGCCCTCCTTTGCTATTTTTCTTCACCGCTGAACTCCACTCCCTCTCCCATCACCACCGACCCCTCTCTCCCCTCCCCTCGCCCCCCCATCCTTCCCTCCCCATCTCTCTCTACCCCCATCCTCCCTGACCCCTCTTCCATCCCCCAAGGCCTATTTTTCTGGGAAGGGAAACGTTCATATGCTAGCCGTAACCTTTAACGATATCACGAAAATTATTTTCTTTTTTACTTCCCCTCCAGAATATCCATTGGGGGCAGCGCATCTTGCTGAACGGCCCACTATAATTGATTAGAATAACAAAATCTGATGTGGCCAACACATGACTTTCTCCATAAATATTTAAATTATTATGCATAGGATTATAAGGCAAAATTATTATTTCGTATCGTAAAAGAATACAGTGGTCCTTATTGCCGTAAATTATATTATGAATATGTTTACAGAATTCACCGCTACGTGGTGGCGCTGTGTACTGGAAATTTACGAATAAATTAATTATCTACTAAATGGAAGGTTCTACGAAAATTTGTTTCAAACAAAACTTGGAAGAAATGTTATTTTCTACAACTGTGGTCCTCACGAATATTACCGATAACGACGTTTTTAAGGAGATATTTGGCGGAAACCGAAAAAAACCGATTATTTATAAATAATTCCTAAACAATAACAGCCATGGAAAATTGTTTTAGATGAAAGTTTTAGGAAATTACATTCTCTATTACCTTTGTATCGAATTTTATATACAATAATGATGTTTTAACGGAGATATTTCGCCAAAACCGAATCGGGTTTCGAATAAACCTTGACTTCCGGTTAACCGGTATTGTCAGAAAACTAATCAGCTCTTCGTGCTCATACCAGTTATATATGAAATTTGGTAATGATATGGCAAGTACTTTTCGAGTTAGAGCACCCACAATCACATACACAGACATCATTCCGAAAATATTCTAAACGTGTTCTAGGGACCGCAAAACATATATTTCCGTTTAAATCTGGAAGTCAATTTTTTTCATGAATGCAATACCTTCTCTATACTACGTATATGGAGAAAGTAAAAAGGAGGTGTAACATCGCTCGTGTGACCTGGTTTTTCCTCATGTATGTTCTATAACAAACAGTTTACAAACTGTGAATAAGGCGAATAAAATCAAAGTAGTATACTTTTAATTTTTGAAAAATATGCAAGATTGTGTCGCGCGAACATTGACGTTATTATCTATTTTTAAATTAAATGTTTATAAAATGGTTGTAAAGATCACTATTTTGCAGTCGATATCATTGCATATATTATATTATATTTAATTTGCAGTCCAGCTGCCGAAATATTAATGGTAACAAATAATAATTTATCCATCTTTAGGGATTTTACATAAAAATATAGATTAGACAGGAAAAATTAGTCATACTTAGAGAAACACTTAAAGTTATGAAAATGACGTTTCGCAGACATTTATGTATGATGAAATGGTAAAATAACTGAGTGTAAATTATTATACGAAGAGTGTGTTAACATTTCTATTTATCATTACGAATATATTTTTAATAGTTGGGTAATAGATTAGAAATTTTGAATCATTATATTTATTTATATATGCTCAAGTTACACAAGGCATAGATCCCTTTCGAGTAGATTAATTGGGCAATATTATCTCCTCGAAAAGGAAGCTATTTTACCTTTTAACTATCTACCCACATCGTCCTTTGGAACCGTCTTTGATACCTGACCCCGAAATATTTTGAACGCGAACAATCGAGCCATTGTTGTTTTCCTCTCGCCGCCCTTCGGCGTCCAATTCTACAAAGGGAGCGGCGTCGCGAAATGGAGAGAAAGTATGCTCACGTCACTTAAAATCGAACGCGTTGAATAAGAAGGCTGTTCCCATCCACGGGCGTCGCCTCTCTCTCAGATTCCCTCTTCTCTACTCGGCGCACGCTCTCCCCGCGCGCGCTCCCTCATTTTCTCTCTCTCTATTCCTCAACCCTTTCTCTCTCTCCCCCCCCTCTCCTCCTCCGTATCGCCCTCTTTCTCATCATCCTCCTCCAGAAAGGGATAACTCCTTTACCGACAACGCCTCATCCATCAAATGGCTTCCAGTCCACTCATTCAACGAAACTTCACTCACTTCCTTCTCTACCACCACCACCACCACCTCCTCCTCTTTCTACTCCCCCTTCTATTTTTATCTCCTGGTGGTAAGGAATTCCCACAGGGATTTTTTTTAAACAGTCCCTTTCCCCTTGTTTATTATTATGTTTTCTTTACGTCAGTATGACGTCGGCTCATGGGAGTTATTTTCACAGGGACGATGACCTTGCGGTGATGGTGTTGTTTGTTGCGGCGTGAAATATGACGTATGACTTTTCCCCCGTGGATATAGAAAATCGCGTCATGTATTGGCCGAGTATGTATGTATGCAAATTCATCCATACATACATTATATATACTCACCTATATATGTGTTTGTGTATGTAACGGTAGCACTCGAAATCGGCCAGTATGTATTCATAATGAGAGGCCAAATCTACCGGCAGATGTCTGAAATATCTATTATAAATAAAATATTTCGGCCACTGTCCGTAATGTCCAAGCACTATTGGCGGAAGTTAACTTCCCAACAAATTTTTGGTGGCTAAAGAGCAAGTATATCATAATGCTAAATATTTTCCCTCTGGGATTATCGAGCATGATATGACCGTATATACAAAACGTTTTAGTTTAGGTGCTCTGCCGGTGCTACGCGACTTGGAATTCCTGGGTTGATCCCCTCGATATCGGTTGGGGTTTATTCGAAACCCTCCTTTAAAATTCTTGTCAAGAAACCACGTTCTGATAATGAAACCCATCCGAAGACGACGGACCCAACCCAGGAATTCCAAGTCGCGTAGCATCGGTGTATCGAATCGATTCTGGTTCCGAAATTTGGTTAGCACAGTCCGGCCAATATTAATATTACCCGAGCCAAGGCACGAAATTCTTGATTTTGCTAATTATTATTTCAAGCATTGGCCGAATCACATGGGCAATATTGATAATGGCCGGCCATTTTTAAAACTGGCCAGATTTCGAACTTATGGTCAAACATACATATATTTATGCAGTGAAACCCCTACTTAACGTCTCTCTGGGGAAATATCTTTTTGGCGCATTAAAATGAAAATTATTTTTGTACCACATTGTAATACAAATTTTAAACAATAACAGTATGAATCGTTAAATCTGAACATTTCTACATCTAACGTATTGACATTGTTGCACCTGAGAAAAAATTAGAACATTAGATAATTTTTTATTTTTACGTGACGTGTACTAAGCAAAATTGAGAATAAAATGAAATAATTGATTATATTGTCATACAAACCATGACTTAAATGTAAAATTTTAAAGTAATAAAATAATATAGTCTGATTTTGCAATCATATTCGGCGAATGCTGAGCAGCTCCCTCTCCATTTGATTAATTCAAGTAATAAATTTTAAAGAAGTGAAATAAATCTTCGTATCACCTCGAATTCAGCAACTGCATCTCTGAAAGTACAGGCTGTTCTTCATTATCGTCTACTTCCTCGCTGTTCTTCATTGTATAGCATGTTTCTTCCACTTAATTGAGGAGACCTTTTGTTGGGACAGCATTATCGCTAGTTGCATGCTCTTCAAAGTCGATGGTTGCATCTGGTGCACCATGCATCCAATTCCCTTCAAGTCCGCAGTTTGTGACTTGTGTGTGTCTACAAACAGACACAAACACATACAACTACTTTCTTGGCAGATTGAATATTCAAACCGTAGACCCTTTCAAGATAGGCTAAAACATCAAACCGTTATTTTTTGCTTCCTTGGGAGCACTATTTCTTGCGGGTAGTTCTTTTGACTTACCAACACCACAGAAAATGTGTCTCATGTCGATTTAAGTGTTAGTGTTAAAATTCGAAGGATGTACCAGAACCACTAATGTTAAGAATCACATGTATAGGTGCGTGTTTCATGGAATAAGTTCTGCAGCTATATGATATTCGTGGCTGTGTGATATGGATAACGTTTGTCTGTGAAAGCCGCTGCAATATATAAAATGTTGTGGTTTAATTTCGGTAAAAATTGTTATTGCCCTTTTTTAATCACAGGGAATGTGTATGTTTTTTTAAATTGTTAAACAGCGTTTCTTTACACCGAAAGTTGAAAAGGCAGTCACTTGAATATTTATTATGCCAGCGTGAATTTCATTTAGGGATCAGAATCCTTCTCTTCTGGGTGTTAAAATAGCTTGCCTATTCGAATACCGATTTATATTATTTAAGATTTCGAGAACTCTATTTTACTCGTTTATTTAAAAGTACAATCTTCTATTCTAAAAATAATACATATATCCTCACTGGTATTTATATACACAACTCCGCGACACCATCTGTGTCTAAATATGTACCCTTATCAACAGTTAAGCCAAGGTTTTCTTTTATTCTGAACACGGCAGATATCACCTCAGTGCCAATTTTCTTGAAGACGATAAACAAAAACCTCTCAAAACGCGAGTTTCGAATTCCCTAGGAAAAATGGAGACATGAAATAAATTAATTAAAAAAAGGCTTTTTAAAAAATAACTTTTATATCATGCAGTAAAAAGGAAAAAAATAAATTTTTATTTATTTATCGATCGTGAGTTCGGCCGGTAAGAAGGAACAAAATTTACAACAATTTCAGTGAAATAAATTCCTTCTTGCTCAACAATGTTGATTTACTAAACTTGATTTAAAACTTTTGTAAAAGTTATATAATAAAACCTGTAAGGCGCCATATAACTTTTACATTCACCATTCAAGCCCTCTAAACCAGTATGACGTAGCATACTTAAAAGTGTAAGTAAGTTAAAAGCTCTATAACAACCCGAAACAAACGAATGAAGACAACCGAGTAACTACATTTACGAGTGCCGGTATACTTAATTGTACTACATAAGAAATCGTTGCTCTATCCCTTACTGGTTCTCAGTTATTAATTATATTAGAAAAAGTGTCAAACTACGAAATAGTTTTCTTTGTAGAAATATACGATGTAATAAACAAACATTTCCTCAATGTTTCATAGTTGAACAACGCTGCGTGTACCTCGCCATCTATCGCCCATCTGAGCAAGCTCAGATTTTTCGATTATCCGCTAAATGCCGGACAAAGAGGAAAAGTAAAAATTACAAGTAATTGTCATTTTAATAGGATATATTACCGATTCTGATTTATTAAAATAATAAATAATTAATCCCTTTCTCATTAGTCGCGTCGGAAGCGTCACCGGATGTATTTGCACCGTTCCCGTGGGCTGCTACCAATCTTGCTAGGGTGATACAAACCTTCATGAAGTGGGCACAAACCGCTATATATACCAATATACAAACCGCTATTTATAGCTATATCCATCGAGTGAGGTTAATATAAAAGTTATTAAAAAGAAACAGAACATTAAGTAAATCTGCCACGTACTTAAATACGAGTTCGCACCATATCGCGAATATCCGCTTACCTCCTTGCCGTTAACGCCGCCGTATCTATCCTTTTAATCCAACCAGCTTCTTCTACCGCTTCTCCTCTTTCCTACTTCGCTCGCTTACTCTTACATCCTCTGCATTAACATGCCTGTCCATGTTATTCCCGGTCTCTTGTTATTTATGCTTTCCACGGCATAGGAGGAGTCCCTTTCACTTTCACGCATGCTCTTTGGGGAGGTTTTGAATGCAGTCAGATTAATCTTCCCGACTTCGGTGCGTACCCAATGCACACAACCTCCCTTCTCTTCCCGCGAGCCAACTACTCCACTCTCTTCGCCGACGCCAAAATCTCCGCTAAACTCCCTCTTTATATCTCGAATTTTCTTTTGAAGACGTCCATAATATCCCTTAAAGGTTTTTTTTTTGGAACTCCATCCCTCTTACTTTTTTTCCCCCCAGTCCTCTTTTCGTTTTCGACCCTTGTTCCGCGGTGTCCCGCGCGCCGCAACGATTTCTGAAGAAAAGGAAAGCTTTTGTCGGTCGCATCCCTCCAAGGTGCCTAAATAACGCGGACGTGCAGCGAGACGGTCATTTATCTCTCTCGCGCTCATTTTTTTTTGGAGTAAGAGAAGAGAGGAGAGAGAGAGAGTTCGGATCGATGGGGAGAAGAAGCGCTTTTTTTTTTTAATAAAACGGAAAATATGGTTTCGTTGTTGACTAATGGTCCCGCGGCCGGTGCAGTCTCTAGGGCGTTCTTGTCGCGCCGCCGCGGTCGGACGAGATACGAATCCTAACGGTCATTTATCTCCGTTGAGAGATGAGTTATCGGCGATTTTTAGTAGCTGTCGTCGGTTGGTGCTGTGGTTCATGTGACTGAAATCTTTCGGAAAATACATAGTTTCTTCGACTCGTGCGAAACAGCCGTTTATAATTAAAGGAACAGATGACACTCTTCGCGAAAGTTGGAGATGCGAGCATCCATGTAAGCTAAATTATTAAAATAACAGTTCTTAATATTTTCATGATTTATACAAAATCATCAGAATCCTCTCAAACTCTCATCTTATAGTCATTCATTTGTATATGTTGTATAACGTTATTCTTTGTTGGAACGAACCATCGCCTTTTCATCGATCCTATTAGTTTCGCGCCACAAAGGGAGAATAATGCACATCTGGCGATTAGAGATAGCGAATTATTTAATGCCGCCTCAGACTTCATCCAAAGGCAAATTCCTGGAATGGAAAAGGTAGACTAGGAAACATAGAGATATTCATATTCGAATGAAATTTTATTATTCTCTCGGCGTGAAGTAACAGAATCCTCATTTTCGCTTTATGACGTTTCCATGGAAACCGCCTCCAACCTTCATTACATTTTCTTACTCTCTTATTCCTCTGAAACCGCCATTTTAACGCATCCCACCAACCCAGTCTCGCACCCCATTTTCGTTCCTTTCCAAGCCACTAGTTAGTCACCTATTTCGCCCGCACCCTACACCTCTGAATACCCCATCTCTCTCTCTATCTATCTCCTCCCTCCTTTAACCGTCTTCCTTTACCCTCCGGCTTCTTCTTCCTCGTAGCTCCTCTTCTAATCCATTTTTCCTCTTTTGCGCTCTCTCATATCCACTAACCTTTTGTCCTCTTCCTCACCTCTTCCCTCTTCGAATTCCTATACCGACACCGCATTCCGGATCTCGGCGAGGTTTCCTCCCTTCTTTCTTTCTCCCACTCTCTTCCTCTCTTACTTTTTGCGCCGCCCTCTATATTTTCTTCCTCCTCTTTAGACATTCCTTGCCCCGCCCGATTGCTCTTTCTTCTCCTGCCCACGACCTCCCTATCTCCGCCTGCTTCCTTTTTTAGCCCCGCGGTTATATTGCCTTGATTGCTAGACCGCTGCGGTCGGCCCCGTGTCTCACTCTTTCTCTTTCGACGGCGGGTATTTTTGCGGAGAGTAGTGGGCTATCTCTGTCTTAAAAGTCTTAAATACCAAGAGGCGCTCTTTCCTTATGTCATTTTTTTGTCTTCGTACTACTTGATCCATTGTTTTACTATTACGCTGGTTTTTCTCTCGGTTTGTAATCGTGATAGAATTTCTCTCATCCCTACTTCATCATTATTGGTTCTACTAGGGGGCAAATTGTCCATGATTTAACATTGGCTCTGGTAAATGTAAACGTGGGCCTATTTGCGTTAATAAATATTAAAAATATAGAATATAAGTATTTTACTTACAAAAAATGTAAGATTCCAGTATCCATATGATGAAAGAAGACTCAATTGCTTTAGTCAATCATTTTAAATGCTTCCCACATGTATTTTCCTAAATAATTATCGGTTACTATTTACGTTGCTATGTAGAAAGTTTGACGTTGTTACAACTATAATTTCGATGCTTAAACAAAAGTTCGTAGCGAATAACGCCATTCTTCTGTATATTTGAAGGCTTAAATGAAGATAATTAAATCGGAGGTAACAATGAGGATTGCCTTGGCAACACCCGGAAAAAGTACGAAAAATCCACAAAATTTCGGGAAAGGTTGCCTATTTCTGACAATTTCGACCGTTTAACATGTAAACATAACAATAGTAAGATAGGATACAGTTCTAACCGTCGAATAAAGTAAAAACAAAGAAAATTGGTCTATATTTAGGTATTTTGAGGAATGAAGAAATAAAACCTTGCACTCTGCAAAATCGATAGCGTAGCGTCACCCATAGTGCACTTATTATATAGAGACATAAACGATGTTTTGTTTCGAATGACAGTGGAGTTAGGTCTTACTCTGAGTGATTGCTATTTAAACATTCTTCTCTTTTTCGTCGCTCTTTTTAAGCTAATTGAAACATATGCCTCCACTGTACACCATCTATGGATGAATTTCCCCATTTATTAGTGTACTGTTTATATCCACATCTTAAATTAAAAATAATTGAAAAAGTGAGTACTTATCTTAGGTGTTTCGAATAGCCATAGCAAGGTTATGAAAAATCAATGCAATGCAGACGTATTCAGTAATGAATCAGCAACAATGGAATCAATATTCATCATTTGAGGGATGCGCTATGAAATAAGGAAGAGACGTTTAAGACTACTATTTATTTGTCTTTTCATGGTAGGCGTTTGATTTTTTTCCTTGAATTCATATGAGTTTTTTATGGAGTGTTTACTGTCGAATTTAAGATCATTGAATTGTTGATTTAGCCATTTCAAAAGAAAGTAAGTTGGTGGCTTATGGCTGAAATTATGGGTCTCATTGAATTATCAGTTTTGTGTATTTTTGATAGGAAGTAAATTTTTTGTTATAAAAGATTGAACGTGTGGAATTTGAGATTAAGGTATTGTCAGTGAGAGTAGGGCAATTTTTAAGGTGTCATTTACTTATATGATCATCGTATTACATCTTATTATCTTCACATAATTTATACATTTCTTTATGTTTAAATTTATTACACATAATATATTTTCAAAACAACTTTTCACGTTAAACCATAATATGAGGTCCATAGCGCTCAAGAATCTCTAATTTTCGGAAATCCTTTAACTGCTTCGTCCCGAGGTAATCGGATTTTTTAGCTTTGTCCGTATTTCCTTAATTAAAATGGCTGAACGTAATATTTTTCTGTAATTTTGTTCGTAATCCTTTTTTATTTAAGTCGATTATTCTTCTGAAGTTTTCATATTTCAATTATTCAAATTTTCAAGTAGTAATATTTTTAAGTACATTAAATGTCGGACGATTATCTAGTAAGCTACGATAGAAATTAGGCAGAATTCCATCCTCCGTCTTGGAATTTTTGCAAAGATAAACGCACGTACTTTTTAACTAATAAAATAAAGATTTTGCGAAGAGGGCAATAATCCCGCAAAAATTGTTTTATTCCGAATCCGGTATTAAGTACGTGCGTAATCTCTTTCCAGCCAAATTTTGATTCGCTCCCTTCTTCTTCCAAAAGAGCTTACAGAGTCTTTACTCTTCCCTTTCACCCCCACTCTTCGACTCTCTACATTTCTTTTCCTTCCAATGCGGAATCTCCTGATTCCAATATTTATAAGAACCCTCTTCTTCCCTTATCTCCCATTCCTTCGTATAATGGCGGTACAGTACGGTTAGCTGCAGACATTTCTTCCTATATGTCATGTTTTTATGTATGTGTAGCAAGTTTCTACGCATTAAGGGTATGTCGTCACGTAATACAATCTGACATTTTGACTCTTTGTAAATTGATCTTAACGAAACTCTTCCTCTGAGTCTTGAGTAATGGATGATAGAACGCATTTATAGGGTTTTCCAGATATTTATATGTGGTCGATATGTTCTCAGTAAATAATTTAAAAATTATATATGATATCTTAGATCCACCCCATGCTCATGAATATCTGGTATAGTGTTTATAGTGCTTTTGCGAAAATGTAAACTTTCTCTTGATCTATGGGTTATCCGATAGCTAATACTATTGTTCGGCGAATGTTTTGAGGTTTCTATCCCCTGAAAATAAAAAATGTTCTCCATCAGCATATTTTTATTACAGTGCAATCCTACGTTTTCATTGGATTTACAAATTAGGATAATATCCATACAATCGCAAAACAAAATCCCCCAAAAAATGAACTTCACCGTAATAAAGTCACACGTTATTATCTTTATAGTTTTTCCTGGCTGCATATTTAACGCTTCGAGTGTATTTTTTCCTTCTGGAATTCAATCCCCTCTCCAAATATCCTCACTTCCACGAAAAGATTTAATTAAGTAGAAGGTGAAATAGGATTCAATTTGGAAGCTGAAAAGAATGTAAACTAAGGACTCCGTTTCCCTGCCCCTTTTTCGTCGTAATGTGCAACTCCCTGATAAATTTTCCCCCTTTTTCTGCACCGACTCCTTTATACACATCCTCTCTCTCTCTCTCTATTCTTCCTACGTACAACAAGAGCCACACCACTTTGATGTGCTTAAGCCTGGTGTTCCTTTCTTCAACTCCACGCATACGATCCTTAGGATCCTCCGCAGATCAATCCCGTTCCTTTTTCCCCTTCACTTTCCTACCGCAACTTTCTGTTTCTGTTGTTTCCTTTCGCTCTCCCTTTCTCTTTCCTCCTCAGGTACACGTTACCTTTTTTTTTCGCCGCAGTCTCCGAGAGATCTTCCTCCCCCTTTCATCATTTTAAGCCAGTCTTTTCCTCAGAAACCGTTTAGAATTCCGATCCTCTTCTCATTCATCTTTTTTCTTTCTCCCTTTGTCCTCTTTCGTCACGCTGTTATTTCGCCTCTCTTTATCCCCGTTTTCTTTTCATCTTTTTTCTCTACCTTTGTTTTCTTTCTCTCTCTCTATTCCTTTTTTTCTGTTTTCTCTCTCTTCTGGATTAGTTTTAGCCATATTTTCCACGTTTCTCCCTCCCTCTTCGTCTCTCTTTGCACTCTCAGTATTCCTCTCTCAACCGCCCTCTCGCCATCTCACTCTATAGTCTGTTCACTTTCTTAAGTCTCTTGACCTTCATAGAGCAAGTAGCCAATCACGAACGTTTCCCCTTCCATCGCCCCTCGCAACTTTCGCGCGGGAGGACAGATACCCAATCACGAACAGCAAAAGCAAGGAAACGGCGGTAGAAATGGCAACGCAGACCGATGTGAACGCTTCGAGAGAGAAAGAGTAACACTGAGTTCCCCCCCCCCCCCCCCACTACCTTCCCAAACGAACCGTCTCCTATTGGCTGCTGCTAAGTCTTCAAGGTCAAGGGACTTAAGATAGTGAACAGACTTATAACCTTATTTCTTTCTCCCTCCTTTTCATCTCTTCCACCCTCATGTTTCCTATTCTCCCTGTCTCTCCTCCCTCTCTCTGTCATTCTTTTTCTTTCTCCCTCTCTTATCATCCTCTCTCTTTTCGTTTCAATCTTTCTCTCACCATATACCTTTTGTGTTTATTCTTTCCAGCCCTCACTTTTCTCGCCCTTCTTTCTCTCCGTTTTGCCGCATCCTTTCTTCGTTCCCAATTCTTACTTTATTTCTTTATTTCTCTTCCTGCTCCCTTCTGCTGCCGTATCCTCTTCCGCAATTCTCATTTTTCATTTATTTTCCTCGACCGTGGGTTCCACCTGAAAGGGAAGGGATCGGAAACCGAAAGAAAAAATTCTCGAAATTTTTCCAGAAAGTTCCACGTTCTTTCAAGTGACGAAAAAATCCGGAGAAAGAAGATATCGCAGTCTTTTTTTTACTTCGGATCCAGTGTCTTATTAAATGCGCACAAAGAAAAAGAAGAAATATAAGGCATTTCGACGCTCGGAGCTGAATGGCTTCTTATGGTTCAAATCTTTGGATCATTTTTTTTGGGGGGGTTGGGGAAATATCTCTAGACAAAGAGCGTCGATCATTAAAAAGTTTATTTATTCCCTTCTAAGAAATATGTTTTTGTCTTTATTTAATGAGTTTTCTAATGGCTGAGTTGTTGTTTGCTAAAAATACTTTTACGGTCGGAATATTCGTAAATTTTATTTTCTAATGGCCTAACATCTTTATGAATAGAACTTTCGTTTCCCTGAAAAAATGTTGGTTCTTTTAAAAAATGCATTATTTTTTCTGCCCGGAATTTAATATGCTTCCTTTAATGACCCATTGATTTAAGTTGTTTCTTGCTATACTCCCTGATTACGGAAATTTTTATGGCCTCTTTTACGTTAGGAGGAACAATTCAACCAAGTTGGTAAGAGAACCTTTTGCCCAAGTTGGTCATCAAAAAATGTTTTATGAAGAAAAAGTTATTTGTACGAAAGTTCCGGAAAATGGAAGTTTTGATTATTAACTTCAGGCTCAAATAGATTATCTCATATTGCCTTTAATGGTTTTTTTTCGGAAACTTTGAATAACTTTTCTAATTACTGTTCTCGTAGAGAAATTGAATATTTGTTTGATGCGTGTTTGATATACTTAAGGCAAATGAAACCGCAATACATTATATTATTCCATATTCTCATTTAAAAATTATTACGACTTCATCCCTTTAAAAACTGAATTATGAAGTTCGACGCAAAAAATAATCACATTAAAAAACAAAGGGTAATAAATGTTTACGTAATGAGATATTAAAATAATTTACCTTATTAATTTATTTGTTCCCAAAATTCAGATGCCATACGGATGCGAATTAGAATCTGGATTGATTATAAATAAGACATTAAATAATAGTGCCTACTTAACAATTCTACTAAACTGATAAAATATAACAAAAATGTAGTGTCCACTGTGCACTTTTCGTCGACACTGCCAAACTAGCTTATGTATTTACGCATCCTTGGTTACCGAAAAAATATATGCGTGATTCCAACTACTCAAATCACTTAAACACACAGGCGCATTCTAAAGAACGCTTCTGATGATTTCAAAATTGTTCCAAATTTCCTACATAGAGGATTCCGGAGCATCATAAAAATGATAATGACACTTCTCATCATACGCTCTGGAAGGGTTAAATTCCTTCTAGTGTTTACGTACAAGCGGGATAAATTCCATATTGCCGGTCATTGGTAATTCCTCTTATGCCAAAAATATATTCCTAATATCTATTTTTATTTCAAATTAACAAAAACGTGTGAAAGAAAGATGGACTGTTCTGTTCTTAACAGTCGTATCTTCTTGTTGCTGCGCAACAATGAAAAATTCGCAAGTGTGGTCCGTTGTGAATTAAGATGAGGAGATCGGAGTGCACAGCGACCGAAATAACGCATCAGTAATACTACATTGGTGGTGTCATGTGAGGGATTTTTTGGATGCTTGGAATCCCCTTTCCCGTTTTCTAATACCTTATATAAACCCAAAAAATCACCTCTCTCACCTCCTCTTCCCTTCGCGAGATCATCCATTTTCCATATTCCGCACTTATTTTTTTATTTATACCTCTTTTAAAATGCTAGCGGGTTCGAGTGCACCTTCATTCGATCGTTTCATATTTCATCCTGTTCACTCCCATCCAATTGGGTCACATCCTTCTTAAGGGCGAGTAGAAACACGCAGACTGAATAAGGATATTTCGCACACACGCCGTCGGATTCGAAATAATATGGTCTGGTAAGAGATCTCTTCCTGCCTTCTCCATTATCGCCGGATGTCGAAAGGCATATGGAGTTCCTTCGGTTTGGCCTCCCGTCTCGCCTCGCCATCTCTTCCATTTTTGGCCTACTCCACCACGGAGTGATCGAAGAGGACGCTCTTCTCCAAAGCCAAGGGGCACACCCATTTTCCACTCTCTCTCGCCCTTCGCACCAACCTTCCTCCGCAAAATGCCAACGCCCATCCCGCTCACATCCATAGACTTTAACGATTCTACGGTCCCCTATCGACGCACTTAAACTTGTTCGGCGCGTAGGTATTGAATAGTAAAATTGTGTAGATCATAGGGAAGCCAATATCCCTTCTAAAGAAAACCTATCGAAGTATGCCGTCATTACCATTCGAAAAATAGGTTTCTCTCAAGTAACGATTTTTATCATATGACCGGAGAAAAGACATTTTTACTCCTGGAGTGTGTTAAATCTTTTACTTGCTTCAATGTTTATTCTGTGCTCTCTTATATTTTCAGTTATTTTATGATTGAATCGGATAAAATGTTGGAGGTATTTCACATTATATAACTTAACATTCTATAAAAGAGTATGAGTGAAATCGAAGGTAGTTGATGTAAGCTATATTGTTTCCAATAGAAATAATTACTTTGTACTTACTCAGTTTATTGAATCTCTCCAACCTCAACCGCGCATACACATTCGCAAAATTTAAAATGCTGTTGCATTATTCACAATTGTAATAATATGCGTGCGGTCATGTTTGCGTCATAATTGTACCATATATATATATATATATATATATATATATATATATGGAATTAAATTATCAGTTGTTTTTTTACATTTGAGCTGTCTGCTTAGCCAGTTATTCATGTATTTAATAGTTAAAATATTAGTAAGATTATAATACTTAACTAAACTAAAATTATTTACTAGGAATTTAACTTTGTTGTACTAATTTTACACTTTATGTCTTTACAGGTAAGTCTTATCCGGTTTATTCGGAGTATTATTCAAGTAAGTGAACTAAAATTTTAGAGTGAAGAAAACATGCTATAGCATTTGGAATAATTAATAGCTTTTTTGGAGAGGTTTAAATGTGGAAATAATTCCTTCTTAACTTTCAATTACTGTATTTCGACTTGTGGTGTAAGTGGACAACTTTGTTGCTGTTTAAAAATGCAACAAATTGTATTTGGAAAAAAATGTTCTGAAGTTTATTTGTGATTGAGATAGCAAACGGTATTTAAATGTATTTTGACTTAATTTACGGTTAAGAAGAAATTATTTTCATACCGATATGAATCTAATTAATATTATTAATAATTTTATAACTGTTGTGCTAATGGGAAATGTCTATAAGGAATACCTTTATTCATTTCACGAAAATTAAAAACGAATATTTAGGAAAACATAAATCCCCAAACTAAAAAGAATGCGCTTTGCTGTTCTATCTCACGATGCACGAGTACGACAGTTGTTTTTTTTTTTTTTTTGATACTTGGACTCAATTGGAGCAATATCACGACGTAACGTTTTTATCTTCTTGCGCAAAATCTTTATCGGAGTCACACGTGAGTGGCAATCCTTTAGGAAGTAAAGAATTCACGCCACTTACATTTTCGCCCTTCACGTCGCCCTCCATCTATTATTCCACCATTCAATCTTTCTCTCTCTCTCTCTCACCCTCCACCATCCATCACTGCCTTTTTAATACTACCCTCATTCTCCTCCCTCTTCCTTCCCCTCTCCTCCCTTCCCTCCTGTCTTCCCTATCGCACGACCTCTTTCCTTCCCTTTCCATCTCCCACCCGATGCCCCATTAGACTCCATGCTCCCACGGAAGCAGAGATCGTTAATTAGCGAGCTACCCCTTTTCGCTCCCTCCCCAAAAAGGTCGCCGAACATTCTCTTCCCCTACTTGCCTAACCCTTCTCTCTTCCTCTCCCTTCTCTCCCCCCACCTCTTAAAGATCGATGATTGAGAATGAGGGTTTTCCCCATGATTCCCTACCCTCTTCTCTTCTGCATACCCGACTTTCACTATCCGTATCCTTCTCCGTCTCTCCTTAACACCCCTCTCTTTCCCTCGACTCGACCACCGAATTCTCCCAACCTCTCTCTCTGTCGTCCTCTTCCGAGGTACCCCAACACCCTCCGTGCCCAGCCCTACATTCTACCCTATCTGGCATCACCTCTATTTTCTTCTTCCCTCCCTCCTCTACCTCGACCGACCTTCGCTCCGCCCTCGCAGCTCGCACCACACCCTCCGCACCCTTTTACCCTTCTCCTCCTCCGCCCCCCCCTCTCCCCAAAAAACACCCTTCAAACCCTCCGTTTTAGCCCTGCCAACTCATTCCTCTCCCTGTATCCTCCCTTACCCTTTTTATATCCGTACGCTTCCACACTTTCCATCTTCTCCCAGCCGACCTTCTCAATCTCTCGCTAAATCGCATCTTTCCCTTTAGCCACTTACAACCCTCTCATCCATGCTGTCCCCTCCAACGGCCTCTCCTCCCCTCTATTCCCCCTCCTCCGCCTGCCTTCCAACCAACCACATCTAAAATCGCTAGCTTATATAACAGGAATCTCACCGTCAAGTATTTCCGTGATGATAACCGATCCCTATGCTTTTTTTTCTTCTTTTTCTCTCCTCCCTTATTTTCTGACTATCGCATTATTAAATCGATCGTATATTCCTCTCGCTGAATTCTTTTTTTTTTAATCCAACGAAGAGTGCACTTCTCTTCCGATTTCTTTTTCCTAATAACGTTTTTTTAATTTTGAGAACAAGGGTTTCTGAAAAGAGAAGGTCGATTTAACAGATAGCGACGTCTACATCGGTTAGTTATTGCTAGTTAAAGTGCTTGAATTTTTTAGGCGAAGTCGCATGCTTCGTTTCAGTGTTGCGTAAAATTATTGGGAGGAAATTTTTGCATGCCGCATCATGGCAAAGATTTGAATTATGTTAATCATTTATTTCATTTACTCATCAATTCCTTGCATTCTCAATATGAATTAATGAAATTGATTTTGCTTGATTGTTATTTAACGAGAATTGACATCGATGATGAATGTTTTGAATTATTAATTTTTTGGTATGAATACACCATAAATATGAAAATTTTTATGGCAAAATTAAAGCATTATTGAGCATATATGTATAATTTATGGCGTTTATTAGTCATGAAAACACTTTGATTGGACGTTTTGCATATTGAATTTTAAATGGACGCCATGAGACCAACAAACCAATATTTACATATGTTATTTTATAAAAGTATTATCATGCATTATGTGAGTTTCGGAACAAAAAATTCCCTAGTAATAAAACATTATCAGGAATCTAACAAAAATTTCTCGTTTTTATAACGCTACGTATACTTAATAGAAGAAATCAGAATGACGCAGTGAGTAAATCAATTATATCTATTTTCTGAACAACTTCGGCTATGCAATCGCAATTGACTTCCGTAATTTAATTTAACGAAGCAAAACAAAGTCTGTTTCTATGGAATGATAAATAATCACGATGATTTCTTTTTCACTCAGCCAACCGTTACACCCGAAAAAAAATTAAGGTTCTCCAAGCGTGAAATGTTAATTCTATAATTTCCTTAAGCCACGCCCGGAAAGTCATACAACTTATTTCTCATGACGCTTGAGTTCTCATGCGCCATTTTATCCGAGTTGTCACGTCGCCGTCTTCTTCCCACTACGAGTCACGCAAAAACCGGTCGTTAAAATGCTTTTCTCTTCTCTCTCTCGCTTATGAAAACGTCTATCCCAGCTACGTCGAGGCGACGTATACACATCACTTGATCCAATTGCGCACATGTCCCTCTCCACCACGCCTTCCCTTGACTCCCTTTCAACATTTGTTCCTCTCTCTTTCTCTCTCCAACTGTCGTGTTCTTCGAGGCGAACCCGCGCGTGCGCGTGCCTCTGTTTGCCGTGTTACCTGTTCTTCACGGAGATGCGTGCCAACCCCGCTGCGTGACATCCCACGATGGGCCTCTTAAAAACCCTACGTGACTCACCGCAGTATAGTGTGAGCGGCAGGCAATGGGAGGCAGTGCGCTAGACCGATTCCTTCTCTTCCAAACTGCCTTTCTTTTCCGAACGATATAAGCGAGACCCTTATCTCGAAGGTTTCCTAATAACCCCTTAGGACTCACACCCTCCGTGCAACGGACGACATAATAGTTTTTGTGCTCGCTATTCAAACACACGTTTTGCGGGCGTTCCCTTATCGTAGTCTTAGTTAGATCTTCGATCGACCGCTTTAGTTGCGATTTGTTTACTTAATCGAAAAAAATTCAACGTCGAGAATTAAATTAAATCGGTGAAAGGAGTTCTTCGACGAAGAAAATAACCCATTTTGAGGCTTAAAAATTTCGTCATTAAAAATCCGCACTTGCTTTTAGCGGTAGTAATTGGATTGAAATAAACCCACAGCGACAGGAAATGCCTTATAGGTTTGTAAGCAAAAAGAAATGTATTAGTTATAGCTTGTACGATATATTATATAGCATTCCGCATAATTTTTTGAGCCATTATATTAATACAATGCGCCGTATCTCAAGCATAGCATTTCCATCACAAAACTTTATTATCTTAATTAATTCAGAGCATTTATAAAGGATTTATTGGTAAAGATCGGTCATACAAACACGTTACTGTCATGTACGTTTTCCCAATTGCTCTGCGAGCCCATACAAAGTGCCACGAAAGGTCACTGGAGATATAATTCTGTGAGCGGACACGCTATTGCCTAAAGTTATATTTTTATTCTTTATATATTCTTCCCGCTTCGAAGGCCTCCCGACTAAAACATTAACTTGATCTATTCCGAATTTCCGGGTACAGCAGTAAATACAAGTAAATATTCAGTTGGCCTTTTAAGATGAAGGCATAAAATACGATGGTGAAGGGATCCATAACCACAAAATGTATCGAAGCCGCCGTAGAACCCGCGGCAGGCATTACTTTTTTACGATATTTTCATACCCCTCCGCGAAATGCGCTAGGTCAGCTTTTATTCGTACGCTTATTAAATTAATCCCAAGTCACAGCTGACCCAAGACATTTAATTTCACTCGAATTCTTTTCGGAGACGTAAAGAGGGGAAAAAATGACGGAAATCACTTCGTACGTCCATGTCAGCAAATAGATTTCGCCTTATGTTTTTTTTATCTAATTGTAAGCGGTAAGCACAATTTCTTCTTTGAACGCGTAAAGAGCGACAGTACACCATAAACCTCTTTTTCCCAAGAGGGTGATACAAGTCGAATCAAATCCTTGCGAGAGAAAAGATTTTTAGCACTTCCGGGAAGTTTGCGGGAAAAAAATAAACGCAACTCGTTCTCCCTCTCTCTCTCTCCATCTTACAACGTAGAAAATCGCCTCTACGGTCACCCGTGGGAGAATGCGTGCATTAAAAAAAAAACAAGGAGACCGGCTATTTTCTCGCATTCCTCTCAACCCCTCTCTCTCTCTCCCTACCCATATTTCCCTGTAGCCTTCTCTTTCCATCTTCTGCCTATTCTTCCGGTAAAGGGACTGCTTATTCTTCGCCAAACCCTTTCGCCATTTTATAGCACTAGACAAAAAAGGATACGCTACGAAATTGCGATAGGCTTCTATATCATTTTACGAGTCTCCCCTCATCCACAAATAAAATCGTTTCCTTTTTTTTCCCGTAATGTTTTTATACTTTTCCCCGGTCTTCCCGCGGGATTTCAGAGGGTGGGCAACCGATGACCACTCCATAAAACATCCTCCACGGGGCGTGATATGGAGAGGGCCACAACCTCTACGGACAAATAAAGAACGGCGTGCTTGCTCCGCGCCGTCACCTGCCGCCGGCCCTTCCTCCCTCTCTCTCTTCCCCATCAGTTCACCTGCAAAGCCTTTCCATCAAGGTGTAAAACGAGTGGTGGCGAGGTTGTGAATCAGACGCGGCGGTCCACTGATTTTTGATGCCGCTCTAAACACGAGGGAGAATATTCAGGAGGACGGGTTTGCTTTTGGGTAGAGTAGTGAGGCATAGGTGCGCTTGTTTTCCGGTGCGTGTAGGATGACGTAAGCGCTTCATAAACTGCGTTGCGGTTGTCATACACATTCGCGTCCGTACGTAACTCATCCGGAGTTTAAACCCCTGGCGGAAAATACGTGCGGTAGAAAGTGATGCGCTCTAGGACAGTGGTTCTCAAAAGTAGGGTCGCGACCCCCAATTTTGGGAGGGTCGCGAGCAGTCTTCGCCATGCCAACTGATATTTTTCTCATTCTGTCATTCCTTCAGTTTTAATTTATAGGTTATAAGTCTAATTTTATGTTTGATTGAAGGCTGAAATCTTCAAAATAAAGCATTTGTGAATTTTGATATATTTATATTTAATGTAAGATATATAATTTTAAAATAAAAAAATTATTAATACGGCGACTTATATTAGCTTCGCACATTTTCTTGGTAGTCACGTTTCTCATCTTTATTGTAATTCGTGACGGTGTCTGAATTTTTTAATGTCTAATTTCTTTTTAACAATTTATTTTTCTAATTTCTTTTAAATGAAACACGTTAGAAAAAATTGTTTTCTGATGTGCTGTACCTATATAGTGGAATAATCAGTTTTACGATTTTATCAATGCAAATATTTATGTAAACGTTTGAAAATATATATATATATGAAAGCGTCTTTTTTGTAAAATTGCAATCATCTGTGTACAACAATAAGAATTTCCAGAGTCTATAATGTAGTGAATAATTTTATTAACATATACCGTACATCTTTTTTTCAATAGATTCATGATCATATATAATGAAAATTTTCCTTAAGATCCAGATATTTTATTGAACTCTAAATTTATTTTATACGTTTCAGTGCACTTTATAAAAAAAAGTATAAATGAAAGTTTTAAAAATGTTTTTATTACTTCTCAAAAAATTACAGGGGTCACGGCGACCAAATAACCGCACGGAGAGGGTCTCATGGCAGGTCTGCCTGGGAACCACTACTCTAGGATAGCTAATTACTCGAAGTTTAATTTATTCAAATAGGAATCCTTGGTGTATTCCGGTCAGAAAAATGTCGGATTTAACTACTGAAACCGTTTTAATATTTATGATAAAGGAAACGTTTTAGTTCGTTGGCAGTGTTTTCGAAAAGATAACTATGCCAATTGCACGATATAAAGGTTATAGGTGTACGTGTTTGTTATTTGTAGCTATCTTTTCTTTTCTAACTTTCTTAGATTATACATAAACAGGTTAAATTTCACTAGCATTACAAAAATACTACCTGTAAGCCAATTCACAGGAGAGAATCTTTCAGAATTAACCGAAATCTGCAGCAATTACGTTTTATGTAAATGTACAAAAATCAAGTCTTAAACTGCTTCCATCCGCCGCTGTTTCCTTAAGGTTGACCTCTCGATTATCAAGCTCGGAATTGAGTCTTTTGGTCTCGACGTCGGAGAACAGGATTTAGTCAGACGTAAAAGATGAACAGCACAATTACGATGCGGCCGAAGATTTAGTAGCGGTCGTAGGAGCGGCTGTCCGTGTAAGAGAAAGGGTGTTCACCTATTTAGTCTCAGAGGGCACCTGTTCCCAAGGCAGCGAGGTTTGTAGCCTGGCTTGAGCTATATCCTATCAACGACGGACTCTGGAATTTATGGATATGCGAAATGCTCCCTCGCGATATTAGATGGTTTATGCAGCGAGAGGACGAGTCTCGGATGATATATATGTGCAGTTGGCGATCTGTGATACTTTAATACTTCCCCTTATTCTCGAGTATCTTAATTGTAATATCCACTTTTGAGTCCTTCTTGAGAAATATTAACTTAATAGATAAAAATAATAACGTACTTGCGATAGTATCCTTTTAAAACATTTGAAAAGTTTAAATATACTTTCCCTTTATTTATCGTAATTTGTGGTAGCTGAGTGCCCGAAATAAATCAATTGTTTGTCTCAATCAATAAAATTCCTTTTCTTACGTGATGGATTTCCTGAAACGTCGATCTTTTTCAAAGCTTCAGTTCGTTAGAACTGTATGTGAAACGCCAAATTAACATCGAATCATCCAAGATAAACGTTTAAATTTCCAGCGAACGAAAAAGTTTTTTTTCTTAATGCATAAAATTTAATCTGACGTCGGAGGGAGAAATTCGTTACAATGAAGACGAGAAAGTTTGACCTCCATAAAGAACATAAAACTCTTCCCCTTTCATTCTATTTTCGTGCAGGAGAAACAGCCTTCCCTCCTTAATACCATCGAGTGTCTCTCTCTATCTGCCTCCCTCCCTCCTCCTTTCTCTCTCTGCCGTTTCTCATTCTGTGCACACATTGAATCGGGAGAAGTCTTCCTAGGAAGGTCAACAGAGCCACAACCGCTCTCATCGGGAATGCGGTACGCACATTCTCTTCCTTTCCATTTCTCTCCCTTCCTCTCCAGAGTCCATTGCCTTCCTCCCCCCCCCCACCCCCTCTCTCTAATAGCAACACCCACTGCCTTTCCTTAGCTCTTCCATTTCCTCCTATTCTAGTCTCTTATTCTGTTATCCTCCTCTTCTCTCTATGTTCTTCTTCGTTTCTCTCATTTGCTCCCCTCTCTTTCCTCTTCCAATTCCCGTCTCTTCCTCCTCCTCTCTTTCATCCTTCCGTCATCCTATCCTCCTCTTCTCCTCATACTTTTGCTCTTCAAGCTCCACCCTAACCACAAAACCAACGCGAGACTTGAGTGAGAAAAGTAGGGGGAGAGAGAGAGAGCCAATCAATTTGAGCGGATTAGGCGACGCCTCCCCGAGAGGGGATCCTCCCCCCCACCCTCCCTCCTTCCCCCTTTTCCTCCTTTTATACTCTTCATCCCTCACCATCCTCCGGAAGCCCCTCTTCTCTTTCCAACCCCTCTTCCTCATCCAAAACCGTCGAACCCATTACTCCCTCTACTACCGCCATAAGGAATAACGCTCTGCCCCGCCCTCCTGAATCTGAAGGGTTAGATGTTGTACGTACTCGATTCATCCAGCAGGCAAGGAAAGAGACGGATGCGTATCTCAACCCGACGAAGCATCCCTTTCGGTCCGTTCTATCTCACTTTCTCTTGTCTCTCTCTCTCTCTATCTGCGCAACACACGCATTTATATACAGCCCTATTCTTACCGGTACAACCGAAAGCTCTGGGCATAATATCGTCCGAAAACGCTCCATTTCGTCCCTTAGTCCCTTCCTCGTTCTTTCCCACACTCCCTCTTTCTCTACCTTCCGACTGACCCCCCCCTCCCCCCTCCACAACTTCTCTACTGCCGCTCCATCTCAGTCCAAAGCACTGAAAACACTCCAGCGCATTTAAATCCCTCTCTATATCTTCCCTTTTAGGAAAATGGTAGAGGGGGACAGATAGAGATAGAGAGACGGAGTTTGGTTAAGTGTCCGGCCTCGGTTTAGAGAAAACGCGATGGAGTTGGATATAGAGAGGGCAAAGGGGGAGGAGGAGGTTTCTTTTTTTTATATCTCTTATGGCCGACAGATTAATTCGTCCTAGTTTGCCGATAAAATTGGCGGGATTAAAGAGCGCTAATTCTTCCCTCTTCTCGAGTCGGGAGAGGAGGAGGAGGAGGAGGATTCAGAGGTTGTGAGAGGATAAAGTATAACGGAACATTATCCCGGTGTTCTCTTTTATTTTATTTAATCCTTGAATCATTGCAATGGGGCTGTATTTATCCTTCTTTCGATTGAGCTTCCAGGGAGTTATCTATTTGCGTCCTTTTCTTCCGCCGCCTTTCTCCGTATATCCCATCGCTTCTTCTCGTCTTCCTCTTATCCTCCGATGTGCTCGTCCTTAAATTTTTTGGAACCGTTTCGCATTGTTTCTTTTTTTCGCGGCACCGAACCATTCGTTCTTTACGCCTGTGGTTAAGGTTATATGTTTATCTGCGTACCTTATCGCGCCTTAAATTCGGAAAGATTCGGAGTATATTCTTTTTGTTTTGCAGTTAGCCGAAGCGAACTGTGTAAGCAATGGGAGTTAGGTTATTAAGGTCACCGAGTCAACTGTTATCGAATTATTTCACTTAGATACCTCAAGACTATTAGGGACGCTGGAAACCAACTGCATCGGCGTTATCGGGTTTATTTATAGACTCAGGTTATTGCCTTATTTTACTAAATCACTAAGAAATAGTTTATTACTTCAAATTTCATATCTGCTGACCTTTTTCCCGAAATCCCTTGATTCCGAACTCTTTTTATACGTGGTTTTCTCTTTCTTATCCGTAACTATTCTCGCTTGAGAGTCAGGTACCGTTGCGTTCTGAATCCTCCCAATATGGATATGCTTGTTTAACATCTTATCAACGAATTCATTTCGCATTGGATTTTAATTCCGTACAACTCTTTATATCTATCGTACTATATGTTGCTTTTTATTAATTTTGTCTTAGATTTCTATATTTTTCTCTTTAATTTCTCTTTTAATCATCCTTGTAGTTACACTTTCCGCCAAACCTTGTTTCGTCTGTTTAATTCACTCATCACTTAAATTTTTAATGCTTTATGTTGTATTTATACATTTTTTTAGTTAAACTTCCTTCGTTAGTTCCACCTTCGCGTGATTTATCTTGCTTTTTTCTGTTAACTAAGTTGAAGTGGAGCGAGATTTCGCGGTTCTATTTCCTTATAGCATTAGTATAAAAGACGCCGATAGCGGTGGGTCGCCACGGGTACTTGGCTTTGTCGCGACACGTAACGACGTTTCGCCGAGAGCGTCATGGTTTTCGCTTACAGATTTTTTTGCGTCGTTTGCACGACAGACCACTCAATCTTATCCTTGCGCGAAGGCAGCTTCGAGACGAGAATCGTTAGTGTTAAAATAGCTGAGACGACACCATTTTTACATTAAACTTAGCACAAAAAATTCCCGACGTCAGAATGTTTTTTATTTTGCCTTAGATTAAATCTGAATGTTCTCTTAAAATTGTATTCAGGAAGACATTAATGATTTTCGGTTTCTCATCTTTATAAAAATGAATAAACTGCGTGTTATGCACGAAGAAAATGTGAGATATAAATATGAAAACTCTATGCTGAAAAATCTTCCACGTTTGATGTAGTGCTGAATCAATTAATAATTCCATAACTTTTATTTCCATTTATTTTTAATTGACCTGATGATTAAATGAATCCTGGCAAAATTTTTGTCAAGTTACTCTTTAACTGATAGAACAAGTTTGAGTGGCAAAACATCATCTGAGTTTACGGGCTAATTGACGGAGACTAATTTAAATGCATACTAACAAATGATTCCCTTGAAGCTATACTTGTATAGTGTACACATTTCATTCCTAACTGACTTGCATGTGAACCTCGATAATTCAGCTACATACACACGTGCATATTCTCAGCACTAATTGACTGCACTCACAAAAGCTTTTTTTTTACCATTTATACTAAATAGAGTAGCTAAATTACTCAAAAATGTTCTACATAAATTGAAAACTGCCATCTCACTACGATATTTAGCGTAGCAAAAGCCAAATAAAATGAATTGATACGAAAAATCGTTAAGGATCGTTGTAAACTATTGCAGCATGAACATTTTTCTTTTCGGGAGTTGCAGCAGAGGTATATGGGTTACGAGTGTCGATGTATTTGATATGCCAGCCAAAGTAAGCGTTAATTATATGCAGTTTCGAGCACAAAATGGTCTACATAAGCCTTGATAAGTTTTCGAAGTATTCGAATGAAAAAAGAAAATAACTTTCCGATTCTCCAGTGTAATATTCAAGTGCGATATCAAAATGGAATGGACGCTTTTTCAAACCCTACAATTACCGAATATGAAGCTTGAGTTCGTTACTCGGAACAATAAATGGGCCGTGATACGAAAATAACAATAGATTGAGCTATCAAAAGCATCAAAAACAATTTTCCGCAGATCATCAAGAAATTTGTGACTCCCTGTGCTGGGAAAACGCAGCTATAAATAAATTTTATTGGATGCTTTATTCCTGTTCTATATTTCATGCTGTTGATAAATTTCCTTCGGCGAAGAATTTTTCCTCGTGAATTTGTTCAGATCAACTCGATTGCCATAGAAAACAATGAACTTCATGGATATTACTCTTCTATTGCTCTTATAAATGTCTTTAATCTGACTTGGTTGATCATTCTTTAGTCTCTTATCTCACCAATTCCCGTGTGCCCCATTTCATCTTATTTCATATCCAACACACTATATTTTCAATTTGTCGTTCTCTTACTATAACATTCTTTTCCCCACAGCACATGAATTTATTGCGTTACGTTTTTCTCGTGAGTTATTTGTAAAGATTACATGTAAAGGATTATATAATTTCATTCACGTTGAAACTTAATGAATGGCCTCCAGTACGATTTCCGAGATGAAATTTCAATTCCAAAAATAAATTGCTCCTGGGTTATCCAAAACTTCCAGCAAGTTTTTTTTTAACATTTCAACGATGGCTGTATGAAATATATGAACTATATCTCTCCGTTAGCCACAAAAAAGGTTGTGTCAACCGTATTCACGTTTCGACTACGAATTGGTCGTCAATGGTGATTCACCGATGTTAGATATGGCGAGATCTGTTAAAAATGTAAGTTATAGTAAATTCAAAAGAAGTATAACTCTTATCAACACACCCTCTCTCCTCTCCTTCTCTTGAACTTTATAATAGCATAAAAAACTCGACCTATTAATATTTCCTCGTCGTTAATGTTGTTTTTATCAAAACGGCGCCAAATTTTGCGGAGACCGGACGCGGATGTTGGAATACTCGATATTAAAAAAAAATGAATGACATCGCCGCCGTCCCAGCGCCTTTTATCCTTCATTTTTATCCTCTAAAGCGTATATTTTCTTTTCACTTACTCCCTAACATTTCCACACTCCGGCTTTCTCTCGTTACTTTACTTCCAACTCGGCGCCTCACTCTCCTTCTACGCATCATGCTTAATGGCTTTGTCCCGACGCACAATTCCGAAACAAGAGAATAAACAGGCGACAAATTTCCATTCACGACGTGTCCAATATGTGAGCAGAAATTTAACACGTCATTTATATCGATTAATATTTTTGTTGAAAATGTTCTCGAGAGCCTAAATGATCGCACGTAGGTTAAGAAAGTTTATGCGTTCTTTGCTGTAATGCCATGGTCTCAACCCTATATATATATATATTAAAACGTATTGTGTTAATTTTTAAGAATCGTTGAGAAGCAATTTAAGTAGCTCAGTAAGGAGAGGAATACGCTCTTTATCACACATTTTATTTTATTAATTTACAAACTGCGATACTTAATATTTTTTATTTATTCAAGGGACCATGATTTTAACTTTTTCCGTCATCACATAGCTTGGAGAATTAGGATTGTTCATCCATAATTACTTCGGTGTATACGTTTAAATAGTAAATGAGTTAAAAATAATGAACAGAAATGCATATATGATGTAATTGTCATTTCAAGGTGTTGAGGTGCATTACACAAACGAGGAAACCATTAGTGTCGTTCTCAATCTCGTTGCTTGCAGAACCTCTAAATCCCGCCTTTTCCAAATCTCTTACAAAGCCAAATGCAGTTAACAGCTCCGGTATATCCATTAGCGTCCATGTCAACAGGTTCACCCTCTTCTGATCTAGTTTTCGAGCATCTTTAAACGTGACCGAGACAAAGTTTAAATAGTTTGGTGGTTGGTGGGGCTATCATTCCAATATTCTTCTTACATTTTTATAAGGTATAACATAATATATTATTCCAATCTCATTACTGTGATGTTTATCCAGAAAATACTCTTATTTGGACAGAGATTGAGCTGTTGAAACTAGTTCTTCCAGCTTAAAGTCTATTACTGCTTCTTACGCCACAGTGTAATGGCAAATATTTTCCATCAGAGATTATTTATCGATATTCTTTAAGTTTGAATTTACTGATTTTTGAGAATTTTCTTGAAAATAGTACTTTTTGCACACGACAACGAAATCCATTTCTGGTTAACTAACTAAGGCGTTGAAAGAAAAAGATGTAGAAACTGATCATAACAGGAGAGTGATTCCCACGAGGGACGTTATTAGGTAGGTTTTGGTGTGCTGCACCCCCTGCCACCCACCAGTCTGGTGATTTGCAGGGTATCATGTAGATGTAGATGAATGATAAACCACTGTTTTATTATTAGGTTTAAGTTTACAAATATGTCTCTTGCATATCTTAACATATTTTGCATTTGCGTGAATTTCACATTCCAACGTATTAAAATTAAAAACAACTCCTGCTGGAAGTGTTTTGAATTGTTGTGTTTAGTCATCTTATAAAATCGAGTTCACTTAATATGCGACTTACCAAATATCCCCACCCTACACCCGCTTATTGCGACGTCATCTCCTTGGATCCTCTTGCACTTGATATGGTTAACAGCCCTCAAAATCGTACACCCTGTAAATCAAAATGATCCTCGTGGAGCCAATGATGTGGCCCCCGTCTGCCGTCCACCGCCGTGTCGGACAACTGCCAGGACGGCCGTGACGTAAGCGGCTAGACTATATGGCGCCGACGAGCACGTGTGTGTGTGTATGTGTGTGAGTCTGTCTCAATATTTTCAACTCCCTGAAGTCTTCCTTCTCTTCGACTCTCATTCCTCCCACATCCCGGCTCTCTTTCACTCCACACATACATTAATTTTTAACCCTCAGCATTCCATCTCTTCCATTTTGACTCCATCTCCTTCCTCCCTCTATTTCGCACCCTCTCTCTCTACCCACTTCTTGTGTGTGTGTGTGTGTATATATATATATATATATCTCATAGATATTCTGTCCGTAGACAGGTCCGTGATTTTTCTTGGTTAAACTTGGTTCTCCATATACTCCTATTTTCCACAGTTTTCTTCATGTCTTGATAGCTCTCTTTCCCTTTAAAGTCGTCTTATCAGCTGAAACCTTTTCCTACCTCTTTCTCTTTTTCAATCCAGTTTTCCTTCTAGCACTTCTTTAATCATGCACTCTCTCCTTAGGTAATGCCCAATCCAGTTCGCCTTCCTCTTTCTGATAGTCTGTATAATCGCTCGGTTCTCTTCTATTCTTCGTAGTACTTCCTCGTTTTTCACCCTATCTGTCCATTTAATCTTCAGCATTCTTCTCCATGTCCACATTTCGAAGCTTTCCAAGTATTTTATATCATTTTTCCTTAGCGTCCATGTTTCTGCCCCATACAAAGCTATACTCCATACATAGCATTTTATCAACTTCTTGCGGATTTCCTGCTTTATATTTCCCGTTTGTAGGAGTTTCTGAAAACGGCTTTTGCTTTCGTTATTCTAGTCCTGATTTCATCGGTACATTTTGCTTCTCTCGTTATGATGCTTCCAAGGTATTTATAATGTGAAACTTGTTCTAATGGCTTACCTCCAATACTTATGTTCAAATTTTCTTCTTATTTACTCGATATTTGCAGGATCCTGCATTTTTATGTATTTATTTCCATACGGTATTTTCTACATGTTATCACTAGTCTATTTATCATTTTCTGGAGTTCCTTTTCCTTTCCTGCTCTCTCTCTCTATACACACACACACACACACACAAAACACATAACGCACAGACATATATTCCATATCATTTACGGCATCTTCTCTCTCTCTTGTCTTTCCCGTCTCTACAAAACATTTCATAACGTCTGATTCGTTCTCTGTCTCTTTCGGTCCCTTCCTTTTCCGTCCAACCACTCTGCTCGACATTTCATTTCGTCCACATCCTCTCATTCGCATCATGTCCCTTAGGTCAATCATGCGTGTGTCTCTCTCTCTCTCTCACGCGCCAAATCTTCATTTCTCTTACTCCATCCCCCACCTCCTCCCGTCACAGCCTCCCAGAAATTTAATCTTTACTCTCTCTCTCTCTATCCCCCTTTTTTTCTGCCGGCTCGATCTCTTTCCCTCTTCCTTCCCTTCCACCCGGAAAATAAACTCCGCCGACTTCAGTGTTTTCAAATTCCTCCCTTTTCATCACGTTCGGAGCCTACTACTTTTTCCCAGTACTCCCTCTGTACCACGTCATATTAAGTCCTGTATATTTGCCCAACTACTTTCCATGTTCTACTAGCTCTCTCTCTCTCCGTCTTTTTTTTAGTTTTCAGTCTTTTTCGCTCCATAACTCTCACTCTCTTTCTACCTCCTTCCATCGACGGGTTCGTCGTCTCTTTCCTTTTTGCGTCCCGAATTCCTTCCACTCCTGCGACCCATTCAAATAAAAAAAAACACCCGCAGATCTCTCGAAATTTGGCACGGGGAGCGACTTTCGCATCGGCCTCGTCGCTTTCCTCGTTTCTCACCCTCTTTTTCCTCCCTCTCGTATCCCTTTTCCCATCCCTGCTCTCCTTTCGCGTCCCTTCTATCTCATCTCTTCCCCCCCCTCCCTTCCCTTTCCCCCTCTCTTCTATCCGTCAAGCCTCAAGCAAACTCTTCTTATATAATGGGGGGGTTCCTTTGCTTCTTCTGGCACTGATTTCCTCATTCAGGCGTAAACGAAGATGGTCTTTCTTCCCTTTTTTTTAGCCTCTTCCTCTTTGTCTTTCTATCTCTGTCTCTCTCTCTCTCTGTCTCTCATCTCTCCTTCTCTCCCTCACTCTCAACGTCGCGTTATCCGCCGGATTAATCTTCTCAAAAGATTTTATTAGAGTCTCTGAAGCGGCACAGGCTATTCTTTAAGTGCTTCATTCGGAATTAATTCTTTAATGGCTAACAAAACCGACGCGAGACGCTCGTCAATGTCTTTTCATTAAAAATAAACGAATACTGCTTGGTTTAAAAAATAAATCCTTTATACGTAATTGGCCTTTTTTTTGGATTCGCTTGAAATGACTCGCGTAATAATGTGTCGGACTTGGAAGTGTTAAAAATATTTAAGAGGGTGATAAATTTCGGTTTAGCGCATTAAAATGGCAAACAAACTATATGAATCGATATGTTTTCTCGATGTGCCCCCTCTCATTACTCCTTTCGGTTGAGTAAATAATGCATGCATGTTAACTTATATTTATTTTTTGCCGAGGATTTGATCAAAGAAAATCAAACAGGGTAGCAACAGGTTATTGGATCGCTTTTTACTTTTGCAGTTGGAGGTATAAAACTGTTTCATAACTTGATTAATTAGACCAATTTTCAATGCACTAGTTTTATATTCAGGTTTAGATTCAGTCTTCTTTATATAAAGTATAATAGTAACTAATTAATAAGTAAGTACTTATTTACTTAAAGATATAGCAAAAGGAATCTTTTGCGTGATAGTTAGTGGGATAAGAGGATTAGATTTATGTAATAATTTATTGAAAATCTTAAATATTTGAAGAAAGTCGACGTTCCTGGTTTATTAAATTATCAGCTTTACTGCCGTATTAGAGCTTGTTATGTGGATGGCAGAGCAAGGGATTATTTATGTAAATCAGTTAAACCTCATATTGCTCCTACATTTTGCTTTTAATTTTATTTTCTCCCAAGTTAAATTTGATAATTTAATTGAAAATTATTTTTATCATTTAAAAATTTAATTTAATTAACGAATAACATAATTGGTGCTATCAATGTATTTACTAAACGATTGATTTCTATAGATAAACGAAGTGATTGATGTTGTAGTATTTACCAAAAAAAATTGTCTTTTTTTCTTCCAAATACATCTTAATTATCAAGCAAAAATAGGAGTACCATAAAAAAATACTAACTCATTCTGCGCAAAAGATTATTCTTCGGGTAATGGCTGCTTAGGTCATTCGAAGCGAGGAACTCGTTCTTCCGTCCATTGAGTTAGAAATTGCTTACTTGCCGAAGGAGTGAACGGGACCTTATAGAACATGTGACAAAGGAGGCGTGGTTTTTGGAGGAAGGCCTGGAGGGAGCTGGGAATAGGGGGGAATGAAGGAGGACGAACGAGGGATAAGGATGTCATTTCCGCATTGCCTCTTGCTCCATAGGCGTCCCATAATTTGACAGCTGTCGACGGCATACCCCCCCTGGGCTATGTGAGGAGAATTAGTGTATTGGGAAGAGGTCTTAGGAGATTGAAGAACGTATGGGGTGGGTGATGCGGGGGAGAAGGAGATATTAGGGGGGGGGGGCTGGGACGAAGGTCTGGAGGGATAGGGATTGAGGGAGGGAAGAAGATTATGAATGGAGTGAGGATTCAATTAGAGCCGAATGTGCTCAGGCCATATGCACATTTTAATTACCAAAGGGGGATTGTGTAAGGATTCGGAGGGTCGAAATTCATAAAATGCGAAGCCTTAGCAGGAAGAGTGAAGATGCATTTGAAAATGGCCAATAATGTATTAATTAACCATTTGTGTATATTTCGGCAAATTTGCTTGACGCTTGAGCATTTTTATCGAGAAGAAGAAAATCTGTACTAAAATTGACCGGAATTAAATGAGTTATTAAAAAAACAAGTTAGGAAAGTATGTACTGCGAAAAGAGATATTATAAGGCGATTTTTTTACAAAAAATAAATTTCATCCACTGATCGTAATTTACATTAATGGCAGTATAATATACCTCTCTGATTCTCTATAAAAGTATTGAGCTCGTTTCCATGGCAATCGATTGTCGAGACCCAGAAAAACTCCCACTTTTTTCCGACAAAAAATATTTATTTACGCAAAATATACAGAGATTTAATTCCGTCTTCAAAAATAAGAAACTGCAATTTCTATGCTTTCCTACAGTACAAGTTCTGAGTTCGAATCTTGACGGGAAATAATTTTGAAAAGCATATATATAAATCTCATCACCGATTTACGTGCTTTTCTTATGGGGTAATAATGGTACAATAATGGGGCCAAATTAGTCCCAAGCAGCGGATGCAGGTCCACTAAATTCTTGCAGTATGTGGCTATCATATATAGTAACTTATCCTGAAAAATTGGTTTCTCTAGGTTAAACCGTTTCAGAGATATCGTCTGCACAGTCGGGCAGACGGACAGACAAAGTGAATACATAAGCGATTTGTGAAAAAAATCACTAAAAATCCTAATATACGAAGAAAAATTGTGTTATTTTACCATCTCTGTAAATCCAAACTATATAAAAGACAGTGTCACTTTGTCAGTAATGCTTTTTGAAGCTTAATATCTCGCAAACGATTGAACCGAATTTGATGAAATTTTCAGGATAGCATTATGATATAATAAAAACACGTTTTAATGTATCGATCTCGAGATCAAAGACCCGGGTTCGACTCAAGGGGATAATTTCCATTTCCAATAAGATAACACGTAATTTCACGTAAAAATTAACTTTTCGACGCGAAGGCTTTCGTCCTTTTTGGGATTAAAATGAAAAATAATTGACCTACGAACTTCGGATGTGAACCATTTTGAAGAAACCTTATAAAGGTTCTTATTCTGTTCGTCTTTTTCCGCCTACACTTCGAAATAGCTCATTTTAAACGTTTAATTCACACAGTTTGAGGAAATGTAACTATTTTAAGGGGATGTTGCCTTGCCTACCTATTCCATTGTTAGACCTTGATATCATATTGTTATTACAATCCTTATGGGTGTAAACGTGCTTTGATTGCTTTTAATGCGAGAGAGAGAGGGAGGGAAGGGGCAAAGGGAGGGAGAGGGAGGGTGAGAGAGGGAAGGAGAGGGAGGTAGAGGAAGGGAGAGGGAGAGGAGAAGAGGGTGGGAGAAGGAGACGGAAATGACTTTCAATACAATTTATGTTTCTGATGCCAATTTGATCTCCATAAATAGCTTGAACGATAGAATCTTTACTCCCTTCATTTTTGACAGAAGTTTCATATAGTATTTTACCATTGGTGAAGGAACAATAGAACGAATTAGGTAAATTTCGAGTTTAATAATTATTTCGTGACCTATATTATGAAACATTGCGTTATTCATTTTAATTAACACATGTCAATATAATATTAAGGAAGTTCGTTGAGGAGATAGATATTAGTGGAGAACGGGGTAATTGCGGTCACCTAGGCGAGATTTGGTATAACACGAGGGAAAATGGTGGAATATTGAAGTTGTTTATTTAAATCGATAAGCTAAAATGTGTACTTTTTAAAACCATTATCCAAAATAATCTCAAAACTTTCTCCTCAAAGGAGACACCCCAAAAATAAAAAACTGATGTGGCCAACACAAGACTTTCTCCATATTTGGGGTATAGATATTTAAATTATTATGATTAGCATTATGAGGCAAAATTATTATTTCGTATCGTAAAAGAATACAGTCATCCTTATCGCCGTAAATTACGTATATTTTGAATATGTTTACAGAATTCACCGCTAGATGGTGGTGGCGCTGTATACTGGAAATTACGAAAAAGTAGAATATCTCCGAAATGGATAGTTCTACGAAAATTTGTTTCAAACAAAACCTGGAAGAAATATTATTCTCTACAACTTTGGTCCTCACGAAGATTACCAATAACGACGTTTTAAGGAGATATTTGACGGAAACCGATTATTTATAAATAATTCCTAAACGATAACTGCTATGGAAAATTGTTTGAAATAAAAGATGTAGGAAATTATATATTCTATTTTTTTGTAATGGTCAATGTATACAATAATGAGGTATTATCGGAGAAATATCGCAAAAACTGAACCGGGTTTCGAATAAACGACTTCCGGTTAACCGATATTGTCCAAAAACTAATCAGTTGTTTGTACTCATGCTAAAGTGTTATATATGAAGTTTGGTAACGATATGGCAAGTACATTTTGAGTTAGAGCGCCCACAATCACATACGCACACAGACATCATTCCGAAAATAGTCTAAACGTGTTCTAGGGACCTCGAAACGTGTATTTCCGTTGAAATCTCGAGGTCGATTTTTTTCATGATCACAATACTTTACCGTTACTGCGTATGGAGAAAGTAAAAAGGTGATTTGACCGGTATTTCCCCTCTTAGCGGGTAATAGCGGTCATTGTTTTCCCCATATAAGTAAAATAGGAAAATTATAAAATAATATAAAAACACAATTTTTACTAAAAATGAACTACATTTATTAGACAAGAGGAATGATATCTGTTACATATGAAATGAAAAACCTAGATTAGGATATTGATATTTAATGTTTCATAGAAAATATTAAGAAAATCCAATTTTGAAATCTGTGAAAACATTTCCTTTTAAATTGAAACAAATATAATAAAAGTTAAGTCACCTGAATACATAAAAACAAAAGTTTTACAAAATTAGAAGTTTAAAAAATCATAAATTTGTAAGTTTCAGTTGCATCGATCTTAAGTGTAACCCTCTGCAGTGTCCCAACTGGTACAAGCTTTGTGTGCCCAAAGTCCGCAAGAACTACAGCGATACCAGTGCTCGCCGGTCACTAACTCGACTGACCGTAAATACCCCACATCGACTGACCGCCATTACCCGAAACTCATGCTTCCACTTATAGGTTAGCCACGAGACGACGATGTTTTAAATCAGAAAAAACAACCAGTATTTCTTCAAATAGACATTGTAGTGGTCCTGCAAAAAACAAAGACAATGGTCTATCATGCGAGAAGGTATTGACGTACCGTGAATACTTTGAATCGTGCGTTACTTCAAAAACTCAGGAAATATACATCCCGCAGCAGAATAGCAACAAACAATGACAAGAATGACGTGGCTTCCTGCGTAGGTTCATTAGGATCTCGAGATAGGGTAGCACCTATCAGAATTCAATTCTGACTCTCCAGCTCCGAGAAACTTCACCGACCGGAATTACCCGCTGACCGCCATTACCCCATTCTCCCCTACTTTTAGGTCGTATATTTCCTTTCTTTCAAACAGCGCAGTTTGGGAAGCCAATGGAAATAATATAAATTATCCAATGGACCACTATCCTTTTTAACTTCATAACAGTTAAAAACGATATTAATTGCAGCCATGCGAATAAAACGTACAGTAAAAGAGTGCATATTACAATAACTTACACGATTCAGGAATAGTAAATATGATAACATTTTATGCCGTTTATAAATTAATATTGCTCCTAAAGCATTGTTTTGATGAAAATGTAAGTGTAAACGAATTATGAAATATCATCCATGAGAAACCAACGAACGCATTCTAAACAAAACTGAAGTCTAGTAGTGTCTCAGATAAAAATATAGGTTTATAAACATTCATTATTGAACATAAGACTATCGCTTAAGGTAATTAACGCATTAAATAAGCATATATACAATGAGAGAAATATTTGGATTACGTAATGACCAAATTTAATAAGTTTTTTGTGTTATAAAATGTCAGTGGTTTTAATATAAATTTCAATAAAGAGTAGGTATGGAATGTAAGGCTTGATTTAATGTGTCTACATGTTTAAAGTTACTCGATTCCATATTTTCGCGAAATATGATTATTTCATGTCTCCTTTTCGAGAGTCAAGACACCAAGTTAAATTTAAGTAAATTGGTAGGACGTAATCTCCTTAATTAACGTCATATACAGGTCAATGACATTCCACCAAAAACGTCATTTAACGAACTATGCAAATTTCAAATGCGTTTTAACGAAGGTTTTTGTTTCTTTCGTAAGTTAATTTCAATTGACTTCGGAACCTGTATCGATCGCTGAGCAGTGGAATGCAGCGTTCACAATGGACCGACCCTAATAGGATAACGAGCATCTCGTCAGTATGTACGCAGGGGTACAAAGCACACACACACACACCGTCGCAACCAGTGCAGTGTTTGTGCAGGTTCAGTTTGCCAATTAACTAAACTTGCCATTTCGTGTTGACGAGTATCACGAAAATAGTGTATATTTTTTAGTTAGCTTAATACCTTCCTATGACCCAACCTTTTCAAGGACCGACGGAGTCAGTCATGCCAACATTTCCGACTTCACCACACCCACGGACACCAACCTAATGTATGACAAGCATGGGTTGTTTATATATGTAACTATATTTGTGTGTGTGTGTGTATATATATAATGTACAATTTTAAATTCCTATTCCTTTGAAGTCAGGAAAGAGATAGGCCTGCATACATATTGGTATATTTCGCGAGCTGCAACCGCTTTCGGAATCGGATTACGCCTTTTTCGAAAGCATTTTGGCAAAATGCTCCGAGGGCCACGCTGTGACTGTATGTGTGTGTGTGCGCGCGCGAGATTCCAGGCTCTTTTCATGAAGGATGGGAAAGGTATAGGAGGTGGCGGTGGGAGGGAGGTGGATGGGGGAGAGAAAGCCGCGAGGGAAAGGAAGTGAAGGGAGGGGGAGGGGAGGGGGGGAGGCTAAGGAGGAGGATGAAGAGCGTAGTGGGTACGAGGGCGTGAAATATCGAGGCGTCATCCCTTCAGCCGCCGCCCGGGACGTTTTGATGAATCGCACGCCGGATTTCAGTTTCTACCCGATCTGCACACCCCTTCCTCCTTCCATTCCCATTTCTCTCTCTCTCTCTCTCTCCATCCCTCTCTATCCTTCTTTCTCTCTCTCTCTCGTCATCCAAACTCCCCTCTAAACTCCCTACCTGCTTTTCCCCCCTTTTACTCTCCCTTCGGTCCCATTGACATTTATCCTCTCCCAACATCCTACGTTCTCTTCTATCCCAAGAGGGTTGTTGTGCCTTTTCTTTTTCTCTCCCGACCCTCTGGTCTCCATCTCGCCTACCTCCCTACTAACTAACTCTATTTGCAATTTCCTTTTACCTTATTGCGCATCGTGGGTGCTAGTCGCTTAGTATAGTTGAAGGTCTAGTTATAAAATGCACGCGAAATATTTATCTCTATATTTCGTATTACCTATTTTTATTTTTATTCCTGCACCAAATGCATGCAAGTTAAAAACACGTTAGTACAGTATTAAAAAAATAAACTCGGTACAAATTCGTACAAATTCCTCCATGTAAAATAACCACGATCGTGGTTCCGCTTCTTAGAGCCGTCATAAGGCTTATCTATATCTTCATTTCTTTATCCGATGTTTTTTTTGCTATCTAGCCTATCATTTTTACCTTTTCTGATTCTCCCATCTACCCGCTCATCGTATCTTCTCGTTATTATATTCATTTTCTCACTTTCTCACGCATTAAACTTTATTCTCCCCTTCAGTGCCTTTCTTTGCCATTTCAGTATCTTTTCTCGTCCATTTTTCTTATTTTATTTGTAATCCGAGAGGAATTTTCGCTGTATTTATCCGTCCAAGTGCTCTTGAAATAGTCTCTAACGAGCCGCGCGGAATATTTATCTCTTTTTATATACCTTTCACCAGCCTACGCTTCCTTTCTCTCTCTTTTGTTCCGTCTCTTTTTTCCCGCCTACATCGCCCTCTGATATTCTTCTTTTTCGCTGCGTCTGTTTCTCTAAATCTCTTTCTCTTCGCTCCCCGGTTTCTGTCTGGCTTATTTTCGTCCTCGCTCTCTTTTGCATTATCTAGACCCATTTCTCTTTTTGATCATGGGCTACCCTTTTTCTCCTTCATTTTTCCTTTCAACTTTCAATCTCTCTAAATATCTTTCTCCTATTTATACATTTCTCTCTTTCGCTCCTTTCTTTATCCCGCTCTCCTAATCCGCAGCTCTCGCTCTGTGTATTTCACTCTGCCACTCACTAAATCTTTCTTGTCCCCTTCTAAGATTCTTTTTCTTTGTCTCGTCCGTTTCATGTTACTCTTTCTCTAACTTGTTTTTTTCATTTTTCCGCTTTCTACGCCTTTCCCTTCGTCTCGATGGAAATTTCCAGTTTATCTTTTTTATGTTTTTACTGCGTGCCTGTGTACACAGCTTTTAATTTAGGCAGTGTTTTTGTTTTAGCAATTTGGAGATCTTGCATGATTCCCTTTTATTTTTTAATCAACAACCGTTCTTTTCCCTCTTTTCTTTTTATATATTTTTTCACAAATTAAATGTTTTTGATAATTAGATTAATGTAAAATGCAGTAAAAAGGACAAAAAAACCAAGTACACAATTTGAGTGATCATCACTTCACTTTATGAAGCCGAGATTTTTTGTCATATAGTTTTCATTTTTTCATTTATTTTGCAGGAATAACATGAATATATTTTAGTAGAGAATTTAAATCTATAGGAAATTAATGATTAAGTCATAAAAACAATCTCAGATAGCTTTCTGAATATAAAAACAATTATCGATTAAATCCAGTTCTTCCTTTTTCAAACTTATCCATTTTTGACAATAAGTTACTAAGATGCAAGAAATTTCTTTATTTTATTTTTTTAAACCTCAATCCGCATTTTATACCTTTTTTCTGGAACTCTGCATACTATCCACAAAATTAAGATTTTCTCTCTGTAGCGTCCTATAAATTCTAAAGCTCCATCAATCTTTCAGGATGTCTCTTTGAATGGGAATTGGCCCCTTTTGGCTTATTGACGTATTTCCGGCGTATACGTCCAATAGCTAGCGGATTAACAGATGATGAGTCGCATTGTTGATTGGAACGGCTTGATGAATGGATTTCTGCGACCTTAATTTCTGTCGGCCTTCTAGGAATAACAAACTCAAACTCGGGTGATAAAGCAAGGCTGTTTGATTTTATCTATTGTATTAACGTATTTTAAGAGAGCATACCAAAAATACATTTACGTGAACAATTAAAATATACTATTGATAAATCATAAATCGAAAATTATTTTTCCTGGGCTACATTTTAAATACCTAGTGCCATTTATGTTATTGATCAAAACATTGAAAATGATTTAGTATATTCTGGAAATGCAGAAGAAAAATTCTGCTGTGGCTGGGAATCGAATTCAGGCTAGAAGGACTCGGGTTCGATTTCTGTTCAAGGCAGAATTTTTCTCCTACTTTTCCGGAATTCGTGTATAGCATATTCCTGCCTGTATACAATTTTTTATCAACACATTCATTTGTGTTTAATGTAATGTATGATAATTAAATTAAAGCTAAAAGTTGCCGTATCTCTCTCAACTGTATTAGTGATATAATACATGGAATTAATTAAGATCTGACTTTCACCCTATTCACATAATTTATTTTCAATATTTAATCTATATAAATAAAATTGTAACCTCTGTCTGTACATTTGTTTTTGTCGGGGTTTCACTTTTTTTGTGTTTTGCATCACAAGAAGACGTTTGAACCTGTTTGCAGAATTGTTGTCTGTCTGTCTGTTTGTTTGTTACCGCATCACGCAAAAATGGCTGGTCGAATTTTTATGAAACTTGCAGTGTATCTTTAGACTGGTCCAGCTTAAAATTTAGGCTATCTCAAAAAAAATTTAAGTGGGGGTCATCGATTTGGTTTTTCGACAATAACTTTCGAGTAAATTAACTTAGGAAGTTCAAATTTGTTATTTGTCACTTTCAATACAAGTATAAGATCACGTTTGTAGATGAGCAAAATGAGACCAAGGGGAAGGGGGATTGTGGGGGAGGGGGGGGGGGGGCACCCGTAAGAGAAATCATAAATATACGCAAGTTACAAAATATCAACTACAACAAATGATAAAGTTTCTCTTTTCTATACATTTCCACACCGTTAAATTTAGAGTAATCAAACTTTCAACAGATATTTTCTTCACAAATAGAAAGGTCGTAGGCTACTTTTTAATCCCAAATATTTTATATTAATTGCACAAAAAGCAAAATAACTTTGTATGCTAATGCTAATGGCAGCCCATTTTCTGTCGGCTCCTTTATGCACGCCCACAATCCACCGATTCCAACCAAATGTGGCAGGATAGTAGGGGGCACTAAGGGGAAGGTCGACACGGGGTTTTAATGTTTATATGTCCGCTTCATTCAAAATGGCGATCGATTTAAACATTAAACTACGCGTATTTTCCCAAGTCCTATTATTGATTTGAATCAAATTTGGTACGATTGTGGAGGGCTCCCAGAAATAATTCATACTTGGTTTTTGTTTCTCTGCCCCCCGTTTTATTCAAAACGGCGGCCGAGTGAATTCTTAAATACCATATATCATCTAGAATTCCAATCGGATTTGAACCAAATTTCCCCGGGCAACGCCGGGTATTTCTGCTAGTGCTTAATAAATCTTGTCGTTATACTGCTCCTCTCCCAACTGCTGCGCGGATATCAACTTTTTTGCGCCTTGAATTTATGTTTCCTGTTATAATATGTGTTAGTTTTGCTGCATACTTTCCAGGGGCAAGTTTCATTTATGCCGGTATCTCAAGCTAGCGACCCGCGTCTATCATATATGCTCCCCACGAAGTAACAGCTTCTTTATACTACGGTGCGGCCTGAACTCAATCTATTTGTTATGGAATATGTCATGAAAATATAACAAAATCTACTAAATTTCAGAAATGTATTTAACTAACACTTCCAGAAAATCAGTAGTTTATTGTCCATTTCCATTTAAAGTTCTCACAAGGAATTGTGCTGGAAGTGTAAAATTCCGATGCTAATCTGGAGGAGAGGGTTCCCCAAAGGTTTGGATGGGTTTCCCGGCGCCTACGCCAGTGGTGCACAACTCAAAAGTTGACACGGGCCAAAATCGTCCTTGACTAGACATAAGCGGGATGTACTATGACAATTTTTCCATAATAAAACTTTAAATACATTATTGTGAATTTTATAATTACCATAACAAATTTAACTTCCAATTTTTGTTACAAAATTTAAGTGGAAAACAAATATAATTTACGTACACGTTTTAACTGTAAATTTTATATACAAGGAGTGAACCAGCTGAATTACACCTTGCTTCGAGTGGACCACACACAAAATAGCCGGCCATACACTTTTTGAAGGATCTGATCCGCCGGACCAGATCCTTCAAAAAGTCCGCCCGTGTATGGCCGGCTAATGTGTCGGTGGGCCGTATGTTGTGCACCCGTGGCCTACGCTCTCTTTAAAGATTAAAGCCCTCTTATTTTCTTCCCCCTTCGCCCTGAGGAAACATGTAGAGATACAGGTTGAAAAATTAAATGGGGGTTAAAATCTTGGCACTCATCCATCATTACTCATCTATAATAAGATCTTCATTTTCGCATTTATTATTGTTTTACCTTTTGCATTTTTGAAAACGATTCTATTTTTAAGTTTGTTTGTACTTTTTAATGGTCGAAACATATGTAATTTACATTTATTATATTAGCCTTGTTATGTATTTTATCTTGCAACACAGGTTATATTTCAGTGCAATTTTTGTAGCAATCTCCGCATTTTTGTTTATGTAAAACAAAACTCGAATTGCTATTCCGAAATCCTGACGCTTGTGTCGTAATTTCATTTTATCGCACATCAAGAGGCATTGCGCAAGAAAAAATTCAGATAGATCACTTGTTTTAAACATCGTAAATTTCATTCTCTCAAAGGGAATCGATCGTCACCAATTTGTACCATTGCTTAAATGCTGAATAAGTACGGCGAATCTTTGTACTACACACAAGTTAGGTGGCTGAGTCCTAAGAATGTTTTAAAAAGATTATTTTCCATGCGATATAATACTAAGAGCTTCATGAAGGGAAAGAACAAAATAATTTCCTAATGAACTCGGGTGAGCGAATCAGTATCTATGGTGGATATAACTAAACATCATAATTCTCGAGACACCAAATGTCAAGGGATAACTTAATTGGAACGCACACGTATGATAATTTGCTTGACTTGATCGCAAAATTTTGCCCATGGCAGAATCAAATAAAATTAGACAATTTAGCTCGTTTTCCTACGCGTAAAACACTTAAAGATCTCCATCTCGATTTCGTGTCTAGATTCTCTTCCACGATATCTTTGTTGCAAGAAAGAAATTGAAAATAGATTGCAGGACTTTAACGCTCTTGTAGATCATTTTCACTTTCTCATATACGAAGTATATTGAGAAAGTATTGTTATCGCGAAAAAAATCGCCCTCGAGATTTTTACGGAAATATGCGTTTTAGGTGTAGCTGAGGCCGAAAAAGTGGTTTTCGCAATGCAGTGTGTCTGTCTGTTATTGGTTCTAGAGCCTAAACGGTAGAGCGAAAATGAATGAAATCTCGTACTTAGGCATTTTATCATACAGAATATAAGCTATGAAGAAGTTGTTGACATTGCTCAATAATTAAGGGTAGTTCATTTTACGCGTTTTTAACAACAGTTTGATTTTCTCAAAAACGGCTCTAACGATTTTGATCAAATTTCGTATATTTGCTTGAGTTTACGTCATCAATAATACTACATAGTTCATATTTCTCAAAAAATTAATATAAAGCTAGTTTATTCTAGGCAACTTGAATAGTAATTTGATTTTCTCGAAAACGGCCAGAACGATTTTGATCAAATTTCGTATTACTTGAGTTTACGTCTGCAATAATACTGCATAGTTAATATTTCTTAAAAATTAATATAAGACTTGTTTATTCTTGGGAAACTGTAATGAAAATTGGAGTGTCTAAAAAACGGCTCATACGTTTTTCATCAATTTCGTATAGTTATTTAAGTTTCTGTTTACTACGATTCTACATAGTTCATATTTAATCAAAAGGTAACTAAACGACGCCTTAGTACTTGTATGAGAAAGTTTGTACAATGTATGTTGTACCGATTTTTTCTTTTTTTCAATGCCATTTTCATTTCCTGTGTATTTGCAAATGGAATTTAGTAGCAGTGAGACACAATATGGAAGATTAAATAACTTTCAACATATTTGGTTGACACTCGGAGGTGTAGGATCGGTTGCAATAAAAACGAGGGTTGGTGGAAGGGGACAGTGAATATACAGAGAATAAGAGTATACAAAGAGGAGTGAGAAGGCCGGTGGCCTTACATGCGGCTTTGGTGTGGTTCCATCATGCGGCTCACTCCCTGATATGGATTTGAGGCCCCTCATATAGAAAGAAATGGTGCACTAGTGAAGTGGTTTCCAGAATGCATTCGGAGAAAGGATCTTCAGGGTGGTCACGAAGACGAAATATTTTTTATTTTACATATCAGTATATTAAGAGTGATATTAATCACTGCGCAAATAAAATAACTATGATATTTTGAAATTAACATTACACTTTGTATTTATTGCTAGTTGGGTGGATGGCAGGGGTTAAGGGTGTCGCGATAAGGTCTGCTTCTTTAAGGAGTCGCGGATGCATAAAGTACCGTTGCCATAGTGTGCAGTTATTTATCATCTGTGAGCGTGACTGTGGATCGATAATTAATAAAATGTTATTAAACAAATATTTTCCATAATATTTCATTTAAATAAGGGGGAAAGATTTAAAATTCGTATTAGGATATTTTTGATTTTGAAAATATCGCATTATTTCATAAACACAATGTTTAAAATGATATTAATACTTCCAATAAAACTTATATGGAAATAATTTAAACTAGTATTAAGATATGTTAGAGTTACATCCTTCAAATTATCGCATTATTTCATAAATACGTCTAATCGTTACTTGTTTTTTTTTCCAGGTAAATACACATGGTTTCCACTCCTTTCGGCGGCGTAGTTACGGAATTTGGTTCGTAGCATCATTTTCTTTTATATTTATTTGTAGAATTCTAATCATGTGGGCGAGTATATAAAAGAAAAGCACCATAAATGTGTTCAAAGGTAAAAAAAAATTGGTGGGCGACCTCAGGCGCCAGCATTCATTCACATAAAGGATATATTAATATGTACATTTAAATTATTATTTTTTCCCGAAGCATTGCTTCACCTCGTTTATAAAAGTGAGATGCAAAACATCAGCGGATGGATTTCTCAAATTGATGCTCATTTTCTTCGCCTCCGAGCATAGCCCCTGGTATTATTGGCTCATCAGTTACGTATATCTGTCCCCCTTTCGTTCTTTCCGCAGAACGTTTTTGTTAGGCTCACCGCTGTCCTGCCCATCAAAATAAAATCTTTTTTCCTCTTTATTGATGGCATCTAGCTCACTCCAATGGCCCTATCTCCATCTATCTCCCGGTTGCAGCCGCCAGGATGCGCTCAATCTTTGTTTCATACATTCCCTTTCGAGAGCGCGTTGTTACAGGATTGATATTAACTTCCTCCCCTGCCACCGATTTTGCGCCGGCGCCACTTTCGCGACCGGATGCATTGAAATTTCAACGTATCGCACTGTTGTACCGCAAGTTTATTCCCAAACGTCACCTCTTTGTCTTTCAATTGCCTTAAGCTCAAAGCGAGTTGAATTACGTAGCTTAGGCGCGGAGATTTAATGATAAGCGACCCATCATTGCCAAAGTTTGGTAAAATTACTCCTCACTGTACTTTCGATATTTAGTTTCTTTAATTTTTAAATTATCATATAATAAAATCGAAAGCAAGTGTGTAACGTATACTAGTATTTTAACTCATAATATTTGTGAAATTTTGGCTAAACTGTGATATTTTAATTATCTCTAGGATCACTAAGAAGTTGCAATATACCATAAGAATAAATTAAAATTCTCGTTCTAAAATATCGATATATTTCGCATTCCTATAATTGGAAAATTAATCCTATCCTGGATTTATTTTTCACCACAAAAGGAACAAAGAGATATTTCATAAGTGCAAACCGTAAAAATATTGAAGTCATTCTATTTATAAATAGATTATACTTTGTTATACCTTAACTTTCGTAATCATTCAGACAATATTGAAAGATATGAATGGAAACTACGAAATGCTTCTAGATAGAAGGAATTTTGGAAATCGTTGCAGTTTTTAAATATATAGATGATATTCCTTGCGCATTAACTAGTGACCTATTTTTTTCTGGCCATAGCTATCTCACTCACACAGGGAAAACACAATTCCAAGCCATACACGGAATACGTGCTCGCCAGCAACTGTTTTTTTGCTGTAGTTTTGTATTTCTGTGCCCGTTTCCAGGATAGAGTGGACGGCATAAACGGATATAATGCCGGGAACCTAGGGAATCCGAGTTTATTTTATTTACTCTTATATGTATTCAACGTCTTTCAGCTAGACGCGGAATATCCACGTCTATTTATCTTTATTTATTTGTTGACATTCAACTCGGTTTTTTCCAATTCAGCAAACAGAGCTTCATCGTAATGTTTGAGGTTAAAAAATTGTGATAATTATTTTTAATTAATATTAATATTGTGATGTTATTTTTTACAGGAGTAAATTTAATTAGCGTTTATTTTTAGGAAATCGTCCAAATTGAAGTTGCATAATTAGAATTCCTTCGTTTAAGTTTTTTGTCTTACCAGTTCTATTATTATTATTATTTTATTAGTTGAAATATTTTGATTGAGAGCATTACTATCAGATTTTACTTTAACCTATTTGCAAGAACATATGTTTAAAAATATACAAGCGAAGAAATACTTCCCCTGCGTATCTCTTTTTCTTCTACGTTTTCGTGTTGTTGTTTGCTCCGTAAACTGCCATTTAAAAAATATATGATTCGTTTCAAAATAGAATCCAGCCTCTATCGCAGTCGTGAATTAATTTGAAAATTTTCATTAATATCCACGCCACTTATTTCATGATTATATCGTAATTCATAACTTTTCGTCCCCTCTCTGTCTACACTCCTATTCATAAGCAATGTTGTTTTCATCTTAACCAGACGTGAACATTTGTCCATTTATACTAATAAACTCCCCGAATTCATCACTATTTCGTACATTTTCCATTTTTTTAATAATAAGCAAATAGGTGTTTATTATCTCCCCGTCACATCTTTCTGCTCTCGCCATTTCTTTCTCGACATCCTTCCTAGTTTACTTTATCTTGCACCTTCCTCACTGCTATCCTCCCCATGCCCTTCCCCTTTCGCGTGCATTTCCTCGACATAAATTTAACATCGGTTAACCTACGTCCTCATTCGGGCGTTAGTCATTTCCCCCCTAACAGTCGCCCTTCTCCTCCCACTCGATCGCACGACACCCAACCCAACCCGCCCGACTTTTCTCTGGCATGGCAATAGCACGGAGGGAGGAGGTGGAGTAGGAAATGCACATGGGTTTAGGTATGGGAATCGGTCTTAGATGGATAGGATAGCATGCGTGCTTCGTGCAGGGAGTGAGATGAGACTACTATCCTCCACCCCCTTCCAAGCGGG